>OY997262.1:9333620-10555422 GCA_963921465.1 Triticum timopheevii
TATGCATAATGGATCTGAACATATGATCTTCCACCAAGTAAACCAACTAGCATCAACTACAAGGAGTAATCAACACTACTAGCAACCCATAGGTACCAATCTGAGGTTTGGATACAAAGATTGGATACAAGAGATGAACTGGGGTTTGAGATGAGATGGTGCTGGTGAAGATGTTGATGGAGATTGACCCCCTACCGATGAGAGGATCGTTGGTGATGATTTCCCCCTCCTGGAGGGAAGTTTCCCGGCAGAACAGCTCCGTCGGAGCCCTAGATTGGTTCCGCCAAGGTTCCGCCTCGTGGCGGTGGAGTCTCGTCCCGAAAGCTTGCTTATGATTTTTTTCTCAATGAAAGACTCCATATAGCAGAAGATGGGCATCGGAGGGCCACCAGGGGGCCCACGAGGCAGGGGGCGCGCCTAGGGGGGTAGGGCGCATGCCCCACCCTCGTGGCTGGTGGGTGGCCCCCTCTAGTACTTCTTGCGCTCAGTATTTTTTATATATTCTGGAAATAACTTCCGTGAAGTTTCAGGACTTTTGGAGCTGTGCAGAATAGGTCTCTAATATTTGCTCCTTTTCCAGCCCAGAATCCCAGCTGTCGGCATTCTCCCTCTTTATGTAAACCTTGTAAAATAAGAGAGAATAGGCATAAGTATTGTGACATAATGTGTAATAACAACCCATAATGCAATAAATATCGATATAAAAGCATGATGCAAAATGGACGTATCAACTCCCCTAAGCTTAGACCTCGCTTCTCCTCAAGTGAAAGCTGAAATCGAAAATATGTCCACATGTTTAGAGATAGAGGTGTCGATAAAAATAAAATACGGGCATGAGGGCATCATGATCATTCTTAGAATATGCATATAGGACTGGGATTAGAATAGTTATTTGGATCATGCTGCCCCTCTATAGTGCCCGACATGGCCCTCCCGAACTTCCCAAAACAAAAAAACACCCTCGTCTTATCTCCCCACGCCCCACCTTCTCGGTAACCGCCGCCGCTAGCACCCACCTCCCCGCGCCGCTGCCTGTGCACCACTGCCGCCGTGACCCAACTACCTGCGCCGCCGCCTGCGCACCACTGCCGCCGTGACCCAAATAACCGCGCCGCTGCCACGACCCACCTCCCCGCGCCGCCACCGAGATCTACCTCCCTGCGCCGCCACATGCGCACCTCCACCGCCGTGAACGACCTCCCCCGCCATCACCACCGTGCCCTAGCTCCACTGGGCCCGCCGACACCTGAATCCACTGGCACCGGCGCTGTCGCCCCAACCTCCGTCTTCTACCGTCGCTCGTGCGTTGTGACCTCCTTCCCGGACAACACCGTCACTGCGCCCCACCGACTCAGATCATCGCCGGCCTTTCTCCCCTTCTTCAACCGCTGCCGCGACCTGCCCTAGGGCGCCCCCTCGACCTACCCAAGGCGCCCCCGTGACCTGCCCATGGCGCCACCGTCGCTCCTGATTTGATTTCCCCTGGTCTTGCATTTTCCCTATCGATGGCATCGAGCAAGCTGAGAGAGAGAAGGTCAATATGTGCAATGGCTTCAGTTCGACCTATCCCATGTAACCAACGGTGTTGCCCTCGGGATTCTACCTACCATCGATGAATCATCATGGTCCCACGCCATGGGGAGCAGCTAGGCTGGTAGTTCATGGTTACTGAATGGGAAGGATGACGAACAACACCTAGTGCCGCCACAGCCTCTGAGCAGTTGCCGCTAGGAACTCCTTCAATTCAACATTATGTTGTGCCATGTAGGCTACGAAAGGTTCAACAACATCGGCATTTCTTACCGTGTCTGCTTTTTTTGAATTTCTGCTACTACTGACACCCACAGAGAAAGAGAAGTGCACCTCTCAATCCGAACTTCTACCTATTTTTTTCTTTCTTTTTTTGACAGCACTCAACTTCTACCCCGTTTGCCACAGGGGTAGGCAAGCAAGAAAGCATAGTATAAAAGAAAGTAGATAACTGGGGATAGGCAGTGGCAGCAGGCAGAACTCGAAAGAGATATAGGTTGGGTTCAGTTCAGTCAAACAAGAACTAACAACACTGAAACAACCAGCTAGTTGACGAACAACTAAATTTTTCCTAGGGCCAGCTCGTCAAAGAGCAGCATAGCAAGCTCCCCCGTGTGGTGGCTAGCTTTCTTTCTTATTTTATGTATTCCTTTCCAATTATTGAGAATGCAAAAGCAATCATACTAAGAATAGAGAGGCCATGAGAGGATAAAAATGGGTGAGTTGGAGGATACAAACTCAGGTTTTCACGTTACTAGAGAATAAAACCAAGAAGTTTAATTGGAAAAAGAGGAGCAGTTTGATATTTATTTGAAAAATTGGATTTTTAAAGTTACTAAAGAATAAAACCAATAAGTTCAATTTCAAATAATGAAGAAGTTCGGTGTTTATAAAAAACCTCCAATTTTCACATTACTAAAAATACACAATGATGTTCAACATAAAAAAGGTAGAGCGGTTCAATGTCTATAATAAACTCAAATATTTCCATGTAACTGAGAGAAATTCAGTTTGATAACTGCCAGAAGTTCACGTACTACGCGGTGTGCATTTGTATGAAAAAAAGGAATGAAAAAGCAATAGCTGAAAGTTTTGTTGCTAGAAGTTCAAGTGCTCGGCCCGAGAAAGTTCAAAAATTCTTGTGAGAGAGGTTGAACAAAAATATGTGACAGAAGTTCAAGCTGAAAATAGCGAGGAGTTCAACTACTACACGGAATGTGTTTCAGATAAGAAAATGAGAATAGAAAACAAAAGGCTTAAAATGTTTGTTGCAAGAAGTTCACGTACTCCTCCGTGCATGGTTCAGAATATATATTGCGGGACATCCGACCTCCAATTACATGTTTGAAAATGGCAAAAAATCACGTCCGACCTTCAATTGCGTGTAATTCAACGTATACACAAAAATGTGACCGAAGTTCATAGTGAAAACGAGAAGTTCAAGTACTGCAAATAATGCATTTCAGGTGAGAATAAAAGTATAGAAAAACAAAAGCTTAAAAGGTTTGTTGAAAGAAGTTCAAGTGCTCTTTTCGGAGAAGTTCAAAAATTGTTGCGAGAGAGGTTCACCTTGTATTTCCATGTTCGAAAAAACAAAAAAGAAATTGTTTTTTGCGTTTTAAAATAATTCACTCAATCCACACAGAAGTTCAGTTATTATTTGGGAGCAATTTGATTTCAAAAAGAGAATAAAAATTCAAATTATAAAAATGGAAAAGGTTCATCTACTACATGGTGTGTGTTCAATATGAGAAAAATGAATTAAAAGGCAAGGCCCAATTTTTGTTGTTATAAGTTCAAGTCCTTTATTGGAGATTAAAAAAATTATTGTGAGAGGGGTTTGTACAAAAGGAATATCATTTGTGTAACACTAACGAATGGATGAGAAAATTACAAGCGAAAATACATCATAGAAGTTCAACTGAAAACAACAGGAAGTTCAACTACTACAGTGGATGAATTTCAGATGAAAAACCTTTAAAATCGTCGCGAGTATGAACAAACGATCAACACGGTTCGTGTTCATAGCAGCTTTCCACTAGTATATCAATTGCTCAATTCCGGTGAGTGGATGGAGAGCTGCGAGCAAATAAAGCACGTGAAAAACAGAGTGAAGTTCAAGTACACACGCCGAGAAGTTCAAATTCTTCATGCGATGCATTTTTGATGAAGTTGTTTCGCGATAAAGGCAGAACAAATGATCTCGGTATTTTCGAAATTACTTGGAAACGGCTAGGAATCAGAGAAAACTGTCAACATGAAAAAGTTTCACATATTCCGTAGCTTTTCGAGGGTATATTATCTGCCCCATTCCGATAAAGTTTGTAGAAATTACGCCAAAAATATGTTTTTAGCCATTTTCAAAATTGACTTAAAACCGTAAATAATTGGGAGGAACAATACATACAAAAAAGTTTTGCATTTTTTCAAGCTTTCTAACGCCATATCATTTGCTGCATTCGGACGCACGGTTAAAAAATGAGCTCGAAAATACGAACTCGGTAGGACAAGTACCGTTTTCTAAATTACTCTTAAACCGTTCAACATTAGAAAACACTTTCAACATGAAAAAGTAGCGCATTTTCATAAGCTTTCCAATGCCATATCATTTGTCTCAATTGGATTATCCGTTTAAAAATGAAATCGAAAATATGAACTCGGCTGTTCGGTTTGTGAAATTTTATGTTTTTCCAAATTACTCTTTAACCATAGGGAATTAGAGAAAACTTTCAACATGTGGAAGGAGCGATTTTGCAACCTTTTTCCAACCCCATATTATTTGCCTCATTCCGATAAACGGTTTAAAAAAGCGATCGAAAATATGATTCACATTTTTTGTGTGAAAAAAATGGTTTTTAAAACTACTCTTAAACCATTTACATTTTGACAAAAATTTAAGTTGGGTCATGATACTAGTGTCCATAGCTTTCCAATGGTATATCGCAAGCCCCGTTTAGGCAATGTTGGCAGAAGTTCAACCTAGTTCAGAGGGAAGTTCAACATACTACTAGCGGGCAGGTCAGGTTGTGATCAGAATATCATTCTCATCCCGTGATTAGAATAGTGTATATATATATATGTATATATATATATATATATATATGTGTGTGTGTGTGTGTGTCATATGATCTCTTATGCTAAAGTTACAATTCAACCACAATTTCAAGTATGAATCATAAACTTCATTGAGAACCAACAAACTCTAATCTCAGTCAATGAGGCAATTGCAATTTATCATAACATAGGAAAGAGTCAAATATAAGAGCTTTTCAGCAAGTCCACATACTCAACCATCTTTTATTCTTTCACAATTGCTAACACTCACGCAATATTTATGGGTATGAAGTTTTAATCCGACACAGAGAAAGATAGGGGCTTATAGTTTTGCCTCCCAACGTTTTACCTCAAGGGTAATGTCAACAATAATAGTTCATGAAGACTCACATCCAATTAGCTATATATATCAAGATCTTTCCAACACATTATGCTTGCCAAAGGATAAAATGTAAAAAAGAAAGGTGAAAATCACCATGACTCTTATGTAAGGTAGAAGATAAAAGTAAAAGATTGGCCCTTCGCAGAGGGACGCAGAGGTTGTCATGCGCTTTTGTGGTTGGATGCACAAAATATTAATGCAAAAGAACGTCACTTTATATTGCCACTTGTGATATGGACCTTTATTATGCAGTCCGTCGCTTTTATTTCTTCCATATCACAAGATCGTATAAAGCTTATTTTCTCTGCACTAATAAGTCATACATATTTAGAGAGCAATTTTTATTGCTTGCACCGATGACAACTTACTTGAAGGATCTTACTCAATCCATAGGTAGGTATGGTGGACTCTCAAGGCAAAAACGGGTTTAGGGATATTTGGAAGCACAAGTAGTATCTCTACTTGGTGCAAAGAAATTGGCTAGCATGAGAGGGAAAGGCAAGCTCAAGATGTAGGATGATCCATGACAATATAATTTATCTCAGATGTAAGAAAACATAACCCATTATGTTGTCTTCCTTGTCCAACGTCAACTCTTAGCATGTCATACTTTAATGAGTGCTCACAATCATAAAAGATGTCCAAGATAGTATATTTATATGTGAATGCCTCTCTTTCTTTATTACGTCCTATTCATTGCAACAATGACCAAAACTATGTTTGTCAACTCTCAAAAACTTTTATTCATCATACTATTTATATGTGAGCTCATTACTCTCCATAAGATCCATATGATCTCTTTATTTCTTTTTAGTTCTTCTCTTTTATTTTATTTAATACCCTCAAGATCATAGCAAAATAACCAGGCCCTTGACTCAACACTAAAATTTATTATATATAGCTCATGGAAACGATTACATAGAGGGATCATAAAGCAAAACTCACAACTAGATCATACTAAAACTTTATTCTACTAGATCAAGATATTATCAAAAGGATCGAACTAAGAAAAATGGTAAAGATAAAAGTGATGGTGATACGATACCGGGGCACTCCCCCAAGCTTGGTAGTTGCCAAGGGGAGTGCCCATACCCATGTGATTATGTCTCCTTCTTTGTCGATGAAGAGGGTGTCGGTGATGATGGATAGTCGCACATCAAGCGTAAGAGGTCCTCCAACTTCCGGATAATGCCCTTGAGTGCGTTGATATGCTCCTTCAACAAAATATTTTCACGTGTGCAATTTTTTGTTTTGTATACGAGCTAACTCAATCATCTTGAAAGCTTCGATCTCAGTTGGGGTAAGAAGATTGCGATCAAGTTGAAGGATGTCTTCTGCTACCGGAACTTGATCCTCAAAGGCCTTCTTGATCCCTTCATCCTTGTTGATCTCTCCGGGCTCTTCTCTCTTCAGCTCTATCTTCATTAGCCAAGCATCGTTGCCCTCATCGTTGGAGGAGGAGGGAGACGACATGATGCTTGGCCTTTACAACCCTGGCAGAAAACAGCTCGAAACAAGAACAAGAGATTTTTGCGTGATACGGTGGTCAAAACCTTCGGGAGATTATATAATGAATTTTTGTCGACTAAAAGAAGTATCATGCAAGAAAACGGAGTCCGGAGAGCACACGAGGTGCCCACGAGGCAGGGGGCGCGCCCAGGGGGGTAGGGCACGCCTCCCACCCTCATGGAAGCCTCATGTCCTTCCCGGACTGCTTCTTATTTTCCTATTTTTCTAAATATTCCAAAACGGAGAAAAATTGCCATTAGAACTGTTTTGGAGTCGGTTTACTTACCGTACCACATACCTATTCCTTTTCGGAGTCTGAAACGTTCTGGAAAGTGTCCCTTATGTATTCCTCCGGGGTTACGGTTTCAATAATATTGGTTTCAACATTTATGGGATTACCTGAGATATAATGTTTGATTCTTTGACCGTTCACCACCTTTGGATTTGTGCCTTCGAAGTTGTTGATTTTTATGGCACCGGAACAATAGACCTCCTCGATAACGTAAGGACCTTCCCATTTAGAGAGAAGTTTTCCTGCAAAGAATCTTAAACGAGAGTTGTATAACAATACATAATCACCTACATCGAACTCATGCTTTTGCATCCTTTTACCATGCCATCTTTTAACTTTTTCTTTAAACAGCTTGGCATTTTCATAGGCTTGGGTTCTCCATTCATCAAGTGAGCTAATATCAAATAACCTCTTCCCACCGGCAAGTTTGAAATCATAATTGAGCTCTTTAATGGCCCAATGTGCCTTATGTTCTAGTTCAAGAGGTAAGTGACAAGCTTTACCATAAACCATTTTATATGGAGACATACCCATATGATTTTTATATGCAGTTCTATAGGCCCATAATGCATCATCAAGTTTCTTGGACCAATTCTTTCTAGATCTATTAACAATCTTTTGCAAAATTAATTTGAGCTCTTTGTTACTCAATTCTACTTGACCACTAGACTGTGGGTGATACGGAGATGCAATTCTATGATTAACGTCATACTTAGCAAGCATTTTACGAAAGGCACCATGAATAAAATGTGAACCGCCATCAGTCATTACATATCTACGGACTCCAAACCTCGGAAAAATAACTTCTTTAAGCATCTTAATAGAGGTGTTATGATCAGCACTACTAGTTGGAATAGCTTCTACCCACCTAGTAACGTAATCAACAACTACTAAAATATGTGTATACCCATTAGAGGAAGGAAATGGTCCCATATAATCAAAGCCCCAAACATCAAATGGTTCAATAACAAGTGAATAATTCATAGGCATTTCTTGACGTCTACTAATATTACCAATTCTTTGACATTCATCACAAGACAAGAAAAACTTACGGGCATCCTTGAAGAGAGTAGGACAATAAAACCGGATTGCAATACCTTATGTGCAGTTCTATCTCCAGCATGGTGTCCTCCATAAGCCTCGGAGTGACACTTGCGTAGGATCTGTTCCTGTTCATGCTCAGGTACACAACGTATAATAATACCGTCTACTCCTTCTTTATAAAGATGTGGGTCATCCCAAAAGTAATGTCTCAAATCATAGAAGAACTTTTTCTTTTGCTGGTATGTGAAACTAGGTGGTATAAATTTAGCAACAATATAGTTAGCATAATCAGCATACCATGGAGCAGTACGAGAAGCATTTATGACATTTAATTGTTCATCAGGAAAGATATCATCAATAGGTAGTGGGTCATCAAGAACATTCTCTAACCTAGACAAGTTGTCTGCAACGGGGTTCTCAGTTCCCTTTCTACCAATAATATGCAAATCAAATTCCTGTAGCAGGAGAACCCATCTAATAAGTCTAGGTTTAGCATCTTTCTTTTCCATAAGGTATTTAATAGCAGCATGATCAGTGTGAATAGTTACATTAGAATCAACAATATAAGGTCTGAACTTATCACAAGCAAATACAACTGCTAAGAATTCTTTTTCAGTAGTAGCATAATTTCTCTGGGCATTGTCTAGAGTTTTACTAGCATATTGAATAACATTTAATTTCTTATCAACTCTTTTCCCTATAACAGCACCTACAACATAATCACTAACATCGCACATAATTTCAAATGGTAAATTCCAATCAGGTGGCTGAACAATAGGTGCAGAAATCAATGCTTTCTTAAGTATTTCAAATGCTTCTACGTAATCATCATCAAAGACAAAAGGGATATCTTTTTTTAATAGATTAGTCAGAGGCCGAGAAATTTTTGATAAGTCCTTAATGAACCTCCTATAAAAACCAGCGTGACCAAGGAAGCTCCTTATACCTTTAATGCCCTTGGGGCATGGCATCTTTTCAATAGCATCAACTTTAGCTTTATCAACTTCAATGCCTCTTTCAAAAATTTTATGCCCCAAGACAATACCTTCATTAACCATAAAGTGGCATTTCTCCCAATTTAGAACAAGATTAGTTTCTTCACATCTCTGCAAAACTTGATCAAGGTTGCTCAAGCAATCATCAAAAGAGGATCCACAAACGGAGAAATCATCCATGAAAACCTCACATATCTTTTCACGAAAGTTAGAAAATATAGCCATCATGCATCTTTGAAAGGTAGCAGGTGCATTAGATAAACCAAAAGGCATACGTCTATAAGCAAAAGTACCGAAAGGGCAAGTAAAAGTGGTCTTTCTTGATCATCAGCTAACACAGGTATTTGAGAGAAACCAGAGTAACCATCTAGAAAGCAAAAATGTGTATGTTTGGATAATCTTTCTAGCATTTGATCAATAAATGGTAAGGGGTAATGATCTTTTTAGTAGCCTAATTTAATTTGCGGAAATCAATTACCATCCTATAACCTGTAATAATTCTTTGCGGAATCAATTCATCTTTATCATTAGGAACAACAGTAATACCTCCCTTCTTAGGGACACAATGGACAGGTCTTACCCATTGACTATCAGCAACGGGATAAATTATACCTGCCTCAAGGAGCTTTAATATTTCCTTCCTTACCACTTCTTTCATATTAGGATTCAGCCCTCGTTGGTGATCAATAACTGGTTTGGCGTCTTTCTCCAAATTTATTTTGTGTTGACATAGAGTGGGACTAATGCCCTTAAGATCATCAAGAGTATATCCAATAGCAGCACGGTGCTTCTTCAGAGTTTTCAATAATTTTTCTTCTTCATGCTCTGAAAGGTTAGCACTAATAATAATAGGATATATCTTCTTTTCATCAAGATAAGCATATTTAAGAGTATCAGTTAATGGTTTAAGCTCAAACACGGGATCACCCTTGGGTGGAGGAGGATCCCCTAGGATTTCAACAGGCAAATTGTGTTTCAGAATGGGTCCTTGTTTAAAGAATACTTCATCTATTTCCCTTCTTTCATTCATAAACATATCATTCTCATGGTCTAGCAAGTATTGTTCTAAAGGATCATTAGGAGGCACAACAATAGAAGCAAGACCAATAATTTCATCTTTGCTAGGCAATTCTTCATCATGGGGTTGTCTATGAAATTTAGAAAAATTAAACTCATGAGACATATCATCCAAACCAATAGTAACCACATCCTTCTTGCAATCTGTCTTAGCATTAACAGTATTCAAGAAGGGTCTACCAAATATAATGGGACAAAAGCTATCTTGTGGGGAACCAAGAACAAGAAAATGAGTAGGATATTTAACCTTCCCACACAAGACTTCAACATCTCTAACAATCCCAGTTGGTGAAATAGTATCTCTATTAGCAAGCTTAATGGTAACATCGATATATTCTATCTCAACTGGTACAATATCATGCATAATTTCTTTGTATAAGGAATGAGGTATTGCACTTTCACTAGCACCCATATCACATAAGACATGATAGCAATAATCTCCTATTTTAACAGAAATAACATGCATGCCTACAACAGGTCTATGTTTATTTTTAGTATCAAGTTTAGCAATTCTAGCAGTCTCATCACAGAAGTAAATAACATGCCCATCAATATTATCAGCCAAGAGATCTTTAACAATAGCAATATTAGGTTCAACTTTAACTTGCTCAGGAGGTGTATAAGTTCTAATATTACTTTTACGAACCACATTTGAAGCTTTAGCATGATCCTTTATCTTAACATAGAAAGGTGGTTTCTCAACATAAGCAGTGGGAACAACAGGATCATTATAAGTGATAGTCTTTTCTTCAAATTTAATAGGTGCAACTACTTTTGTTTCAATGGGAGGATTATATTTAAACTACTTCTCCTTAGGGAGATCAACATGAGTAGCAAAGGATTCACAGAAAGAAGCTACTATCTCAGAGTCAAGTCCATACTTAGTACCAAATTTACGGAAAACATCGGTATCCATAAAATATTTAACACAATGTAACTTAGGTGTTATACCTGACACCTTACCTTCGTCAAGATCCCAATCTTCAGAATTGCATTTAATTCTCTCCAATAAATTCCATTTGAATTCAATAGTCTTCATCATAAAGGAACCAGTACAAGAAGTATCGAGCATGGAGCGATTGTTGTCAGAAAGCCGAGCATAAAATTTTTGAATAATCATTTTTGTTGAGAGCTCATGATTGGGGCATGAATATAACATTTACTTAAGCCTCCCCCAAGCTTGAGCGATGCTTTCCCCTTCGTGAGGCCTATATATATATATATATATATATATATATATATATATATATATATATATATATATATATATATATAATTACGATCACGAAGAACAAGATGCATAGGATAAAACTTCTGATAGAATTCCAATTTCAATCGCTTGTAGTCCCATGATCCCATATCATCAAAAAACCTATACCATGTCAATGCATCTCCCTTCAAAGATAAAGGGAAGACCTTCTTCTTGATAACATCATCGTGCAGACCTGCTGTTGGGGAACGTAGCAGAAATTCAAAATTTTCCTACGTGTCACCAAGATCTATCTATGGAGAAACAAGCAACGAGGGGAAGGAGAGTGCATCTACATACCCTTGTAGATCGCTAAGCGGAAGCGTTCAAGTGAACGGGGTTGATGGAGTCGTACTCGTCGTGATCCAAATCACCGATGACCAAGTGCCGAACGGACGACACCTCCGCGTTCAACACATGTACAGCCCGACGATGTCTCCCACGCCTTGATCCAGCAAGGAGAGAGGGGGAGGTTGAGGAAGACTCCATCCAGAAGCAGCACAACGGCGTGGTGGTGATGGAGGAGCATGGCAATCCTGCAGGGCTTCGCCAAGCACCACGGGAGAGGAGAAGTACTTGGGAGAGGGGAGAGGGTTGCACCAGAACATTGGTATGGCTGCCCTCCCACCCCCCACATATATATAGGGGCAAGGGAGAGGGGGGAGGCGCAGCCTTGGCCCTTCCTCCAAGGAAGGGTGCGGCTAGGAGGAGTCCCTCCTCCCCAAGGCACCTCGGAGGTGCCTTCCCCTTTTAGGACTCTTCCTTTCCTTATCCCTTGGCGCATGGGCCTCTTGGGGCTGGTGCCCTTGGCCCATATAGGCCAAGGTGCACACCCCTACAGCCCATGTGGCCCCCGGGGTAGGTGGCCCCACCCGGTGGACCCCTGGGACCCTTCCGGTGGTCCCGATACAATACCGGTGACCCCGAAACTTGCCCGGTGACCAAAACAGGACTTCCCATATATAAATCTTTACCTCCGGACCATTCCGGAACTCGTCGTGACGTCCGGGATCTCATCCGGGACTCTGAACAACATTCGGTAACCACATACAAGCTTCCTTTATAACCCTAGCGTCATCGAACCTTAAGTGTGTAGACCCTACGGGTTCGGGAGACATGCAGACATGACCGAGATGTTCTCCGGTCAATAACCAATAGCGGGATCTGGATACCCATGTTGGCTCCCACATGTTCCACGATGATCTCATCGGATGAACCACGATGTCAAGGACTTAATCAATCCCATATACAATTCCCTTTGTCTATCGGTACGATACTTGCCCGAGATTCGATCGTCGGTATCCCGATACCTTGTTCAATCTCGTTACCGGCAAGTCTCTTTACTCGTTTCGTAACACATCATCCCGTGATCAACTCCTTGATCACATTGTGCACATCATGATGATGTCCTATCGAGTGGGCCCAGAGATACCTCTCCGTCACACGGAGTGACAAAACCCAGTCTCGATTCGTGCCAACCCAACAGACACTTTTGGAGATACCCGTAGTGCACCTTTATAGCCTCCCAGTTACGTTGTGACGTTTGGCACACCCAAAGCACTCCTACAGTATCCGGGAGTTGAACAATCTCATGGTCTAAGGAAATGATACTTGACATTAGAAAAGCTTTAGCATACGAACTACACGATCTAGTGCTATGCTTAGGATTGGGTCTTGTCCATCACATCATTCTCCTAATGATGTGATCCCGTTATCAACGACATCCAATGTCCATGGTCAGGAAACCGTAACCATCTATTGATCAACGAGCCAGTCAACTAGAGGCTTACTAGGGACATGGTGTTGTCTATGTATCCACACATGTATCTGAGTTTCCTATCAATACAATTCTAGCATGGATAATAAACGATTATCATGAACAAGGAAATATAATAATAATAAATTTATTATTGCCTCTAGGGCATATTTCCAACAGTCTCCCACTTGCACTAGAGTCAATAATCCAGTTCACATCGATATGTGATTAACACTCAAGGTCACATCCCCATCTGACTAACACCCAAAGAGTTCTGGGTTTGATCATGTTATGCTTGTGAGAGAGGTTATAGTCAACGGCTCTGAACCTTTCAGATCCGTGTGTGCTTTACAAATCTCTATGTCATCTCCTAGATGCAGCTACCACGTTCTATTTGGAGCTATTCCAAATAACTGTTCTACTTGGAGTTGCTCCATTATACATATCCGGTATCTCTACTCAGAGCTATCCGGATAGGTGTTAAGCTTGCATCGACGTAACCCTTTACGACGAACTCTTTTACCACCTCCATAATCAAGAAAATTCCTTAGTCCACTAGTTACTAAGGATAACTTTGACCGCTATCCTGTGATCCATTCTTGGATCACTCTTGTACCCCTTGACTGACTCATGGCAAGGCACACTTCAGGTGCGGTACACAACATAGCATACTGTAGAGCCTACGTCTTAAGCATAGGGGACGACCTTCGTCCTTTCTCTCTACTTTGCCGTGGTCGAGCTTTAAGTCTTAACTTCATACCTTACAACTCAGGCAAGAACTCCTTCTTTGACTGATCCATCTTGAACACCTTCAAGATCATGTCAAGGTATGTGCTCATTTGAAAGTACCATTAAGTGTTTTGATCTATCCTTATAGATCTTGATGCTCAATGTTCAAGTAGCTTAATCCAGGCTTTCCATTGAAAAACACTTTCCAAATAACCATATATGCTTTCCAGAAATTCTACGTCATTTCTGATCAACAATATGTCAACAACATATATTCATCAGAAATTCTATAGTGCTCCCACTCACTTCTTTGGAAATACAAGTTTCTCATGAACTTTGTATACACCCAAAATCTTTGATCATCTCATCAAAGCATACATTCCAACTCCGAGATGCTTACTCCAGTCCTTAGAAGGATTGCTGGAGCTTTGCATACTTATTAGCATCTTTCAGGATTGACAAAACCTTCCGGTTGTATCACATACAACCTTTCCTCAAGAAAATCGTCGAGGAAACAATGTTTTGACATCCTATCCGCAAGATTTCATAAATAATGCAGTAATCGCTAATATAATTCCAACAGACTCTTAGCATCGCTACGTGTGAGAAAGTCTCATCGTAGTCAACTCCTTGAACTTGTCGAAAAACATCTTAACGACAAGTCGAGCTTTCTTAATGGTGACTTTTACCATCATTGTCCGTCTTCCTTAAAAATCCATCTGTACTCAACAGCCTTACGACCATCAAGCCATTCTGCCAAAGTCTACACTTTGTTTTCATACATGGATCCTCTCTCAGATTTTATGGCCTCGAGTCATTTATCGGAATCCGGGCCCACCATCGCTTCTCCATAGCTTGTAGGTTCATTGCTGTCTAGCAACATGACTTCCAAGACAGGATTACGTACCACTCCGAAGCAGTACGCATTCTTGTCATCCCACGAGGTTTGGGAGTGACTTGATCTGAAGTTTCATGATCACTATCATAAGCTTCCACTTCAATTGGTGTAGGTGCCATAGGAACAACTTCCTGTGCCCTGCCACACACTAGTTGAAGAGACGGTTCAACAACCTTATCAAGTCTCCACCATCCTCCCATTCAATTCTTTCGAGAGAAACTTTTCTCGAGAAAGGACCCGATTCTAGAAACAATCTCTTATTGCTTTCGGATCTCAGACAGGAGGTATACCCAACTGTTTTGGGTGTCCTATGAAGATGCATTTATCCGCTTTGGGTTCGAGCTTATCAGCCTGAAACTTTTCGCATAAGCGTCGCAGCCCAAACTTTTAAGAAATGACAGCTTAGGTTTCTCTAAACCACAGTTCATACGGTGTCATCTCATCAGAATTACGTGGTGCCCTATTTAAAGTGAATGCGGTTGTCTCTAATGTCTAACCCATAAATTATCGTGGTAATTTGATAAGAGACATCATGGTATGCATCATATCCAATAGGGTGCAGTTATGACGTTCGAACACACCATCACACTATGGTGTTCCAGGCTATATTAGTTGTGAAACAATTTCCACAATGTCTTAATTCTGTGCCAAACTCGTAATTTAGATATTTATCTCTATGATCATATCATAGATATTTTATCCTCTTGTCACGACGGTCTTTCAACTTCACCCAGAAATTAGTTGAACCTTTCAATAATTCAGACTCGTGATTCATCAAGTAAATATACTCAACATCTACTCAAATCATCTGTGAAGTAAGAACATAAGGATATCCACTACATGCCTCAGCACTCATTGGACTGCACACATCAAAATGTATTACTTCCAACAAGTTGCTTTCTAGTTCCATTTTACTGAAAACGAGGCTTTCAGTCATCTTGCCCATGTGGTATGATTTGCATGTCTCAAGTGATTCAAAATCAAGTGAGTCCAAACGGTCCATTTGCATGGAGTTTCTTCATGCATACACACCAATAGACATGGTTCACATGTCTCAAACTTTTCAAAAACGAGTGAGCCCAAAGATCCATCAACATGGAGCTTCTTCATGCGTTTTATACCGATATGACTTATGTGGCAGTGCCACAGGTAGGTGGTACTATCATTACTATCCTATATCTTTTGGCATGAACATGTGTATCACTACGATCGAGATTCAATAAACCATTCATTTTAGGCGTAAGACCATTGAAGGTATTATTCAAATAAACAGAGTAACAATTATTCTCCTTAAATTAATAACCTTATTGCGATAGTCATAATCCAATCATGTCTATGCTCAACGCAAACACCAAATAACAATTATTTAGGTTTAACACCAATCTCGATGGTAGAGGGAGCGTGTGATGCTTGATCATATCAACATTGGAAACACTTCCAACACATATCGTCAGCTCACCTTTAGCTAGTCTCCGTTTACTCCGTAGCTTTTATTTCGAGTTACTAACACTTAGCAACCGAACCGGTATCTAATACCCTGGTGCTACTAGGAGTACTAGTAAAGTACACATCAACACAATGTATATCCAATATACTTCTATCGACCTTGCCAGCCTTCTGCTCTACCAAGTATCTAGGGTAATTCTGCTCCAGTGGCTGTTCCCCTTATTACTGAAGCACTTAGTCTCGGGTTTGGGTTCAACCTTGGGTTTCTTCACTAGAGCAGCAGCTGAATTGCCGTTTCATGAAGTATCCCTTCGTGCCTTTTCCTTCTTGAAACTAGTGGTTTCACCAACCATCAACAATTGATGCTCCTTGATTTCTACTTTTGTGGTGTCAAACATCGCGAATATCTCAAGGATCATCATATATGTCCCTGATATATCATAGTTCATCACGAAGCTCTAGCAGCTTGGTGGTTATGACTTCGGAGAACCATCACTATTTCATCTGGAAGATCAACTCCCACTCGATTCAAGCGATTGTTGTACTCAGACAATCTGAGCACAAGTTCAACAATTGAGCTTTTCTCCCTTAGTTTGCAGGCTAAGAAAATCGTCGGAGGTCTTATACCTCTTGACGTGGGCACGAGCCTGAAATCCCAATTTCAGCCCTCGAAACATCTCATATGTTTCGTGACGTTTCAAAACGTCTTCGGTGCCTCAACTCTAAACCGTTTAACTGAACTATCATGTAGTTATAAAAATTTGTATGTCAGATGTTCCCAACATCTACAGACGACGTTCGAGGTTCAACACACTGAGCGGTGCATTAAGGACATAAGCCTTCTATGAAGCAAATGAGGACAATCCTCAGTTTATGGACCTAGTCCGCATAATTGCTACTATCAACTTTCAACTAAATTTTTCTCTAGGAACATATCTAAACAGTAGAACAGAAGCGCGAGCTACAACATAATTTGCAAAGACCTTTTGACTATGTTCAGGATAATTAAGTTCATCTTATGAACTCCCACTCAGATAGACATCCCTCTAGTCATCTAAGTGATTACATGATCCGAGTCAACTAGGCCGTGTCCGATCATCACGTGAGACGGACTAGTCAACATCGGTGAACATCTTCATGCTGATCGTATCTACCATACGACTCATGCTCGACCTTTCGGTCTTCTGTGTTCCGAGGCCATGTCTGTACACATGCTAGGCTCGTCAAGTCAACCTAAGTGTTTGCATGTGTAAATCTGTCTTACACCCGTTGTATGTGAACGTTGGAATAAAACACCTGATCATCACGTGGTGCTTTGAAACAATGAACTGTCGCAACGGTGCACAGTTAGGGGGAACACCTTCTTGAAATTTTAATGAGGGATCATCTTATTTACTACCGTTGTTCTAAGCAAACAAGATGCATAAACATGATAAACATCACATGCAATCAAATAGTGACATGATATGGCCAATATCATATTGCTCCTTTTGATCTCCATCTTCGGGGCTCCATGATCATCATCGTCACCGGCATGACACCATGATCTCCATCATCGTGTCTTCTTGAAGTTGTCTCGTCAACTATTACTTCTACTACTACAGCTAACGGTTAGCAATAAAGTAAAGTAATTACATGACGTTTATGTTGACACGCAGGTCATAAATAAATTAAGACAACTCCTATGGCTCCTGCCGGTTGTCATACTCATCGACATGCAAGTCGTGATTCCTATCACAAGAACATGATCAATCTCATACATCACATATATCATTCATCACATCCTTTTGGCCATATCACATCACATAGCATACCCTGCAAAAACAAGTTAGACGTCCTCTAATTGTTGTTTGCATGTTTTACGTGGCTCATATGGGTTTCTAGCAAGAACGTTTCTTACCTACGCAAAGACCACAATGTGATATGCCAATTGCTATTTACCCTTCATAAGGACCCTTTTCATCGAATCCGATCCGACTAAAGTGGGAGAGACAGACACCCGCTAGCCACCTTATGCAACTAGTGCATGTCAGTCGGTGGAACCAGTCTCACGTAAGAGTACGTGTAAGGTCGGTCCGGGCCGCTTCATCCCACGATGCCGCCGAATCAAGATAAGACTAGTAACGGCAAGAATATTGAACAAAATCAACGCCCACAACTACTTTGTGTTCTACTCGTGCATAGAATCTACGCAATAGACCTATCTCATGATGCCACTGTTGGGGAACGTAGTAGAAATTCAAAATTTTCCTACGTGTCACCAAGATCTATCTATGGAGAAACCAGCAACGAGGGGAAGGAGAGTGCATCTACATACCCTTGTAGATCGCAAAGCGGAAGCGTTCAAGTGAACGGGGTTGATGGAGTCGTACTCGTCGTGATCCAAATCACCGATGACCAAGTGCCGAACGGACGGCACCTCCGCGTTCAACACACGTACAGCCCGACGATGTCTCCCACGCCTTGATCCAGAAAGGAGAGAGGGAGAGGTCGAGGAAGACTCCATCCAGAAGCAGCACAACAGCGTGGTGGTGATGGAGGAGCATGGCAATCCTGCAGGGCTTCGCCAAGCACCACGGGAGAGGAGAAGTACTTGGGAGAGGGGAGAGGGCTGCACCAGAACATTGGTATGGCTGCCCTCCCACCCCCCACATATATATAGGGGCAAGGGAGAGGGGGGGAGGCACAGCCTTGGCCCTTCCTCCAGGGAAGGGTGCGGCTAGGAGGAGTCCCTCCTCCCCAAGGCACCTCGGAGGTGCCTTCCCCTTTTAGGACTCTTCCTTTCCTTATCCCTTGGCGCATGGGCCTCTTGGGGCTGGTGCCCTTGGCCCATATAGGCCAAGGTGCACACCCCTACAGCCCATGTGGCCCCCGGGGCAGGTGGCCCCACCCGGTGCACCCCCGGGACCCTTCCGGTGGTCCCGGTACAATACCGGTGACCCCGAAACTTGTCCGGTGACCAAAACAGGACTTCCCATATATAAATCTTTACCTCCGGACCATTCCGGAACTCGTCGTGACGTCCGGGATCTCATCCGGGACTCCGAAAAACATTCGGTAACCACATACAAGCTTCCTTTATAACCCTAGCGTCATCGAACCTTAAGTGTGTAGACCCTACGGGTTCGGGAGACATGCAGACATGACCGAGATGTTCTCTGGTCAATAACCAATAGCGGGATCTAGATACCCATGTTGGCTCCCACATGTTCCACGATGATCTCATCGGATGAACCATGATGTCAAGGACTTAATCAATCCCGTATACAATTCCCTTTGTCTATCGGTACGATACTTGCCCGAGATTCGATCGTCGGTATCCCGATACCTTGTTCAATCTCGTTACCGGCAAGTCTCTTTACTCGTTCCGTAACACATCATCCCGTGATCAACTCCTTGATCACATTGTGGACATCATGATGATGTCCTACTGAGTGGGCCCAGAGATACCTCTCCGTCACACGGAGTGACAAATCCCAGCCTCGATTCGTGCCAACCCAACAGACACTTTTGGAGATACCCGTAGTGCACCTTTATAGCCACCCAGTTACGTTGTGACGTTTGGCAAACCCAAAGCACTCCTACAGTATCTGGGAGTTGCACAATCTCATGGTCTAAGGAAATGATACTTGACATTAGAAAAGCTTTAGCATATTAACTACACGATCTAGTGCTATGCTTAGGATTGGGTCTTGTCCATCACATCATTCTCCTAATGATGTG
This sequence comes from Triticum timopheevii, assembly GCA_963921465.1. Classification (NCBI taxonomy): domain Eukaryota; kingdom Viridiplantae; phylum Streptophyta; class Magnoliopsida; order Poales; family Poaceae; genus Triticum; species Triticum timopheevii. Next base: position 9,353,305 of record OY997262.1, read on the forward strand.
ATCCCATTATCAACGACATCCAATGTCCATGGTCAGGAAACCGTAACCATCTATTGATCAACGAGCCAGTCAACTAGAGGCTTACTAGGGACATGGTGTTGTCTATGTATCCACACATGTATCTGAGTTTCCTATCAATACAATTCTAGCATGGATAATAAACGATTATCATGAACAAGGAAATATAATAATAATCAATTTATTATTGCCTCTAGGGCATATTTCCAACACCTGCAAGCTTAAATAATCCACAAACTTCATCCACATGGATTAAGTCTAAGTCGGGATGTAATGTTCCATCTCCTGCAAAAGGATTAGCTAGCAGTTTCTCTATCATACCCAAAGGAATTTCAAAGTAAACATTTTCAGTAGGTTCAGTAGGTTGAGGAGAAACTATTTGCTCTACCGGTCGGGGTGAAGATACCCCGAACAAGCCCCTCAAAGGATTATTTTTCATAGTAACAAGTGACAGTAAATTTCAGCACACTATAGAAATTTTTCCTTACCAAATTCCACCTACCAAAGGCGCTTCTCTCCCCGACAACGGCGCCAGAAAATAGTCTTGATGACACATAAGTATAGGGGATCTATCGTATTCCTTTCAATAAGTAAGGGTGTCGAACCCAACAAGGAGCAGAAGGAAATGATAAGCGGTTTTCAGCAAGGTATCCTCTGCAAGCACATAAATTATCGGTAATAGATAGTTTTGTGATAAGGTAATTGGTAACGAGTAGCAAGTAATAAAAGTAAATAAGGTGCAGCAAGATGGCCCAATCCTTTTTGTAGCAAAGTACAAGCCTGGACAAACTCTTATATGAAGGAAAGCGCTCCCGAGGACACATGGGAATTATTGTCAAGCTAGTTTTCATCACGTTTATATGATTCGCGTTCGGCACTTTGATGATTTGATATGTGGGTGGAGTGGTGCTTGGGTGTTGTCCTTACTTGGACAAACATCCCACTTATGATTGACCCCTATTGCAAGCATCCGCAACTACAACAGAAGTATTAAGGTAAACCTAACCATAGCATGAAACATATGGATCCAAATCAGCCCCTTACGAAGCAACGGATAAACTACGGTTTAAGCTTATGTCACTCTAGAAACCCATCATCTAATTATTACTTCCCAATGCCTCCCTCTAGGCCCAAACAATGGTGAAGTGTCATGTAGTCGATGTTCACATGACACCACTAGAGGGATGACAACATACATCTCATCAAAATATCGAACGAATACCAAATACACATGACTACTAATAGCAAGACTTCTCCCATGTCCTCAGGAACAAACGTAACTGCTCACAAAGCATATTCATGTTCATAATCAGAGGGGTATTAATATGCAAAATGGATCTGAACATATGATCTTCCACCAAGTAAACCAACTAGCATCAACTACAAGGAGTAATCAACTCTACTAGCAACCCACAGGTACCAATCTGAGGTTTGGATACAAAGATTGGATACAAGAGATGAACTAGGGTTTGAGATGAGATGGTGTTGGTGAAGATGTTGATGGAGATTAACCCCCTCCCGATGAGAGGATCGTTGGTGATGACAATGGTGATGATTTCCCCCTCGCGGAGGGATGTTTCCCCGGCAGAACAGCTCCACCGGAGCCCTAGATTGGTTCCGCCAAGGTTCCGCCTCGTGGCGGTGGAGTCTCGTCCCGAAAGCTTGCTTATGATTTTTTTTCTCAATGAAATACTCCATATAGCAGAAGATGGGAATCGGAGGGCCACCAGGGGGTCCACGAGGTAGGGGGCGCACCCCCCACCCTCATGGCTGGTGGGTGGCCCCCCTCTGGTACTTCTTGTGCTCAGTGTTTTTTATATATTCTCGAAATAACTTCCCTGAAGTTTCAGGACTTTTGGAGTTGTGTAGAATAGGTCACTAATATTTGCTCCTTTTCCAGCCCAGAATCCCAGCTGCCGGCGTTCTCCCTCTTTATGTAAACCTTTTAAAAGAAGAGAGAATAGGCATAAGTATTGTGACATAATGTGTAATAACAGCCCATAATGCAATAAATATCGATATAAAAGCATGATGCAAAATGGACGTATCAGAGAATTATTGGTAAAAAATAATGTTTGTCGCTCCACCTACAGGTAGTGACGTATAATTTTCTTTTGAGAGAACCATGAATAGCTATGAGCGTATATTGTATGGTGATGTTTCTTCTAAGTGAGTGTGTATGGGTAGAGTGGAAACAATGCAGGATGGGGATGGGGTTACTACACATGCAGCAAAGTATTTTTGGATTTTATATATGATAAAAGTAGACCCGGGGGGCCATAGTTTTCTCTAGAGGCAACAAAAATCATACGGTGGGTAAACAAATTACTGTTGGGCAATTGATAGAAAAGCGCATAGTGATGACGATATTCAAGGAAATGCTCATGTATATAGGCATCATGTCCGAGACAAGTAGATCGACTCCTGCTACTATTACTACTATTACTCCACCCATTGACCACCATTCAGCATGCATATAGGGTATTAAGTTAATAAAAACGGAGTATCGCCTTAAGAAAGATGACATGATGTAGACAAAGTTAATCAAACCAATATGAATAAATTCCATCATTTTCCCTTTAATGGAAACAATAAAAATACATGTAACGGCGTCAGAAGAGGAGGGTGCAGATGCAAATTAAGGGGGAGAAGAGGTGGATTGGAAGAGAATGGGATCGGGAGTGGGATTTTGTGGGTCTGGGGTGTCGGAGTCCTAAGTGGCTGCTGTCCGGACTCTCGCAAAGCCCCCCCAACTTTGCTTCCATTTTGCGAGAAAGAATGTGTTTGTGAAGGAAATATTCCCTAGAGGCAATAATAAAGTTGTTATTTATATTTCCTTATATCATGATAAATGTTTATTATTCCTGCTACAATTGTATTAACCGGAAACTTGATACATGTGTGAATACATAGACAAAACAGAGTGTCCCTAGTATGCCTCTACTTAACTAGCTTGTTAATCAAAGATGGTTAAGTTTCCTAACCATAGACATGTGTTGTCATTTGATGAATGGGATCACATCATTAGATAATGATGTGATGGACAAGGCCCATCTGTTGGCTTAGCATAATGATCGTTAAGTTTTATTGCTATTGCTTTCTTCATGACTTATACATATTCCTCTGACTATGAGATTATGCAACTCCTGATTACCGGAGGAACACCTTGTGTCCTATCAAACGTCACAACGTAAATGGGTGATTATAAAGATACTCTACAGGTGTCTCCGAAGGTGTTTGTTGGGTTGGCATAGATCAAGATTAGGGTTTGTCACCCCGAGTATCGGAGAGGTATCTATGGGCCCTCTCAGTAATGCACATCACTATAAGCCTTACAAGGAATGTGACTAATGAGTTAGTTGCGGGATGATGCATTACGGAACGAGTAAAGAGACTTGCTGGTAATGAGATAGAACTAGGTATGATGATACCGACGATCGAATCTCGGGCAAGTAACATACCGATGACAAAGGGAATAACGTAAGTTGTTATGCGGTTTAATCGATAAAGATCTTCGCAGAATATGTAGGAGCAAATATGAACATATAGGTTCCGCTATTGGTTATTGACCGGAGATGTGTCTCGGTCATGTCTATATAGTTCTCGAACCCGTAGGGTTCGCACGCTTAACGTTCGATGACGATTTGTATTATAAGTTATGTGATTTGATGACCGAAGTGTGTTCGGAGTTCCAGATGAGATCACGGACATGAAGAGGAGTCTCAAAATGGTCGAGTGGTAAAGATTCATATATTGGAAGGTTGCATTTGGACATCAAAATGGTTCCGAGTGGTTTGGGAATTTTTTCGGAGTACTCGGAGGTTACCGGAACCCCCCGGGGAAGTTAATGGGCCTTAGTGGGCTTTAGAGGAGAGAGGGAAGAAGGGCCATGAGGTGGAGCACGCCCCCCCCCCCCCACCCAAACCGAATTGGACAAGAGGTGGGGGCACGGTCCTCTCCTTCTTTCTCCTTCTCCCCTCCTTCCTTTCCCTCCAGTGGAAGAAAGGAAAAGGGGGGGGGGGATCCTACTTGGACTAGGAGTCCAAGTAGGACTTCCCCCTGGCGCGCCGAACCTAGCTGGCCTCCTCTCTCCCCTTCCTCCTTTATATATGTGGCCAGGGGGCACCCCAATAGCACAACAGACAATCTCTTAGCCGTGTGAGGTGCCCCCCTCCACAGTTCAACACCTCAGTCATATCGTCGTAGTGCTTAGGTGAAGCCCTGTGCCGGTAACTTCGTCATCACCGTCGCCACGCCGTCGGACTAACGGAACTCTCCCTCGTCCTCAAATGGATCAAGAGCTCGAGGGACATCATCATGTTGAACATGTGCTGAACACGGACACTATAAAAAAATACACTTCCGTGATGATACGTGTTTGTCACAGTAGGTCGAGTTTTTTGTCATGCATGTACATCCATGACAATTTTATGACAGAATCAAGATAGGCATACCTGTGCTGTCGTAGAAGTGTTCCATGACATTACCAAAATTATCATCACGGAAGTGTCCACTTCCATGATGATAAATCGCGCATCACAGAAGTGCTTTCGTCAAGGGTGGCCGACACGTGGCATCCACCGTAACGGAACACCGTTAAGCTATCGGGTCGGATTTTGGATCCGATAACCCATTAACAGCCTTGACCAATGGGAAATTTCCACGTGTAAAATTCTGATTGGCCAAAGGGAACACCTGTCAGCTCATAAGTGGGCCAGATGTCGCCCGTCCATTGGAGGAGACATGCCTATGATACGTCGACACGTGGCTGGGCCCAACAGAGGCCCATATAGGTTAAAAAGGCCGGCCCAGTCAAAGGCCCGTAGAGCTTAAACAGGTACTAGTGGGCCAGCCCAATAATGGCCTACTTAATAAAGGCCCATTTACGGCCCGAAGCCAAATCTGGCCCATTAATTGTTCGCCCAATATTTGGGCCCATTTACGGCCCGAAGCCAGATCTGGCCCGTTAATTGTTCGCCCAATATTTGGGCCCATTTGCGGCCCGAAGCCAGATCTGGCCAATTAATTGTTCGCCGAATATTTGGGCCCAACTATAGCCCTGTGACTTTCGGCCTGTTAGAGGCCTGATGTAGACATGGGCCCATTTCAGCCCGGTGTGACTTTCGGCCTGGGAATGGCCCGTGCTGCCCATGGGCGATATATGGTCCGACGAGACATCGGGCCCACTAATGGCATGTGCTAAAGGTGGGAACAGTTAAGACCAACGTGACTTTGGGCCTGTTAAAGGCATGTCGCATAATTCGGCCCGTTGATGCCTGTGCTAAGCTTCCGGCCTCTTAAAGGCCCATGATATCAGTGGACCAACTAAGGCCCGAGATATGTTTCGGCCTGGTAATGGCTCGTCAGCTAACTGGGCCCAAAACGGCCCGGTCTACATTTCGGCCAGCTGAAGGCCCGTCGACGACTAGTGAAAATTGAGGCCCAACATGCATTTTGGCCTACTAAAGGCCCGTGGTTTCATCTCGGCCGTAACAGGCCAGTACAATATTCAGCCTGTTAATGGCCCAACGCTACCTGGGCCAAACTAAGCGCTGGGTCGACAAAAGGCCCAACTAAAATATAGGCCGGTGTAAGTTTGGGCCTGGCGCAATGTGTGAAGGCTCCAATCATTCAAGCCCAAGAAAGATGCAGGCTGGCCCAATTATGGCCCGCTAAAAACCTGGCCTGTTAGAGTCGAATGTTTCGGTCCGGTCGACTACATCTGATTTTTCCAGATAGCGAATGATGCAGTAACTAGTAGGAACTAAGAACAAACCTACTCTATACAATAAAGAAATTACGGCATAGTAACTAAGAATAAACCTACACTATACAATAAAGGATTTAAGGTATATTACATCCACTGGGCATCGAAGTTCACCACCAGTGATCATAAAGCGCAACGAAGAAGCAGATTACAAAGCCTACGCACCATTGCAACGTAACAAAATAATACTGAACCGAGACCACTTCCAAGACAGTTCAAGAAAGGTTAGCCTTGTGGGGGAACTCCTGTGCAAGCTGCTGAGCAAGGCTATGAGACCGGCCTAGCATGTCGGTCATAGCTTCCAGGTGTAGTTGTTTAGCGATGAGGTTCTCATTGGTGTTCTCCGCAATCTTTCTTAGAGATATGACTTCAAGTCGAAGTTGAGTTGCAGAATGCCTTTCTGCTAGAACTTGGCACTGAAGAAGTCGAACTGATTCAGACAACGAATTATGTGAGCTTGTCTGACTGTTAGTCTCAAGTAACTTGAACACTGCATCAATACAAGACTTTGGGGTTGTCTTGCTATCTTCAAGATGTTTTTCCTTCTTTGCTGCAATATATGTTGGGTTTGTCTCACAGCCTTTAGAAGACTTGTGCATGCCATCAGGCATATCACCATGAAACAAAGCAGAGAGATGACAGGTCTTGCACTTGTATAAACAAAGATGATAACTGTTATGTCAATTCTATCCAATTTCAAATTAGAAAATAAAGAGTAAGTTCAAAATATCAATATCATAATTTGGCATTGTTTATAATGCGGGGAGCTTCACCACACTACTGGATTACCATGTCAACATAACAAGCATAGATGAAGGGCAAATATAATCATTGTATCTATTTTGGATAATGTGCATGGCATGTTGTTCATATCATCAGCCACATCAGTAAGATAAAACAGGAGATGACAATGTGCAAACGTGGGCTGCTTCACCACACACTGGATTATAGATCCACAAAAACAAGCATACGTATAGGGAGTATTAAGTAATGTGCATGGTATGAATAAGGAATTTGGTTTTACAAGTAAAACTTAGAACTTACGGTTCTTACGAACATGCATTTTGGTAGAAACAGCAAACTAAACAGCAGTAAACGATAGGGACTATGAGCAAATTAAACAGCAGTTGAGGATAAAGGCTTTAGAAGGACTGACTTACATTAACAGTTAACACCGGCTTTATAAGGCCCTTCTCCATGTCAAGGGAAGGATAACTCAAGAATTTCAGCACCGAATCTTCTTCATAAGCATTGCATGTACTCTACATTTTGTAGAGAGTAATAGATATGATAATACTGGAAGGGATAGAGGATAATAAAGATAAGATGCAGATTGATGCTACATAATCAACTACCAATCCCTGGAAGTACAAGCATTACAGGACAAAATGTATTGACAAGAGCAATGGGCTACACTTCTGCACTGGCATTGTTTGTGTATTCTACTTGTTGGTAAGATTAAATATAGATCTGATCTTTTCTAGTAAATGGTGGGCGAGGGAGATAAGATGCAGAATGCTACAAAATGAACCAATTCCTCTTCCCATAATACAAGAGTGTTTTGAACACTGGTGTATTGTACAAAACGTTCTTATATTATAGGACAGAGGGAGTAGCTGTTAATGTAAGTACAATGATAGACCACGTTCAGTCCTTACAAGAGGACTGCAGAGCTAAACCTCTTTAAAAGCATTGGGTTGATTCTAAATTTATGTAGGAGTCCATACGGATCTTATAATGTCCACCAAATGGACGATTACGAGGCTAACATGTGTAGTGATGCTACATAATCAAACATCTATGAAAGTAAGTATGGTCATACAGGGCAAGAGGTACTCACAAGAGCAATGCAGTGTGCAGTATAGTTGCGAGATTCTGTGGTCCCTTGAGAACGAATGTTCTTCTGCTAACAGTTTTCGTACAAGTGAGACATTAAGGCAAATGCAGAAATGTAGTTCAAATTGTGATGTGATATCATAGACATCACCTTACGCTGCAGCCGAGACCAATGTGTAACAAGATTATTCCAGTCACCGTCGGATAAATGTAGCACCGGAGACTTTACAAAAATTTCGTTTAGAGGCTTCCCATCGAAGTGCGCTTGCCTCAGGTAGGAACGATACTTCATCAACGAGTGCTTGAAAAGCGCAACCAACCCTTGCTCGTCATCACAATCCAGTTGGCTCCTCGCCTATTTAAAAGAATGAAATCTTGTGTCTTTTGTCAGCAGAAACATATGCAGTAATGACCATGAATAACATTAGTACATTACTTATGCGTAAGTTGCGGAGGAAGACTGGAAATTGTTCTGTGTCTGCGATATAATCTTTCCATGAAGGAAAGATGCGCACAAAGTTCCTGACAACAACATAAGCTTCATCTTCTAAACTGGGAAGAAATGGAACATGGGTCCTATTTGCTGCAATTGGGGCTCTCTCTGGTTCGAAAAGGGATTTGGCAACTGGATTTGGTGTACTCTTTGCTGGAATGGGGGTTTTGCGTCATACAGCTGGTGCTATGTCAACTGGCATAATTATATTGTTTGCTGCAGTTGGGGTCTGCTGAGTTGGGGCATCAGAAATGAGCAGTGTAGTAGGGTGATGACCCACAAGTATAGGGTATCTATCATAGTCCTTTCAATAAGTAAGAGTGTTGAATCCAACGAGGAGCAGAAGGAAATGATAAACGGGTTTCAGCAAGGTATTCTCTGCAAGTACTGAAATAAGTGGTAACAAATAGTTTTGTGATGAGATAATTTGTAATGAGCAACAAGTAACAAAAGTAAATAAAGTGCAGCAAGGTGGCCCAATCCTTTTTGTAGCAAAGGACAAGCCTGGACAAACTCTTATATAAGGAAAAGCGCTCCTGAGGACACATGGGAATATTGTCAAGCTAGTTTTCATCACGTTCGTATGATTCGCGTTCGGTACTTTGATAATTTGACATGTGGGTGGACCGGTGCTTGGGTGCTATTCTTACTTGAACAAGCATCCCACTTATGATTAACCTCTATTGCAAGCATCCGCAACTACAACAAAAGTATTAAGGTAAACCTAACCATAGCATGAAACACATGGATCCAAATCAGCCCCTTACGAAGCAACGCATAAACTAGGGTTTAAGCTTCTATCACTCTAGCAACCCATCATCTACTTATTACTTCCCAATGCCTTCCTCTAGGCCCAAATAATGGTGAAGTGTTATGTAGTCGATGTTCACATAACACCACTAGAGGCTGGACAACATACATCTCATCAAAATATTGAACAAATACCAAATTCACATGACTACTAATAGCAAGACTTCTCCCTTGTCCTCAGGAACAAACGTAACTACTCACAAAGCATATTCATGTTCATAATCAGAGGGGTATTAATATGCATAAAGGATCTGAATATATGATCTTCCACCAATTAAACCAACTAGCATCAACTACAAGGAGTAATTAACACTACTAGCAACCTACTAGCACCAATCCCGGACTTGGAGACAAGAATTGGATACAAGAGATGAACTAGGGTTTTGAGATGAGATGGTGCTGATGAAGATGTTGATGGAGATTGCTCTCTCCCGATGAGAGGAGCGTTGGTGATGACGATGGTGATGATTCCCCCCTCTGGGAGGGAAGTTTCCCCGGCAGAACAGCTCTGTCGGAGCTCGAGATTGGATCCGCCAAGGTTCCGCCTCGTGGCGGCGGAGTTTCGTCCTGAAAGGTTGCTTCTTATTTTTTTTCTCGATGAAAGACTTCATATAGGAGAAGATGGTCATCGAAGAGCCACCAGGGGGCCCACGAGGTAGGGGGCGCGCCCTAGGGGGGCACGCCCCCCACCCTCGTGAGCAGGGTGTGGGCCCCTCGGTCTTCATCTTTGGCGAGGATTTTTCATTATTTATTATAAGGTGTTCCGTGGAGTTTCAGGACTTTTGGAGTTGTGCACAACAGGTCTCTAATATTTGCTCCTTTTCCAGCCCAGAATTCCAGCTGCCGGCATTCTCCCTCCTTATGTAAACCTTGTAAAATAAGAGAGGATAGCCATAAGTATTGTGACATAATGTGAAATAACAGCCCATAATGCAATAAATATCGATATAAAAGCATGATGCAAAAAGGACGTATCAACTCCCCCCAAGCTTAGACCTCGCTTGTCCTCAAGCGAAAAGCCGAAATCGAAAAATATGTCCACATGTTTAGAGATGAAGGTGTCGATAAAAATAAAATACGGACCTAAGGGCATCATGATCATTCTTAGAACAACAACTTATATAATTCTTGTCATATGATATCTTATGCTAGAGTAATAATTCAATCACAATATCAAGTGTGAATCGTAAACTTCATCGAAAACTAAAAAACTATAATCTCAGTCATTGAAGCAATTGCAATTTATCATAACATAGGAAAGAGTCAATGCATAAGAGCTTTTCAGCAAGTCCACATACTCAACTATCATATAATCTTTCACAATTGCTGACACTCAGGCAATACTTATGGGTATGGAGTTTTAATCAGACACAGAGAAAGATAGGGGCTTATAGTTTTGCCTCCCAACGTTTTACCTCAAGGGAAATGTCAACAGTAATAGTTCATGAAAACTCACATCCAATTAGCCATATATACCAGGATCTTTCCAACATACTGTGCTTGCCAAAGGATAAAGTGTAAAAAGGAAGGGTGAAAATCACCATGACTCCTATGCAAGGTAGGAGATAAAAGTAAAAGATAGGCTCTTCGCAGAGGGAAGCAGAGGTTGTCATGCGCTTTTATGGTTGGATGCACAAAATCTTAATGCGAAAGAACGTCACTTTATATTGCCCCTTGTGATATGAACCTTTATTATGCAGTCCGTCGCTTTTATTACTTCCACATCACAAGATCGTATAAAGTTTATTTCTCCCACACCAATAAATCATACATATTTAGAGAGAAATTTTTATTGCTTTGCACCGATGACAACTTACTTGAAGGATCTTATTCAATCCATAGGTAGCTATGGTGGACTCTCATGGCAAAACTGGTTTAAGGGTATTTGGAAGAACAAGTAGTATCTCTACTTGGTGCTGAGAATTTGGCTAGCATGAGGGGGAAAGGCAAGCTCAACATGTTGGAGGATCCAAGACAATATTATTTATCTCAGATGTAAGAAAACATAACCCATTACGTTGGCTTCCTTGTCCAGTCAACTCTTTAGCATGTCATATTTTAATGAATGCTCACAATCATAAAAGATGTCCAAGATAGTATACCTATATGTGAAGACCTCTCTTTTTTATCACTTCCTATTAATTGCAAGGATGACCAAAACTATGCTTGTCAACTCTCGACAACTTTTATTCATCATACTTTTTCTATGTGAGCTCCTTACTCTCCATGAGATCCATATGATATCTTGGTTTCTTTTTATTTCTTTCTCTTTTCTTTTATTCATTTAGGATCATGGCAAAATAATCAAGCCCTTGACTCATCACTAATCTTTATTATATAGCTCACGGACTCGATTACATAGAAGGATAATAAAGCAAAACTCACAACTAGATCATGCCATAAACTTTATTCTACTAGATCAAAATACTACTAATAAGATTGAACTAAGGAAAACGGTAAAGATAAAAGTGATTGTGATACGATACCGGGGCACCTCCCCCAAGCTTGGCAGTTGCCAAGGGGAGTGCCCATACCCATGTGATTATGTCTCTCTTTTCGAGGACGGTGATGTGATGTTTTTGGCGATGATGCCCTTCAAAATATGATTCTCCTCCTCAAGCTGTTGACTTGCTGCTTGAGCTCCATTATTTCCTTTCAGAGTTTTCCTATAATAGCCAAAGCTCCCTGCACCCAAGGGTGCTGCATAGCTGCGGGAGAACCAGTGACACTCTTTTTCATATTCTCATAAGAAAGAAATCTAACATTAGAAGGGATAACCGAGTTTGGAATAGCTGAGCTCTACAGTTCTCCCATTGTGAATCCAACTCGGAAGTGAGAGGTGACTTCTTGATCCTCCATGGCATCTACCCTCATTAGGTCAGCCTCCATCTCTTCCTCTGTTGCTGGCCCAAAGTGGTCAGGGTCGCTGTTTGCCCTTGGTTCCGGTGCCAGATTAGATACTCGGCTCTCCCCGACTAACTCTTGAGAAGACATCTTGTTCTAATCTGCAGCAGCAACAGCTCAAAACAAAAACAGAGGATTTTTGCGTGATACGGGAGTCAAAACCTTCGGGAGAATTTATAATGAATTTTTACCGACCAAAATACGTATCATGCAAGAAAACAGAGTCCAAAAGGCACACGAGGAGCTCACGAGATAGGGGGCGCGCCCTCCATCCTCGTGGGGCCCTCGTGTCCTTCCCGGACTGCTACTTAATTTTCTATTTTTCTAAATATTCCAAAACGGAGAAATATTGCCTTAAAAATTGTTTTGGAGTCGATTTACTTACCGTACCACATACCTATTCCTTTTCGGAGTATGAAACATTCTGGAAAGTGTCCCTTGTGTATTCTTCCATGGTTACGGTTTCAATAATATTGGTTTCAACATTTATGGGATTACCTGAGATATAATGTTTGATTCTTTGACCGTTTACCACCTTTGGATCTGCGCCTTCGAAGTTGTTGATTTTTATGGCACCGGAACGATAAACCTCCTCGATAACATAGGGGCCTTCCCATTTAGAGAGAAGTTTTCCTACAAAAAATCTTAAACGAGAGTTGTATAGCAATACATAATCACCTACATTAAACTCACGCTTTTGTATCCTTTTTCATGCCATCTTTTAACCTTTTCATTAAACAACTTGGCATTTTCGTAAGCTTGGGTTCTCCATTCATCAAGTGAGCTAATATCAAATAACCTCTTTTCACCAGCAAGTTTGAAATCATAGTTGAGCTCTTCAATAGCCCAATATGCCCTATGTTCTAGTTTGAGAGGTAAGTGACATGCTTTTCCATATACCATTTTATACGGAGACATACCCATAGGATTTTTATATGCAGTTCTATAGGCCCATAATGCATCATCAAGTTTCTTGGACCAATTCTTTCTAGACCTATTGACAGTCTTTTGCAAAATTAATTTGAGTTCTCTATTACTCAATTCTACTTGACCGCTAGACTGTGGGTGATACGGAGATGCAATTCTATGATTGATGTCATATTTAGCAAGCATTTTACGGAAAGCACCATGAATAAAATGGGAACCACCACCAGTCATTAAATATCTAGGGACTCCAAACCTCGGAAAAATAACTTCTTTAAGCATTTTAATAGAAGTGTTATGATCAGCACTAGTAGGTGGAATAGCTTCTACCCACTTAGTAACGTAATCAACAGCAACTAAAATATGTGTATATCCATTAGAGGCAGGAAAAGGTCCCATATAATCAAAGCCCCATGTTGGGGAACGTAGCAGAAATTCAAAATTTTCCTACGTGTCACCAAGATCTATCTATGGAGAAAGCAACAACGAGGGGAAGGAGAGTGCATCTACATACCCTTGTAGATCGCTATGCGGAAGTGTTCAAGAGAACGGGGTTGAAGGAGTCGTACTCGTCGTGATCCAAATCATCGAAGATCCTAGTGCCGAACGGACGGCACCTCCGCGTTCAACACACGTACAGCCCGGTGACGTCTCCCATGCCTTGATCCAGCAAGGAGAGAGGGAGAGGTTGAGGAAGACTCCATCCAGCAGCAGCACAACGGCGTGGTGGTGGTGGAGGAGCGTGGTACTCCAGCAGGGCTTCGCCAAGCACCGCAAGAGACGAGGAGGAGAGAGGGGTAGGGCTGCACCAGGGAGAGATCAAATCGTGTGTCTTGGGCAGCCCAAAACCCCCACTATTTATAGGAGAAGGGGAGGACGGTGCGCCCCTCTAGGGTTCCCACCCCTATGGGGGGCGGCAGCCCTAGATGGGATGGAGGGGGGGCAGCCAAGAGGGGGAGAGGGGGGCGCGCCCTAGGGTGGGCCTTAGGCCCATCTGCGCCTAGGGTTTCCCCCTTCTCCTCCTAGCTGCACCTTGGGCCTTGTGGGAGGCGCACCAGCCCACTCAGGGGCTGGTCCCTTCCCACTCTTGGCCCATGCAAGCCTCCGGGGCTGGTGGCCCCACTTGGTGGACCCCCGGGACCCTCCCGGTGGTCCCGGTACGTTACTGATAAAACCCGAAACTTTTCCGGTGACCAAAACATGACTTCCCATATATAAATCTTTACCTCCGGACCATTCCGGAACTCCTCGTGATGTCCGGGATCTCATCCGGGACTCTGAACAACATTCGGTAACCACATACAAACTTCCTTTATAACCCTAGCGTCATCAAACCTTAAGTGTGTAGACCCTACGGGTTCGGGAACCATGGAGACATGACCGAGACGTTCTCCGGTCAATAACCAACAACGGGATCCGGATACCCATGTTGGTTCCCACATGTTCCACAATGATCTCATCGGATGAACCACGATGTCGAGGATTCGATTAATCCCGTATACAATTCCCTTTGTCTAGCGGTATTGTACTTGCCCGAGATTCGATCGTCGGTATCCCGATACCTTGTTCAATCTCGTTACCGGCAAGTCTCTTTTACTTGTTCTGTAACACAACATCCCGTGATCAACTCCTTGGTCACATTGTTCACATTATGATGATGTCCTACCGAGTGGGCCCAGAGATACCTCTCCGTTTACACGGAGTGACAAATCCCAGTCTCGATTCGTGCCAACCCAACAGACACTTTCGAAGATACCTGTAGTGTACCTTTATAGCCACCCAGTTACGTTGTGACGTTTGGCACACCCAAAGTATTCCTACGGTATTCGGGAGTTGCACAATCTCATGGTCTAAGGAAATGATACTTGACATTAGAAAAAGCTTTAGCATACGAACTACACGATCTTTGTGCTAGGCTTAGGATTGGGTCTTGTCCATCACATCATTCTCCCAATGATGTGATCCCGTTATCAACGACATCCAATGTCCATGGTCAGGAAACCATAACCATCTATTGATCAACGAGCTAGTCAACTAGAGGCTTACTAGGGACATGGTGTTGTCTATGTATCCACACATGTATCTGAGTTTCCTATCAATACAATTCTAGCATGGATAATAAACGATTATCATGAACTAGGAAATATAATAATAACTAATTTATTATTGCCTCTAGGGCATATTTCCAACACTCTCCCACTTGCACTAGAGTCAATAATCTAGTTCACATCGCCATGTGATTAACACTCACAGGTCACATCGCCATGTGACCAACATCCAAAGAGTTTACTAGTGTCACTAAACTAGTTCACATCATCATGTGATTAAGACTCAATGAGTTCTGGGTTTGATCATGTTTTGCTTGTGAGAGAGGTTTTAGTCAATGGGTCTGCAACATTCAGATCCGTATGTTCTTCACAAATCTCTAGGTCATATTATAAATGCTGCTTCCACTCTCCACTACTAGGAAAAGGGCTATAGATGGAGTTGACACTAATGGCGCACCAGACATGTGGTGCGCCATTACTATATACTAATGGCGCACCATGTGTTGGTACGCCATTAGTGTGGTAGACACTAATGGCGCACCACGTCCACGGTGCGCCATTAGTAATTTTTTTTTTCAAAACTACTAATGGCGCACCGTGGGAGTGGTGCGCCATTACTAGTTGAACTAGTAACAACTAGTAACGGCGCACCACATCCACGGTGCGCCATTAGTAAAAAAATTTTAAATTTTTTTTTGTCAAAACTACTAATGGCGCACCGTGGGAGTGGTGCGCCATTAGTAACTTGGCCACCACTTCCACCGAATGCACCCCCCCCCCCCCGTGGATCGCCTTTTCAGTTTAAAAAAAATAAAAGAAAATGATGAAAATGTCAAAAAAAAAAGAAAATAAGTTTCCCATGTGATATGTGGTCTAGTTGTTGGGAAAATTTGCAAATATGAATTTCGACTTCATTTGCAAAATCTCTCGAGAATTTGTAAAAATGGGCATAACTTTTGCATACTAACTCGGATGAAAAAGTTCTTTATATGAAAAATCATCTACTCGAAAAGTTACATCCGAATTTAACTGGGGGAACCCTGTTAAACATTTTCAAAATCCTCAAAAACCTAACAGAAAAAAAGATACGGGGCTTTTAAGATCTCGAGAGGCAAAAAAATTCAAAAAAATTCAAACTTACTAATGGCGCACCTGCCCATGGTGCGCCATTAGTATCTTCCCGCCTTCAAAATTCAAAATAGGTCAACAAAATAAAAAAAAGTTACTAATGGCGCACCTGCCCATGGTGCGCCATTAGTATCTTCCCGCCTTCAAAATTCAAAATAAGTCAAAAAAATAAAAAAAGGATACTAATGGCGCACCTGCCCATGGTGCGCCATTAGTATCTTCCCGCCTCCTCTCCTCTCCTCCACTCCATCCCCCCCTCTCCTCTCCTCCACTCCATCTCCTCCTCTCCTCCACTCCATCTTCCCTTCTCTCTTCCACCATACTACCCTCCTCCTCTCCAGCGACCTCCTCCTCCTCTCCGGCGACCTCCTCCTCCCTCCTCTCCTCCCCTCCCCTCCCCTCATGTTTTCTCCTCCCTCCTCTCCGGTGAGCTCCTCCTCCCTCCTCTCCGGTGAGCTCCTCCTCCCTCATCTCCGGTGAGCTCCTCCTCCCTCCTCTCCGGTGAGCTCCTCCTCCCTCCTCTCCGGTGAGCTCCTCCTCACTCCTCTCCGGTGAGCTCCTCCTCCCTCCTCTCCGGT
Organism: Triticum timopheevii; assembly: GCA_963921465.1. NCBI lineage: Eukaryota > Viridiplantae > Streptophyta > Magnoliopsida > Poales > Poaceae > Triticum > Triticum timopheevii. The sequence goes on from OY997262.1 coordinate 9,369,811, forward strand.
GAGCTCCTCCTCCGTCCTCTCCGGTGAGCTCCTCCTCCCTCCTCTCCGGTGAACTCCTCCTCCCTCATCTCCGGTGAGCTCCTCCTCCCTCCTCTCCGGTGAGCTCCTCCTCCCTCCTCTCCTCCCATCTCCTCATGGTTTCTCCTTCCTCCTCTCCGATGCTCCGGTGAACTCCTCTCCGGCGACCTCCTCCTCCTCTCCGGCGATGTAGGCGAGCGCCTCTCTGGTCACCTCCTCCTCCTCCTCTCCGGCAAAAGAACAAGGCAAAAGAACGTACAAGATCCAAAAACGGGAACAAAATTTGAAATAATATCGTGCAAAAAAATGAGCAAAAAAATGAGCAAAAAATGGGCAAAAAATCACGATCCAGATCCAAATTCAAAATTCAAAAATAGCAATGGCGCACGGTGGGGATTAGACGGTGCGCCACTACTATTTTCTCGCCTTCAAAATTCAAAAATACTAATGGCGCACCATGGTCTATACTAATGGCGCACCAGTGGCCTGTACTAATGGCGCACTATGGCCTATACTAATGGCGCACCAGTGGTGCGCCATTAGTATACCAGATACTAATGGCGCACCGGTGGTGCACCATTAGTAAAAATTACTAATGGCGTGCTAGTAATGGCGCACCAGTGATGCGCCATTAGTAGGCAAAACTGGTGCGCCATTAGTAGGCCTTTTCCTAGTAGTGCTCCACTTGGAGCTATTCCAAATGGTTGCTCCACTATATGTATCCGGTTTGCTACTCAGAGTCATTCGGATAGGTGTTAAAGCTTGCATCGATGTAACCCTTTACGCCGAACTCTTTATCACCTCCATAATCGAGAAACATGTCCTTATTACTTCAAGGACAATTTTGACCGCTATCTAGTGATCCACTCCTGGATCACCTTTGTACCCTCTTGCCAGACATGTGGCAAGGCACACATCAGGTGCGGTACTCAGCATGGCATACCGTATAGAGCCTATGACAAAAGCATAGGGAACGACATTCGTCCTTTCTCTTTCTTCTGCCGTGGTCGAGCTTTAAGTCTTAACTTCATACCTTACAACTCAGGCAAGAACTCCTTCTTTGACTGATCCATCTTGAACACCTTCAAGATCATGTCAAGGTATGTGCTCATTTGAAAGTACCATTAAGCGTTTTGATCTATCCTTATAGATCTTGATGCTCAACGTTGAAGTAGCTTAATCCAGGCTTTCCATTGAAAAACACTTTTCAAATAACTCTGCATGCTTTCTAGAAATTCTACATCATTTCTGATCCACAATATGTCAACAACATATACTCATCAGAAATTCTATAGTGCTCCCACTCACTTCTTTGGAAATACAGGTTTCTCATAAACTTTGTATAAACCCAAAATCTTTGATCATCTCATCAAAGCATACATTCCAACTCCGAGATGCTTACTCCAGTCCTTAGAAGGATTGCTGGAGCTTTGCGTACTTATTAGCATCTTTCAGGATTGACAAAACCTTCCGGTTGTATCACATACAACCTTTCCTCAAGAAAATCGTCGAGGAGACAATGTTTTGACATCCTATCCCCAAGATTTCATAAATAATGCTAATATAATTCCAGCAGACTCTTAGCATCACTACGAGTGAGAAAGTCTCATCGTAGTGAACTCCTTGAACTTGTCGGAAAACATCTTAACGACAAGTCGAGCTTTCTTAATGGTGATACTTACCATCATTGTCCGTCTTCCTTTTAAAATCCATCTGTACTCAACAGCCTTACGACCATCGAGCCATTCTGCCAAAGTCTACACTTTGTTTTCATACATGGATCCTCTCTCGGATTTTATGGCCTCGAGCCATTTATTGGAATCCGGGCCCACCATCGCTTCTCCATAGCTCATAGGTTCATTGTTGTCTAGCAACATGACTTCCAAGATAGGATCACGTACCACTCTGAAGTAGTATGCATCCTTGTCATCCCACGAGGTTTGGTAGTGACTTGATCTGAAGTTTCATGATCACTATCATAAACTTACACTTCAATTGATGTAGGTGCCACAGGAACAACTTCCTGTGCCCTGCCACACACTAGTTGAAGAGACGGTTCAATAACCTCATCAAATATCCACCATCCTCCCACTCAATTCTTTCGAGAGAAACTTTTCCTCGAGAAAGGACCCGATTCTAGAAACAATCCCTTATTGCTTTCGGTTCTGAGACAGGAGGTATACCCAACTGTTTTGGGTGTCCTATGAAGATGCATCTATCCACTTTGGGTTCGAGCTTATCAGCCTGAAACTTTTTCACATAAGCATCGCAGCCCCAAACTTTTAAGAAATGACAACTTAGGTTTCTCTAAACCATAGTTCATACGGTGTCATCTCATCGGAATTACGTGGTGCCCTATTTAAAGTGAATGTGGTTGTCTCTAATGCCTAACCTATAAACTATCATGGTAATTCGATAAGAGACATCATGGTATGCATCATATCCAATAGGGTGCAGTTATGATGTTCGGACACACCATCACACTATGGTGTTCTAGGCTGTATTAGTTGTGAAACAATTTCCACAATGTCTTAATTCTGTGCCAAACTCGTAATTCAGATATTCATCTCTATGATCATATCATAGATATTTTATCCTCTTGTCACGATGATCTTTCAACTTCACCCTGAAATTACTTGAACCTTTCAATAATTCAGACTCATGATTCATCAAGTAAATATACTCAACATCTACTCAAATCATCTGTGAAGTAAGAACATAACGATATCCACTACATGCCTCAGCACTCATTGGACTGCACACATCAAACTGTATTACTTCCAACAAGTTGCTTTCTAGTTCCATTTTACTGAAAACGAGGCTTTCAATCATCTTGCCCATGTGGTATGATTTGCATGTCTCAAGTGATTCAAAATCAAGTGAGTCCAAACAGTCCATTTGCATGGATTTTCTTCATGCATATACACCAATAGACATGGTTCGCATGTCTCAAACTTTTCAAAAACGAGTGAGCCCAAAGATCCATCAACATGGAGCTTCTTCATGCGTTTTATACCGATATGACTTACGTGGCAGTGCCACAAGTAGGTGGTACTATCATTACTATCTTATAACTTTTGGCATGAACATGTGTATCACTATGATCGAGATTCAATAAACCATTCATTTTAGGTGCAAGACCATTGAAGGTATTATTCAAATAAACAAAGTAACCATTATTCTCCTTAAATGAATAATCATATTGAGATAGACATAATCCAATCATGTCTATGCTCAACGCAAACACTAATCTTGATGGTAGAGGGAGGGTACGATATTTGATCAACCTTGGAAATACTTCCAACACATATCGTCATCTCACCTTTTAGCTAGTCTCCGTTTATTCCCTAGCTTTTATTTCGAGCTACTAACACTTAGTAACCGAACCGGTATCTAATACCCTGGTGCTACTAGGAGTACTAGTAAAGTACACATTAACACAATGTATATCCAATATACTTCTACCGACCTTGCCAGCCTTCTCATCTACCAAGTATCTAGGGTAATTCTGCTCCAGTGGTTGTTCCCCTTATTACAGAAGCACTTAGTCTCGAGTTTGGGTTCAACTTTGGGTTTCTTCATTAGAGCAGCAGCTGATTTGCCGTTTCATGAAGTATCCCTTCTTGCCCTTGCCCTTCTTGAAACTAGTGGTTTCACTAACCATCAACAATTGATGCTCCTTCTTGATTTCTACTTTCGCAGTGTCAAACATCGCGAATATTTCAAGGATCATCATATCTATCCCTGATATGTTATAGTTCATCATGAAGCTCTAGCAGCTTGGTGGTAATGACTTCGGAGAAACATCACTATCTCATCTGGAAGATCAACTCCCACTCGATTCAAATGATTGTTGTACTCAGACAATCTGAGCACAAGCTCAACAATTGAGTTTTTCTCCCTTAGTTTGCAGGCTAAGAAAATCGTCGGAGGTCTTATACCTCTTGACGTGGGCACGAGCCTAAAATCCCAATTTCAGCCCTCGAAACATCTCATATGTTTCGCGACGTTTCAAAACGTCTTTGGTGCCTCAACTCTAAACCGTTTAACTGAACTATCACGTAGTTATCAAAATGTGTATGTCAGATGTTCGCAACATCCACAGACGATGTTCGAGGTTCAGCACACTGAGCGGTGCATTAAGGACATAAGCCTTCTATGAAGCAATGAGGACAATCCTCAGTTTACGGACCTAGTCCGCATAATTGCTACTATCAACTTTCAACTAAATTTTCTCTAGGAACATATCTAAACAGTAGAACTGAAGCGCGAGCTATGACATAATTTGCGAAGATCTTTTGACTATGTTCAGGATAATTAAGTTCATCTTATGAACTCCCACTCAGATAGACATCCCTCTAGTCATCTAAGTGATTACATGATCCGAGTCAACTAGGCCGTGTCCGATCATCACGTGAGACGGACTAGTCAACATTTGTGAACATCTTCATGTTGATCGTATCTACCATACGACTCATGCTCGACCTTTCGGTCTCTTGTGTTCCGAGGCCATGTCTGTACATGCTAGGCTCGTCAAGTCAACCTAAGTGTTTTGCGTGTGTAAATCTGTCTTACACCCGTTGTATGTGAACGTTAGAATCTATCACACCCGATCATCACGTGGTGCTTCGAAACAACGAACTGTCGCAATGGTGCACAGTTAGGGGGAACACTTTCTTGAAATTATTATGAGGGATCATCTTATTTACTACCGTCGTTCTAAGTAAACAAGATGCAAAAACATGATAAACATCACATGCAATCAAATAATAGTGACATGATATGGCCAATATCATATAGCTCCTTTGATCTCCATCTTGGGGCTCCATGATCATCTTGTCACCGACATGACACCATGATCTCCATCATCATGATCTCTATCATCGTGTCTCCATGAAGTTGCTCTCCAACTATTACTTCTACTACTATGGCTACCGGTTAGCAATAAAGTAAAGTAATTACATGGCGTTGTTCAATGACACGCATGTCATACAATAAATAAAGACAACTCCTATGGCTCCTGCCGGTTGTCATACTCATCGACATGCAAGTCGTGATTCCTATTACAAGAGCATGATCAATCTCATACATCACATATATCATTCATCGCATCCTTTTGACCATATCACATCACATGGCATACCCTGCAAAAACAAGTTAGACGTCCTCTAATTGTTGTTTGCTTGTTTTACGTGGCTGCTATGGGTTTCTAGCAAGAACGTTTCTTACCTACATAAAACCACAACGTGATATGCCAATTGCTATTTAACCTTCATAAGGACCCTTTTCATCGAATCCGATCCGACTAAAGTGGGAGAGACAGACACCCGCTAGCCACCTTATGCAACTAGTGCAAGTCAGTCGGTGGAACCAGTCTCACGTAAGAGTACGTGTAAGGTCGGTCCGGGCCGCTTCATCCCACAATGCCGCCGAATCAAGATTGGACTAGTAACGGTAAGCATATTGAACAAATTCAACGCCCACAACTACTTTGTGTTCTACTCGTGCATAGAATCTATGCAATAGACCTAGCTCATAATGCCACTGTTGGGGAACGTAGCAGAAATTCAAAATTTTCCTACGTGTCACCAAGATCTATCTATGGAGAAACCAGCAACGAGGGGAAGGAGAGTGCATCTACATACCCTTGTAGATCGCTATGCGGAAGCGTTCAAGAGAATGGGGTTGAAGGAGTCGTACTCATTGAGATCCAAATCACCGGAGATCCTAGTGCCGAACGGACGACACCTCCGCGTTCAACACACGTACAGCCCGGTGACGTCTCCCATGCCTTGATCCAGCAAGGAGAGAGGGAGAGGTTGAGGAAGACTCCATCCAGCAGCAGCACAACGGCGTGGTGGTGGTGGAGGAGCGTGGTACTCCAGCAGGGCTTCGCCAAGCACCGCAAGAGACGAGGAGGAGAGAGGGGTAGGGCTGCACCAGGGAGAGATCAAATCATGTGTCTTGGGCAGCCCAAAACCCCCACTATTTATAGGAGAAGGGGAGGAGGGTGCGCCCCCTCTAGGGTTCCCACCCCTAGGGGGGCGGCAGCCCTAGATGGGATGGAGGGGGGCGGCCAAGAGGGGGAGAGGGGGGCGCGCCCTAGGGTGGGCCTTAGGCCCATCTGCGCCTAGGGTTTCCCCCTTCTCCTCCTAGCTGCGCCTTGGGCCTTGTGGCAGGCGCACCAGCCCACTCAGGGGCTGGTCCCTTCCCACTCTTGGCCCATGCAAGCCTCCGGGGCTGGTGGCCCCACTTGGTGGACCCCCGGGACCCTCCCGGTGGTCCCGGTACGTTACCGATAAAACCCGAAACTTTTCCGGTGACCAAAACAGGACTTCCCATATATAAATCTTTACCTCCGGACCATTTCGGAACTCCTCGTGACTTCCGGGATCTCATCCGGGACTCCGAACAACATTCGGTAACCACATACAAACTTCCTTTATAACCCTAGCGTCATCGAACCTTAAGTGTGTAGACCCTACGGGTTCGGGAACCATGCAGACATGACCGAGACGTTCTCCGGTCAATAACCAACAGCGGGATCTGGATACCAATGTTGGTTCCCACATGTTCCACGATGATCTCATCGGATGAACCACGATGTCGAGGATTCGATCAATCCCGTATACAATTCCTTTTGTCTAGCGGTATTGTACTTGCCCGAGATTCGATCGTCGGTATCCCGATACCTTGTTCAATCTCGTTACCGGCAAGTCTCTTTTACTCGTTCCGTAACACATCATCCCGTGATCAACTCCTTGGTCACATTGTGCACATTATGATGATGTCCTACCGAGTGGGCCCAGAGATACCTCTCCGTTTACACGGAGTGACAAATCCCAGTCTCGATTCGTGCCAACCCAACAGACACTTTCGGAGATACCTGTAGTGTACCTTTATAGCCACCCAAAGTATTCCTACGGTATCTGGGAGTTGCACAATCTCATGGTCTAAGGAAATGATACTTGACATTAGAAAAAGCTTTAGCATACGAACTACACGATCTTTGTGCTAGGCTTAGGATTGGGTCTTGTCCATCACATCATTGTCCCAATGATGTGATCCCGTTATCAACGACATCCAATGTCCATGGTCAGGAAACCGTAACCATCTCATTGATCAACGAGCTAGTCAACTAAAGTCTTACTAGGGACATGGTGTTGTCTATGTATCCACACATGTATCTGAGTTTCCTATCAATACAATTCTAGCATGGATAATAAACGATTATCATGAACTAGGAAATATAATAATAACTAATTTATTATTGACTCTAGGGCATATTTCCAACACCCCAAACATCAAACGGTTCAATAACAAGTGAATAATTCATAGGCATTTCTTGACGTCTACTAATATTACCAATTCTTTGACATTCGTCACAAGATAGGACAAACTTACGGGCATCCTTGAAGAGAGTAGGCCAATAAAAACCGGATTGCAATACCTTGTGTGCAGTTCTATCTCCCGCGTGGTGTCCTCCATAAGTTTCGGAGTGGCACTTGCGTAGGATCTGTTCCTGTTCATGCTCAGGTACACAACGTCTAATAACACCATCTACTCCTTCCTTATAAAGATGTGGGTCATCCCAAAAGTAATGTCTCAAATCATAGAAGAACTTTTTCTTTTGTTGGTATGTGAAGCTAGGTGGTATAAATTTAGCAAATATGTAATTAGCATAATCAGCATACCAAGGGGTACTACGAGAAGTACTTATGACATTTAATTGTTCATCAGGAAAACTATCATCAATAGGTAGTGGGTCATCAAGAACATTCTCTAACCTAGATAAGTTGTCTGCAATGGGGTTCTCAGCTCCTTTTCTATCAACAATATGCAAATCAAATTCTTGTAGCAAGAGAACCCATCTAATAAGTCTAGGTTTAGCATCTTTTTTCTCCATAAGATATTTAATAGCAGCATGATCAGTGTGGATAGTTACTTTAGAATCAACAACATAAGGTCTGAACTTATCACAAGCAAATACAACTGGTAAAAGTTCTTTTTCAGTAGTAGCATAATTTCTTTGAGCATTGTCTAGAGTCTTACTAGCATAATGGATAACATTTAATTTCTTATCAACTCTTTTCCCTAGAACAGCCCCTACAGCATAATCACTAGCATCACACATAATTTCAAAGGGTAAATCCCAATCAGGTGGCTAAACAATAAGTGCAGAGACTAATGCTTTCTTAAGTATTTCAAATGCTTCTACACAATCATCATCAAAGACAAATGGTATATCTTTTTCTAATAAATTGGTCAGAGGCCGAGAAATTTTTGAGAAGTCCTTAATGAACCTCCTATAAAATCTAGCGCGACCAAGGAGACTTCTTATAGCTTTGATGTCCTTGGGACATGTCATCTTTTCAATAGCATCAACCTTGGCTTTATCAACTTCAATACCTCTTTCAGAAACTTTATGCCCCAAGACAATACCTTCATTAACCATAAAGTGGCACTTTTCCCAATTCAAGACAAGATTAGTTTCTTCACTTCTCTGCAAAACTCAATCAAGATTGCTCAAGCAATCATCTAAAGAAGATCCATAGACGGAAAAGTCGTCCATGAAAACCTCACAAATCTTTTCACAAAAGTCAGAGAATATAGCCATCATGCATCTTTGAAAGGTAGCAGGTGCATTACATAAACCAAAAGGCATACGTCTATAAGCAAAAGTACCAAAAGGGCATGTAAAAGTAGTCTTTGATTCATCTTTAGCCGACACAAGTATTTGAGAAAAACCAGAATAACCATCTAGAAAGCAGTAATGTGTATGTTTGCATAATCTTTCTAGCATTTGATCGATAAAAGGTAATTTCTTAGTAGCCTTATTTAATTTGCGGAAATCATTTAGCATCCTATAACCTGTAATAATTCTTTGTGGAATCAATTCATCTTTATCATTAGGAACAACAGTAATACCTCCCTTCTTAGGGACACAATGAACAGGACTTACCCACTGGCTATCAGCAACGGGATAAATTATACCTGCCTCCAAAAGCTTTAGTATTTCTTTTCTTATCACTTATTTCATCTTAGGATTCAGACGTCATTGAGGATCACGAACTGGTTTGGCATCTGCTTCCAAATTTATTTTATGTTGACATAGAGTGGGACTAATGCCCTTAAGATCGTCACGAGTATATCCAATAGCAGCACGGTGCTTCTTCGGAGTTTTCAATAATCTCTCTTCTTCATGCTCTGAAAGGTTAGCACTAATAATAGCAGGATATATCTTCTTTTCATCAAGATAAGCATATTTAAGATTATCAGGCAACGGTTTAAGCTCAAACACGGGATCACCCTTAGGTGGAGGAGGATCCCCTAGGATTTCAACAGGCAAATTGTGTTTCAGCATAGATTCTTTTTTAAAGAATACTTCATCTATTTCCCTTCTTTCATTAATAAACATATCACTCTCGTGGTCTAGCAAATATTGTTATAAAGGATCACTAGGAGGTACGAGAATAGAAGCAAGACCAATAATTTCATCCTTACTAGGAAATTCTTCTTCACGGTGTTGTTTACTAAATTTAGAGAAATTAAACTCATGAGTCATATCATCCAAGCCAATAGTAAAAACATTCTTTTCGCAGTCTATCCTAGCATTAACTGTATTCAAGAAGGGTCTACCAAATATAATGGGACAAAAGCTATCTTGTGGGAAACTAAGAACAAGAAAATCAGCAGGATATTTAGATTTCCCGCACAAGACTTCAACATCTCTAACAATTCCCATTGCTGAAATAGTATCTCTATTAGCAAGTTTAATTGTGTCATCAATATCTTCTAACTCGGCAGGTGCAATTTCATGCTTGATTTCTTTATACAAGTCATAAGGTATAACAGTAGCACTAGCACCCATATCACATAAGCCATGATAACAATGATCTCCTATTTTAAGAGAAATTACAGGCATGCCTACCACAGGTCTATGTTTATCTTTAGCACAAGTTTTAGCAATTCTAGCAGTTTCACCGTAGAACTGGATAACATGCCCATCAATATTATCAAACAAGAGCTCTTTAACAATAGCAATATTAGGTTCAACTTTAACTTGCTCAGGAGGTGTATATGTTTTAATATTGCTTTTACAAACCACAATTGAAGCTTTAGCATGATCCTTTATCCTAACAGGGAAAGGTGGTTTCTCAACATAACAAGTAGGAACAATAGGATCATTATAAGTGACAGTCTTTTCTTCAACTTTAATAGGTGCAGCTACTTTTACTTCTGTGGGAGGATGATATTTAAACCACTTCTCCTTAGGGAGATCAACATAAGTAGCAAAAGATTCATAGAAAGAAGCTACTATCTTAGAATCAAGTCCATATTTAGTGCTAAACTTACGGAAAATATCGGTATCCATAAAAGATTTAACACAATCAAACTTAGGTGTCATACCTGACTCCTTACCATTGTCGAGGTCCCAATCTTCAGAGTTGAGTTTAATTCTATCCAATAAATCCCATTTGAATTCAATAGTCTTCATCATAAAAGAGCCAGCACAAGAAGTATCAAGCATGGTGCGATTGTTATTAGAAAGCCGAGCATAATTTTTTTTGAATAATTGTTTCTCTTGGAAGCTCATGATTGGGGCATGAATATAACATTGATTTAAGCCTCCCCCAAGCTTGAGCAATGCTTTCTCCTTCACGAGGCCAAAAATTATATATATAATTGCGATCACGATGAACAAGATGCATAGGGTAATACTTTTGATGAAATTCCAATTTCAATCTTCTATAATTCCATGATCTCGTATCATCACATAGCCTATACCATACCAATGCGTCTCCCTTCAAAGATAAAGGGAATACCTTCTTCTTAGCAACATCATCGGGTATACCTGCAAGCTTAAATAATCCACAAACTTCATCCACATATATTAGGTGTTCATCAGGATGCTTTGTTCCATCTCCTATAAAAGGATTAGCTAGCAGCTTTTCTATTATACTCGAAGGATACTCATAACGAATTTCATTTTCAATAGGTTCAGTAGGTTGAGGAGCAACTCTTTGCTCTACTAGTCAGGGTGAAGATACCCCTAACAAGCCCCTTAGAGGATTACTTTCCATAGTAACAAGTGACAGTAAATTTCAGCACACTATATAAATTTTTCCTTACCAAATTCCACCTACCAAAGGCGCTTCACTCCCCGGCAATGGCGCCAGAAAAGAGTCTTGATGACCCACAAGTATAGGGGATCTATCGTAGTCCTTTCGATAAGTAAGAGTGTCGAACCCAACGAGGAGCAGAAGGAAATGATAAACGGTTTTCAGCAAGGTATTCTCTGCAAGTACTGAAATAAGTGGTAACAGATAGTTTTGTGATGAGATAATTTGTAACGAGCAACAAGTAACAAAAGTAAATAAAGTGCAGCAAGGTGTCCCAATCCTTTTTGTATCAAAGGACAAGCCTGGACAAACTCTTATATAAGGAAAAGCACTCCCGAGGACACCTGGGAATATCGTCAAGCTAGTTTTCATCACATTCGTATGATTCACGTTCGATACTTTGATAATTTGACATGTGGGTGGACCGGTGCTTGGGTGCTGTTCTTACTTGAACAAGCATCCCACTTATGATTAACCTCTATTGCAAGCATCCGCAACTACAACAAAAGTATTAAGGTAAACCTAACCATAGCATGAAACATATGGATCCAAATCAGCCCTTACGAAGCAACTCATAAACTAGGGTTTAAGCTTCTGTCACTCTAGCAACCCATCATCTACTTATTACTTCCCAATGCCTTCCTCTAGGCCCAAATAATGGTGAAGTGTTATGTAGTCGACGTTCACATAACACCACTAGAGGCTAGACAACATACATCTCATCAAAATATCGAACGAATACCAAATTCACATGACTACTAATAGCAAGACTTCTCCCTTGTCCTCAGGAACAAACATAACTACTCACAAAGCATATTCATGTTCATAATCAAAGGGGTAGTAATATGCATAAAGGATCTAAACATATGATCTTCCACCAATTAAACCAACTAGCATCAACTACAAGGAGTAATTAACACTACTATCAACCTACTAGCACCAATCCCGGACTTGGAGACAAGAATTGGATACAAGAGATGAACTAGTGTTTTGAGCTGAGATGGTGCTGATGAAGATGTTGATGGAGATTTCTCTCTCCCGATGAGAGGAGCGTTGGTGATGATGATGGTGATGATTTCCCCCTCCGGGAGGGAAGTTTCCCCGGCAGAACAGCTCTGCCGGAGCTCGAGATTGGATCTTCCAAGGTTCCGCCTCGTGGCGGTGGAGTTTCGTCCCGAATGGTTGCTTCTTATTTTTTTCTCGACGAAAGACTTCATATAGGAGAAGATGGTCATCGGAGAGCCACCAGGGGGCCCACGAGGTAGGGGCGCGCCCTAGGGGGGCGCCCCCCACCCTCGTGAGCAGGGTGTGGGCCCCCTGGTCTTCATCTTTGGCGAGGATTTTTTCATTATTTATTATAAGGTGTTTCATGGAGTTTCAGGACTTTTGGAGTTGTGCACAATAGGTCTCTAATATTTTCTCCTTTTCCAGCCCAGAATTCCAGCTGCCGGCATTCTCCCTCCTTATGTAGACCTTGTAAAATAAGAGAGAATAGCCATAAGTATTGTGACATAATGTGAAATAGCAGCCCATAATGCAATAAATATTGATATAAAAGCATGATGCAAAATGGACTTATCATAGGGCTAGAGTCTGCTAGAGTTGGGGTATTTTCTGGGTCAGGTGATATTGCAACTACACCTAATGGGCTATTTGATTTATCAAGTGCCACTACCTTTTCCAAATACTTTGCTTCTGCTCCTCCACGATTAGCAATCGCCCTCTTCCTTTTGAACGTCTGATACACAAGAACATCATTTGAATGGATAAATATGGTATGATGACAGATGGAATATGTATTGAAAATGGATAGGCAGGGCATATTCACATACACGATGTGTAAACTAAGCTAATGGCAGTTCAACAAAGTAGAAGCAATGCAAAGCATCAGTTGCAAGATATGTGCGAGCAATGTAACCTTGGCAAGTTAGAGCAAGTACCTTGATGGGTGAATAAGATAGGGCATCTTCCTCTGACTCCTCCACTAGGGAGCTACATTGACTTAGGTCTCCCTCTGGCTCAGAATCACTGTTAGGATCATATTCTGAGCATGAATCTGTAGGTGGAGAGCGTTTGCATTGCATTGCATCCAGACTTGATTTCAGTCCCTTAATGCCAAGTTTGACAGCCATGGCATTGTTCTGCTTTATTCTTTTCATGCGCGCAAGCTCATAATCATTATGATGCTATTCAGAATCTGAGATTCATGAAAACATAAAAAGTAGTCAGATTATCTATGGAATGCATTGCAGATTCAACTTGGAGAGTGTCTCCCTATAAACCCCTGCATATGCAAAGTTCACCTCCCCAACCGTGCTGACCAGACCACACACAGAAATACAAACCCCTTATGTCTCTATAACAGGCAGGCACACATTTCAAAACTAAAGTAGGAACATTAGAATCATATGAAATTCATATTTGAACAAATAAACTAACCAATTATGAGTGGCGTAATGTTTAGCTTCAAGGGTTGAGTGTTGGTAGTGTGACACAAAGCAAGTAGGCATATTGTATTCCATGTAAAAGATCAAAACCTATGTAAAAGTGGAAATGACACTTTCTTTCTATACAATGCAGTGTTCGTTACCCACACATGATGGAAGAGATCACATAGAGAAATACTATTCACTCATGTCTACGGTTCCAGTATTTAGAAACAGGGTGGTCCACCCTAAAAGAATATTGACGACAATTATGACATGGCAAGCATAGATGTAGTGAATCAATCATTTACTTATGAGCTTACTAGGACAAGTATGCAAAATTGTAACTGCAGTAAGAGACCGTCCAAAATCTGAATGAAGAAGTTTGTCTAGAACTTATTGTTTGCAACTAATCGACGTGAATAATTGGATATTATATCGAATGAGTAAGAAAGACAAGTAAAATTGTCAACAGACCTAGCTTGCAGTAGTAATCTGGGTCAATGTCACTACGACCAACAATCCAAAATGACTAGTTTCTGTTCCGAGGGCCGAAATTTTGAAAACCCTGTGAACTTTATAGGTACTAAAGATTACCGAAATATATCTGAACCATTAAGTGTAGGTAGCACCGAGCACCCAACAAACCCTGATGACAGTCCTGCCTAATGAGTAATGAATCAATTAGAAAATGGGTAATGAGGAGTGGCTGCTGAGTGTTGTGGATGTATCTCAGGATAAATCGGGTTGGCTTGGTGGGTGTTGCACGCCTAAGCCCTGAACGGACTGGGAAGGTAGGCACGGCGGCGCGCCCAGGAAGTGGTGACGCTGTTGGGAGAGCAGCTCCTGGCCTCCTGTTAGTCCGGCGTCTCCTCCTAGAGTCATGCCGTCTGGGGATGGCAAGTCGCCGGCGGCGCAGGCGGCTGGGGGCGAGTAGAGATCGGAAGCGCGCAGCAGAACAAAGGGGAATCGGGGCCTGGGACGACCCAAAATCCCAGGGTGGGTCAGCCCACCGTGGGCACCCTGTAGAGATACACACCCGAGCGGCGAACATGCATTTTCGAAACTAATTTAGGAAAATTTAGTTGACCAATTAAACAACTCTATTTTAATAATATCAGATTCGTATTTGAACAACTAAGCTTGTTTAGCTTGATGAGTGGAGCAGTGTTATTATGACATGAAGCACGTATTCTGATCGTATAGTGATCATAAAAGGGGGGAACTCTAAGCATATTTTTTTAGCAAAAGAGGGTTTCCCCTCTGATTTCTATTAAAGAAACCACCACGGAACCAACATGATCAATTAAACCCTAAGCATGATCAATTAAACTGTATTATGGCTGTGCCATGGCAGATTTGAAGCTCCAAACCAGAGAAATGATATTTAGCATCCATTGTTTGCTTCGAACTAAGAACTAAATTCTAAGAGCTGAAAATAAAGTAGAGTAACCAAGTTAAGATCTATTTTCTGGTTGAGATCAAAAAGTTGAGGAGATATGAAGTACCACCTCTCTTGCGGCGCCGTGTAGGAATCGGGGGTGCGATGGCTGTCGGTGGCGTTGAAGCAGATCTGCGACGGTAGACGGGTGCATCAGGGGATAAGTCCCATTGCGGTGGAAGAGAAGGTCGTGTGAGCGGCCCCGGCAAAGAGGACGACGGCACCGATGAAGCGAGAGGACGCGATGCAAGGCTATTGGTCCATCGCCATGGATGAGAAACGTCCATCTCTAGCAGTGGACGAAGCGGTCTTGGTAGGCGCTCCGGCATGGTGGAGGACGATGGTGATGGATGTGGTGGAGGACGGCAGCGATGGATGGGGTGGCGGACGGAGGCTAGTGTGGGGATGGGGTGTTCTAGCACGGACGGTGTATGAATGGGAAAATGGAGGGAGAGGTACGGGGAACCATGTTTTTGGGACGCGCCTGCCTGAAATATGGGAAAGTTACGAACTTAGCCCCCGTTTAAAATTTGCACGTCTCGTCGGTTGGGGATAGGACGGTAATCTTGCATCTCGCCAATATTTACCCAGAGCGATTTCGGGCGAGGAGAGGGTGGTTGGCGCCCATGGTTGGCGCCGACGGTGTATGAATGGGGCTGACAGGTAGGGCAGTTGTGTCATGTCTGGGTGAAGTTACAAACCTGCCCCTATTGAAAATATTTGCCTACATCGATTTCGGCCGAGTCAAGTTTGTTTTGCCTCCCACCGTGTATGAATGGGGAATGGAGGGAGAAACAGAGGTCTTTCGGACGAGCTTGAATCAAATGAGTTTTGCCGCCCATGTTTACCGCCCACCGTGTCGGAATGGGCTCAGAGGCGGTCGTGTCACGTCTAATTGAAGTTACTAACCTACCCCTATTTAGAGCAGTGGAAATCAGGCCGATGGATTGTTAGACAGTAATTTCCATCTCCCAAACACTTGGCTTCCGGCAGCCGACGTGGGAGTGGACATTTTGCTGCTTCTTTCGAATTTTGGGACAATAAGCATCCACGTTTACCCTAGCAACTAAATTCGAGTCCATTTTGTATTCCTATATGAATCTTTATAAATCATTCTATGTGTTTTTATATATCTTCAAAAGGACGACAAAGATGTATTCCACTGTCATATATGAATATGGTTTACAAATGCCGATACTCAAATTTAGAAACTAGAATCCAGTTTAAGGTGAATTCGAATATTTGGAACACTTCATGTCCAACTCAAATGTCACACGCAACATAATGTGTACTCCCATTTAGATATGTACACAAGCGATGTATCAAGATTCAAATACCGAGTCAATCAACCAAGAATGTACAGAACTAACAGACATATAAACACTTATAGAGTATATGGATCAATAATATCAACTAACATACATAAGCTAGGCCGCTGTACTTTTTTTTGGCTACAACAGCATCCTTTTTTTAGCCAGCATCTTGGCCTTTTCCGATGTGTGCCACTTATGGTCCATCTATACTACTACTATTGTTGAATGCACATTCAGCCCGATTGGCATATTTGTAGGTCTGGCACAGCAATCCAAATGAAAGGTCTCGGAGTCTTATCAATTAATATAGACTTGTGGTCAAATAAAATTACAAACCGAAAAACAAAAAAACAATTATTACATGATCTCTAAAACAAATGGTTTGATTGATTACATGAACAGACAACACAAAGGTGATTCAACTATGGAAAGAACATTTCACCTATGATTTACCAAGTAGGAATTTAATTTCCTTTTTTCCTTCAGGACCTTAACAATCTGGTCAGTCTCAGGTTGCTTTGTTTTGAAATCCACCAAATATTTAATGGTTGTCTTGAGTACTGCTTGTGATTGTGCTATTTGCTTCCTCAACATGTCAGCTTCATCTCTAAGTGCAGAAGCAGAATCTCTTTCTACCACTAGTTTAGCCTCTAGAGCATCAGCAGTTGGCAATTCATAATGCACGATTGGGCCGGTGCCACTGCTGTGGGATGATGCAACGTCCATGGGGACATCGCTCTTTGATCTTGGGCTAACCTGTTTTGCCATTAAAGTTTCGATTGGATTCAGAAAAGTTGAAGTTAGCAAAACATCTCAACTGGGAGTTATAACAGCAAACCAGTTAAACAAACAAGGAATCAAAGAGTTTCAATTGGATGCTGAAAAGTAGTTATTAACATCATTGTAACCCGTTGTTGCAGCAGCAAAGCAGTTAAACAAACAAGTAGATATTTAAGTTAAGGAAAACAGGTAATTCTTAACAGTAAGCATCAAACACATAGATAGGCGCAGTCTACAATATAATTAACAGGCTGTTCCATTATGTAATCAGTAGCAAACTAAATTAAGCCAAGCAACATAATTGAACAATTTTGCAATAAGTGGCTAACTGAAATTCTGAGAAGCAGGTAACTGAACTTACGCTAGTTCTTTGTACAGGCACACTACAACTTCTTTTTCGCTTACAAGGTTGTACGAAGGAGTCCATGGCATCAATTGCTTGGATACGCAGTCCCAATACTTCTTTCTTCCCACACTGCATGGGTAAGTCGAATGGTTAATCTGGTAAGATGGTGTGTCCTTGATATGTTATATGAGGACGTGTAGTCAGACTAGTTGTAGCCAAACACATCACACTGGCTTTCACTACAAAAAAAACACTTCCGTGATGATACGTGTTTGTCACAGTAGGTCGCGTTTTTTGTCATGCATGTACATCCACGACAAATTTATGACAGAATCAAGATAGTCATACCTGTGCTGTCGTAGAAGTGTTCCATGACATTACCAAAATTATCATCATGGAAGTGTCCACTTCCATGATGATAAATCGCGCGTCACAGAAGTGCTTTCGTCAAGGGTGACCAACACGTGGCATCCACCGTAACAGAACACCGTTAAGCTATCGGGTCGGGTTTTGGATCCGATAATCCGTTAACAGCCCTGACCAATGGGGATTTTCCACGTGTAAAATCATCATTGGCTAGAGGAAACACGTGTCGGCTCATCGTTGGGACATATATCATCCACTCACTAGACAGAAGGCGCCTATGATACGTCGACACGTGGCACGGCCCAACAGTGGCCCATTCCTGTGAGAAGGCCGACCCGTTTGACTTGGTCAAAAGCTGGCGGGCCGGCCCATGGAAAGCCTGTTAACGGCTTGTTCGCATATAGCCCATTTACAGCCCGCTAACCCAAGGCCCGTTACGCCCTATCTGAATTAGGCCCAGTAGCGTCATCTGGGCCATCCAATATGATTCCAGCCCGTTTTTACTTCTAGTCCATGTTGCCCATGACGTCTTTCGGCCCATATGAGGCCCTTTGTAACTCCTGGCCCATTAGCGGCCCGTGCTGAAACTGGCCCGTAATGAACAATGTATTACTTTACACCCATTAACGGCCAGTGGTGAATCTGGCCCGTAATGAACAGTGTGTCACTTTATACCCATTCATGGCCCGTTATTCCATTGGGCCGCTTCCATCCCAAGTTAACTTTCGGCCTTCTGAGGGCCCATTTATTCTTGGGCTCATTTCCAGCATTCGGTTACTTATGGCCCGTTACTGTCATTTTCTGCTTGTGGGCCAAATTCAGCCCGTCATTACAGTCGGCCCATTTGTGGACCGTTAGTCTATTGGGCCATTTTCATAGCATCACCAAATACGGCCTATTAACGGCCCGTTATGGTCAGCCCATAAAACGTATGATTTCCATTAAAGGCCCGTCTACAGCCCATTAAAGGCCCGTACAAGACCCATAAATGAGTCGGTGGCCCATGGATCTTACGAGACGTAGAAGGCCCATGGATCCTACGAGACGTAGAAGGCCCATGGATCCGACGACCCGTGAAGGGCCATGGTCGGGCGAGTTGGCCCCCGTTTGAACGATATAGCATATTCAAAGAATTATCCTACTCAATACTATCACCTCTAAAAAGCATACACTATACAACAAAGAGATCAAGGCATAGAAAGGTAGAATGATCCTACACTATAGAATAAAGAAATTACAGCCAATTATACCCACTAGGCATTATGGTTCGGCACAGGTGATAATAAAGCATACACAAACAGCAAATTACATACACTGGGCAAATACAGCTCATACATCATGGACGCGCATCAACTTAACTCCATTTGAACTATAATCTCTTCAGAAAATAGGATTGGCCGGATTCAGATAGCACAAATTTCAGTCTGCAAAATCTCCAATTCCTTCATGGTTACCTCAATGTATTGTTTCATTTTTCGACTCCTGCATCTAATACCTACATGTCCAGTCTCAACTTGTTGATTATACGTTGACAATCATGTACACGTTGTCTTGCCACCTCTACTTGATGCTCGAGAACATCAGCACATGCCAATTCCAATCCATAATCATTCGGTAACGGCCATGCCGCACTACGCGCAGATCTTTGTGTTGATGTCACTTCATCCTGAAATGTTTCTATAAGTACACATGACTAGGGCAAAAATATAGTTACAACAGTGAAGCGAACAAGACACTATTTTGTACTACATGGCAAAACAGGACTAACAATAATGTTACACGTCACTTTCAAAAAAAATGTTACACGTCATGAAGCATCAGCAGGTGATATTTTTAAAATTATAAAAAAGATAGTCTATGCAGCCTACATACAGAAATCCCTCTTAGCTCACCAGAGGAGCATGATGTTGGGGCCCAATCGAAAACACAGACAAGTTACAAATTTAGACAGCACGTTGCGTATAAGTAAGCAAGCAGTTGGCCATTCTGTGCCTCAATTAAAGTCTTAGGGAGCATAATGAACAGCAGGGGGTTTCATACAAACATACTACAGCAGGCAAAACTATGCAATCATTAGCGTAGTATAAACTAGATTGTGAGCCTCATGCAATAATAGTTGGTTAATAGACTTCAAAGCTTCAGGCACACTTCGGCAGAGTAATTAAATGGTAAGGCCTTTAATTATGTCAACTAATAGTGATACAAGTACCGAACATCAGGCATTATTATTTGGGAATCTCATTAACTGAGGACAAATAAAGCAATTGAAAAGAGAAAATTAACTATGCCTGAAACAAACAAGGAATTGAACTGTTGAGTTGCATAAAGTGACTTACCTTAGCAGGTTGAAGAGGCTCAACGCAGCTCCTACTTCTCTTGCAAGGCTCCTTCCTAACATCTTGTACTTGGAAATCCTCAATCTTATCTTCATTGCACCCCCTCTGCAAGGTGACACAAACTAGTTACTCGTCTCCTTGGAAGATAAATATGCATACTTTCCAGCCTGTGAACACAAAAGAATGAGATTATAACAAAACAACACCACATAATGAAACATGCCACATCTCTTGCACTTGCACACAATGAAATGAGCATTTACTATGTCTGCACTATGTAAAAACTAGGCATACCTTCGAACTGGATCTCCAGGTACTCTTGGAGAACCTACTGTAGTGTACAGCCAAACCTTTATGTCACCTATGAGTTAGACAAGGCCCCACTATAGCAGCCCTTAGTGTTTAAATCGTTGACAAGCTCTGTTAGAGTGTTAGGTCAAGAACATCAAGTAATCAAAGCAAACAGCCCTAGTATGGCTGGTTGATGCAACCAAGCAATTAAACAGATGTGTGAGCAAATCTTACATATCAAGAAAAGAAGCAAAGAAGGAGGCTTAAAGACCATCACTTGACTGACCAGATTTAAGGGGCATTTAAACATCATGTGCAATGTATGAACTAACATAAACATTGCATATTCCAGATTCTACAATGGAATGCACATGTATTAGGTTATGCCATGTATGATGATGCCCAAATGTGCAGATAGCAGGCAGGAGTGATTCATCATTGCATGCACAATTGAATTGCAGGTTAAGGGCCAGTTCGATTCCGCCTTTTTAGGGCATATTGTCAAAATAAGCCATAAAAGATGTAAAGAAGTCATTTTTGAGTTATGGGCTTGGGCTTAACTAATTTCGCTTTGGAGGGGGGTGTTTCGGGTAGAACCTCACTAAAAATTGAAGGGAAGGGAAATAGTGAAATGACTCTGTTGTCTGCCTAAATTACACTCAAAATGCAAATGCTGACGCTCGTTTCACACCTGACCCTCAAGTAAAAACAAACACGCAAGCATTCATTGCCCTGCCCGCTTGCATCTCCTCTCCCCTTTCCCTCTACCTCGATCCCCTGCCTGCAGCACTAGGGTTCCTCCAGCGAGTCGTCGCCACTGGTCCCATCTGGCCTGGTCCTCGATGATGCTATGTCCAGCTAGGCTACATGGTCGGCGGGTAGGGGAAAATCTCCCTGGCTACTCCTCCCTCTGGCGCCGCCCCTCATTCTCATGGTCTCTAGCAGCTGCTCCACTGTGGTTCGTCCAACGCACTACTCCGGCGGGTGCTGCACAACTACGGCCGATGCCACACTACGGCAGAAGGCACCTTATTCCCCCTCCCCTCCTCCCAGGCCATGGCCTTGAGGTGCTGTTGAAGGATGATCTCATCCAACAAGGTGAGGATCTCCTATGATTTTTTGCCAAATTTTCATTCTGATCCACTATACGATGAATTTCTATGAGCTGCTTCTGCTACTGCTATATGATGCATTGCTATGAGCTGCTCCTGCTGCTGTATGATGAATTGCTATGAGCTGTTGCTACTGTATGATGAGTTGCTATGAGCTGCTACTGCTGCTATATGATGAATTGCTATGAGCTACTGCTGCTATACGATGAGTTGCTACAAGCTGCTCCTGCTGCTGCTATATGATGAATTGCTATGAGCTGCTCCTGCTGCTGCTATATGACGAATTGCTATGAGCTGCTCTTGCTGCTGGTATATGATGAATTGCTATGAGCTGCTGCTGGTATATGATGAATTGCAGACTGCTGCTATTGTATGATGAGTTGCTATGAGCTGCTGCTGCTGCTATATGATGCTTTCAGGTGGTGCTGCTATACGATAATAACCAGCCACTTGGACCATCGAATTTCAATAAACAATTGTTCTTCATTTAAATGTGGGTCATGCGTTCTTCGTTTAAATTAGGCAATGGGATCTCTATGGAAAACATTGACCAAAGTAGATTGTGCCAAGTAGATGGTATCTTTGTATTTGCATTTTGAGCAAATAGTGATGGTCTGTTTTCTTATCATATTAATTACTGCACTGGGTTCAATTTGTGATGTTTGCAAGTCAAATTAATTTCCATATGGGCAGCAAAATGAAAAAAATATAATGCAATCTAGACTTTCCACTGATCATATCAAAGATAAGCTGAAAACGCAATGAAAAGAACTGGTTGGATTATTACATGGAGCTTATATTCACAGGTGCTTATTTTCTTAGGATAACTCGTAATAACTGTCCCTAAGAAACTTGGCTAATAGAACTGGCATACAAATAACATGTCACAATGATTGCAATGGAGGAGTGACGTACCATAGCACACTGTATAGGCTCACCGCTACCTCTCCTTTTTTTGCGATGTTCCATGAAATTGCCACATACATCTTGTACTTTTTCATTGTGTAACCCTATCTACAAGTTGACACAGCTAATTTCAGACATCTCTACATGATACTACATTGCATATCCCTTGCGCATATTTAAACCACCAATTAACGATTGTGTGTGTACCATAAACTAGCCATGACTCTATATGCTGGACTAGCAGGCACTCTAAGGGAGCCTAATGTAGTGCACTGGAATTCCTACATGCCACCTACTATTTTGTGTAATGTACTGCCCCTGTTCCTAAATATATGTCTTTGTAGAGATTCCAGTATGGACCACATACAGATGTATATACATCCATTTTTGAGTGTAGATTCACTCATTTTGCTCCGTATGTAGCCTATAGTGGAATCTCTAGAAAGACTTATATTTAGGAACGGAGGTACGAGGTAGTATCATGTATGACATCTACATATATCTAATTCAGCAACCAATAGTAGAAATCATTGTCTGCACATAGGGATTACTGGTCGAAAATCCTAGCAAAGCATGCAGGCAGGCACAAAACAATACAAGAGAGAGAGACGCGCTTACAAGATCATAGCAATGCCTCAGTCCAGGATCTTTGTTGGCCAAGCTGTTAGATCCAGAAGAAACATCGTCCTTCTAGTTTTTGCCAGCTGCATAACAGGTAACAGCGAGCGGTTAGTATATTTGAAGTACATCGGGCAGGTGATGCTGGACAGGTTTAAAGGTGACAAGTACCTAGGCCGTGGCGGGTGCTTGGCATCTCTCCAGACGGTGGGAATCAGGTTAGAAACGTCGAGGGTGATGACGCTGCGCTGGCTGTCGGGGTCCGGTAAGGAGATCTAGAACCGTCGAGTAGGGTGTTTGTGGAGTGGCTCTGGTAGGGCGGACTACCGTGTGGGCGAAGAGGATCTGTGGCCGTGGACGAGGGCGTAGGTGAAGCTTCTCCGGTGGTTGGGTTAAGGATGGTGTCGATGACGCGGATCTGCGGCCGTGCACAGGGCATCAGAAGATGCTACGGTGGTTGGGTTAAGGATGGTGTCGACGATGCGGATCTGCGACCGTGGGCGGGGCGTCAGAAGCTGCTCCGGTGGTTGGGTTAAGGGTGGTGTCGACGATGCGGATCTGCGGCCGTGGACGGGGCGTCAGAAGCTGCTCCGGTAGGTTGGATGAGGGTGCGAGGAAGCGGATCTGAGGCCGTGGACTTGTGAGTTGGCAAAGCGGCCCCGGTAGGGTTGAGAATGGTATAAGCGAAGCTACTCCAGTAGGGTTGACGATGGTGTCGGCGAAGCGGCTCCGGTAGGGTTGAGAAAGGTGTCGGCAAAGCGGCTCCGGTAGGGTTGAGGAAGGTGTCGGCGAAGAGGATCAGATGCCGTCGATGGGGGCATCGGTGGGGCGGCTTCGGGGGGTGTGGACGAAGCATCTCCGGTGGGGAGTACGAATGAGCCGCTGCAGATGCGTGACGGTTGGTGAGAGTACCGGCGAAGTAGATCTGGCGCTGTGGACAAGGCCGACACTGAATGGGCTGTGGTACAGTGGTGAATGAGCAGTCTACTTGTTTCTAGGGGAGGTGGGAGGGGTAAATGTGGCCGAAGAAGCAGCTCCGGCGAGGTGGACGCCGCTGGCAGTGAATGTGCTATGGTACGCCGGTGGATGAGCAGTCTAGGGTTTTGAGAGGGGAGGGGAGAAAGGGCGATGAAGTACAAACGGTGTGATGTAAGATACTCTGGTGTTGTGGAGTTAGTCGTTTTTGCGGGAGGGGGTGAGGAAATGGGGGTGCCGTGTAGTGGGGGAACCGGAAGTTACCAAAGCAGCCCCGACCTATCATGTAGCTGAGGGCGGTATTGTAACTATTGGTCTCCATGCACCAAGGACAAAAGGGGGATTTCGCATGCTAAAGACTAAGGTGGCGGAAATTTTAGAAGGAGGCGGGAGATTTTTGCCGCCCGCGGGATCGTTTGTATCTAGTTTCAACTAATTTTGGACCGTGCTAGCGGGAAGGTCATGCTAGACTGTGTACACAGGGCACGTGTCAGCAATTAATAACTAGTGTGAAGTCCACCCCAGAAAAAAGACAATAACTCGGGACGATGCGCCGATAACTTGGACGTTCACACGGGCACGGCCAACCGTACGGGTGTAGTGGCACATTCACAAAAAAGGGATCAAACGCTCAGCCTATGTATTTCTCGTGTAAATAGATAATTTAGTGCCATTGGTTATTTACTTTAAACATATATGCATTGATGTGTTAGTGTAGAGGCGCACAAAAAGAAATGGATATTGTAGTCAGCTACTTAAAAGTGTTACCTCATATGATTACATAGCCTCCATTTCATAAATTGTGTACCCATTGAATTCATATATGAATATTACATATATTACTTCCAAATAGAAACGTAAATCATCCAAGACTAATGAATTTGAATGCAAGAGTAACAATGGTGCATGTACATGATAGCTACATTGGTTGTTTGAAGAAACATCACTGTCACTTTGGCATGCACAACTGAAAATGTTTATTTAAATAGAAAAAAATGTGATATGTGAGTGTCCAATCTTTATAGCGTTCAATCGATATTGTACATTTGGCCACGATACGAAGTAGATATTGACTTATGTTCAAGCAATGCACGTCCACGATCGCTAGATAGTGATACGTGAATGAATTGTGCAATCTTTCTCACACGCATACATATCTCATTTCCCTGTGGGCAACGGAATCACACGTGCGCACTTCGTGTATTTCTCTCCCTCTGTCAGGGTTAAATTCGTCTTTCTACCCCATCCTACAAGTCTCTCACGCAGAAACACACATGCTCTCTATGTCTAACGCGCCCACCCCTTTAATTTCGCCCACCCACAACCACTAATGTCTCAAAGTATAATAATGTCTCTCCCACATATGCTATCTACCTATCCCTTAATATAGCTAGATATGTGTCACACAAACTCCTTCTCCCTACTAGCAAGATGCCCATGCGTTGCACGGAACATCAAGATGCATTTGTATGAGAAGTTTATCTTGTGGGAGAAAAGGATGAATGAGGGAATGCCTTATTTGCAAATGCGGAGAGGGGTGTGGGTATCTTTTTGCAAAATTGCCATAGTTTCCTTCCTGTCCATCGGGTATAAATCGGATGGCCTATATTGCAGGATGGCAGGAACACCATCATCACCAACTCTGTTTTTTTATAAGAGTAGAGATATGTGAGTGTCACTGACCCCCCCCCCCCCACACACACGCACCCACACTTCCCAACACCGAAGGAGTAGGGTGACACCTCGATCTTGATACTAATCTATCGACTAGCTTCTCCCTCGAACATACACACACACTACCCAACACCAAAGGAGTAGGGTGGCACATCGATCTTGATAATAATCTATCTACTCCTCTTTCAAACACACACACACACACTTGCTAGTTGTGCCTCTGTGCCTACCGCGCACACTCTCGATACGTCTTTCTCTCTCTCCCCCCAACAATGACAGCAGAAGGGTGACAACTCGATCTGATCATAATTTGTCAATTGGTTTCTCTCTCAAACATTGTCTCTCAGCGCCTCTCTCGGTAGCCCCCTCGATATGTAGACTTCTCGCGCATGCACAGTTGTAGTGACGATGACGCTGAACCCAGTGTGTCTTGTTTTTACCGGCCTCATGTGATAGTTTTCACCCTGTTTTCTATTAATTAACAAGGCAACCTTTTCTTTGTTACTACTAGTGAATCTGAAATCATTCGGGGCAGACATAAAATATATCACTTCAACCCAATTATCGCAGCAACTATTTTAAAACAAATTAGCTAGCTGCCCATGCGTTGCACAGAACATCAAGATGCATTTGTATGAGTAGTTTATCTTGTGAGAGAAAAGGTTGAACGAGAGAAGGCCTTATTTGCGAACGTGGAGAGACGTGTGGGTATATTTTTGCAAAATTGCCATAGTTTTTCTTTCCTATCCGTTAGATGTAAATCCTACGACCTATATTGCAGGATGGCACGCACACCATCATCACCAACTCTGTTTTCTACTTCCTCCGTCCGAAAATACTTGTCATCAAAATGGATAAAAAGAGATGTATCTAATACTAAAATACGTCTAGATACATTTCCTTTTACCCATTTTGATGACAAGTATTTCCGGACGGAGGGAGTATTTGCCTTTTTAGAGATTTCAACAAGTGACTATGACCGGACCTTACCAACATACTCAAAAAATTAGTCCATAATTTTGATGTTACCCTCTTTTCTTGGCGGTGCAGTACCATCTGGATACCTCATAAATAAATAAAGTACTACATGATACTAATATATGATACATGGCGCAGGAGTACTAAGTATTATTAATACAGTTTTGCTAGAACTCATCTAGATGAGATATAATTTGGTCTCATTCATCTTTTATAGCCATTGGATGTGATGCTATGTAAGATGCATGTGTGCTGATGTGGGTTGTATTTGTTCTTGTGCAACGAACTGACCACTACATGCCATGTTTGATAGTCTGTTAATGCACCACGCCTATGTGTTTACTATTTGGTTTTCGTAAGATGACTTAATACTCACCTAGATGGAGGGAGTATTCAATTTGACAGCAGGCGGCGCAGTTCCCGATATGGCTTTAATGCAGACAAGGGAGGGAGTAGCGGTTCCTGATATGTTGAACGGCCAATGCATCCTCCTTCAATTAATGCATGAGGGAAGTAATGGGAGGAGGTCCGGGAAAAGAGGTTGCCCTCAGACTAGCCACAATGGAGAGTAATATACACTAGTAATATACACATATTCCTAGACTATGTTACTACCTTCATAGTGGGTAGTAACTTAAGTGTGGTAACATGTAAAGATTCATTTATTAGGTTATAGACTCATATTGCGTTGAGACATGTGATGTTACAGTAACTAGCTAAGTTACTACAACTACCTCTCTCCTCATTAACTCATTGCCACATAAGTAAATTTGCTGAGTTGGACTCGATGTTACTATTGAAGTTACTCCCACTGTGGCTAGTCTCATTGCCCTCATATAAAGGCGCCCCTCCATTCCAATGCATCTACCAGATCGTACGCACCTAAGCATTTGCCTATGCACCTACACTAAGCGCAAAAGAGCTCACTCCAGACCCATGGCGGCGATGCACGTGAGCGTCCAGCGGCTGCGCCAGATGGTCCACGACGCCGGCCTGCAGCATGGCATCGAGGATCGTCTCCAGACGGTGTTGGAGACCGGCTGGTGGATGGCCGCCTTCGACGCCAACTACGACTCTCAGTTGGACCAGATGATCGTTGCCACCAGCAACAAGTTCACCGTCCTCAAGAAGCTCGCGGACGACATCGCCGTACTCCTCCAGCCCACGCGCCCGGGCTCCTCATTGCCTGCCACCCTAATCGGCCTCCATGGCCGGAACCTCTTTCAAGCACTGGTGGCCCTGCGACTGCCCGCCGACGCCATGAAGAATGTCCACCTGGAGGTCGCGCTCACCGCGAGGCGCCTCGCCCTGCAAGAATTCGTTGACCTACACATCCACATGTACGAGGAAATCATGTACGTATGTATCTACAAGGCCAGTGAGGACGCTACGACGTTGGCCTTCCTCAACCGGCTGGAAGCCTTGGATGCCTTTGCTGAGAAGCACCTCGATCTCGCCACAAAATCCGCCACTCCTTAGCCACCGGTCGGATGAAAATTCGATGGTGCGGGAGTACGGATTAGAGCACAGCAGCGAAGCAGGCAAACCGTGTCCAATCGGGTGTGTCTGTGGTAGAAAGTTGATGGTCGCCGCAGTTCAGCTGGCCCGCATGTCATGCAC
This sequence comes from Triticum timopheevii, assembly GCA_963921465.1. Taxonomy (NCBI): domain Eukaryota; kingdom Viridiplantae; phylum Streptophyta; class Magnoliopsida; order Poales; family Poaceae; genus Triticum; species Triticum timopheevii. Next base: position 9,398,134 of record OY997262.1, read on the forward strand.
ACAAAGGCAGAGGAGCGGTGGGGCCGAGAGGGATGAGGGGCATGTCGGGGGGGATGAGGATCCCCTGACGCGAACAATCCTACCATTCTGTCACTGACATGTGGGACCCATAAGCGTGGGTCCCACCTGTCAGCGAAGGAAAGGCAGGGCAAGGTAGTGATAGCCACGTCAGAGGATCCATGTCCACGTCGGGCGACATCGTGCCGTGGGTTGGAGCGGCGTCGTGGGAATCGTATGTGGGTGTGACAGTGGTTGAAACAAGAAACATGATGGTCGTCGTGGTTCAACTTCCATGGACAAGCTGTCATGTCTGCTGACACATGTATATCAAAACTAGAGCGTTTATATTTCAAGCACGTGAACAAGTATTATTCTACTACTTTGGATCCATTGCAACGTACGGGCCAGCACATTGGTAGTAGTAGTGTCCATCTCTATCTCTAGAGGCCTTCCCTCGTTCATCCTTTTCTCTCACAAGATAAACTACTCATACAAATGCATCTTGATGTTCCGTGGAACGCACGAGGATGTTTCCTTGGGGGTCTCTCCAGCTCGGCGTGGCTGTAGTTGCAAGTTGACGCACCTTGAGATGCCGACGTTGAGGGGCACTCGGATTTCCTCCGATGAGCAGGTAAGATGAGTTTGATCACATAGTAAATGCATTCTAAAGACTACTTCCGTGTCCATTTCCGAATTCTCCCCCTGCCCACTGTTTCACGGGTTAGGCTCGGTGCGAGTGGAGATTGGCTTGCATATGTACGGGGTTTGGATGCAAATGAAGACGAAGGGGAGGTGAAGAAGCCGAGGAGAATCGGTTCCCGATGGAGAAGTAAATGGGAGAAGTGGCATGCAGGCAGTTGATTAGACGGCTTGGTAGACTAAACGAAAAGGCTATGCGGGTAGACTGATGAGTCGTACCTGTTCGGACGTGCCCATCCTTCCTGATAGGTGGGACTGTCGGTGTCAAAACCGGCGGATCTCGGGTAGGGGGTCCCGAACTGTGCGTCTAGGCCGGATGGTAACAGGAGGCAGGGAACACGATGTTTTACCCAGGTTCGGGCCCTCTTGATGGAGGTAAAACCCTACGTCCTGCTTGATTAATATTGATGATATGGGTAGTACAAGAGTAGATCTACCACGAGATCAAGGAGGCTAAACCCTAGAAGCTAGCCTATGGTATGATTGTTGTATATGGAGTTGATTGCCTACGGACTACAACCCTCCGGTTTATATAGACACCGGATAGGGTTAGGGTTACATAGAGTCGGTTACAATGGTAGGAGATCTTGAATATCCGCATCGCCAAGCTTGCCTTCCACGCCAAGGAACGTCCCATCCGGACACGGGACAAAGTCTTCAATCTTGTGTCTTCATAGTCCAGGAGTCCGGCTGAAGGTATAGTCCGGCTACCCAAACACCCCCTAATCCAGGACTCCCTTAGTAGCCCCTGAACCAGGCTTCAATGACGACAAGTCCGGTGCGCAAATTGTCTTCGGCATTGCAAGGCGGGCTCCTCCTCCAAGTCCTTCATAGAAGATTGTAAACACCAAGAGTAGTGTCCGGCTCTGCAAAATAAGCTTTCACATATTGCCATAGAGAGAATAGTATTAACACAAATCAAATCTGCTGACGTATTCTGCAGTGCGTCAACACACTACAGCCAAGTCCTTCACTCGAATCGTTTTCACTTTTCCACCTCAGCGTGTTTTGCGAGGCGGTTTCCTTGGCATGTCTTGTCGAAGCAGAGATCGTGTACCCCCCTCTTACGGGATTCTCATCAATACAGACGTGGGTAACCCAACCGCGCCACTTATCACGGTGCTTAGGAGGCAAGCGAGTTTTACTAGGCAGGTGAGGACGCACAACCACATCCGCCCATATAAGGGGACAAGGATCCACCTTTTTACCTAGGCCTTCTTCCTCCTTTGCCTATCCATCTCCTGCGCACCCGAGCTCCAGCGCCCAAGCCCGCACTTCCTACCTCAACCCTCTCCAACAATGTCCGGAGCGGGAGGCAAGTGGATGGTCTCCTCCATCACGGAGGGCCATGTCAAATGGTTAAGGAAGGCCGGATACCTGTCCAAGGACATCGCGCACCGGCTTCCCGAAGAGGGGCAGCTTCTTCCCACCCGAAGGCCCCATGAGAGAGTAGTATTTCTCCCCCACTTCCTCCGCGGACTGGGTTTTCCACTCCACCCATTTGTCTGGGGGCTCATGTTCTACTACGGCCTGGATTTCCACAATCTGGCTCCGAACTTCATCCTCAACATCTCGGCCTTTATCGTCGTGTGCGAGGCTTTTCTCAGCGTCCGCCCCCATTTCGGCCTCTGGCTCAAGACCTTTAACGTCAAGCCCAAGGTGGTGCGCGGCAGCCAGGCGGAGTGCGGAGGCACCATGGCGGGCAAGATGACCAACGTCCTATGGTTCGAGGGCTCTTTCGTGGAGACCCTAAAGGGATGGCAATCTGGGTGGTTTTATATCCCCGAGCCGCGCGATCCGAAATGGACCGCAGCCCCCGAGTTCTGATCCGGACCCCCCACGTGGCTTATGTCCTGGAAAGAGATGGGCCTGTCGTGGGGTGACGAAAAAGAGGTGACCGGATTGCAAACATGCATCCAGTCCCTGGTGAACAAGCCAATCCGACTTGTTAATGTAATCCAGGTTATGCTCGTCCGCCGGATCCTCCCGTGCCAACAACGGGATTTTAATTTGTGGGAGTTCGACCCGGCGCAGCATCAAACCCTCAACAGGCTCTTCGACACAACGTACGAAGATGCCTGGAAGATGCTATTCAAGGGTGCCGACGCTCCCGCATCCGCTTCCGAGGATCGAGGATACAGCTCGCAGCGTCACGCTAGCGTGGTATGCCATCTACACCTTTTACAGGATGTTAAGCTTTTTTCATAGTTTGACTCTATGCGGGATCTAAACTCCCTTACCTTTGACAGGCTTGGCGGGTGATATCCGGACCGATTAACTGTCCGGCTCCGCTGTCCGAAGACCCAGCCCCAGCTCTACTAACAAAGCTGCTGGTTCCGGCGCCTTATGTGGTGCCGGAGAAGAAGGCCAAGAAGAAGAAGACCATGGGGACTCGAAAGAGTGCCCGCAACGTGGTGGTGTCGGACTCGTCATCTGACGAGTCCGAGATGCCCTCCTCCCGCGAAAACGAGGAGGAAGAAGAAAACTCTCCCCCCAGCGGAGGGAGGAGAGAAGAGGAAGGACGCCCCAACAGGGGAGGACGAGGGGTCTAGGAAAAGGAAGACCCCTCCGCCGGACTACGCCCCCAACGCTGAAGAGGGCAAAGAGGAGTGGCCAAACAGGGCCAAGCGTCCGGTGAAATCGTAAGTTCGGATATCAGAGTAACTCATGATGTTCCTTTGTTGCGCAGCTTTCCCTAATGTCGAATGTAATTATGCAGTCTGCCCCTGGCCGAATTCGACGAATCGTCGGGCGGCTCCCTGGACTCATCGGACGTGAACTCAATTCTGCCCGCTGTATCCCCCCGCACTGCAGACGACGACGAAGTGGCATCGCGACAAGCTCCGGGGCAGGAGGAGGTGGTCCTGAAGGAGCCGCAAGGCAACCTCCCGGACTCCAGGAGTGAAGGGGATAAGGCTCCCCAGGGCTCTAAGTCGGGCTTTGTGCCAGAGACCGCGCCGGAATCAGTTCCGGACCGCGGTAGGCGAACTCCTTCAAAGAGGAGCAAGCCTTCTGAGCCGGCGGCCTCCGTCCAACCGGAGGTGCCGTACAATCTGCTGGAGGTGCTTGACGACGCCTCCATCGACGAGGGGCACCGTACTATTATGAGTACGATGATCCAGAAGGTTCAGTCCGCCAAGAGCGGACTGACTGAAGCTTGCGCTAGCCTTCTAACAGGCTTTGAGGTAAGTAAAAATATGTAAAAATATTACCGCATAGACAGTAGCCCCTGATGCCCTGTTTGGCGTTCGGAAAGAAAAGCCGAATAGAGGATCTATTAAATTTCATAGGAGTCTAAAAAAAGAGTCAATATGCGTATGCAGGCTTCGCTGCTATCCACCATCGCACTGACTGCGGAGGTGGGTGTCCTGAAGTAGGACCTCGAGCGGACCGAGCAAGAGCTCAGCCTTGCCAAGCGGCGGCTCGAGGAGGAAGAAGGTAAGAAATACTTTACAGAAAAAGTGCCTATAAAAAGGCTTGATTGCAAAAAAGAGTAACAGGATTGTACTGCTTATTGTAGGGGCCACGACTGAGGTGGCGACCCTTAAGCAGGCGCTGTTTGAGGCCGAAAAGAAAACGGCCGCGGAGCGCACCAAGCGAGACAAACTTGGGGCTCAGGTCGGCAAGGTGCAGCGAGAGCTGCAGGCTCTCATGAAAAAACATGAGAGTTTGGAGCTAGAGTCGAAGGCACAAGCATCCGAGCTTGCAACGGCCCTAGAGGCTGCCAAGTCTGCCAAGGCCGAAGCCCAAAAGGCCCTCCAAGAGTTGGAGGAGATGAGGAAGATAGCAGCGCGTAAGGCATTCTTTATGCAAAGCAGAAATATAAAAGTAAACTACCTGTTACTTACCCGAATCCGGAGCTCTCCAGGGGCATTCGCAGATCTTCCCCGCAGCGTATCCGATGCCGCCGCATTCTACCAAGCTGAAGAGGGCAGCTCGACGGAGAAGGTGTTCTGGTCTCAGTATTCTGAGGCCAGACACCCTGTGCCCTTGAGCGACCAGCTAAAATAGCTGGTCGAGCTCCACAAGGCGGCCGAGCAGGCCATGAAGGGCTTCATGGTTCGGCTGTGGCCCGGAGAGGCCCTGCCTGGGAGCTATTTCGGGCTGGTGCGGCGGCTGTTGGAGGCCTGTTCGAGGCTTGAGGTCATCAAGCGCTCCGTCTGCATCGAAGGTGCCCGTCAGGCCCTTGCCCATGCAAAGGTGCACTGGGGTAAGCTGGACGATGAGAAGCTTGTGAAGGACGGGCCGCTGCCGGGGAAGGAGCATCGCAAGCCTGAGAACTACTACAAGGATGTTCTTGCAGGTGCCCGCCTTGTGGCGGATGAATGTACCAAGGATGTGATATTTGAATGAACTCGCTCGTGTTTATCCTGTGCGCTGAAAACTTGTTCTTATGCTCTAAGCAATGCTTATTGAATTTAAAATATTACTTTCTGTGTGGCCGTTTATCAAAAATTGAGAGATGGCCAGTCGTCGGCTTCTGCCCCCGTGCCACTAGTGCTGGGGTGTTCGGGATAAACCTGAGTGCTCTTTTTCCCATAGTTGGGTCCTTCGAGGGAGGCGCTCAGCACAACGAACCAGGCAATCAGACTATAATGCTTGAACACTCTCACTTAGCAATAGAACTCTATAATTTTAAATTTCGGCGAAGCCCCTAGTTCGGAAGACCGAGCTCGGGGCGCTATCCACGCCTTGGCCGGACAAAGCCAGCTCCTCGCTCGAAGCGGCATAAGCCTTTAGGGACTCGAAAAACCTCTCGAACAGCAACCGGTCTCTCGCCACATCATGACAGTCAGTTTTAGCTTTCTCCACTGAGGTGCTTAACCCAGCTGAACCGGGGCACAATCGCAGTGGTTCTCCTAGTGCTACCTTAGCCAATAGAGCGAAATGTAAGGCACCAAAACATAGGAGCCGGGCAAACCCAACTATTGACCCAAATCATGATTCGGAGCCGATGCATATAGTGCTATAAGTTCGGAGTGCCGAACTTGTGAAAGTGTACGGACTTCTCACACCATTATGAGGGGTACTGAAGCCCCTGGCGTGTTTGCCGTACCATGGTGTACGGGTGCAATCATGTCATTTAATAAATATAAATGTGAAAAGAAGATAATGCAAAAAATAGACAAGAAGCTAAGCATTGTTTATAGAGAGGCTATTTATCAAAGCCGAACGATAAAAATAGTGCGGTAAGCAAAAGATATTGGACTATTTAGTATGTCCTGACCAGGGGCAGGCCGCGGAATTGTATTTTAAAATAGGTATACCGCTCGTAACAGAGACCACCTGGGAGTTCCACAATGTGGCATGGCTTGTCTGCCTCCCTGGATCTTGCATCGTTTGTGCGGCAGTCGAATTGCCGAACAGGTCGTCCGAAGTATGGAGTCTTGAAAGTAAGAAAAAATTAAAAAAAAAAGAATCCGGCAGCCCCTAGTACGTTTTAAGCCGTGTTTTGGGCATGCCGTTATTGTGCCCCTTCCCCTGTGCCCATGGTATTTCAAGGGCGTAGTGATGTACGCGAGGTACTGGTTTTGCTATGTCGCGAGAGCTGGGGTTGGGGCCGCATTGCTACGCTTGCTCAGAGTGTACCAGGCGGTCCTGCTGTGGGTTACTCCGGGCGCGCTTGGCAGTGTCTGGCTTTTTAATGGCTGGACTGGAGAATTTCCTGAGAAGGCTACTTTGTACCTTCGCTCCGAGAGCCATCGTATGCTCCTCCGTACGGAGGGAGCGTTCGGTGTTTCCGTTGACCGTAATTACTCCTCGAGGGCCTGGCATCTTGAGCTTGAGATATGCGTAGTGTGGCACCGCATTGAACTTTGTGAATGCGGTTCGTCCGAGCAGGGCATGATAACCACTGCAAAACGAGACTATATCAAAGATTAACTCTTCGCTTCGGAAATTGTCCGGGGATCCGAAGACCACATCAAGTATTACTGAGCCTGTACAGTTGGCTTCTACACCTGGTATAATGCCTTTAAAGGTCGTTCTTGTGGGCTTAATCCTTGAGGGATCTATGCCCATTTTCCGCACTGTATCCTGATAAAGCAGGTTCAGGCTACTGCCGCTGTCCATGAGGACTCTTGTGAGATGAAATCCGTTGATGATTGGGTCGAGAACCAATGCAGCGAAGCCTCCACGACGGATGCTAGTGGGATGGTCCCTTCGATCAAAAGTGATCGAGCAGGAGGACCATGGGTTGAACTTTGGGGCGACTGGCTCCATCGCGTATATGTCCCGTAGCGCACGCTTCCGCTCACGCTTGGGAATGTGGGTTGCGTATATCATGTTCACCGTCCGAACTTGTGGGGGAAAGCCCTTCTGTCCATTGTTGTTCGGCGGCTTGGGCTCCTTGTCGTCGCTGTGCAGCCCCTTGTCTCTGTTTTCGGCCCTTAACTTGCCTGCCTGCTTGAACACCCAACAATCCCTGTTAGTGTGATTGGCTAGCCTTTCGGGGGTGCCATGTATCTGGCACAAGCGATCGAGTATTCGGTCCAAACTGGACAGGCCCTGAGTATTCTTTTTGAATGGCTTTTTCCGCTGACCGGATTTATAGCCTTTGAATCCGGCACTGACTGCCGTGTCTTCATTGCTGCCGCTGCTAACGCGGCGTTTTTGCTTATTCCGACGTGTCCTGCCACTTTTGTCCTTGGTATCCGAATTACCAGGGTTCTTTGATAAGTTTTACTACGAGCTAGCCAGCTGTCTTCTCCCGCGCAAAAGCGGGTCATGAGTGTCGTGAGGGCTGCCATGGATTTCGGCTTTTCCTATCCTAGGTGCCGGGCAAGCCACTCGTCGTGGATGTTATACTTGAAGGCTACTAGGGCCTCTGCCTCCGGACAGTCGACTATCTGGTTTTTCTTTGTTAGGAACCGTGTCCAGAATTGTCTGGCCGATTCCTCTGGCTGCTGAATTATGTGGCTTAAGTCGTCGGCATCCGGTGGTCGCACGTAAGTGCCCTGGAAGTTGTTGAGGAATGCGGCTTCCAGGTCCTCCCAAGAACCGATTGAGTCTGCTGGCAAGTTGTTAAGCCAATGCCGGGCCGGTCTTTGAGCGGGAGGTATTTGATGGCGTGTAGATCATCGCCGCGTGCCATGTGGATGTGAAGGAGATAATCCTCGATCCATACCGCCGGATCTGTTGTGCCATCATATGATTCGATGTTTACGGGTTTGAAACCCTCTGGGATTTTATGATCCATTACTTCATTCGTGAAGCATAGCGGGTGTGCGGCGCCTCTGTACTGGGCTATATCACGACACAGCTCGGAAGAGCTATGTCTTTTGTGTTCGGCCCGGCCGGATTTGTTGTATCCGTAGTGAGAATCATTGTCGCATGCCGTAGGGCGCCTACGCGATCCGTAGATCGATCTTGTTTGTCTTGCCTTATCCTCCAGTATGTCTCGCAGGTCGGGCGCATTTTCCCGTGCCTTAGTTGAGCGGCGTCGGGGCATGGCTTGGGTGGAGGGCCGAGAGGCCTCTCTGTCGCGGCCGCGAGGTGGCCGGTCTGCCATGTCATGCGCTGGTGATGTAGGTGCTTCCTCCTCTGATCGGGGTAGTAGCCTGCGCTTCGGGTAACTCTTGGAGGGGCGTTCGAGTTCATACTCTTCGGTCGCAAGGACTTCAGTCCATCTGTCAGCTAGCAAATCTTGGGCAGCTCTAAGCTATTGCTGCTTTTTCTTGAGGCTGCTTGCCGTGGCTAAAAGCCTGCGTTTAAAACGCTCTTGTTTGGCGGGGTCTGATGGTATGACGAATTCGTCGTCATCGAGGCTTGCCTCGTCTTCGGAGGGAGGCGTATAGTTATCATCCTCGACCTCTCGGTCTGCCGCTCTCTCATGAGGGCTGGCTTCTCCATCTTCCTGTGCCGAATCTTGCTGAGGTGGGTGTTCTTCGGCGCTATCCGGGGTAGTATTATCTCCCGTGCCGGAATCACCGTTTTTGCTTTGGCGGGATTTAGAGCGGCGCCGCTGACGCCGGCGCTTTGGCTGTTTCTTGGGGGCGTCATCCCCCACTGTTCCATCGCCATCTCCATCTTTTGGAGTATCCACCATATATATGTCATATGATGAGGTGGCCTTCCAGCGCCCTACAGGTGCTGGTTCCTGTTCGTCTCCTACATCGTCGACCATGCCGTCGATGTCTTCGGAGCCGAAGTCAACATTGTCGGTTAGATCGTCGACAGTGGCTACAAAGTGGGTGGTGGGTGGGCTTTGAATTTACTCATCGTCCGTGTCCCACCCTCGCTGACCGTAGTCCGGCCAGGGCTCTCCTGATAAAGAGAGAGAATTAAGAGAATTCAGGATGTCGCCAAAAGGCGAATGTTGAAAGATGTCTGCGGTGGTGAACTCCATTATCGGCGCCCAATCGGATTCGATTGGCAGGGTCGCGGGGGGTTCGGAGTCCGGGGAGGAGTTCGGATCCTTGGAGTCACGGGTCGTGCAGAGTGCGGGCTAGCGCTCGGCTCGATCGCTTTTGGGATCGCAGCCCCCGAGGTGACGTACAACCGCTCATCCTCGATTGGCGCAATAGGCTCCGAGTTAGGGGTCAGAACCGATGCGTGTGCGGCCTCCAGGACGCTGTCTGGGGGTAGAGCTAGATCATGCCCCTCGAGATAGTGCGGCGCGCTTGGCCGTGGCTCAAGCCCGTCGAAGATCAAGTCTCCACGGATGTCAGCCGTGTAGTTTAAGCTTCCAAGCCTGACTTGATGGCCAGGGGCGTAGCTTTCGATCTGCTCCCGGTGGCCGAGCGAATTGGCCCACAGAGCGAAGCTGCCGAAGACGAAGATCTGTCCGGGGAGAAAAGTCTCACCCTGGACCGCATCGTTGTTGATGATCAAAGGAGCCATCGGGCGACACAGAGGAACTCTCAATGAAAGCACCAATGTCGGTGTCAAAACCGGTGGATCTCGGGTAGGGGGTCCCGAACTGTGCATCTAGGACGGATGGTAACAGGAGGCAGGGAACACGATGTTTTACCCAGGTTCGAGCCCTCTTGATGGAGGTAAAACCCTATGTCCTGCTTGATTAATATTGATGATATGGGTAGTACAAGAGTAGATCTACCACGAGATCAAGGAGGCTAAACCCTAGAAGCTAGCCTATGGTATGATTGTTGTATATGGAGTTGATTGCCTACGGACTACAACCCTCTGGTTTATATAGACACCAGATAGGGTTAGGGTTACATAGAGTCGGTTACAATGGTAGGAGATCTTGAATATCCGCATCGCCAAGCTTGCCTTCCATGCCAAGGAAAGTCCCATCCGGACACGGGACGAAGTCTTCAATCTTGTATCTTCATAGTCCAGGAGTCCGGCAGAAGGTATAGTCCAGCTACCCGAACACCCCTAATCCAGGACTCCCTCAGGGACCTATGCAAAATTATAAAAAATGTGCCATAGTTTTTTTTTTGAGCGCGTGAGTGGGAGACACAACATTCTTTGGTTAAGGAATACTCCCTCCGTTTTGGTGAGTATAAGTCACCTTATGAAAATCAGGTTTTCCTAAAACCTTTAGGCGTGGAGCATTAACTTCCTGCTCGATCCCCTCCCAGCCTCGTTAGCCAGCTTCTCTTCCTACGCTTCCGCATTATACCTTTCCATTTTTCCTCTTCTCAAGTGTGGAACGATCTGCATGCCGCCCTTGATGCACCAGAACGACCACTGCATGCATCGTGGTAGGGCATTGATTGGGCATGCACGAGAATTTGGTTCTGCTCGCAATATGGATGATACCTGAACGATGAAGTGAACAGGCAATATAGCACGGGAGACCTATTTCCGCTATACAATACTGGAGTACTCATGTTCCTACTACTACTAGTAATAGTAGTAGTAGTAGTACAACTGTGGTACACTTGATGGTCAAAATACTATTCATCTGGTCCTCACAGTGAAGTGACAACACCTTGCGCCTAACACTAGTCCAGGCGGCGTGTTTGGGTTACCAAAGTCAGCCACACCCTGTGCACTGTGCGGTCTGTCATCGCCGCTGTACAGCACATTGGCGCCTCGCCTCGTCTCCCTCTCCGCTCCCATAGCACCAATCCATCTCCATCACCTTCTCCATCTCCGTCTCCATCTCACTGTGCCCCCGTGTACCATCGCCTCACTCGCCTCCCCCAGTACCACTATTCCCTCGCTAGCTGCTCCAGCACCGACATCCTTCTCCCCCGTAAATCAAGCCCCCTTCCAAACTCCACAATGGTCGAACGTAAACCGCGCAGCATCCATATGAGCCACGATTGGAGCAATCTCCCCAGTGACATCCTTGACCTCTGTTGTTCGTGTATGGATATGTTGAGCGCCCTGCGGCTGGCTGCATGCTCGAGGGACATGCACACGGCCATCATCGAAGCGAGGCCTAAGCTTTTCAAGCCACCCTGCTTGCTACTATCTGGTCTTGCGAGATTGGCTCACCATGATACGGAGGCGTGCATGATGCCCCTCGACTTCAATCCAATCTCCATTAGCCAAAACTTCTTTGCAGGTATGTAGTGGGTCGCCGTACATCATTTCCCTCGACATCAATCCAATCACCATCGCCTAAAACTTCTTGGCAGGTATGTACTGGGTCGGCATGAACTCCCACTGGATGGCTACCTTCAGAGAAGATGGTAAAAAGTTGGTGCTCGTGAACTTCCAGACCTCCCATGAGATTATCCTTCCTCCGTTGGATTATATAGAGTATTACCATCGCGGTCCAAGTCATTTACAATACTACGTCAGTTGGACGGACCTTGTTTTGCAGAAGATTGTAATCTGCCAAGTGCCCACACGACATGCAAATTACGCAGAATTCAAGCTAATTGCCTTGTTTGACCGCGGACTTGCCTATCTTTACGCCGGTGCCTTCTTTAGCTGGAGACAACTTGGCTCGCAGTGGATCATCATCAAAGCGGATACACACTTATGTGATGCTATTGAACACAATGGCATCATCTACGCGATCGACAAAGCAGATGGCACCACGTATTGCTGGGACGGCGCGTGTAAGTTGTTTCCATCTCATGGTAATGATGACGCCATGACACTGTTTGAAATTTTTGTAATGATTGGCATATCCCTATTTGAGCAGAATTTGAGTAGAACTATGGCAATATATTAGAGACGCCGTAAATCAGCTATATTTGGAATGAGTTAATTCATGCGATTGTGACCATGTCATTACGGCCAATTTGTACCCTGAATAATCAAACAGTTAGGAATATATGGATATTATCCTTATTTTACAGTAATCTATATACTACTACTAAGTATGAGTGTGTATCAATGGCCATGTTAGTTTCCTCATTTTCATGATGTAGAAACATGCACCACACTGTTGGTTTCATCTAACCATACATTAAGGAAGTAAATGTGCATATGGAGAACTCTATATTTGGAAGTAGTGAAATCCTGCAATGCTTACCATGTGTACATACCTATATTCACCCTTCAGCAAGCAATGGCTAGAATAATATCCTCATAAAATTTTTACCCACAGAACACGAGTATATAACAATGCCTGGTCTGTTAGTTACCTTGAAGAATTTGTTTGTGAGGACAGAACATGATTACATAACATGCATGACATGGTAGTTTCCTGTGAAGAATCGATTGCGAGATAACATGAGTATTACCATGCATGGCACTTCTATATTTTCGAACCCAGTATACATTCCCTGTATTTTCCTCCTAGTTCCAACAGGGACATATCAATGATGTTTCTTGCATTATCCTACTCATACTCTGAACAATGTTGATCTTACATTAACAATGCCTGTCCTTTTTGATATGATGAAGTGTCCCTACAGTTACTGCCCTTTGTAATCACACCACCTTTGCCAAAAACAGGGAAGCACAACTGGTTCCTCGCTCGATCAGACGATGGAAAAAGACTGATGATCATTCAGACACATGAGCCGGAAAAGTTATATTGCAAAAAACCCCACTGTATACAAGCACCGTGTAATACGTGAGTATCCGGATAGTGGTTTTTACGTCTATGAGCAGGATACCAGCTTGTTGGGGCCTTTAGGATTTTTTAGTTGGAGGCGGGTAAACAGTCTTGGTTCACACTCTCTGTTTCTCAGACTCAATTATCCGATTAACCAGGAGATCACCGTTGGCAAGGACCTTGATGGCAGAGAGGCTCTGTTTGCTATGGAAAACTATTTCTACATGGCGAGCCCTAGGAGTTCGGGAGCAAACTCCCCTGATTGTCAATGATACAACCTGCAGCCAAAAGAAGGTGAGAATGACAAAGGCATCCAGATTAACTTTGATCCTTGGATGTCTCAATTATGACAGGCAGTGATGTGGTTCAAGCCTTCATGTTGATAGGTAATTGGGCTGTTGCATCGAAAGGGTGGAGTACTGGTGTCTCCGGATCACTGGTCGCTGATGCGGGGTTGCAAATTATGATGGTGTTGCATCATCTCTTCGAATGACTTTGTTGTCTTTGCTGCTGGTTCTGGATGGGTAGTTCTTTCTTTTGTCATGCATATTCCTTGTCATTTGGTCATTCTCATCTATGTCACTCTTACTATGTAATAGTTGCTTCTGTTTAGAATGTCATTCTCGTCTGGACCACGAGAGTCTGAGCGCTGCAGATGGGTGCGTTTTGGTGGTGTAGCAAGACTTCTTATGAACTATCATGTCTTGCTGTTTATGTCAGTAGTAGTCACTAGTCAGTGTTTGAATGTTGTATATATCGTTGTTTTGAACTGTTTATTGTCTCGAACTACTGGTGGGCTAAATGAGGGCATCACCATTCTCCAATGTTCAGAGTATATCTCCTTTTTTCAAGTTATATAATTTGAGCTCAGTGTCTTTTCGATGATGTACACTTGTTTGGGCCAGTGAGGTGTCGTTGAATATGGGCCGAGTAGAAAAGCAATGCCAAACAGGTCAATTATGACTCTCAGGCGGGGCTCTCAAAAGATCCTGAAAAAAAGGTCGGGCTCTCCAAAAATAAAGAATAAGGACTCTTAGGCCGACATGTGGGCGCCACCAGTGTTTTCGTGCGCTTGCGCGCCGAGAGCATATTGGCGCGTGCTCGAAATTCATGCTACCTTTTCATCCCCAGTCTCCTGCCCCTCCCCCACCTCTGGAATCTCGATTTCTACTCTAGTTCCCCCAAATCCCCCTCCTGTACTCCCTGTACTCAAGCGCACTATCATGTCATCGGTCAACGCGGATCTGCGAGCCGGAGATCCTGAAGTCCCTCCTGCCTTCGGTCGCTGTGTGCTGTCGCTCAACAGTGGCATGGCGGTGCTTGACGACCAGTTTGCTGGCAAAATGCTGATGGCAACCATCAATGGTGACCGGCCTCCCGTCTCGCCGGACGACCTTGTCAAAGCTCTTGACATTGCGCACGGCATCCAAATAAGTGACTTGCTCGTCGAAGTCTGTCCGCCACCGGCTGATTTCTTCGTCCGGTTCCGGACAACTTTCCACTGCAGTCGTGTGTTCGAATCTTCCCGACGTTTGTTCTGCAATGGCGTGCTGGTGAGCTTTGATCGGTGGCACCCAGGATGGGGCTCGGTTCCCTCTGAGCTTGAGTTTTTAACAAAGCTTACCTTCCACGGCATGCCTCGACGTGCTTGGAACAACGAGTCCATGAACGAGCTTATCAACGACCTTGGAGGTGAGCTCGTAAGTATGTTTGTTCCTCCAGACAGCTGGGCTCTGACGGTTATGGCATGGATGGAGAAGTCGTCCACCATACCGAAGGTGATTGGTGTTGAGATACCGGTGCAGGAACTGGGGTTGTACTATTCCTCACCACCAAGGCCGTCGTGGACCATGTTAGGGATGTACCTGTATCGAGTGTTCGTGCATGTCGAAGAAGTGGTCAATCCATCAATCGAAGTCCTGCCGCCGCCGCTGGTGCCAGGGTCCATCGACGACGTCCATTACAGGAGTCAACGTCAGACTTTCCCCGTGTTGCTCGGAACGATGGATGGCACAGGGCCTACTCCATCGCGCGGCGGAGGCCACTGCTTCTTTGGGAGAAGAGGCAGGGCTGGCTGCCTGGATGTGCTCTAATTTGAGGTAACAACTGAATCTTGTCAGATACTAGTTAAATCCGAGCTATGGGTGTGAAGCACTGATATGTCAGTACATTTGATTGTGACCTGTCCTCATTTTGTACCTGAACTTTTTTTTAAAAGGGATGTACGTCAACTTAATGTGCTAGCAGAACTTATTGTGTTGTCTGTCTGTTTTCTTTGCACAACATTCAAGATATTTCCCCGTCATTGATAAAGACGATGAACCATTATATACGACTTTGTTGGTTTCAACATAGCCCTTCCCATAGCGATCCACTGCTTCCATCCTGATTGTGCCGCCTGTGTGAAATTTTTGTATGCAAGTTCAGTGTGCTATGATGTTCTATATGATTGTGTCAACTATATAAGTTTTTATTGAGCATCAGCAATGCATATGGCTAAAAGATGTATTTACGAGCATCGACCGATGGGTCTCTCTCTATCTATCTCTCTCTCACACACACACACATACGCACACGCACACACACGCGCACACGCACAAGTGGGACCCGTTGAATTATTTATTTGCTCGTGACAGCTTTTAATTAGGTTCCATTGTAATCTATCTTTTTTCATAAGTTATTAATTGAGCTCAGTGACTTCAAAACGTTGTACACAAGCCTTGTTTGGGCCTTTTCCGGCGTCGCTGAATGTGGGCTGAGTAACCATGTTAGGTTGTACTGTACTACACAGGCCTTTTTTCAACATCAGCAATGCAACTGGGCCGACAGTTGTACACAATATCCGGGTCAACTTGTTATTCTCCACGTCGTTGGGCTGCAAACTTTCCTAGGAGGTATGCATTAGGCTTAACAAGAAAATGGACTTTAAGAAATAATAAATGGGATATAATTATAATAACTAGACAGTTACTATGCACCAAACACGTAATTCGTTTGAAAAATATATTATTTTTTGAATTTTTAATTTTTAATTTCATTACTTGTTGCGCGCGCAATATTTCGTTGGATTTTAACGTCATACAACTTTATTTTGAAATTATATTTAACCTGACTAGAAATTTCAGATAAAAATATTTCGGATCCCATCAAAATGTGGGAATTTTTTTTAATTCTGTTTTGAGCGGTTGTTTGAAATTATTAATCGTTGTCCTAGCTAGAAGTTGGGTTCTACTTTTAACAAACTGTAAATGGGCTGTAGTAAATTCCATTAGAATTAAAAAATGGGTTGTACATTCTTACAAATGGCAAATGGGCTATATGTTCTCTCCCAAATCCGAGCTGTGGGCCTACTAAGTTGACGCGTACCAAGGGCTTTGTCAACTTAGTCAATATAAACGATTCTAGCTGCAGTGATCGTACGATGTCCATCCAACGGCTGTAGTGCTTCTTCAACCTCTGGTCTTCTTGCTCCAGCCGCCCAAAGCAGCGCCGGTCGTGTCGCGTGCTCCTGCCTCCCGTGGCTAGCTGTGATGCCGCGGAGGCCTCACCGCCCCGTACTACTCCCACCGCTAGCCAGGCCATCCCTCTACTCACCCACACCCCCTGTTATTCTGCGGCGACGGCAGCCTCACACCGCAGCCGAACCAGCGAACTATCATACTCCTCTCCGCGCGGGCTTCCACTACTGCGTCTTCCCTGGCTCCGCGTTGTCCCCTTCCTAGGCCTCGCCGTCGTCCAGACCACTGCCCTGGTGCTCTCGGCGCGTCGTGGTCAACGTGGTCAACGACCATCTTCCATCAGAGGAGTATTGTACATGGAGAGGCTGACAGCTGGGTCCAGGCAGCCGCAAGGAAGTGCCTCCTTATTACGCGCAAAATAATTATTCCTCCACCTGACAGCAGGGACCCACCGGATGGGCCACCTTATTTCGCGAAAAAAATGTTTCCCCCCTGACTGCTGGGACCCACCGGACGGGCCAGCATATTTCGCGAAAAAAACATTCCGCCTGCTGTCAGCTCGGACCCACCGGAAGTGCCTCCTTATTACGCACAAAAAAATGAATACTCCCCCTGCTAGTTGGGACCCACCATGGTGGGAGGCTGACTTGTGGGCTTACTAAATTGACTGGGACGGGGGCCTTTGTCAACTTTAGTCAATATATGAATGATTCTAGCTCCAATGACCGTACGATGTCCATCCAACGGCCGTAGTGCTTCTTCAACCTCTGGTCTTCTTGCTCCAGCCGCCCAAAGCAGCGCCAATCGTGCCGCATGCTCCTGCCTCCCGTGGCCGACTGTGCTGCTGCGGAGGCCTCACCGCCCCCTACTATTCCCACCACTGGCCAGGCCCTGCGGCGATGGCAGCGTCACACCGTAGCCGAACCAGTGAACCCTCGTACTCCTCTCCGCGCGGGCTTCCACTGCCGCGTCTTTCCTGGCTCTCCATCGTCCCCTTCCTAGGCCTCATCGTCGTCCACCGCCCTGGTGCTCTTGGCGCGGCGTGGTCAACGTGGTCAAGGAACGACTTCCATCGGATGTGGACTGTACGTGGAGAGGCTGACAACTGGGTCCACGGCCACAGCAAGGAAGTGTCTCCTTATTACGCGGAAAATAATGATTCCTCCATCTGGCAGCTGGGACCCACCGGACGGGCCACCGTATTTCGTGAAAAAAAAACATTTCCCCCTGACTGCTGGGACCCACCAGCTACATCTTCGCACACAAGGAAGTGCGTCCGGGCAAAAAAATGATTAGCCCCCTGACTGCTGGGACCCACCAGCTACATCTTCGCAGGCAAGGAAGTGCCTGATAGTCGGGACCCACCTGGTCGAAGCGTACGTAGCGTTGTCATTCTGGTCGCGAACGTGTACGTACATATATACTGGTGGATGTAGAGGCGCGCACGTGTCGTAGTAGAGGTGCGTACGTGTCATAGTAGAGGCACGCACGTAGCATGTACACGTACGCACAGCGGCTAGGGTGCAAGAAAGAAAATACAACCACGTATGTGTACATACGGGTGGGGTCTCGAATGCCTACTCGCGCATACGTACGGCCAGGGCTTGTGTACATGGCTAGGTCGGAACGGAGAAACAGCGTCGTCGTCGTCTTCATGGGGAGGCAACGGAATGCGTTGTGTTCATGGGGAGGCAACGGAATGCGTCGTGTTCATCGGGAGGCAACGGAACGCATGGGAGCCAACCGGCTGGGTCGGAACGGAATGCGTGGTCGTGTTCATCAGGAGGGCTTGGACGGAACAGGCGATGGAAACGAGGCCTGGCGTACCGCACAACGGAGGAAACAGACCTCCTACATTCATAACAGGGTCCTGTTGATCGGGAGGGGTCTGGCGTACTGCAAACGGAGGAAACGGACCTCCTACGGTCGAAACGGGGGTCCTGTTGATCGGGAGGGGTGTGGCGTACCGCAAAATGGAGGAAACGGACCTCCTACGGTCAAAACGAGGGTCCTATTGATAGGGACAGGTGTGGCGTACCGCAAAAGGGATGAAACGGACCTCCTACTGTTGAAATGGGGGTCCTATTCATCGGGAGGGGTGTGGCGTACCGCAAAACGGGACTCCACGGGATACTGTTCATATCCACCGTCGCCTCCTCCAGCCTCCACGGGCTACCATCGACCTCCTCCAGCCTCCACGGGCTCATGTTCATCCATCCTCCACCGCGCGCTACTCCACCGACTACTATTCAACCACCCCTCCACCGTCTACTGTTCATCCAGCCCTCCACACCGCGGGGTCCTGTTCAACCACCCCTCCACGGGCACCCCTCCACCGTCTATTGTTCATCCATCCCTCCACCACACCACGGGGTCATGTTCATCCAGAGGCAATGCCACCACTCATTGTTCAACCAACCCCCCCTCCCCCGCAACACTCACTGTTCATCCTAGAGGCAGCATCGATCGGCTTCAGTTAGCAGCAGTAGCGAAGGAATCGCTCGATCGGGTTCAGTTAACATCCATCGATCGATCGCTCGGGTTCAGTAACGCGTAGCCTGCAGTGCAATCGCTCGGGTTTAGTTAGAGCCCAACGCCTCGCTCGGGTTCAGTTAGAGCCAACGCCTCGCACACACGCGTGTACGTGTATGAGAGAAACGCGCATCGCTCGGCCACCGACCTCCCATCGTAACCGGGAACTCCCCGAAATTTTCCTCCCCCTCGCTTCTACCCCGGTTTTTTCTGTCATGGACGGCCCAAAGAATGTCATGCAGCTGCGTCTCCGGCCCGCCCAGGACGAAAAGCCCATTTTCTGTCATGATTTTTTGTCATAGAAGTAGGAGCCCACCACATCTATGATGATATCGGGTTTTTCACAATTTTCGTCATAGAAGTGTCATACGTATGACAGAAAAAAATTTCGTTCGGCCCAAAATGTCACGGATGTGTCTTTTTTTGTAGTATTTTACTGTATATTTCATGCGATTAATTTTGGCATATCGAGATCTAAGCAATCTACAATAGGATGAAAAGACTGGCATCCTTCACATTATTGGCGAAATTAGTTCATAGAAACAAGCAATTCAACCATTATGTGGGTAAATCAAAAGTGCCATTGGAATATTTTTCACTATCCAATCATACATGCAAAAAGGGGCGACGCCACCATAGGGGCTGGTATGGGCGGCCGCCTCAGGTGGCTGGAAAGTGTGTACCTAGTTTGAGTCATCCAGGTTAGCCCATGCTAGTTTTGTTCGTCCCAACGCACGAGCAGGCAATGTAAAAAATGAAGAAAAATGTTTCAATTTGGATGGGCCAATAACATAAGTGCAAGGCGGGCCCTATAGCAGGCTCACGGCCCAAACGAGCATATCGATCGACAGCAGGAAAAATCCCAATTCATTCGCTCCAGCCTCCAGTCTGGTTTGCTCCTAACCTAGCTGCCGCTGGACAGACCGACACAGCACTTCCTCGCACCCTCGTTGGAGGGCGGTCGTCGGGCTTCAAGCAAACGGAAGGACAAGAAGATGAAGATCCAACCCTGGGTGTAGCCTACATGGGAGGCAGCGGCGGCAGCACGGGCATGGCATCGAGCTTGCGCAAACGGACAGTCGCAGCTTGCAAGAGTAGCATGTGCAACGAGTAGGTACATCACATCCCTGATTATATCTAATTCAACTCTTTAATTTTTGTCCAATAGTTAAACCTGACGGTGTTGTAAAACTGCTTGTATGTAGGGAATCTATGAGAAAATGAAACCAATTTCTACTTATTTTATAACTCCCCCAATCAATACTGAACTCACTGAATCTGATGTATCTAATAAAGTTTCCGGTGCAAACATACAAGATCATGTTGTTCTTGAGCCTGAAGTGTCTAATGAACAGACTGCTAATGAAGGATTTGATGCAAACATTTTACATGCTCCTGGTGATGAACATATAGTGTCTAATGAGGGATCTAATGCAAGCATTTTGCAAGCTCATTGAAGGATTTAGTGTCTAATGATGATCTACTATGTTGAGAGAGACAGAGATTTACAGGCATTGATGACAACAAAATTATAGTGCATTTTCATAGCTTGAGGAAACGTCAAGCCATCTACCAGAAAGTCCCCGTATCATGACAACATAGCATAAATACTTTTCTAATCTGTTGTTGGAAACTATTGGCATACTTGTGCAGGATAGATATATTGATATGCAGTTTGCGCACTGGTTATACGTGCAATTACACTTCGATATTTTCAGCCAGAGAATGAATAATTCAAGCAGGTACAGACCATGTTTGTAGTCCTTGTACACCATGTTGCATTTTGTGTTTTTTGGTGCTTGCATCATTTAGTGTTTATAATCTGAAGTACTTTGGATCATTAGCTAGTTTTCAAAGTGCATGTAGCTTCACATTTCTCAAGTTACGTTGTCGGTGGACCACCCGGTGCGGTGGACGAGGGCGTAGATGAGGTAGCTCCGGTGCGGTGGTGAAGCGCGGCCGTCGTCTTCGTCGTCGTCGTCCGGCACAGAGGTGGGGAACGGTGGGGAAAGAGACGAGACGAGGGGTGATTCGAGGGTTGGCGGCGAATTAGGGATTTGAGCAATCTGGGCGCGGAAGGGGATGGTGGAGAAGAGAGATTTTGCAGGGCTGGAATTGGGGCCGCCAGATATTTCAATCCGAAACGTGGAAGCGCGAACTTATATTGTCGTTGTCCTTTTTGGGGGGGGAGGGGGGTGGGTGGATGGGTGCTACGTGTCCGTCCGACACACGCGACCACCCTGACAGGACTATGCTTCGGTGCCTTAAGGCACCTGCCTTTGTGTCCATGACATGTGGGCCCAACAGGTGGCTGGCCCACATGTCAGTGACCCAAAGGCAGTTGCCTTTAAGGCACCGAAGCAGCGTCCACTCTGACATGACCCTGGTCTGCCTGGTGCGCCTACATTTGAGAATACAAATGAATCTTCTTTCATTTGCAAACGAATCTATATGTATTACCATGCCCGTGTTTTCCTTGCAATAATTAGGCATTCGAAACGAGATACTCCATCCGTTCACTTTTGTAAGTCGTTTCAGACAACTTAAAATGAACTGTTTTGCACATTGTCTAAAATGTCTTCAAGGTCTTATAAAAGTGAACAGAGGGAGTACTATAAATTAATTAATGAGGAGTTATTTGAAAAAAAATCGAAACAGTACCCACGCTAACGTGGATTAGAGTGTGTGTCAAATAATTAGTTATTTGAATTAGAGTGTGTGTCACGTAGTTAGTTATTTGAATTAGAGTGTGTGTCACGTAGCGATCTCCAATTCTAACGTGGATTTCACATTTCACTGTATCCATGCTACTTTTTTAATACAAATTCATATGTATATGATGAACACCATGGTAGTGAGAAAACTTTTGGATGGATTCAAACATATGACCTACAAAATAGCACAACAAACAGAGTCAATGTCAACTTTTTGAAACTTAGTATGGCATGAATTCGAAATAATTACCCGTATGCCTGGTCCTCGGTTCAAATCTTACAATGTACACCGAATTGAAACATCGATATTAAGTATCATACTATGTACATTCAAATGTTGTTTTTAGCCCCCCCCCCCCCCCCCCCCGCACAAACGCTACATACTTCTTGTATCGGTAAATCTTCCTCTCCTAACCACCTTAGGAAGCTATCGGTTTCCAACACACGTTCATTATTTCTCTCCATGTTTCGATCTCTAAGTCTCTCAACTACACAACCCCTTTTTCCACTCTGTTACCAAATGTATTTACCTCACACACCCGCCATTGCACCCCATGCCGAGCGCTCTCTCTCTCCCCCCTCTCCCTCTCACCCTCTCGCGCTAAATACATGCATTGCCTATCTAGCCCCCCAACCTCTCGTGCGCATGCACGCACGTTGTATATCTAGGTCACTCCCTCGAGACTGTCTCACTCTTTCTTCCGCACGACAGGCCACACTCGCTCAATCTCGCTCTCTTTATCTGAGTCTCGTCTAACCTCGTTTTATTTCACACACAAATGATATATCTCCCTGTTCGGGCCTCGATCGACACACTCTATACTCTCTCACGCAGATTGTCTATCTAGGTCAGTCCATCCAAGCCGCCTCCACTCTTTCAACCTCATGGTGGGCCACACCCACTCAATCTCTCTCTCTCTCCATTTGTCTCGATTGACATCACTCTTTCTCGGACAAAAATGATATATCACCATGTTTGAGCCCAATTCGACCTATTCACATTGTATACTCTCTCACGCACATCGTCTATCTAGGTCACTCTCTCCAACCCATCTCACTCTTTTGATCGCACGGCGACCCTATGTGATCGGTTAACCTTGCTTCCTCCCACGCACAAAATATATCTAGACGTCTGTGACTGGATCATCTCTCAAGTTCTATCTTACAGCCCTCACCCTTGCCAAAAAGCTCAATCGGACAATATCTCTCCAGAGCATATATATTTGTTCAATGAATGTCAGACCACACTCACTTTGTCTCTCTATCTATATGTCTCTCGATTGACCTTGCTTTCTCACACCGTATCTTCCATGTGTTGAAGCTACTACCTATCCATCCCTCGCAAAGCCAGAGCTATTTACATTGCGAGGGGCACTCCAACCTTGGAGTAATTTGTGTAGGCATTTATTCCAGTCGGTTTAGAATATATTTTCGTAGCATTCGGCCCACAACTACTCCAAACACCGTTGCAACCCACGCAACTGCCCTAGTTGATTTCCCTCTGGCTCGGTCATCGCTCTCTCGCACGTCCTTTCTCGCCTTCAACGTCGCACCATGGTATTGTTGAAAAAACTATGTTGTTCTCTTTAATTATTATAAATAAGCTACAAAGCTACACACCGATAGTCCACTTGGAGTGGAACAAATTTCGACCCACAAATTAAAGTGCTACAAACTACACACCGAGGGGCCCACATGTCATGAAACAAATTTGGACCCATATACAAATTAAAAAATAAAGGACGAGGATCGAACATGCGACCGGGCCTTCAAGCCGCACGTCAATAGGTAACATACGTAGAATAGCAATGTTTATTGTACCCCCTTTGTTCACATAATGTTTTCATATTACCACAGCCTAATTAATGGATAACATGTAATATTATTTTTAGTACTATTCGCTTCACTTACTGGTGGGTTCCATGTGTGCTCTCTCTCTCTCCTCCCCTTCTGCGTTTAGACGCACGGGCAAACAGGCAGAACTCGCGGGCGATGTTGCCGTTGACCATATCTGGACGCGTTCACAAGTCACGGCACCAGTTTCACGTACTAGCAGCACTAATCAGTGTGTACATGCAATGCACGTTAATTTGGAAGTATATTAAGTGCATGCGGATATTAACTACCAGGATATTATTTGCGTGTTGTCATGTGATTAGCACTATTTTTGGCATGAAATTAACTGCACGCTAAATGTGTTGAGCGCTCGACATTGAAGCATTCTAGGTCATTGGATGACAAGGAATACATGGGGCTTGATGACGTTTTATATTTAATTTGATATGACTCTAGCAGAACATTCAACGATCAAACCATAAATTTCGTTCAGTCTGACTCCAACTTTAAATTATACGATGATCGATATAAAATAAACGGAAATGATAAACATTCGGATTTTAAGCATGGCAATCCGAACATTTTTCATGGCAAATTTAGATTACATGGCAGCGGCGGGGGCGTCTCACGGTGGGAAGCGGCTCCTCTGCCATGCTCTGTGTGTCGTCGGGCCAGTGACCGACGGCGATGGCGGCGTCTTGCGCCGTTGTTGGCTTACTCCTGGATGTTGGCCTAGCTTCAAGGAAGGCCAAAATGTTCTGGACTTCAGAGCGAGTCAACTGGCGGGAGGAGGTGACTGGCGTTGGTGCAAGGAAGCGGTCGACGGCGGCCATCCATGCCGCTGAGGGGGGCACTGGCACCCGCGCGGGGACAGGCGCTGTCAACGGCGCGGCGGAGACATTCGTGTGCACGAGCACCGGCACGGGCTCCCACGTCAGTGCACACACAGGCGCATGCGCTGGCAGGTGCACGGGCACCGGCACGGGCGTGCGTGTCAGTCCACGTGCAGGCGCATGCGTGGGCAGGTGCACGGGCGCGTGAAAGTCGGCGGGGACCTCGTGGAACCCCGTGGGATCAAGCTCGGCGACAATGTGCGGCTCCCATCCCATCAATGCCAAGGGGATGGGCGCTGGCGCTGTCGGGGCGACAGGAGCCGGAACGGGAGCGGGGACAGGCGCGGCGTCTTCCCGCAAGGCCAGTTCAAGCTCATCCCAAAGCGCCTTATGTTCTTGAGACTCCGGCTGGGTGTCTTCCTCAGGAAATAGGAACACTAAGGGCAGACCATCATGATGCGGCATGGCGTACGTTTAGGTCAGGCTAGTTGGAGGTAGACGACAGGAGAATCGGAGAGGAAGAGAGAGGATTGTAGCGATACCGGGTAGTGCGGGGTTGATTTTAAACTGCGGCGCCGGCGACATTAAAAGGGGGAGCAGTTGGGACGACGGTGGGCGGCGGAGCCTGGTCAAAGGGCTCGCCTCCCGGTGAGCCTGCACAGCGGTCTGCTCGCATGCCTCCCTGACAGCCGGCGCAGCGGTCGGCTCGCACGCCTCCCATCGACTCACAAGCTTGCTCGGACGGCACCTGCCGATGAGAAGCGGGGACTCGTGGCGGCACGTAAACGCCCATGGTTTCAATAGTGAAAGCATTCACCTTAACGTGACAAGTCTTTGTTCCAAAATACCTTGGCTCTTCATTTGTGCAACTTGTCATAAGCAGCTTGTCTCAAATTGAAGAAAAAACTTACGAAGTAATATTTGTGCCATATCACGTGACCATGCTTAGTTTCAAGAATTTATGCTCACTTTTGGATTTTCTGAAATTTAAGATCCAGGATTCGAAACAATATCATAACCTGCATCATGCAATAAATTTTCAAGCCGTACATCTGTCCTGTTGTATTTCTTAAGAAAGGCTTTGGTCAAACATTTTGCTTAGTTAGACTTCAGACAAGTTATATATGCAGAGTAAAAGGATAATCCCTCTGTACCAGTGCATTGCTGATATATTAACTCAAGTACTAGGCATGAACAAATAGGCTCAATTCTGTGCTCATCTTGGTGTAGTAGTAGTAGTAGTAGTAGTAGGCAATGCAGTTGACGGGTGATGTCGGTGTCAAAACCGGCGGATTTCGGGCAGGGGGTCCCGAACTGTGTGTCTAAGGCGGATGGTAACAGGAGGCAGGGGACACGATGTTTTACCCAGGTTCGGGCCCTCTTGATGGAGGTAAAACCCTACGTCCTGCTTGATTTATTCTTGATGATATGGGTATTACAAGAGTTGATCTACCACGAGATCGAAGAGGCTAAACCCTAGAAGCTAGCCTATGGTATGATTGTCTGTTGTCCTACGGACTAAACCCTCCGGTTTATATAGACACCGGAGAGGGTTAGGGTTACACAAGGTCGGTTATAGAGGAGGAGATATACATATCCGTATTGTCAAGCTTGCCTTCCACGCCAAGGAGAGTCCCATCCGGACACGGGACGAAGTCTTCAATCTTGTATCTTCATAGTCCAACAGTTCGGCTGTCCGGAGACCCCCTAATCCAGGACTCCCTCAGTAGCCCCTGAACCAGGCTTCAATGACGATGAGTCCGACGCGCAGTATTGTCTTCGGCATTGCAAGGCGGGTTCCTCCTCCGAATACACCACAGAAGAATTTGAATACAGGGATAGTGTTCGACCTTGCAAAATAAGTTCCACATACCACCGTAGAGAGAATAAGATTTCCACAAATCTTAATCTGCTGACACGTTTTGGCAACATTACATCATGCCATGGCTCGGTGATTATTCGAACCATTTTTCTTCAACCAGCTCCACACATAGCGTGAGGCGGTTTCTTGACACATCTTGTCAAAGCAGAGATCATGTTCCCCTAATTACAGGATTGTTATCAATACGATCGTGGTTAACCCAACTGTGTCTAGGACTCCTAGATTATAGGCAAGTCCCAAACGGCTACGGAGAGGACGCTTGATATTCACCCTCTTTTTAAAGGGACAAGGCTTTTACTTTTTTTCCCTCCCGTGCTCAATCGAATCCTTCCCCCGCCTCAAGTTCTAACATCCAAAGCCCAGGTCAGGTGCTTCGGACCTTCAATCATGTCCGGATCTAGCCTTCAAGGCCGGTGGATGCCCTCCTCCGTTATGGAAGAGGATATCAAGAAGTTGAGGGAGGCCAGATACCTGACCGCCGAGGTTTCGCATCGGCTGCCTGCCCGAGGGCAGGTCGTCCCTACTCCCGAACCCGACGAGAGCGTCATGTTCGTCTCCCACTTCCTCCGAGGTCTAGGCCTCACTCTGGATCCCTTCGTTAGGGGTTTGATGTTCTATTACGGGCTAGATTTCCACGATCTAGCCCCGGACTCCTTTCTCCACATCTCGGCATTTATTGTCGTATGTGAGGCCTTCCTCTGCATTACCCCTCACTTCGGCCTGTGGCTCAAGACCTTTGACGTGAAGCCGAAGATGGTCGAGGGGCAGCATGTAGCGTGCGGAGGTGCATTAATAAGCAAGATCGTTGGAGCTCCGTGGCAAAAGGGTTCCATTCCAGAGGTGTCCGGATTATGGCAATGGGAATGGTTTTACATCACAGCTCCCAGAAGTGCCAAGTGGGCAGCTGCCCCTGCTTTCCGCTCGAGCCCTCCACCACAACTGATGTCATGGATTAGTAGAGGGCTCAGCTGGGGTCCAGCCAAGGACGTGCATGTACTGCAGAGCCGCATGCAAGATCTCTTCGAAGGAGATTTCAGTCTGGTTATGGTGGTGCAAGTTATGCTGGTTTGACGAATGCAGCCATGCAAACGCCGGCCCCTCCGCATGTGGGAGTTCAACCCAGAAGGACCACGCACTATTCAGAATTTCCCCGGCCTAATGCACGAGGAGATGTATAAATCATTCTTCGGACCCCAAATAGAGTGTCCAGACACTACCGAGGACGTGGGCCTGAGCAGCAACCGTACCGCCGACCAAGTAAGTAATCCTCTAGCCGAATACACCGTCTTTCATTTATCATGATGTCATTCTGAGAAATTGCTCTTTGACTAGGACTGGCTAACAAAGGCGAAGATGATTCGGTGTTTGGCCCCCCTTCCTGAGGGTTTGGAAAATCCGGTACTGGAAAAGATGCTCGAGCTAGCACCTTGCCCGGAGCCCTCAAAGGAAGATAAAGGGGGGAATAAAGAGGGCGAAAGCGGTCCTCCACCGCTACCTATTCCGACCAAGGGAACGGGGATCTCCGTGAGGGAGGATAACCAAGGGGAGTAATCTAACATTCTCTCACCCCGGGGAAGGAAGAGGACTACCTCTAAAGATCCGGAAACCAAGGTTTCCAAACGGGAGAAGAAATCTCCACTAGAGGGTCCTGCCTTGGAGGGTTCTCTTGCCGCACAAAGTCCACGCGGGGATCTGCCCTCTAACTAGCTGTAAGTAATCAAAAAGTACTTTAATAGTGAAGATATACTACCTTACCTCTGAGGAAAATAACCGAAGCATTTATCTTGCAGTTCGGATCTTAGCTCTTCTCAGCAGAGCTCGTCTTTGGGGGATCTTCTTCCGGAGATGATGGAGAGCGAAACGCCTCCCCCGGACTCCCCCGCTCAAGAAGCGGGTGACCTTGAAGTGTCGTCATAGAGGGCCTCTCCAGATCCGGTGAGGCCAGAAGATAATCCTATAGTCACCCGAAATCCCCAGCGTCCGGCTCTTGAAGAGAGCAAACAAAAGAGTCCGGCACCGTCTGGTATGCGGTCGGACATACTGAGGGAGCTGTTGGAGTGAGCGGCCATCTCAGAAGAACACCGTACGTTGATGGGTACGGTGATGGAAAGAAATTCGTCCGCCGAAAGCGGATTGCATGAAGATTTTATGAGTCTACTGACGGGCTTTGAGGTACGTGAAATGATATACTTTATAATAGTATCGCACATTTTTAGGTGTGCCCTATGTAGATAGTAGCCCCTGAGACTCTGGTTGTTGTCGAGAATGGCGGCGAACAGAGGATCATAGTCCCAGGTAATAACCAAACCACCTTTATGTGCAGGTGGTGGAAGATCCGGTGGCTAGCCGGACTAATGAGTTTGCCGAACTAAAGCGGCAACTGGATGCGGCAGATGCCGACATCGAGCTTGTTAACAAGCGGCTTGACGAGGCACATGGTAAGTAATGTTTTCTGGTGAATGTCACATAGTAAGAGAAGCATGATGCCAGTATCTTTAATATGTTGTGACTACAGATGGAGCTGCCACCGTGGAGACCCTTCGGGAGGAACTTGCCCGAGCCAAAGAACAAGCAAGGAGTAGTAATGCGACTACTTTGAAGGCGGCCGAAGAGTTGAGAGCCGAGAAGGCCACGCATTGTGAGAGCAAAGAGAAAATGGCCAAGATGGCTGTAAGGTTAAAAGACACTGCCGACTGTTGCCATTTCCTTGAAGAAGAAAACCGAGCGAAGGCGATGGACCTTGATAACGCCACGATGGCGACCAAAGACACCCGCTCTGCTATGAGAGCGAGGAAGGAGGAGCTGTGTGAAGCCGAGGATATTGCGGCTGGGAAGCCCTTTATGCTGCGGAGGAAGTTCGGAGATCCACGGTATGCCCCTCTGGATCGGCTGTGGAGTTCGGCAGACGCATATATGGACTTGTCGGCGAGCGCTGTTGATGCGGTCGAATACTTCCGAGATCAAACAGATCGTGAAGTGGACAAGCTGTTCTGGTCGCAGTTTAACATTCCAGAGCGTCCGCTTCCATTGACTGATCAACTAGCCGAATGGGCCGAACTCAATAGGTTGTCCGGACTCGCCATGAGGTCCGTCGTAGATCATATGTGGCCAGAAAAACTGAAGCCGAACAGCTATTTTAGCTTAGTGCAGCAGTTCCTTGGAGCGGTGTCGCGCATCAATGCGATGAAGAGGTCGGCGTGTATAGAAGGCTCGTGGATGGCCCTTGCCCGTGTCAAAGCATACTGGGTGGAGATGGATGCTACCACTGTTGCGGCGCAGTGTTCGGCCATAGGCCGAGTGGCTGCCGAGCACTATTTCGAAGAAGTTCTTGAGGGTGCTCGTTTGATAGAGGCCCAGTTCTCTAAGAATATTATGTTTGAGTGACATGTATTCCCATTATAGACACAATGTTTTTATGAAATTTATTAAGGATGTATTTATACTTTTGCCTGGAAGTAATATGATGCCTCATGTGCGGCCGTTTATGTATATATGTATATAACCTGAAAGATTGCAGTCGTCGGCTTCAACCCCCACGCATATAATGCGGAGGTGTTCGCAGAGGATGCGTGTTCACACTTAATCCAACGTCTTGGTCCTATTAAGGAGGTGATAGCGCAGTGAACGAGGCAACCGGACTATAATGCTTTAACACTTTCACTTAGCCATAGGAGTTTGACGGTGGGGCTACTATATAGCCCCTGGTGGCTCCGCACTCCCCCGAATTCGGGGTGCGTACATGCCTGGCCGGGAAACGGCCCTTCGTTAAGGCGGAGGAATTCTAACATTTCGATAGGTCATCGAGTGGTTGACCAGTCTCACGCTATATCATGACAGTCAGTTTTTGGCTTTCTATACTGAGGTGCTCGTCCGGATGACCCGGGGCACAATTGCAGTAGTTCTCCTGGTGCCGCCTTAGCCGATAGAGCGGAACGTAAGGCAGCAAAACACAGGAGCCTGGAAAACCCAACATTTGACCAAAGACATGATTTGGTGCTGATGCATATAAGGCCAAACTCGTGACGCCGAACACTCCCTAAGGTATTCGGTCTTTATGGTATAAACCGGGCCTAAACAGTGCCCTTTGTAAGAAGGCCCTGGTGTCCAGGTACGTGCATTATTCTGACGTGTCCACATGCCAAGACGCCAGCATCCTTCTCAATAGTACTGAGAATCCGAGGGATGTGTATCAACAAGAGACAGTAAGAAAGGTTTACGCAAGGTCTTAATCTAAAAAGAATCCTTGGAACGGGTCCCTGCTGCACGTATGCACCTGTGTCTCCGTTGTGCCGTATCCTGGACGGGTGTAGCACGATGGTCATCTGTAAAAGAGAGGAACTTAAGTGAAAAGTTGTCGTGCAAAAAGGTAGGTTTAAAGAAACCATGTATAATTCAAGATGAGTAAAAATTGCCACTTGTATGCGCGCGTTGAGCCCCTTGTATTTGTAATAGGGGTGTGGCCATCAAACCTGTATGAATTACATATAGCTGCGTCGGACTCGTCTAACCGTGTCCATAGTCTTGACGACCTGTCGAATGCTTTAGTTGGTGAGGCCATTTTAGTGTGCGGCTGCCGAGGCAGCCGCACTCTCTTCGGTGCACAGGGATCGCTCAATATTTCCATCCACTGTAATGATGCCATGTGGACCGGGCATCTTAAGCGTGAGGGAAGCGTAATGCGGTATTGCATTAAAGCGAGCGAAAGCTTCGCGTCCAAGTAGTTCTTGATAGCCACTTTGGAATGGAGCAATGTGGAAGGTTAAATTTTCGCTACGGAAGTTATCGGGGAAGCCGAATATAACCTCTAGTAGCAGGGAGCCCTTGCAATGAGCCCCTGGGCCTGGCGTTACTCCTTGAAAGGTAGTATTGCTGTGGTAAATTTTCGTTGGGTCTATCCCCATTTTGCGGATTGTGTCCTGATATATCAGGTTTAGACTGCTGCAACCGTCCATCAGGACTCGTGTGAAATGGTATCCGTCAATTATTGGGTCTAATACCAAGGCAGCCCATCCTGCATGCCGGATACTTGCTGAGTAATCCCGATGGTCGAAAGTGATCGGTTGAGACGACCAGTGGCAGGACTCCGCGGTGATAGGCCCTTGAGCATATTTCTCTGGGAGTGCCGCTTTGTTTCTCCCCTTGATCACATGTAACACGTTTACTGTTATGACTTCTGGTGGAAATTTCTTTTGTTCCCCAGTGTCTTGCTTGAGAGGCTCATCCTCGTCTTCGCTTGGTGTATCCTCCCCCTTGTGTACGGCGTTCAGCTTGCCGGACTGCTTGAAGACCCAACATTCTCTGTGGGTATGATTATCGGGTTTACTAGGGGTGCTATGGATCTGACATATTTGGTCCAGAATTTTGTTCAGGCTGGACAGTTCATCTCTGGCACCTTTAGGGGGCGGCTTTTGCTGACCTGGCCGAGAGCTTCTAAATCCAGCGTTTACTGCCGTGCTCTTCGGGCTGTCTTCTTTATTCCGGTGCTTATTATTTTTGCTGCGTCGTGATTTCCCATTTCCATCTCTAACTTCGGATGTACTTGGGTCACTAGTGCTGCATCTGGCTAGCCAGCTATCCTCACCCGCGCAAAAGCAGGTCATGAGGCTTGTTAATGCTGCCATTGTTCTTGGCTTTTCTTGGCCGAGGTGTCTGGCAAGCCATTCATCGCGGACGCTATGCTTAAAAGCTGCCAAGGCTTCGGCGTCCGGACAGTCGACTATTTGGTTCTTTTTAGTAAGAAACCTGTTCCAAAGCTTTCGGGCTGACTCTCCGGGTTGTTGAGTTATATGACTCAAATCGTCCGCGTCCGGAGGTCGGACATAAGTCCCTTGAAAATTTGCCCAGAAAGCATCTTCAAGCTCTTCCCAGCTTCCAATGGAGCTTTCGGGGAGACTTTTAAGCCAGTGCCGAGCTGGCCCTTTGAGTTTGAGGGGTAGATACTTGATGGCGTGGAGATCATCTCCTCGAGCCATATGGATATGGAGGATATAGTCTTCAATCCAGACCCCAGGTTCTGTTGTTCCGTCGTATGCCTCTATGTTTACGGGTTTGAATCCCTCTAGAAATTCATGGTCCAGCACCTCATCGGTGAAACATAGGGGGTGTGCGGCACCCCTGTATTTGGGTGTAACGCATTGTTTGGATGTTTGTTGTGTTGTATTGCATGCTAGAGCGCGCTTGCGTGGTCCGTAGATGGATCTGGTTGCGCCGTCCTTTTGATGCGAGCCCTCGCGTGGATCGCGTGCTGGCTTGTGTGCGGCATCGGTTGCCGCATTATGTTGGCCGTGAGGTCGTCTATCTGGCCAGATGGCTGTTTTAATTTTTGGTTGCGGGGGA
Organism: Triticum timopheevii; assembly: GCA_963921465.1. Classification (NCBI taxonomy): domain Eukaryota; kingdom Viridiplantae; phylum Streptophyta; class Magnoliopsida; order Poales; family Poaceae; genus Triticum; species Triticum timopheevii. The sequence continues at coordinate 9,430,356 of OY997262.1, forward strand.
TCTAAGGCCTCCTCATCGAATTCAGATAGCAACTTCTGCTTCGGGTAGCTCTTGGTGGGGCGATTACCGCCGTACTTTGCTGCTGTGTTGAGTACTTTACTCCATTTGATTCGGAGTGTGTCTTGCGCAGCCTTGAGCCTTTGCTTCTGCTTTTTTAGAATCCTCGCGGTGGCAACAAGCCTTTGACGGGCATTATGTTGCTCCGGGTGTCTGTCTGGTGTGATGTCGTCCGGACTATTATCTTTGACATAGTCGGGTTGTTCGGTTTGATTCTCTGTGTTGCCGTGGTCCAGCGATGGTTCACCCTACTCTAACGTTCGGTCTATATGATCGTCGTTTCTGCCGAGGCATGATTTGGAGCAGTGCTTACGCCGCCGCTTTGACTGATTCCCGAGGGGACAACCCTTTGTTGCGTCCTTCCATTCCTCGTCCTCTTCGTCTTTTGGTGTGTCCACCATGTATACGTCATGTGATGAAGTAGGCGTCCAGTGCCCTGTGGGCAGTGGTTCCTGTTCGTCTCCTGCATCGTCGTCCATACCGTCGATGTCTTCGGAGTCGGAGTCGAGCATATCGGTTAAGTCATCGACAGTGGCTACTAAGAGGGTGGTGGGTGGGTGGTGAATTTCTTTGTCATCCGCATCCCAATCCTGCCGGACATAGTTTGGCCAGGACTCTCCTGACAAGGAGAGAGACTTTAATGAATTCAGTATGTCGCCGAAGGGCGAGTGCTGAAAGATATCCACGGAGGTAAACTCCATGATCAGTGCCCAACCGGATTCGATAGGAACGGGCGCAGGCGGTTCAGAGTCCGTGGCTGGAGAAGTATCCGGGAATTTAACAACACGGCTTTCGTGAAGGGTAAGGTCGATATTCGGCTCGATCGCCATTGGGGATGCGGCCTCTGTGGCGGGGTCTATCCACCCGTCCATGGCAGGCGCAACTGGCTCCGAATTAAGGGTCAGAGCGGCTGCCGGTGTGATTTCTTGAACACTGTCTGATGGCAGAGCTAAATCGTACTCATCGTGACCGCGTGACGCACAAGGCAGAGGCTCGAATCCGTTGAAGATCAAGTCTCCACGGATATCGGCCGTGTATTTTAAGCTTCCAAACCTAACCTGGTGGCCAGGGGCGTAACTTTCGATCTGCTCCAGATGGCCAAGCGAGTTGGCCTGCAGTGCAAAGCCGTCGAACACAAAGATCTATTCGAGGAGAAAAGTCTCACCCTGGACTACATCGCTATCGATGATAGTAGGAGCCATCAAGCCTGACGGCGACGACACAGAGGAACTCTCAATGAAAGCACCAATGTCGGTGTCAAAACCGGCGGATCTCGGGTAGGGGGTCCCGAACTGTGCGTCTAAGGCGGATGGTAATAGGAGGCAGGGGACACGATGTTTTACCCAGGTTCGGGCCCTCTTGATGGAGGTAAAACCCTACGTCCTGCTTGATTTATTCTTGATGATATGGGTATTACAAGAGTTGATCTACCACAAGATCGAAGAGGCTAAACCCTAGAAGCTAGCCTATGGTATGATTGTCTGTTGTCCTACGGACTAAACCCTCCAGTTTACATAGACACCGGAGAGGGTTAGGGTTACGCAAGGTCGATTACAAAGGAGGAGATATACATATCCGTATTGCCAAGCTTGCCTTCCACGCCAAGGAGAGTCCCATCCGGACATGGGACAAAGTCTTCAATCTTGTATCTTCATAGTCCAACAGTCCAGCCAAAGGATATAGTCCGGCTGTCTGGAGACCCCCTAATCCAGGACTCCCTCAGGTGACCTTGACGAGTGGCGACCGAGGGAATTGAACCGTGCTCGGCATGGAAGGTAATGTTGTCTAGTTACTAAAGCATCCCTCCGTTGTTCATCATTAGTCATTATGGACCGGGGACATGAGGGGAATTTCCTAGGGCTAGAATTCTGGCCGCCAGATATTTCGACTTGAAACACTGAGGCTCGACTGGTTGGGGTTGCCTAATGTGCATACCATGCACGCCACCGAAGGACACGAGCCCGTTTTTTTAGGATCAACACGAGCCAAGGTCTGGCTGGTACGCCGTTGGGTCCTACCATTCGAGAATACAAAAGGAACCTTTTAAATTTCCAAACGAATCTATGTGTATTACAATACCCGTATTTTCCTTGCAAATACTAATCTCAACGTGGTAATTGATTTACGACGAGTTGTTGAATTAGAGTGAGTTTGTGATATAGTGATCTCAACGTGGATTTCACATTTCATGGTATCCCTAGTAAGTTTTCCAATGCAAATTCAAATTTAAAAGATGAACAATATGGAGGTGAGAAAACTTTGTATGTAACACACACACAGAGAGAGACACACACGCACAAACACAACAACAATCCAAAGTATAGTGCATCTATTTTTCCCAACCATGCATGTATGACACGAATTCAAAAATACTCCTTCTATTCCTAAATATTAATCTTTTAGAGAGTTCAACAAGTGACTACATACGGAGCAAAATGAGTGAATCTAGACTCTAAAATATGTCTATATACATCCGTATGTGCCAGTCCATTTGAAGCCTCTAAAAAGACTAATATTTAGGAACGAAGGGAGTAAAATGTAAGACATCCATGGTCCTCAGTTCAATATTTAAAATGAACATGAAACTGAAACATGAATATTAAGTCTAGTACTATAGTACATGCAAATGTTGTGTTTAGGCGGAGCTATGATTGTCGGGGGTCAACCCCTCGACCTTAGATAAAATTGTGGAGCTCTGTTTAGGGTTGTTTAGATTATATTTGTCCCCACCCTCCCAACCACCGATTGGTTGTGCACCCCCCACCCCTCCTCCCCGGGAGAATATCATGTGCCCCCATACCTTAGATGCTATATGCCGATACGAGTTGCTTGGAGCTTGTAGATCTGAGATATAGCAGCTCACATGATGTGTCTGAATATTTTTGCAGGAAACCTTGATGACTTTGAGAATTGCACACAATTTGTACAAAAACTACTTAGATGCCCTTTGATCCCATATCCAACGACCTCGAAGCTCGTATCACCATAGCATCTAAGATGAAGGAGGACATCATATTCTCCTGTATGTAAGAATATCATGTGCTACCACACCTTAGATGCTTTGGTGATACAAGATCTTTGGAGGCGTTGGATTTGTGACCCAACACCTCCTCGGTGGTTCGAATGGTTTTTTGCGGAAAAACCCCAAAAGAGTTCGGCCACTGCTTATAAGCACAAAGACTGCTCAGATGCCATTGGATCTCAGATCAAACGACCTCCAAGCTTGTATCACCGTAGCATCCAAGCTGCGTTAGCACCTTATGTTTTCTCGCACGGGAGAGTATGAGGTGCTCCCGCACCATAGATTCTTTGGTGATACGAGTTCACTGAGATCTAACGGCCCACAGTAGGAGGTTTGAATGTTTTTGCAATATACGGCTAATAGAGTTTGGAAAATGCGAAGAAAGTACAAGTACTACGCATGTGCCATCTGATCACTGATCATACGACCTAGATGCTCATATCATCATAGCAGGTAATTAAGCTACAGGGAGCACCTAATATGAGCACCGAGGAGCCATTGGATCGAAGATGCAGCGGCACACACGAGGCCTGAATGTTTTATTTGCAAAAAAACCTTTGGAGAGTTTGGAAATTGCGCATAATTACAAAGACTACTCCCAAGCCATTGGATCTCACTTCCAACGGTGTAAAAACTCGTATCACCATAGTATCTAAGCTGCGGGGTGGATGTGATATTCTATGCCGCTGTCATTTTTGTTCATAAACTTGCAAAATACGTGTAACTCGTGTCGTTACTTGTCTAACCGTGCAAAGTGTTTGTTCAAAAAAACCATCCTACACTGAAATATCGGAACAACACACGGGGGTCCCACTTGTCATTAATCAAATTTGGACCTAAAACTAACAAATCTGAAAGACGAGATTTGAACTGGCAACCTGGACTACAAAGCATAAGTCGATAGCCTGAAAAAATGAACGGTTGTTGGCTTTGTCCCATAACTTGATTTTATACAGTACTTGCATTGAGTAGAGTAGAGGGAGTGCCTCGTCAACACGTGCATGACCGTTGTCTCACTTACTGGTGGGTCCTAGGTCTGCGATCTCAATCTCTCTTCTCTCAATCGTCTGACCTTTGCACGGGCACACACGAAGAGCGGCGCTAGCTTGCCGTGGTGTTATTACAACTAAAAATGCTTGGAAAATAGAAGAATCGTCTAGAACAAGAGACGTTGTGGCTGGTCGAGACGGAGCTAACCACATCTATCCTCCGTGCCACGTTCGCATGATGAAGTTATGTGGCTAGTGGGGTGTTTTCGACTGACTGGCTGGGTCCCGAGGTCGAACCATAGGTACTACGTCTGATACAGTATATTTTTACACACACATTTTTCTTCCGTGCCGAGACGTGGCACACCCTACCACGTGGTTTCGGGGTCCTCCCGGGTGGTGCACGCATATATTCTTCCTAGCGTGGGACGCCCTACCGCGCGTTTTCTGGGTCCTCCTCGGTCGTAGCGCCGAAGCAAGTAAATGAGTCGTCAAATCACGAAAGACCACCTTTCCCATCGAGTACATCAGTGAAGCACGGTGGCTAGCTAGTTGGGCTAGTTCGACCGATTAGCTAGGCCGCCGCCACATTTGTTTTTTCACCCCTTTTTTTATCTACTTGCTGGCAGGTAAATTTAAATATCCACCGCGGCGTTGCTCTGGTGTTTGGGTGCGGCATGATTTTTAATTTTTTGATTGACGGGAGCAGGCGCGGCAGGATTTTTAATTTTTTGATTGACGGGAGCAAGCGCGGCAGCAATTAGTCACGATGACTCCGCCTGTAAAAACCCACTGCTCCCTGATGTGAGAAGTCGTCGACTGGTGTTTTACCGTGGTGAAAACCAAAAGATTTCCCGCTCCCTCCGCCTTCCCGTAGATTGCATTTCCTTTCAGCCGTTTCGCCCCCTTTGCTTCCTCTCCCCATTGCTTCTACCTTGTGCCATGGCGGCGGAGCAGATCACGGAATCCGAGGTGAGGCGCCTGACACAGGAGCTCCATGCCAAGGATGCGAAGCTCAGGGACAAGGACATGGAGCTCCGTGAGCTCAAGGAGGAGAGGATGTCATGCTCCTCCATTATGTGCGGGAGTTCACGGAGCTTCAAAAGAGGCAGGCGTCCACCACAAAGATGCTTGAGGCATCGGAGGCGTTGCTGCAGAAAGCAGGAGATACGATAGGCTGTCAGGGGAGCCGGCTGGAGCGCGAGCGGGCCGATCGTGACGAGGTCCAGGATCGCCTCAGCCACTTGGTGAACCAAGTTGCCACGCATGTGTTGCGGCTGTGCGATGCCCACCGTCGTGCCAGCGTGACGATGCCGGTCGTCGGGCTAAACCCGTTCGACCACCCGGTTGACTTCAATGAGCTGCGGATTCCTGACCTGGTCTCCTTTTTCACCTATATCTCCGAGGAGCTGAGCCGTCTCCGCACGATGGTGGGGGCTGAGCTGGACAAGGAGGGGTTGCGGGCTGTCGTCACCATTGCCGGGCGAATCCTTTCAGGGCTCCGTCACCGAAATCCATTCGTGCCATTGGACGCCGTCTTTGACGAGTTGGCTCCCATCGACCTGGAGCGGGCTCTGCGGGCGGTTGCACCCTACATCACCAACATCGTGCGCCTCGAGAAGCAGAGGGACTTCGGTGGTGTTTAGGCACCCTCTGCATGGGCATGTCCATGTCTTGGCGCAACATGACCGTTGGATCAAACTCAGACGGTGCAGATTAGTCACTTTAGCACAAAGCGTGTGGGTGTGTTTGGTTGCATTCTCATTTCAATATAGTTGTTTCCTCTTTGTGTATTTTTGTCAACCTACTAGTGTGGACTCATGCACCCTTCATGCACTCTGCCAAACACCCAAAAGTGGGTCAAGAAGGGAACTTTTGCTCCCATCCCGTGCACCCTTCATACACCCTGCCTAACACTATTCGTGCTTCATATGGTTCATGTTTCGTGGAGTACTGTAGCACCGTACTCTCTGTGCGCTGTGGACCTAGTTCTATTAACATTGATCCCACCATTCATTCTCGACCGGACAGTCAAAAAAGCGGTACTATGTTACATATAGGAGTAGTTGACATGCGCACAACATCATTTGTCATCGTCATATCTTACTACACTAGCAACAAGATTGTGTAGTACTGACGTATGAACCACTACACATGCCTAGTAGTAGGAGCACTGTGTTTGTTCAAGTGGTTGTCGTGTTTCGCACTCCTCCGTCGTAAGAGTGGAAACGCTTGCTGTAATCATTTTTTTCTTCAGAAAAACAGTGGACACGCTCTACCGTGCGGATCCTCCTCGAGCCATGCACTAAATTACTCACTTTCACCGACGTGTGGGACAGCCAGCACCTGGGTCCACCAGCCATGCACTAAATTACTCCGTAGTAGAGTGACGGTAGACTACCCGAATCGAACCACCACAGTAATGCCCAATGAGTCGTCAAATCACAAAACCCCCTCCTTTCCAGCAGTAAGTTGGACGGACGAAGCAACCATCATTTCACTCTTCTCTCTCAGCTTCCTCTCTTGAAGAAAACCCCCACTCGCTTTGCTTCTCCCTCATCTCGTTCCTCCTTTCACTGTTCTCTCTCAGCTTCCTCTCTTGGATGGATGCAGGAGCACCGGCCAGCGTGATGTCTATGGCTCTGGCCAAAACCATCGAGGCTCATGGTACGAAGAAGCGCAAGCACCCCGCCGAGACTACCGCAGACAAGCTCAAAGCCATCGCACTGTCCAAGCCCCCCTCTCCGGGATCCCTCATTAAGCAAGTCCAGGTAATGTCTCTTGTTGACGATCTTTTTCTCAATCTTGATCGTGTTTTTTCATCTAACACGCAGTACTAGTACTGGTAGTACAACTTTCTGGGTGATCTTGCATGTGATTTTAGTGTGCCAAATGATGGTTCTAGATTCCTCTTTTGATCAAAACATGCGAGAGGTTGACACTAATTTCTTATAGATTACTTTCAACTACTCCCTCTATCCCAAATTTTTGTCTTAGATTTGTCTAGATATGGATGTATCTAATACTAAAATGTGACTTGATACATCCGTATCTAGACAAATCTAAGACAAGAATTTTGGGACGAAGGGAGTACTTTATGAACATCAATGCTACCTTTTAAGAGGGTATATTTGCCTCAGTAACTTGTGTTATGGATATTGCATGTAATCCCTCTGCTCTCATGCCTTTGAAGACATGTTCTAGTGTCTTTGTTCACTCATTTCTGTGCATATATGTAGTCATATATGGAGTATAATATCGAAAATCATCTTATATTTCTGAACGGAGGTAGTAATAAAATATGGTTTCTGTTTGAATTAGAACCAGGTCCGCGGTGGAGATGAAGTTCTCAAAGTCATGTCGTGTGAAATGGAAGACCAGATGATGAGTTCTACTGCTGAACTATCCAGCTAATGCGTCCTTGTCGCCACGTGTCCTGAACTAGTGTTTTCCTGTAGCATTGTTGTCAGGCGTGTTCTTGAGGTTGTACTTGAACACAACAATTTCCTGGCTGTGCCTTCGATTACGAAGGGTGTGGTTCTTGTAAAGCTTCCCAACAAATCTGATGTGGCCTATCTTCATCATCATGTTTATGAGTGGAAAGACCACTCTGTTAGGTTCTCCAAGGTTGACAAGATGGTGATGGTGCATGTAGACATCTCACACGAAGTCCATGGCCTAGTCAGTTATGCGGGGTTCATCCTGTAGGTCGGTGGCAAGAAATAGTCTGCAGAGTTTAGTTAGTGCAACTTTGCTTGTCTGTAGTAAGTACTATTGTTCAGTAGTTGATTTGTGTTTGTGAAAGTTTAGTTAGTGCAACTTTGCTTGTCTGTAGTAAGTACTATTGTTCAGTACTTGATTTGTGTTTGTGAACCCTGTATTGTTTATTAGTACTGCTGCTTTTGGTGTGTGGTTAGTCCTGAGAACGGTCTATGTTAATGTCTGTCCACTCAATTCAGTCTGTATATTTGGAAGTATCCAGATCATATTTTTGTGAGGACGGTTTGTCAATTATGGTTACACTCCAATATTTGTATGCATTGCAGGGTTTATCGCACCCACCAGGATTTCCAGTCCCATGGATGTTCGGTCCATAAGATTTTTCATAACCTTTGGACTGTCCTGCTTGTGGGAGTAGGCGGGGCCCCTGCATGCCACGCGTAGTTGGACGATCAATCTTCTGTTTAGTACTTCAACATAGTGATTTCCTGGTAAGGATTCACTCGTGTCACATCAAGTAAATCTTATTGATTTACTGTCTAAATCTTATTGATTTAATGTCATGTTTTCTTTCTTTTCCTGCAATTTTACAATGCAGGTTTTGCCATGTGACATTCATCACAGACCAAACCGTTTGGTTTGCTCTACGATGGCTATTTTTGTAGGTTTCACTTCTTATGTCGTGTCAGTAACGAAGGCACTGTCCATCACTTATATTACTGGAAAAAATTGGATCAGTCTGCTGTCTAAGTACAAGCTGAATCCCCATGATGAACTGTAGTTTGGTTTAACAAAAACGCCACAATTAGTCCTTCTCGCGTTTAAAAGAAATGAAGAAAAAAACTGGATCACGGTCACGGATCCTAGTCAAGTTAGAAAGCTTATCATAGCAGACCAGACACGATCGCCGCTGTCTTGCACAGATCGAGCACCGGTAGTTGCTCTAGCACTGATAGCGGCAGTAGCTCAGTCTGATCCAGCTGGGGATTGGGCACCGACCGCGTCAGCGGATCAGTCTGATCTACCGGAGGATCGGGCATCGACACCCGCACTTGCTCCGACACCGGGACCAGCTCTACAAGGAGCACCATCTCCGACAGCAGCGGCGGCTTCGGCACCTGCACCAACACTTGCACTTGCATCTGCTCCGGCCCATGCATTTGCACCGGCAACAGACTAGGCTGCAGTACGCACTTCATATACCAAAGTCCTTACAAAAACCGACATGTCCACCTTCTTGGTAAGCATTGGCCGCCCAAGTGCTTCGTTCTTTTTTCTTTCCATGTTGTTTCACATGATTCACTGTGTTGATATAACTGTTTGGGTATGTCTTCTTGTTTACAAACAGAGAATTCCTAGAGCAACGAGGGAGTCATTCAACAATTTGGGCGACCGCAGCCAAGTTTCTCTTACCATGCGCAGCCTTGGTGTGAATGAACCTGCTCAATATACCGTAAGTACAAAGGATGCTCGCATGATGATTGATGCTAAAGGATGGTCAAAGTTCAAATCTAAATCATATCTTGCGGTAGGGGATGATATCAAAATAGAACTTCCTCGGCAAGGAGAGCTGGTCCAAATCAACTTTGAAATTCTTCAGTAGCAGCACGCAACTGTCGAACTGATCTATCCTCCGAGAGATTTTGATGTAATAATCTGGCATGGTGAAACAAGTGTACTGTGTGCATAAGTAGTACGACCGTATTATTTATCACATGGTATATCATTGATAGAATTGCAACTCTGATTGCTGGTTAGGAACTGTCGTTCAATTTCATTCCAACAGCTATCGTGCTTTATTCAATTTTGTGTATTCGCCTTGTGACAGCATCTAAAACCAGCGCTGTACCGATCGCTTGCAATATGAAAAGCGCTGAGGTAGAACACATGGGCCCCCAAACATGCAGGGTTGGCCTGCGGCCCAAAGTCCAGAACCGTGAGCCTATCTGAGTATTATATTCTCAGCTGAACCCCCATAAAAAAAGCTGAACCCCCATAATGCTCGTGCGTTGCAGAGGGAGTATATTTCTCGGCAAGGTGAGCCTGTGATATAAAATATTTGTATATTTCTTTACAGAGGGAGTATCTCTGTCAAAAAATATATTTATGTGTAACTAGTTACTCCTGTCTTTCTACTTCCTTTCGCTGATATGTGGGGCAACCGGCAACGGGGTCCACGTGCCATATGCCCAAATTAGAGTGCACAACTTCACGGTAGACACACCCCGGTCGTAGCGCCGCAGTAATGCCCAATGAGTCGTCAAATGACAAACCCCCTCCCTTCCAGCTTTAGCAGTAAGCTGGACGGACAAAGTGGCAATATTTCTCTGGGCCCGAATCCCCTTCTCCCTCGTCTGCTTGTTTAGAGAAAACCCCCTCTCGGCGATTGCATAGGGTTTTCTCATGGAGAACCAGGTACGAATTCTTCATCCATCCCCGATAAATCCAAGTCCCTTGGTCGCAGGTAATCCTAGGATGGCAGTCGCCGCCGTTGATGCATTTTTCTTCCTACTGAATCTAGTGTGTTTCATTTGCAGTGCCCAAAGTGCGAGTACCCTACAGGTTTCTGCGCCCTCGGTGAGATGCCACACTTGTTCCTTCTCATCCTAACACAACATTTTGAAACACGCACAGTATGTTCCTAGAATCCTCTTTTCTATCCGGGAGGGTGGAGTTTTTTTGAACATGTTGTGTTCTCATATTATTTTTCCTGCAGTGTATTATTTGCTCTGCCAGAACACATGTACTCAAGATGCCCGGCCTTTCCATAACTGAATACACTAGCTTAATGGTCATAGTGAAGACAAGCCATTGATATAAGTTCCGAGTTGGATTCATGAACCAAGAAGATCGCTGCTTTTTTATGGCCGAACTTGGATAAACTTTCTCAAGTGTTACGGACTGAAAGTTGGTGCACGAATGTTGATGGAAATAGCAGAACCTGGTCTCATCTTCACTGCAATCTTCCACCCCGACATTGTTCCAATTGTTCATCCATGTTAGTTTTGTATCTGGTTCTTTCTTGTTGCCTCGATTACTTCTTAATCCACCTATTATGTCTAAATAATCACAATTTAACTTTAGAAGTAGCAATGAATCTCTCACGAAGATGCTACTTCTAACTAATATTTTCTTATAATTGGTGGCACATGTAGGTTTCTTCAGAGTTAAGCAGTCTGCTCGTTTGTTACTCTATAATATCTCGGCTGTTACTAATGGCACTGAAGTTGACTGGATCAACATCCACAAGTTCCTACACTTTATTGATCGTCTTGAGGTCCTCGTGGGGTGTTTCAATGGTGGAAGGCCGCGTGGGATATGTGTGCCACTGCTGCACTCATTGAGCAGGTCCAACTGTGTCAAGAAACTTATGGTACGAGCTGTTTTATGTTATATATGTTGTTCATAAACTATTGCTTATACACAGTTTTACAGTTGTGATCTTCTTGAAACAGGAACTGCCGAGTTCTATTGTTCCTATACAGATGCCTGACCATGGTCGAGTCAGACTTGCGCTTGGTCACAACATGATGTTTATGTCGACCTACTCAATTCCCCTTGGAGGTGAAAAGATACTTATTCATGGGTGGTCTCAAATAATGAAGGCCTGTCCATCTTGGAGAATAGGACAGAAGATTATGTTCATGCTTTTCCATGGCTCTAAAGCGAATATCCTGTTAATTGACCATGTTGCGAGACGAAGCCACTTTCAGAAGGTTGTGGATGCGTGGGGTGGCGCCTGGGCCTTGTCCTGGGGCTTGGCGGCCTCACCCTTGGTTAATTGTAGGCAAAGTAGCACTGTTTGAGGCGTGCTTTGTACGGCTGAACTTGTATGAGTACTCATATTGCTTTCAGCTTTGGTTGTTAAGTGCCCCTGCTGGTTTCAGTTAAGGTTGTTAAGTACTCCTGCTGCTTTTACAGTCTGTCGTGTTTCTTCAGTCCTGTCTTCCTCCATCCGCCAAAACCAAACCAGCGCCGACGGGGCCGCCTGCTTCTGCCTCCCACGGCTGGCTGCGCCTCAGCGCACGCATCGCCGCCCCACCATCTCCTAAATCGTTAAGGCCGACGTCCTCCACGCGCTTTGGTGCACTCACCGCGGCGCCGCCCTCTCGCGTTGTCAACATGGTCAACAAACAACAGGAATCGGCAGAAGTACATGGAGAGGATGACAGTAGGGGCCCACCACGTCAGCGTATGGAAAAATAAAATGCTTCCTCCTAGTGTTTTCCTGACATTTGGGACCCACGACATTGTGAGCGTATATAGTCAATAGACAAGAGAACAACACAAGAGCGGCTGACACCTGGAACGTAGCTACTAGAGCAGTATTTTTTTGTTTGGTATTGTTGAGACGGAGCAGGGTTTGAACTGGGTTGTGGCCCGTCTAGCCCAGGCTTATATTTTATGTTCACCATGTGACCAGCCCAGCTATTTTTTTCTTTGTTTAATGGAGCCCGGTTTATTTTTTATGAAGAATACCCAATGTAGGCCTACTTATTTTTCTACGCCCTGATGGGCTGCAACTCTTTCAAGACGCCTGAAAATCTTGAAAGTAATATGAAATGGGTTGTAAATATAAAAACAGATGACAAATTGGCAATTACTTTATAATTTCTGAATTTTTTCACATTTTCAGATTCCTATTTCACTGGGCATTAACCTAATTTAAATATATCTTCAAAGTACTTTAAATCTGGCTCGGCATTTCAGTATTAAAAATAGTTTGGAACCCACAGAAATATGCAAAATTGGCCCTGGCCAACCAAAAAACGACTGCAATAAATTGCATAAGAAGTTGCCATGAGCTATATATAAATTATTAAAAAAAGAGGGAGTGGTCTGACTTGTGGGCCTGTTTAGTTGACACGTATGCAAGATTTTTTTAGTTATTATATATGTCAACAAACGATTCTAGCAGACATAACCGTTGGATGTCAATCCAATGGCCGTCGTGTTTCTTCAATCTCTGATCTTCTTGCTCCAGCCGCCAAATCAGCGCCGGCAGGACCGCCTACTCCCGCCTCCCGTGGCCGGCTGTGCTACCGCGCAGGCCTCAGCGCCCCCTACTACTCCCACCGCTGGCCAGGGCATCCCTCTACTCACCCACACCCCCTGTTATTCTGCGGCGACGGCAGCCTCACACCGCAGCCGAACCGGTGAACCCTCGTACTCCTCTCCGCGCGGGCTTCCACTGCCGCGTCTTCCCCGGCTCCGCGTCGTCCCCTTCCTAGGCCTTGTCGTCGTCCACCGCCGTGGTGCTCTCGGCGCGGCATGGTCAATGTGGTCAACGACCGACTTCCATCAGAAGAGTACTGTACGTGGAGAGGCTGACAGCTGGGTCCACGGCAGCCGCAAGCAAGTGCCTCCTTATTACGCGGAAAATAATTATTCCTCCACCTAACAGCAGGGACCCATCGGACGGGCCACCCGTATTTTGTGAAAAGAAACGTTTCCCCCTGACTGCTGGGACCCACAAGACGGGCCACCGTATTTCGTGAAAAAAAACGTTTCCCACGCTGTCAGCTCGGACCCACCGGAAGTGCCTCCTTATTACACACAAAAAAATGAATACCCCCTGCTAGCAGGGACCCACCTTGGTGGGAGGCTGACTTGTGGGCCTAATAAGTTGACTGGGACGGAGGCCTTTGTCAACTTTAGTCAATATATGAACGATTCTAGCTCCAGTGACCGTACGATGTCCATCCAACAGCCGTAGTGCTTCTTCAACCTCTGGTCTTCTTGCTCCAGCCGCCCAAAGCAGCGCCGATCATGCCGCCTGCTCCTGCCGCCCGTGGCCGGCTGTGATGACGCGGAGGCCTCACCGCCCCCTACTACTCCCACCGCTGGCCAGGCCATACGTCTACGCACCGACACCCCCTGTTATTCTGTGCCGACGGCAGCCTCACACCGCAACCGAACAAGTGAACCCTCATACTCCTCTACGCGTGGGCATCCACTGCCGCGTCTTCCCCGCCTCCACGTCATCCCCTTCCTAGGCCTCGTCGTCGTCCACCGTCCTGGTGCTCTCGGCGCGGCGTGGTCAACGTGGTCAAGGAATGGCTTCCATCAGACATGGACTGTACGTGGAGAGGCTGACAGCTGGGTCCACGGCCACAGCAATGAAGTGCCTCCTTATTACGCGCAAAAAAATTATTCCTCCACCTGACAGCGGGGACCCACCGGACGGGCCACCGTATCTCGCGAAAAAAACGTTTCCCCCTAACTGCTGGGACCCACCAGCTACATCTTCGCACGCAAGGAAGTGCGTCCAAAAAAAACGATTCGCCCCCCTGACTGCTGGGAGGTCAGAAAAAGCGGTAGGCATAAGCGAGGCGGTTGACCTTCGCCTAGTGCATAGGCGGTGACTAAGCGCCCTAGGCACGGCCTAGGCGGTAATATAGTTTTTACTCGTTGTGTATTTGTGATTATTATATGGGTGTTGATATTAGTTTAGGGAATACAAATAAGTTAACTATCGTATACTACCATTGGAATATACCCGTTTGGCATATTAGTGTAGTATGTGGCATGATTTCTTGCTTGGGTAAGCAATTCCTTGCTTGCCCTGACTAGACCTCCATTTATGCCCTAGGCGAGGCGTTTGGCCATTGCCTAGCGCCTAGGCGTGCCTAAGCGCCTCCTAGGCACTGCCTTTTCCAACAGAGGCTGGGACCCACCAGCTACATCTTCACACGCAAGGAAGTGCATCCGAAAAAAATGATTCGCCCCCCGACTGCTGGGACCCACCAGCTACATCTTCGCACGCAAGGAAGTGCGTCCGGGCAAAAAAACAAAACGATTCCCCCCTGACTGCTGGGACCCAGCAGCTACACCTTCGCACGCAAGGAAGTGCATCCAGGCAAAAAAAACAAAAACAAAACGATTCGCCCCCCTAACTGCTTGGACCCACCAGCTACATCTTCGCAGGCAAGGAAGTGCCTGACAGTCGGGACCCACCTGGTCGAAGCGTATGTAGCATTGTCATTCTGGTCGCGAACGTGTACGTACATATATACTGGTCGATGTAGAGGCGCGCATGTGTCGTAGTAGAGGCGCGCACGTAGCATGTACACGTACGTAGAGCGGCCAGGGTGCAAGAAAGAAAATACGGCCACGTACATACATACGGGAAGGGTCTCGAACACCTACTCGCGCATACGTACGGCTAGGGCTCATGTACATGGCTGGGTCGGAATGGAGAAACAGCATCGTCGTCATGTTCATGGGGAGGCAACGGAATGCGTCGTGTTCATGGGGAGGCAACGAAATGTGTCGTGTTCATGGGGAGGCAACGGAATGCGTCGTGTTCATCAGGAGGCAACGGAACGCGTGGGAGCCAACCGGCTGGGTTGGAACGGAATGTGTGGTCGTGTTCATCGGGAGGGCTTGGATGGAACAGGCGATGGAAACGTGGCCTAGCGTACCACAAAACGGAGGAAACGGCCTTGTGTTCGACCGGCCACGTTCAAAACGGGATCCTGTTCATCGGGAGGGGTCTGGCGTACCGCAAAACGGAGGAAACGGACCTCCTACAGTCGAAACGGGGGTCCTGTTGATCAGGAGGGGTGTGGCGTACCGCAAAACGGAGTAAACAGACTTGTGTTGGAGTGCTACGGTCGAAACGGGGGTCCTGTTGATCGGGAGGGGTGTGGCGTACCGCAAAACGGGACTCCACGGGATACTGTTCATCTCCATCGTCGACCTCCTCCAGCCTCCATGGGCTACCGTTGACCTCCTCCAGCCTCCACGGGCTCCTGTTCATCTAGCCTCCACCGCGCGCTACTCCACCGGGTACTGTTCAACCACCCCTCCACGGGCACCCCTCCACCGTCTACTATTCATCCAACCCTCCACACCACGGGGTCCTATTCAACCACCCCTCCACGAGCACCCCTCCACAGTCTACTGTTCATCCAGCCCTCCACACCATGGGGTCCTGTTCATCCAGAGGCAAGCTTCAGTTAGCAGCAGTAGCGAAGGAATCGCTCGATCGGGTTCAGTTAACAGCCATTGATCGATCGCTCGGGTTCAGTTAGAGCCCAACGCCTCGCTCGGGTTCAGTTAGAGCCAACGCCTCGCACACACGCGCGTACGTGTACGAGAGAAACGCGCATCGCTCGGCTCCCAACCTCCCACCTTAACCGGGAACTCCCCGAAATTTTCCTCCCCCTCGCTTCTACCACGGTTTTTTCCGTCATGGACGGCCCAAAGAATGTCATGCAGCTGCGTCTCCGGCCCGCCCAGGACGAAAAGCCCATTTTCTGTCATGATTTTTTGTCATAGAAGTAGGAGTCCACCACATCTATGATGATACCAAGTTTTGTCACAATTATCATCATAGAAGTGTCATATCTATGACAAAATAAATTTTCGTTCGGCCCAAAATGTCACGGATGTGTCTTTTTTTGTAGTGGGAGGTGTCGTACGTTCGGTGCTTGGATCGGTTGGATCATGAAGACGTTGGACTACATCAACCGTGTTACTAAACACTTCCGCTTTCGGTCTACAAGGGTACGTGGACACACTCTCCCCTGTCATTGCTATGCATATCCTAGTTTGATCTGGCGTGATCGTAGGAAATTTTTTGAATTACTACGTTCCCTAACAGTGGCATCCAACCCAGGTCTATGCGTAGATGATATATGCATGAGTAGAACACAACGAGTTCTGGGCGATAATAGTCATATTGCTTACCACCAACGTCTTACTTTGATTCGGCGGTATTGTTGGATGAAGCGACCCGGACCGACATTACATGACCGCGTTCATGAGACTGGTTCTACCGACGTGCTTTGCACACAGGTGGCTGGCGGGTGTCTGTTTCTCCAACTTTAGTTGAATCAAGTTTGACTATGGCCGATCCTTGTTGAAGGTTAAAACAGCACACTTGATAAAAATCATTGTGGTTTTGATGCGCAGGTAAGAATGGTTCTTGCTGGAAGCCCGTAGCAGCCACATAAAACTTGCAACAACAAAGTAGAGGACGTCTAACTTGTTTTTGCAAGGCATGTTGTGATGTGATATGGTCAAGACGTGATGAGATATAAATTGTTGTATGAGATTATCATGTTTTGTTGAAGTTATCGGCAACTGGCAGGAGCCTTATGGTTGTCTCTTTATTGCATAAGATGCAAGCGCCATATAATTGCTTTACTTTATTGCTATGCGATAGCAATAGTTGCAAAAGCAATAGTTGGCGAGACGACCATGTGACGACACGTTGATAGAGATCAAGATGATGGAGATCATGGTGTCATGCCGGTGACGATGGAGATCATGACGGTGCTTTGGAGATGGAGATCAAAGGCACAAGATGATGATGGCCATATCATGTCACATATTTTGATTGCATGTGATGTTTATCCTTTATGCATCTTATTTTTCTTAGTACGGTGGTAACATTATAAGATGATCCCTCACTAAATCTCAAGGTATAAGTGTTCTCCCTGAGTATGCACTGTTGCTATAGTTCATCATGCCGAGACACCACGTGATGATCGGGTGTGATAAGCTCTACGTTCATATACAACGGGTGCAAGCCAGTTTTGCACATGCAGAATACTCAGGTTAAACTTGACGAGCCTAGAATATGCAGATATGGCCTCGGAACACTGAGACCGAAAGGTCAAATGTGAATCATATAGTAGATATGATCAACATAGAGATGTTCACCATTGAAAACTACTCCATCTCACGTGATAATCGAACATGGTTTAGTTGATATGGATCACGTGATCATTTAGATGACTAGAGGGATGTCTATCTAAGTGGGAGTTCTTAAGTAATATGATTAATTGAACTTTAATTTATCATGAACTTAGTCTTGGTAGTATTTGCAAATTATGTTGTAGACCAATTGCTCACGTTATAGCTCCCCGTTTAATTTTGATATGTTCCTAGAGAAAAATAAGTTGAAAGATGATAGTAGCAATGATGCGAACTAGATCCATGATCCGAGGATTATCCTCATTGCTGCATAGAAGAATTGTGTCCTTGATGCACCGCTAGGTGACGGACCTATTGCAGGAGAAGATGCAGACGTTATGAACAATTGGCAAGCTCAGTATGATGAGTACTTGATAGTTTAGTGCGCCATGCATTACGGCTTATAACTGGGACTTCAAAAATGTTTTGAACGCCATGGAGCATATAAGATGTTCCAAGAGCTGAAATTGGTATTTTAGACTCATGCCGAGTCAAGAGGTATGAGACCTCTGACAAGTACTTTGCCTAGAAGATGGAGGAGAATAGCTCAACCAGTGAGCATGTGCTCCAAATGTCTGAGTAGTACAATCGCTTGAATCAAGTGGGAGTTAATCTTCTAGATAAGATAGTGATTGATAGAGTTCTCTAGTCACTATCACCAAGTTACTGGAACTTCGTGATGAACTATAATATGCAAGGGATGACGAAAATGATTCTCGAGCTCTTTGCGATGCTAAAATCGGCGAAGGTAGAAATCAAGAAAGAGCATCAAGTGTTGATGGTTAACAAGACCACTAGTTTCAAGAAAATAAGCAAAGGAAAAGAAAGGGAACTTCAAGAAGGAATGGAAAGCAAGTTGCCACTCCCGTGAAGAAACCCAAAGATACACCTAAGCCTGAAATTGAGTGCTTCTACTGCAAAGGGAATGGTCACTGGAAGCGGAACTACCCCAAATACTTGGCGGATAAGAAGGATGGCAAAGTGAAAGGTATATTTGGTATACATGTTATTGATGTGTACTTTACTAGTGTTCATAGTAACCCCAGGGTATTTGATACCGGTTCAGTTGCTAAGATTAATAACTCTTAACAGGAGTTGCAAAATGAACAGAGACTAGTTAAGGGCGAGGTGACGATGTGTGTTGGAAGTGATTCCAAGGTTGATAAGATCACCATCGCACACTCCCTCTAGCTTCAGGATTAGTGTTGGACCTAAATAAATGTTATTTGGTGTTTGCGTTGAGCATGAATATGATTGGATCATGTTTATTGCGATACAATTATTCATTTAAGTCATAGAATAATTGTTGTTCCGTTTACATGAATAAAACCTTCTATGGTCATACACGCAATGTAAATGGTTTATTGAATCTCGATCGTAGTGATACGCATATTCATAATATTGATGCCAAAAGATGCAAAGTTGATAATGATAGTGCAACATATTTGTGGCACTGCCATTTTGATCATATTGGTGTAAAGCGCATGAAGAAACTCCATGCAGATGGGCTTTTGGAAGCACTTGATTATGAATCATTTGATACTTGCGAACCATGCCTCATGGGCAAGATGACTAAAACTCCGTTCTTCAAAACAATGGAGTGAGCCACTGACTTACTGGAAATAATACATACCAATGTATGCGGTCCAATGATTGTTGAGGCTTGTGGCGGGTATCTTTATTTTCTAACCTTCATAGTTGATTTGAGCAGATATAGGTATATCTACTTAATGAAACACAAGTGTGAATCATTTTGAAAAGTTCAAAGAATTTCAGAGTGAAGTGGAGAATCATCATAACAAGAAAATAAAGTTTCTGTGATCTGATCGCAGAGGCAATATTTGAGTTACGAGTTTTGTCCTTCATTTAAAACAATGTGGAATAGTTTCACAACTCACGCCACCTGGAACACCACAGCGCAATGGTGTATCTGAACGCCATAACTGTACTATATTGGATATGGTGCGATCTATGATGTCTCTTACCGATTTACCACTATAATTTTGGGGTTATGCATTAGAGACAACTGCATTCACGTTAAATAGGGCATCATCTAAATCCGTTGAGACGACACCATATGAACTGTGGTTTGGCAAGAAACCTAAGTTGTCGTCTCTTAAACTTTGGGGCTGCGATGCTTATGTGAAAAAGCTTCAACCAGATAATCTCTAACCCAAATTGGAGAAATGTATCTTCATAGGATACCCAAAGGAGACTGTTGGGTACACCTTCTATCACAGATCCGAAGGCAAGATATTCGTTGCTAAGAATGGATCCTTTCTAGACAAGGAGTTTCTCTTGAAATAAGTGAGTGGGAGGAAAGTAGAACTTGATGAGGTAGTTGTACCTTCTCTCGAATTGGAAAATGGTTCATCATAGAGATTGTTAGGGAACGTAGTAATTTCAAAAATTTCCTACACACACGCAAGATAATGGTGATGCATAGCAACGAGAGGGAGAGTGTTGTCTACGTACCCTCGTAGACCGTAAGCGGAAGCGTTATGACAACACGGTTGATGTAGTCGTACGTCTTCACGATCGACCGATCCTAGTACCGAAAGTATGGCACCTCCGTGATCTGCACACATTCGGCTCGGTGACGTCCCACGAACTCTCGATCCAGCCGAGTGTCGAGGGAGAGCTTCGTCAGCACAGCGGCGTGATGGCGGTGATGATGATACTACCGTCGCAGGGCTTCGCCTAAGCACTATGATGATATGACCGAGGTGGATTATGGTGTAGGGGGGCACCGCACATGGCTAAGAGATCAATGATCAACTTGTGTGTCTATCGGGTGCCCCCTGGCCACGTATATAAAGGATGGAGGGAGGAGGAGGCCGACCCTCATAGGGCGCGCCCAAAGTGTGGAGTCCTACTAGGACTCCCTAGTCCTAGTAGGATTCCACCTCCCACATGGAATAGGAAAAATGGAAGGGAGAAGGAGAAGGAAGGAAGGGGGCGTCCCCTTTCCCTAGTCCAATCCGGACCCGTAACTCTCCGTACTCCGAAAAATACCCGAATCACTCGGAACCTTTCCGATGTCCGAATATAGCCTTCCAATATATCGATCTTTATGTCTCAGACATTTTGAGACTCCTCGTCATGTCCCTGATCTCATCCGGGACTCCGAACAAACTTCGGTCATCAAATCATGTAACTCATAATACAAATCGTCATAGAACATTAAGCGTGTGGACCCTACGGGTTCGAGAACTATGTAGACATGACCAAGACTCATCTTCGGTCAGTAACCAATAGCGGAACCTAGATGCTCATATTGGTTCCTACATATTCTATGGAGATCTTTATCGGTCAAACCGCATAACAACATACATTGTTCCCTTTGTCATCGGTATGTTACTTGCCCGAGATTCGATCGTCGGTATCTCAATTCCTAGTTCAATCTCATTACTAGCAAGTCTCTTTACTAGTTCCGTAATGCATCATCCCACAACTAACTCATTAGTCACATTGCTTGCAAGGCTTATAGTGATGTGCATTACCGAGAGGGCCTAGAGATACCTCTCCGATAGACGGAGTGACAAATCCTAATCTCGATTAATGCCAACTCAACAAACACCATTGGAGACACCTGTAGAGCATATTTATAATCCCCCAGTTACGTTGTGACGTTTGATAGCACACAAGTTGTTCCTCCGGTATTCGGGAGTTGCATAATCTCATAGTTAGAGGAACATGTATAAGTCATGAAGAAAGCAGTAGCAATAAAACTGAACGATCATTGTGCTATGCTAACGGATGGGTCTTCTCCATCACATCATTCTCTAATGATGTGATCCCGTTCATCAAATGACAACACATGTCCATGGCTAGGAAACTTAACCATCTTTGATTAACGAGCTAGTCAAGTAGAGGCATACTAGGGACACTCTATTTGTTTATGTATTCACACATGTACTAAGTTTCCGGTTAATAAAATTCTAGCATGAATAATAAGCATTTATCATGATATAAGGAAATATAAATAACAATTTTATTATTGCCTCTAGGGAATATTTCCTTTAGTCTCCCACTTGCACTAGAGTCAATAATTTAGTTCACATCGTCATGTGATTTAACACCAATAGTTCACATCTTTATGTGATTAGTTCACATCTCCATGTGACTAACACCCAAAGGGTTTACTAGAGTCGATAATCTAGTTCACATCTCTATGTGATTAACACCCAAAGAGTGATCATGTTTTGCTTGTGAGAGAAATTTAGTCAACGGGTCTGCCACATTCAGAGCTATATGTATTTTGCAAATGTTCAATGTCTACAATGCTTTGCATAGAGCTACTCTAGCTAATTGCTCCCACTTTTAATATGTATCTAGATCGAGACTTAGAGTCATCCAGATCGGTGTCAAAGCTTGCATCGACGTAACTCTTTACGACGAACTCTTTGTCACCTCCATAACCGAGAAACATTTCCTTATTCCACTAAGGATATTTTTGACCGCTGTCCAGTGATCCACTCCTGGATCACTATTGTACCCTCTTGCCAATCTTATGGTGAGGTACACAATAGGTCTGGTACACAGCATAGCATATTTTATAGAACCTATGATTGAGGCATAGGGAATGACTTTTCATTCTCTTTCTATTTTCTGCCGTGGTCGGCTTTTGAGTCATACTCAATTTCACACCTTGCAACACAGGCAAGAACTCCTTCTTTGACTTCATTTTGAAGTACTTCAAAATCTTGTCAAGGTATGTACTCATTGAAAATATATCAAGCATCTTGATCTATATCTATAGATCTTGATGCTCAATATGTAAGTAGCTTCACCGAGGTATTTCTTTGAAAAACTCTTTTCAAACACTCCTTTATGCTTTCCAGAAAATTCTACATTATTTTCGATCAACAATATGTCATTCACATATAGTTATCAGAAATGTTGTAGTGCTCCCACTCACTTTCTTGTAAATACAGGCTTCACAGCAAGTCTGTATAAAACCATATGCTTTGATCACTTTATCAAAGTATATATTCCAACTCTGAGATGCTTGCACCAGTCCATAGATGGATCAATGGAGCTTGCTCACTTTGTTAGCACCTTCGGGATTAAAAAAACCTTCTGGTTGCATCATATACAACTCTTCTTTAAGAAATCCATTAAGGAATGCAGTTTTGACATCCATTTGCCAGATTTCATAAAATGCGGCAATTGCTAACATGATTCGGACAGACTTTTAAGCATCGATACGAGTGAGAAAATCTCTTTGTAGTCAACACCTTGAACTTGTCGAAAACATTTTTGCGACAATTCGAGCTTTGTAGATAGTAACACTACTATGAGCGTCCGTATTCCTTTTGAAGATCCATTTATTCTCAATGACTCACTGATCATTGGGCAAGTCAATCAAAGTCCATACTTTGTTCTCATACATGGATCCCATCTCAGATATCATGGCCTCAAGCCATTTCACGGAATCTGGGCTCATCATTGCTTCCTCATAGTTCGTAGGTGCAACATGGTCTAGTAACATGACTTCCAAAATAGGATTACCGTACCACTCCGATGCAGACCGTACTCTGGTTGACCTACGAGGTTCGGTAGTAACTTGATCTGAAGTTTCATGATCATCATCATTAGCTTCCTCACTAATTGGTGTAGGAATCAATGGAACTGATTTTCGTGATGAACTACTTTCCAATTCAGGAGAAGGTATAATTACCTCATCAAGTTCTACTTTCCTCCTACTCACTTCTTTCGAGAGAAACTCCTTCTCTAGAAAAGAACCATTCTTAGCAACAAAATATCTTGCCTTCAGATCTGTGATAGAAGGTGTACCCAACAGTTTCTTTTGGGTATCCTATGAAGACGCACTACTCCGATTTGGGTTCGAGCTTATCAGTTTGAAACTTTTTCACATAAGCATCGCAACCCCAAACTTTAAGAAATGACAGCTTTGGTTTCTTGCCAAACCATAGTTCATACGGTGTCATCTCAACGGATTTAGATGGTGGCCTATTTAACGTGAATGCAGCTGTCTCTAATGCATAGCCCCAAAATGATAGTGGTAAATTGGTAAGAGACATCATAGATCGCACCATATCCAATAAAGTACAATTACAATGTTCGGACACACCATTATGTTGTGGTGTTCCAGGTGGCGCGAGTTGCGAAACTATTCCACATTGTTTCAAATGAAGACCAAACTAGTAACTCAAATATTTGCCTCCGCGATCAGATCATAGAAACTTTATTTTCTTGTTACGATGATTCTCCACTTCACTCTGAAATTCTTTGAACTTTTCAAATGTTTCAGACTTATGTTTCATTAAGTAGACATACCCATATCTGCTCAAATCATCTGTGAAGGTCAGAAAATAACGATACCCGCCGCGAGCCTCAACACTTATCGGATCGCATACATCAGTATGTATTATTTCCAATAAGTCAGTTGCTCGCTCCATTGTTCCGGAGAACGGAGTCTTAGTAATCTTGCCCATGAGGCATGGTTCGCAAGCATCAAGTGATTACAAAAGTCCATCAGCATGGAGTTTCTTTATGCGCTTTACACAAATATGACCTAAACGGCAGTACCACAAATAGGTTGCACTATCATTATTAACTTTGCATCTTTTGGCTTCAATATTATGAATATGTGTATCACTATGATCGAGATTCAATAAACCATTCGCCTTGGGTGTATGTGTTGGAAATATGCCCTAGAGGCAATAATAAAATGGTTACTATTGTATTTCCTTGTTCATGATAATTGTCTATTGTTCATGCTATAATTGTATTAACTAGAAATCGTAATACATGTGTGAATACATAGACCACAACACGTCCCTAGTAAGCCTCTAGCTGACTAGCTCGTTGATCAATAGATGATCATGGTTTCCTGACCATGGACATTGGATGTCATTGATAACGGGATCAAATCATTAGGAGAATGATGTGATGGACAAGACCCAATCCTAAGTGTAGCACAAGATCGTGTAGTTCGTTTGCTAAAGCTTTTCTAATGTCAAGTATCTTTTCCTTAGACCATGAGATTGTGCAACTCCAGAATACTGTAGGAATACTTTGGGTGTGCCAAATGTCACAACGTAACTAGGTGGCTATAAAGGTGCACTACGGGTATCTCCGAAAGTGTCTGTTGGGTTGGCACGAATCGAGACTGGGATTGTCACTCCGTATGACGGAGAGGTATCTCTAGGCCCACTCAGTAAGACATCATCGTAATGAGCTCAGTGTGACTAAGGGTTGGTCACGGGATGATGTGTTATGGAACAAGTAAAGTGACTTGCCGGTAATGAGATTGAACAAAGTATTGGGATACCGACGATCGAATCTCGGGCAAGTAACATACCGATTGACAAAGGGAATTGTATACGGGATTCATTAAATCCTCGACATCGTGGTTCATCCGATGAGATTATCGTGGAGCATGTGGGAGCCAACATGGGTATCCAGATCCTGTTGTTGGTTATTGACCAGAGAGTTGTCTCGGTCATGTCTACGTGTCTCCCGAACCCGTAGGGTCTACACACTTAAGGTTCGGTGACGCTAGAGTTGTAGAGATATTAGTATGCAGTTAACCGAAAGTTGTTCGGAGTCCCGGATGAGATCTAGGACGTCACGAGGAGTTCCCGAATGGTCCGGAGGTAAAGATTTATATATAGGAAGTCCAGTTTCGGCCATCGGGAGAGTTTCAGGGGTCACCGGTATTGTACCGGGACCACCAGAAGGGTCCCGGGGGTCCACCGGGTGGGGCCACCTATCCCGGAGGGCACCATGGGCTGAAGTGGCGTGGGAACCAGCCCCTGGTGGGCTGGTGCGCCCCACCCAAGGGCCCAAGGCGCCTAGGGTTGGAAACCCTAGGGGGTCATTTCCCCCCGAGGGGGCATGCTCCCCCCTGGTTGGAAACCCTAAGGGGGTCGTTGCCCCCTGAGGGGCCGCCCCCCCCCCCCCTCTAGATGGGATCTCCAATGGAGCATGCGCCCACCCCCCTAGCCCCTATATATAGTGGAGGGGAGGGAGGGCAGCCGCACCCTGAGCCCTGGCGCCTCCCTCTCCCTCCTGTGACACCTCTTCCTCCTCTAGTAGCGCTTGGCGAAGCCCTGCTGGAATCTCGCTGCTTTCACCACCACGTCGTCGTGCTGCTGGATCTCCATCAACTTCTCCTTCCCCTTGCTGGATCAAGAAGGAGGAGACATCTCCACTCCGTACGTGTGTTGAACGTGGAGGTGCCGTCCGTTCGGCGCTAGGATCATCGGTGATTTGGATCACGACAAGTACGACTCCATCAACCCCATTCTCTTGAACGCTTCTGCTCGCGACCTACAAGGGTATGTAGATGCACTCCTCTCTCTCTCGTTGCTAGATGACTCCATAGATTGATCTTGGTGATGCATAGAAAATTTTAAATTTTTGCTACGATCCCCTATAGTGGCATCATGAGCTAGGTCTATGCGTAGTTTCTATGCACGAGTAGAACACAAGTTGTTGTGGGCGTCGATTTTGTCAATTTACTTGTCGTTACTAGTCTTATCTCGATTCAGCGGCATCGTGGGATGAAGCGGCCCGGACCAACCTTACACGTACGCTTACGTGAGACTGGTTCCACCGACTGACATGCACTAGTTGCATAAGGTGGCTAGCGGGTGTCTGTCTCTCCCACTTTAGTCGGATCGGATTCGATGAAAAGGGTCCTTATGAAGGGTAAATAGAAATTGGCATACCACGTTGTGGTTTTGGCGTAGATAAGAAACGTTCTTGCTATAAACCTATAGCAGCCACGTAAAAAACTTGCAACAACAATTGGAGGACGTCTAACTTGTTCTTGCAGCATATGTCGTGTGATGTGATATGGCCAAAAGGATGTGATGAATGATATATGTGATATATGAGATTGATCATGTTCTTGTAATAGGAATCACGACTTGCATGTCGATGAGTATGACAACCGGCAGGAGCCATAGGAGTTGTCTTAATTTATTTATGACCTGTGTGTCAACATAAACGTCATGTAATTACTTTACTTTATCGCTAACCGTTAGCCATAGTAGTAGAAGTAATAGTTGGCGAGACAACTTCATGAAGACACGATGATGGAGATCATGATGATGGAGGTCATGGTGTCATGCCGGTGACAATGATGATCATGGCGCCCCGAAGATGGAGATCAAAAGGAGCAAAATGATATTGGCCATATCATGTCACTATTTGATTGCATGTGATGTTTATCATGTTTTACATCTTATTTGCTTAGAAC
This sequence comes from Triticum timopheevii, assembly GCA_963921465.1. NCBI lineage: Eukaryota > Viridiplantae > Streptophyta > Magnoliopsida > Poales > Poaceae > Triticum > Triticum timopheevii. The sequence continues at coordinate 9,457,084 of OY997262.1, forward strand.
GACGGTAGCATAAATAAGATGATCCCTCGCAATAATTTCAAGAAAGTGTTCCCCTAATTGTGCACCGTTGGTAAGGTCTGTTATTCCGTAGCACCAGGTGATGATCGGGTGTGATAGGTTCTAACATTCGCATACAACGAGTGTAAGCCAGATTTACACACGCAATACACTTAGGTTGACTTGACGAGCCTAGCATGTACAGACATGGCCTCGGAACATGGAAGACCGAAAGGTCGAACATGAGTCGTATAGAAGATACGATCAACATGAAGATGTTCACCGATGATGACTAGTCCGTCTCACGTGATGATCGGACACGGCCTAGTTCACTCGGATCATGTATCACTTAGATGACTAGAGGGATGTCTATCTAAGTGGGAGTTCACTAAATAATTTGATTAGATGAACTTAATTATCATGAACATAGTCAAAAGGTCTTTGCAAATTATGTCGTAGCTCACGCTTTGGTTCTACTATTTTAGATATGTTCCTAGAGAAAATTTAGTTGAGAGTTGACAGTAGCAATTATGCGGACTGGGTCCGTAAACTGAGGATTGTCCTCATTGATGCACAGAAGGATTATGTCCTTAATGCACCGCTTAGTGTGCTGAACCTCGAGCGTCGTCTGTAGATGTTGGGAAACATCTGACATACACGTTTTGATGACTACGTGATAGTTCAGTGTGTAATGCTAACGGTTTAGAATTGTGGCACCAAAGACGTTTTTGAAACGTCGCAGAACATATGAGATGTTCCAAGGACTGAAATTGGGATTTCAGACTAGTGCCCATGTCAAGAGGTATGAGACCTCTGACAAGTTTCTTAAGCCCGCAAACTAAGGGACAAAAGCTCAATCGTTGAGCATGTGCTCAGATTGTCTGAGTACTACAATCGCTTGAATCGAGTGGGAGTTGATCTTTCAGATGAGATAGTGATGATTCTCCATAGTCACTGCCACCAAGCTATTGGAGCTTCGTGATGAACTATAACATATCAGGGATAGACATGATGATCCTTGAGCAACTCGCGATGTTTGACACCGCAAAAGTAGAAATCAAGTAGGAGCATCAATTGTTGATGGTTAAACCACTAGTTTCAAGAAGGGCAAGGGAAAGAAGGGATACTTTATGAAACGGCAAATCAGTTGTTGCTCTAGTGAAGAAACCCAAGGTTGAACCCAAACCCGAGACTAAGTGCTTCTGTAATGAGGGGAACGGTCACTGAAGCAGAACTACCCTAGATACTTAGTAGATGAGAAGGCTGGCAAGGTCAACAGAAGTGTTTTGAATATACGTTATATTATTGTGTACTTTACTAGTACTCCTAGTAGCACCAGGGTAATAAATACCGGTTCGGTTGCTAAGTGTTAGTAACTCGAAATAAAAGGCTGCGGAGACTAGCTAAAGGTGAGATGACGATATGTGTTGGAAGTGTTTCCAAGGTTGATGTGATCAAACATCGCACGCTCCCTCTACCATCGGGATTGGTGTTAAACCGAAATAATTGTTATTTGGTGTTTGCATTGAGCATAGACATTATTGGATTATGTTTATATCCATACGGTTATTCATTTAAGGAGAATAATGGTTACTCTATTTATTTGAATAATACCTTCAATGGTCTTGCACCTAAAATGAATGGTTTATTGAATCTCGATCGTAGTGATACACATGTTCATGCCAAAAGATATAAGATAGTAATGATAGTACCACATACTTGTGGCACTGCCATTTGAGTCATGTTGGTACAAAACGCATGAAGAAGCTCCATGTTGATGGATCTTTGGACTCACTCGTTTTGAAAAGATTGAGACATGCGAACCATGTCTATTGGTAGATATGCATGAAGAAACTCCATACAGATGGATCGTTTGGACTCACTTGATTTTGAATCACTTGAGACATGCAAATCATACCACATGGGCAAGATGACTGAAAGACCTCGTTTTCAGTAAGATGGAACAAGAAAGCAACTTGTTGGAAGTAATACATTTTGATGTGTGCAGTCCAATGAGTGTTGTGGCATGCAGTGGATATCGTTATGTTCTTACTTCACAGATGATTTGAGTAGATGCTGAGTATATTTACTTGATGAAACACAAGTCTGAATTATTGAAAGGTTTAAGTAATTTCAGAGTGAAGATCGTCGTGACAAGAGGATAAAATGTCTATGATATGATCATAGAGATGAATATCTGAGTTACGAGTTTGGCACACAATTAAGACATTGTGGAAATTGTTTCACAACTAATACCGCCTGGAACACCATAGTGTGATGGTGTGTCCGAACATCATAACTGCACCCTATTGGATATGGTGCATACCATGATGTCTCTTATTGAATTGCCACTATCGTTTATGGGTTAGGCATTAGAGACAACCGCATTCACTTTAAATAGGGCACCACGCAATTACGTTGAGATGACACCGTATGAACTATGGTTTAGAGAAACCTAAGCTGTCGTTTCTTAAAAGTTTGGGGCTGCGACGCTTATGTGAAAAAGTTTCAGGCTGATAAGCTCGAACCCAAAGCGAATAAATGCATCTTCATAGAATACCCAAAACAGTTGGCTATACCTCCTATTTCAGATCCGGAAGCAAAAGTGATTGTTTCTAGAAACGGGTCCTTTCTCGAGGAAAAGTTTCTCTCAAAAGAATTGAGTGGGAGGATGATGGAGACTTGATAAGGTTATTGAACCATCACTTCAACTAGTTTGTAGCGGGGCACAGGAAGTTGTTCCTGTGGCACCTACACCAATTGAAGTGGAAGCTTATGATAGTGATCATGAAACTTCGGATCAAGTCACTACCAAACCTCATAGGTCGACAAGGATGCGTACTACTTCAGAGAGGTACGTAATGTTGTCTTGGAAGTCATGTTGCTAGACAACAACGAACCTACGAGCTATGGAGAAGCGATGGTGGGCCCGGATCCCGACGAATGGCTCGAGGCCATAAAATCCGAGAGAGGATCCATGTATAAAACAAAGTATAGACTTTGAAAGAACTACTAGATGGTCATAAGGCTGTTGGGTGCAGATGGATTTTAAAAGGAAGATGGACAATGATGGTAAGTGTCACCATTAAGAAAGCTCGACTTGTCGTTAAGATGTTTCCCGACAAGTTCAAGGAGTTGACTACGATGAGAATTTCTCACTCGTAGCGATGCTAAGAGTCTGTTGGAATTATGTTAGCGGTTACTGCATTATTTATGAAATCTTGCAGATAGGATGTCAAAACATTGTTTCCTCGACGATTTTCTTGAGGAAAGGTTGTATGTGATACAACCAAAAGGTTTTGTCAATCCTGAAAGATGCTGACAAGTATGCAAAGCTCTAGCAATCCTTCTAAGGACTGGAGTAAGCATCTCGGAGTTGGAATGTACGCTTTGATGAGATGATCAAAGATTTTGGGTTTATACAAAGTTTATGAGAAACTTGTATTTCCAAAGAAGTGAGTGGGAGCACTATAGAATTTTTGATGAGTATATGCTGTTAACATATTGTTGATCAGAAATGATGTGGAATTTCTTGAAAGCATACAGGGTTATTTGAAAAGTGTTTTTCAATGGAAAACCTGGATTAAGCTACTTGAACATTGAGCATCAATATCTATAAGGATAGATCAAAAACGCTTAATAGTACTTTCAAATGAATACATACCGTGACAAGATTTTGAAGGAGTTCAAAATAGATCAGCAAAGAAGGAGTTCTTGGCTGTGTTACAAGGTGTGAGCATTGAGTAAGACTTAAGACCTGACCACGGCAGAAGAGAGAGAAAGGACAAAGGTCGTCCCCTATGCTTTAGACATAGGTTCTAAAGTATGCTATGCTTTGTACCGCACCTAAAGTGTGCCTTGCCATGAGTCAGTCAAGGGGTACAGGAGTGATCCAGGCATGGATCACATGACAGCGGTCGAACTTATCCTTAGTAACTAGTGGACTAAGGAATTTTCTTCATTATGGAGGTGGTAAAAGAGTTCGTCGTAAAGGGTTATGTTGATGCAAACTTTGACACTAATCCGGATGACTCTGAGTAGTAAACCGGATTCGTATAGTAGAGCAATTATTTGGAATAGCTCAAAGTAGCGTGTGGTAGTTGCATCTACAAGATGACATAGATATTTGTAAAGCACACATGGATCTGAAAGGTTCAGACCCATTGACTAATAAACCTCTCTCACAAGCGAGATATGAACAAACCCCATGGGTGTTGGATTCATTACAATCACATAGTGATGTGAACTAGATTACTGACTCTAGTGCAAGTGGGAGACTATTGGAAATATGCCCTAGAGGCAATAATAAAATGGTTATTATTGTATTTCCTTGTTCATGATAATTGTCTATTGTTCATGCTATAATTGTATTAACTGGAAACCGTAATACATGTGTGAATACATAGACCATAACATGTCCCTACTAAGCCTCTAGTTGACTAGCTCATTGATCAATAGATGGTCATGGTTTCCTGACCATGGACATTGGATGTCATTGATAACGGGATCACATCATTAGGAGAATGATGTGATGGACAAGACCCCATCCTAAGCGTAGCACAAGATCGTGTAGTTCGTTTGCTAAAGCTTTTCTAATGTCAAGTATCTTTTCCTTAGACCATGAGAATGTGCAACTCCCGGATACTGTAGGAATACTTTGGGTGTGCCAAACGTCACAACGTAACTGGGTGGCTATAAAGGTGCACTACAGGTATCTCCGAAAGTGTCTGTTGGGTTGGCACGAATCGAGACTGGGATTTGTCACTCCGTATGACGGAGAGGTATCTCTGGGCCCACTCGGTAAGACATCATCGTAATGAGCTCAATGTGACTAAGGGTTGGTCACGGGATGATGTGTTACGGAACGAGTAAAGTGACTTGCCGGTAATGAGATTGAACAAGGTATTGGGATACTGACGATCGAATCTCGGGCAAGTAACATACCGATTGACAAAGGGAATTGTATACGGGGTTGATTAAATCCTCAAGATCGTGGTTCATTCGATGAGATTATCGTGGAGCATGTGGGAGCCAACATGGGTATCCAGATCCCGCTATTGTTTATTGACTAGAGAGTTGTCTCGGTCATGTTTACGTGTCTCCCGAACCCGTAGGGTCTACACACTTAAGGTTCGGTGACGCTGGAGCTGTAGAGATATTAGTATGCGGTTAACCGAAAGTTGTTTAGAGTCCCGGATGAGATCCTGGACATCACGAGGAGTTCCGGAATGGTCCGGATGTAAAGATTTATATATAGGAAGTCCAGTTTCGGCCACCGGGAGAGTTTCAGGGGTCGCCGGTATTGTACCGGGACCACCGGAAGGGTCCCGGGGGTCCACCTATCCTGGAGGGCCCCATGGGCTGAAGTGGCATGGGAACCAGCCCCTGGTGGGCTGGTGCACCCCACCCAAGGTCCCAAGGCGCCTAGGGTTGGAAACCCTAGGGGGTGTTGCCCCCCGAGGGGGCATGCGCCCCCCTGGTTGGAAACCCTAAGGGGGCCGTTGCCCCCGAGGGCCGCCCCCCCCCCCCCTCTAGATGGGATCTCCAAGGGGGCATGCACCTCCCCCTAGCCCCTATATATAGTGGAGGGGAGGGAGGGCAGCCGCACCCTAAGCCCTGGCGCCTCCCTCTCCCTCCCATGACACCTCTTCCTCCTCGAGTAGCGCTTGGCGAAGCCCTGCTGGAATCCCGCTGCTTCCACCACCACATCGTCGTGCTACTGGATCTCCATCAACTTCTCCTTCCCCTTGCTATATCAAGAAGGAGGAGACGTCTCTGCTCCGTACGTGTGTTGAACGCGGAGGTGTCGTCTGTTCGGCGCTAGGATCATCGGTGATTTGGATCACGACAAGTACGACTCCATCAACCCCGTTCTCTTGAACGCTTCTGCTCGCGATCTATAAGGGTATGTTGATGCACTCCTCTCTGTCTCGTTGCTAGATGACTCCATAGATTGATCTTGGTGATGCGTAGAAAATTTTAAATTTCTACTACGATCCCCTACAGTATGACCACAGAAGGTTTTATTCATGTAAACAGAATAACAATTATTCTTTGACTTAAAAGAATAACCATATTGCAATAAACATGATCCAATAATATTATGCTCAACGCAAACACCAAATAACATTTATTTTAGGTTCAACACTAATCCTCAACTAGTCTTTGTTTATTTTGCAACTCCCGTTTCGAGTTACTACTCTTAGTAACTGAACCAGTATCAAATACCGAGGGGGTTTGCTATAAACACTAGTGAAGTACACATCAACAACATGTATATCAAATATACCTTTGTTCACTTTGCCATCCTTCTTATCGGCCAAGTATCTAGGGTAGTTCCCACTTCCAGTGACCATTTCCTTTGCAGTAGAAGCACTCTGTTTCAGGCTTGGGTCTAGCTTTGGGCTTCTTCATGGGAGTGGCAACTTGCTTGGCATTATTCTTGAAGTTCCCTTTCTTTCCCTTGCCCTTTTACTTGAAACTAGTGGTCTTGTCAACCATCAACACTTGATGCTTTCCTTGATTTCTACCTTTGCCGATTTCAGCATCGCGAAGAGCTCGGGGAATCGTTTTCTTCATCCCTTGCATATTATAGTTCATCACGAAGTTCTAGTAACTTGGTGATAGTGACTAGAGAACCTTTGTCAATTAATATCTTATCTGGAAGATTAAATCCCACTTGATTCAAGCAATTGTAGTACCCAGACAATCTAAGCATATGCTCACAGGTTGAGCTATTCTCCTCCTTCTTGTAGGCAAAGTACTTGTCAGAGGTCTCATACCTCTAGACTCGGGCATGAGTCTAAAATACAAATTTCAGCTCTTGGAACATCTTATATGCTCCGTGGTGTTCAAAACATTTTTGAAGTCGCGGTTCTAAGCCGTAAAGCATGGTGCACTAAACTATCAAATAGTCATCATATCGAGCTTTGTCAAGCGTTCATAACGTGTGCATATGATCATGAAATAGGTCTGTCACCTAGCGGTGCATCAAGGACATAATTCTTCTGTGAAGTAATGAGGATAACCCTCAGATCACAGAGCTAGTCCGCATCATTGCTACTAACATCTTTCAACTTAGTTTTCTCTAGGAACATATCAAAAATAAACGGGGAGCTACATCGCAAGCTATTGATCTACAACATAGATATGCAAATACTATCAGGACTAAGTTCATGATAAATTAAAGTTCAATTAATCATATTACTTAATAACTCCCACTTAGATAGACATCCCTCTAATCATCTAAGTGATCACGTGATCTATATCAACTAAACCATGTCCGATCATCACGTGAGATGGAATAGTTTTCAATGGTGAACATCACTATGTTCATCATATCTACTATATGATTCACGCTCGACCTTTAGGTCTTAGTGTTCCGAGGCCATATCTGCATATGCTAGGCTCGTCAAGTTTAACCAGAGTATTCTGCATGTGCAAAACTGGCTTGCACCCGTTGTATGTGAACGTAGAGCTTATCACACCCGATCATCACGTGGTGTCTCGGCATGACGAACTGTAGCAGCGGTGCATACTCAGGGAGAACACTTATACCATGAAATTTAGTGAGAGATCATCTTATAATGCTACCACCAAACTAAGAAAAATAAGATGCATAAAGGATAAACATCACATGGAATCAAAATATGTGACATGATATCACTACTAGGGAAAACCTTATATATACACAGAATCTTAGCAGCAGTGCGGCACAAAAAGAGGCACTACTGCTAATTAGCAGTAGCGAGGTTAAGAAAAGCATGCTACTGATGTAAATTTAGCAGTAGCGCGTGATGTCTAAACCGCGCTGCTACAAAAATCCACCGACAGTACCCAACAACCTAAGTTTACCAACAGCGCGGCGTCACGATGCGCGCTACTGCTAATGCAATAGTAGTAGTGCGCTTTTTAGTCACGTCGCTGCTGCTAATTTTGAAATTGTCCACATGGTTGGCACGTTTAGTAGTAGTGTGTGTGACAAAAGGGTGTTGCTGCTACGCTCTTAGCAGTAGCGCATTTTTCCTCCTCCGCTACTGCTAAGACGCAGCACCCCACCACCTTTTCCCACCCCTCCCCCATCTCCTCTCCTCCATTTCCCCTACCTCCCACATGCATCCTCCCTCTCTCACTCTTCTTATTCCTCAATACTTCTCCCCCCATTACTCTCCCTCTTCTACCTACCTTTCTCTCTCTTCATTACTCCTAGCTAACACCACCTCCATTAATGCATCTCCTTTCTCTTTTTCCTTCCCCTCCACTAGTTGAAGTTGTCTCCTCCCAAATTAGCTAGCTAGGTAGATGTAGCATTTAGTCAAGTGACCAATATTTGCCCCCTAACTAGATCTAGCTTTGTCAAGAAGAGCTTTGTGCACTTTTGATCTCCCTATATCATCATCTTCACCGTGTGCTCAATCTCGAGAAAGAGGTGATTAAAATTTCATGCTTTTGCAAAATGGAAATATGTGTATGTGTGTGTGATATGATAATTGGTAAATATGATAGAAATTGTGTGTGTGGCATATGTTGACGCCAAATTGTGCTTTTGAGTTGCCTATGTTTTGCCAAAATGTCGATTTATTTCCGTTTCAGCGAATTCCGGGCAAACTCTAGATCTATATATGTCCTATTTTTAGGAAAGGTCATGCCGAATTTTTGTATGACTTTGATGCATGCATGCATTTTTATAATCAATTTGTTCATTATTACCATGCAGACGTTCATGATGGTCAGTGGAACGATGGTGGACAGGTGGTTGCGGTCGGCGGTGCAGGACATGAAAGAAAATAACCGGACAGAGGTTTTATGTCCGTGTCGAAAATGCAAAGGAATAGTTTGACTCGACCCCTATGACGATGGTCGTGTCGAAGCGCACCTGCTCATGACTGGTTTCATGGATGGCTATACTCGGTGGATAATTGAAGATGAGGGCGACGATGTTGAGGACGCCGACGGGGCAGGCAATGATGACACGGGGCAAGACGAAGACATGATTGATAATGACAGCGGGGAAGAGGTCGGACATGGCGGCGGAGAAGGGGCCGGACATGGCGGCAGAGAGAACATGGACTCCACGCAGCAGAGTTTGTCGGTACTAAGTTCAATCGTGCGGGACCCTCATGTTCAAGAACTGCTTTGCAAGGAGAAGAGTACTGAGAGAGCTGCTTCTAGAGAGGAGGCTAAGCTGGAGCAACTGGTGGTAGACTCGAACACTCCATTGTATGATGGTTGCAATCCTAAGGAGACCCGCTTGAGTTTCATGCTCCAACTCCTGAAGACGAAGGCTAAAAACAAATGGACCGACACTAGCCTCGATGAGCATCTCAAGTACCTAAAGGATGTTCTTCCCGCGGGGAATCTATGTCCTACTAGTGTTGATGAGGCCAAGAAGATCGTGTGCCCTCTTGATCTGCCGCATGTTAGATACCATGCATGCATCAATGATTGCATAATTTATCGGAAGGAGCATGCGGAAAAAACAAGTTGTCCAGTGTGTAATGCTTCTCGATACAAGAAGGCCGGGAAGAAATGTCCCCAGAAAGTTGTATGGTACTTACCGATCACTCCCCGTCTCCAGCGGTATTTTGTAGATCCCAAGGAAGCAAAGCTAATGCGCTGGCACACGGAGGGGAAGAAGCCCGACGATGGAGATGATCCGAAGCTGAGACACGTCAAGGATGGAAGCCAGTGGAGAGCGTTGAACAGCTTCTATCGGTATTTCGAATGTGATGCAAGGAACATCGTGCTCGGCTCGTGTACTGATGGCATGAATCCGTTTGGCAACCAGAACACCAACCATAGCACATGGCTTGTGTTTGTATGGATGTACAACCTCCCCCTGGTTGTGCATGAAGTCGAAGTACATTCACATGAGCATGCTTATTCAAGGGCCGAAACAACCAGGAAATAATATTAATTTGTATCTGGGGCTACTTCAAGAGGAGTTAGACACTTTATAGAAAACACCGGCCAAGACATGGGACGCCAGCAAAGGCGAGTATTTCTACATGAGAGCCGCGTTGATCACGACAGTGCACGACTATCTTGGTTACAGATATATCGCAGGCCAGGTGTGCCATGGATATTGCAGATGCACGCGGTGCATGGATGATACGACATCTCAACAGCTAACGTCAAGGAAAGATGGCAGGTCTGGGAAAATCGTGTACATGGGGCATCGAAGATGGCTCGAATAGGACGACCCATGGAGAAACCGTGGAGATCTATTCAATGGTCACGCTGAGCATCGAGGACCTCCACGTAAGTGGAGCAGTGCTGAAATCAATGAGCTGTTGAAAAACTGGAAGGAGTGCCTCGCGCCGGGAAAGACGATGAAAAAGGCGTTGGAGCCGCTACTGAAGGTATGGAAGACGAGGTCTGTGTTCTGGGACTTGGAGTACTGGGACAAACTCGATACACCTCATTGCCTTAATCAAATGCACATATGTAAGAATGTCCTTGAGAGCTTGCTTGCGACACTGATGAACATGTCGGATAAGACTAAGGATGGGCCGAAGGCAAGAAAAGACCTGCAAGATTTGAATATCAGGGAAGATCTGCACATGCCGCCCCATAAACAGTCAGACAAGACAGAGACGGAGACAGAGGTGCGGGAGAAGAAGGGCAAGAAAATAAAGAAAGAGGATTATTGCCCCCCTTCTTGCTTCACCTTAAGTCAGGCTGAGATCGATCAATTCTTTAAGTGCCTTACCAGAGTCAAAGTTAGTTCTGGTTACTATGGCAAGATAAGTAGATATCTAGACACGGACAAGAAAAGGTTCAGCGGGATGAAGTCCCATGACTGTCATGTGATGATGATGCAGATACTACCTATTACTCTTAGAGGGATAATGGAAAAGCACATCCGTGACACGCTTATTGGTCTCTGCAACTTTTTCGATGTCATCTCTCAAAAGTCGATCAGTCTGAAGCAACTCCGAAGGCTATAGGAAGAGATTGTTGTGATACTGAATGAGCTTGAGATGTACTTCCCGCCCACATTCTTTGACGTGATGGTGCATCTGTGTGTCCATATTGTGGACGACATAATAGACTTGGGGCCGTCATTTTTGCACAACATGATGATGTTTGAGAGGATGAATGGGATCATCAAAAGATTCGTTCATAACATGTCCTGTCCGGATGAAAGCATCATCGAGGGCTATCTGACACAAGAGTGCATCTCTTTCTGCGAGAATTTTCTATATGGCGCAGACTAGCCGCCTGGTGTTAGTGTTGGTTTGCCCATTAACAAGCACGATGGGAGGCTTGAAGGAGAAGGTCACTCCAACGGTCGCAGGGAACTGCATGTGGCATACTCAGATCGATGCAGTGACTTTGACAGAGCAAACTTGGTAGTGCTACAACACCTAGAAGAGGTAGATCCTTTCGTGGCACTGCACAAAGAAATTATCGCAAAGAAGTATCGTGACCGGGGGTATGCAGGACGGACGCCGAAGTTACTAGAGAGCACAACTCCACTTTCCTGCATTGGTTCAAATAGCATATTATTGCTAATCCCCTGGAGGAGAGCTCTAAGGAAGGATTGCTCATATACGCCTTAGCACATGGCCCCTCGCCCAACCTCCTAACCAATCAGGCATACGATATCAATGGATACACGTTCTACACTGAGGCCAAACATATGGACAATGATGATCAGAACTCAGGGGTGATGATGGAATGCATGACCGGCAGCGACAACGGCGCAACTGAAAGATTTTACGGAAGGGTCGAGGAGATCTGGGAGCTTGACTACTCTGGACTACACAACACGATGATGTTCCATGTCAGATGGGCTAAGAATGTCGAAAGAGAAAACCGGAATTTCACTACCATGACTATACCAGACGCCAAGAGCACTACCATGAACGCTATCGCAAAAAATGAGCCATGGGTACACGCTAAGCACGTGACATAATGCTTCTTCATAACCGACCCGCGCAATTCCAGCTGTGTTGTCGTGAGGAGAGGCAAAAGGAACATCATTGGAATGGATGGAGTTGCCAACGAGGAAGACTACGATCAGTACGGCAACCCAATGAGGGAAGATGATGATGATGATGATGAAGTATACGTCAAAAGAAGAATCAATACTACATTACCTAAGAAAAATCGTACTCCATGGAAAAGGCAAAGTCACAATGAGGGGCTCAATTATTCTTCAACGAACAAGAAGGGAAAGAAGCTAACTCAAAAATGAAAATGTCAACGCTGAGAATAAATGAAAGAAGGGAAATAATCAATATATGTTCCTATTTTGTATACATATTTAATCGTCAAATGATGCAATATATATTGCCTTCAATTCCCTTCGTTAACTGCTCTCAAAAAAAGTGAGAGAAATTGGGCCTTCTGACCAAGATGCAGACGAGATGGATTATGAGGGTGAACAAGAGTACCTCGACTATTTGACTGCTAAGAAAATGCAAAGTCAAGGTTTGCTACAGGCAGTCAATACAGCTGAGGACGCGAAAAAAATAGCCGAGGAGAAAAATGAGTTGCTACAGCAGGCAGTCAATGTAGCTGTAACTGCCTGCAGAAATGATTTCGCTACTAACTTGGTTCCAGCTATCATCAACTGGATGAAGGAAAATCCAGACAATATGGTACATGATTTCCCGTTGCCCAGTTTCATTGGGAGCAACTCCATGAACAACAACGCCACCGCACCATCACTTGCTCATGCAACCGAGCCTCCTCTCATAGTCGCTCCCGCTCATAGCAGCCCGTCCTCAGTCTCTAGTGCGTTAGGTGGGCCTTCGTCTTTGGCTGAGCTCGACGCCCTCACGGTAATTACATGTCACACCAACATATATATATATATATATATATATATATATATATATATAATATTCCATTTTCATTGCCTTTCGTATGTTTTACGCCACAGACATGTGTTTGCAGGCTGAAGAAACCCCGTGCACCATACTATCAAAGGCCAGAAGGTGGACGTGGGAAAGGGGATGATAATGAACCCCTTGCAACCCACGTTCCACAATCACCCGATCCCCGCTGGGCACTTCAGAGTTAACTTGTCCAGTGTGAAATCAGGGCATGAGCATTTGCCTCCTCCAGTACAGCATGTTGGAGAGGACGACGAGACCCCACCACAGATTGGAAGCTGCAAGAGTTGGGTGCTGCTATGGCCGAAGAATCTTATTCGTCTGGAGCCGGCCAAGAGCACACCAATAACCACACATCAACAACCATGTGCGGAGACCACCACCCCGCCTACGCAATTACCAGCTCCTGTAGTGCCGGGTGAGAGCGGCGGACGACATGATGAAGGGGGTGCAATAGTACTGGCTGATGTAATCGGTCCTGTAGAACATAGAATGGATGATGAGACGGAGGTCAACCCAATGGGTTTCCTCAATACAAACGCGTATGACTGTGACATAGATATGATGAGTCAACCATATGACGAATCGGGCTATCAGCATGCTAATGAGGATATGGATGATCTGCCCGGGTAGGAAGGTCGTAGCAGGGATTGCAAAAAGTCTCTCTTCATGAAATCCTCACAGGACACGCGTGAAGATGCTGCCTCAACACAGGCTCAACTAGCCGAGGGTCGTACAGTGCTTAGCCCAGGAACACTGGGGCAGGGGTTAAGGAAGGGTCTGGAAGGTGTGCCCAAGAAAAAGGAGAGGAAGAGATCGGGGAAGATAGCTGCCTCCAAACAAGCCAGAGCACATATCAGCTAGATGATGGATTCTGAAGAGCATGTACCCGTGAAAGGTACGGCCATGTTCCATCTCACAGGCGAGCCGATGCTACCGTCCAAACCGCTGGAGGCACTATCAGGGGATCTCAGGAGACTGCATGACCATGTGTTGTCGATTGAGAAAAGCCTACTAGCCTCAAAGGATCCAGGATATCCGACATACGCGGCTTGTGTGTCTGAGGGGAAGTGCTACGTCAACACACAGCCCGCAGACGTGTTCTTCCTGCGGTTTGACCATATCTTTGAGATGTTTCTGACAAGGTGGATCGATTTTACAATCGTCCGCCTTTTTGCGCTACATATGAGCTCGGTCATGAAGAGAGAAGAAGTCTCGCAAATTGGTGTGGCGGATTCGTACTACATGCACGAGTCTTTCTTGAGTTCCGGCGACTTTGAGCTTGATACTTCTAGGGACTACCTCCAAAACTTCATGGTACAGAATAAGGACCAGGAAATTGTCCTCCTGCCTTATCATCCAAAGTAAGTCAGTTCCGGACAACCCTTTCGTACATTTCAATCATTCCTTCTCGCTCATACGGAGAATAATTTGAGGTGTCTTTTCCCCGCAGCAACGGGCATGCCATCCTTATCATTCTTTACCCGCGAGTCTCCCACGTCGTGTTTTTGACCCCTCCAGAGACTACGAGAAGAAGGACTACACCCACATAATGAATATTCAAGATGATGCTCTCCAAGGCTTCAGCATTAGAGGTGGCCACATGCAGATCAGGAAACAAAGGAACAAGAAGATGGGTTTCACGCATAAAACTAACTTCTACTGCATCCATGTCCCAAAACCAAGCAAGAAGGATGGATTCTACATCCTCCATCTCATGATTGAGTTCAGCACGGATCACCAAAAGCTTCGCATGACAAGCAGAAATGATGATCATATCCACAAGTGGCTAGAATCTCATGGAGAAGCGGATTATAAACTTATAGATGACTTCTTTCGCATACAAAGGGACATTGCGACGATCATCATGAATGAAGTCGTCGATGAGAAGGGCATGTTCCACCACGGTCCTATATCGCGAGCTGACGTCCGAACTCGCATAGGCGTGCAACGTCAAGACCTCACGCCGTTCAAGAAGCTAGGGTACATCCTTGATGATATGGAAGGATGGAACTTCTAGTGATTTACGATGTTGATGATGATGATATGTGTCGGTTGAACTTGTATACTTTCTGTAGCGATGAAACTTTGTGATATCCATGGTCCCTGCCGAACTTGTGTAACGCTACTTTGTTTGTTTGGGTACGATGACCTGCGTACCTCTAGTTAATTAGTTTGCATACTGTATGTTGCATCTAGTTGCTAGTTAACCCTTTCTTTTTCGTGTTGCTCTAATATATTTTGTTGCATATGATTGTACATCCTCTTGATGAAGATGCATCTCTAACAGGTACCTAGTTTCTTGATGGCGAGATGGCGGTGCTATGTCGTGTACAAAGGGAAGGTTCCGGGGTGTACAATGAGTTGCCTGAGTGTTAGGCGCAAGTGAATGGGGTCTCGGGTGCCAGCCATAAAGGCTTCAAAAGCAGACAAGAAGGAGAAGCTAGTTACTTGAGGTTCACGCTAGTGCGAGAGAGGACTCGTAACCGCCGCCTCATGTACTGCATAGTTCCGCTCTCACTCATAGTGATAGCTCTTCTCGCGTATACCACTGTTTAGATGGATGACGTTGTAGTTGCAAGTATTCGAGACTTGCATGTATCGCTATTTTTGAGATGATGACGAGATACCACTTTGTGTTGGATGATGATTATGATGAGACTATTTGTATGTACATGCTATGATTACATTTGTGGTCTCACAGCCATTTGTATGTGTATCATGATGACATTTGTATCTGCTAAAGTTTCTTGTATAAAGCCTATTCAAATACAAAACAAATATGCAGAAAAAACAAAAACTACTAAAATTAGCAGTAGCGAGTGGAGAAAAGTTAGCAGCAGCACCACAGTAGCAGTAGAGCGTCCAGGCAAAGCGCACTAGAGCTATTAGCAGTAGCGAGCTTCCACGAAGCGCGTTGCTACTACACTTGTATAGCAGTAGCGCGTGCACACCCGCGCTACTGCTACGGGTTAGCTGTAGCGCCTTATTAGTAGCGCCGGTCCCCGCGCTACTGATATACCTAGAACCCGCGCTGCTGCTAGCCTTTTCCCTAGTAGTGTATGGCCATGATCATCTTGCACTTTTGATCTCCATCTCCAAAGTACCGTCATGATCTCTATCAACGTGTCATCATATTCGTCTCGCCTACTATTGCTCTTGCAACTATTGCTATCATATAGCGATAAAGTAAAGCAATTATTTGGCGCTTGCATCTTATGCAATAAAGAGACAACCATAAGGCTTCTGCCAGTTGCCGA
Organism: Triticum timopheevii; assembly: GCA_963921465.1. Taxonomy (NCBI): domain Eukaryota; kingdom Viridiplantae; phylum Streptophyta; class Magnoliopsida; order Poales; family Poaceae; genus Triticum; species Triticum timopheevii. Next base: position 9,473,186 of record OY997262.1, read on the forward strand.
TAACTTCAACAAAAACATGATCATCTCATACAACAACTTATATCTCATCACATCTTAACCATATCACATCACAACATGCCCTACAAAAACAAGTTACACATCCTCTACTTTGTTGTTGCAAGTTTTACGTGGCTGCTACGGGTTGGGCAAGAACCGTTCTTACCTACGCATCAAAAACCACAACGCAGTATAGTGATTGCTTTTTGATCTTCAGAAAGAACCCTGTTCATTGAATCTGATTCAACTAAAGTTGGAGAAACAGACACCCACGAGCCACCTGTGTGCGAAGCACGTCGGTAGAACCAATCTCGCGTAAGCGTACGCGTAATGTCGGTCTAAGCCGCTTCATCCAACAATACCGCTGAATCAAGAATCAACTAGTGACTATAAGCAATATGTATATATCCACGCCCACAACTCCTTTGTATTCTACTCGTGCATATAACATCTACGCATAGACCTGGCTCGGATGCCACTGTTGGGTAACGCAGTAATTTCAAAAAATTCCTACACACACGCAAGATCATGGTGATGCATAGCAACAAGAGGGAGAGTGTTGTCTACGTACCCTCGTAGACCGTAAGCGGAAGCGTTATGAAAATGTGGTTGATGTAGTCGTATGTCTTCACGATCGACCGATCCTAGTACCGAAAGTAAGGCACCTCCGTGATCTGCACACGTTCGGCTCGGTGACGTCCCACGAACTCTCAGCCAGCTGAGTGTCGAGGGAGAGTTTCATCTGCACGACGGCATGATGACGGTGATGATGATGCTACCGTCGCAGGGCTTCGCCTAAGCACTACGATGATATGGCCGAGCTGGATTATGGTGGAGGGGGGCACCACACACGGCTAAGAGATCAATGATCAAATTGTGTGTCTATGGGGTGTCCCCTAGCCACATATATAAAGGATGGAGTGAGGAGGAGGCCGACCCTCATAGGGCGCGCCCAAAGTGTGGAGTCCTACTAGGACTCCCTAGTCCTAGTAGGATTCCATCTCCCACATGGAATAGGAAAAAGGGAAGGGAGAAGGAGAAGGAAGGAAGGGGGCGTCCCCTTTCCCTAGTACAATTCGGACCAGTCAATGGGGAAGGGGCACGGCGACTCTTGAGGCCTTTCTCTCCTTTCCCGTATGGCCCATTAAGGCCTAGTACGAATTCCCGTAACTCTTCGGTACTCCGAAAAATACCCGAATCACTCAGAACCTTTCTGATGTCCGAATATAGACTTCCAATATATCAATCTTTACGTCTCGACCATTTCGAAACTCCTCGTCATGTCCCCGATCTCATCCGGGACTTCAAAAAAACTTCGGTCATCAAATCACATAACTCATAATACAAATTGTCATAGAATGTTAAGCGTGCGGACCCTATGGGTTCAAGAACTATGTAGACATGACCAAGAATCATCTCTGGTCAATAACCAATAGCGAAACCTGGATGCTCATATTGGTTCCTACATATTCTACAAAGATCTTTATCGGTCAAACCGCATAACAACATACGTTGTTCCCTTTGTCATCGGTATGTTACTTGCCCGAGATTCGATCGTCGGTATCTCAATACGTAGTTCAATCTCGTTACTGGCAAGTCTCTTTACTCATTCTGTAATGCATCATCCCGCAACTAACTTATTAGTCACATTGCTTGCAAGGCTTATAGTGATGTGCATTACCGGGAGGGCCCAGAGATACCTCTCTGATAGATAGAGTGACAAATCCTAATCTCGATCTATGCCAACTAAACAAACACCATTGGAGACACCTGTAGAGCATCTTTATAATCACCTAGTTACGTTGTGACATTTGATAGCACACAAGGTGTTCTCCAGTATTTGAGAGTTGCATAATCTCATAGTCAGAGGAACATGTATAAGTCATGAAGAAAGCAGTAGCAATAAAACTGAACGATCATTATGCTAAGCTAATGGATGGGTCTTGTCCATCACATCATTCTCTAATGATGTGATCCCATTCATCAAATGACAACACATGTCCATGGCTAGGAAACTTAACCATCTTTGATTAACGAGCTAGTCAAGTAGAGGCATACTAGGGACACTCTATTTGTCTATGTATTCACACATGTACTAAGTTTCCGGTTAATACAATTCTAGCATGAATAATAAACATTTATCATGATATAAGGAAATATAAATAACAACTTTATTATTGCCTCTAGGGCATATTTCCTTCAGAAATCAGTTCCAGTGATGCCTACACTCTCCCCTCTCATTGCTATGCATCTCCTAGTTCGATCTTGCGTGATCGTAGGAATTTTTTTGAATTACTACGTTCCCCAACAGTTCGGACCAGTCAGGGAACCGATACAGGCTTGTGTTGGATGGCAAAACATGTCCGGACCGCGCGGTCCAAACTTTTGCGGGCGGTTTGAGGGTCTTATCACATGTGTTATAATACTGGAGATAATTTTGTGATTGTTGTCATTCAATTTGTGTCAACGCCAATATCTAGTGTGTCAGAATTTAATAAATAACAATTGTGTTGCATCATATGGAATCTCATTACATTACACAACTGCATTGCATATGAAATCACATTACACTAGAAGGGTTGGGCGTGCATTGTTGCGCCATTGGTGTTGTTGGGTTTCTTAAATAATTACTCACTCTATTTCAGAATATAATTTTTTGAAAGTCAAACCTTTTAAGTTTCATCATATTTGTAGAGAAATATATCAAAATTAATAATATCAAATCGGTATGATGAGGTTCATCATGAGATGACTTCCATACTTTTTTGTTTAGTATTATGGATGTTGATATTTTTTGCTCTGAACTTGGTTCAAGTTAAAGAAATTTGACTTTCCAAAAAACTAATACCCCTTATATTTTGGAACTGATGAAATATTTCGTTTGGCGGGTGGGAAAATGATGGAGTGTTTTTATTTTTGTTTATAATGCGGTGATTTGATAGGACTTTGGGGTGTGGTTCTGTGTCATCTGCTAACCAACGTACATTTATGTGGAGAAATTTCTCCGTCGGTGACTGCATGTACTATATTGGTGCTATAGTGTCACATGGTGACGCTTCTTTTGTCTACGTGGTGGAAGGGTGCACAGGATTGATACGTTTTTATAGGTCGGTTCTGCTGATTGATTTGAAAAATCATTTGCCCGGTCAAAACCATAAACCAACTCCAAAATTAAATACCTTAATTAAATGAAGAGCTCCAAAATGGGAACATACTAAACCAAAAGAATTGAATGAAGGCCCTTGAGAAAATGTTGACCTGGTTAAAATCGTGTTGACCCAATTCTAAATTGAAGATTTCAATTAAAAATTATGAAGCATATTGTATAGTATAAAGGAATTTAATAAGATAGCTTTGAGAAATTGTTGACCCGGTTACCCAATTCTAAATTAAAAATTAGGAAGCATAGTGTATAGTACAAAGGAATTGAATAAGATGGGTTTAAGAAATTGTTGACCTGATCATCCAATTTTAAATTGAAGATTTCAATTAAAAGTTAGGAAGCATTGTGTATAGTACAAAGGAATTGAATAAGATAGCTTTAATAAATTGTTGACCCGGTCAAAATCAGGTGAACTAATCTCAATTGGAGACCTCAATTGAATGTGAGATCTTTAAAACTAGGGAGCTTGGTGTTAAAGAGAATTACATAATTGCATTGCATATGAAATCACATTATATTATGTAAAGACATTGCCTTTGAAATCTCATTACATTACATAATTCTGAATTTTTGATCCCCTCCACCCAGCTATCCAGCTCTAAGGCCCTTCCCAACACTACTAGAAAAAACCCTATATGCAGATCATGAGTTGAATATGATGATGAGTTGTTATATCATTTTGATGATGATGATGATGAGTTGCTATATCACTATGATGATGAGTTGTTATATCATTATGATGATGATGAGTTCTTATATCATTGCTAGTGTATAAAAATATATATAATTGTCGTATAAGTACATCATTAGTATGCAGAAAAGAAACACACAGATATAATATTGGTGCGGGGTTCAACCCAATGTTGTTGTTAACGTAAGTAGTAGTAGTAGCACGGGGCCAGACCCACGCTACTGCTAACCAGTTAGCTGTAGCGAGCCAGCAATAGCGTGGGACCCCATGCTACTACGAAGCCTTTACCTCGTGCCACTACTAGGCTTATCCCTAGCAGTGCAATGCTCCACCTTATACCGGTGCTAAGGCTGTCATGTAGGCAAAAAAATCTAATGTGGCAAAGTTGAAATGTGAGATGAGTTTGGTGACCTGGAAGAAACAATGCCAAGCACGTGAACTTAGATAAACCACTTAAATGAAGGAAGCTCACCAATACATGCAAGAGTTTTGTTGCTAAATTATTAAATGAAGGAGCTTAACAACAACAAGTTAAGCCCCTATGCATTGAAGGGTGGTTGCTAAACTTTTTTATGTGCTTGGCACATCTTAGAGCATCACTACAGGAATCATGTACTTTGCCGTCTGCCACGGCTGACGGCAAAGGCATGCCTGGTGGACGGCAAAGGCCTTTACCGTCAGCCAGCATACGGCAACAGGTCCGGCTGAATAAGCTACGACAAAGGCCTCTTTGCCGTCTGCTGGCAGACGGCAAAGATGGAAAGGCCTTTGCCATCCCCTGGCAGACGGTAAAGAGCCTGGACGGCACACGTGGCAGCTTAGGTCCGTTAAGGGGTTAACGCTTGCATCTTTGCCGACGGCAAAGTGCCCATGTAGGCCAGACCAGGTAGCTGCCATGTGGGATGCTATGTCGTCTGCTGGCAGACGACAAAGATGCAAAAGTCTTTGCCGTCAGCCAGCAGACGGCAAAGCTGCCAAATAGGCCAGCCCAGTGCACCCCAGGTTGCACAGGTAGCTGTCATGTGGCAACTTTGTCGTCTGCCAGCAGACGTCAAAGTGGCTGTACAGCCCTTGTTTTTTCTTAAATTCATTCAATTTGACAGAATTTCATAGATATATAGATATATATATATATATATATATATACACACACACACACATTTCAAAATAATTTCAACAAGCATACCAACAATAAGTTTCCAACAACATATCCAACATACAAGTTTCCAACAACATATCCAACATACAATGGTTTCCAACAAGAAGTTTCCAACAACATATCCATACATACATACATATCCAAAACAAGTTTCCAACAAGTTTCCATAAACAAAAAAGAAGCACAAGGAGAAGTGTAACACCCGGGTAATTAAGCTATAGTAATCCCACGCTAACGGTGCCACATCACCCCGGTTACTGTTGATAATATCACGTTGGATCAAAACCGTTTCAAAATTCAAATTCAAATTAATGTCAACAATAAAAGTTTTTCAAAATTTAAAAAAAAATGTTCGGGAGGTGCCATATTTCGCATAAGTAAATATGGTGTAATAAACACATTTTTATAAAATGCCTAGATAATTTAAAATGATTTTAAATAGAAAAGAAAAGAAATTACAAAATAGAAAGAAACAAACAAACAAAAAAATATAAAAAAACCCCACTGGGCCTCGACCCAGCTGGCCATTGGGCCACCCACCTGGCCGGCCCCACACCCTTCGGATCGGGGCACGCACGCATCGGCCTCGCGACTGGACGCCGTCGCCGCCACCGGAGCTCCTCGTCGGACGGCCTCACCGGAGCGCTCCCTCGCTGGTCTGCCTCTTCTACGTCGGCGCCGTCGTCCCCGTCCCCCACCACGAGCACTGCTGGCACGATCCCTACGCCCACAGTGAGCCCCGCGAGCCTCCCCTGCCATTCCCTCGCGCGCGCTCCCGCACCTCGCTCTGCTACTGCTGACCGTGTTGTGCGCGCACGCGCATGAGGCCGCCCCTGCCTCCGTCGCCATTCCCCCTTGCGCCCTCTCTTGCATGCCCCTGCGCGCGACCGTGTCCACGCCCCGCGCGCGCACCACTGCTGCTTGTCGCCGCACTCCGCCTCGTAGCTCCCCGTGTGCCCGCGCGCCCCGCCGCGGCGTCGTTACCCCCTGCTCCGCCCTGCGCTGTCGTGCCCCCGCCCGTAGCTTGCTGCTCACCCCTCCCCTTGCGCGCCTCACGCCCGCATCGCCATCGCCGCAGCCATCGCTCGCCCTGCGCGCGGGGTCCTGCCTCGCCTCCTGCGGGTTGCTTCTGCTTCTGCCGCGCCCCGCCTCCAATTCTCACCGCGTTGGCCGCGCCGCCGCTTGGATTCGCCGCCTCCGCGGCCTAGCACCGCCGTCCCCGAGCACCAGGGCCGCCACTACCGAAGCCACGCCCTACTTCCCCGGCGAGCTGGCCGCCGGCGCCCAGCGCCCGTCCCTCCCGTGTCGACCTGGGCGGGTGCCCAGCGCCCGATCCAGGCGCCCGCTCCAGTGGCCTCTATGCCACTGGGTGAGGGGGGCCACCCACAGAACGGATTTTTTTAATAACTTTAAAAAATAAAAATAAATATAAATATTAATTAATTAACTTAATTAATTTTGATTAATTAAACTAATCAATTAACTACACTAATTAAATTGTTAGTTAATTAGCTAACTAAATAGTCAATGACAGTGGGGCCCACCCCTAATTAATCCTGATTAGGTTAATTAATGTGTCATTGACAGGTGGGACCCACACATTAGGTTGACCAGTCAACCTTTGTTGACTGCTGACATCATGATGACGTCAGCAAACACTATTCTGGATAATGTTGAATTTAAATAAATTAAATAAGTCCTAAATCTTTTAAAATTAATATAAAATAAACCGTAGCTCGGATGGAGAAACTTTGTACATGAAAGTTGCCTAGAATGACGAGACGAATCTGGATACGCAGCCCGTTCGTCCGCCACGCATCCCTAGCGTGGCGAACACGCAACTTTCCCCCTCCGGTTCATCTGTCCAGAAACGCAAAACACCGGGGATATTTTCCCGGATGTTTCCCCCCTTCACCGGTATCACCTCATACCGTGTTAGGGCACACCTAGCACCGCTACTTGACATGTCATGCATCGTTATGCATCTGTTTGCATTGTATTCATTGTTTCTTCCCCCTCTTCTCTCCGGTAGATTACGAGACTGACGCCGCTGCTAGTGCCCCGTCCGACTACGTTGTTGACGACCCCTACTTGCCAGAGCAACCAGGCAAGCCCCCCCCTCTTGATCACTAGATATCGCCTAATCTCTCTCTACTGCTTGCATTAGAGTAGTGTAGCATGTTACAGCTTTCCGTTAATCCTATTCTGATGCATGGCCTGTCATTGTTGCTACAACTGTTGATACCTTACCTGCAATCCTAAATGCTTAGTATAGGATGCTAGATTATCATCCATGGCCCTACATTCTTGTCAGTCTGCCATGCTATACTATCGGGCCGTGATCACGTCGGGTGTTGATCACGGGTATATACTATACATACATACTACACATGTTGTGACTAAAGTCGAGTCGGCTCGTTGAGTACCCGCAAGTGATTCCGATGTTGAGGCTGAAGGGGCAGGTGGTTCCACCTAGGTAGTGGTGGGCCTGGGTTCCCGACAGCCCCCGACTATTACTTTGTGGCGAAGCGACAAGGCAGGAGGAGACCACCTAGGTGAGAGGTGGGCCTGGCCCTGGTCGGCGTTCGTGGTTACTTCAAATTAACACGCTTAACGAGATATGGGTATTTGATCTGAGTCTGGCTACTGGCCTATACGCACTAACCAACTACGCGGGAACAGTTATGTGCACTCAACATCGTGGTATCAGAAGAAGCCTTCGTGACGTCAGCGACTGAGCGGCGCGCGCCGGGTTGGACCGCATAACGCAACTTCCTTTGTAATGGAGGTTGCTAAATCTGCTCTCCGGCCGCCCACGCAACGTGCAGGTGTGCAATGGGCGATGGGCCCAGACCCCTGCGTGCATAGGATTTAGACCGGCGTGCTGACCTCTCTGTTGTGCCTAGGTAGGGCTGCAACGTGTTGATCTTCCGAGGCCGGGCAGTACCCAGACAAGTGTGTCCGGACAAAGGGGATCGAGCGTGTTGGGAAATGTGGTGCACCCCTGCAGGGAAGTTAATCTATTCGAATAGCCGTGATCTTCGGTAATAGGACGACTTGGAGTTGTACCTTGACCTTATGACAACTAGAACTGAATACTTAATAAAACACATCCTTCCAAGTGCCAGATACAACCGGTGGTCGCTCTCTCATAAGGCGACGAGGGGAGAATCACCGGGTAGGATTATGCTATGCGATGATACTTGGTGAACTTACCATCTACTCTCTTCTTCTGCTGCAAGATGGAGGTTACCAGAAGCGTAGTCTTCGATGGGACTAGCTATCCCCCTCTTATTCCGGCATTTTGCAGTTCAGTCCACATATGATACCCCTTTTCCATTTGATACCAATGCATACATATGTAGTGTGGCTCCTTGCTTGCGAGTACTTTGGATGAGTACTCATGGTTGCTTTGCTCCCCCCTTTTCCCCCTCCTATACCCGATTGCTGCGACCAGACGTTGGAGACCAGGGGCCAGACGCCACTGTCGACGATGACTCCTACTACACTGGAGGTGCCTACTACTACGTGCAGGGCGTTGGCGACAACCAGGAGTAGTTTAGGAGGATCCCAGGCAGGAGGCCTGCGCCTCTTTCGATATGTATCCCTGTTTGTGCTAGCCTTCTTAAGGCATACTTGTTTAACTTATGTCCGTACTCAGGTATTGTTGCTTCCGCTGACTCATCTATGATCGAGCTCTTGTATTCGTGCCCTCGAGGCCCCCGGCTTGTAATATGATGCTTGTATGACTTATTTTATTTGTAGAGTTGTGTTGTGATATCTTCCCGTGAGTCTCTGATCTTGATCATACACATTTGCGTGTATGATTAGTGTACGATTGAATCGGGGGCGTGACAAGTTGGTATCAGAGCCGACTGCCTATAGGAATCCCCCTTCCACACTCCTTGGCCGAAGTCGAGTCTAGACATTACAAAACTTTTTACTAAAATGGTTGTGTGTCTTATGGGTCCCACGTCACCATTTGGGTGATATTAGGATCTTTTACTCCTCGGCCCTTGCTCTGGGACTCTGAACTCTCTTCTACTCGGGTTAAACAATTTTACTAACTCTAACATTAGGATCCCGTGACCACGTTCACCCCAAAGTTGATTAAGCCCTAATTATTCTTTAGAATAGTATATTGAACATTATCCGCAATGTCCTTTGACTCCTTTGAAACATCTTTGTTTTCAGATGGAACCCACGAGACAGGTCGTGCACCACACGACGGCCATTGGTGCCTTAGGATCACCTGCTGTGTTGGTTGAGATGATGACCTATCTGGGTTATCGCTGGCACCCTGAGTACACTGTCTACGAGGAGTACCATGACTTCAACCAGGAGCAGTACCGTGCCATCGTCCACCTCTACTCTCGGGAGTATGACTCCACTACCGTGCTGCACACTGCTCATGGTGTTGGAGTGACTATCGATATGGCAGTCCACGATGCTGCTTATGCTGCTCTGACACGTCTTCGTGGAGAGTATCGGGAGTTGGACACCTCCCCTTTCAGGCACATTGCTATCACATCCGATGTTGGTGCGGAAGGATACTACACTGCTGCCTACTCCACTGTCACCCGAGAGCCCTTCTACCATCAGAACCTGGTTCTGCATGCTGATGGGCTGGATAGAGCTAAGCGATCTCTTCGCCACGAGTTATACACCACCCGTCAGCACCTGTACCAAGCTCTGACGTTGTTGCACCCCTCTGTCCGATCTGGTAACCTGTCGTGTTCTGTGATCTACCCTGCCAGGACTGTGATGCCCCAGGGCGTCGGCTGGCCAGATGTGGGAGGCTACTCTCCCGCACTTGGTCCTCTTCTGCCACCTGCGCGTCGGGTTCCGCACCAGAGTATCCGCGGACCCCAGGCTACTCACGTGGAGGATTTCCCGTCGCATCACTACCAGTTGTCAGGGTACACCTACCTCCACAGTTCCTCCTAAGACTCATGTAGGCTTGCTTGTTAGTGTTAGTTGCATTCACCGCGAGCCTGCATGCCGCCTATGATGTTCTTAGTCTGTGTACTGAACTCTGTGTACCGAACTCTATGCATGATCCCTTTTGTAAGATATGACAACTACTATGTAGTATCTATCTGTTCCTTTCATTATGCATGTTTCATCATGAATGATTCTTTCCTTGCAAATTTCTCAATGCTGAACTATCCCTGTTGTGTATTAGTAGGATGGTTAGACCAGGTGGTCGTGGTGGCCATGCCCCACCACCGCCTGAGTACATGGCTGGTATGATCCAACAGTTCAAGCTGAACCGCCAATTTATGGAAAATATGATGGCTCAGTTTCCTCGTCCCAATACGAACCAGCAGCCAGCCCAAGTGACTCTGCAGGATTTGCGCCTTAACCCAACTGTGTACCGCAGCTCAACTAAGCCTCTGGATGTTGATGACTGGCTCCGTGACATCACCTATGAGATGGAGTCTGCTGATGTAGCCCCTGCTAGCTATGTCACCTTTGCTTCCTTCTTCCTGAAAGGACCCGCTATGCAATGGTGGGACAGCCACCGATGTACTCTGCCGGTTGGAACAATCATCACCTGGCCAGACTTCCAAGCAGCTTTCCGTGCCCGCTTCATTCCTCGGGGAGTCATGAACAGGAAGAAGCGCGAGTTCCTCAACCTCACTCAGGGCAACAAAACTGTGGAAGCTTATCAGCGGGAGTTTCTGGACTTGTCCCGCTATGCTGAAGAAGACATTGCAACTGATGCACGCAGACAGGAGAAGTTCCGTGATGGCCTTCAAGCTGACATCAAGCTCACACTTCTAGTGCATGACTTTTCTGATTTCGCCACCATGGTGAACAATGGCATCAATGTCGAAACTGGTCTGCAGGAACACCGGAGCTCTCAGAGGCGCAACCATGACACAGGCTCATCTTCGGGCCCGTCCTCGCAGAAGCGTAAGATATGGATTCCCAACAGCATGTACCAGCCAACTGCACCTGCTCCAAGGCAGCCCTATGCTGCACCACGTCTGCCTCCCCCACCAACTAGGCAGCCGAGACTTCCGGCTCCACCACCCCGAGCTCCTGTTCCCACTCCCAATAATGGTCTGTGCTACAAGTGTGGCCAACCAGGTCACCTCGCCAGGAACTGCCTTCAGAACCAGAATCAACTAGCCCTTCCTGCAGCTGGCCGTGGAAGCAACCAGCCTCGCAACAACAATGCCAGGTCTTATGGCCGTGTTCATGCCAACCACGTTGATCTTAATGAAGCTCAAGACCAGCCTGCTACCGTGATGGGTACACTCCTCGTAAATTTAGTACCAGCATCTGTTTTATTTGATACAGGTGCATCGCATTCATTCATGTCCGAAGATTTTGCATGCTTGCACGACATTAAATGTGAGGACATGAACACTTCGCTATTAGTACAAACTCCCGCGGGCCAATGTCGAACCTCCATGATTTGCAATGACGTCCCCGTTGAAATCGAAGGACTGGAATTCCTTGTCTCTCCCATCATACTAAAGTCCTGTAGCATTGATCTCATTCTGGGAATGGATTGGTTGAAAGCGCATACTGCTTCTATAGTTTGTGCCACTAAGACCGTCCATCTACTACACCCTTCTGATGAAATAATTACCTACCAAGCTCATCTAGTTCAGAACGCCGAGGCATGGCTTTATGCCTTGAATGCATTGAACATTGCACCACTCGAGGGCATTGAAAACATTTGCGTCGTTCGTGAATTCCAAGACATCTTTCTGGAAGAACTTCCAGGGATTCCCCCTGCTAGAGCTGCCGAATTCATCATCGACTTGAAACCAGGCACCACCCCTATAGCCAAACGACCCTACAAGATGCCGCCGCATGAACTCATTGAGCTTAAGGAGGAAATCGACAAATCTCTTAGCAAAGGTTTCATTCGCCCTAGTTTCTCTCCTTGGGGAGCACCTTCTGAGGGAGTCCTGGATTGGGGGGTGTTCGGATAGCCGAACTATACCTTCAGCCGAACTCCTGGACTATGAAGATACAAGATTGAAGACTCCATCCCATGTCCGGAAGGGACTTTCCTTGGCGTGGAAGGCAAGCTTGGCGATATGGATGTTCGGATCTCCTACCATTGTAACCAACTCTATGTAACCCTAACCCTATACGGTGTCTATATAAACCGGAGGGTTTTAGTCCGTAGGACAACATACACATCAACAATCATACCATAGGCTAGCTTCTAGGGTTTAGCCTCTCTGATCTCGTGGTAGATCAACTCTTGTAATACCCATACCATCAATATTAATCAAGCAGGACGTAGGGTTTTACCTCCATCGAGAGGGCCCGAACCTGGGTAACACTTCGTGTCCCCTGCCTCCTATTACCATCCGGCCTAGACGCACAGTTCGGGACCCCCTACCCGAGATCCGCCGGTTTTGACACCGACATTGGTGCTTTCATTGAGAGTTCCTCTGTGTCGTCGCCATCAGGAAGGATGCCTCGCCCCATCTTTAAAGACGGCACCGTTGCTAAAGGAGCTTTGGCTGTCGGCCAAACCCTCCAGCTAGGTGGTTTTCTTATGACCACCTGTTCGGCTTCTACGCCGCCGATGACCTCTTGAGCCATCGAAAACAATCTTCATGTCAACTTGGAACTTGCCGAGCAGTTAGATCCAATAGAGCTTTCCTCTATAAACGAGCTCTTGGATCGCTTCGCCGCCCTGGGAGTCGCTACGGATTACGACCAGATTGGGCCTAAAACCGATCTGAGAGAGATTAACTCTCCCCAAGCCACCCACCACGTTGCCGTGGTAGAGGGACAATGCGGTGACCCTTCATCTATCCTAAGGACTTGCTACGTCCGGATTCCCGATCCCTCCAAGCCGGATGTCCACGGAGGGGAGGATATCACTCAAGACCTAAACCTAGAATCAGGCGACGGACTGGATTCATTGGACGACATCCAGGAATCCAAATTTTCGAGTTTGGAAATTCCTCGGCCTCTGAGCCTCAGAAGGGGTAAGGCTTCGGATTCAATTCCACCCACCCACCCAAACATTAGCGATCTATCCCAAATCAGGCAAGAGCCCAAAGAAATAGTACATCATTACTGGGTCAGATTCCTCCTGGTTATGCACAGGATAAAGGGCTGCCGCGAGGAAGACGCAATTCTATCCTTCTGCAATAATTGCACGAACAAGGGAATACTCAACGCCATAAGTCGCCGTGATATTACACGCTTCATTGACTTAGCGTCCATAGTACAAAAGTACTGTGCGATGGAAAGTGCCCGGAAAACCGAAACAAAATTTTGGGACAGTCCGGCCCTTAATGCAAGCCCAGTCCGATAAACGGGTGCATCATCGCCAGACACCCGGGTCAAACACCAAAAGGCAAAAACCCTCTACAGGGCATGGAACCATACTGTAAGGATGGCTTAACGGACCCTATAAAATTCATAGTACAGAGGATGCCACACCAACTCATAGCCTTAGAGCATGTTGGATACTCCGGCAGGTGGCTAAAATTGGCGAAAACCTCCTAATCCCGGAAGCCACAGAAAGCCACCCCAGAGACACCAATACGGTATTAACAGTCTTCGAGACCTTCGCATCAAATAACATGCGAAAAAGGACACTCCGCAGCCTTGCCGAAGTCTACCAAGTAGCAACAATAAACCCATGGAGTGACACGGCCATTACCTTCAACGCCAGTGATGAACCTAAATTCCGAACAGCCCGAGCACCAGCCGCATTGGTCCTCAGTCCAATAGTGGACGGCTTTCGTCTCACCAAGGTACTCATGGACGGCGGCAGCGGATTGAACCTCATTTATGAGGAAACCCTCCAAAAAATGGATATAGACTGGAACCGCATCACGCGAAGCAGCACAACCTTTAGAGGAATAATCCCCAGTCGGGAAGCGCGCTGTACAGGAAAAATCACACTAGATGTGGTGTTCGGCACGCCGGACAATTACAGGTCCGAAGAAGTCATGTTCCACGTGGCCCCGTTCAGCAGTGGTTATCACGCTTTGCTAGGGCGGGAAGCATTCACAATCTTCCAAGCAATACCCCATTACAGGTACATGAAGCTCAAGATGCCCGGGCCTAACGGGATCATCACTCTCGCTAGTGATCCGGATATAGCACTCCGCGCCGAAAACAAGACAGCCGCACTGGCCCTCGAGGCACTATCCGAAGCCCTAGCGGCCGAGGAACTGACTGCGCTGCGCTCTACCATGAATAGGGACGACGTGGTACTCGACAAAAGATCCAAATCCACCTCCTTTAAACCAGCGGACAAAATAGTCAAATTCTAAGTCCATCCAACGGACCCCAATAAAACAGCTTCCATCGGGGCACAGTTAAACCCTGATGTCAACGCCGCATTGCGAGAGTTCCTACGAGAGAACTGGGACATTTTCTCCTGGCACCCTTCAGACATGCCAGGAATCCCACGCAGGCTGGCGGAGCACAGCTTAAATATCCAAACAGGATTCAAACCTGTCAAACAGGCTCTCCGGCGTTTTTCTGAACCTAAGAGACAGGCTATGGGAGAGGAGCTAGCAAAGCTATTAGAGGCCGGATTCATCAGAGATATAAAACATCCGGACTGGCTAGCAAACCTGGTGATGGTACCAAAGAAGGACAGATCCTGGCGCTTGTGTGTTGATTTTAAAGACCTTAACAAGGCTTGCCCAAAGGATCCCTTCCCCCTCCCCCGCATCGATCAAATTATCGATGCAACTGCAGGACACGATTCGTTGTGTTTCCTCGACGCATATTCTGGCTACCATCAAATCAAGATGGCAGAACCAGACCAAGCCGCAACGGCATTTATCACACCATACGGGCCATTCTGCTTCAACACGATGCCCTTCGGGCTCAAAAACGCCGGCGCAACATATCAGCGCATGATTCAGACATGTTTGGCAAGCCAGATCGATAAAACAGTGGAGGCATACGTAGATGATGTGGTCGTCAAAACAAGACATGTTGAATCTCTAGTAGACGACTTGAGGCTCACATTTGATAATCTCCGAACATAAGACATCAAGCTCAATCCGGAAAAATGCGTTTTCGGCGTTCCAGCCGGAAAGCTCTTGGGCTTCATTGTATCCAGCAGAGGAATTGAAGCAAATCCAGCCAAGATCCGAGCTCTGTCGCAACTAGGTATCCCAAAGGACCTCAAACAAATACAAAAGTTAACCAGATGCGTGGCGGCTATAAGCCGCTTTATCTCCCGCTTGGGAGAAAAGGCCCTCCCCCTTTACCGTCTCCTTCGGTGCACCAAACACTTCAAATGGACGGACGCAGCCACGGCCGGACTCGACGAAATAAAAGCCATACTGGCAACAAAACCAGTCCTGGCCGCGCCAAACACCGGCGAACCAATGATATTGTACATCGCAGCAACACATCAGGTTGTAAGCGCAGTGCTCGTCGTCGAACAAGAAGCGGAGGGACACAAATTCCCCCTTTAAAGGCCGGTCTATTACGTGTCCACTGTCCTCACTCCCTGCAAATCACGGTACCCGCATTATCAAAAGATTGCGTACGCGGTATTCATGGCATCCCGGAAGCTACGACACTACTTTCAAGAGTGTTTAATAACAGTAGCCTCGGAAGTACCACTTAACGACATTGTAAACAACCGAGATGCAACGGGCCAGATTGCGAAATGGGCCATCGAGCTCCTCCCGTTCGACATAACTTATAAGCCACGACGAGCCATCAAGTCACAAGTTTTGGCCGACTTCATCGCAGAATGGACGGAGGCCGAACTCCCTAAAGAGTACGGCACATATTCAAATTGGATCATGCATTTCGACGGCTCCAAAATGTTGGCTGGACTAGGGGTTGGCGTCGTTTTGACGTCCCCCACAGGAGACACAGTTCAATACGTACTACAGATTCTGTACACGGACTCCAATAATGCAGCTGAATATGAGGCCCTTCTACATGGTCTCCGGATGGCAGTATCCATGGGCATCCAATGCCTAGAGGTGCGCGGGGACTCGAACCTCGCAATCTCCCAAATAAATGGAGAATTCGATGCCAAGGATCCGAAAATGGCAGCTTACCGAAATGCTATCCTAAAAATGTCAGCTCGGTTCGAGGGACTTGAATTTCACCATATAGCCCGGGAAAATAATCAGGCGGCAGACGTCCTGGCACGCATCGGCGCAAAACGCGATGTAGTCCCCCCCAACATCTTCTTGGAAAGGCTTTTCAAGCCAACCGTGGCATGGGAAGGGGAGCCAAACAATAACAGCCCGGACCCAACCACACTGCTCGACACGGAACATTCTCACACAATCGGAGGCTCTGCCATTGAAATAACACCCTCAGCCCACGTAATAATGGCTGTCATCGCCCCGTGGACAGAACCATTCCTTGCCTACCTTACTAGGCAGGAACTCCCCGAGGACCAAAATGAGGCACACTGCATAGTACGGCGATCCAAAGCCTACAAAGTCCATGAAGGAGAGCTTTACAAGAAAAGCACTACCGGAGTCCTTCAAAGGTGCATCTCCGAAGAGGAAGGGCAGAACCTCCTAGCTGAAATTCATGCCGGACTCGGTGGTCATCACGCTGCAGCTCTGTCCCTAGTAAGCAAGGCCTTCCGTACAGGCTTTTATTGGCCGACGGCCCGGGCAGACGCCCAGGACTTAGTCCAAAAATGCACCGGTTGCCAGCTCTTTGCAAACCAAAGCCATATGCCACCTACTGCCCTCCAAACCATCCCCGTCACTTGGCCTTTCGGGGTCTGGGGGCTTGACATGGTTGGACCCCTTAAAGGTGGAACCCATAAACACAAATACTTACTGGTCATGGTGGATAAGTTCACCAAATGGATAGAAGCCAAGCCTGTTAAGACGGCCGAATCCGGACCTGTGATAGACTTTATATCCAGGGTTGTACACCGTTACGGCGTCCCCCACAGCATCATCACTGATAACGGCACGAACTTCACGGCCGACGAGGTAAAACTCTGGTGCAAAAACATGGGCATCAAGCTCGATTATGCTTCCGTCTATCATCCACAAACTAACGGCCAGGTCGAACGTGCAAATGGTCTTATCATGAGCAGCATTAAACCCAGATTAGTGCGGTCCCTCACGGAATCCAACATGCACTGGGTAGAGGAGCTCGACTCCGTACTCTGGGGGCTGCGGACCATGCCGAACCGCACCACCGGATACACACCATTTTTATGGTGTACAACGCAGAGGCAGTTTTGCCTTGCGACATAATTCATGACTCACCTCGGGTGCGCATGTACGAAGAAAGAGAAGCCGAGCTCGATCGGCAGGATAGTTTGGACGCATTGGAGGAAGAGCATGACGTGGCAAAAGCCCGTTCCGCATTCTATCAACAGCAGGCTCGACGATACCAAAGCAGAGAAGTACGGGCCAAAAATTACAACGTTGGCGAATTAGTTCTATGCCTGCCGGACAAGAAAAAGGACAAACTCAAGCCCAAGTGGGAAGGTCCCTTCATAATTGACCAAGTTCTGACTGGTGGAGCGTACCGCCTGCGAAATGCATCGGATAACCGACTCGAGCCGAACCCATGGAACGCGGCCCATCTCTAAAGATTTTATGCCTAGCGCCGGACTCAGTGTTTGTCTCCTTCCTCTGTCCATTTTTCATATACTTTTTGTCTTATATTCCTCTTCTTCTCTCTCAATCTCTTATAGCCTTTAAAAGCTCATAAAGTGATGCGCTATCCGCGCTCATCAGACCTGGGGGCTTCTTTAAACAGAAGCTTATTTATACGGGCTTCATGCACCACACATGTGTCACACTTCCGCATGTACCTTTTATTCACCATTATATGCATCGATATGACTTAAGTTCTGGCCAAGCTGGGATGCCTGGCTCCTGTGCTTACCCCTACGTTCCCGATTGTTCGGCTAGGTGGTAAAGGGAGCACCTCTGCGATTTTTACTGCCGGGTCAGCCGGACGTGTACCTCAGACTGGGTGAAGCCGAAAGCTAGCGTTCTTAAGGGAATATTCGGTCGGTGAACTAAAGATGATCTTTTTTATTTTATCTATATGCCCCCAGATGTTTTTCCTGCGTTTCTTTTCGCAGCATGGACATGCACTTTAGGGCATGCCTCCCAGGGAAAGGAACCCCTGACGGAACTATTCTCCATGGAAGATGTTTCTTACAAACCATGTAATATAACATAACTAGTCGGGCACTTGTCTGTTAACACCATAATGACCCCTACGCCTGGTCTCCACGCATTCCCCGGTTCCTATATAACCGCATGGGAATTCAGACACACTCTGGACCGTCAGGCCCCGAGGTTGAAGCGAAAAGGTCGGCCATGACAAATGATCTACAATCCGGCTAGAAGGCATTATAAATGTCAATTCGATTACATAGTCATTTTGACTGACTGTACTCCTCTTCAATACCATCTAACAGGCTGTCCAATTTATAGTCCTGCTGTGAATACTTTGCGGCCAACTCTACTTGGCCGTATACTAAGCTCACAGGGATCTCCTTCCCATCGGGCCCTACAGGTCCAACCTCGGCCATATGGTTGGGGTCGGCCTGTGAATACCGCGTCTTCACCATGGCCCAGGCCTCCCTAGCGCCTTGACGGCAGGCTGATATCTTCCACAACTGGAAGCGCTGCCGTGCTCCTCTCAGTTTCTCCGCAAGCTCTCCCAGACCTTCAGGCATGGAGACAGATGGCCACAGGACCTGGGCGACACCTCGCATCGCCTGCCGAACTCGATCGAGCAATTGCAAGATCTCGGGAAGAAGGTCACCCATAGAACTGGGCATCTCTTCTGCAGGACGGCCTGTTAACATACCTACGGATATGGCTTTGTTAATCAATGGCACCGCCGAACTTTCTTTTAAAAAGGTTCGTTCAAGCACTTACTAAATATGCCGCGCCAAAGCCGCTGATTCTCCTTCACGGAGTCTGACAGCTGGACACGAACATCTTTTAGCTCGACGCCCAGCCGGGTGTTGGCATCTTGGAGAACGTTCTTCTCCCCCATCACCTTTAACAACACCCTCTCACCAGCCTTTAGTTGGCGTTCGAGGTGTTGCCTTTCTGGATTCAATCCGGCGCCATCTGCAATTTTATTTGTCAGATTAGCACACAAACCGTGCTTCGCCACATACTTATCTTTCGAAATATATATTACCGGAGGGGGTCTCCTTAGGCTCCCCTGCCGCGGCTAGTGCGGCCTCCAGTTGGGCTTTGCACTCTTCCAGCTCCTGGGACAGTAGGGAATTCTTTTCTGTAAGTACCTGCATTTCAAATGATCCTTAAACTAGTTATTCTAACTGTTTTCGGTCTCGGGGGCTACTTCTACATATATACCAAAGTTTTCTTACCCGTATGTCTTTTACATATTCCTCCGTGGCTCTGGCTAGACCATTTTGAGCGGCACGGAGGTACGCATCTCCCGAATTGAAGGAATCTAACACCCCTTGGGAGAAACAAGCGTCGCAAAGAATTGTCCGGCGGCGCCTGTGGTTCATGGCACTCTCCACCTCAGAGTTTGTGGCAGACAACCCGTCCGCTTCCTCCGTTGGAGGAGCGTCTGGCACGCGCCTTGCGTTCGCCTCTACCTCCGGACCAGGCTTTGGAGCCTGGCTGGTGGAGGCACGATTGACAGCATCTCCGGATATAGTCCGGCGAGGTCTCTTTGTCCTAAAGAAAGCAAGTGTCAGATGTGCCTCGAAGGTATAACACCTAGGATGGGGAGGCGCACCATACCTTTGCACTGATGCCTCGGTCCGGACCGCACTTCTTTTCTGCCCACGGGGTCCTGCGGCCCCTCGTTGGCTTGTCGCCGCAGGTTCGGCCTCCCGCCTCAAGAACCTCCCCTGCAAAGTTCGGTTGTAATCAGGAAACTGAAAACACGAGAGGACGGACACCTATTCGGGGTACTGGGACTTTGATCTCAGTTACCTGGGAGGCCGGAATTAGCCCTGGGTAATCAGCCGTAATGGCCACCAAGGCGTTGTCCATACTCAATTGATGGAACACTCCATCAATTAGCTCCACAGATATGTCCGGATCCTCTTGAGAGGCCGGGCCGAGGAACCGTTCTGGGTCCTCGGGTTGTGGAGAAGGGCTGCTTATTTCCTTAACAGCCCGGCGCAGTTCCTGCGTTGAAGTCGTCAGACTGAATATTTAACAATTGGAATACGAAACGGGTGAGCAAGTAAAGGCAACCACTTA
Source organism: Triticum timopheevii (assembly GCA_963921465.1). Lineage (NCBI taxonomy): Eukaryota > Viridiplantae > Streptophyta > Magnoliopsida > Poales > Poaceae > Triticum > Triticum timopheevii. The sequence goes on from OY997262.1 coordinate 9,493,372, forward strand.
CCCAGCTTGGGGGATTGTGCATAGAGAATCCACCCCGTGGGTTGACGCGGAGAAATTCCTCCTCTTCTCCCTTGTACAAAGTGGACAAGATCTTTAGTAGAGCGGCAGCCGAATCCGGCCCCTTATGGCCACAGCAGGTGGCGTCGTCCTCCCCGTTGAAGTCCCACATGGGGTGGCTTCTATACTGAAGCAGCTGCACCCCCCGCATGATGCATTCGTCCATAACCCCGATCATGGTTAGTTCGGAATGGGCCAACAGTCTTATTCGGCCCATCAGGTAAATGATGTCCCTGTCACTTTCCCTCTAAGGGCTCCGCGGACACCAGCTTAGGCGCTTCTTTAAGGGAGCACCGTCGAATTTAGGGAGGCCGACCCGGACAGGATCCGGCAGCGGGACGTCTTCTATATAGAACCATTCCGAGGGCCAGTCTTCGGACGCCTTCTTTGGGTTCCGGACAGATATCCGGTCCCGGCGATGTGCCATATTTCGGCTCCGCCCACTTGATACATTGACCCCTCCTTAGAGCGGGGCACAAGGCAGAATAACCTTTTCCATAGCCCGAAATGAGCCTCCACGCCCAAATACATCTCGCAGAGGGCTACGAAGCCCGCGATATGCAATACGGAGGCTAGCGTGAGATTGTGTAGTTGGAGACCGTAGAACTCCAGCAGCCCCCGGAGAAATGGGTGGATTGGAAACCCGAGCCCCTTATTAAATAAGGGGCAAGGCATACTCGCTCTCCTTTAGAGGGATTGGGGGCATCCTCCGCTTGCTTTCCGCCGTTATAGATGGCAAGACCGGCTCGAACCGGGACCATGTAGGCCGGGGGGAGAAATCCCTTGGTCCGGAGCTTCACCAGCTCGCTATGCGGGACGGAGCATCTCTCCCAGTACCCGGGCTGAGGGCTGGAAGGGCGAGGGGAAGAGTTGTGATGACTGGCCATGGTGGAATGGACCTTCGTCGAATGCGCTCTGATGAACACTTGCGAAGCAAGGAAGATGTGGTTTGGATCTAAATCATCGTCCCCCTAAATAGGGTAGCTCATTTACGCGTCTAGGGGTGTGAATGTAAAAGCGCTCAGACTTTTCATATTCATTTGACACGTGGGAAGCGGCCATTATGGGGCGTAGAAGCCAAGGAGCGCAACATCTACAAGAAGCCGGACTTTATTCAACAGGTACATGGAATTTGGGGGAGAGCCCACCTTGCAATGCCGAAGACACTCTGCGTGCCGGACTTATCGTCATTGAAGCCTGGTTCGGGGGCTACTGAGGGAGTCCTGGATTAGGGGTTGTTCGGATAGCCGAACTATACCTTTAGCCGAACTCCTGGACTATGAAGATACAAGATTGAAGACTCCGTCCCGTGTCCGGAAGGGACTTTCCTTGGCGTGGAAGGCAAGCTTGGCGATACGGATGTTCAGATCTCCTACCATTGTAACCGACTCTATGTAACCCTAACCCTATCCGGTGTCTATATAAACCGGAGGGTTTTAGTCCGTAGGACGACATACACATCAACAATCATACCATAGGCTAGCTTCTAGGGTTTAGCCTATCTGATCTCGTGGTAGATCAACTCTTCTAATACCCATACCATCAATATTAATCAAGCAGGACGTAGGGTTTTACCTCCATCGAGAGGGCCTGAACCTGGGTAAAACTTCGTGTCCCCTGCCTCCTGTTACCATCCGGCCTAGACGCACAGTTCGGGACCCCCTACCCGAGATCTGCCAGTTTTGACACCGACACCTTCTCTCTTTGTTAAGAAGAAGGATGGGACGAACCGATTAGTCCAAGACTACCGTCCTATTAACCAAGCCACTATTTAGAACAAATATCCCCTCCCTCGGATTAATGATCTTTATGATCAACTGGCTGGTTCATCAGTGTTCTCCAAACTCGACTTGAGGTTGGGTTACCACCAGATCCGTGTTTGTGAAGAGGATATCCCAAAAACCGCCTTCGTGACTCGGTATGGATCATACGAGTACACCGTCATGTCATTCGGCTTAACGAATGCTCCCGCCACCTTCTCTCGTCTGATGAACTATATATTCATGGACTACCTCGACAAGTTCATCAAGGTTTATTTGGATGATATCCTTGTATTTTACAAGAACAAGGAAGAACATGCTGAACATCTTCTTCTTGTGCTGGAAAAGCTTCGAGAGCATCAACTCTATGCTAAGTATTCCAAGTGTGAATTCTGGCTCCCCGAAGTAACCTATCTTGGACATGTCATCTCCAAGGATGGTATTGCCGTCAACCCTGAACGAGTTCAGGCTATTCTTGATTGGACTCCTCCGAAGAATGTTAAGCAAGTCCGAAGTTTTCTCGGTCTCGCCAGTTATTGCCGTCGATTTATCGAGAACTTCTCCAAGATCGCTAGGCCTCTGACTAATTTGTTGCATAAGGGCGTCAAGTTCCAATGGACAGACAAGTGTCAGGAAAGTTTCCAGGCGCTCAAAGACAAGTTGACTTCTGCCCCAGTGCTTGCTCCACCTGATACTAAGAAGGACTTCGTCATTTACTGCGACGCTTCTCGTCAAGGATTAGGCTGTGTCCTAATGCAAGAGCGCAGAGTGATTGCTTATGCCTCTCGTCAACTACGCCCTCACGAAGAAAACTACCCAGTTCACGACCTCGAGCTTGCTACTATCATTCATGCACTAAAGCAGTGGCGACATTACCTTCTCGGTAATCGTTGCGAGATCTTCACCGACCATCAAAGTCTGAAGTATCTGTTTACTCAGCCAGACATGAACCTCCGTCAGCAGAGATGGATGGAGATTGTTGCAGACTTTGACGTGGGTATATCCTATACCCCAGGCAAGGCTAATGTAATGGTTGATGCCTTGATCCGCAAGTCTTACTGCAACCACCTCCAGGTTACAAAGTTCAGCCCTTGCTTGTTGAAGAATTCAGAAAGCTGAACCTCCATATTGTTCCCCCTGGTGCACTCACTCCACCTCCTGAGGAGTTTCGCAAGATGAACCTCCGTGTTGTTTCCCAGGGTTCCCTCAATACCCTGGCTGTCGAACCAGATCTCTTGGACTCCATCAAGAGAATTCAGGGATATGACTCTCAAGCCCACAAGATTAAACGCCATCTAGCAGAAGGAAAGCCCTCATTCTTCACTATCGCCGATGATGGCACCTTGTACTTCAAAGGCCGCCTAGTGGTGCCATGTTCAGAGAAAAACCATGATATGACACAGGAGGTTGCGAAAGAAGCTCATGATATGCCTCTGTCCATCCATCCTGGTAGTACAAAGATGTACCAGGATATTCGTCAAAGATTCTGGTGGTCTAATATGAAGCAAGACATTGCTCGTTATGTTGATGAGTGTGACGTTTGCCATCGTGCCAAAGCAGAACATCAAAGGCCTGCTGGAACTCTGCAACCTATCTCTACTCCTGAATGGAAATGGGACCATGTTGAAATGGACTTTGTCACTGGATTTCCCAAATCGCAGAAAGGTGATGATGCTATTCTTGTCGTCATTGACCGGCTTTATAAAGTTGCACATTTTCTGGCGGTCAAAGAAACAATCACTACTAGTCAGCTTGCAACTCTTTACATGTCCAGAATTGTTTCACTTCACGGTATTCCACTGGTTATCAGTTCACACCATGGCAGCTTGTTCACTTCAAGATTCTGGGCAAGTTTCCAAGAAGCTATGGGAACTCATCTATCGTTCAGTACTGCGTTTCATCCTCAGTCGCAAGGACATGTTGAACGTGTCAACCAAGTTCTCAAAGACATGCTTCGAGCTTGTGTAATTTCATTCGGCAAGAAATGGGAGGAATATCTTCCGTATGCCGAGTTCTCTTATAATAATAGCTATCAAGCTAGTCTGAAGATGTCCCCTTCGAAGTATTATATGGACGAAAGTGTCGGACCCCTCTGAACTGGTCAGAAACTAGGGAACGTCCACTCTTCGGTCCGGATATTATCCAACAGGCCAAAGAACAAGTCCGCATTATTCGCGAGAATCTCAAGACTACTCAGTCGCGTCAGAAAAGTCAGTATGACCGTCATCACAAAGACATGGTCTATCAACCTAGCGAAAAGGCGTATCTTTGAGTTACACCAATGAAGGGTGCTCACCGCTTCGGGATCAAGGGCAAGCTAGCTCCTCACTATATCGGTCCCTTCACTATTCTCAAAAGGCGTGGAAAAGTGGCATATCAACTGGAGCTTCCGCCGAACCTTTCTCAGGTTCACGATGTGTTCCACGTGTCATAGCTCCGTCGTTGCTTCAAGGATCCAATCCGAGCAGTGGATCATGAAGTGCTCGAATTGCAACAGGACCTCTCCTATAAAGAGTATCCGGTCCGCATTCTTGACCAAGTTGAACGCCGCACACATCAAAAAGCAATCAAGTTCCTCAAGGTCCAATGGTCGCATCACTCTGAAGATGAAACCACTTGGGAACGCGAGGACCGCCTGCGTGATGAATACCCCGCACTGTTTCCTTCTACCTCCTAAATCTCGAGACGAGATTTCTTGTAGTGGGGGAGTTTTGTAATGCCCGGGTAATTAAGCAACAGTAATCCCACGCTAACGGTGCCACGTCACCCCGGTTACTGTTGATAATATCGCGTTGGATCAAAACCGTTTCAAAATTCAAATTCAAATTAATGTCAACAATAAAAGTTTCAAAATTTAAAACAAAAATGTTCGGGAGGTGCCATATTTTGCATAAGTAAATATGGTGTAATAAACACATTTTATAAAATGCCTAGATAATTTAAAATGATTTAAAATAGAAAAGAAAATAAATAAAAGGAAAAGAAATTACAAAATAGAAAGAATTAAAGAAACAAAAAAATAAAAAGAAATCCCCCACTGGGCCTCGACCCAGCCGGCCATTGGGCCACCCACCTGGTCGGCCCACCCCCGCTCACTTAACCCCCCACGCCCCCAAAACCCTAGCCCCCCGCGCACCACTTCCCCCCCTCCCACTCGCGCCGCCACTCTTCCCCTCCCCCGATCCAGATCGGATCAGGGCACGCACGCATCGGCCTCGCGACCGGACGTCGTCACTGCCGCCGGAGCTCCTTGCCGGACGGCCTCACCGGAGCGTGCGCGCCCCTCCCCTTGCACGCCTCATGCCCGCATCGCCATCGCCGCAGCCATCGCTCGCCTGCGCGCGCGGTCCTGCCTCGCCTCCTGCGGCTTGCTTCTGCTTCTGCCGCGCGCCGCCTCCGCTTCTCACCACGCTGGCTGTGTCGCTGCTTGGATTCGCCGCCGCCGCAGCCTAGCACCGCCGTCCCCGAGCACCAGGGCCGCCACTGCCGGGGCCGCGCCTTACTTCCCTGGCGAGCTGGCCGCCGGCGCCCAGCACCCGTCCCTCCTGTGTCGACCTAGGCGGGTGCCCAGCGCCCGTTCCAGGCGCCCGTTACCTCGCACCCGCGCGCCCGCTCCAGTGGCCTCTGTGCCACTGGGCAAGGGGGCCCACCCACAGAATGGTTTTTTAAAATAATTTAAAAAATAATAATAAATAATAAATAATGACTATTAATTAATTAATTAATTAATTTTGATTAATTAAACTAATCAATTAACTACACTAATTAAACTATTAGTTGATTAGCTAATTAAATAGTCAATGACAGTGGGGCCCACCCCAAATTAATCCTGATTAGGTTAATTAATGTGTTTAATTAAAATGGGTCACTGACAGTTGGGACCCACACGTCAGGTTGACCAGTCAACCTCTATTGACTGCTGACGTCATGCTGACATCAGCAAACACTATTTTGGATAATGTTAAATTTAAATAAATTAAATAAATCCTAAAAATGATTTAAATCTTTTAAAATTAATATAAAATAAACCGTAGCTCGGATGGAAAAACTTTGTACATGAAAGTTGCTCAGAACGACGAGACGAATCCGGACACGCAGCCCGTTCGTCCGCCACGCATCCCTAGCATAGTGAACACGCAACTTTCCCCTCCGATTCATCTGTCCGGAAACACAAAACACCGAGGATATTTTCCCGGATATCCCCCCTTCACCGGTATCACCTCATACCGCGTTAGGGCACACCTAGCACCGCTACTTGACATATCATGCATCGTTATGCATCTGTTTGCATTGTATTCATTCCCCCTCTTCTCTCCGGTAGACTACGAGACTGACGCCGCTGCTGGCGCCCCGTCTGACTATGTTGTTGACGACCCCTACTTGCCAGAGCAACCAGGAAAGCCCCCCCCCCCTTGATCACCAGATATCGCCTAATCTCTCTCTACTGCTTGCATTAGAGTAGTGTATCATGTTACTGCTTTCCGTTAATCCTATTCTGATGCATAGCCTGTCATTGTTGCTACAACTGTTGATACCTTACCTGCAATCCTAAATGCTTAGTATAGGATGCTAGATTATCATCCGTGGCCCTACATTCTTGTCAGTCTGCCATGTTATACTATCGGGCCGTGATCACGTCGGGTGTTGATCACGGGTATATACTATACATACATACTATACATGTTGTGACTAAAGTCGGGTCGGCTCGTTGAGTACCCGCAAGTGATTTCGATGTTGGGGGCTGAAGAGGCAGGTGGTTCTACCCAGGTAGTGGTGGGCCTGGGTTCTCGACGGCCCCCGACTATTACTTTATGGCGAAGCGACAAGGCAAGCGGAGACCACCTAGGTGAGAGGTGGGCCTGGCCCTGGTCGGCGTTCGCGGTTACTTCAAATTAACACGCTTAACGAGATATGGGTATTTGATCTGAGTCTGGCTACTGGTCTATACGCACTAACCAACTACGGGAACAGTTATGGGCACTCGACGTCGTGGTGTCAGCCGAAGCCTTCGTGACGTCAGCGACTGAGCGGCGCGCACCGGGTTGGACCGCGTAACACAACTTCCTTTGTAATGGAGGTTGCTAAGTCTGCTCTCTGGCCGCCCACGCAACGTGTAGGTGTGCAATGGGCGATGGGCCTAGACCCCTGCGCGCATAGGATTTAGACCGGCGTGCTGACCTCTCTGTTGTGCCTAGGTAGGGCTGCGATGTGTTGATCTTTCGAGGCCAGGCATGACCCAGACAAGTGTGTCCGGACAAAGGGGATCGAGCGTGTTGGGAAATGTGGTGCACCCCTGCAGGGAAGTTAATCTATTCGAATAGTCGTGATCTTCGGTAACAGACGACTTGGAGTTGTACCTTGACCTTATGACAACTAGAACTGAATACTTAATAAAACACATCCTTCCAAGTGCCAGATACAACAGGTGGTTGCTCTCTCACAGGGCGACGAGGGGAGGATCACCGAGTAGGATTATGCTATGCGATGATACTTGGTGAACTTACCATCTACTCTCTTCTTCTGCTGCAAGTTGGAGGTTACCAGAAGCGTAGTCTTCGACGGGACTAGCTATCCCCCTCTTATTCCGGCATTCTGCAGTTCAGTCCACATATGATACCCCTTTTCCATTTGATACCAATGCATACATATGTAGTGTAGCTCCTTGCTTGCGAGTACTTTGGATGAGTACTCACAGTTGCTTTGCTCCCCCTTTTCCCCCTTCCTATACTTGATTGCTGCGACCAGACGTTGGAGACCAGGAGCCAGACGCCACTGTCGACGATGACTCCTACTACACTGGAGGTGCTTACTACTACGTGCAGGCCGCTGACGACGACCAGGAGTAGTTTAGGAGGATCCCAGGTAGGAGGTATGCGCCTCTTTCGATATGTATCCCTGTTTGTGCTAGCCTTCTTAAGGCATACTTGTTTAACTTATATCTGTACTCAGATATTGTTGCTTCCGCTGACTCGTCTATGATTGAGCTCTTGTATTCGAGCCCTCGAGGCCCCTGGCTTGTAATATGATGCTTGTATGACTTATTTTATTTGTAGAGTTGTGTTGTGATATCTTCCCGTGAGTCCCTGATCTTGACCGTACATGTTTGCGTGTATGATTAGTGTACGATTGAATCGGGGGCGTGACAAGAAGAGTACACTCAATCAATGCAAGCTTCCTCATCTAAAGCAAATCTGCAAATTGGGAAAGATGAAAGTTAGAAGAAGAAGAAGAAGACTAGCTAGAAGAAAAAGAAGAAAAGGAAGAAGAAAAAGAAGAAGAAGAAGAAGAATTTATCTTCTCTTTCTTTTTCTCCTCTCCTCTTCTTTATCTTCTTCTTCTTCTAATTAAGGTAGGTAAAATGCCATTTTTTAGCTAAGCTAGGTAAAATGCTAAGTGTGTAGGTCATTTTAGAGCTAAGCTAGGTAAATAGGTCATTTTGGAGCTAACCTAAGTAAAATGGATCACATTGGAGCTAACCTAAGTAAACTTGGTCATTTTGGAGCTAACCTAGGTAAAATGGATCATATTGGAGCTAACCTAGGTAAAATGGGTCATTTTGGAGCTAACCTAGCTAATTATGCCATTTTTGAGTTAACTAAGCATATTATGCCATTTTTTACATAAGTAAGCTAAGTATAGGTCTTTATTGAGCTATCCTAGATAACTAAGCATATTAGAGCTAACTTAGGTCATTTTGGAGTTAACTTAGGTAAAATTGATCATTTTGGAGCTAATTAGGCTTATTGTGTCATTTCAGAGGAAACAAAGCTAAGTATAGATCATTTTGGACCTAAGTAAGCTAATTATGTCATTTTGGAGGAAGATAAGCCAAGTCTAGGTCATTATGGTAAGCATTTTGGAGGAAATAAAGCTAAGTCTAGGTCTTTATGCATTTCGTAAGCAAAACACTAGAGAAAACTTACCGTCATCACGGAGGTGAAGGATCTTCACTCCTCCTTCTTCTCCTTCTCCTTCATCATCCTGATGCGCTTAGAGCGGCGAGGCAGTGGGATGTACTCTTCTACCACAATTGGCATGGTCTTGTCGCCTAGTTGTGGGATCGCCGGCGCCACCACCATCGCAAGGTCATTGTCAGGCACCACCACCATCGCGAGGCCATCTTCAGGCACCACCATCTCTAGGTCATCGTCAGCCATCACCATCGCTTGCCCATCGTCAGCCACCACCATCGCTTGCCCATCGTCAGCCACCACCACCGCTTGGCCATCGTCAGCCACCACCATCGCGAGGTCATCGTCAGACAGAATAGGCTGCACCTCCTCATCCCCACTCTGCTCCTTTTCTTCCCCACTCCGTTCCTCCTCATCCTCTATGTTGTTTTTCTATAGACAGAGTCGTTGCTGCTTTTGTTGTAGCCAGAGTCGCTGCTACTTTTGCTGTAGCCAAAGTCGCTGCTTCTGCTCCCATTGCCTGACCAAATGCAACAAAGTTTCTTTAACAACCACTGTGAGACAAAGCCAAACGGAGAGGAAGAAGAGGCATAGCGTACTGGCATTGTCGTTGTCCTGGTAGCGCATGCGGCACATAGTCGTGTTGAACACCTTCACGGTGAGCATGGTGTTGCCGCCATACCTGAGGACAAGGAAGTACATGTGCCACAGGTCGTAGACACGGACAAACTGCTCCCAGCCACAACACAGGTACATGTGGCGATCTGTGTTGAACACCACCTCCACATCCCACAGCCCGTGAAGCCCGCTGCCGGCCTGTCGCAGTTTCACATTCTGTGGCCGGTGGCCGTCCAGCATCTTCATAAAAGTGTCAGGCAGCCTCTGCAGCATGGGTCAAGCAGTGATGTAGCAAACAACAGAGTTATGATAAAGAGATGTGTGAAGGGCCGGGAGATCTCTCCTTTTATATACTTGCCTGCTGGAGGAATTCTCAAGTATGATCGTGAAGAACTCGAAACCTTCCAAGTCAGACTCCAGCGTGGCAGAGCGCAACCGGCAGTGGCGGCCTCCCCCATCTCTGATAAGCAGCAGAAGAGACCAATTACTACCCTTACAACATTATCATACAACAATACAACAACAGAAGTTTTGAGCAGAAGAGAATCAACTACACCAAGTTATCATTTCACATTCAAAAAGCAATGCATTTGTGGGCATTTATGATGGCAAGAACTATAATTCAAAAAGCAAAGCAAGAAAAGCAAACACTTAGTTAGATGTGTTTGCCAGGGCCTCAATTTGGAATACTACTATAAATGGCAATGGCCTCAATTTGCTACTACTCTATCTTGGCAATGAGTAGAAGAAGAACATCAACATCAACATCAACAACACCCTTAGGATAACATCAACATTAATAGCACCCTTGAATAGTAGTAAGAAAACATGGACATTTATGATGGCAAAAACATCAACAACACTCTATTTTCTACTTCTACTCATTCCAGGGCCTCAACAGTAGATAAGAAACCTAATCTATGTACTTTACCTAATTTGAACCATATCATATTTTGCTACTACCTACTTCCCTTTTGTCAGATCTCTGTTTAAAGCATGCACCAAGTACTAAACCCAAAACTCTAGTTTTAAAGCATGCACCAAGTACCGGACCTAGTTTTAAAGCATGGTTCGCTTCATAAAATAGAAAGGGAAACAATCAGTACAAAGCATAGTAATCTAACAAAGTACCCTAATCAATATTGCATCCACCTAAAACTGAACCTAAGACTGAAGAAATTGAACCTAAGATTGAACCCAACACTTAAGAACTGAACCTAAGACTGAAGAAATTGAAAAACAGAGCATAGTAATCTAACAAAGTACCTTAATCAATATTGCATCCACCAAGAACAATATGCCTAATACTAGAACAACTAGAACAATATTGCACAGCTTATTCCTCGCTCGAGACAAGTTACGAGAATAAGGCAGATTATCTGGAATGGTGATTAATGAAGAACATGAAAACAACTATGTCGCAACTAAACCAAACCACACTAAAGAGGGGTCTTCTCCTAGTCCGGCTTTTTCTGTTTTCTTTTTTTCTTCTTCTTCTTTCTTCTATGTTTTCTCCTCCTAGTCCTTTTAGGTCTTCTTTCTTTCTATTCTTTTCTTGTTCTTGGGCTTATCTAACTAAGTAATTAACCTAAAAAAACTAACTAAGTAATTAACCTAAAAAATAACTAACTAACTAATTAACCTATGTACAGTAGGGTAAAACAACTAACTAATTAACCTAAAAAAACTAACTAACTAACTAATTAACGTAAATCAAGAAGCAGCAACAAAAAAGACAGAAAGAAAGGAAAGAAACCTCACCAGGGGCGGAACGGCGATGGGCGGCCTGAGCGGCGGGACACCGAGGCGGCGGGGGGTCGGGGGCACGGGGCGGAGCGGCGACGGGCGGCCTGAGCGGCGGGGCGCCGGGGGGTCGGGGTGGTGGTGGTCAGGGTCGGTGGGGGTCGGCGGCGGGGACGGCGAGCACGGGGGAGGGGGTGAGGTGAGGGAGAGAGAGGGGGTGGGCGCAGGGCCGAAAGTTTTTTAGTTAGGTTTAATTTCTTTGCCGTCTGCTAGCAGATGGCAAAGAGGCATAGCTAGTGGGGTGGGGCCGGGGGGAAACAACCATTAGGTTGGCTATTCTTTTTGGCGTCCGCTCGCGAACGGCAAAGAAAGTGGTCGTTAGGTGGTTCTCGTTAGTGGGCCACCCTCCCTTTTTGACGTCTGCTAGCAGACGGCAATGGCTGATGGCAAACATGGTCTTTGCCGTCAGCTCTTTCTTTGTCGTGAGCTCTTTCTTTGCCGAGAGCTGGCTGCCGGTAAAGATCCTGATTCCAGTAGTGCATGGTTAATAATATAGCGAGCTGTTGGCTATAACGTGTTGCCATGTCATCTCTAACCAATGTAATAACCAACATGTATAAGCGTTACTTTTTTCACTCTCGCAAAGCTTGTTGAAGCGCGTGCTACAACCAGCTATAAATCTATAGTCTGTTTTTTTCTTTCTCCTTTTTCCTCTCTTCCAACTCAGTAAAAGTACAATATTTAAATCTTCATAGCCCGCTTACATCGAGTGCGGATTTATGGAGGCCGAGCTCCAGGGAGCTCCGTATTTTGAGAATATCAAAAAGCATATTTAGAAGTTTCAAAAAAATCTGAAAAAAATCCAAGGAAAATATATGTATTCTGCAAGAACATGCTAAATTTCGCTTAAAATGTTGTGATTTCTAGGCTGTAAAAAAACAAAATTCCGGCCCAACAAAAATTGAAGGCCCATTTAAAAATGTGTATTTTTTTTGCTTGGTAATACGTGTCTCGTTTATAAAACAAAGATTCAATTACAAGGCACGTAAGCACCGACATTACAAGACTTAAAAGATAGGATAATCCTATGCAAAATACCAGCGCCTGTTCCTCTCCTCCGACACCACCGAAGCGGCCACCAAAGGGAAAGAAAACAGATCACCACTTCACCCGAGCTCGACGCGGCTCCATCGCTGATCATCAGCTTTACGGACCTCGAAAGTAGTTTGCCAGAAGCAAAACCATTGCCGCTGAAAGAATCAGACCGGGGCAACATGTCCCCGGACACACCATCAAACTCTAGATCTGGCACCCCCGCAGGACAACGACGTCGAAGGAGGAAACCAGAACTGCCAGCCACCAACCACAAACCCAGCACGGAATGCACCATCTTCCAGCTGTCACTTGCACAGACAACCGCCTGTTTGTCTTTTTTCTATACACCACATGTGGAAGTATAATGCTGTGAAATTTTGTACATACGTAGTATACATGTGTATATATGTTCACAAATAAATTTGAATTTTTTCGCGCCTTGGAAGAATGAAATTTGAAAACGAGCTTCTTAGAGCTTGATCTCCGTTTATATTTTTCACCTTACATCACCTTATCATATCCTATATCCTATATACTTAAGAGATTCATCCCCACTACAAGTATTTATCTTAACATGCAAGCTATCCAACTCAACAACCTGCCACATCAGCAACTCCCAATATGCATGATGCCACATCAAACGTCCCGCTACTGGTGTACAGAAAGGACCGAAGCACAACGTTTTGTTACCATCCCTCATCCGTTTACATCCGTAAATTATGGACTTCTCTGGAATGAAGACGCATTATCTTCTCCACCATCCTCCCACTTTATTTTCTCAATGACGCCCCCTCCTCTTCGTATTCTCCATATAGTTCCACTCACCCAAACAAATAACCCCCTTCATCATCAGCCGTGGCAAAGCTACCATACAGATCTCGCTCTGAGCGGCGCTATGGTGCTTCTCATGGCACGGTGCCGCTGCTAGCCCAGCGTTCGTGGGGGGTCGCCGCCTAGACGTGTATGTTGCTGCCGACCCAGGCCCCTGCGATCACCGCAATTGATTTGAGCCCGCAATCTGTTGCCGATGAATCAATCCCCGCGGACACCACTGGCCCAATCCTCGTGCCCCGGTGTCGACCATAGCTCCAGGCAAGCCACACGTCTCACTGCTGTCATCCTCCTCCAGCATCTCCTGCACCATTAGGTGGGTGTGCTCTCCTTCTTCTCTATCTCCCCAAATCTAAGTGATCTCAGGTTTATTTGGGTTGGAACTTGCAAGCTCTGATTTATATGTGGTAGGAAACATCTTTTAGAAGCGAGGTCTGTTCTGTTTCCAGCCGCCTCATCTGTGCAGCAGTCCGGTCAGTCTTTCTAATCCACAATCCTCTCTAATTCAAGCATTCTCGGCAAGCATGAAACAACCATCTCTGTTCCACTTCGTTTTATTTTATTTATTTATTGTTGGAAGGAATAAACAGATGGAACAACGTTGATTTAAATCGACGGCGCTGATTGGACGGAATAAACAGGTGAAACATACTATTTACTACAGGAAATTCAATCCTGCATCTCTCTCTCTCATACTTGCACACAGGTGTAGTTTAGTATGAATTTCATTGGTATTTTTTTTTTGCTTTTGCTTTGATTTTTTAAGGCATATTATTTGGTCATTTTCAGGTATATTGCTGCCTGACAGAACTATTGCACCGACCCGCCAAAAAAGAGTAAATAGCATAAAGCTACTACTTTACGGGTTAGGATTCCAAAAAACTACCGAATTTATTTTTTCGCTGATAACTATCAAGTCAGGGGTCGGCTGTTTCAAAAAACACAAAACGCTCGGTGCTTTACAATTAATCATGATTATGACAATTGGGGCCCGCATGTAAGAAAACTAATAAGAGTGGACCATTAAGTTGCACGTTATGACAAATGGGACCCGTGTGTCAGCCTCACAAAAATCCCCAATACAAAAAAACAAAATCCCTAAATTCTCTACTCGTTCCTGTCTTCTTCCTTCGATCTGTCTTCTTCCTTCGCTCAGATCGGGAGGCAGAGAGGATCCCACCCTCCCGATGCAGTCGCCCGTCACCAGCCTGCGGCGCGCCGCCGCGCCTAGGAGTCGCCGGATCTACTCTGGCCCTTCGCCCTGCGCCTCCCCGCTGTTCCTCCCCTCGCCGGGATACCAGCGCCGCCGGCCGCCTTCCTCGACCCGACAAAATCGAGCGACATCAACTGTTGCGCCCCTGCATCGAAGCTTGCCGGAATCAGGTCGCTGACCGCTGGCCTCTCCCCTCCATCCTCCCTCATTCTAGAACGGGAGGAGCCGGCTAGGTGGAGGGTGGAGGCGCTCCGGCGTCGGGTGGAGTCCTCCTTGTGAGCCGAAGGAGGGGCTAGCGAGGGAGCTCAGCCTCCACCTCCTTGTGCCCCAAGCTCCGGCGTGCTCTCCCGGGTGCGTGGACGAGGGCACCGGCAGCAGGCGGCTCGATGTCGTTGCGGGGCAGGGGTCAATGCGGCGATGCGAAGCGGTTGCCGGCGACGTGCGACGGCACGGTGGAGACGGGAGCTCCAGTGGCAGCGCGGCAGTTCGTGCGGCGGCCCGTCCTGCGGTCGGACCTGGCTTGCGTGCGGCAGGTGGTGGAGGTGCGGTGGTGGAGGTGGTGGAGAAGGGAGAGAAGAAAAAATAAAAGGAAGAAGAGAGAACTTACATGTGGATCCCACATGTAAGTTAACGGTCAAACAAAACAGTCAAACAAACAGAATGTTTAAGAGTGGGTCCGACTTGTCAGAAAACGGCTTAAATTGCTAACAACGAGCGTTTTGTGTTTTTTGAAATAGCCGATCCCTAATTTGGTAGTTATCAGCGAAAAAAATAAATTTGATAGTTTTTTGAAACCCTAACCTGTAAAGTAGTAGCTTTATGCTATTTACTCCTAAAAAAAAAGACAGTACTATTCCATGATGAATGTCATCAGATCGATCCAATACCCGAATAGATGGGCATGTGTGTTTCGGCAGTACTATCCAATCTGGACATCATCTAGCCTGGCAAGCTAGCACTGTATTGGATTAGGCGTGTTTTGGATTTATCATTCAAAATGGAAGGTTTTGTAAATAATGTTGTGGACATGAGTTGCTGGTTAATCGACTGGTGGCTTCAAGTGGAAGTTTAAAAGGAAATTCTCCAAATATTAAACAAAATCAAATAGAAAATTTTCATATTTGCATATGTTTTACATAATGATATGTTATACTTTTCCTTTATTAAATTGAAGCTTTTATTAGCTATATTTGAACCGTATTACGCTGACGGTTGACACAATCACTAATATGTTCGCACAATGGCCTTATCATTCATGCTTCCGCATAACAACTGCTACACTTCTTTATTTTTTTACAATAATGCTTAAAGAGACTATTATTGCTACTGCCATTGTTATTTCATTTTTTTCTTTATGTAATTCGTCTGTGCCGAGCTAATAAAAATTTACAAATGTCGCATGGTTTCATAATCTCACTCATGTCTATAACATATTTCTTTTCTATGCCTTCATATTCCTGCTGCAACGCACACCCTTCAGATATGGAAAAATATAGGCCGCAATCAAATAATGTATTTCCTTAATTTCTAAAGGTATACCTTTTATTCCCATAACTTGCTGATGCATTACAATTTACATGTTGTAGCTTCATATCCAATTGCAGTGGAGAATGCAATTCTCATGCATACTCTCCGGAAATTATACTTAACAATCTCCTCTCAGGTTATAGCTTCACTTTTAAAAATGTAAGAATAACTGGGAATATCACTATTTGATTGTTCTGGTGTTAGTGACAATCCTTGGTGAGAGGATCAAGTATGGCCTTTTTTCTGATGAGTATTCTCACTCACTTTAATTGTTCTATGATATGATGGATGGTAGTCACTTGAATAATATGTAGAAAATGGAGTGTATTTGTAGTCCTACTTAATAACCATGACATTTTGCGTACCTTTCGTTACTTTTCCACTAAAAAATTGATCATGGTGGACAATGGAAGCTAATTCCAATTTGGGCATATTAGCACGCAAGGCTCACAAAAGTAGCATGAATTTATTTTTGCTCTAATGCATTTCTAATAGATAATCAAATTATATTACATTGAATTATTATGAGAAAAATCTCATGAAACTATATGTCCCTTTTCATTAAGATGCATCCTAATTAAGCAAGTATGGGGATACTCTACATTATACTAATTTTCCTGGCTTTTCGTGTTGTTTCATCAAAGGTTAAAAAAATTACATTTTTTTTATTTCTTACTTCATAAATATTTATTCTGTATATAGTGCTACTAATTCCGCAGCAACGCGCGGGGTATCATCTAGTTACACTTACTCTAAGCACCTATGCGTTGGAATATCCATGAAAAGACTGTGTGCATTGGAAGAGACCTAACCACCTAGGACACATGCGCAAACAGTTATAAGGCGCAAATCACGGCTGCCATCCGACCAATTTCACCCCCTGTAATACGGGACCCACCCAACTCCCACCACCCGATTCACCAGGACGCTCATAGCCAGTGAGCTTAGTAACTTTACCTTTTTTTTTTCTTGAGAAGAGTTTTTTTTTTTAGGGGCTCTTGAGAAGAGCTTAGTAACTTTACTGATCTCCTTTCAGATTTGGCCCATTTGACAAAGAATCCGAGCCCAAGCTTTCAGACTCTTTGGACCGACAGCAGCAGGCTCCAGCCCATATGCCACATCCCGATCGGTCGCTCTGCTCCGCCTCCTCCTTCCAGTCCGGCAGCCGCACCGCCTCCCGCGAAAGCTATCCAACACAGGACAAGAAGCAGCCATTCTCGTGTTCATCTCCCAGCTCCCCACTCCCGCGCGCGAAGCACGGAGGCTGGCGAACCCTAGCGAATCTCCCGATCCGCGGCCACCCGGCGCGTGCCGGCGGCCGGAATTGAACAGCGGTTAATCTCGGGAAGCTTATGAGCCGGCGGCTGGTGGCCGGTGCAGCGCATATGTTTGGACAATCTACGACTCGGAGGTAACCCGCCCAATATTTACCTTTCTTTTTCTCTAAACTTAAGGTTAGAGCAATTTGATCAGGTTAAAGGGGGAGGTTCCATCCCTTAACTTTCGTTGTTAGGTAGTATAGGTGGGGAGATTCGAACCCAGGTGGCTTGTAAGTGGCGCTGCGAGGCTCTCCATGATCAGCGTCCCTGCTTACATTTGGGGATATTTGATCATGTCGAGTTTGACAGTATCACAGTAGTGGCTTTTTACTTTTTAGAGGACCATTTGTTATATCAGCAGCTGTCTAGGTGGTAGGGTCGCCACATTTGTATTCGATTAAATTGTGCATTTTGTACACATTCGCTTTTTGACCGGCTAGGCGGGGTTAACACATGCGGGCGGGAGCCGTGGGCCGGCACCGGTGCACGGGTGGCGGTGGGAAGGGAGGACGGCCCGGTGGTGTTCGGCGGCGAACGGCCAGAGCGTGCGGGCAGGAGACAGTTTTTTCCTTCGGTTTCGCTTCGGAAATTATTGGCGAAAAGGGATCTGTAAACGGGGAGTTGGGCTGTTTTTTGGTGATCCCACTTAGGTTATTGTTGCCAGCCTTGAGCACTTTGAGTTTGGAACAATTACCCAGTGCGTTTGGTATGTCGCCAATCAATTGGTTGTAACAGAGGTCAAGCAATGCCAAATATGGTGAGCCAAGGCAGACAGAAGGCGATATGTTCCCAGTGAAGCTGTTATTGCTGGCGTTGAGTGCGATCAGATTTTTCATCACCTTTCATGTGGCTGATGGAAATTCTGAGCTAAACTGGTTGCTTGACATGTTGAGTACCTGCAGAGGCTGGTCAGTGGTAACCAACGACGGTAGCTCGAGAACATTATTGGTGAAATGACAGCTGCTGGAGATGCTCTAATAACTTAACAAGGCAGCTAGTTATAAAAGCAAACCTATGTACTGGAGTACTTTTATTATTCAACAAGCTAACAATATACTAGTACTTTATAAGATTCTACTACTCCCTCCGATCCATATTACTTGTCGCTCAAATGGATGTATTTAGATGTATTTCAGTGCTAGATACATCCGCTTGAGCACACGTAATATGGATTGGAGGGAGTAATATATTAGTTAGACACAATTGCAGCTGGATACAAAGATGGGTACAACCAAGTCATGATTACCTTTATCCTTTGCATGCTAGACCATATTGCAGTTGTACTGAGCTTAACCAAAATATCTAAATAGTACTAACTGGTCATATAGCACCCCTACCACAAAGAAAGGACCAAAGGCAATCGCAAATATGACCTTCATGCTGTATTCTTTTGCAGAGATGTACATGGGAGCTTCTTTGACTGAACTGCAATCCCTAATAAGCAGAGAGCCACACAGCTTTGGGTTCCCATCAAAACTAGAAGTCTGAAACGTGCTCAGCTGGCCTGTTGTTGGAATAGGTCCTTCTAGGTCGTTGTTAGAAATGTTGAATTGTGAAAGGAAGTGAAGTTTCCCCAGTGCGGCAGGGATTGCACCGGTGAGATGGTTATTAGACAAATCTAGCCCCTGCAGATTTGTCAGGTTACAGATCGATTGTGGGATCGCTCCATAAAAGTTGTTAAAACTCAAGTCCAGGTAATGCGCTGTTTTCAAATGACCAATCTCTTGGGGGATTGCGCCAGTGAGTTTATTCTTACCGAGTTTCAGTCCTTTGGGCCAAGCACTGCCCATGCGGTATTGAAGTGACGGGTCAACATAAAAAATTGGTAGACCAAGAAGGTTTGGGTCCAAATAGATGCCAGCCTTGTCTGATTTTAGCATTGGCATCTCCATCAACGCGATTGGGATTTCCCCAGTAAGGCTGTTGTTTGATACGTCCAGAATGAAGAGGTTATTTAGGGAGTTCATCCAGCTTGGCATTGGTCCAGTGAGTCGATTACTGACTAATAGTAGTATCTTCAGATTTGTGAGCTTGGACAACCAAATAGGTATCCTTCCAGTCAACGAACACCAGTCCATGGTAAGAAGTTGAAGATTCTGAAAACCATCAATGAACTCATCTTGTGGCATGGCCTCATTCATGAAGTTTCTGCCAAGAAGCAGGGTGCTGATATTCCTGCTGCTCTTAAGGGCATGCAAGGCTTTTGTTATATTTGTAAAGCAGTTTCTACTAAGTGATAGGAAGGACAGGTGCTTCAGATTGCCAATTCTTGATGAGATTTCACCATGGAAATGGTTGCTGGATAGCCGCAGTGCAGTCAAATTACTGCATGAGTAAATGCTTTCTGGAACTATACCATTGAGATTATTCCTCAAGAGATCTAAACTTTTTAGATTATGTAGGGCGGCGAAGTTTACCTTCCCTAGATCTCCACTGAAGTTGTTGATCTTCAGATCAATGATTTTGAGATTTGTACAGTTGCCAAGAGCTGATGGCAGCTCCCCAGACATGTTATTGCTACCCAAATAGAGCTCCTCCAGCCTCTTGAGCAGACCTATCGACTGCGGAATCTTGCCACTGAAGTGGTTCCCTCCAAGGTCAAGAGTAGCTAGATTACCGAGTTTGACTATATGTGCTCCTTCAAGTTCTCCTTGTAAACCATTGTTGGGGAAGGAAAGGTACTCCAGCAAGGTAGCGTGGAAGGTTTCAACAGGGAGATTCCCACTTAGGTTGTTGTTGCCAGCCTTGAGCACTTTGAGCTTGGAACAGTTACCCAGCGCGTTTGGTATCTCACCACTCAATTGGTTGTAACAGAGGTCAAGCAATGCCAAATATGGTGAGCCAAGGCAGAGAGAAGACGGTATGTTCCCAGTGAAGCTGTTATTGCTGGCGTTGAGCGCAATCAGATTTTTCATGACCTTCCATGTGGCTGATGGAAATTCTGAGTTGAACTGGTTGCTTGAGATGTTGAGTACCTGCAGAGGCCGGTCGGTGGTAACCAAAGACGGCAGCTCGTGCAGCGATCCGTTGAGCCGGTTGAAGCTGACATCGAGGACGATGATGCTTCCGGAGGACATGATCTCTGGCAAAAGGTCACCAGAGAAGGAGTTGTACGAGAGGTTGATATGTAGCACGCTGGTGAGGTCGGCAAGGGACGGCGAGATGCACCCTTCAAGTCCTCTAGATGCCAGGGAGACTTCAGTGACAGCTCTGTCTTCATTGCAGGCGATGCCTTCCCACTCGCAGCAGTCTGTGCTGTTTTCACGCCATGACATGGCGAGGCCGCCATCTCGCGACAGCCCAGAAAGGAAACGAAGGAGATTGCGCTTCTCCTGCTCGGTGCATGCAGTGGAGCGAGATGCCAAGAGGAGCAGCAGGAACAGCTGCAGCACGACCGGAGGAACGGTGCATGAATGCATTGGTTCGTCCCCCCCCCCCCCCCCCCCCCCCCCCAAACCAGAGAGTTAATATTTCTACCGAAAAAGTTAAAGAACCTTATAGGCAGCCTAACATTCTTGCAGAATATATAGCTTTCCAATTAAAAAAATAGAGTTCCATTCCGAAAGCCAATGAAAAAGCCATTGGATTAACTAAACCCCCCCCCCCCCCCCCCCCCCCCCCTTTCTGCTGTTGCTCGAAGAATGCATGCAGTGCTGCTGCTAGTTATCATCTAGTAGTGGATTTATTTGCACATCAGAGCTACTGAACACCACTCATAAGATTCCCTATTTCTTGTGATGGGTGCACCTTAGGGCCCTGGGCCATGGTTCGTTGATACAGAAAAGACAGCGGCACTAGCATAGAAAAGCAACATCCGTGCCTATCAATTAATTAGCTATAGTAAAAGGCTATCAACTAGTTTATAAATCTATCATTTAGTTATGTCTGGATTAAGTAGTTACCGATTAGTCCAAAATTTTCAAGTAGCAAGAAGTCAATCTATTATCTCATCTCATCTTGCCCGGCCTATTCATTGCATTGCTGCTCAATAATACATAGATATAGGTGGTGCTCTTTGGTTACAGACTTACAGCACTAGTTTTGTTTACTGCATGCGTTAGTGACGGGCTGCCATTGGTAGGCAGGCCCAAACGGGGTACCAACCTACTAATGGTTGTGTTTTTCACATGATTCATGTCTGTGGTGGATATTCTGCTCATAATTATTATGTTGGGTCATTTCCCACCAGTTCTTTGACTCTTTGTAGCTGATGAATACATATCCATGATTTCAGTTTGAAAATTTGCTTCATGGTTATGTTGAATAAATATCCATGATTTCAGCTTGAAAAACTGCTTCATGGTTGTGTTTTTTCTCATGCTTCTTGTCAGTTCCCCGGAAATCATATTAATGTCATTTCCTTTGGGAGAAGTCCTGGAACAAAAGCAGAATTAAAGGCACATGTCACATATGCATCATCCATCAATGTAATATTTCGGATGCACAAAGAATGGCCATGGACTATTCCCCTATTCTTTGTGGCAAAGAAGCTTTGAGCTTCAACTTCCTATGTCTGTTTTCTGTCTTGTTATTTCCTTTTCTTTTTTGGACAGAAAAGCAGCATGTAGATGTCTCCATATGAGATAGATATTCCTGCTTTCACTACTCGGCAGCTCGAGTTCACCTGTTAAACAATTGTTCTTGATTAATTCCATTTCAGGACACTGTAATGACATCTCATTTGTTTTTTTTACTTTGCTTCATGCACAGTCAACCTCTCATGGTAGGTAATTCTTTTCAGGCGACTAATGTGGCCTCAAATGCAATCAGCAGCAGAATATTGTTGTCATGTTTCTCCATTTTGATTTCTGAACATAGACAATTTCTTCATAGTTATGTTTGATTATACATGTATCTGCCGACACAAATTCTTCTTTTCAAATGACACTTTTTCTGTTATATTTCACATTCCTTGGTCTTTCCCATGGATATGAACTCTTCTCATTTTTTACTATGGAGCTGAAGTATTCTTCCTGCTTGATTGGACCGCCATTCTGCTGTTTGTGTGCCTTTTAATGTGCAAACTGTGTAAACAGTTCCTCTTCTCAAACTATTGTGGGTCTAAGGGTCTGTTTGGTTTGTGCTCATATTTGCCCTACAAAAAGCTGGCTACCCAAATTTTCGGTTGAGGTTTTGCTTGTCAACGGATCCGTCAACATTGCCTAGAAAATGCATTAGAGTTGGTAAAGGACCATTGCCTCATTGGTATGCCCAAAGATTAGTTCCCATCCAAACAAAGACCAACGTTTTGATCATGGCCAAAAAGATTGCAAGGTACACTTTGGCCGCAATCCAAACATACCTTAAAACTAGTTATAACACACCCTTCAATTTTTGATGCCATTTAATTTACCCTTCTTGCTAAAACAGGGTGGTTTTACAACTTTTACTCCGCCATGTCGTTCACATGGATGTGAATTTGGCTGTGAAGCTACATGGGTGTTTGGATAGGCTCACCCAAGCAAAACAGATTGCTTATTTTTGCCTTGTTAGAATGCATGGTGGTTTTTTATTTCTGTGAAAGGGAAAAAAAACATCTGGCGATACTTGTTAGAATGTCACTCTGCCTACACAAGTCCTATGTCTGCCCTTCCCCTACAACACTTATGATACAGAGAGATCTCTCCCAAAACCTTGTCTCTCCTCTTGTTCCCTCCCTAATCAAGCAGAGATATGATGTGGCAGCGCTAGGGTTCTCACCACCCAGCCTCCTTGGGTGCCGGCCCTCAGAAAAAAGCTGCCATCTCCGAATTCCCCCTATGGCTCACCTCTTTACCAACGACAACCACCGGCCGAAACAGCACCTACAACCCCCATTCACACGAGCTCCGCTGTTTGTGACTTTGACATAATGTTTACACTCGGAGTGATCGCACAGGACAGCTTATAACACTCCCACACAACTTTTGAACATTTTTCTTATAAAACCACATATTTTGTCCTAAGTATCGACATGATCCCCAGTTGCTCTTTCGTTGGCCGGTCGGATAGGTTGGGCCCACTATTTTCAGGCTGGAGGATCACTTGTTCCAATATGGTGTGCCACCGTGGCCAAAGCCCAATTTCCATATCAACACTGCATCAACAACCTCGAAGTTTCTCCGCCAACTCATTACATCTAGGGTGTCCCAAACCCTAAACCTAAAGAAACATGCTCCTTGCCGCTGGAACAGGCAGCGACGGCCGGCGAATGTCAACTGTGTTTCCTGTGCTGCTTTGCATGGTTGGTGCATTCCTTGGCGCTGGCTGTGGTGCCCAGAGCGACTATTGACAACAAGGCGGCGCTTCTCTCTTAGCCTGATTTTTTTACGCAATTCTCCCTTAGCCCGATGGTGCTTCCCCGCTGGTGGAGCTTGTTTGCTGGCCCGGATCGCCCCTACCCGACCATTTAGCGCGCTTTGAAGTCTCTAGGTGGCGCGGGCCCAGGCAGCTGGGCCTACGGGAGAGCCATGCAACGGGTTTCACCATCAGATCTCTCACGTGTGGCAACACTCGCCTATCCTGCCTGGGGCGTGTCGTGGGGGCTCCGGTGGAGCTTGGGCCCACACGCCTTGAGCAATGCCATGTAGTGGCTCCCTGATGAATGGTAGTGAGCGTTTTCATCCTTCGCGTGGCAGACTCTTTGATTCTGGATGGTGCGGCTTTTGGCGGCGGCTGTGTGGGCTGCATGTAGCAGGCAAGGGGTGGCAGTGGTGGCGTAACATGGTGCTCTGAGTGAAAACTTTCTCTTGACATTTACCAGTGCCGTTGTCCTGCTTGGAGGCGTCGTTGAGATGGTGTCTTTGGGCATATGCTCCTGCTTAGTGGCGTTGTTGAGATGGCGCCTTTGGGCGTCGTTCTCTTGCTTGGAGGCGTTGTTAAGGACTTCACTTCTCCACTCCTTGTACTCTCCAGGTGAAAAACCTTCATCCATTTATTTTCTTAAAAGTGTTGCCTTGGAGACCTGGAGCCTCGGTTTGGTGTTGTACGTGGCCTACAGTTATGCAGTCTGTTGGCAGAGAGGCTTAAAGGTAGTGTTCGAGTGCTGGAGATCGATGGTGGTGTGACAGCGGCCTGCATGGGGGGTGGATGTGCCATTTAGGTTGTCTCATGGGGGTTGAAGAGGCACACCTTTGCTTCCCTTGGGAGTTGTCTTCTCTCTCTCTCTCTCTCTCACGTTGGCATGGGTGGCAGATGCATGACGGCCTAGGCATCTATGCAACGAGTGATGCCTCACTGTGGCAATACTGCGGCGTAGTCAAAATCCCCGGGTCATGCAATGCTAATATATGTGGGCTTATATTTTTGTTTTGATTGTAATATGATTGATTGAACGGGTTGACATGTTAAATCGAGTGTAAAATCACTTGATTTTACAGTTCTCTTTTATATCAACGATATCAGTGTTAGCATGTGAAAACATGATATTGTGGGTCAGAGTATCAATTATGGAAGCCAAACATGCTTTGCAGTACGTACAAGCATACTAGTTGATGTGAAGGCAAATGGCGTCTTCTGGGAATCTTTCATCTGTTCAATCTTCCAGACTCTAGTTATTTCATTCTATATGAAAAATCCAGTGAGCCATGTTCCATATTGATCATATATCGAGGTACGAAAGAAGAGACAGAGCTATGGTTAGAAAAAAGCACTTGTTTGCAGAAAGCAACAGCACCCAGAAGCATGATACGTCCAGGTACATACTGACCAAACTACTTTGCATGTGCACTGTTTCAGAAACATGCATTCTGCTAATAACCATAGCTCACAATATTCAATTAATACACTATTAAGATCCATTGCATGCAGATACAAAGATGTAAACAACATATCTGGATACTAGACCATTGCATACTTGATCAGATTACAGTGAGGTGGGTTTAGCTGCTTAGCCAAAATATCTGAATAATACTAACTGGTCGTATAGCACTCCTACCCCAAAGAAAAGACCAAAGGCAATTGCAAAGATGACTTTAATGCTGCATTCTTTTGCAGAGATGATGTACACAGGAGTTCCTTCAACCGAACTGCAATGGTTAATAAGCAGAGAATGGCACAGCTTTGGGTTCCCATCAAAACTAGAAGTTTGAAATGTGCTCAGCTGGCCTGCTGTTGGAATAGATCCTTCTAGGTCGTTGTTGGAAATGTTGAACTGCGAAAGGAAGTGAAGAATCTCCAATGCTGCAGGAATTTCACCCGTCAGATGGTTATTAGACAGATCTAGTTCCTGGAGGTTCGTGAGGTCGCAGATTGATTGCGGGATCTCTCCATAAAAGTTGTTGGAACTCAAGTCCAGAAAAAGGAGTGCTTTCAGCTGACCAATCTCTTGTGGGATCATACCTGTGAATTTATTGTTGCTGAGATTCAGCACTTTGGCCCAAGCACTGTCTATGCGGTATTGAAGTGTTGATGAATCCGCAACATAAATAACTAGATCAAGGTCAAGGAGGCTTGGGTCCGAATAGATGCCGGGCTTATCTGATTTCAACATTGGCATCTGCATCAAGGTGATTGGGATTTCCCCAGTAAGACTGTTGTTAGATACATTCAGACGAAAGAGGTGGTTTAGGGAGTTGATCCAGCTTGGCATTGGTCCAGTGAGTCGATTGCTGTATAAGTCTAGCATCTTCAGATTTGTGAGCTTTGATAACCACATAGGTATCCTTCCAGTCAACGAACAATGGTGTATGGCGAGATGTTGAAGATTCTGGAAACCGTCAATGGTTTCATCTTGTGGCATGGCCTCATTCATGAAGTTTTTTCCAATAAGTAGGACGCTGATGTTCTTACAGCTCTTAAGGCCATGCAAAGTTTTTGTGATGTTCGTGAAGGAATTTCTAACAAGTGATAAGAAGGACAAGTGCTTCAGATTGCCTATTCTCAGGGAGATCTCACCATGCAAATTGTTGTATGACAACCGCAGTGCAGTCAAATTGCTGCATGAGTAAATACTTTCTGGAAGCATGCCACTGAGATTATTACTCATGAGATCTAAACTTTTTAGATTCTGTAGGGTGGCGAAGTTTACCTTGCTTAGATCTCCACTGAAGTTGTTGATCTTCAGATCAATGGTTTTCAGATTTGTGCAGTTGCCCAGAGTTGATGGCAACTCCCCAGACATATTATTGCTATCCAAATGGAGCTCCTCCAGCCTCCCGAGCTGACCTATGGACTCCGGGATGTTGCCACCGAAATTGTTCCATCCAAGGTCAAGAGTAAGCAGCTTACCGAGTTTGACCATGTGTGCTCCATCAAGTTCTCCTTGTAGACCATTGTTGGGGAAGGAGAGGTACTCTAGCGAGGCAGCGTGGAAGATTTCAACAGGGAGAATCCCACTTAGGTTGTTATGGCCAACCTTGAGAACTCTGAGCTTGGAGCAATCACCGAGTGCGGTGGGAATATCACCACTCAATCGGTTGTGACAGAGGTCAAGCAAAGCCAGAGATGGCGACCCCAGGCAAAGAGAAGATGGTATGTGCCCAGTGAAGCTGTTATTGCTGGCGTTGAGCACGATCAGATTCTTCGTCATCTTCCATATGGCTGATGGAAATTCTGAGCTGAACTGGTTGCTTGAGATGTTGAGTACCTGCAGAGGCCTGTCGGCGGTAAATAAAGATGGCAGCTCGGGCAGCGGTCCGTTGAGCTGGCTGAAGCTGACGTCGAGGACAATGATGCTTCCAGAGGACATGAGCTCCGGAGGAAGGACACCAGAGAAGGAGTTGTATGAGAGGTTGACACGCTGCAGGCTGGTGAGGTCGGCAAGGGATGGCGCGATGCGCCCTTCAAGTCCTCTAGATGCCAGGGAGACCTCAGTAACAGCTCCGTCTTCATTGCAGGTGATGCCTTCCCACTCGCAGCAGTCCGTGCCGTTGTCACGCCACAATGTGGCGAGGCCGCCATTTTGCGACAGCCCGGCAAGGAAACCAAGGAGGTTGCGCTTCTCCTGCTCGGTGCATGCGGTGGCAGGAGAGGCCAAGACGAGGAGCACGAACAGCTGCAGCACGACTGGAGGAATGATGGAGAAACGCATTGGTTGGTGTTTTTTCCCCTTGTTTTGCTGTTGCTGGCAGAATGCATGCACTGCTGGTACCATTTATCATCTAACAGTGGCCATATAGGTGGTGGCATGAGTAGTAGCAGGCTGCTATATATAGATATAGCCTGGCCCTGGCCCCTGGGGTACCAACCCAGTTTTGGGCCCGCTGAGGCTTACTGGGAATTTGCATGCTTGACGCTGAGGTCTTGCTATACTTGAGTGTGGTACAGATATACGAGTTCACATGGGCTGGATTTCTTTTGATAAAGATGAATGCAGATTGGTACCAGTAACCAGGCAGCGTGATTTGTTTTCCATGCTTTAATGCGGAATTAAGTTAGATTCTGGAAATCAGAGTCAAATGGTCGATCAGAGGTGTGTGTATCTTGCTTATGTTTTGAAATTTCTTCTTATTTCATTGTTCAGTAGGTATTCTCTTCTCAATTCATGCTTGAGACTGACAAAATGTTCTGGTTTTCCTTTGTGCTCGCTGTTGGTAGTTACTCCCTCCGTCCCATAATATAAGAGCGTTTTTAACACTAGTGTAGTGTCAAAAACGCTCTTATATTATGGGACGGAGGGAGTAGTAGATAACTGGAGGTATTCGAGTTTCAATAGAATCTCCTGAGAAGGTACATACCTATCCAACTCATGCTTCGCGGGAACATTTTGAAAAGTTGTGTTTCATGTCTATGGGGAGATATTCTGCTTGATATTTATCATGCATTTGCTTCCAACTCTAACGAATAAATATCTGTTATATCAGTTTGAAACTGGTTGTGTTTACAAAATAGTCATTACATCAGTTTGAAAACAGTTTCATGGTTAGTGTTTTTATTTATTTTTGAAAATGAGGATAGACAGATTTGTCGCTGCTGTCTCCATCTGAGACGTACATGAGTTCCTGCTTTCACTACTCGGCAGCTCGAGTTTACCTGTTGAATAGCTGTTATTGATTGATTCTTTCTCTTAGGGCGTCGTAATTGTATTTCATTTCTTGTTACTTTGCTTCAGGCATACACCGTGAATGAAGATCCTGGCAAAAACCCTCGACCACGTGCGTATGCCTGGAATGAGACTTCTTTTCATGGAAAGTTGACTCAAAGGCAGAGCGAGTGACTTGACTTTGGTCATCGGGGTCAAGTCTTGTTCGACAGAAAGTCAGAAGCAGACCATACACCAGGGCCACCCAGTAACTGCTAGTTTATACTCTTTGCTGGCTCCACCAATACTTCACCTTGACTATGTAGGCTCCGGTGCGAGCCTTGAAACTGTCTCTCTTTTTTTAAAGTAAAGTGCACGGTTAGTACAAGAAGTTGCGGCGAAAGTACAGTATATATGTCAAGTTTGAAATATCACAGTTCAGTACATGATGTTTTTAAGTGAGTGTTAAGTGGTACAAAGTGGTTGTGTTTACAGTAACCGCGCTTTGTAGTTAGTGAACAAAATATTCATTATACCAGAGTTTGTAAACTGTTTCATGGTTGTGGTTTTTCTTATATTTCCTGTTAGTTCTTTGCAGATCATATTTTTGTGACATTTCCCTGGGTACAGGTCCTGGAACAAAGCAGAGTCAAAAGCACATGTGCATCATTCATGAATAATGTACTTCAGATGATGCACAGAGAGTGGCCATGGTGTATTCCCCTCTTCTCTTGTGGTAAAGAAGCTCTGAGCTTCAACTTCCTGTGGCTCCTTTTCTTGCTTTTTTTTATTACAGAAAAGCAGCAAGGTAAAACCGTCTCCATATGAGATAGGTAGATATATTGATTGATTGTTGCCTCTGCAACTTGTTCAGGGAGGGTTGAACAAGTACTCATCAAAGGCAGAGCGAGCAACTCTGACTTTATCTTGGCAGCAACCATACACCAAGTATGAACTTGGGTGACGGACTTCGGTCATCGTGGTTTGGAATCCGTGAATTTCCGCAGATCCTTGTACAGATTTTGTAGAATTTAGTCATCGCGCTCCCAATAGAATAGGTCTCAAGTCTTCTACGTCTGAGGCCAAGCATGCACGAGGACCAGTTGGAAGCTGCTGCTAGTTTATACTCTTTCCATTTCCATCATTACTTCATCTTGACTATCTAGTTCCATTGTGAGATTCGTCATTTTGGAAAGGGCTTATGAGAACGAAGGACTTGTTCTTTCGTAGGGTCAAATTTTTGGTTGGCAATGGGATGTCAACAAGATTTTAGGAGGATACGTGGTTATGAGAGACACCCCTCGCCGTATAATATCCCATCTTTTATAACATTGTGCAACATAAGGAGGATTATATAGGCACAGTTTTCCAAAAAAATCCTTTGAATATTCAATTCAGATGTGCGTTAGTTGGTGAGCGATGGACTGACTGGATGCACTTGGTTTGGAGATTGATAGATGTCAACTCTCCGACCAGCCGGATTCGACGCAATGGAAATTAGCTAAAAATGGGGTATTTACGGTGAAATCTTTCTATATGGATTTGATTAATTCTGGTCCAATTTAAAGATCGTTGCATATTTGGAAGATTAAAGTTCCCTTGCGTATTAAAATTTTTATGTAGTTCGTCCACAAGCAAGTAATACTCATCAAGGACAACTTAATCAAGAGGCGATGAGTATGTAGTTCACATTGTTGTTTTTGTGATCATGATGAAACAATACAACATTTATTCCTTGAATGCCCACTCACCAAATTGCTTTGGATAACGATTCATATAGCCTTCAACATTAATCCTCCAGTTGACATAGAGTCCTTGTTTGGAACGTGGTTAGTTAGGGTTGAACATACTACTGCGGCTTGTATTCGGATTGGAATATGTGTGCTTCTGTGGGCTATATGGAACTGTAGGAATGATTTGATTTTTAACAGACAACACACTTTAACTTTCTTGCAGGTCATCTTCAGAGCTACCGCATGAATCCGTACGTGTTTCTTACTCACTCTTATGGACTCTAGGGAGCCTTTGGTTACTGGGTGCAACCCAGTGGAAGATGGTAGCACGGGCTATATTCAACCAGTTCGGATGGCGGTCGCATAACAGGATAGGAGTCTAGGAAGCATATCCTTCATATTGCCGTACCGGTTGTGATTGTCAGCATGTACTTTTCTTTTATTCTTTTGCTTCGCTCCGCTTGTGGGCTGTAATACTTTTATGACTTTATGATACTTCGTGGATTTTTTAATAAGATAAATGCATGCATCGTCATGATGCAGAGGCCGGGGTACGCCTTCATTTCCAAAAAAAAAGTTCCATTGTGAGCTTTGAAACTGCCTTTTTTGGGTGCTTAGACTTGGAACTGTTTGCTGGACCTGAGTCTGTTTTCTTTTCTCTTCTTCTGGACAGGGTTGGCTATCCTTTTCGAGCCACACAATGGACTGAATCGTAAGCTGGCAGCCATGCATTAGCGAGAATTTAATCCTGCGGTACTGGTGGTGTAGGTTTCTATCATCCGAGACACGGCTGATATCACGAAGATGACTGAATTGAAGGGGAACCTGCAGGCGCATAATGAACAGTGACGAAGCACGATGGTGCGTAAGCAGACGATCCGCGACTGATAACGACATCTTGTTAGCGCCACTCCCAAATTACCAAAAGACATTGATGTCATCACTGACTGGTCAGCTAAGTTTAGCCCGTCATTGTAGCTTGTTAAGGGCATGTACAATGGTGGCATATGGATACATATGCCTCATGACAAAAAGTAATTTGAGGCATCTACATTAATTTTTTCTCTCCCATGCAAGCTATCACTAGTGGGCCTCATTAAGAAATAAAAAATAAAGACCCTAGTACACATGCATCTTTATTTTTCACTCCAACCTTTTTCAGCTTTTGTCATTGGACCATATTTTTTCTCTTCAAGCACCCGCCTCTTGGAGAGGATCCCGCTTCCCTATCCGAACCTACTTTACGTCATATCCGATTCTACATGGCATGCGAGGCATCACCTTGAGGCTATGCATTGTACATGCCCTAAGACCGACTGATTTGTTTATGGACTGGTCAGTGATGTTATTTATGCGGCCATTTAAATTCCAATTTCACCGCCTTGTGCTCCCCTAACCCGTCAACGTTGACCCCCTTGTCGAGTAGTCTCCACCATCTTCGGCTGCCCACCGACACTCTTCTCCCTCTCGTCCCATCTTCCTATTCTCCCTCCCCTCGTTGATTTGTCGCCAGGGTGAGGCTAGCCTTACAGACACCCGTACAGCTATCCGGGGCCACCGCGTCATCTCGACGCAGCCTCTCCCCCTCGGAAACGCAAGCATCGCCCCAGACACCCCCACGACCATTTGCCACCACTGCGCATTCCCTCACGTCATGCGCACCGTTGATCCAAAGGAGGGGGCCGAGGTAGAATGTTGTATGTTTTAGGTTTGATGACCAAGCTGAATAGACCACGTTACACCGAGATGAAGAGCGATGAGGAGGTATGTTGATAACATGGCTATGAAGGGAAGACTATGTGCCGAACAGTTAATGTTGTACTCCCTCCGTCTCATAATGTAAAACGTTTTTTAACACTAGTAATATATATTGCTGAGGACAATGACATGGCAAGGGGACATGTTTAAACTTTGATAATCTTCAATGGCCATGACTACATTTTACTGTGTCACCAAGATACACTATCACTCTCATTTTCGTGAAATCATGAATATTTTTTTAACTCGTGCACATATCTGAAATCATGAAAACTTTCACAAAATTTTGAGCATTTTCTAAAATAAAGAACTTTTTTTTGAATTTATCAATGTTTTATTATAAAATTTGCAAACATTATTTAAACAATTTTCTTGAATCGGAAAACATTTCTAAAATTGACGAATATTATTTTGGAAATTAGTGGAACAATTTTTGAAATCCACGAATTTTTTTTTGATCTAGCAAAAGAGCCCAGCTGCAACGAAAAAAAATCATAACCTCCAATGGCAATGACCGCATTTTGTTGCATCACGAAGATACAGTATCACTCTCATTTTTGTGAAATTGTGAACAATTTTTCAAAATCATGAAATAAAATTAAACTTGTGAACATATCTGAAAGCATGAACATTTTTACAGTTTTTTTGGACATTTTCTAAAACCATGAACATTTTATACTATTTACAAACATTTTTTTAATTATGAACATTCTTAAAATACATTTTTTTCAATAGGCGAACATTTCTAGAATCGATGAACATTTTTTTGGAAATTGTTTGGTGGAACAATTTTTGAAATTCACAACCATTTTTTGACTTAACGAACATTTTTCGAAATGCATGACCATTTTTTCAATCAGCGAACATTTTCTGAATCAATAAACTATTTTGTAAGTCTCAAACAGTTTTTGAATTTCTAGGATATTTTTCAATCGTGAATATTTTTCAAATTGGCGAAATTTTGTTTAATTTTATTAACATTTTGAATAAACAATTATAAAAAATCATGGACATTTTTTATTCCCTTACATTTTTTCTCAAAATTGTGAATATTTTTTGAATACACGAACATGTTTAAAAATCACATTTTCTGGGCCCACACGTATTTATCAATTATTAATCTTTTTTCAAAATTCTCATTTTTTAATTGACCGAACATTTTTAAATTACCAAATTATTTAAATTAGAAAAAAAAACGAAGATGTAACAGAAAAACAAAATGCGAAATTTAAGACAGATCTCCCGGATATGGGCCGGCCCGAAGAGGCGCGCTGTTTCTTCTCCCAGCGTGCAGAGCGCAGTATAGTAGGTTACTACTGGGCCGGCCCAAGAGCGGATTCCCCTGTGTGATACGTTTTTTTATCACTTATAGATGACATTGATGGATAATATTTTGCAACTTTGGAGACAATTTCGATGATGTACCGACAGAAGCATTAGCCCCTTTATTATTAATTTTTTTTAAAATAAAGATAAAGATTTTGGGTAAATTGATTTTGTATAAAATGTTCATGAATTCAGAAAATGTTCTTGATTTTAGGAAATGTTTGAAATATTGTAAGTGTGTTCACAAATTTGAAAAATATTCACGATTTCAAATATGTGCACGAGTTTAAAAAATGTTAATGATTTCAAGAAAATTGACAGCGATAGTGTATCTTCATGATGCAGCAAAATGTGGTCATGGTCATTGGAGATTATAAAAAAAAATCTCTCGTTACAACACACGGGCCTTTTTGCTAGTTAGTAAATAACAGCTGCAGCGGAGCATTGTCTTATGTTGAAGATAAGCTACATGTAAGTCAGCACGAAAATTTATTTTGGGTAAGTCGATTTTTGGCTATTATATTAAAGATCCAACGGATGTTCTTCTTTCTTCTTCCTCCAGCTTTCTTCCTCCTTCATTCATTTCTCCTTCCACAAAATTAACTTACCCACATTCTAAATTTAGTCAACTTACACGTAACTATTGCGGAAGGAAAAACATATTTTCCATGCATTGGCAGGTGGATAAGATACGTACGTACGTGATCATGGTTGCGCCGC
Source organism: Triticum timopheevii (assembly GCA_963921465.1). Taxonomy (NCBI): domain Eukaryota; kingdom Viridiplantae; phylum Streptophyta; class Magnoliopsida; order Poales; family Poaceae; genus Triticum; species Triticum timopheevii. Next base: position 9,526,922 of record OY997262.1, read on the forward strand.
GCATGTCCATCGATGGAGAAATTCAAGTCCACTACAACTAAACGTTGAACAGAAGTGGAGAAGGACACGCACCAAACGCCAAACCTCATTGTCACGTACTCCCTCCGTTCCGAATTACTTGTCTTAGATTTGTCTGGATACGAAGGTATCTAGCACTGCTAGATACCTTCCAGACAAATCTAAGACAAGTAATTCGGAGTGCTAGATACCTTTGTATCCAGACAAATCTAAGACAAGTAATTCGGAACGGAGGGAGTAGCAAATCGCGAGCATGGGCTACACATCCAGTCGTGGTCAGAAGATCACAGTGATTCTCTGTACTCGATCACTCTTCTCGACCAGCTACAAATACGAGTACATTTAACTTACAAAAAAACACAGAAATACGACACCAAGGGAGGGTCCAGTACTGCTACGCGCTAGTACAACTAGAGCCGGCAATGGCGGCTCAACCAGTGCTACCACTGCTCTTATCTCCCCAAGCACTATTGCTCTATCTCTTGCTCGTCCCTCTGCTGCTCCTCCTCCGGGCAACAACCACGAGGTCGGCCGGCGAGCGAGCAGCAGCGGACAACCATGGGGGCCGTCCCCTCCCTTCGCCTCCGAACAAGCTCCCTCTCATCGGCCACCTGCACCTGGTCGGCCCCGACCCGCACGTCTCCCTCGCCGCCCTCGCCGCCAAGCACGGCGACGGCGGCTCATGCTCCTCCGCCTCGGCCAGACGCGCGCCCTCGTCGTCTCCTCCCCGCGCACGGCCGAGGCGGTCCTGCGCACGCACGACCACGTCTTCGCCTCGCGGCCGCCGAGCGCGCTCGTCGACGCCCTCCTGGGCGGCGGCGCCGACGTCGCCTTCGCCCCCTACGGCGAGTTCTGGCGCCAGGCCAGGAGGCTGGTCACCACGCACCTGCTCAGCGCCAGGAAGGTGCACTCGCTCCGCCGCGGCCGCGAGGAGGAGGCGCGCCTGGTGATGGCCGGGATCCGGGGCGCGGCGGCCGCCGGCGCCCCCGTGGACATGACGAGGCTGCTCGGCAGCTTCACCAACGACATAGCGTGCCGCGCCGTGTCCGGGAAGTTCTTCCGGGAGGAAGGCCGGAACGAGCTGTTCCGGGAGGCGATCGACGGGAACGTGGCCGCGTTTGGCGGGTTCAGCGTGCTGGACTACTTCCCGGGCCTGGCCAAGGTGGGCGTGCTCGCGCGACTGGTGTTCGCCAAGACCAATCAGTTGAAGAGGAAATGGGACGAGCTGCTCGATAAGATCATCGACGACCATGTCAGCAAAGCATCGGCACAGGAGCAACACCCCGAGCACGATCAGCAAGAAGATCAAGAAGAGACAGACTTCGTTGATGTGCTGCTCGATCTTCAGGAGGAGTACAATCTCACCAGAGAGCATATCAAGGCCATATTGATGGTAAATCTCCTCTCATACCCTCATAATACCTTTGTCTTGGTTTATTAGTCCCTTTTGTAATTTATGCTAAATTTTGATCAAATATTTAATTGACAAAACCTTAATACATGTAAAATAATTATATTCTTAGATTCTTATTTGAACATAGTTTTTGATAATATAAATTTTGGTGACATGCACGAATATTTTGTTAATTAAATTTATGGTCAAAATTTAGCACAGATTACAATGAAGACAAATAAACCAAGACAAATGTTGTATGTTCGTAGCTAGCCTATTATGGTAAATATGGTCATATATTAAGTGTGTTGATGCTTCAGATCAAACCCATACACAGGATATGTTTGTGGCAGGCACGGATACGTCATACATAGTTCTCGAGTGTGCCATGGCTGAGCTCATGCGAAAGCCGAACCTCATGACCAAACTTCAAGCCGAGGTGAGGCAAAAGACACCCAAGGGCCAACAAATGGTGACCGAGGACGACTTGGGTAACATGGCCTACCTAAAGGCCGTCGTGAAGGAGACGCTCCGGCTACACCCACCGCTGCCGCTCCTCCTCCCGCACCTCTCCATGGCCGAATGCGATATCGACGGTTATAAAGTCCCCGCTGAAACTCGTGTGATCGTAAACGCTTGGGCTCTTGGTAGAGACCCTGGATCGTGGGAGGCTGCCGACGAGTTCATGCCGGAGAGGTTTGTGGACATCGTGTCCCTCGATTTCAAAGGGAGGGATTTTCAGTTTCTGCCATTTGGAGCTGGGCGAAGGATGTGTCCCGGGATAAATTTTGGGATGGCGTCTGTGGAGATCATGCTCGCCAACCTTGTCTATTGTTATGATTGGGAGCTCCCGGACGGCATGCGGCAAGCGGACCTGGATATGACTGATGTGTTTGGCATGACGATGCGTCGGAAAGAGAAGTTATTTCTTATCCCGAGAATGAGATGTTAATCATGCATACTATTGTCATGAGTTATGTGCACTTGTAAAGCTAGATATTGCACTAGTATATATGGTTTTCTCAGTTTTCAAGAGGGTATGTGGGGAATACTCCAGGTACTCACATTCTGCCACATAAAAACTACCAACCTTCATCTCATTTCTAGTCCACCGCGATCAAACGGGTTTTATTGATGGTCGAAATATCGTGGAGCACGTTATCATTGATGCCTACCTCATCAAGTCTTGCCATGGTAGGAAGGAGCAACCCATGGTCATTAAGCTTGACTTTTGAAAAACATTCGACTCAGTTTCCCGGACCCCATTTATATCCACTCTAAGGCTTCGTGATTTCCAACCATTTTTTGGTAGACACCATCCTTTCTACCGGCAAAACAGTGGCCATGCTAAATGGTGGTACTCGGCCCTTGATTGCCTGCAAACACTATATGAGACAAGGCAAGCCCTTTCACCTTATCTCTTCATTATTGTTGTTGATATCCTTCAACAACTAATAAATAAAAATCATAGTCATAGTTCTCTCTTCTATCCATTTACAACTACCTACCACCAACGACACTAGAATACATGGGACGGCGCCCTTATCGCAGCTAAGTTCTCACCCCAAGACGTTGAAACCCTAAAACACATCTTAGACGACTTCGCTTGAACCCTGAATTGATCTGACTGTTTGGCATCAGATCTCGCCATCACAAACAGATGATGAGAAACCATAACCTCAGCGCCCAAGGAGACGACAGGAATCTACGTTGGCACTATGTTGGTTCCGTCCAGACGGACAAATTCGAGGAGGATCGGAGCTCAGAAGACCAACTCAAAGAAGAGGCGTTGTGATCCGCCTGAACACCGCCCTGTGAGGACTAAAAACCCTAACCTAAACTACTAGTCGGAGTCGAGACACCGAAATTCTCCTCCACCCGCCTGCCGACAGAGCGGCAAGCAGAGGCGAGGCGAATCCACGGGTCAGCCGGTGCCATAGGATATGAATATCAAGTGAATAGAAAAACCATAAGCGGTGACATGTATCTCAAATAATGAAAATAGGAAATGACGTTTGGTTCATGTGGTAAGAATTTTTTTCATTATGTCTAGGCTAATGCTTTTTTCCTTTGGCAAAGAATTGACTCCTATCCTAGGAATAAGCAATAAGATTATATTGCTATAAACCAAAGGCCTCAAAGAACATTTTCCTATGAAATTATTATCCTTTTGAATTCCTAAAAAATCATGTAAACCAAAGGGGCCCTAAATTAGTAACAGCTGAAGATCTCTTACTCCTAAATGAGATAATTACTGTAAGAAATGCTAAAAGATGGGGTGAAAATAAGAATTTGCCGAAATCACTAATTGAGGAGTACTCCTCGCAAAGATCACTCTCACCTTTCTAGGTTGCGACAAGTGGCGCGCTATATGTGCGTCACTTGTCACAATCTCGGAGTTTTCCCTTTTTTCATAGATCCGTTTATTCAAAACGTTTTATCTCTTAAACCGTGCATTCAAATCTCGAACTGTTTTCACCGTTTGTTTTCTCGCATCAAAATCTTCAAAACTAGATCCCATCTTGGTAGACTTTAACAAACTTTTTCACGAAAAAAACAGACAAAAAAACCGAACCAGGAGCATGGTTTTTTCCCTTTCCGAAAGAGGCACGACCGTGCCTCCTGGGAAATAACAACCGTGCCTTTCGCGGAAAAAAAGAGAACAAAAACGCATTTTTTTTCGTTTCTGAGAGGCATGATCCGTGCCTCTCGTGGGAGGAAAAAAATAGTAAACATGTTTTTTTCGTTTCCAAGAGGCATGGCGGGCCTCTCGCGAAAGCAAAAACCATGCCTCTGACGGAATAAAATAAAATAGAAAACACTTTTTTTTCCGTTTCCGATAGGCATGGTTGTGCCTCTCTGAAAAGCTAAACCATACCTCTCGCGGAAGCAAAAAAAAACATATTTTTTCATGCAAATTATTTTAGCCTAAAAGTTAAGGAAGACCGGTGAAAAACCAAAATATCGAAAAAACCCAGAAAAAACCGTTTAAAAAGCCAAAAACGCGTGCGAAAATAAAAATACAAAATCCGAAGGGAGCATCCAGAGCGTGACATGTGATGGGCGGCTGAGAGCGCGCCAAGTGAGGCTGGTCGTTGTGAGGCTCCCGAAGGAACGCTCGTCAACTAGTTGCTCCCAGAATTTGCTCTAATTTTTAACTTGAAAATAAAGCTCAACTGGGCTGGTTTTGAAGCCCAGTTATAAGCGGCGTCTGAGCCCAGTTATAAGCTGGGCTGGTTCCGGACAGATTTGGGCAATCCAGAAAATCTAAGCCCAACCTTCTCCCATTGCGCACCAGTGGAGAAGGTTCAATAGCTCTAAGATGTTGCGCTGCTGCGCCGCCGCTGGTGGCACCTTCTCCCTCGATTCCGGTGCGCGCCTCGCTGAAGCCATCGAACGTACTCCCATCCCCTCCCCACTGGCTAGCGGATCTTCGCAGCCTGCCGGCGAACATCTTCCCAGCCCCTCGCAGTCACCCGGCGAGTTGGGCCGGCCGGAATCGAACAGGAAGCCGCGGAAGCTGGCGAACCGGCGGCTGGTGGCCGCCGCAGGTGTAGCTCATACGATCCGTCGATCCACGACTCGGAGGTTATTAGCCCAGTTCTCTATTTTATTTGTATTCTAAAATAAAATAAACATCATGTAGTTAACTGCATGATATTAAGCCAAAAGTTATTTGTTAGTATTAACCAAATAACTGCATGATCAATTAGCCCAGTAGCTTGGAAATTGGGGTGGATTTAACTGCAGTTATTTGTTATTAAGCCAAAAGTTAGAGCTATTGATCCTGCAACTTTGTCAGCGAAGAGGACCATTTGTTATACCAGGAGCCATCTTCCTACAGCTCTTAACAAGTTTGCTAGCTAGAAAAGCAAACATCATGTACCTGTATTATTCAGCAAGCTAACAATATGCAAATTACCTTATCCATTGCATACATCATACTAGACCATATTACAGTTGATGTGGGCTTATCCAAAATATCTGAATAATACTAACTGATCATATAGCACCCCAACCCCAAAGAACACACCAAATGCAATCGCGAAGATGATCTTTTCGCTGCATTGTTTTGCAGGGATGATGGAGACGGGAGCTGCTTCAACTGAACTGCAATGGTTAGTAAGCACAGAGCCGCACAGCTTTGGGTTCCCGTCAAAGCTAGACGCCTGGAAGGTGCTCAGCTGCCCTTCTGCTGGAATAGGTCCTTCTAGGTCGTTGTTAGAAATGTTGAATCGTGAAAGGAAGTGAAGATTCTCCAATGCCACAGGGATTGCACCCGTGAGATGGTTATTAGACAAATCTAGCCCTTGGAGGTTCCCGAGGTTGCAGATTGATTGTGGGATCTCTCCATAAAAGTTGTTGAAACTCAAGTTCAGGTAAAGGAGTGCTTTCAGATGACCAATCTCTTGTGGGATCACACCTGTGAATTTATTTTTACCGAGATTCAGCACTTTAGGCCAAGAACTGCCCATGCGGTATTGAAGTGATGGATTCATATATATTGGTAGATCAGGGAGGTTTGGGTCCAAATAGATGGCAGGCTTGTCTGATTTTAGCATTGCCATCTCCATCAAGGCGATTGGGATTTCCCCAGAAAGACTGTTGTTTGATACGTCCAGATGGAAGAGGTGGTTTATGGAGTTGTTCGAGCTTGGCATTGGTCCGGTGAGTTGATTATTAGATAACACTAGTATCTTCAGACTTGTAAGCTTTGATAACCAAGTAGGTATCCTTCCAGTAAACGAACATTGTTGCATGGACAGAAACTGAAGATTCTGAAAACCGTCAATGGTTTCATCTTGTGGCATGGCCTCATTCATGAAGTTTGTGCCAATAAACAGAGTGCTGATGTTCCTGCAGCTCTTAAGGGCATGCAAAGATTTTGTGATGTTTGTGAAGGAGTTTCTAACAAGTGATAGGAAGGACAGGTGCTTCAGATTGCCTATTCTCAGTGAGATCTCACCATGGAAATGGTTGGCCGACAGCCGCAGTGCAGCCAAATTGCTGCATGAGTAAATGCTTTCTGGAATGATGCCACTGAAATTATTCATCATGAGATCTAAACTTCTTAGATTCTGCAGGGCGGAGAAGTTTACCTTGCCTAGATCTCCACTGAAGTTGTTGATCTTCAGATCGATGGTTTTGAGATTTGTACAGTTGCCCAGAGTTGATGGCAGCTCCCCAGACATGTTATTGCTACCTAAATGCAGCTCCTCGAGCCTCTTGAGCAGAGCTATGGACTCCGGAATCTTGCCACTGAAGTGATTCCCTCCAAGGTCAAGAGTAGCTAGATTACTGACTTTGACAATATGTGCTCCATCAAGTTCTCCTTGTAAACCATTGTTGGGGAAGGAGAGGTACTCCAGTGAGGTAGCGCGGAAGGTTTCAACAGGGAGAATCCCACTTAGGTTGTTGTTGCCAGCCTTGAGCACTTTGAGCTTGGAACAATCACCCAACGTGTTTGGTATGTCACCGCTCAGTTGGTTGTAACAGAGGTCAAGCAATGCTAAATATGGTGACCCAAGGCAGAGAGAAGATGGTATGTTCCCACTGAAGCTGTTATTGCTGGCGTTGAGTGCAATCAGACTGTTCATCACCTTCCATGTGGCTGATGGAAATTGTGAGCTGAACTGGTTGCTTGAGGTGTTGAGTACTTGCAGAGGCCGGTTGGTGGTAATCAAAGGCGGAAGCTCAGGCAGCGGTCCGTTGAGCCGGTTGAAGTTGACATCGAGGACGATGATGCTTCCGGAGAACATGAGCTCCGCCGGAAGACCACCGGAGAACGAGTTGTGCGAGAGGTTGACGCGCAGCAGGCTGGTGAGATTGGTGAGGAACAGCGAGATGGGCCCTTCAAGTCCTTTAGACTCCAGGGAGACCCCGGTGACGGCCCCATCTCCATTGCAGGAGATGCCTTCCCACTCGCAGCAGTCCGTGCCGTTGTTACGCCACGATGTGGCGAGGCCACCATCACACGAAAGCCCGTCGAGGAACCGTAGGAGGTTGTGCTTCTCCTGTTCGGTGCATGCGGTGGCGGGAGAGGCCAAGAAGAGCAGCACGAACAGCTGCAGCACGACCGGAGGAACAGTGAATGAACACATTGGTTAGTGTTTCTTCCCCCTTATTGTTTTGCTGTTGCTTGAATAATGCATGCAGTGCTGGATAGTTATCATATAGGGGTGGATTTAGTTGCATGTCAGAGCTACTGAACACCATCCATAAGATTCTCTATTTCTTTTCATGGGTGCACCTCAGTGCCTGGGGCCACGATCGGTCGGTGCACCAAAAGACAGTGACACTAGCATAGGAAAGCAACATCCATACCTACCCATTATAGCTATAATAAAACCCTATAAACTAGTTTATATAGCTATCACCTAGTTATGGATGGATTAATAGCTACCGATTAGTCCAAAAATTTCAAGTAGCAAGAAATCAATCTATTATCTCACTGCCCCAAGTTTCATGTTTAAGTGTAAATGCCTGAAGAGAGTAAGGTTAATTGCTAGTTTAGTCGTCTTTCCTGACCTATTCATTGCATTGCTGCTCAAGAGTGCATAGATTTGTCCAGGGCCCAGGGGGTGGTGGTCTCCTCTACAGACTTACTACCACATGTTTATGGCATGAGCTAGTGAGGGCCCAGGGGGTATGAACCTAGTTTTTGGCCCAGGGGGCACGAACCTAGATTTGTCCCAGGTGGTACCAACCTAAATTTGGAAACGTGATTCATGTCTATGGGAGATATTCTGCTCAATAATTCTTATGAGAGGTCATTTTCCGTCAGCTGTATGAATTAATACTCATCATTTCAGTTTGAAAAATGCTTTATGGTTGTGTTTTTTCTCATGCTTCCTGTTAGTTCCCCAGAAATCTTATTTACCCATTTCCTTGGGAGAGGTCCTGGAACAAAACCAGAATCAAAGGCACATATGCATCATCCATTAATGGATATATTTCAGATGCACAAAGAGTGCCCATGGATTATTCATCTGTTCTTTTGTGGCAAAGAAGCTTTGAGCTTCAACTCCCTATGTCTGTTTTTCCTCTTGTCATTTTCCTTTTTGGACAAAAAAAAAAACACAGCATTTAGATGTCTGCACATGATATAGACATTCCTGCTTTCACTACTCAGCAGCTCGAGTTTACCTGGTAAACAACTGTTCTTGATTAAGTCCTTTTTCAGGACATTCTAATGACAATTCCTTTTTTTTAAATTTGCTTCATGCACTGCCAACCTCTCTTGCTAGCTAATTATTTTCAGGCAGCTAATTTGGCCTCAGATGGTCTGCAGCAATATTGTTGCCATGTTTCTCCATTGTTATTTGTGAACGTAGACAAGTTTTGTTGCCAAAGCTGCTCCTCTTCATAGTTATGATCGATTATACTGTTTATACATGTGCCTGCCAACACACATTCTTCTGGACAAATGGCAATTTCTCTGTTGTATTCCACATACCATGAGGGTGGGGGTGGGGGGAATCTTTCCCATGGATATGGACTCTTCCAAAGCAGCTGAAGTATTTTTCCTGCTTGCTTGGATCACCATTCTGCTGTTTGTGTTCCTTTTCATGTGCAAACTGTGTAAACAGTTCATCCTCTTCTAAAACTAGTGTAGGTGTAAGGGTCTGTTTGGTTTGTGCCCATATTTACCCTACCAAAAAATTGGCTAGCCAAAATTTCGGTTGAGGTTTTGCTTGCCAACGGATTGGCCAACATTGACTACAAAACGCAATAGATTGGTAAAGGAGCATTGCCGCATTGGCATACCAAAGAGTTGGTTCCTATCCAATAAAGACCAACGTTTTGATCATCTCAAAAAAAATTGTACTTTGGTCGCAATCCAAACATATCTTAGAACTAGTTAGAACACATAACACCACTTAATTTACCCTTCTTGACCAAAACAGGGTGGTTTTACCATGGTTCACATGCATGTGAACTTGGCTGCAAAGCTACATGGGTGTTTGGCTAGGCTTTAGTTATGGCTTTCTGTGCTTATAAGCTTCCACCCAACCCAAACGGTTTACTTATTTTTGCTGATGTTCCTGCAGCTCTTAAGGGCATGCAAAGCTTTCATGATATTTGTAAAGGAGTTACTACCAAGTGATAGGAAGGACAGATGCTTCAGATTGCCTATTCTTGGTGATATCTCACCATGGAAATGGTTGCCCGACAGCCGCAGTGCAGTCAACATGCTGCATGAGTAAATGCTTTCTGGCACTATGCCACCGAGACGATTCCTCATGAGATCTAAACTTCTTATATTCTGCGGGGTTGAGAAGTTCACCTCGCCTAGATCTCCACTGAAGTTGTTGACCTTCAGATCGATGGTTTTGAGATCTGTGCAGTTGCCCATAGTTGATGGCAGCTCCTCAGACATGTTGTTACCCAAATGGAGCTTCTCCAGCCTCCTGAGCTGACCTATCGATTCTGGGATGTTGCCACTGATGTGGTTCTCTCCAAGGTCAAGAGTAGCTAGATTACTGAGTTTGACCATTTGTGCTCCATCAAGTTCTCCTTGCAAACCATTGTTGGGGATGGAGAGGTACTCCAGCGAGGTAGCGTGGAAGATTTCAACAGGGAGAATCCCACTTAGGTGGTTGTTGCCAGCTTTGAGCACTTTGAGCTTGGAGCAATTACCTAGTGTGTTCGGAATGCCACCACTCAATTGGTTGTGACAGAGGTTAAGCAAAGCCAAAGATGGCGAGCCAAGGCAAAGAGAAGACGGTATGTGCCTAGTGAAGCCGTTATTGCTGGCGTTGAACGCGATAAGATTCTTCATCATTTTCCATGTGGCTGATGGAAGTTCTAAGCTGAACTGGTTGCTTGAGACGTTGAGTACCTGCAGAGGCCGGTCTGTGGTGATCGAAGACGGCAGCTCTTGCAGCATTCCATTTAGCCGGTTGAAGCTGACGTCAAGGGCGATGATGCTGCTGGAGGACATGAGCTCCAGCGGAAGGCCACTGGAGAAGGAGTTGTGCGAAAGGTTGACATGCAGCAAGCCTGTGAGGTCAGCGAGAGATGGTGAGATGCGCCCTTCAAGTCCTTTAGATGCCAGGGAGATCTCAGTGACGGCCCCATCTCCATTGCAAGCCTGTGAGGTCGGCGAGAGATGGCGAGATGCGCCCTTCAAGTCCTTTAGATGCCAGGGAGATCTCAGTGACGGCCCATCTCCATTGCAAATGATGCCTTCCCACTCGCAGCAGTCTGTCTCATGGTTCCACGACACGGCGAGGGTGCCATCTCCCGACGTCCCAGCGAGGAACTGGAGAAGTGCTTCTCCTGCTCGGTGCATGAGGTGGCGGGAGAGAGGCCGGAGAGTAGCAGGAACAGCTGCAGCACGGCCGGAGGAATGGTGAAGGAACGCATTGGTTGGTGTTTTTTCCTCCCCCTTCTTGTTTTTCTGTTGCTTGAAGAATGCATGTGGGGTTAGTACTATTTATCATCTAGCTGTAGCTTTATTATGCTAGGGTGTGCAGAACACCATTCAGAAAATTCTGCAAGTCATGGATGCAGCCGGCTGCACAAAAGACAGCGACACTAGCATGGAAATCAATAGCCACGACCCAGTTGACTTTGTCAAATCTTTCATGAGAATACTCTTTATTCACTAATGGAAGATTACACTACATATATTAAGTAATTAAGCTGAATCCGTGATCTTCTCTTTTAGCTTCATTGAACTAGTAAAAAGGAGTTAAAAATGGATTGGGTTTGTTATCTACATATTTTTCTTGATGCAAATGTACCTACCCCAGTGGGGAGCTGGCTATATATAAGGCTAGACACGTCCAAGTTAATCATCAGTTAACAAGAAACCGCCATGTTCCCTCTGACCTGTGATAGAAATTCATCTCACAGCTAACTCCCTTTCCTCTGGTCTGGCTGTGTTCAGTACACAATAGTTGTCTCATGGGGCCATGATTGACCGGCTGCAAAAAAATAGTGACACTAAATTACAAAATGCCTTCCTCCTTTCCCTATTTTTTCCCCACAATGTTCAATCTGGTTTCCCCCTCTCCGGCGGCCTTTCTGGTGCAGGAAGGCAGGAACAAGAAAAACACACATGTACGTTTGAACTGTAGTCTAAAACATTTTCGGCGTTAGTTTTGTGTGTCCTTTTTTTGCTGCTGGAATGCTTGCAGTGCTAGTACATTCTATCATCTAGCTTCAGAACACCATTGAGATTCTTCATCTCATGATGGATGCAGCTAAGAGAGAGGGCATGGGCACTGGGCCACAGTTAAGTTGGCCCCATGGTCCGCAGGCTGCACAAGAGACAGCGGCACTAGCACGGGAAGCAACAACCGTGGCTATCAATTAGCTACAGGTGGCTATCCGATCAACTAGGTATCTGAACTACCATTGGACGGCATTATGATTTAGACTGTCTTTGCTACCTCTAAGCTTGTACCCCGCTGGCTATATAAGGCTGGACACTGCGTCCAAATCATTCGAACAACTCTACCCGTTAGCACCACAAGGTTCATCTCTCTCCTATGACTGACTTAAATTCGTCTCCTTTACATGCCAACTCTATCTAGCATTTGTTATGCTCTTTACACACCCCATTGTGTATCTTGGTATAGAATAATTGGTATTAGAGGGAGTACATGGTTCATAAGTTCATAAGGCAACAAATTCAGCGTGCTGATAAAGGGTTCGCAAGAAACAAGTTCGTCCTTGCACGAGAAAAATGATGAGAATTTGTATCACATTATGGTTTTCTCTGAAACAATGACTGATACAGTGGAGGATAAAAGTGCTCTGATACAGTGGCAACAAAAAGTGGTGCAACGGAGGATCAGGGTCGGTGTGGTTACGACTTGCGGCGGCTGCGGAGTCGTCGCCACGTCTCGGCACTGCCGGCCTCTACCGCTAGGCCCCCCTCTTTGTACTCTGATAGAATCCTGCATTTTTTCTTGCTTCTAAAAAAATCCTGCATTTTGAGCACATAACTGATTTTGTACAGCGCTTTACAAGTTTGCTAGCTAGAGAAACAAACATCATGTACCTGTATTACTCAACAAGCAACGATATGCAACTTTAGAAGAGACTCGACGAACATATAAGTAAGCGACCCACTTGTAGGTGGATACAAAGATGTGAATAACTAAGGCATGTTTACCTTATCCATTACATAATCATACTAGACCATATTACTGTTGAAGTGTGCTTAGCCAAAATATCTGAGTGATACTAACTGGTCATATAGCACCCCTATCACAAAGGAAAGACCAAAGGCAACCGAAAAGATGACCTTCATGCTGTATTCTTTTGCAGAGATGATGGAGACGGTAGCGGCTTTAACTGAACTGCAACGATTAGTAAGCACAGAGCCGCACAGCTTTGGGTTCCCGTCAAAACTAGAAGCCTGAAACGTGCTCAGCTGGCCTGTTGCTGGAATAGGTCCTTCTAGGTTGTTGTTAGAAATGTTGAATCGTGAAAGGAAGTGAAGATTCTCTAATTCCACAGGGATTGCACCCGTGAGATGGTTATTAGACAGTCGAGCCCCTGCAGGTTTGTGAGGTTGCAGATGATTGTGGGATCTCTCCATGGAAGTTGTTGAAACCCAAGTTCAGGTAAAGGAGTGCTTTTGGATGACCGATCTCTTGTGGGATTACACCTGTGAAATTATTTTTACCAAGATTTAGCACTTTGGGCCAAGCCCTGCCTATGCGGTATTGACGTCGTGATGGATTCACTGCATAAATAAGTAGACCTAGATCAAGGAGGCTTGGTTCCGATTCCGAATACATGCCAACCTTATCTGATTTTAACAATGGCATCTGCATCAAGGTGATTGGTTTTTCCCCAGTAAGACTGTTGTTAGATACTGTACATTCAAACAAAAGAGGTGGTCTAGGGAGTTGATCCAGCTTGGCATTGGTCCGGTGAGTTGATTGCCGAATAAGCTTAGTATCTTCAGGTTTGTGAGCTTTGACAACCAATTAGGTATGTTCCAGTCAACGAGCAGTGGTGCATGGAGAGATATTGAAGGTTCTGGAAGCCGACAATGGCATCATCTTGTGGCATGGCCTCATTCATGAAGTTTTGCCAATAAGCAGGGTGCTGATGTTCCTACAGCTCTTCAGAACATTCAAAGCTTTTGTGATGTTTGTGAAGGAGTTTCTAATAAGTGATAGGAAGGGCAGGTGCTTCAGATTGCCTATTTCTCGGTGAGATCTCACCATGGAAATGGTTGGCCGACAGCCGCAGTGCAGTCAAATTGCTGCATGAGTAAATGCTTTCTGGAATAATGCCACTGAGATTATTCCTCCTGAGATCTAAACTTCTTAGATTCTGCAGGGCGGAGAAGTTTACCTTTCCTAGATCTCCACTGAAGTTATTGATCTTCAGATCGATGGTTTTGAGATTTGTACAGTTGCCCAGAGATGATGGCAGCTCCCCAGACATGTTATTGCTACCCAAATGTAGCTCCTCCAGCCTCTTGAAGTGATCTATATTGACTGGGATGTTGCCACTGATCTGGTTCCCTCCTAGGTCAAGAGTTGCTAGATTACTGAGTTTGACCATGTGTGCTCCGTCAAGTTCTCCTTGCAAACCATTGTTGGGGAAGGAGAGGTACTCCAGCGAGGTTGCGTGGAAGATTTCAACAGGGAGAATCCCACTTAGGTGGTTGTTGCCAGCCTTGAGCACTTTGAGCTTGGAGCAATTACCCAGTGTGTTCGGAATGTTGCCACTCAATTGGTTGTGACAGAGGTCAAGCAAAGCCAAAGATGGCGAGCCAATGCAAAGAGAAGACGGCATGTGCCCAGTGAAGCTGTTATTGCTGGCGTTGAGCGCGATCAGATTCTTCATCACCTTCCATGTGGCTGATGGAAATTCTGAGCTGAACTGGTTGCTTGAGACGTTGAGTACCTCCAGAGGCCGCTCGGTGGTAAACAAATATGGCACCTCAGGCAGCAGTCCGTTGAGACGGTTGAAGCTGATATCAAGGACAATGATGCTTCCGGAGGACATGAGCTCCATCGGAAGGCCACTGGAGAAGGAGTTGTGCGAAAGGTTGACACGCCGCATGCTGGTGAGGTCGGCAAAGGCACGGCGAGATGCTCCCTTCGAGTCCTCTAGATGCCAGGGAGACCTCCGTGATGGCCCCATGCTCATTGCAAATGATGCCTTCCCACCCGCTGCAGTCTGTCTCATGGCGCCACGACGCGGCGAGGGCGCTGTGTCCCGACATCCCAGTGAGGAACTGGAGAAGTGCATGCTTCTCCTGTTGGGTGCATGAGGTGGCAGGCGAGACCAAGGAGAGCAGCAGGACCAGCTGCAGCATGGCCAGAAGAACGGTGAAGGCACGCATTTTCTGCACTTCTTGTTTTGCTGCTGCTTGAAGAATGCATGCAGTGCTAGTACTAGTTATATCATGCAGCAGGGGGGGTGCAGAGCGCCATTCAGAAAATTCTGCATGTCTATAACCACTACTCCCTCCGTTCCTCTTTGTATCATACATCCGTATGTGGTCCATAGTGGAATCTGTACGAAGACTTATATTTAGGAACGGAGGAAGTAGCATGGAAATCATGCAGCCGGCTGCACAAAAGACAGCGACACTAGCATGGAAATCAGTAGCCACGACCCAGTAGATTTGGTTAAATCTTTCATAAGAATAGTCTTTATCCATTAATGGGAGATGATGCTACATGTAGTTAGCAAATAGCTGGCTGCGTCTTCTCTTCTAGCTTCACTCAGTTACAAAAAAGATTGGTTTAGTTATCTACAAAAAACAAATCTTGAAACAAATATATCTAACATTCTACCATTGAAGGTCCATGGTTTTCAGTGCTTGCCACAGTTTGTAAATTGAACTTACATGATCTTGGAGATGTTTATCTACATTGAACTTACATGATGCTGGAGATGTTTATGTACATTGAACTTACATGATCCTGGAGAAACTTGTAAATTGAACTTACAGTTTGTAAAAAAGATTGGCTTAGATCTATATTCGTTTTCCTTCAAACAAACACATCTAACATTCTGCTACCCTGTAAGGTTCATCTCTTGAAGGTTAATGGCTTTCAGTGCTTGCCAGTTTTGTAATTGATTGTACATGGTCTGGAGATGTTCTACTTTGGTTTGCGGTCTCACGACCAGTGGCACATCAGTGACAACATTCCTGTACTTTTACTTGGAAACCATTCCCAGCATGTGGTTGATTCAGTTCTTTTGACGGGGAGGACAGACCGTGCATTTACGCGTGACATTGTCCACGCAACTAATCCATATTAATTGTCGTTGATTTAGTATAAAGTCCCCATAGTTCGTTGCAACGCCATATGCACGCTTCGAGGTTACATCCTCCTTTGTATTGGAGATCCTCGCAGTCCTCCGCCGCCACCTTCATGCCCACGCCTGTGGGTCGATCCTGGAGCAAGTAATAACGAAGAGAAAATCGATCAGAACATCACCATACATCTGCTACGTGAGTTTACCACGATTTTATCATATGGAGGAGGTACAAGAACAATACTCCTACATGGAAAAGAATTCGTTTGGAGGAGGAAACGTACCTGAGGATAGAACAACAAGGCCAAGGACCAAGAAGAACATGCAGCAGGTCGTCATAAATCATCATGGTCTCGTTAGAAATTTTGGCTAGTGATCGCCTGGCTAATGGCTCCTGAACATGATCTGATGATCAGATGTTGGCGTGCGCTCACAGGGAATTTATGTAGGATGGTCGTGCTTATCTTGTCTGCAAATAATGTATTTATTACTCCCTTTGTCTTCGTTTTAGTTTAACTGAACTAAAACCACGATAAGTATTTTGGAACCGGAATAGCTTCACACACGACGTTCTCTGGATGGCATGTGGAAGATGGCAGATCCCACGTTCCTTAGTCATGGAGGAATTTAATCTATCGGTGACTAGCTAGTGTCATGCATGCATCGGTCTAAATATCGTCGGCTTCATAGCACTGCTCTTTTGGAACGGAGGGAGTATGTAATAACTGCAACATTGAAGATAAGTTGCACGAACTAAGAGCAGTAAATGATTTTTACATGGAAGGAGGAACATATCCTGGCAACAGTAATTCCTGTATTTTCTCTGGGTTTTTTTTTCAGTAACCATGCACCAATGCACGTGCCAACCACGTCTCTATCAGTATAAATTAAGCACATTTTTTTTTAAACCATGTTCGTCATAGGACAGTTGCAACTAAATTCAACAAAAGCCCTTTCCGGAAGCATTCCAGATTCAGAAATGGCATTTCCAAAATGAACTATAAGAGAACATAAAGATATACATGGTCATATCAACTTTGCAACGGTCTTAGAAAAAATAATTTCATAATGTACGGAAGTAATCAGCTGTCAAGCAAATCATTAATACTTCATCGTCTTGCATTTCGTCTTCTATGACTTCAACATCACCACTTGCACCAAATGATATGGATCACCAGATGGGCGTTTTTCAGTACATTATGCTGAATATACCCTAAATTAAAAGAAGCAAACTTGACTAAAATAGGTGCTCAAGTGTGGACTATCCAATAGATAATATCATGCGTGCACATTTTCACTAAACAGTGTTTACTCAGCTATGTCATCACATGATACACAAAATGATCATGGAATTAAAAAAATAAATAGGAGTGTCTGAAAGAATTGATGGTTTTGAAAACATCAAGATTCTTGCAGTCCAATATATATTGACCACTGTTTCCCTATTAAAGCTCTGAAATCAGGAGATGTTATTCTTGCGAAACAGTGAGCTCAGCTGTTCGACTCCAGTTTGGATCAGAAGGTTGAACTTTGTATCCTATGTCAACCCAAACAGCGACAAACTAGCTTACAGGGGCAAATCACAGCAGAAATGTTTGCAGATGTCAATGCTGAAATCAGAATAAACAATTTTTCAGGTGGTCAACGTTGAAATGAAATGTTAGTCCTGGACCATGCAACGACCTGATCTTCATTGACTCTCAGGTCTCAATAATGAAGATGAGGCACGATCGTACCCGAATGCATATCTATAATTCAGGAAAAGAGCACACAGCTGCAGATCACCCCATCCATTGGAATGTTTGCCTAGCTAACTCCCTGTTCTTCACAAAGCCATGTGCACATTACATGAAGATCACAGCACAAAAAGGGTGCACACATCAGGTCCAAAATAAAGCCAGATCAGCGACAAAAGGGAGACCTAGCTATGCATCAAGTACTGAGATAACTATACCAGATGTCAAGATTATGACTAAATAGACGGCACCCCAAAAGGTTGTTTCTATCTGAATTCTGACTAGTTCATATATATTTCTCTAACAGTTCAAGGCTGTTACAAGCATGCACATAGAAACCAACAGCCATCAGATTAATAAGTTCTTCCATTATCAGAAAAGACCGTGAAACACACATTCTGAAACCAGCTAAAATCTCAATGCTTATCTGTCACCCAGCACTATCTATCAGCCCAGCCATTACTCCCTCTTAGTACTAACGATGTTCCTTTATAGTGCACAGAAATTGAGCACATTTATGCAACATATACGCATGATTCTGTCCCTGCCGATACCATATGTCAAATACGCATCTTACTTGGTTTTCCTGCTCAAGTAGTTAACAAAGAAATCTAAAACCCTGTGGCACTAAATTAAACCGCAATACAACTCTAATAAGGCAAAATCTACTAGTACTAGGTTGGAGCGTTGGGATTCAAATTGCTTTAAAATGGGCCCCAATTCATTAGTATCTTCCCATAAAATTATTCTTCTCACTTACAAGAAGAAAAAGGCATGGCCAATTCTCCTCTAGATTCATACGCCACATCAAGCTAGTAGCAATCATAGTTCAGATTTAGAGAGATACGTAGAAAGCATAGTTCTGTCTGAACCCTTTTCTTGCACATTATGGATGTGCTAACGCTAAAACTAACATTAAAGCCGAATATATGTCCATGTTTCCTAGCAAACAAAAACATTGGAGGATACTGATCACCTGTGCAATATAGTCCGCCCCAGCAAAATTGTCCCTAATTCGTCGCCGGTTTCCCTTTTTTACGCCCGGCAAACACAAAAAAGAGAGCACTTGAGGAACTCGTCCACCAGCTGCTAATCCACCACGTCCGCGAAGCCCATGTCGATGAGGAACTCGTCCACCTGCTGCCGCTCAGCCGGCGTCAGGTCAGCGTCAATCCTGAGAACGTCGAGCGCCGGGCCTGGGATGATGCTGTCCGAGCGGACGTCGCAGGCCGGAAGCTTCGGGAAGTCGCTGGGAAGGTCCACGGACGACACATCCCCGTCATCAGCAGCGGCCGCCGTGGGTTCTTGCTCGAAGTCGGTCTTGGCCGCGGCCGCCGTGGGGTTTTGCTCGAAGTTGGTCCTGGCCGCGGCGCCGTACATCCCGTACGCTCCGGCGGCCCCCTCGGAGGTGCTCCCCTTCGGCCCGGTCTGGGCCCTCTTCCTCCTCATCCCACCCGCAGCTTCCGCGGCCCCGTCGCGCTCCACCGCCACCACATCCACGCCGCCCGGCAGGCCTTGTTCATGGACGCTCTCCGCCGTCGCCACCATCGTCACACTGGACTGAGCCGGGGTGGGCACGCCGCCGCAGCAAGAGGCGGAAATGCGCGAGCTTTGTGGGGTTTTTGGCGTAGAGGTTCTGTTCGTGATTCGTGCAAGCTGCAAGATTTCGTCTTGCAGTTGCTCTACACTGTACTGTACTGGCGGCCAGTACAGCTGTCAGGTTAGGTTAGGCTGAAAAAGAAAAGAAAAGCTGTTGTTAATTTCTTCTTTCGGAATGGTTACCTTGAGGGCTTTCTTGAATTGCAAGAATCCGAGGGAGAATGCATGATTAGGATGCCGGTGTAATGTGAATTTTCACATAATTTAAAAATCAAAAGGCTAAAATCTGATGTGAGTTTTTAAATACGGGGAGTTTTTCATGGCATGAGGACAGCAATTTTTCCGGCAAAAAATGAACTGAAGCGGATTTGCAATACTGGCCAATTGAACTTGCCATCCTCGGTGAACACAACTTGGCAAAAAAATAACGTTCGATTTGCGATGCCTTTTTTTTTGAACTTTTCTATTTGCCATGCCTAGAAATCTAACGTTCACGGACTACCGGGCTCCTTGAGAAAACACAGGAATCTGATGAGAGGTGGGTGTCTTTTTATGTTATACAAGCAATAAACACATAAATTTTAAGCTCATGTTGAGATTACTATAAAATTGAGGGCATATGAATGGATTCCGTAGAAATTTGGTGAACCTATTCCTTTGATCCAGATGTTTTCTTAGAAAATATTCTTATGGATTGGAATTATGCAAAAGTCCTATGAAATTCCTTCAATTCAAAGGGGTCCTAAATTGTGGACAGGGCGTCTGACCCTGGTTTTGATTCATTATCACTGTGGTTAGTGTTCCTCTGCTTGATGAACAACACAGTTGCTTAATAGAATCTAGTTGTCTACTCTCTTTTCCTAGTGCTAATGGTCGATGTCCACCTCCAGCCAAGGGTGATCATCTAGGTGGAGGTGGTAACGACATGGGCCAACGATGAGGACGACTGGGGACGTACAAACACGAATAGAGGCAGATAATAAAATAATGACGTGAAATGGTGGTGATCATGAATGTGAGAGCTTTGAGTTCGTTGTGCACGGCTTTGGGTTAAGGTGGTGGGTAACGATGTTGGAGAAGAAAACCATTACTGGTACCCCCCCCCCCCCCCTCACACGCGCAAGATTAGATGAATGATTTCGAAGGACAATGGTGATGGTTGGGTCATGTGAATCGGTGAGGCAACACCGTAGTGACATTGGTCGTGGATAGAGGGAGTTCACCAATTTTACATAAAATGGCTGGAGAAGGAAGAACATAATAAGTTATTTTACTTTTTTGCGGGGTGAAACGAGCTTGTATTAATTAAGGAATTATGTTACACTCATCTTCATAGATTTTACATGAATTATTTGCCAGATCCTAAGACCACTGTGGTTGGGAGCAAGGTCCCATCCAAGCCATGAAGTATGCAACTTCATTCACCGATCTTCGGACGTGGACGAAGCAATCTCGTCGGATCCCATGCTGAAGGCTCTTTGTCTCCTCCACTATGTCAGCCAACAAAGACCTGCCAAAAACATGATGGCGGTTTGATCTAGCATCGACAGTCAAAATCCAGATGTTGAGCTAAAAAAAAGGCACTTGAGCTATAGGGCAAATATTTAACTCTATGAAAACTCATATTTTACCGTGTTGTGGAAACTGATATTAAATGAAGTGTGTTCTTCTTTTGAGATCTAAATAATCTCAACAGCTCATCAACGGCAAATTCTAAACTATGTAGTGGGAGGTACCTTTATTAATTTTTCAGGGAAGGAGAGAGACACAATTATTTTGCATTCCAAACTACCCCGGGTAAACAAGATTTACATGTTCAATTTGCTAATTTTAGCATTTCCTTGTCAGGTAACATATTTTTTCTTGAGGTAAAAAGGAGTTTTATTCTAAAATTATAGTGTTATAATCGTCAGGCAAGAAATCATCGAATACAAAGGAGTTTAACAAGGCAAGTAGGGACGAATGACCCCATACAACTCACACAAGGCCTTATTACTTTTGTAGTGACATATTCAATGCGGCTATAACTTGCCAAAAAATATTATGGTTCTTATGAAGCTTTTGTGAAATAAACTGCAGCTCAACCATCAAGGCTAGCTGCCCATAAGTAGATCGAACCAAGGACTCGTCAGATAAAATCGATAAAACGGTCAACGTGTCAGGTCACAACCAAAATCAACCAGGCCGAGCTCTTGAAGCCTATTTGTATGTTGTTTGTTTTGGGCATGTTTTCGTCTACACACACAAAAACAACAGTGTCATGTTCATATTTATACGTCTCGGAGACTCAGACGTAGTATTAACAATGCCATGGTGCATTTAAGTCGAGGTTGAATCAGATTGCTTATTTGTTGTGGACGTTGTTATCACCACTTTTCTCGCTGAAGCCAGGCAAACTTTATTGTAATAGACAGTTAGGAAGTCATCATGCTAAGGCCCCATAAAACCAGTGTATTAGAACAACAATTGCCGCCGTTGAAAAGTAGCAGAGATCGAAAGGATCCAACCCAGTGGCGAAGCCACGCTATACCTGTGTGGTCGAATGACTACACATGAATTTAGCAAGTCTACGTTACTACTAGATGCATGAGTAACGAGATGCATGCACACCCCGCTGCTAAACAAATTATTTAAAGCTGACTACACAGTCCATGTGACATCACAGGCTTTGTATGCTGGCACCGCCACTGATCCAACTTTAAAACACATGAAAATAGACGAACTACGACAAGATTCGAGCAAATCCACCAATGACAGATTCATCGGAGACACACCTTCACACATCCACCGATGATGCTAGAGGCATCACCGGAAAGGGGACTAGGCAGGGAGAACCTTATCCCACCTTCAGAAAGTCGCCGTCATCTCGTCTTTCTGAGCAGGACACAAACCTTAACAAAATTTGAAGAAACATTTAAAGACGAAGCCTTCCCGCCGGCAAGGACTGGGATCCAACGCGCCGTCATGGCCCTAAGACCACTGGAGAAGAGGTGGACCGGCGGAAGACCTTTTCTTTTCTTGGGGAGGAGTTTCGTTTATTATGGCGGTTTCTGTACCAATGCACATCGAGCAGGTGATTCTACCAAGTGCAGATTATTGTTGCGCTTTGCGTGCGCAAGTCTTCACCTGAAACCATCGATTATTTGCAGATCATTCAACACAGTATCTGCTTACTGACAGTCACCACAGGACGGTCGTAGACGCTCATTCAGCCATGAACACGTCGCGGAACGCCTGCATCTTCCCCGCGGCAATCGACACCGACGCCTGCACCGAGCCGGCCTCCCTCCCGGCGACGAGCACCATCTCGCCGTCGTGGTTCATGGACGCCAGCT
This sequence comes from Triticum timopheevii, assembly GCA_963921465.1. Classification (NCBI taxonomy): domain Eukaryota; kingdom Viridiplantae; phylum Streptophyta; class Magnoliopsida; order Poales; family Poaceae; genus Triticum; species Triticum timopheevii. The sequence goes on from OY997262.1 coordinate 9,549,253, forward strand.
CCACCCTCGCCGGCCTCCCGAACCCGAAGTCCGTCCCGTACGCGGGGAACCAGGGCGACCCGGCCAGGACGACCACGCGGCCCGGCGGGATGGCCGCGAACTTGGTGCGCCACCGGGCGAGGTCGCGGAGCGGGTCGCGCTTCGCCTCCGCGACGGCCTCCCTGACGGCCACCAGCGCCCGGGCGGGCCCGTTGGGCCCCGCGAGCTCCGACCCGCTCAGCGAGGCCATGCAGAGCGCGACGCAGTTGCCCGCGTAGGCTTCCGGCGCCGGGGGCGACATGTACGCGCGGCAGTCCGCGAGGAAGGCGGCGAACACCGGGGCGTCGTCGGCGAAGCCGCTGGCGCGCGCGATGGACACCCACCCGTGCGCCGCCAGGGCGGCGAAGGTGGACGGCGCCGTGCCGGTGTTCGCCGCGGACGCGAGCCTCTGCTTGAGACGCCGCACCGCGGACGCGGCGAAGGTGAAGGTTCGCCGGCTGAGGCGACGCCCGGCGTCGAGCGCTGGATCTTGCCTCGGAGCTATCTGCGGGTGGTTCAGTGACTGTCAGTGACATGGATTGGAAGCTTGGTAGAGACAGTGACATCTAGCGCTCACTCTGGGCAAGTTCGGGGCGATTTGCTGCAAGAACAGCCCGGCGATCTCTTCGTCGCCGTGGAACCGCACCAGCCTCCGGTCATGCAGCGGAGCCGACCCGGAGGGCACCCGGCCACCGGCCGCTGTCGCCGCCCACATCTCCAAGAACCGCCAAATGCCGCGCCCATCCGCCGCCGTATGGTGCACGGCCACCCCCAGTGCCACGCCATCGCCGCCACCGACGAACTCCGTAACCTGCTCACCCACGCATTCCGCATAAGGAAAGACAACCCCGGATAACTTACACGTGTGAGGTGTGATGCGTACCTGCGCGGCCATGACGGGCGCCGGGAGCTGGTCACGGCGGATGTCCGGGATAAGCTGCCCGAGAGCGTCCAGGTCGTGTTCTGCCGCCTCCTCGACGAGCCGCTCGAAATCGAGGTCCGTCTCGGCCTCGACGAAAGTGACGCCGCCGCACGGGCAGCCCTCCAGCTCGTCCGGGAGGACGATCGACAGAGCGCGCGAGTCCGGCGAGTACGTGAGCGCGCCGGCGAAGGGGTGGAAGGCTGGGAGCACTTGCGCGAGGGAGGACCTGAGGGTGCCGACGACGTCCGAGAACGGGACGCCGGGCAGGGAGCGGAAGAGGAAGACGCGGCGGACTGGGGGCAGTGCCACCCAGAACGTGTCGAACGGGGACAGCGGGACGAGCCGGCCGGGGTCCGGGAGCTCCGCGCCGCCAGCGGCGGCGAGTGGGACGGCGGTGGAGCTCCGCGTGCGCACCATGGGCGGCACGTTTCCCGATCTGTTCCTTGGCATTCACAGCTTCCTCTTCTGGCATGACCGCATAAATAAATCGCCGGAAGCGGCGGGGAAGCTGTCTGCTTGCGCGCTTACGCGGCGCGCGCTCGTCACCATGGCCGACCCAGCGGCAGTATATACAAGACTCGTGTCCGATTTCAACGTGTCTTCATCTGATTTCTTTCTGAAAAAAAAAACTGATGTTTAAAATATTTTTCATGATTTTTCTCTTTTCCTTTTTATGTTTTGTGTATATATTTTTCTGTTCATTTCGGCTTTTTTTTCTTTTCTTCTTTCCTTAAGACCAATTTCCATATATAGAAACATATTTTTGGAAGACATGACCTTTTTATATATCCACAAACAATTTTCTTGTATATGTTGTTTCTTAAATAATTCTATATTTCTTTGATCCAATAAATTTTGCAAGCATTTTATCCACAAACATTTTATTTACATTTTGCAAGCATTTTTTAACATACATGAACACCTTTTAAAATACATCAAAATGTTGTTTCCAAGTATAACAACATTTTTATTAACGCACGGATTTTTTATGTTCTATATGTGGGTTTTTTTATAGCACAAGACACTTTTATTGAGACTTTTATATATTCCGTAACAAATAATGTATTGAGAATTATATAAGAATGTATTTTTTGCGTGAAATGTACTGTGGAGCTAGACAAACACTGGCCCATATATGATCATTGCAGGCGAGCATGTCAGTTGCAACAACGAGGTGTACGTTACTTATATGCCACATGGATCAGCACTGGTCTTGTTTGTCTGAGCTATGACCATGAGGTAGTTGCGGGGAAAAAGTTGTTGTGCTAAGAGCAACGTCATAATAATTGTTATTATCACGATTTTGGCAAAAATTGCCACTAGTAGAGTCACTATACCTGACAATATCAACGTCATAATATATATACGGAGCATGCTTGATATGGCGGATGGCAATAAAAATATAACGACTTTGCTAGAGTTGCTCTACTAATCATTTACGATGACAGTTATTTGCTTAGTAGTAGAGCTGTATAGTGGTTGTGAGATAACTAAAAGCAACTATATGAATCGAGCCACAATTTTTATTATTTGGCTAGCCTTTTTCTTTTCCTTCTTGCAAGGTGACTAGGCAAAGTCTTCCTTCCCTCGATTTTTGTTGGTGAGTCTGTGGATCGCCTCCTCTTTGCTTGGCACTTTGATGTCCCATGTCAATGAGGAGAATCTGGGTGCCTCAACAACGGTTATATAAGGTTTTAGTGTGTGTGTGTGTGTGTGTGTGTGTGTGTGTGGAGGGGGGTCAAGTAGATGACAACACTTCATCTTTGAGTCGGTCTTTCAGTCTTCGGTCCTTCTCGATTTCGTCTGTCGGGATGGATTAGACAGATCTCCAGCGTATATTCCTACCGGCTCATCGAGACGATGAGGTTAGGGTTTCTCATTGTGAATACGCAACGGCGAGATTTGATGTCAAATTCTTCATATCGATTCAAGAATTTAACGACGATGACTGCGACTATGGGACGCTGGTCCTCGGGGGCACGCGCACACTGTCATCCACAAGGTCAGGTCGCCTGCGGTATGAGAACAACAATAACGAAGCGTCGACGAATCGCTTTGTCCGTGGCACGGTCCTTCGATGGTTTAGATAGACTTTAATAGAATTTTATTATGTTTGGGGTGCTAGGTGTCGTGAATCTTTATTCTGTCGACGATCCATATTAATTGTCGGTGAGTAATAGATTTGTGTTTTTCCCCCAAAAAAATAAATTGTGATTATTTTTTTAGTCTAAAATAAATTGTAATTATTTGTTGGAAAGCAACTCCGATTTTGTTTTTGAGAAATAGTAACTCCGAAGGTTTTTTTTTAGGGAACAGCAACTCCGAAGGTGGACAGGCAGCGGTGCATATGTCGTTTGATTGGGCCTCTTCTGTGTTTTTTTCTGTAAAGCTGTTGTAGAAGCCCAACACAGAGCCTTACCGAGCTTCCTGCTGGGCTGCTATGATGATGCAGTGGAACCCCGCCCCACGGCCCATCTTGCCTCCCTCCCCCCGCCTCCAGCCGCCCATGATTTCCCCGGCGGGCGAAGCCGGGCCTGGGGCAGACGACGCCAGGATCTCCAGCGTGAGGCTCTAGTCCCCCTCTGGTCGCTCCTGTTCGGCACCCCGGAGGAGATGGTCGCCGCCCAGGGGATTCTACGTTGGCGCCGAGTACGCCTCCGCGATGGCGGGGGCCAAAGGGGCTCGTCGCCGGTGACGATCTGGGCGCCACCCCCACCCACTGCGGCGCCGGCCTCGGCGGAGTTCGACCCCGCCGCGCCCCATTCCTCGGAAGGCGCCCCACAGGTGAGGCCGGTTGATCCCGTCGATGACTTTCTAGCTATGCCAGAATCCCCGTCTACTGCGGTGTCTGTAGACATGCCGGAGAAGCTCTAGCTCGTCCATGGTTCCGCGCCGGTGCCGCAGTCTCCGCCGTTCCCACCGGCAGCAAATTAGAACAGAGTGCACCCTTAATTCTGTGCCGTTGCCTCCCGTACCTTCCACAAATGATGTAGATCTGGTGGCGAAGGGTGGTTCTAAGACTTGCTCTCCTTCAGAGAAAATGGCCTCAGCATCCATGGCTGCTGTTGATCTGAATGCGGCCGGGTGCGGTGCCTCAGGTGCCATCAGTACGAATGACACATCATTTCGGGGATCACAGGGGGCTGCAACGACCACGGCGGCGGCAAAACCCACACCGTAGGAACTGGAAGAAGACTCGTGTACAGCATCCATGGCCATTTTCTGTGGATTCAGAGCTAGGAAGCGACCTCAGTAGGATAGCATGAGTTGGCCGGTCGCTACGATTGAAACCCTGGCCAGTAAACTCAGTAGGAATTGGAATCGAGAAAATCAGTTGAGCACCCAAATGCCAAATATTCCATGATCAATCCCTCAAAAATAGAAATGCGTGACCTTTTGATGCACAAAGGCATGGGCAACAAAGTTTGGCCAGCCTCATCGTGCTGCAGGACCGGCGGCCACCGTTGAAGCCCTGCTAGAGTTAGGCCCCATCCTGAGTGCTGCGCTGCTCTGGTTGACATCGGAGGCGGGCTGGTCGGTGGTGGCGTACATACTAGAGCTTGAGCTGGGATCATCGCTGGTGCTAGCAGTGTTCACGATGCCGTTCGTGTCGCCACTGACGCTGGTGTAGATGGCGCCGCGGCTCTCCTCGAGTTCAAGGCACTCCAGCAACTGCGCCATCACGCGGGTCATCGTCGGTCGCTTCGCGGGAGTTTGTGCCATGCACTCGAGCGCGAGGTCTGCGACCTTCCATACGCCGTTGACATCATAGTCGCCTTGCATGCGTGCGTCCACCACGCCCTCGATGTCCCCAGATGAAAGGCGCTGCTGCACCCACTTGACAATATGAATGGGTTGCGCCTGTGGGGTTTGCACGAACGGAGGCTTCCCCGTGATCACCTCCAGCAACACGACACCAAAGCTGTACACATCGCTCTTTTCAGTGAGCTCCAGGACTGTTGCATACCTGCAGTGCATATGTGCACATATGTGATGGATTTGTGTTACAGTCGTATCCGTCGCATCACTAGAATTTATACTGAACTCTCAACAACTTAATGCAAAAGGAGGCATACTCGGGAGCAAGGTAGCCTGGTGTGGAGTTATTTACCCAAAACCACCACACTTGGGGATAGGGTAACCGGCCAGTACCACATTTAAGCCATGTCACAAAGAAACCACCAACTCTGTGACTAATCGGTACCGCGGAGCACTGATTGGCCGTTTTAGCCGCGGAAACAGCGAAACCGACAGGTCGGGCCCACCTGTCGGGTCGACGTGGCGCGGGCTGACGGACGCCGTTAGACGGAGGGGGACGGCCGTTTCCGCGCCCGTGTATTAGGTCATGCCCCTGCTGTTTCGTCCTCCAATCCCCGATTCAGTTTCCCTCCCGCGCGTTCCTCCCACTCTGCTCATGGCGACCAGCTCCGGCGCCGGCTATGGCGGAGAAGGTCTCGACGGCTCCGGAGGCGGTGGTCATTCTTCCGGTGGCCGCTGCCCGCAATGCAACCCCGTTGGCAAGTTGGGCCCCAACCCCAATGGCGATTCACACTCGACGGCGGATTGGGGAAAAGCTGTCATGCCGCCACCGTTGCAGCATGCGGAGGAGGCAGAGAAGGATGTTGCGGACGCGGAGAAGGCGTCGGCGGCGGCTGATTCGTTGGGGGAGGAAGTACCCCCCCCCCCCCCCCCCCCCCGGGCATCCATCTTCACCCAGGTAAATCTCAGTGCAAAAACCTAGGGTTAGGGTTCTAGCAATACTGCTTAGTTAGAGTACTCAGTTAGTTAGGATGCCTAGGGTTACTTCTAGCAATACTGCTTCGTTGGGGGAGGAAGCTCCTATGCCTAGATGAAGTTTTTTCTTTGTTTTTTTTTCTGAATTACTAAATGTATCATAGTTTATTCTGCATTTATTGGCTCTTGTGGCATAGATCTTATTGCTGTTAATATGTCATAGCTTTTATTGTGGCACTCAAAATGTCATGATCATGAATTTGATTTGTGTTCTGTAGGCTTGAAAATGTTACTGAAAATGTCATGGTCATTAATATGTTTTAATATGTTTTGTGTTTTGTAGGCCTGAGGAGCCATGGTCATTATATTTTCAGTTTCCTTCTAAAGATGCTGCCAAAAAATATGCCCTTGTGAAGATGTATGAGAGAGACATCACTTATGGCAGTTTGCTTAATGTGATGGTCAGAAATGGATATGGAAGAGATGACAGTATTTGCTACTTGAGGAAGGATTGCACAGGGCTGCAAGGGATTACTTTCGTCAGAAACAACACTGAAGTGGATGAGATGATAAAGCAGTTTAAAAACAGTCAGACACTGTGTTTGTATGTTAAAGAGGGGAAATTAGATATAAAGGAAGCACCAGTTAACAAAAGTGCAGAAGATGAAGAAGTGGACCCAGATGAAACAATTGAAGATTTAACAGTGGACCCACCAGTTGTATTTGCCGTTAATGAGTCAGGTGTTGTGCACAAAACAAACACTGATCATGTTGGCTCATCATATTTTCTTGGCACATAAGAAAGTGTGAACTATATGCCAATAAAATCAGTTCCTCCACCATGCCAGTTACTGTTTGGGACACAAGATCACCCAATTGAGCCAGAGATGGTAGATGCAGATGAGGAAAATAATGCATTGCAGCAGGTTAACACTCAAGTTAGTGTTAGTTATGCAGATTTCCAGTTTGATACAGATGAGGAAGAGCATGCAGGAAATGAGGACACATCTGATGAAGATGATGACTCAGTATTTGATGAAGACTTTGTAGCTCATGAAGACCTCTCAGATGCAGATTCAGATTCCATGGACTATGAAGAAGATAATGTAGCTAGAGAAGAAGAACAGAGGATGAAAGTGGACAGTGATCTGAAAGACACAATTGCTGACATTAAGAGGAAGAGATCTCAATACATGAGCAGTACACACTGTGAAGGAGACACAGACCCTGAAGATTTATATGACATAGACTTGGAGGAAGAGGATGATGACTGTCAAGAGATAGCAGTTCCTGAGCCTGTTCAGAAGAAGATAAAGAGGCCTGGGCCTACTAGTAGGTCCCACTCTAGTGCTAACAGAAGCATGGATGAGGACTGGTATCCATCTTCAGAAGAGGATGATACAGGCTTTGAAGCTGATGATGATGGCAATGAACCTATGTCTTTTATAATCCCCTCTGGTAGAAAGAGCAGAGCTAAGAAAAGACCACCTAGGGTCTGGTATGATGAGGGCAGGCTGCATCCAGAGCAACAATTCCAGCTTAGGCTTTGTTTCAGAGATGTGTACCAGTTTAGAGAGGCTCTTGTGAATTTGCATGTGAAACAACTTAGAAGATACAAATATCACAAAAACTGCAGTGATAGTGTAATAGTGTGTTGTGATGGAGAGGGCTGTCAGTTCCACATGGTTGCAGCAAAGATCAGTAATGAGCCCACTTTCTGCATTAAGAAGATGGTATTGGAGCACACCTGTCCCACCCAATCTGACAAGACAAGGGTCAGCTCCAAGTGGCTTGGCAACAAAATGCTTGAAACTATCAGATCAGACCCCAACACTACTGTACCTGCTATAGTTGACAAGGTAAAGAGGCAGTTTGGTGTTGAGGTGCCCAAGATGATGGCATGGAGAGCAAAGAGGAAAGCAAAGGAGATTGTGCTTGGAGATCACAAGAGCCAATACAAGAGGCTGAGAGATTTTTTGGAGACTGTGAAGGCTACAAATCCTGGATCAAGATGCATTGTCAGTACTGTGAGTGGAAAAATAAGAGAAAACCCAACTGCAGGACCAAGGTTTCATGGTCTTTTTTTCTGTTTGAATGCATGTGTTGAGGGATTTTTGAATGGATGCAGGCCATTCATAGGCCTAGATGGTTGTTTCATTAAGTTAACTAGTGGGGCACAAATACTAGCTGCTACTGGAAGGGATGCAAACAACAATATGTACCCCATAGCATTTGGAGTGGTTGGAGTTGAAGACACACCAAATTGGTCATGGTTTTTGACTCAACTCAAATATGCCCTAGGAGGGACTGAAGAGGGAAAATTTGGGAAGTACACATTTATGTCTGATAGACAGAAGGTGAGTTTATCTACATCGTCACTTGTCCCTAAAATAGTACTCTAATTAGTTCATTAATTTGTTTAATTAGTTATGCATTTAGTGTATTTAGTCTAATTAGTTCTGCATTTAGTGTATTTAGTTCATTAATTTGTTGAACACTTACACTAGTTGGCATGTGTATAGTGGTCAAGGTAGCCTAGGGTGACCCTTATGGGCCACCATAGCCCAACCAACCTCCCACCTACCCTAGTTGGCATGTGTCGAGTGATAACGCATCTTGTCGATACTTCGGTCAAGATAGCCTAGGGTGACCCTTATGGGCCACCATAGCCCAACCAACCTCCCACCTACCCTAGTTGACATGTGTCGAGTGGTAACGCATCTTGCCGACACTTCGGTCAAGGTAGCATAGGGTGACCCTTATGGGCCACCATAGCCCAACCAACCTCCCACCTACCCTAGTTGGCATGTGTTGAGTGGTAACGCATCTTGTCGATACTTCGGTCAAGATAGCCTAGGGTGACCCTTATGGGCCACCATAGCCCAACCAACCTCCCACCTACCCTAGTTGGCATGTGTCGAGTGGTAACACATCTTGTCGATACTTCGGTCAAGATAGCCTAGGGTGACCCTTATGGACCACCATAGCCCAACCAACCTCTCACCTACCCTAGTTGGCATGTGTCGAGTGGTAACGCATCTTGTCGACACTTCGGTCAAGGTAGCCTAGGGTGACCCTTATGGGCCAACATAGGACAAGCTACAACAATTAAATTGAATTAAATCAATGTAATATTAAATCAATATGATATTACTACAACAATTAAATTGAATTAATTTTTTTTGATAATTTATTTCATTTTAACAGATTCAAAATCCTTTGCAGGGTCTGTTGAATGCAGTCACAGCAGTCTTTCCCAACTGCCCTCATAGGTACTGCTTGAGGCACATCTATGCCAACTTTCAGAGAGCAGGATTCAGAGGAGAAGACTTGAAGAAATGCATGGATGCAGCTGCATATGCTTACACCGAACATGACTTTCAGTTGGCAATGGAGAGCATGAAGGCTGAGTGCAAGGCTGCTTGGGAGTGGATGTCAAGGATTCCTCCAAAAGCTTGGTCAAGACATGCAATGGATACTAACTGCAAAACTGATCTGGTTGTCAATAACTTAAGTGAAGTTTTTAATAAGTACATACTTGATGTAAGGAACAAGCCAATTGTCACCATGATCAATGGGATCAAGGACAAACTTCTGGTAAGGTATCAGCAAAAGAGAGAGGGTGGACTAGTTTCAAGATGGGAAATTGCACCAACTTATGTTGAGAGGTTAGAGATGAACAAGAGATATGTAAGGGACTGCAAATCATTGATAGCTGGACCAGGTCTTTTCCAAGTGAGTAGTGGGGATAAGACCTACTCTGTTGACACTAATCTGAAAACATGTGGTTGTAAGAAGTGGGACATCTCTGGAATTCCTTGCAACCATGGTTGTTCTGCCATCTACAGGTCCAAACAACTACCAGAGGACCATGTAAATATTTTCTTCAAAAAGGTTATGTACTTGGAGTCATACAAGCCTATCATTTACCCAGTTCCTGGTCCTGATTGTTGGGTGAAAACTGCAACTCCTGACATTGACCCACCTCAGTTCAAAGAAGACAAGAAGGGACCAGCAGAAGAGAAAAGGAAGAAAGGCAGGTTTGAGCCTCCTCAAGCAAAGCAGACATCAAGAATGGCTACAATAACTTGTAGTAGCTGCAAGTTGCAGGGCCACAAATACACAAGTTGTGCAAAGCCATTGAGGCCAGATCTGCAAATCAGGAAGAACAAACACATGGTATGTTATTTTTGACTTCCTTCTCTATCTCATCACTCATTAAGTATCACTGAAATTTATCTAACAAAAATAATTGCAGGAAAACATGACAGCCCCTGCATGGCAGCAAGGGGGAAGCTCAACATCTGGTACAACAACTCCTAGGGGTGCAAGCTCTACATCTGCTTCAAGGGGATCTGCTGCTGCTTCAAGGGGCAAATCTGCTAGAGCTGCTGCTACATCTGCTAGAGCTGCAAATTCTTCTCCTTCTGGTGCTGGTACTGCTGCTGCAAGGAGAGGTGCAAAAACAGGTGCAAGAAGCTTCAATCCTCCAAGAACTACTGCAGAAGCTTCAACTAGCCAGCCAACAGGAAATAGGCTGAAAAGGGCAAGATACATGAGCAAAAGGATGGAGGGGTACTTCTATGCCAGGGGGAACTACTGAGAGTTCTTGTTTGACTATGTATCCAAGTGCATGTGTGCTCCATCAGGCACTAGAGCACTCTATCTATGCCAACACTAAATTTGAACTTATGTAATGCTGTGTTGAACCTATGTGTGCCACTATGAACTACTGTTGTGTAATGTTATGCTAAACCTATGTATGGATCTTGGTTTTATGCTATGAGGAACTACTATCTATTATTCTTGTGTATTGCTATGTTGGCTTGCTTCAATCATCATGTACTTATCTACAATTATGTGCTTGCACTGCTATATTTACTCTGTACTGCTATGTTGTTTGCACTCCCTGATCATCACATTATGTGCATAATAATAATGAAAGTTCCTGGTATACTCATGCCATAAGTTACTAGTATTTCAAATTTTTCTGTGCACAATAATTTGACTATCACACCAGTTTCACCTGGAGTGAAGTAAATATAATAGAGTACTCAATATGATACAAGAGATAGCACTACAAATTAAGTTCAAATTCATGCCATAAGTTCAAAATCTAGACTTACAGATAAACTGCATAATTCAGTACAAATTTAACCATTACAACAGTACAGTGCACTTCTAGTAGGGCTGATTATTCAGTGCAACAGAGCACAACTACACCAGTACAATGCCACATTACATAATTAAAATTCATCACAGATCTCCTTCAACTTCTTGATCTTGTCCTTGTAGCCATGCTTCTGTTTCAGCAAATCAGAGATGATGTACTCTAGCGTTTTCTTCTCTTCCTTTAGTTGGTCTCTCTCTGTAAGCACTTGGTCTCTCTCTACCACAAGCTTGTCCCTCTCCTTCTCTGCCTTTGCCCTGAGTAAGTGATGTAGGTTTGTGCAACCATGGTCTGCCAGCTTCTTCTTCTCCATCTCCTCTTTCAGATCATTGAGAGCCAACCTAGTATTGCCCAGCTCAGTAATAGCATCCTCCTTGTCAGCCACCATTTTTGCAAAATCAAGTTTGAAAAATCTCAGCTCTTCTTTCATCTTCCTCTTTTCTCCAACTAATTTGTAATTCTGATCACCAAGCTGAACATTGTCTCTCACCCTGTCATTGATTTCTTTGTCATACATGCCCCACAATTCAGTTAGGCAGAACTGCATAGCCACTGACCACTCAGGGTCTATCCACTCCAGATAGTTGCACTTTAGTTCAGCCTATAATTCAGAAAAAAAATATTGTCAATCATACTACACAAGAGAGCCTATCAAATTAATATGTGTTGTCAATAAGAAAGCCTATCAAATTGTGTTCATTTAAATGCACAAACAATTAAGAAAGCCTATCAAATTAATATGTGTTGTCAATAAGAAATTTTTGTCACTTTTAACAGCATATAAACTAAATATATGTTGTCATTAGTAAGTACAAAATTTAGTGCTGACACTAACAATGTTGTACACTAGTTGTACACTACTTAATTATTTGAGCAAATTACACTGCCATAGCATAATTTCCTACTGACACTAACAATGTTGTACACTACTTAATTATTTGGAGCAAATTACACTGGCGTAGCATAATTTACTACTGTAAGAGCATAATTAAATCCAACTGTGGGCAATGACAATTGTTCACACTAATAAGCAGAGCAAAATTTCCTTCTAGCATTTGAATGGAGCAAAAACTAACTAAGGTTAACTAAATACAATACTAACCAACATACCTTCTCCTCAGCGCAAGCAAGAAAACGTTGGCCAGTGTCCGTAGATTCAAATGCTACTAGCCTGAGGCAAGGCTCGTGATGCAGACAGCGAGAGGAGAGCTCACGAGCAATGCCACTCCATTCATAGCATGGGATAGTCCTAGGAAGCTTAAAACCAAAGAGATTGAAGAAATCAGCGACTTGGTAAGAAATCCCCAACTCAAGAACCCTAACCCTAACCCTAAATGTTGGAATCCCCAAATGAACGTACCTGGCTAGTCACTGACTCGTCGTCCGAAGAAGAAGAGCTTGACCCCTCACTCCAGGAAACCATGGCGGACCGGCGGACGGCGGCGAGACGACGGTGGCGGCGGCGGCGGCGGTCGTCGAGGTCGAGACAGAGAGGTCGGATGTGCTCTGGTGCGGTCTGGTCCGACGAGTGACCCGCACGGCCCACTAATACACGGTCGCGGAAACGGCCGCCCCCCTCCGTCTAACGGCGTCCGTCAGCCCGCGCCACGTCGACCCGACAGGTGGGCCCAACCTGTCGGTTTCGCTGTTTCCACGGCTAAAACGACCAGTCAGTGCTCCGCGGTACCGATTAGTCCCAGAGTTGGTGGTTTTTTGTGGCATGGCTTAAATGTGGTACTGACCGGTTACCCTAGCCCCAAGTGTGGTGGTTTTGGGTAAATAACTCCCTGGTGTGCCAACCACCCTGGCTGTGGATACATGGGTATCACCGTCCTGATTGAAAGCCTTCATCAAGCCAAAATCAGCAACCTTAGCTTTTAGATTTGCATCCAGTAGGATGTTTGACGTCTTCACATCCCGGTGTATGAAAGGCGGGCTACATGCCTTGTGCAGATACTCGAGCCCTGCATGCACATCATACCATTGACATTGGCTACTCCACATGTGCTAGCATGCAAATTCCTAGAGATCAAAAGCAACAAATGATGGGATAACATAATCCAAACCAGAAGAGTGTATACCTTGCGCAGACTCCAGTACAATCCTCCAGGTTAAACATCCATCATTGTGATCTCTCCCTGCAGAACATGGTGAGTGTTAGCATTGGGGAACTTGAAAATGGAGATTCCAAATGCTCCTAGAGTTGAAATGACCTCTGAGTTTATGTTGGAGGTCTCCTTCGGACATATACTCATATACAAGGGCCATGTACTCCCCATCCTTGCAATAACCAATCAAGCTGACTAGATTCCTGTGATGAATCCCTGTTAAGTTTTGTGCCTGAGCCAGAAGAAAACAGATTAATTAGATACTGTCCAAACGAATCTAGGTGACTATTGACATGCTCGATCATGCATTACCTCTGTCAAGAACTCTTTTACACCCTGATTGGAAGATTGAGACCGCAGCTTGACTGCAACTTGAGTACCATCCTCCAAGAAGCCATCATAGACAAGACCAAACCCTCCTTCCCCGAGCACTCGCCGGAAGTTGGATGTTACCACCTTCAGTTCCGTGTATGTGAATCGACGATTGCGCGATTGCACGTCACTCTCATTATGTATATTTGCTGGTCCTTCATATGGAAATTAAGAACGAAACAGTATTACCCACCATGGCATCATCACCATTGCTTGCGGTTTCAGATGGACATGGGTAGAACAGTTGTTGTGTTAATGCCAAATGTCTCTTAGGCTCACCTTGGTTTCTTCCCATTATGAAAAAGAGTAGTAGTGCCACTAGTCCTACTACAACCACAGCGGCCACTATAACAACAATGTAGCTGGTGGTTTTAGAGTTTCGGTGATCTTTTGTAGGCTGGCAAGAAGTACTGTTGCTGCAAAGGTTTGAACTTTGGTCGTATCTATTAAAAAGAAGAAACCATTAGCATGGTGTTGGAAAAAATAAATGGCATCAGAAACATATAGTATGATGGATTAACCTTAGAGTTAGGTTGCCATCTTGAATTCGTATCAGAAGGCCGAACGGAATCGTTCCACTAATCTTGTTGCCTGTCAAATCTCTGAAGGAACCAAATAGTTTTGATATTAGAGGAAAAGTGCCGTAAGTATACACAATACTAACACACTCACATTGGAAGGACACGTATAATTTTTGGAGTCACCACTTTGATTAACAAAAATCAAAGGGATTATTTTTAGAGTCAATTGCAAAAATGGATAGTATGGAGGCTAGTAGGCACATCAATCTTAATATTGTTCCAACTAAAATACTACTACCTCTAGTCCTAAATATAATACGTTTTTGCAGTTCAATTTGAACTGCAAAAACTTCTTATATTTAGGAACAGAGGGTGTACTAGATATCAAAATTAGCATGATTCAGAAGTACTTACAGTAGCACGAGAGAGGGTAGCTGTGAAAGACCATCAGGAATTGATCCTGTCAAGTTATTATGTGACAAATCCCTGACATATGACAACATGCACAATATGTGAACTGCACTACCAAAATTCATTGTGAAAATGGATTCAAAATACCACACTTACAGGTACTGGATAGCTTTGAGATTGGCGAAGTAGGATGATATATCACCACTCAAACCACCAAATGACATGTTTCTGTAGAAATGCATGGTGGTTTAGACAGCACAATTGTATGTTTAACTCATTTTATGACAAATATATGCAGATTTACACGCTTGTGATTCTCTGAGGTCTGGAAATGGGATAGCTACAGTTCAGTCCAGCCCACACTAGATTCTTCGGGGCGCATGGGTCACCCACCCAGTTCTTGATCAACCGGTACTTAGCCTTAATTGCAGTGATGGCAGATACTATTTTTTCAGTAACACACAAGCAGAAAAATAAATAGCGCAAGTCAGCTCATCCACATGTATGTATATGAGTAAGAAAATTCTAGTCATCAACTGACAGCGGTATGATCGGTTGGCTTTCATCATGGATATATTTTGAATTCCCTTGCTTATTTTTTTCTAAATTATATGGAGGCGCAACTTTTTCTTGGTATAATATGATATAATGATATGAGTATGATTCCGTACTCACCATCCTGAGCGTCGGTCCCAACCCCGGCGGTGGAAATAGGGGTGAAAAGCTCGGCGGCGTTGATGAACGGCGGCAGTATTGTGGAGTTGATTTCCATGATTGGCCGAAGTGTTGTGGCGTTGGCGGCTCCTAGTATGACGAGGTTCTCCTTGGGGCTGATGAACGGGACGGGTCGTCCGGTAGTCCTGGAGACGATGGTGGTGACAAGGTAATCAAAGTCGCCTATGAGCCACGAAGCAGATGAGTTGGGGCGCTTGAGGCTGATGAGGAACACGCGCCGCTCCTGCTTGCTGTCCACGGTCTCCAGCTCCGCCAAATAGAAGACAGGCAGGAGCCTGCAATGGGTACGTACGTGCAAATTACCACTTACCCAAATGCAAGCTTTTGGTTGAAACTTGAAGTCGCAATTCATGCTATGCTGTGAAGTACTACTGCTAATATGAAAGGATTTTGGCTGGATCATGTGCGCACCCAGGCATGGGGTAGACGTGGTTGGGCTCGGCGTCCCAGGGGAACCACATGACGTTCCTGGTGGTGTTGGTCGGCCGGACGGCAGTCTGCATCACCACCGAGGGCACGTCATAGAGCGGCTTGCGATCCTCCACCTCCATGGCCACCTTGGAGGACGTCAAGATGGTAGTCCATTGGTCCTCCGGGTTGGTGCACGGGACCCATGCACGGTCGTACGTGTCGTCCGGGTACCTGATCAGATCGGCGGCGCCGAAGTTGTGCCGGGCGACGAGCACCAGCCCCTGCGTCGCGTTCGCCTGTGGGTACAGCGTGTCCTTGAGGCCCCGTAACCCCTCCGTCGCCTCCCCCAGGCGGCACCAGGGGCCCCGAAACCCTAGCGCCGCCAGCACCTTCTTGCCGCCCCCTCCTGCCGCCGCTGCCGCCGGCGTGGGCCGCGGTGGCGGCGGGCCCGGTGCCGAAGGTTTCTGGGCGGGTGGATGCGGCGGATCCCATCTGAGGCGGCGGGGGCGGTTCCTCTCTTGCGATCTAACGGCGGCGGCTGGGACGGCGAATCCGAGCTGTGCGGCGGGGGCCGGAGCACCATCGCCGGTGGAGCGGCGGCCCTGCATGGACGGCGGCGGTGGCAGCGCCCCATCCGGCGGGGTGGGCTGTCCTCGTCATGATGGTGACGGCGGTCACTGCGGATCCAACGTCTCGTTTGGATCCGTCGCGGGGAGGCTTTCCGCCGACTGGCGGCGCGTGGAGGGACCGGTGAGGAGATGCCGGATGTCCGCCGGAGTACCGACGGCGACATACGTCTTCGTGGCGAGGTTCCGCTCGGTTCCAGCCAGCCGCGAGGTCGGGAAGACGTGGCTTCCGGTGAAAATCGCGCCTGATTGCGGTCTTGGCGGATGATGGCGGCGTCTCAGACGTCGTTCCCTTCTGGAGGCATCGTCGTTGCAGGTCACATCAACCTGATCGGGAAGTTCCAGGGGAAACCCTAGATCTGGGTCTACCGGATCGGATGATGACGGTGCCTTCGGTATCGTTTTCCCTCATGGGGGCATCATTTTGGAGCAAGTGCTGATTGGAGGGGACAAGAGGAGGAGTGGTGTTTCATCTGCTCCATTGATGACGGCGGATCTCGGCGGCGTGGCGCAGTGGAGACTCGGCGCCTGATGAGCGGAGATGGACTCGCACAGGAGGGTGACGCTGCCTGGCGTCGTGGTGGCGTCGGCGGCAGTTAGACCCGGCAAGGTTGATCCAGCAGTACAGCTCTGAAGATGGATTCGTGGCAGGTGGCTGCGGCGGCCTCATACCCGGCAGGCGTCCTGGTTGAGAAGCACGCCGGACTGGTGGGTGCCCATACCCGGCAGGCGACCTGGTTGGGACCCCAAGTCTTAGATGTTTGGTTTGGCTGCGTGGTCTGTTTGGTATTAGGCCCAGACTTTCAGCGCCCCTACATCAACTGGATAGGGATAGCGACAGATGGTGCTTAGTTTGGTGGCTTTAGTCTTATTGTTGTATGACTCTGTAAGGTCTTGTGTCAATAATCAATAATATTGCCGTATGCATCGTCCAGATGCAGAGGCCGGTGTCGTCCTCCTTTTCTAAAAAAAAACAGCATGTCCTTGAGCGGCCTCAGCTCCAGCGACGAGATGAAGGGCGTCCCGGACCGCGTGTTCACCAGGCAGACCTGCACGGAGTCGTCCGGGACGACGGCGATGACCTCCGCAACGTGCACCGCGTCAGGTTTCGTGATGTTCACCGTCTTCCAGAAGTTGACGCCGACGTAGAGGTCGAAGATGGGGGGCTTGTTGAGACCGTCGTAGTCGCCGTACATGAAGGTGGCCCGGACCAGGTACTTGGACGTCCCGGCTACGAAAGATGGGAGGGCGTAGCAGCCGCGCTTCTCCGGTGGCGGGCCGGGGAAGCTGCGGAGGCTGAGCACCTGCCGGTGGCTTCTCCGGTGGGACTGGTCGATGTACTCGGCCGAGACGTTGTAGTTGGAGCCGGCGTCGATGAAGCCGGCGTCTGAGGTGTAGGTCAGCTCGGTGGCTCCGTCAACGTAGCTGCTCTGCTCTGAGAGGCCGCAGTCGATGCTGATGAAACCTGAGAGCATGGACATGATGCTTGAGCCTTTGCCTGCCTGCCTGCGAGTTGAATTAGCATAACGTACGAGATGTTGGGGCTCAATACCAGTGCTGTCGGGCGCGCTCTGGCCACCAACATGAGAGACGCCGCCGGCCAGGGAGAGCAGCAGCAGCAACCACGGGGCCGCCATTGCTCTCCGCGATGATCGCTCCAGTTCACGGCGACAACGTGCTGACATGGCACAACCTGTCCACCCAGAACTTAAGAGGGGTGCTAACTAGGACAACAAAGTACATGTTCCGCGACATATAAGTAGAGCCTTCACCCAGAGTCATGCAATGCAACCAAAGGCGCTTGGGATGAGCGGTTAGCCATCTCAAGATCAAAGAGTCATGCAGCCAATATACTTGCACGTACATGTGATACTAAACCTTATCATTTGACACGCAATTATATGTCTATTCACCTCAAGTCAAACCACCCCATCCAATGGCTAGCTTGCAGGCACACCTCCAAACTATTGGCGCCAAGGTCAACGTTGCGCAAGAACGGAACAAGTAAGCAGATTGGTCCATGATTAGCGGGGTATAGAGTAGAAAAATACGTAATGTAATGCTAAGACAAACATGCCAACCATGGAAGCCAGCCACCCTGGCTTAGGTTGACTCGTTGCTGGGCCAACTAGCCGTTCATCACACCGTACCAGGTATACTCTATTTCGTCCCAACCAAAGCAACTCATGAAGCACACAAGTCTAAACTAATTATCTCTGTATGTTTCACTCTGGAGGGCGGTGACGAACTGCAGCCGCGGTAGCGGAGATCAACAGCGGCAATCATGGTGGTGTGGCGGAGGCGGTGAGCGGCGGCAGTTTTGCGACGCGGACTGGTGGCTCGGTTGCCCGGCACCGGCCGTGGATCCGGATTCCTGCGGCATGGCGGGTGAGGAGTCCCCTGGCTTTTGATGGCTTGAGCTGTCAGCACGAGTCATATCTTGCTGTGTGAACTATGCGTGACTTATGATGTTGTTGCTGTTGAACATCTGTACAACTATCTTAATTGATGTGTTGCTGTCGGCCATATCTTGCTGCTGATCCTGGCTATTGACCATGTGTTGTTGTTGGTCTTAAATCATGTGGGTTGTTCCTGTGAAGTGCTCTGTGATCAAGTTTTGATCATTTTCTAAATTCACATAAACCTGCGATGTTCTGGTACGGTCTTGCAATTTAAATTGTTGTTGTATAAGACCAAACTGATGCTTGTCATTTCCTTTGCAAAATGTGTGCAACATCAAAGGTTCACTACCAAGAACAACTCACAGAAAATTCTACTCAACTTCAGCAACCAATCATTAAAATCTCACTGCCTACATCATCACTTAATATGCATTCTTTGAAGGAAATAAATAGGCCACAATGCATATGCCAACAATCATCAGAAATGCCCATGTTACCATCAGCTTGGTTAGATGCGCCACCCTCTTCTCTAAACGATGAGCTTTGAGCCAACTTCGTTCTAGCCCAACATGTAGTTCCTCGAAAGCATGTTAACACGATCTGGAGGAGGAGGGTCAACCCAAACAGCCAATTCACATTCATCAGGAAGCTGCAACATCAATAATCTCATCAAAATGCAGTCTTGGCAACAATGTAAGGCAAAACAGAGAAAATATATGTGAATTACATCATGTGGGCAACCAAGGAAACGTCTCCCTGTGCTTGCTCCTCCCCAGGCGCACAACGAGCGGGAATGAGCCCGTGGCCCGGGCACCGGTGTTTGGAACACATCTCAAGCCTGCAAAAGCTTGGATCCGGCATGTAGAACTCGGAGGAGAACCGCACTATCCCGACCCCATCGACCTACAATCGATAAATTCCCCTAACTGAGTTCAAGCCCTAATGAAAAATTCACAAACCAGATATGCAAAACTTACCTCCCCGGCGGCCGAAGAGCTCGCGGACGACATGCCCGAGTTGCACATCCGCGCACCTAACGTGCGACATCACTCCCTGAGCCCCAGATAAATTTCGTTGCCGCTGGTGTTTCACCTCACCCCCGTCCATGCGCCTTCGCGAGGTAGAAGAAAGAGTGAGGAGATAATGTTTGGTGAGGGCCCACGTGTAAGAAGCAAGGGTAAAAATGTCCAATTGACGCCCAGTTATCGGTCAAAGGTCATTGACCCGATGAAAATGACCTGGGGGGGGGGGGGGGTCTGCAAGGGCCATATACGAGATGGGTATTTTTGAGCATAATCGAATTTTATGGGCAAATCGTAGGTGGGGGTTCAAGTTAGGGGGGAGAAATGGAATTGTCCCTCAAAAATACAATAGAAATTTCACCTAGAAAATCCATTTCTACTGTATTTTAAAATTAGTTGTCACAAAAGCGTGAAACTTTCCCAGATTCTTGGTTTAGTAGTTTTGATTTTACATATTTTTTCAAAATTTCCTGACACTCTGATTTTTGGTCAATTCGGTCAAATACATGCCACATATGCCAATACCACCTTTAGGCCAAGTGAGGGGGTAATTTAAATGGATTTGAGAGTTCAAGGTTGTTTTCTAACTGGTATTAGAGTTTAGGGTTGCAAATTAAACTAAAGCATGAGTTCAAGGTTGAAATATGCACTTCTCTCTTGTTCTTTTGTCATATGTTTGCCATGTACTGTAAGTGGGAGTGGCAGTGGCAACCATGATGCCAATGCAAGTAGATCCCAAAGATCTTGGAAAGGTATTAATATGCTTTCTTGTTTGTACTATGCAAATGGAACTATGATCTTGATTTGCCCAGTTCAATTAAAGTGATGTTGTTTCTAAATTTGCAATGTAGGACTTGCAGAAAATAACATGTATAACACTTGGAACCATGTATGGGCGTATTACGAGGTATTTCATTGGATGTACTGCAGCCAAAATTACAAAGGTGGAGGTGCAACACGTGTCGCGAAGCACCTTGGTGGTATTATAGGTAATGTGAGGGTGTTCCCAAATGTGCAAAGAAATGTGAGAGATGCAATGAGGGAGTACCGGGATGAATTAAAGAGGAAGAAAAGAGAAACAAAATTGTAAACTGAGAATAAAAAAATACCATGGAAGTGCTGTATCAAAGAGGAGGGGTGATTAACGTAGCAGATGATGAAGAAGAAGAAAATCATATGTCAATTAGAGAGGCATTGCATGACCCAAATGTCTCTCGCAAAGTAGAAGGAGGGTTGGGAGGGGCAGCGTGGGTGATGTGTGGGTTTCTATTGGTAAAAGGAGTATCACCTCCATTTTGACAACGAATTATCCAGCAACAAAATATCTATGCATCCTAAGATCAATACTGCTTTGGATCCTAATTCGAGAGATATACTTGGCCTATCTTGGTCCAAGTTTTTTCAGGCCAATGACATTGTTGTACTAAAGTTGATTGCCCATAATTTCGAGCTGATGTGAAGATCACTCAATAATTAAGGCCTATTCCTATACCAAATGCGAAGGAGCCTGATGGGAGATATCTCGAGGCCAACTATGATGAAGCTACTTTGTTTCTTCAAAAATTCAAATAAGATTGAAAGTACTTTGGTGTGACTCTTATGTACGAGTCTTGGACCGGACCTATAGGAATGGGCGTCATAAACTCCATGGTGTATTGTAATACACGAATGTTTTTCCTCAAAACTATTCATACATCGAGCCAAACTCAGAATTTAGGTTACTTCCTCCTCCTCTTCTTCACATTTACTTTCTTGCACTCTTATAATTCTTGCTTCTAGAAATACTTGGATCTGTTCTATAATTATCTTATATTCTTATAATACTTGCTTCGTTCTAATTTGGTATATACATTTTACATGTGTTCTTACAATACTTGCTTATGTTCTTATTAGGTATATGTATTTTACATATCCATGGAGAGATTGGAAAGGTTGTAGAGGAGATGTGCCATGAGCATATAGTTCAAATTGTAACTGAAAATGGTTCGAATTACAAGACAACTTGCGAAACCATATAGAAGAACCACAATATTCTCATATTGCTTGGCAACCATATGATGCACACACCGTCAATCTTATGTTGGAAGATATAGCAAAATCTCCGGAGGCTGATGTGATAGTCAAAAGGGCCAAGACAATCTGCAGGTTCATGCATAACCACAATAACCTGCATGATAACATGAAGAAGAACAAAGGTGGTGAACTAATAAGACCAAATGTCACCTGCTTTGGAATTGTGTTCATGTTCCTTGAGAGATACCATATGAAGAAAGATAAATTTAGAGAAAGGATGGTTTCTAAGGTTGGGAAGGAGTGTCGATGGAGGTATGGTCCTGACGACGTATTTGACGAAGAGTGTTTGTCTACTAATGTGTGGTGTACAACATTAAATTGAGTATTGGGTGCATTGAGGCCACTTTATAAGGCGATGAAGTATGGTTATACGCAGAAACAATGCACTTTTTCAAGCTTAAAAAAAGTATGATGGCCGTTATACAAAGATGGAAGCATATATTAGCCCTACGTCAAACTTGTGCCTTAGGATTATGCACAAGGTGACCAAGAGGATTGATCCAATGGAACAAAGGTGAATTCATTTATCAATACCTACAACCATGAGTGTATCTTGTAATTTTGGTACTTAAGTTGATTCCAAATAAATGCAAAGCCATTTTAAAATAATTTGGAATTATGGAGTTCATTTTCTTTCCAAATAAATGCAAAGGCATTTTAAAATAACCCCCCTTTGGATTTTTAAGTTGATTCCAGAAAAATCCAACTCAAATCACTTAGGGAAAAATTTATTGGGCTTGAATTCCATGTGGGTCTTATTAATGATAGCCTTATTCCCAAATGAACATTAAAATTTGATTTAGTGTCAACCAAAAGCTAGGTAGGTTTCCACTAGTGCATTGGGCTTTGCCCTTCCCAAGCAAACAGTCAGGCAAACAAGGTCAATCACAATAAATCCTAGGCATTCATAGGTTTTCCTAGAAAAATTATAATGCCGTGTGAAAATTTTAACATATGAGATTTGAGAAAAATCCGTGATGTGACATCTTATTAGTTCACCGCCTACATTCTTCCTCATGTTATCATGGAGGTTATTGTGGTTATGCATGAACCTACATATTGTCTTGGCCATTTTGACTATCACACCAACATCAGGAAAGTTTGCTATATCTTTTAACATAAGATTGACATTATGTGCAACACATAGTTGCCAAACAATACAAGAGTATTGTGGTTCTCAAGGGTTTTGCAAGCTTTCTTACTATTCGACCCACTATAAGCATATAACAAAAGAACAACTGTCAATTATGAAGAGTGAGTAAATAACAAAGCAACCCTTTCCTGCTTCCAAGGGTGTCCTAGTATGAATGATAAGCAAAAGGAGAATATAAATTCTAAAATAATAATATAATTCACTACTTTGAAAGATACTTTGTAGCTTAATTCTTGAACCACCACTAAATGGGACTCCTTCCTTAAACAAATATAAGAGAATTTAGATCACTACTTTAGTGATCTTAACACTCATGCTTCGCTTGGATGTCCTTCGAGCTCCCTTCTAGGTCGGAG
This sequence comes from Triticum timopheevii, assembly GCA_963921465.1. Taxonomy (NCBI): domain Eukaryota; kingdom Viridiplantae; phylum Streptophyta; class Magnoliopsida; order Poales; family Poaceae; genus Triticum; species Triticum timopheevii. The sequence goes on from OY997262.1 coordinate 9,572,287, forward strand.
CCGAGTCTCTCCCTTTCCTTTTTTGAGTATATCTCTCACTGCTAGGTCGCAGCCGAGTCTCTCCCTTTCCTTTTCTCCTGTTCGTGGTTGCGGGAGTGAAGTGAAACGATATGTTTTGTGGGAGCGGGTGATTTCAACCGAAATCAGAGTAGAGGCCCTGCGAATCGTGGGAGGGAGTTTTACGTGGGAGCCAAAACAGCTGAATTGCCTCTTCGTTTCCAATAACAAATTCGGTGTCCAGACAAACACCTGCATTGCTGCCAGCTGAATGCCAATTAAGTTTCCATGGCATCAATGGAGACATCCAAACACGGTACTAGTACTATATTTCTTTACGGAGGGAGTACTGTTGTTGTAATTTTTGTTACACTGCAAAACTATGTTGCAAGCATCAGATTATCCCCTAAAATACACTATTGAATACATAGTACTAGTACTATCAATAGTAGTAGTAATAGAAAAGCGATGGACCGGTGAGAGGGGACTTTATATTACACTTAATGATATGGTTGTGTTTTACCTTAATGAATCTTTAGTAGCTGCGGATGCTTCCTAGATTTTCAATTATAAGAACATGTTATCCAAGCATGGAAAGTATGTTAGCTTAAGCCTCTCCCCTCATAAGTGTGATCATTGTCACTATCATGACATATTCATGTGCCTAGGGACAAACTGTTTCTCATTGTTCTTTAAAAACCTTTACTTTATTGTTCTTTAATTAAAACATCACCTGGCTTCTATTTACATGTTCTTTATTATCTTGCATAGTTATCCCATTACACTTGCAAACTAGTTTTATTCTTGTTCTAGGTAAAGTGAGCATTAGCGTGCGTAGAGTTGTATCGGTGGTCGATAGAACTTGAGAGAATTAATTCTACATTTAGCTCCTCATTGAATTTGACACTCTTATTTATCAAAAAGACTACAACCGATCCCCTATACTTGTGGTTTATCAAGCTGCTGCTTGATTGGATGCGGCTTGTCGCACATCCTTTCACCGGCGCCCGTCGCTACAGGCAGACGAGTCGGAAGAATCAGCGGGGCTTGCTGCGGTGCGACCTGCTCCGTTGTGCAGGAAAGCTTGCGAGGCAGCTCGGCCTGCACTGCAAGCGGGCTCGTGTGCGTCATCCCATCTATTGCCTCTGCACCATGCGCTGTAGGGTGGGTAACTTTTTCCAGCATGTCCTGCTCCAGCACGCTAAGGCCAACTCCAGCGCACGACCCCAAACGGATGTCCGTTTTACCCGGATTCTGTCCGTTTGGGGTGGGCAATGGGGTCGTGTCTGGGCCATTCCTGGGATGCGGTGGCCGTGCGCCCAACGCGCTGACGCATCCTTTGGCTGCATCATGTCTGCCATGGCCAATATGCCCATATATTCCATATTCATCAAAGTTTGCACGTCCAAATATTAATTGGCTCAAATAAAAATAGTTTTACAACCCAATCGAAATTGTCTCAAATAAAATAGTTTTACAATCAAATCAAAATTGTCTTGAATGAACATAATGAACCAACACATCTATTGGTTGCCAATGTGATTCCACATGTGCTCAACCAAGTCATTTTGAAGATCCAAATGAGTGTGCCAATCACACATTTCATGAGGGAATTGGGCAAACTTTTCAAACGTGGCCGGTTCTTGGTGCAGGGGCTCAACATTTTCACCTTGAAAATCAAATTCTTTGTCGAAGATGTTGTTATCACGCTCGTCCTCGATGATCATGGTGTGCATGATCACATAAGCAGTCATCACCTCCCAAAGCTTCCCTTCATCCCATGTCTGTGCAGGGTTTCTAATGATACCCCATCGGGATAGAAGCACACCAAAAGCACGCTCCACATCCTTTCTAACACTCTTGCATTTGGGAAATCTCTGTCTCTTCTCACCTTGGGGGTTCGAGATTGTTTTCATAAAAGTTGACCATTGAGGATATATACCGTTAGCTAGGTAGTATCCCTTATTGTAGTGATGTCCATTAATGGATCTCAAAGTTGACAGGTGGGGAGTGGCCTTCTGCAAGCCTTGTGAAGAATGGAGAACGTGGTATCACGTTGATATCATTGTGAGAACTTGCCATGCCGAAGAAGGAATGCCATACCCAAAGATCTTGTGAAGCCAGTGTCGTGGTTTTGTCACGGCAGATGTCGTGGTTTTGTCACATACTTTAGCCCGTGAGGTCCAAGTTCAATAGCCCATTTAGCAATCCGTCCAGTTGCTTCTCTGTTTTGGATGATATCTCCCAAGGGGGCTGAACTGACCACTGTGATAGGATGACCCTGAAAATATTGTTTGAGCTTCCGGCTTGCCATAAAAACCCCATACACCAGCTTCTGCCAATGTGGGCATCTTTGTTTAGACTCGATAAGCACCTCACTGATATAAAAACCGGCCGTTGAACCGGATACTCTTTCCCAGCCTCCTGGCGCTCCACAATAATAGCCACACTAACAGCTCGGGCATTAGCAGCCACATATAGCAATAAGGGCTCCTTATCAACCGGAGCCGCAAGGACAGGTGGCTTGGGTAACTGTCTCTTCAGATCTTCAAGCGCTTCATCAGCAGCATCACTCCAGACGAAGTGATCCATTTTCTTTAGCATCTGATACAAAGGGATAGCCTTCTCTCCAAGGCGACTGATAAACCGGCTTAAGGCTGCAATACGGCCTGCCAAACGTTGAACATCGTTAATGCACGTCGGTTTAGCCAGAGATGTGATAGCCATGATCTTCTCCGGATTAGCTTCAACGCCCCTGTTAGACACCAGAAAACCCAAAAGCTTGTCTGCCGGTACACCAAAGACACATTTGGCCGGATTAAGCATCATCTTATAAACCCGAAGGTTATCAAAAGTTTCCTTCAAGTCATCTATCAATGTCTCCTCCTTTCTGGAATTGACCACAATGTCATCCACATATGCATGTACATTGCACCCAATCTGTTTATGCACACAATTCTGGACACAGGCTGATAAGTTGCCTGGGCACTCTTGAGCCCAAAAGGCATAGATACATAGCAGAAGGCTCCAAAGGGAGTTATGAAGGATGTCTTCTCCTGGTCCTTAACTGCCATTTTGATCTGATGATAACCAGAATAAGCATCCAGAAAACACAAATGGTCACAATCTGTTGTAGCATCAATAATTTGATCGATGCGAGGGAGAGCAAAGGGGTCAGCTGGACAGGCTTTGTTTAAGTCTGTGTAATCCATGCACATACGCTAAGTGCCGTTTTTCTTAAGTACCAGCACCGAATTAGCTAGCCACTCAGGGTGAAAGACCTCCACAATAAACCCTGCTGCCAAAAGCCGGGCTACCTCCTCACCAATAGCTTTACGCCTTTCTTCATTGAAGCGGCGAAGAAACTGCTTGACCGGTTTAAACTTAGGATCTATATTAAGGGTGTGCTTAGTGAGTTCCCTCGGTACACCTGGCATGTCAGAAGGCTTCCATGCAAAGATGTCCCGGTTCTCACGGATGAACTCGACGAGAGCGCTTTCCTATTTCGGATCCAGGTTAGCGCTGATGTTGAACTGCTTGGATGAATCGCCAGGAACAAAGTCAACCAGGTTAGTCTCCTCAGCCGATTTAAATTTCAGTGCCGGATCATGCTCAGTAGTTGGCTTTTTCAGAGAAGTCATATCTGCCGGATCAACATTGTCCTTATAAAATTTCAGCTCCTCCGTGGCACAAACCGACTCAACATAAGCTGCATCACCTTCTTCACATTCCAAAGCAATCTTCCGGCTCCCATGCACTGTGATGGTCCCCTTATGACCCGACATCTTAAATTGCAAATAAACATAACATGGCCTTGCCATGAACTTAGCATAAGCCGGTCGTCCGAACAGGGCATGATATAGACTCTTGATTTTCACCACTTCAAAAGTCAACACCTTTGATCTTGAATCATGATCTTCTCCAAAAGCAACTTCAAGAGCTATCTTGCCAACTGGGTATGCCGATTTACCAGGTACTACCCCATGAAACACAGTGTTCGACGGTTTAAGATTATTATCTGTTAACCCCATGCGACGAAAGGTTTCATAGTAAAGGATATTGATATTGCTTCCTCCATCCGTAAGCACCTTGGTAAATTTATACCCCCAACCTGAGGTGCCACCACTAAAGCTAGATGACCCGGATTGTCAACCCGGGGTGGATGATCCTCTCGACTCCATAGGATGGGCTGTTCAGACCAGCGCAGATAACGAGGTACCGCCGGTTCAACGGAGTTCACGGCTCTTTTATGAAGCTTCTGATCGCGCTTACATAAGCTAGTGGTGAAGACATGGTACTGCCCACTATTCAACTGCTTTGGATTGCTCTGATAACCCGATTGTTGTTGCTGCTGATTCCCCTGATGGTTGTAACCTCCCTGGTTGCCCTGGATGCTCTGATGGCCATGTCTGGTTTGGTTGTCTTGGAATCCTGAACCGAAACTGCCACCACCATAATCCGGCCCATGGAAACCGCCTCCTGAACCGCCGGGCGGTCCATTGTCATATTGAAAGAGATTTGAATTTTTGAACTCCCGCATGATGAAGCAATCCTTCCAAAGATGCGTAGTTGGCCTCTCCTTTGATCCATGCTTTGGGCAAGGCTAGTTTAACAGGCACTCCAGATTGGGGCCTAACCCTCCACCCCTCTGGGGCAGTTTACCCTTACGCCGCTGACCGTTATCCTGGGTGTTGGTGTTAGCCACAAAATCCAAGCTATTATCTGCCTTGCGTTTACCATTGTTCCCATAACCCGCCGGGTTATGCTGCTGCTGCTGCTTGGTGCTACCGCTCTTTTTTCCCTTCCCTGTCTTGTCATCCTCAGACTCGGGGTCTTTGGTACTATTAGAGTCGGCATATTTCCCCAGAGCCGCCATAAGCGTTCCCATGTCATTACAATGGCATTTGAGCCGTCCCAACTTCAGTTTTAACGGTGCAAACCGGCAATTACCTTCCAATGTTAAAACGGCTCTGTCAGCGTTGATGTGGTCTGACGAATGCAAAATCTCCGAAACCCGGCGCACCCAGTGGGTTGTTGATTCTCCTTCCTCCTGGACACAGGCAGCTAAATCCACGATTGACATGGGCTGCTTGCACGTATCCTTGACTCGGCCCATGATCCAATAGAATTGGCTGGCAGATTTTTCAACCATGTGCGAGTTGTTCCCTCCAACATCATGGTAAAGTATTTGGCACATGCCGCTTCGTCCACATATAGCATCTCCATTGACATCTCATAGCTTTCCACCCATGACTCAGGGGATAAATCGGCGGTGTAATTCGGCACCTTCCGCGGGCCTTTGAAATCCTTGGGTAGCCGCACGTTGCGCAATGCGGGGACCAGACATGGTACTCCTAAAGAACTAGAGGTAACCCTCGGTTCCACCGACGTTGTTGGACGAACCGGAGTGAGCTGACGAACCAGAGTGAGTTGTCGAACCGGAGCTTCGTGCTGTGCCGCTAACTCGGCTTCCCGACGTGCCCTAGCGCGATCCACTACATCCTGGGCATTGCCGCCGCCACCCGTTGGGTTATGGCCACGGGGCGGATTACGATTTCGCGCGCTGCTTGATACGGCCGGTTCATCAATATGCCTGTTGTAGCTTCGGCTTGGGCGGGGAGTAGAATGAATCCTTTCGCGGCTATATGAATAAGCCTGCTGCTGAGTCAAGGCTGTCTGAAGGAGCTCCCTAGCCCGTCGTGTTTCAACCGCTACTGGGGACTCGCCATCAATCGGGAGAGCTGCCAATCATGAAGCGGCGGCAACGATGTTATCCAACGGGTTAGAGTAATGCCCCGGAGGCGTTGAGACGTGCCGTGATGGGATATCATTCTGACGAGGCTGAGGCGGCGAATCCACTGCTCGAGGCTGAACCGGTGCCCCGGTCCCAGGCGCCTCCGCCCGGTTTACCACTGGCTGGTTGCTGGTGCCTACTCCTAGCGTGTTAAAGAGATGTCTTGCCTCAAAAACCGGCAGGAGGTGTGACCGGTATCTTCTTCTTATGACATCATCTGACGCACTCCGATCCAGCATAAGCCGGTAGGCCTGAGCCTCTAACTCGGCCCTCTCTGTAGCCATCCTGGCGTTCTCCGCCGCCAGGTCCGCTTTAGCTTGAGTTATCTGATCCTTCAACTTTGCAATCTCTGCATTGTGCTGATCCCGGTTTGCCGCGTCCACCTCTGCTGCCAGCAACGTTGCTAAAGTGTCAAACAAATCGGACAAAACCTGAGCCAGAGGTGGCGCAGAGCCCCCTGCTCCTGCTAGTGTTGTTGTTGCTGAACCGGAGATCATTGCCACAGCGGTAGAAGAGTGCTGCGCTGATTGTGTACCGGCCATGAAGACCGCGACCCGGCTTGGCAGATCAAGGGGGTCCGGAATACTGTTGCCATCGGAACCTCCACTAATCCGGCCATCCTGCAGCTGGTACAGCGACTCAGTCTCTCCGGTTGAAGACTCGTCATCAGAGCAGATAACGGTTTCACCACCAGATGCCGATCTATCCTCATATTCCGCTCCATGGATGACACCTATGAAGACATGCTTTACGGTGGGCTGAACCTGGGCAGAGCTTGCACGCTGAGCCGTCTTGATGATGTCGGTGTAGATGTCCGACTCAGGGCCCGGTTCGCCGATCTTGCCAATGAAGATGTGAATTCCACCAAAGGGGACCCAGTACCCGTACTCAATTGAGCCGGCCTCGGGACTGCATCCTGCATCATCGATGTAGAGCTTGCCGCGATGACTTTTAGTCATCCGGCCCACAGTGTATCCCTTGAGTCCTTCGAAGCTTCCCTTCAAGAACTCGAAACCATCGTGCGATAGCCCCACGGTGGGCGCCAATTGTCGTGCTTTTATCACGGCATATGTCCTCGCGAAAGGACTTAGTCGTGGAGCCATCGCTACAGGTTAGCTTAAAGGGGTTTAAAGCGGACAAAGGACGCGAGAGTTTATACTGGTTCGACCCCTTACGATGAAGGTAAAAGCCTACTCCAGTTGTGATGGAATTGCTAGGGTTTCGATGACCAGGGAGCGAATCTGCTTTGCCTGGCTCTCGAGTTGTTGTGTGTTGTCCCTAAACCACCACCGGGTCGCTCCTTTATATACATAGGTCGACGCCCGCCGGTTTATAGAGTCCCGAGGCCAAATCATAAACATGTTCGGCTCGGTCTCTACTCCTATCTTATCATACAAGCATACATCAATGTCGGTTTACATCTATAGGCTTTAACCCGCCTTTGGGCCTTGGTCCTCCATGAAGCGCCATCCTTCATGTCTTCACGGGCTTCAAGTAAGGTAATCATCATGAGGATAACACGGCCTCTCCTGGCCGGTTTATGTCTAGTAGTAATATCCCCAATAGCCACCGCTTCTAATATGATAGTGCATGCTTTCACATGCCCCTTGTACTGGCCCTACCAAACAAATGGACAGTTCGTCTACTTCCAGTGCCAAACACTACCACCACGGCCTTGTATAAGTTGTACATTGACAGCAGACATGTGGACTCGTTCATGCGCACGTACTCATCCACAAGATCACCTGGAATTCCATATGCAAGCATGCGGATGGCCGCGGTGCATTTCTTATAAGAGGAGAATCCAAGCTTGCCAAGGGCATCCGTTTTGCACTCGAAGAATGGGGCATGACCAACCACTCTCTCTTAGATACAATTGAACACATGCCTTGCCATACGAAAACGGCGATAGAATTTCTCTGATTTGAAGAGCGCGGTATTCTCAAAGTAATCGACATAGAGCATGGTGTGGCCTCTCTCTCTATTACGCTTCAGGTTGGGAGCACAGCCAGGGACTGACCCCCTGTACCGAGGCCCGTGCCTTTCAATGTGGTCATGAATGAGCAGTGCAGCCACCACAAGATCTTCGTCATCCGAGGACGAATCATCCGATGAATAAATGAAGTGGTTGAAGAAAAAATCATCTCCACTGTCCATACCTTTGTGGGCAAAGTGTCAAACACCTTGCGGTCGTGGTGGCAAAGAGGCCGTGAAGATCACCTCGATGCAGCAGGGGCATTTGGCGGCCGGCTACAGGTTGCTCCGGAGCACCCGACGGAAGCTGCCGTGGTCGATAGGCGTCGTCGGCAGTCGTATCCCCTCTGGGACCGGATATGATGGCGACAGCCAAAACTCCTCCAAACGATGGCCAAAACTCCTACAAAGCGCAGGTGTGGTGGCGACCATGGTGAGACGTGGTTTGGTATGGACGGCCGGGGGGTGAGCAGTGAGGAGGTGATACGTCTCCAACGTATCTATAATTTATGAAGTATTCATGCTATTATATTATCCATCTTAGATGTTTTATATGCATTTATATGCTATTTTATATGATTTTTGGGACTAACCTATTAACCTAGAGCCCAGTGCCAGTTTCTGTTTTCCCCTTGTTTTTGAGTATTGCAGAAAAGGAATACCAAACAGAGTCCAATTGACATGCCAATTTGTGATGATTTTTTATGGACCAAAAGAAGCCCCAGGAGTAAAAGAATTGGGCCAGAAGAGTCTCGAGCCATCCACGAGGGTGGGGGGCGTGCCCCACCCCCTGGGCGTGGGCCCCTATCTCATGGACGACTCGGAGACCCCCCTGACGTGAAACCAACGCCAAAAATTCCTATAAATATAGAAACCCCCAGAAAATAACCTAGATCGGAATTTCCACCGCCGCAAGCCTCTGTAGCCACGAGAAATCAATCTAGGCCCTCTCTGGCACCCTGCCGGAGGGGGCCATCATCACCGGAGGGCATGGAGGAGGATACCGGAGGGGCCATCATCACCATGAAGGACAAGGACCCGAGGGGGGACCTCTCCCCATCCAGGGGGGAGGCCATGGAGGAGGAAGCACACAGGGGAGAACCTCTCCTCCTCTCTCTCGGTGGCGCCAGAGTGCCATCGGGAGGGGAATCATCACCGCGGTGATCGTCTTCATCAACATCACCATCATCATCATCACCCTCATCTCTTTTATGCGATCCACTCTCCCGCACCCCGCTGTAATCCCTACTTGAACATGGTGCTTTATGCCACATATGATGATCCAATGATGTGTTGCCATCCTATGATGTTTTGAGTACATATCCTTTGTCTTTGGGTTGATTGATGATCTAGATTGGTATGAGTTGTATGTTTTATTTTGGTGCTGTCATATTATGCCCTCCGTGTCACGTAAGCGTGAGGGATTCCCGCTGTAGGGTGTTGCAATACGTTCATGATTCGCTTATAGTGGGTTGCTTGAGTGACAGAAGTATAAACCCGAGTAAGGGGGTTGTTGCGTATGGGATAAAGGGGACTTGATGCTTTAATGCTATGGTTGGGTTTTACCTTAATGATCTTTAGTACTTGCGAATGCTTGCTAGAGTTCCAATCATAAGTGCATATGATCCAAGAAGAGAAAGTATGTTAGCTTATGCCTCTCCCTCATATGAAATTGCAATGACGACCACCGGTCTTGTTAACAATTGCCTAGACAATTCCGCACACTGATCCATCATTATTCCACACTCGATATTTATAATATTTAGTAATATATTCTAACTTTATGATAACAGCACCTACTTTTATATTTATCTCTCCGATACCATGCAAAGTTATCCTCTTCATACCCACAACGTAGTTTTATTTCTCGTTTCTAGTTGGAAGCAAACGTTCGGTGTACGTAGAGTCGTATCAGTGGCAGATAGGGCTTGAGAGAATATTGATCTTACCTTTCGCTCCTCGTGGGTTCGACACACCATACTTATCACTTCCACCATTGGGAATTGCTATGATGATTCCCTGCACTTGGGGATTATCAAGCTCTTTTTTGGCGCCGTTGCCGGGGAGCAATAGCGTGGGGTTGATATTCATGTGTATGCTTGTTTGCTTTCTTCACTAAGTAGATTTTGTTTTTCCTTTTTTTTGTTTCTGTTTAGTTGTGGGTGAAACATACCAAAAAAATTAAAAGAATGAAAATACCAAAAAAAATTACTTGTCTCTCATACCTAAAAAGTATTTTCAATAAGAGAAGTGATTGGAAGGTTATGCATTGGAGAAAGGAGGGTCGACCTTGAACACTTGTGTTCATGCTCATGGAAACAATGTAAAAAAAAATCATGGAAGCTTCTTTGAAAATAATTATCCCCTTGTATATATCCATTGTATTATAAAAATAATGTGCCAAACCTTCATTTTAGGATGATTAGATTGCTTGTTTACTTTGTGCAATACAAAAACAGAAACTTTGGCTGTAGCACGTGATTTTAATTTTTTTACTGGAAAGTCAAATGGGTCTGGAACTTTTTGCACATTGCTTATGTACAAATGTTTTAAATTGTCATATTTTTTAGAATTTTTTGGAGTTATATAATTTTACTAAACTTCCATATTAGTACAGACTGTCCTGTTTTTGACAGATTCTGTTTTCTATGAGTTGTTCTCTTATTTTGATGAATCTATTGGTAGTATCGGGGGGTATGAACCATGGGGAAGTTGGAATATAGTAGATATAGTTCTAATATGAAATTGGAATAAGTTTGCAACAGTACCTAAAGGTAGTGATTTGCTTTATTTACACTAAGGGATCTCACAAAGTTTTTGTTAAAGTTTTGTGTGGATGAAGTGTTCGAAGATCGAGGAGCTATCAATATGAGAGGAATAAAGAGAGGCAAGAGCTCAAGCTTGGGTATGACCAAGACACCCCAAGTAAATATTCTAAGGATACTCAAGCATCTAAGCTTAGGGATGCCCCGGTTGGCATCCCATCTTTCTTCTTCAACAATTATCGGTATACCTCGGTTTTTGTTTTGTTCACATGATTTGTGTCCTTTGTGTTTTCTATTTTTCCTTTAAGAACCATGCTAGTATGAGATAGCCCTTCCTTGATTTATATAATGCTTCATGTGCTTCACTTATATCTTTTAAGTATGATCTTAGTCTGTTTTCTGAATTATCCATGCAATAAAAAATACCCAAAAAATAAAAGTTCTCCAAATGCCCTGAAATTTAAATATGATTTTTTCTAGAATATTTGAGAATATCTGGCACTGAGAACACAGCAGGGGGAGCAAGCACCTGGGCACGAGGGTCCAGGGCGCGCCCACCCTCCTGGGTGTGCCCCCCTGCCTCGTGGGCCCACGGTGGCCCCCCTCCACTTATTTCGGCTACCACACACTCCTTCTTCCTCCCACAAACATCACTAACCAGCTCAAACCCGAGTCCAAGCTCATCTTGCTGCCATTTTCGATCTCCTTGCGCAAAGCTCCATTCACAAAACTGCTTTGGGGGATTGTTCTTTGGTATGTGACTCCTCCAATGGTCCAATTAGTTTTTGTTCAAGTGCTTTATTCATTGCAAAATTTTGCTGCTTAGGTGACCCTGTTCTTGATCTTGCATATCAAATTTATATGATCAAAAGTAGTTTTAATGCATGATATATCCTTTAGGCACTTGTGGGAGTAGTTGCTATCAATTTTGTTGAGTTTGGTTCACTTTTATTTTGAAGTTACTAAAAATTTTAGAAATTTTTTAGAGGAAGAAATATGTTTAGGAAAATGTACCAAGGTGGTCCTTCAAGGAAGCAAGGACCCAGGATCGCAATACGCGATGCCGATGATGAACCACCAAGGGAAGCTGATGTGCGGGCTTGTGAATGGCCGTCAGAGGACCTTATGGATCGAGGAGGAATCAAGGAAGAATTTAACGCGTATGTGCGTAATGCCGATCTTGAGAGCTTTGAGGCAGATAAGTGCCGCCAATACCACTATCTCACTGATTCCTTTGTGAGAATGTTTGAATTTTCATCATCACTCAATTCTCAAATTGTCCTATTTGATCTTTATGAAAATTCTTATACTATGGACTTAGAGGATTTTAATACCGCTTGCAAACTTCCACAATGGGGCAGCACTAGTGAGCCTCGCAAATCTGAGTTTAGAGATTTTCTTGCTAGTATAACTGTGGGGGAATCTAGAGATATAACACAAGCTACCATAGGGAGCATTCATTTTCCTGCTATACATTATTTTGCTCTCTTCATAGGTAGGTGCATAAATGGTAAGGATGAAGCATGTCACATGTGTGTCCCTGATCTCAGTGTTCTCAGGAGCGCTGTTTTAGGAGATAAACAATACAACTTGGGGGCTATTGTTGCACATAGGTTGCATAATAATCGTATTCATGGATATTTCTTTGGTGGAATTTATGTAACCCGTCTAGCTAATTTTCTTGATATACCCATACGTGGGTACGATATTTAGTTGCCTTGTGTTTATTTAGAATATGAGGCTATGGTTCGTCATCAGTTTGTTGAGAGGAACGAGCAGTTTCTCCAGTATCGACTAATCTTTGACAGACGACGCACCTATCATGTCGCTCTCCCTGCTCCTACTTTCTTTGACTTTCAGGCAAAAGGGAGATATGTCATAACCAGGGAAGAGGCGAACGAGTATGAGAGGAGGACTGAGGCAACTCGCCTCTACGCTGCAGCCCACGATGTAATAGCCACTGCATCTCAATACGACCCTAACTACAACTTTGGACATCTGCCAGGCCAGCCGTGGCCATAGACAAACTTAGGCCAAAAGCCTAAGCTTGGGGGAGTACGTATTTCTCACTAACATTACATTCATGTTCACACACTCATGCTAGTTGTCGGTGCTCATACTTTTTCATTGTAATATCCATGCTAGTTTATTTCCCTTTTTATGCTTTCTTCTTGTGTGTTTGATAAACCTTAAGAAAAACCAAAAAAATTAGTTATAGCTTTTTAGCTAGTTTACTTTTCATGATGTAGTAGTAGTAATTAAAAAGAAACCCAAAAAGATTTCTCGTTCTTCTTTTGCTTGTTGGGAGCTTTCCCGTGTAAATAGTTTTATTTCTTTTCTTGTTCTTTGGGGGTCGAGAGGAGAAGACCATGATTAAAATGTTGAGTGGCTCATATGCATTATTGTTGATCTAACAAAGAGCCCATATTATCTCGTCTTCTCTCTTGAATTGAATGCTTGCAGATTCCAGCTTAGTCCAATGCACGTGCACTATTATTATCCATACTATTCGATCGTGCAAGTGAAAGGCAATAATGATGATTATATGATGAACTTATTGAGATGAGAAAAGCTGGTATGAACTCGACCTCCTTTTTTTGTAAATATGATTAGTTCACCGTTCCTGATTCGGCCTATTATGAATAAACATGTTTGTAATGACAATTATAGATTATAGTTGCTTATGACATGCTTAATTAGCTAGGAGCTTATAACGGTTTACCTTGCATGCCAACATGCTATTAAAATGGTTGTGATGTGGTATGATAGGGTGGTATCCTCTTCTGAACAATTCGAGTGGCTTGACTTGGCACATGTTCACGCATGTAGTTGAAACAAAATCAACATAGCCTCTACGATATTTATGTTCATGGTGCATTATATCCTACTCATGCTTGCATTCAGTGTTGATTAGTTTTAATGCATGTTCATGACTGTTGTCGCTCTCTAGCTGGTCGCTTCCCAGTCTTTTTCTAGCCTTCACTTGTACTAAGCGCATCCAATTCCATAAACCCCAAAGTTATTCCATATGAGTCCACCATACCTACCTATATACGGTATCTACCTGCCGTTCCAAGTAAATTTGTATGTGCCAAACTCTAAACCTTCAAATAAACATTCTGTTTTGTATGCTCGAATAGCTCATGTATCAACTAGGGCTGTCTGTATCTTCCATGCTAGGTGGGTTATTCTCAAGAGACTCCGCTCCTCACTCACGAGAAAGTGGCTGGTCACCGGGATGCCCAGTCCCACGGTTTATGCAAATGAAATCAAAATAACTACAAACAAAACTCCACCGGGACTCTTGTTAGTCGGAGGCACTCGTTGTTTCAAGCAAGCCATGGATTGATGCTTGTTGGTGGAGGGGGAGTATAAACTTTACCATTCTGTTTGGGAACCGCCTATAATGTGTGTAGCTTCGAAGATATCGAGAACTCTTGGTTGTTATGTTGACAATGAAAGTATACCGCTCAAAATATTATTCATATCTATTTCAAAACCGAGCTCTGGCACCTCTACAAATCCCTGCTTCCCTCTGCGAAGGGCCTATCTATTTACTTTTATGCTGAGTCATCATCCTCTTATTAAAAAGCACTAGTTGGAGAGCACCGCTGTCATTTGCATTCATTACTGTTAGTTTACATTGAGTATGACTTGACTGGATCTCTTTTACCATGAATTACAATGTCTAGTCAATCCTTGATCTTTAAAGGTGCTCTGCATTTATGTTTTGCAGTCTCAGAAAGGGCTAGAGAGATACCATCTTGTCATATCATATCATGATTATTTCGAGAATGTGTTGTCATCCGATATTTATTATTATTGCTCTCTAGTTGATTATGTCATTGATATGAGTAAACATGAGACCTAAATGTTATTGTGAATATGGTTAGTTCATAATCTTTGCTGAAAACTTGAATGCTGGCTTTACATATTTACAACAACAAGAGCAAACAGAGTTTGTAAAATTTTTTCTTTATCACTTTCAGTTTATCAACTGAATTGCTTGAGGACAAGCAAAGGTTTAAGCTTGAGGGAGTTGATATGTCTCCGTCGTATCTACTTTTCCAAACACTTTTTCCCTTGTTTTGGACTCTAACTTGCCTGATTTGAATGGAACTAACTCGGACTGACGCTGTTTTCAGCAGAATTTCCATGGTGTTATTTTTGTGCAGAAATAAAAGTTCTCGGAATGACCTAAAATCAACGGACAATTATTTTGGAATATATAAAAAATACTAGAAGGAAGATCCACGTCAGGGGGCCTCCACCTGTCCACGAGGGTGGGGGCGCGCCCACTGCCTCATGGGCCCCCTGACGCTCCACCGACCTCAACCTTGACTCCATATATTCACTTCCGGGGAGGAAAAAACCAGAGAGAAGGATTTATCACGTTTTATGATACGAAGCCGCCGCCAAGCCCTAAACTCTCTCGGAAGGGCTGATCTGGAGTCCGTTCGAGGCTCCATAGAGGGGAATCCGTCGCCATCGTCACCATCAACCTTCCTCCATCACCAATTTCATGATGCTCACCGCCGTGCGTGAGTAATTCCATCGTTGGCTTGCTGGACGGTGATGGGTTGGATGAGATTTATCATGTAATCGTGTTAGTTTTGTTAGGGTTTGATCCCTAGTACCCACTATGTTCTGAGATTGATGTTGCTATGACTTTGCTATGCTTAATGCTTGTCACTAGGGCCCAAGTGCCATGATTTCAGATCTGAACCTATTATGTTTTCATCAATATACGAGAGTTCTTGATCCTATCTTGCAAGTCTATAGTCACCTACTATGTGTTATGATCCGGCAACCCCGAAGTGACAATAGTCGGGACCACTCCCTGTGATGACCGTAGTTTGAGGAGTTCATGTATTCACTATGTGTTAATGCTTTGGTCCGGTACTCTATTAAAAGGAGGCCTTAATATCCCTTAGTTTCCAATAGGACCCCGCTGCCACGGGAGGGTAGGACAAAAGATGTCATGCAAGTTCTTTTCCATAAGCACGTATGACTATATTCGGAATACATGCCTACATTACATTGATGAACTGGAGCTAGTTCTGTGTCACCCTAGGTTATGACTGTTACATGATCGATCGCATCCGGCATAATTCTCTATCACCGATCCATTGCCTACAAGCTTTCCATATATTGTTCTTCGCTTATTTACTTTTTCGTTGTTATTGTTATCATCACTATAAAACACCAAAAATATTACTTTTGCTACTATTACCTTTTGCCACCATTACCACTATTATCATATTACTTTGCTACTAAACACTTTGCTGCAGATATTAAGTTTCCAGGTGTGGTTGAATTGACAACTCAGCTACTAATACTTGAGAATATTCTTTGGCTCCCCTTGTGTCGAATCAATAAATTTGGGTTGAATACTCTACCCTCGAAAATTGTTGCGATCCCTAATACTTGTGGGTTATCATCGTTGTTTTGCTCAGCCTTCTTAAGGCAAACTTGTTATCAGAGCCAACTGCCTGTAGGAAGCCCCTTTCCAATTCCTTGGCCGAAGTTGAGTCTAGTATTTGAAAAACTATTTTACTAACATTGTTGTGTGGCTTACGGGCCCACATCGCAAATGGTTGGGTTTAGGATATTTTATTCCTCACCTTTACTCTGGGATTCTGATCTCTCTTCTATTCGGGTTAAAGATTTTGCCAACTCTGACACTAGGTTCTCGTAACTACTTCCTCCCGGGGAGCCACTCATTCCATATGATAGCCTTATTCCCAAGAAGATTCTGAAGGTAATCTTCAATGTTTTCTCGAGACCCTTGTGCCCACCGCCTTTGCAATTCCCTACCACCGATATATCCTTATGGCTACTGACATACACTTGCCGTTCATATAATCATTCCCCATTGCTCTTTGATACATCTTCGTTGTATCTGTAATTTTTGATTGTTTCATGCCACTATTATACAGCTTTCACATACTTTTGGCAACAATTTATATGATTTATTGGACTAACATATTGATCCAGTGCCCAGTGCCAGTTCATGTTTGTTGCATGTTTTGGTTTCGCAAAATATCCATATCGAACTTTTGGAATATATGTAAACTTTTGTAAGAAGAATCAACGCAAGACGGTGCTCGAGGGGCCCACTACCTATCAGGGCACGCCTGGGGGGCCATGCGCGCCCAGGTGGGTAGTGCGTGATACGTCTCCGTCGTATCTACTTTTCCAAACACTTTTGCCCTTGTTTTGGACTCTAACTTGCATGATTTGAATGCAACTAACCCGGACTGACGCTGTTTTCAGCAGAATTGCTATGGTGTCATTTATGTGCAGAAATAAAAGTTCTCGGAATGACCTGAAACTTCACGGAACAACTTTTCGGAAATAATAAAAAATCCTTGCAAAATATGAAGACCAGGGGCCCACCACCTGTCCACGAGGGTGGGGGGCGCGCCTGCCCCCCTAGGGCACGCCCCCTACCTTGTGGGCCCCATGGAGCTCATCCGACCTCAACTCCAACTCTATATATTTGGTTTCGGGGAGAAAAATCAGAGAGAAGAAATCATCACGATTTACGATACAGAGACGCCGCCAAGCCCTAAAACCTCTCAGGAGGGCTGATCTGGAGTCCGTTCGGGGCTCCGGAGAGGGGAATCCGTCGCCATCGTCATCATCAACCATCCTCCATCACCAATTTCATGATGCTCACCACCGTGCGTGAGTAATTCCATCGTAGGTTTACTGGACGGTGATGGGTTGGATGAGATCTATCATGTAATCGAGTTAGTTTTGTTAGGGTTTGATCCCTAGTATCCACTATGTTCTGAGATTGATGTTGCTATGACTTTGCTATGCTTAATGCTTGTCACTAGGGCCCGAGTGCCATGATTTCAGATCTGAACCTATTATGTTTTCATCAATATATGAGAGTTCTTGATCCTATCTTGCAAGTCTATAGTCACCTATTATGTGTTATGATCTGTTAACCCCAAAGTGACAATAATCGGGATACTTATCGGTGATGACCGTAGTTTGAGGAGTTCATGTATTCACTATGTGTTAATGCTTTGGTCCGGTACTCTATTAAAAGGAGGCCTTAATATCCCTTAGTTTCCAATAGGACCCCGCTGCCACGGGAGGGTAGGACAAAAGATGTCATGCAAGTTCTTTTCCATAAGCACGTATGACTATATTCGGAATACATGCCTACATTACATTGATGAACTGGAGCTAGTTCTGTGTCACCCTAGGTTATGACTGTTACATGATTGATCGCATCCGGCATAATTCTCTATCACTGATCCATTGCCTACAAGCTTTCCATATATTGTTCTTCGCTTATTTACTTTTTCGTTGTTATTGTTATCATCACTATAAAACACCAAAAATATTACTTTTGCTACTATTACCTTTTGCCACCATTACCACTATTATCATATTACTTTGCTACTAAACACTTTGCTGCAGATATTAAGTTTCCAGGTGTGGTTGAATTGACAACTCAGCTACTAATACTTGAGAATATTCTTTGGCTCCCCTTGTGTCGAATCAATAAATTTGGGTTGAATACTCTACCCTCGAAAATTGTTGCGATCCCTAATACTTGTGGGTTATCATCGTTGTTTTGCTCAGCCTTCTTAAGGCAAACTTGTTATCAGAGCCAACTGCCTGTAGGAAGCCCCTTTCCAATTCCTTGGCCGAAGTTGAGTCTAGTATTTGAAAAACTATTTTACTAACATTGTTGTGTGGCTTACGGGCCCACATCGCAAATGGTTGGGTTTAGGATATTTTATTCCTCACCTTTACTCTGGGATTCTGATCTCTCTTCTATTCGGGTTAAAGATTTTGCCAACTCTGACACTAGGTTCTCGTAACTACTTCCTCCCGGGGAGCCACTCATTCCATATGATAGCCTTATTCCCAAGAAGATTCTGAAGGTAATCTTCAATGTTTTCTCGAGACCCTTGTGCCCACCGCCTTTGCAATTCCCTACCACCGATATATCCTTATGGCTACTGACATACACTTGCCGTTCATATAATCATTCCCCATTGCTCTTTGATACATCTTCGTTGTATCTGTAATTTTTGATTGTTTCATGCCACTATTATACAGCTTTCACATACTTTTGGCAACAATTTATATGATTTATTGGACTAACATATTGATCCAGTGCCCAGTGCCAGTTCATGTTTGTTGCATGTTTTGGTTTCGCAAAATATCCATATCGAACTTTTGGAATATATGTAAACTTTTGTAAGAAGAATCAACGCAAGACGGTGCTCGAGGGGCCCACTACCTATCAGGGCACGCCTGGGGGGCCATGCGCGCCCAGGTGGGTAGTGCGTGATACGTCTCCGTCGTATCTACTTTTCCAAACACTTTTGCCCTTGTTTTGGACTCTAACTTGCATGATTTGAATGCAACTAACCCGGACTGACGCTGTTTTCAGCAGAATTGCTATGGTGTCATTTATGTGCAGAAATAAAAGTTCTCGGAATGACCTAAAACTTCACGGAACAACTTTTCGGAAATAATAAAAAATCCTTGCAAAATATGAAGACCAGGGGCCCACCACCTGTCCACGAGGGTGGGGGCGCGCCTGCCCCCCTAGGGCACGCCCCCTACCTTGTGGGCCCCATGGAGCTCATCCGACCTCAACTCCAACTCTATATATTTGGTTTCGGGGAGAAAAATCAGAGAGAAGAAATCATCACGATTTACGATACAGAGACGCCGCCAAGCCCTAAAACCTCTCAGGAGGGCTGATCTGGAGTCCGTTCGGGGCTCCGGAGAGGGGAATCCGTCGCCATCGTCATCATCAACCATCCTCCATCACCAATTTCATGATGCTCACCACCGTGCGTGAGTAATTCCATCATAGGTTTACTGGACGGTGATGGGTTGGATGAGATCTATCATGTAATCGAGTTAGTTTTGTTAGGGTTTGATCCCTAGTATCCACTATGTTCTGAGATTGATGTTGCTATGACTTTGCTATGCTTAATGCTTGTCACTAGGGCCCGAGTGCCATGATTTCAGATCTGAACCTATTATGTTTTCATCAATATATGAGAGTTCTTGATCCTATCTTGCAAGTCTATAGTCACCTATTATGTGTTATGATCTGTTAACCCCAAAGTGACAATAATCGGGATACTTATCGGTGATGACCGTAGTTTGAGGAGTTCATGTATTCACTATGTGTTAATGCTTTGGTCCGGTACTCTATTAAAAGGAGGCCTTAATATCCCTTAGTTTCCGCTAGGACCCCACTGCCACGGGAGGGTAGGACAAAAGATGTCATGCAAGTTCTTTTCCATAAGCACGTATGACTATATTCGGAATACATGCCTACATTACATTGATGAATTGGAGCTAGTTCTGTGTCACCCTATGTTATGATTGTTACATGATGAAACGCATCCGGCATAATTCTCCATCACCGATCCATTGCCTACGAGCTTTCCATATACTGTTCTTCGCTTATTTACTTTTCCGTTGCTATTGCTATCATCACTACAAAATACCAAAAACATTACTTTTGCTAGCGCTACCACCACTATCATATTACTTTGCTACTAAACACTTTGCTGCAGATATTAAGTTTCTAGGTGTGGTTGAATTGACAACTTAGCTGCTAATACTTGAGAATATTCTTTGGCTCCCCTTGTGTCGAATCAATAAATTTGGGTTGAATACTCTACCCTCGAAAACTGTTGCAATCCCCTATACTTGTGGGTTATCAAGACTATTTTCTGGCGCCGTTGCCGGGGAGCATAGCTCTATTCTTTGAGTCTCTTGGGATTTATATGTTCTTATCATTATGAAGAACTTGAGAGATCCAAAAACCAGGATTTATCCCTCAACTACGAGGGGAGGTAAGGAATTGCCATCTAGCTCTGCACTTGATTCACCTTCTGTTTTGAGTAAGCTTGCGACACCTAAACCTGCTTCTGCTATTTGTTCTGATATGTCACATGTTATTGATGATGCCACTTCTGCTATGCATGGTACTTATGATGAAACTACTTCTATGCTTGATACTACTGTGCCACTTGGTGAATTTCTTGATGAACAACTTGCTAGGGTTAGAGAGAATGAAAATATTGAATCTGATTATATTGATGAAAGTGATGATGAAGACTCACCTGTTATTCCTGAGGGTTATGTTTTTGAAAAAGAAGTTGCTTTAGCTATTTTGGCTTGCAAAGATAGATACGAACTCAAGAGGTTATTGGCTAAATGGAAGCAGCAATCTCTTAATGCTAAGATGAAACCTGACCCTGCTTTTGCTACTTCACCTATCTTTGTTACTGATAAGGATTATGAATTCTCTGTTGATCCTGATATAATTACTTTGGTTGAATCTAATCCTTTTCATGGCTATGAATCTGAAACTGTTGTGGCACATCTTACTAAATTAAATGATATAGCCACCCTGTTCACTAATGATGAGAGAACTCGCTACTTTTATATCCTTAAAATATTTCCGTTCTCATTAAAGGGTGATGCTAAGATATGGTTTAATTCTCTTGATCATGGTTGTGTGTCTAGTCCCCAGGATATGATTTATTACTTCTCTGCTAAATATTTCCCTGCTCATAAGAAACAAGCTGCTTTAAGGGATATATATAATTTTGTGCAAATTGAAGAAGAGAGTCTCCAACAAGCTTGGGGGGGCTTCTCCAATTACTTAATGCTTTGCCTGATCATCCTCCTGAAGATATGCAAGAGGCAAAGAAATCTATGAAAGAAAAGGGTATTAAAGCTGAAGATGTTAAGAATTTACCTCCTATTGAAGAAATACACGGTCTTAATTTACCGCTTGTTGAAGAAACATATGATCTTTATCCATTACCTATTGAAAAAACTCATGGTCTTGATAACCCGACACAGGTAGTAAAGGTAAATTCTCTCTATAGATATGATAAAGCTGAAATCCCGTTTACTAAGTTTGCTAGCCCATGCTTAGATGAGTTTGATAAATTTATGGCTAAGCAAGAACATTTTAGTGCTTATTTTGGTAGACAATTGAAATACAATTCTAATGTGCTTGAACACTTCGGTAATTATATGGCTAATGTCAAAGGTGAACTTAAACTTATTAGTAAACATGCTTCTATGGTTACCACTCAAGTAGAACAAGTACTTAAAGCTCAAAATGACTTGCTCAATGAATTGAATAGTAAGAATAATGATAATGTTGTTAGAGTTATGACTAGAGGTGGTAAAATGACTCAGGAACCTTTGTATCCTGAAGGCCATCCTAAGAGAATTGAGCAAGATTCTCAGAGAAATAATATAGATGCACCTAGTCCTTCTAAAAGGAAGAAAAAGAAAAATGATAGGACTTTGCATGCTTCTAGTGAACCTATTGCTCAATCACCTGAGAATCCAAATGATATTTCTATTTCTGATGCTGAAACGCAATCTGGTAATGAACCTGAAACTAGCGATAATGTTAATGATAATGTTCATGATGATGCTCAACCTAGTAATGATAATGATATAGATATTGAACCTGCTATTGATCTTGATAACCCACAATCAAAGAATCAACGTTATGATAAGAAAGACTTTGTTGCTAGGAAACACGGTAAGGAAAAAGAGCCTTGGGTTCAGAAACACATGCCTTTTCCTTCCAAACCATCCAAGAAAAAGGATGATGAGGGTTTTGAGCGCTTTGCTGAAATAATTAGACCGATCTTTTTGCGTATGCGATTAACTGATATGCTTAAAATGAATCCTTATGCTAAGCACATGAAAGATATTGTTACTAATAAAAGAAAGATACCGGAAGCTGAAATTTCCACCATGCTTGCTAATTATACTTTTGAGGGTGGAATACCAAAGAAACTTGGAGATCCAGGAGTACCCACTATACCATGCTCCATTAAAAGAAACTATGTTAAAACTGCTTTATGTGATCTTGGCGCCGGTGTTAGTGTTATGCCTCTCTCTTTATATCGTAGACTTGATTTGAATAAGTTAACACCTACTGAAATATCTTTGCAAATGGCTAATAAATCAACTGCTATACCTGTCGGTATTTGTGAGGATGTGCCTGTTGTAGTTGCAAATGTTACTATTTTAACAGACTTTGTTATTCTTGATATTCCCGAGGATGATAGTATGTCTATTATTCTTGGAAGACCCTTTTTGGATACTGCAGGGACCGTTATTGATTGCACTAAAGGCAATGTCACTTTTCATGTTAATGGTAATGAGCATACAGTACACTTTCCGAGGAAACAACCTCAAGTTCATAGTATCAACTCTATTGGAAAAATTCCATTGATTATATTTGGAGGTTTTGAATTTCCTCTTCCTACTGTCAAGAAGAAATATGATATTCTTATTATTGGGGATGTGCATATCCCCGTTGAGGTAACATTGTGTTGTTCGAAATTTCTCCGATTCCATGTTATTCGGAATGAGTTCGTTAACAAGACTTGATCAACCTTGTTAGTGGATTCCTTTTGATGAGCATGAGATGGATGAAACTAGAAGGCACAACCTTCTGTACCCTCCTTTTACTTTCTGTTATTTATATTAAATAAAGTAAAAATAGTATTCTTCTGTCTGTTATCTGATTTATCTGTGAAATATAAAAATACCCCGAAAATAAAAGTTCTCCGAATGCCCTGAAATTTAAATATGATTTTTCTGAAATGTTTGAGAATATTTGGCACCAAGAACACAGCACGGGAGGCATCCACCTGGCCACGAGGGTGGAGGGCGCGCCCTCCTGCCTCGTGGGCCCACGGTGGCCCTCCTCCACTTATTCCTGCATCCACACACTTCTTCTTCCTCCCACAAACACGAATATCCAGCTCAAACCCGAGTCCAAGCTCATTTTGCTGCCATTTTCAATGTCCTTACTCAAAGCACATCTCACAAAACTGCTTGGGGAGATTGTTCCTTGGTATGCAACTCCTCCATTGGTCCAATTAGTTTTTGTTCTAGTGCTTTATTCATTGCAAATTTGTGCTGCTTAGATGACCCTGTTCTTGAGCTTGCATGTCAAATTTATATGGTCAAAAGTAGTTTTGATGCATGATATAGGCTCTAGGCACTTGTAGGAGTAGTTGCTATCAATTTTGTTGAGTTTGGTTTACTTTTATTTTGAAGTTACTAAAAATTTCAGAAATATTTCAGAGGAAGAAATATGCTTAGGAAAATATACCAAGGTGGTTCTTCAAGGAAGCAAGGACCCAGGCTTGCAATGCGTGATGCTGATGAAGAGCCACCAAGAGATGCTCCAGTGCGTCCTTGTGAATGGCCTTCGGAAAACTTTATGGATCAAGTGGGAATTAAGGAAGAATTTAACGCATATTTGCGTAACGCTGACCTTGTGAGCTTCGAGGAAGAGAAGTGCAGCTAGTATCACTATCTCACTAGTTCCTTTGTGAGGAGGTTTGAATTTTCATCTTCACGTAATTCTCCAACTGTCATGTTTGATCTTTATGAAAATTCTTACACTATGGACTTAGAGGATTTTACCACTGCTTGCAAACTTCCACAATGGGGTAGTGTCAGGGAACCTTGCAAATCTGAATTTAGAGATTTTCTTGCTAGTATAACTGTGGGGGAATCTAGAGATATTACACAAGCTACCATAGGAAGCATTCATTTTCCTGCTATACATTATTTTGCTCTCTTCATAGGTAGATGCCATAACAGTAAAGATGAAGCATGTCACATGTGTGTCCCCGACCTCAGTATTCTTAGGAGTGCCGTGTTGGGAGATAAATCTTATAATTTGGGAGCCATTGTTGCACGTAGGTTGCATCTGAATAGATTTAATGGAGATTTCTTTGGTGGAATTTATGCAACCCGCTTAGCTGATTTTTTGGTGTAATTGTACGTAATGATGATATTGAATTACCTCCTGCTTACCTAGACTTTAATGCTATGGTTCACCACCAGTTTGTCGAGAGAAATGAATCACCTCTCCAGTATCGTTTAATCTTTAACAGATGTCGTGATGTCCGTATTATTCTCACTGCTCCTGCCTTCTTTGATTATCAGGCAAAAGGAAGATATGTTATTACCAGAGAGGAGGAGTACGAGAGGACGGCGGAGGCCGCTCGTCGCCATGCTGCAGCTCAAGAGGCGATAGCCGCTGCATCGCAGTATGAACCCAACTATTATTATGGATATCTGCCCGGCCAACCGTGCCCATAGACCAACTTAGGCCAAAAGGCTAAGCTTGGGGGAGTACGTATTTCTCACCGACATTATATTCATGTTCACACACTCATTGCTAGATGTCGGTGCTCATACTTTTTCATTGTATCATCAATGCTAGTTTATTTCCTTTTTATGCTTTATTCTTGTGTGTTTAATAAACCTTAAAAAAAATTAGTTGTAGCTTTTAATTAGTTTACTTTCCATGCTTGTAGTAGTAATTAAAAAGAAAACCAAAAATATTTCATGTTCTTCTTTTGCTTGTTGGGAGCTTTCCCGTGTAAATAGTTTTATTTCTTTTCTTTGGGGGTCGATAGGAGAAGACCATAATTAAATTGTTGAAGTATCTCTTATATGCATTATTGTTGATCTGACAAAAGAGCCCATATTGCCTTGTCTTCTCCTGTTTATTGAATGCTTGCAGATTCCAGCTCAGTCCAATGCACGTGCACTATTATTATTACCCACATCGTTCGGTCGTGCAAGTGAAAGGCAATTATGACGATATATGATGGACTGACTGAGATGAGAAAAGCTGGTATGAACTCGACCTCTCTTGTTTTTGTATATATGATTAGTTCATCTTTCCTGATTCAGCCTATTATGAATAAACATGTTTGCGATGACAATTAGAGATCATAGGTTCTTGTGTCATGCTTAATTAAGTAGGAGCTTATAATGGTTTACCTTGCGTGCCAACATGTTATTAAAATGGTTGTGATGTGGTATGATAGGGTGGTATGCTCCTCTGAATGATTTAAGTGACTTGATTTGACGCATGTTCACGCATGTAGTTGAAACAAAATCAACATAGCCTTCACGATATTTATGTTCATGGTGGATTATATTCTACTCATGCTTGCATTCGGTGTTGATTAATTTTAATGCATGTTCATGACTGTTGTCGCTCTCTAACTGGTCGCTTCCCAGTCTTTTGCTAGCCTTCACCTGTACTAAGCGGAAATACTGCTTGTGCATCCAACTCCATAAACCCCAAAGTTATTCCATATGAGTCCACCATACCTACCTATATATGGTATCTACCTGCCGTTCCAAGTAAATTTGTATGTGCCAAACTCTAAACCTTCAAATAAATATCCGGTTTTGTATGCTCGAATAGCTCATGTATCAACTAGGGCTGTCCATATCTTCCATGTTAGGCGGGTTATTATCAAGAGGAGTGGACTCTGCTCCTCACTCACGAGAAAGTGGCTGGTCACCGGGATGCCCAGTCCCATGCTCTATGCAAATCAAATCAAAATAAGTGCAAACAAAACCCCCCGGGACTCTTGTTAGTTGGAGGCCCTTGTTGTTTCGAGCAAGCCATGGATTGATGCTTGTTGGTGGAGGGGGAGTATAAACTTTACCATTCTGTTTGGGAACCGCCTATAATGTGTGTAGCATGGAAGATATTGCCATCTCTTGGTTATTATGTTGACAATGAAAGTATACCGCTCAAAATATTATTCATCTCTATTTCAAAACCGAGCTCTGGCACCTCTACAAATCCCTGCTTCCCTCTGCGAAGGGCCTATCTATTTACTTTTATGCTGAGTCATCATCCTCTTATTAAAAAGTACTAGTTGGAGAGCACCGCTGTCATTTGCATTCATTACTATTAGTTTACATTGAGTATGACTTGACTGGATCTCTTTTACCATGAATTACAATGTCTAGTCAGTCCTTGATCTTTAAAGGTGCTCTGCATTTATGTTTTGCGGTCTCAGAAAAGGCTAGCGAGATACCATCTTGTTATATCATATTATGATTGTTTTGAGAAAGTGTTGTCATCCGAGATTTATTATTATTGCTCGCTAGTTGATTATGCCATTGATATGAGTAAACTTGAGACCTAAGCGTTATTGTAAATGTGGTTAGTCATAATCTTTGCTGAAAACTTGAATGCTGGCTTACATATTTATAACAACAAGAGCAAACAGAGTTTGTAAAAGTTTTTCTTTATCACTTTCAGTTTATCCACTGAATTGCTTGAGGACAAGCAAAGGTCTAAGCTTGGGGGAGTTGATACGTCTCCGTCTTATCTACTTTTCCAAACACTTTTGCCCTTGTTTTGGACTCTAACTTGCATGATTTGAATGGAACGAACCCGGACTGACGATGTTTTCAGCAGAATTGCTATGGTGTTATTTATGTGCAAAAACAAAAGTTCTCGGTATGACCTGAAACTTCACAGAACAACTTTTCGGAAATAATAAAAAATCCTTGCAAAAGATAAAGACCAGGGGGCCCACCACCTATCCACGAGGGTGGGGGCACGCCTGCCCCCCAGGGCGCGCCCCTACCTCGTGGGACCCCGGAGCTCCTCCGACCTCCACTCCAACTCTATATATTTGGTTTCGAGGAGAGAAAAATCAGAGAGAAGAAATCATCGCGTTTTACGATACGGAGCCGCCGCTAAGCCCTAAAACCTCTCGGGAGGGCTGATCTAGAGTCCGTTCGGGGCTCCGGAAAGGGGAATCCGTCGCCATCGTCATCATCAACCATCCTCCACCACCAATTTCATGATGCTCACCACCGTGCGTGAGTAATTCCATCGTAGGCTTGCTGGACGATAATGGGTTGGATGAGATCTATCATGTACTCGAGTTAGTTTTGTTAGGGTTTGATCCCTAGTATCCACTATGTTCTGAGATTGATGTTGCTATGACTTTGCTATGCTTAATGCTTGTCACTAGGGCCCGAGTGCCATGATTTCAGATCTGAACCTATTATATTTTCATCAATATATGAGAGTTCTTGATCCTATCTTGCAAGTCTATATCAACTATTATGTGTTATGATCCGTTAACCCCGAAGTGACAATAATCGGGATACTTACCAGTGATGACCGTAGTTTGAGGAGTTCATGTATTCACTATGTGTTAATGCTTTGGTCCAGTACTCTATTAAAAGGAGGCCTTAATATCCCTTAGTTTCCGCTAGGACCCCGCTGCCACGGGAGGGTAGGACAAAAGATGTCATGCAAGTTCTTTTCCATAAGCACGTATGACTATATTCGTAATACATGCCTACATTACATTGATGAATTGGAGCTAGTTCTGTGTCACCCTATGTTACGATTGTTACATGATGAACCGCATCCGGCATAATTCTCCTTCACCGATCCATTGCCTACGAGGTTTCCATATATTGTTCTTCGCTTATTTACTTTTCCGTTGCTATTGCTATCATCACTACAAAATACCAAAAACATTACTTTTGCTATCATTACCTTTTGCTACCGCTACCACCACTATCATATTACTTTGCTACTAAACACTTTGCTGCAGATATTAAGTTTCCAGGTGTGGTTGAATTGACAACTTAGCTGCTAATACTTGAGAATATTCTTTGGCTCCCTTGTGTCGAATCAATAAATTTGGGTTGAATACTCTACCCTCGAAAACTGTTGCGACCCCCTATACTTGTGGTTTATCAGTGCGCACCTCATAAGGCGGTTGTTGCCCTTCTTTCACCGCAAGAAAGATAATTTATGGATAAAAAACCCCTCAAACTTTAAGCCCAATTGGAGTTACGAATCTCCGGTAATTAAGGAAACGGTGAAGGGCCAGAAAACATGAATGCAAAAATAGAAGAGAACAGAGAGAGAGAGAGAGATCCAATCTAGGATGGGCTCCTGCCCCTCCGTCACCATGGCGGCCATGGACCAGAGAGGGAACTCTCCTCCCATCTAGGATGGAGGCCAAGGGAGAAGAAGAAGGAGGGGGCTCTCTCCCCCTCTCTCCTAGTGTCGCCAGAACGCCGCCGGGGCAATCATCGTGACGGCGATCTAGACCAACAACTTTGCCGCCGTCATCACCAACTCTCTCCCCCTCTATGCAGCAGTGTAACAGCTCTTCTCCCCGCTGTAATCTCTACTTAAACATGGTGCTTAATGCTATATATTATTATCCAATGATGTATGGCCATCCTATGATGTTTGAGTAGATTCATTTTATCCTATGGGTTGATTAATGATCATGATTGGTTTGAGTTGTATGTTTTATTTTGGTGTTGTCCTATGGTGCTCTCTATGTCGCATAAGCGTGGGGATTCCCATTGTAGGGTGTTGCAATACGGTCATGATTCACTTATGGTGGGTGGCAAGAGTGACAAAAGCTTATACCCGAGTAAGTGGGTTGTTGCATATGGGATAAAGAGGACTTGATACTGAATGCTATGGTTGGGCTTTACCTGTAGTTGCGGATGCGTGATAGAGTTCCAATCATAAGTGCACATGATCCAAGTATGGAAAATATGTTAGCTCATGCCTCTCCCTCAAATAAATCGACCTATGTGCTCCTCCTTCCTTTCTCTATTTCTTCTCCTCCCCCCACTCATCTCTCTACGTTGCCTCCATAGGACGCCAGGTCCCCGACGTCACCTCATGGAGCACCACCACCGCATCTCCACGGGTCCGTCGGGTCCCGGCCATCCCCGTCGTTGTCGAACCTCCTCAGCTCACCGGAGCCCCAAGGCCCCGCGCCTAGTCCCGCTGCCAACGCCTCCTGTATCGCGCCTGTAGCAGACCCCTCCCCGAGCCTCACCCTGCGTCCCTGCTACTGCTTGCAGCATTGACCAGAGCCACGTTCCGATCGAGCGAGACCAGCGCCAGCGCGTTGGCCTCCTCTGCTGAGCCAGGCCTTGGTCCGTGGTGAGGCCACACCCAGCGCCTCCTTTTTTACTTTAGGGCCTGCTCCAGTTTCAGTTTTGGCTGGCGTAATTCTTTTTCCGTCTGGGCGATTTTAGCCATTATCCAGAGAACTGCAGTTTTAAAGAAAACACCCTAGAGCTCGTGCATTTAATATCTCACAAAACGTGCATCGGAATTAACAAACTATATATGTAAAATGCTTAGAATTTCATCTAGTTTCATAATTTACAACTTTCATCCATGATAAAAATGTTTAAAACTGCTCTTGGCATTAATTTGCACAAATGACATGTTAAAATGATTTATTTCATAACTAAATAACCATAGCTCCGAATTAAACAAACTTTATATGTAAATGGGTTAGAAAAATGTATAGATTAACATGGCGCACTTTATTTTGCTTTTTAACAACAATAAAATATGGTTTAGGGCAGAACAGTACGAAATTCGAAAAATGCATATGAGGATTTTCCGGAATTGTTGTTTGTTGTTCCGACCTCATTTAAACTTGCCTAGATAGGTAGTTTTATTACGCCTCACCTCTTGTCATGTTAACCAACCTTTAATTATTAGGTACAAAGACGGGAGCGAACTAAATAATTGAATGTGGTGTTCCGTCAATATGCATTGCATATTGAGCTTCACTTAATTTGTAGTATTGTTTGTTGCACTTTGCCATGCCATGACTCATTAAACCAGACATGCATCG
Source organism: Triticum timopheevii (assembly GCA_963921465.1). Taxonomy (NCBI): domain Eukaryota; kingdom Viridiplantae; phylum Streptophyta; class Magnoliopsida; order Poales; family Poaceae; genus Triticum; species Triticum timopheevii. The sequence goes on from OY997262.1 coordinate 9,602,346, forward strand.
TACTTGATTGTGCATCATCCCATGATTATGCTTTTTGGTTTACCATGTTGTTTGCTTCTTTCCAGTTGTGCTCCTTCTCGATAGTTCTGGTTATGTTGCGATTGTGAGGATTCGTTCGACTATGCCCGTTCATCATCTTCATGGATTCGGTCTTCTTCCTAGCGGGATTTCAGGCAAGATGACATGGATATCACTACTATCTTTGCTTGCTAGTTGTATCGATGCTATCGCTATGTCGCACTACCGACCACTCGTTTGTCAAGCCTCCCAAATTGCCATGATAAGCCTCAAACCTTTCCACCATCCCAGCAAACCGTTGTTTGGCTATGTTAGCGCTTTGCTCGGCCCCTCTTATAGCGTTGCTAGTTGCAGGTGCAGTTGCAGGTTGTTCCATGTTGGGACATGGATATCATGGGACATCACAATATCTCTTATTTAATTAATGCATCTATATATTGCTAAAGGGTGAAAGGCTCGGCCTTTTGCTTGGTGTTTTGTTCCACTCTTGCCGCCCTAGTTTCCGTCATACCGGTGTTATGTTCCTTGATTTGCGTTCCTTACACACTCGAGGTTTATGGGCCCCCTTGACAGTTCGCTTTGAATAAAACTCTTCCAACAAGGCCCAATTTGGTTTTACCATTTTCCTAATAATAACTAAAAGTTGCATAGGGACCGGCTAGCACCCAAGGATAATTAATCAACAACTCAGGCTAGTGCTCCTCATGAGTGTTGGTCCAAACCGGGGCAACCTATGAGGCCACCACGGGGAAACGCGAGGATTGGATTTACTCGTAGCTTGAGCCATCCAATCGTGGCCTGAGACGAGATACGCGCGGCTCCTATCGGGGTCACGGCACATTGGGAGGTCTTGACGGTTTTGTTTTACCATTGTCGAAATGTCTTGTGCACCGGGATTCTGAGCTTGATCGGGTTGTCCTGAGATGGAGGTTTTTCCTCCGTGAATCGTGAGAGTTGATGATGGACTAAGTGGGACACCCCTGCAGGGTTAAATCTTTTTGAGAGTCATGCCCACGGTTATGGGCGACTTGGAAATTTATAATATTCGGTTGTAGAGAACTTGACACTAAACTTCAAATAAAATACACCAACCGCGTGCGTAACCATGATCATCTCTTTTCGAGGGAGTTCAAGAAGAGAACACAGTGGGGTTATATTTGACTCATAAGTACTTCAGGATCACTTCTTGATCATTACTAGTTTGCGACCATTATGCATAGTTTACTCTTCTTACTCCTGTACTCATAATTTAGGCACCATACAATGCTGACTGCTTGTTGCAACCTCACCACTTATCCATTTCATACCCATTAAGCTTTGCTAGTCTTGATACCCATGATAATGGGATTGCTGAGTCCTCGTGGCTCACAGATTACTACAACAATAGGTGCAGGTACATGTAAAGCGATGCTTTGACGTGAGAGCGATGCTTGCTTGTTTGAAGTTCTTCTTCTGCTTCTTCTTATCAAGGGATAGGTTCCGGGTCGGGAGCCTAGGTGTTGTTCTTCTTTTTTGTTTGGTTTCATCCGTAGTTGGATCCTGCTCTTATGTATGATGATTGTTATGTCTTGATGTATTGATGTATTCTTGTTGTAGCTTGTGGTGAGTGTATGCCTTTATCTGGTATTCTCATCTATTCAATACATGGTATGTTGTAATGATATCCACCTTGCCATGCGCTCGAAATGCGTTTGTGCCCCAATCCTGAATTCATCACGTGATTGGGGCAGAATAGCATCTTGGGCGCTACACTTACCATCTGAATACTGGTGCGGACGAGAGCTGAATCAAGGATTGAATAAGCAATTAGATGCCGTTCACAAGTTGAAGGGGGCAATAGTCATCCGTGCCGCATGAGGCCTAATAAGTCTTGGATTTGAAGATTGTGATAACAGTACAACCACATGCTATACGGGCACTAGCTTGGTCAACTAAGCTAGTCAGCCTTAGGCGTCGATGTCGCCGTACCTCAAATGGGGTAGTTGCCCTGCGAGGAATATCCTCGGCACAGATGGGGTGACCAGTTTGGGGACATATTCTCAGTTCCGTGCGCCAGACCTAATGGGCATGTCATATCTTTGGGGGATCTAGTCCAAAGACCTCATCACAATCTCCCTGCAGGTACACCAAATGGTGTTCTATACCAGCGGCCACAGGTGGCATCAAGAAGGATTGTATCATGTGGGTAAAGTGTATGACCTTTGCAAAGTGTAAAACTATTTGAATAATCGTGTCCACGGTCATGGACGACACATGAATCTTTTTTGACATACATGACATGTGTTGCTTACTCCCTATTTTCCCCTATTCTTGAACCTATGAAGGATGTGAGTTGATCAAGGATCCTCACTTTCATGGAAGTTATTCTGGCGATAAAATATGTTTTCATTTAAAATTGCTTTTATCCAACTACTTTATTTGTCAAAGAAAATTAGCTTTATGCAAATGAGCCATACGACCTTCCTTTGAAGCCACATGTAGATATTGGGACCTTCCCGGAGGGAGGCATGTTGAGTACTTAATGTACTCATGGCAATACTTCTGTTGAACAATAAAGATCTATGAAAATGAGGGCATCGACTAGCGACTATTATGAAGATCTTGAGGAGTTAGGTCACGTTGACTACGTCGACTACATGTGGCTGAGACGGAGTGGCTATGTATTTTTATATTCCGTTGTGTTTTTTATTGTAATAAATGTCATGAGACATTCCACTATGTATGTCTTATGCCAAGAGTTTTTAAACTTATACTTGTTTTAAATGTTCTGCAATGACACAATTTCGTTGTGTTGTCAAGTTGACCCTGGATTGACAAATATACACATGAGGGTTTAGAAATAATTTCTGAGTTCTCATAAAAGTGGTATCAGATCCGACGTCGATCTAGTAACCTGGCCATAGTTACAAATGGAAAGCCTTATGACTTATTTTGCAAAATATTGTTTTATATTTTTTTATTTCGCTCTTATATTCTCTTGTTAAAATTGTTTACCAATTCTCTTCTTATCCAAATATGTAGATGGTGATATCATCCTCACGCCGGATTTAACAGTTTGGCAACCTCAGTCGTCAGTTTCAGGACATGTTCACATGCTCGGGCTTCAACAAGGATCCAAAGGTTTCCGCACACTCCTACCGCATGATCAGGGGCAAGGAATGTTTGAAAGTCAAGTTGGTGTTGTATCCGTGGATGGAACAAAGCAGCGCTTACCAATTCACAGACGATGGAGAAGACTTCCTGGATGTTATCATTCGAGTTGTTCATCAGGCAATGCATCAGATAGTCAGACTTCATCAGGATGAGCTGAAGCACACCCCGTTTCGGTACTACACTTTTCATATCGGGGACGAAGTAGTTTAGTAGAGCTTGGAGTAGATGGAGGAGGTTGATCCCACATTCATTCATAGGGATTCACTTATCTTTGGACTTGTGCAAAACCATGCTATTACTATAACTATGCTGGAAGAGAACCGTCGGCGAGTTTTACCAGGAGCATGTGGAGACACTTGAGGAGAGGTTTGTGGAGACGAACACTTCCTTACCTGCTGCCCATGAAGCACAGGAGGCCGCTGAGGCAGTTGCAGAGCAGGGTATCATCACGACGAACGCTATGCTTTCCATGGAGACGGTGACCAGCAGGACATGCCACCAGAGGACCGTACACCTCCTCCACGACAGAGGCTTCATCCACACATCAAGGTTACGCTAACGAAGGAGAGCGCCCCAGTGAAGAAGTGTCGCCTGACACGTCGCGCCATTGCACCTTCAGCACCGCCCGCATTTCTAGCGCCACCAACTAATGAGCAGCAGCTCGACAACACCATGGAGGTCGAGGAGACTGAGCCCAAGGAGAGAGTTCATGCTATGCTAGAGGGGATAGCACCACCACCGTTCGAACTTCGCTTCGCTTTGCACTAGCACCTACCCACCCGTATGATGGATCAGAGCAGCATGGATATCTTAGCGAGTAGATGGTCTATAGGAACCATGAGTGATATCTATGATGATGCAAGTGAACGTTAGTTTTTTTCATGTTTGTTATGTCCATGGTAGACTATACCGATATATGTGGTATAGGAAACAAGCAACTGAACTCCAAATAAAAATCCAATTAAAACACTCGATCACACAAGTACTAGATAACGTTCACTCGCATCATCATAGATAGCACTCATAGTTCCTATAGACCATCTACTCGCTACGATATCCATGCTGCTCTGGTCAATCTTACGAGTGGGTAGGTGCTGATGAAAAGCGAAGCTCAAATGGTGGTGATGATGTCCCCTTTGGCGTAGCAGGAACTCTCTCCTCAGGCCCAGTCTCCTCCTCCTCGATGTCGTCGAGCTGCTGCTCACAAGTCGGTGGCGCTAGAAGTGCGGGCAATGCTGAAGATGCAATGGAGCGACATGCCAGGCGACGGTTCTTCGCTAGGGCGCTCTTCTTCATTCGCGTAACCTTGATGCATGGATTAAGCCTCTGTCATGGAGGAGGTGTATGGTCCTCTGGTGGCATCTCCTGCTGGTCACCTTCTCCATGGCAAGCATAGCGTTCATCGTGATGATACCCTGCTCTGCAACTGCCTCAGCGGCCTCCTGTGCTTCATGGGCAACAACTAAGGAAGTGTTCGCCTCCACAAACCTCTCCTCAAGTGTCTCCACGTGCTCCTGATAAAACTCTAAGCACTAGCGGTTCTCTTCCAGCATACTCGTAGTAATAGCAAGGTTTTGCACAAATCCAAAGATAAGTGAAGCAATACGAATGATTGTGGGATTAACCTCCTCCATATACTCCAAGCTCTGCTGAACTACTCTGTTCCCGATACGAAAAGTGTAGTGCCAAAACATGGTCTGCTTTAGCTCGTCCTGATGAAGTCCGGCTATCTGATGCATCGCCTGATGAACAACTCGAATGAGCATCCAGGAAGTCCTCTCCATCATCTATGAATTGATAATTGCTGGTCTGTTCCATCATCGTACACAACACCAACTTGACTTTGAAACGTTCCTCGCCCCCGATCATGCGGTAGAAGTGTCTGAAAACCTCTAGATCCTTGTTGAAGCCCAAGCATGTGAGCATGTCCCGAAACTAACAACCAAAGTTGCCAAACTATTAAATCCGGCATGAGGATGATATCACCATCTACATATTTGAATAAGAAGAGAATTAGTAAACAATTTTAACAAGAGAATATAGGAGCGAAATACTAAAAAAAATATAAAACAATATTTTGCAAAATAAGTCCTAAGGCCTTCCATTTCTAACTATGGCCACGTTACTAGGTCGTCGTCCGCTCTGATGCCACTTCTATGAAAACTTAGAAATTATTCCCAAACCATGCTCTGTATATTTGTCAATCTAGGATAAACTTAACAACACAACAAAATGATATCATTGCAGAGCATTTAAAATAAGTATAAGTTTAATAGCTCTTTCCACAAGGCATACATAGTGGAATGTCTCATTACATTTATTACAATCAGAAACACAACAAAATATAAAAATACATAGGGACTTCATCTCAGCCACAGGCAGTTCACGTAGTCAACGTGACCTAATTCCTCAAGGTCATCATAATAGTCATAGTCGATGCCCTCGTTTTCGTAGATCTCTATTGTTCAACAAAAGTATTGCCATGAGTACATTAAATCTCAACATGCATGCCTCCCTCGGGGAAGGACCCAATAGCTACATGTGGCTTCAAAGGAATATTGTATGGCTCATTTGCATAAAAGCTAATTTTGTTGACAAATAAAGTAGTTGGATAAAAGCCATTTTAGATGAAAACATGTTTTTCACCAAAATAACTTTCATCAAAGTGAGGCTCCTCGATCAACTCACATCCTTCATAGGTTCAAGAATAGGGGCAAAGAGGGAGTAAGCAAGACAGGTCATGTATGTCAAGACCATGACCGTGGCCACGGTTATTCGAATAGTTTTACCCTCAACAAAGGTCATGCACTTTACCCACACGACACAATCCCATCTTGATGCCACCAGTGGCTGCTGGTATAGAACACCATTTGGTGTACCGGCAGGGAGATTGTGACAAGATCTTTGGACTAGATCTCACAAAGATGTGACAGGCCCATCAGGTCTGGTGCACGAAACTGGGAGTATGTCCCCAAAACGATCCCCCATCTGTGCCGAGGATAGTCCTTGCAGGGCAGCTACCCCATTTGCGGTACGGCGTCATCAACACGTAAGGCTAACTAACTTACTTGACCAACCAAGCCAGTGCCCATATAGCATGTGGTTGTACTACTATCACAATCTTCCAATCCAAAACTTATTAGGCCTCATGCGGAACGGACGACTGATTGCCCCCTTCAACTTGTGAAGGACAGCCAATCGCTCCTTCAATTCTTGATTCAGTTGTCGCCCGTACGAGTATTCAGATGGTAAGTTTCACACAGAGTAGAAGAGAATAGAGAAGGTCAACAAGGTCCAACTGGCCTAGCCCAGCGATAATTTTCAACTGTCAATGACTCAAAGGTCATTCAATAAAACACATATAGGGTGGTAAGCATGGCTAAGAATTTCTACTCTATCAAAATACTATACACTTCTATTCAGGTGTCAAGTAAATAGGCGACAATCGGATCAAGGTAATGTCTCAATCAACACGCTAGCTACGAGAACTAAAATAGAATGCATATAATAACCATAAAACATAATGCAGTTTGGTAAAACATAGGATAAGTATGATCAAAGAAGGAGGCATGCCTTCGTTGTCAAGTCCCCCGTTTACGTCTTCCTCGTAGTGCTCCTCTCCCGTACCGTCACCTCCTACTTGTAGTAACGGCGAAGCAAAATAAATAACAAGCAATAAATCCAAATATCGTCCAAATGAAAAAACAATATAGGAAGGATGTGTAGCAATATCTGGATGGATATGGAGACTTCAGAGGTAGCATGATTGAAGATGAGTAGAGGGAATTGAGCAGATTGGTTGGGTTTAGGTTTATCGTGACTAAGCAAAACTTGGACACCACAACTAACATTCTAAATCGTCTTAGCTAACTAAACTCTAATAGTGCCCATTACATTTACCTCGGGCTAACTAGAAAAATTAATCACAAGACATGAACACAAAATAATAAATATTCTATGCATTCGAATAACATGATTCATCATGGCATGAGAATTACAATATTTAACCACAATTAAATATTTTGATGAAATCTAAATATTTATCATGGTTAATAGCATCTAAACAAAACACCAAGTATTGCATTCGATGACAAGTATCGTAAATGCCAACCAAGCTATATAATTTCATAACTAAACTAGATAAACTACATCACATCAAATAACAACATGGCCCTAAAATAGTACCAAAACATACCAACATCAAATGACAACATGACCCTAAAATAGTACCAAAACATTATAGGCACAAATCGTGTGGCATCTAAAAGAAAACAATCTAAAAACATGTATAACCAAAAGGATCGACAATAATTCGGAGATCTAAACATTAACGCCGACGAGCGCCGGTCCGTGTCGTTATCGACGATCTATGGTGATGAAGATGTGGTGTGTGATGCTCCTGGTGATGAGAGAGAACCGTGACACGGATGGACTCGCCGAACGGTCCATGGGTAAAAGCGGCGTTTGCCCCGAATGGTGGCAGCGGCATGGCGCCATTGTGCACGCGGCCAACAACAACAAAAGGACAGGAAAATATGTCTAGGAGATTGGCTGTGGCGAGGGGATATGGTTGGTGGAAGAAATTGGATCGGAGTGCTCACCTGAGGCAACGGTGGGCGAAAAACAGAAGGGATGCGGCTATATTGCGGGGTGGATTGTGAGTGTTTCAAAAGGAATTGGAGGATGATAAGAGAGGGCTTTTATAGAGGAGCTCTTGGCGCACACCCTGACGCGAGTGGATGTGGAAACGGTGGTTACAGAGGGAGATCAAGGGACGAACGCCACTACCGGTCAATAAGTTCGTCAGTTACTTGCGCGAGATTGAGACCACCATGAGTGGAGCAATTTGTTTGAATAGACTCGTCGTTGGAGGGGCTCTAACTTTCGTGTTAATGGCAAATTGAAACGGCAAAGGAATTGACGAGGAAAGGAGAGAAATGAAGGGGCAGCCATGAACGAGTACGTTTCTGTGATGTACGTGCGGAAGGAGGAAGACGAGCGTCCGCTCGCGTGCCCGGCTGGGCCGAGCGACTTGCTGCATCGCTGGGCCTTGGGGCTGGTTGTTTTGGTGGCCAATAGAATAGACAGAGGAAAAAATGAGAATAGAGAGAAGGAGATGCTACGGTGCAGTGTATACGTACGTGAGTCATGCCAACAATGACATGGCTTGAACGTGTCCATTGGTCCAAATAAGAACAAGGAAGAAATAAATAATAATAATGATTATGGAATTAAATAGCTAGATAGGAAATAATAGGAACATAAAAACGAAATGGCCTCCAGAAAATCTGAGAATTCCATGAAAGAAAATTGACAAGAAAAATTCAATCAAAAATACTGCAAATTACTAAATAGACTCAGGATATTATAGAAAAATTATTTTCTCCTTGACGTACACTAAATTAACTCCAACTCATTGGTATTAATTTAGGAACATCCAAAAATACATTATATAAGACTATGTTGCAACATCCTTAGCTTTAAAAAATAAACCCTTGAAAAAATTAGGATGTTACAACTCTACCCCCCCCCCCCCCCCCTCCTTACAAGGAATCTTGACCCGAGATTCAGAGCTAAGAGAATAGATTTGTGAACTCCCTGAGATCATCTTCTCGCTCCCATGTTTCTTCCTTCTCGGTGTGATGGCTCCACTGCATCTTGCAAAGTTTGATCACATTTCTCCTAGTTGTTCGCAAGTGCTCATCAAGAGTGTTGATAGGATATTCTTCATGCGTCAAATCATCCTTGACTTCAATGTTGTCCAGCGAAGTCTTCTACATCTCTTCCTCGGGTTTCTTACAACATTTCTTTACCTATGACACATGGAACACATTATGCACATTTGACAACTTCTTTGGAGTGCCAGCTGATAGGCTACCTCTCCACGTTGAGCGGTAATCTCAACTGGACCAATGTATCGGGTGCTAGCTTACCCTTGATTCCAAAAGGACGCATTCCACGTAGTGGAGATACCTTCAAGTACACATCATCTCCTATCTTGAATGATATGCCATGGCAACGTTTATCTGAATAAGCCTTCTGTCTAGACTAGGCTGCCTTCAACCTTTCTTGAATCATTTTCACTTGCTTGTCCGCCGCTTCCAATGTGTCAGGACCAAACACTTGGTTTTCACGTACTTCATGTCGGTTAAGAGGTGTGCGACACTTCTGTCCATATAAAGCCTCAAAAGGAGCCATCTTTATACTTGCTTGATAATTGTTGTTATAAGAAAACTCACCATAAGGAAGACTCTTATCCCAACTACGTTGATATGTCAAAGCACAAGCCCGAAGCATGTCTTCAAGAATTTGGTTTACCCGCTCAGTCGGTCCATCAATCTGTGGGTGATATGTCGTACTGAAATCCAACTGAGTTCCTAGAACCTCATGTATTTTCTTTTAGAAGCGCGAGGTAAACTAAGTACGTACCTCGATCTGACACTATCCTGTTAGGAACACCATGTGCGCAAATGATTCTTGCCATATATAACTCTGCAAGCTTTTCTCCACCATAGGTAGTCTTTACCGGAATGAAATGAGCTGACTTGGTCAATCTATCCACTATAACCCAAATAGAATCAACTCCGGAAGAAGTCCTTGGAAGACTCATGATAAAGTCCATTCCAATATCTTCCCATTTCCGCACTGGAATATTAAGTGGTTGTAGTAGTCCCGCGGGCTTCTGATGCTTCGCCTTGACCCTTCATCATACATCACATTGTGAGCATACTCGACAATTTCTCGCTTCATACAAGACCACCAAAAACTACCCCGAAGATCATTATACATCTTCGTACTTCTAGGGTGTGATTATGCTGAGTCATGAGCTTCCTTCACGATTGTGTCCTTGATCTCTTTTCCATCTGGCACCAACAAATGGTCTTGAAACCATATGCTTCCACTCTCATCTTCTCTGTAGTCGAGTGCTTCGCCAATTTGATTTTCTCTCGAATCTCTTTATGCCCTTGTCATCTTTCTGCGCTTCTCGCACTTGATCTTGGAGAGTAAACTTAACCTCTAACATTTCATCATTTTCTGCAAGGTTCACATACATGTTCAACTTGCGAATTTCCTCATAAATTTATGGTGCTTCCTTTTGATGAATCATCAAATTGTTGACGTAGACCTTCTTGCTCAGTACATCAGCTACAACATCTGCCTTACCAATGTGGTAATTAATGCCGAGGTTGTCTGAGATTCAAATCCAGTTGTGTGAAAATGTATTTCAAACTCTTATGATCCGAGTATATCTCACACCGATTTCCAATAAGGTAATGCCTCCAAGTTTTCAAGGCATGCACTACAGCAGCTAATTCCAAATCATGTGTGGGATAGTTAACCTCATGAGGGAGTAACTGTCTCAATGAATACGCTACAACTTTCCCTTGTTGCATAAGCACGCATCCCTAACCTTGCTGAGAAGCATCACAATAAACGTCAAAATCTTGTTGAATATCTGCAATGCCATTACTGGACTAGTTGTCAACCTCCTCTTGAGTTCTTGGAAACTCGCTTCACAAGCTGCTAACCACTCGAACTTTTTATCCTTCTTTAACAACCGAGTCATAGGCCTTGAGATCCTGGAAAAATCTTCTACTAATACCCGACTAGTCCAAGGAAACTATGCATCTCTAACACATTCTTGGGTTGCTTCCAACTGAGTACTGCTTCCACCTTTGTTGGATCCATGTCAACTCCTTCGGCTGAGATGAGATGTCCTAGAAAGTCCACTTGTTTCAACCAGAATTCACACTTACTGAACTTGGCATAGAGTTGATGAGCCCTTAGCCTCTCCAAAACCACTCGAAGGTGTTTCTCATGCTCTTCTTCACTCCGGGAATAGATCAAAACATCATCGACAAACACTACAACAAACTTATCTAGCAATCCATGAATTAAGATGGTGCATTTGTAAGTCCAAATGACATTACCAAAAAACTCATAGAGATCATATCGAGTAACAAAGGCGGTCTTTGGAACATGTTATGGGTGAATCTTCAACTGGTGGTATCCTGATCTGAGATCTATTTTGGAAAATAGACATGCTCTTTTCAACTGTTCAAACAAGTCATTAATCCTTGACAAGGGATACTTATTCTTAATAGTTGCTGCATTCAGCACTTGGTAATCCACACACATGCTCATGCTACCATCTTTCTTTTTCACAAATAGCACAGGTGCGCCCCATGGTGATGTGCTCAACCTAATATAACCCTTCTCTTCTAGCTCCTGAATTTGCTTCTTTAACTCAACTAATTCAATAGTTGTCATTTTATAGGGTCTCTTTGCAATAGGACTAGTGCTCGGTATTAACTCAAATGACAAACTCAATCTCATGGTCCGATGGCAATCCAGGCAATTCGTCCAGAAGGAGATCTGGATACTCCTTCACCACTCGAACGTCCTCAACTGTTAACTCCTTGACTTTGTTCAACATGGAATCAACCTTGAGTTGAGGTGCAATCTTGGCTTAGTACTCCACAATGACCCCTTCAGTGCTTGTTAAAGTAACAGAGATCCTAGCACATTCTACAAATGCCTTACGTTTTCAGTGCTTGTTAAAGTAACTATTGAACCATAATATGAGTTGATCAGGAACATACCAAGAAGAACATCCGGTACCTCTTAAGCATGCTCGATGGTGACATGGTTGACCTTGCCATGTCCTGGTGCATTAGGTGTACTCCTGGGTGTATTGAGAATGCCTGGACCGCGTCCTGTTATGGGTGTCTTAGCTGCAGAACCCAAGTTGAACTTCACTGGAATGGGACTGGTGTTCTTGTTGGGACATGCAATAGCAAAGTGACCCTCTTTCCCACAACTGAAGCATGCCTTTCCAGCTATGTTAGCATGATTACCTCCCACTTCATCTCATGGAGTCTTATATGCATTGGACTGAAATGTGTTATTGGTCCTCGATGCCTTGACATGCACGATAGCCAGGATGATGACCAATCTTCTGTCGTGAGCTACCTACCCCGTGGTGATTCTGTGGTGCTCTACGCTTATGATCTTCCTCTACTTCCCTCCTAGAGTTCTCCAATAGTATAGCCTTGTTGACAAGCGCTTGAAAGGTAGGAAAATCATGGATAACAACAACCTTCAACCTAGGGTTCAGCCCCTCCAAAAACTTGGCAGCCTTGTCAGCTTCAGTTGGAATATCTGCCCTTCGATAACATGCCAGTTGCGTGAAACGACTCAGATATTCAGACACTGTCATCTTTCCTTGAGTAAGAGCTTGGAACTCATCTCTCTTCAGCTCCATGATGGCCACAGGAACTCGTCCCTCTGCAACCCTTTGTCAATACTTGCATGCTCCTACCTCCACTCATTGGACAGCTGTCAAAAGGATTGTACGTAATATTAAGCACATTGTGAGTTTGGGACTTCAGTTTAGACGTTCTAGTTCTACTCTTGTGAGCGATTTCTCTAATGCTGACTAGGCATGCTGTAGTGACGACAGAAAATCAACTGGGGGTTTTGCTATCTTTTTTGGTTCTAATCTTATTTCTTGGAGAGCCAAGAAACAAGAAATGGTGTCAAGGTCAAGTACATAAGCTAAGTACAAATCCTTGGCAAATGCTATTGCTGAAATTATTTGGTTGGAATATTTTCTTGCAGAACTGGGAAGAAAACAACAACACACTTCCTATCTATGGTGCGAAAATTTAGGTGTGACTTATCTATCTGCTAACTCAGTCTTCCATGCCAGAACCAAACACATTAAGATTGATTTTCATTTTGTTCGAGAAAGGTTTGCAGAGAAGAAGTTAGAGATAAAATTTATTCCTTTCAAAGATCAAGTAGCAGACGGTTTTACAAAAGCATTGCCAGTCAAGTCACATGTAGAGTTCAAGAACAATCTTAATCTAGGAAAGTTGAGACTAAGGAGGGTGTTAGAATTAGAGTCATGTACGCATGTAATCACAACTCCCGATCTATCTCGTCCCTTAACCTCTCGTTCTATCTTTTGTAACTGCTTGTATCTCTAGCGATCGGGCATTGCTTGTAATCCATGAGAAGGCTTCTATCATCGATCAATAAAACCTCAAGCGGCTCCTCTACGGAGGAGTAGGAACGCTTCCATGAGGTCAATCTTACAACATGTAGTAGATGCTCATAGGTAACTGCAGCACCACGAACAAGTTCCATGTAGGGTTTTCTATTGGTCTTTATCTAGCTTAGGTGCTGCTGACTACGCGTTCGGTTTTCTATTGCTCTAGCTTAGCTACTAAGGAAGTATTTTGCATGCCCATATTCCAAGCAAGCAAGTAACAATAAGCTAGCTACTAAGTAAGTATTTTGAATGCACCTACATGCATGGCACCCTGGTCACAGCGTCATCCTAAAGCATAGCGCCTTCCCAAGGGCGTCATGCTATTGTGTCTGGACCGAAGTGGCACGGTGAGCTTCGATTCATGACGCCCTTGACCAGGACATCTTGGTGTTTAGCATGATGTCCCGGGCCCGGATGTCATGCAAAAGAACCATTTTATGAGATATTTTTAAAAGGGATTCATTTTGTGCTAAACTTTATAAAAAGGGCCAGTTCTATCGTTTTTCACCACCGCATGCATCGCCCTATGGGTTGTCCTCCGTGACCTCCTGCCAGGCCTACCACGGGGACATCTGTGACCTCCTACATGCCTGCTATTCCCTGCTACAGCCTAGGAGCTGCCTTGTTTGTCTCCATAAATTACCTTGCTTAATTAACCTAACACTGTATTCTTCTGCTGGCCAAGATACTGCATGAATCTTCAAATTGCTTAACAGATTCGATAAGGGGGTGTCGGGGCACCCGGATGTTATTTTACCTTTTGGGTGTGGCTAAATCTCAGTCAAGTAACATAACATATAAAAAAGAAGAAAGAATTTAAAAAAGGGTGTGTCTAGGGCACATCTAGATGTGCTCTAGTTATTGCACATCTAAGTGAGTGAATCAAGTATAAAGAGGAAAAGAAAAAAGAAAAAGAAAAATATTCACACGAATCTCAACGCAAGATCAATGACATAGGGCTTAGATGTGCAATACTTATGGCACATCTAGATGTGCTTTAGCAAAACTGTTTAAAAAAATATACGGATCTTCGTGTAAGATCTCACGAATATAGCGTTGACTAGGACTTCCTTAATTCTGAGTCGAGTGGTATTTAGCAATCTCGTTTCATTTCAGAATAAAAACCACTTCACAAGGCCATGAAACAGGTGAGTCGCGTCATGTTGATTTATAGTGCTTGATCAAGAGCAGCAGTAGCGCACGAACATCAAAACTAGCAAAGAAGCACACATGCAGGCAACTTAATTGATCCAGGCGTCCGTGCAGCTTGCCGGATCTCTCTGTACGTGGACTAGTAATTTGCGCAAGCTTGGCTGGATCAATTTGATCGAGCCGCCTAGATCGGAACAGCTGTCGCTACCCACGGAACGTCTCGTGATTTGACGATCTAGAAAACGGAACGTCTCGTAAGAGTATGTACCTTCCCAATCAAGAGGTCGCTCTCCATGCTGCTGTCGATGCTCCGTGCTCCTGCCTCCGTTTAACAGGTCCGCTCGTGCACCGTCAGCTCCTTTGCCGCAGCCGTCGAGCGCCATGCCGTGACCATGGAGAAGCAACAGAGAGGAGATGGATGGGGTGGAGGAAGCTAGTGGACCTTGGATGTGGAGCGCCTTGGCCGGAGAATGAGAGGTTCACTGTGTGCAGCGGCGGCGTCGCACACAAGAGGAGAACGAGAGGAAATGAGGTTTCTAGGGTTAGGGCGCTCGGTCTCCTGGCGTTGTCTCACATCGTAGGAATTCTCTGGAAGTTGGGCTGGCCCGAAAACACTTAAATCGGCCCGAAATTATTTGGTCTAAAGGGACATATGACGGGCCAAGGCAAGATGGCTGAAATTCGGCCGACTTTTTTTCTGGCCGAAAATCAAAATTTTATCGTGGCTCCGTGGATGGCTTTTGTCTTGGATGGATTGACAGCGGGAACGGGCACGGTTATCAGTCGCGTGGCAATGTCAGTCATGCCCATCAGCATCGTCTTCGTTGGGTCACCAAGTGGTGACGGTAGAACATGTGGCATCATTTTGGTGTTGCTTTCTCGGCTATTTGATTTCGCCTTTCAGGTGAAAACGCTAGGACTGACCTTAATTCGTTTGTATGAGGCAATACCGTTTCGCGTTATTTCTTGTTGAAAGCATCGCTTTGTGTTTGTTTGGAGTTGATCCTCTTGTAATATGATTGTAAATGGTTGGATTCGGCAACCATGAGACTTTCGCGTCGTTCCCTTCATAAAAGCATTGATTTTGGAAGACCTCTCTCGCGGTCTACTAGACCACACCAAATCAACAAAACTAACTCGCATGATCTACAAAATAGACAAACAAAATTAACAGGGAGGGGTATGCACAGAAATAATAATAGGGAAGGGAGGAGGGAGACAATAATAGCAACAACAACCTAGGGGACCGACTCGACCCACCACCAGCAAACGAGATCATGTTAATCTTCAAAAAGGTCAGAGGGGAAGCATTCGAGAGGGAATCAAATTGGAGTCGCCCCCCCCCCCCCCCCCCCCTCTCCTCTCTCTCTCTCTCTCAACTCTCGAACTGTCCCTTTGAACACAATGAATGGGTAGCAAAGAATCCAACGTAAAGAAAATATTTTGTAAAAAGCAAGCAAACACGACAGGAACATAGATTTATGGGTGGCCTAATGAGGTGCGAACGCAGAAATAGACACAACCTGTTACGAACATGAATTTCGGCACACAGATCAGTTAGCTAAAACTCTTCTTTTCAACAAGATGAAAATTAGCAAATATATGTTTTAACATGTTCATGAAATTAAAAAATATTAAGAAAATTGTTTACTGTTCCTAGAAAGTGGTCATGAATTAAAAAAAGGTAAAAGAAAATAAAAAATAACAAAAAAGAAATGGAAAAGGAAACCAGGAGGGAAAAATAAAACAAGGAGCAAAGAAAACGCGAAAAAAATCAAAGAAAACCAGGAAAAAACAATAACGAAAGAACAAACTAAAGGAGCATTCACACCTACTATCTCGGCCTAGGAAACTGCTCAGCTTGGTTTAGTGGACTAAGCGTCAAATAAGAACTACTACCTCTGGGCTTACTAGTTCCCCTAAAATTTAGGGTCATATTTTGATCATGATTTTAACTAATAAAATATAAGTTATATGTAACAAAAATAATACATTTGAAACTACATTCAAATATGAATCCAACGATATAATTTTTAATGACATGCATAATCATTTTGCTAGTCAAATATGTGGTCAAACTTTGACCCAGAATACGACGGGCACTAATAAGCCCGGACACATGTAATATTTAGTAAGAGCTCCTATTTGATGTGAGAGTCGTGTCTCTCTTATTGCGATACCGAGTACCGTCTTGTCTGTAGGGATCGCTAGAATGGGCCGGCACAATAACGTTAAGTTGGTTCAGAGGGAAGGTTCTATATATATACACACCACCAACTGGTTTTGGGAACCTTTCACCCGGTTTTGGAAAGGTTCCTATAGGTTTTTACTTTTTCTTACCTTGGAAAACTTTTCTACCACTCTAGATATCTCTCATTTTCCTTATGCCACTCTTAATTTTTGACAATGTATCACAAATTGCTATGTGCTGCAAAACTATGAAAGTGTAAAAAGTTGAGTAGCAAAACTACAAAATCGAGGACAGTGTGGTCTTTTCCCTGTTGTGTTTGGTCAAAACGCACATTGACCAGAATGACATTTGTGATACATTGTTCAAAGCTAAGAGTGACAACAGTGACATGTAAAATTTTAGAGTGGCATAAAGAAATGGACAAAAGCTAGAGTGAAAAAATCCCTTTTCTTGTGCTTTTTTATTGGTTTCTTTTGGGGATTTATTGGTTATTTTTTCTTCTACTTTTTATTTTAAAATACGTCTCAACCGTTTTAAATAGGCATTGAGCATTTTTTGTATCCATGGTGAACATTTTTAGATCATATTAACATTTATATGAATCCAAGTTGAAACATTTGTCAAGTGTACATTGAACAGTTTTTGTATATATGTTGAATGTTTGTCTGATACAAGATGAACATTTTCCAAATACATGTTAAAAACTTGTCAAGTGCCTATTTTAGATTTTTTACCCACTCTATTTTCCTCAATGGATACCTTCTCCCCCTTGGTTTTATCCACTCCCTCTCAACTTCCACCTTCTCGAATTGTATCTCCATGAACCCAGTACCTTTCTTCCTTCTTTTTCCTCCTTCATTTCATGCCTCTTTGCACTTAAAGCCTCTTTCTTGGAGATTATCTACAGGAACGAGGCCAACAATGAGATCACCGCTGCAACATACTTTGCCCTATATGCTTCCACTTCCTCCCCTAATTCTTAGAATGTGTTCCGCCGGTGCAATCCCATCTTCACTTGGCTCGGCATTTTCATGCACTTACACAGAATGGGGTCATGAGTCGCCATCATTGGTCTTTATCTTCTTGCTTGCACCATTGGGGATACTTGAGTGCTCCAATGAGACCCATCCACGTCTTTGCCTTGTTCAACTTAATCCAACAATGATTCATAATAAATGCCATGCCCTCATTATTCTTGTACAATGTCACCACCAAGTTCAACTAGCAAGTGAAATTCATGTCAACATCTTGCTTGCTGATGTGCGCCTAGCTAGGTGTGTGGTTCGTTTGCGGGTCCTAGTGTCCACGTGCTGATGTGGTTATCCGCCAGAAGCCCCTACCTCTTCCCAAGATGTAGGGGAGGAAACAAAGGCGGAACCAGGATTTCATGAAGCCTGGGGCTAATTCTAAGCGGCTATAAATAACACTGAAGAACACTAACTTGAAAAAAATACCTCAAAACGGGCCAAATACAAGTTACAACACATGTTGGATTTCTAGTTTTTTTCTATTTATGAATACTACCTCCATTTCAAAATATAAGATGTTTTGATAGGCTAGTAAATATGAAACAATAGTTGACTAACGTAATTCAATTCAATATCATAAATTCGTTGATTTCGGCTCTCACACAAAAGAACTGGGGACAATTTGTTGATACGACAAACAAGAGATTAGATAATTTACCCGTCCAACCAGTCGCCGAGATGGAGCAGAACAGGAGGAGAAATAGGATGGTTGCTCCTACTGTTAAAACAAATACAGGAGGGCTGCCCCTATGATGCGAGATGGTCCTAAGCGGGATGATCTGGAGAATCGGAGGTCTAGACGTCCAATCTGTCGAGCAGAAAAACGTGTGGGGCAGCGCAGGCATCAAACGATAGATGAAAATGCTCGCGATTTTTGCCCTATAATTGCCCTAAAAAGGAAAAATACTAGCGATTGATTCGCCTTTGGAGATTCGTGCGTCCTCGGAGCTCGGTTGGGCTGTGAAGCTATGTGGGCCTTTTGTTTTTTGAGAAATAGAAACTGTGTGGGCCGAGGCATGGGGCTGGGTGAGCACGCCTATGGCTGGGCCTGTATAGGGCTACGGATCTGACCAAAATTCCTAATAAGATGTACTGCACTAGTTGGGCCACGCCTGGGGCTATAGCCCCAGCTGCCCCAGGCCCAATTCCGCCCCTGGGAGGAAAGGGAAAACTGGTAGGGTGTACATTATGGTAGGTTTAGAGGTGTTCCTTGGAGCTTTTTTTGGCTTTATTCGTTTCCGACTAACAAGTACGGAGAAATAGGGGGGGGGGGGGCTTGGAAGATGCCCTCAAAGCCGAGTCACCGAGTCGGTATAAAGTACTAGAAACACAATATCAATTCATATTGATGGGGAATTTTTTTGGGGGGAGGGGGGGTGCTAGTGCGGACGAGTAGGGGTGTTTAGGGGTCTTCTTTGGAATCGGCTTTTGTCAGTTCTTCCTATTTCAAACACGTAAGGGGATGGTAAAGAACGCCCTTGAAATGTCATCGCGTTCGAGTTACGACAAACTACCAGAAAGAACACATTATCAATTTATCAACCTTAAGATGGTTTGGTTGATACTCAAAAACAGCTCGGATTTATCACTTTGTACTGATAATAACTAAAAAAGCACTTCAAAACAACCAACTGACAGCTGGCTCGCGTCGGCCGCGTTCGCTATCGTCAGATTCGATTTTGATCGGATGACGCACAACGCACCCACACACGCATGGTAGACACAGGGACTTGCAACACGAACCACGTTGCGATGGCAACACGGCTAAGCTACAACCTGCAGCAGCAATCCGACTCACACACGACAGACACATGAACTTGCAGTACGGCTCAAGTTGGCATGGCAACACGGTTCGCGTTAATAATCATGAGAAATTCCTGCCAAACCGCGTCTCACACAAGTGACAAGACGGGGCCGAAGGCTCCGTCGCCGTGCGCGCGCTCGCGCTCACGCGTGCCGCGGGCCGCGGGCCACGGCGAGGCATGGGGGGCCGCAGGAGCCGGCGTCACGAGGATCCACCGGAGCGCGGCAGGAGGAGCTCCCTCCCTGCCACTGCCACTTTCACCAACCCGGCCAAAAGCACCCGACACCAATTCCGCTGCCTCCGAAAGACAGATGGAGGAGACCCACCGTATCACCGAACTCTGGCGCCTGAAAAGGCTGCAGCAATACTCCTGCACCTCTTTTGTCTTGGCCGGCGTTGCTCCCCAAACCTTTTCTCCGTGCAAGCAATGAACAAGAGTTCGCCTCTCTCTGTCCACCACAACAAACCCATCTCTGTGCTCATCAAGCTAGTGAGGTTCGTCGGAGATGTCTTTGGATCAACTTTGTTCCAAATTTTCTCCGTGATTGTATTACCCGCGAATGTTTTACGACTGAGTAATCTATAGAGCTCCTGAATTGCAAAAAAACAAACCCCTCCCGTAACAGTACCAGGGAATTTCACGCATATACTTGTAGTACCACTATATTGTTTGTAGCTACAGTTAATATACCATCGCCTGCGTGGCGGCCGCGGGAAGACCACTGTCCGCCGCCGCCACCATCATCACGCTCGCACTGGACCTGGCGGCGCTGCCACGAGGAGAGCTTCTCGCTCGCCGCCCACCGGCATCATGATCGTGCATAAGCTAGCCTTGCGGCGTGGAAGAGATCGTGCTGCGGTAACTGGCCGGTGTAGCTGTCAGGTTACTTTTCTTTTTCTGACTTGTGGTTCTGGAGCCATATGGGCGTTGTGCGCTTTTCTTTTCACCGTGAGGAGCTGCTCCCGTCCCACACTTCTCTTCTCTACATGCAAGTGTTCTCAAGCTTTATTACTTTCAAACCTATTTCAAATCAAAATTTCAAAAAAAGCTTTACTTTCAATCCGAGCTTTCAAATTGAAATTCATATTCACGGTTGTGTTCCTCATGCAGACCGATAAGATGACAATATATTAAAAAAAGAAAAAAGAGTTCATTTTACTACCCTGAACAAAGTTGCTGGTTCACATTACCCCTTGATTTATTTTTTGGTTCCCTTACCCCCTAAACAATCCCATACCGGACACAAAAAAACCCTGGGTGGTTTTCCTAGACCGGATGCTGACATGGACACGGTCAAAGGTGGTATTTTGACCTACGGGTGGGTCCCACTATGGCAAGGGTGTCTTCAACCCCTCGCCAGGAGGACGCTGCGTTGTGGGCGTTCGTGCGTCGACGGCCACCCCATGCTTCACACTGTCCCACGCGTCCCCGGGCCTTTCTTCGCGCCATAGAGACGTGCACAACCTCCTCTGCCTCTTCCCTCTTTCACAGCTTCCTCTGCCCTTCTCTAGCTCTCTTTCCCAAGTGTCTCCGAGAGAAACCATCGCCGCCGCCCTCTGTCCTCGTGTCCACCAGCCACCTCTTGCCACACCAACATGTCCAGGAGCTCCGCCTAGACGCCTTGAACATCTCCGTAGAAGAACTCAAGCTCGGACACACTGCATCACGCTAACCGCCATCTTCTTCCTCGTTGGCATCCGAAGATCGCCGTTGTCGATTCAGGCACTTCAGAGCCTCCCCGAGCCAGAAAAGATACCCTACGACTTCACTATGAGCTCCTACGCATTTACCTTCTTCCCCCTTCGTCGATTTGGTCCTCGAACTAAGGTAGCCGCCATGACCGAAGCCGTCGTCCGCCATTGCTGATGAGCTCGTCTCTGCCAAGCTCTCCCAGCCGCCATGTGTTGCCACCCCGCTACTAATCTTGCTCGTATGCATGCTCCATCACAGTTGCCCGCATGCACCGAGCGCCGCCGCCGCCCAGCTCGCTTCCATCGCCAGCACCAGCCACCCCAGCACCCGCTGCTACAACCAGCCAACGCGCCTCGTCGCGTTGGTCACACAGAGCCCACGCGCGCATCCATCCTCCGCCGGAATTGGCCGGCCGGCGATGTCCGATGTGCCCCGGTTAGCCACCGGCTAAACCTATCGTTAGCACTTAGTTAATCCACCCCTTGAGTCACTGCCAAGCAGGTCCCACTACCTAATTAATCACAGGGCTAATTTTTTGTTTGGATTAAGTTAATCATCATGGCCCCACCCACAGGTCAAAACCACCATTGACCAGCGCCACGTCAGCTGCAAGTCAAGACATACCACCCAAGGGTTTTTTTTGTCCGGTATGGGATTGTTTAGGGGGGTAAGGGAACCGACAAATAGATCAGGGGGTAATGTGAACCACCAACTTTGTTCAGGGTAGTAAAATGGACTTTTTTTCTTAAAAAAAGAAGATGACGGTCTGTTACAAAAAAAGAATATGATGATCTATTACAAAAGCAGATGATGATGATCTATTACAAAAAGAAGAATATAATGGTCTATTATGGATTGTTTGGGATAGAAGCAAGTCCCTAATAACATTATTGCTTGCACATAATTAATATGAGAAATTGATTGCATTTTTACAAATTCTGGAGCATGGACTGGGTATTTTGGAAATGCAAGTATGAGTCATGAAAGAAATTTCATAGTACAAACCATACGTTATGAATTGTTTGGATTTGAAGCAATTTCTAATAGCATTGTTGTGTGCTCATTATAAAAAAAAGAGCAATTAAAATTTTGTGCGCACATTTCGAGCGCTATTTCAAAAAATGTAACTCCACGTCACGAGCTTGCTTCTCATGATTTTTTCTTCTTTCAAACATGCAAGTACGTGGCATCCAACAAAGGCGTTTAGATTGTCATTTTATTGAAAGCATTAGTGTCATACTAAAACTACATGCAAAAGAGGACCTACTTCGACAAGTTCATATAACCCGACAAGCGAAGTGATTTTACATTCTTGCGACTTAATAAGCCCCGTCCAAGCAGAAGACCTACGTGTCGTTTGAGTCACAAGGCAAAGTCACGCTGATGCGGGGAAGCCGATGATGGTGGAGTCGAGTGAGGGACCGCGCTAG
The DNA here is from genome assembly GCA_963921465.1 of Triticum timopheevii. NCBI lineage: Eukaryota > Viridiplantae > Streptophyta > Magnoliopsida > Poales > Poaceae > Triticum > Triticum timopheevii. The sequence continues at coordinate 9,624,872 of OY997262.1, forward strand.
AGTCAAAGAATATGGTTAACGGTGTCACCAGAGCCACCAATAGGATGGTATCTTCAATTCTTGGTGCTCGCTCGACACTGCTAACACGAGGGATTAGCTTGAATCAAAGATACCGCGGTGACCGTAATAGGACTATAGGAGGATGGAGAAAAACAAGGGTAACAAAAAAAATGTTGAACTTAAACCGAATGGCCGATTTATTTTTATTGTAGTTATTGTAGTGCCCATATGTGAATCCAGACAAAAGATTAGCAGGACATATATATACTTCCTCCGTTTTTTTAGTCTGCATATAAGATTAGGTCAAAATCAAACTTTGACTAAGTTTATAGAAAAAATATATCAAGATTCACAATATGAAATCAATATTGTTAGATACATCATGAAATTAGTTTGCATGCCATATAGCTTTAGTATTGTAGATGTTGATATTTTTTCCAACAAAGTTGGTCAAATTTTATAAAGTTTAACTTTGACCAAATCTTATATGCAGACTAAAAAGAAACGAAGGAAATATTTTTTTTTTTATTGTGAAAGTTTCTATTGTTTGGGGCTTTGGCCTACTGAAATAATGAATTTACCGCGCAGAGCGTGTTAAAACTCTGTATCTTATACTTGCCGGAAAAAGAAATATATGTACTATCCTGTACTTCATCCGTTCCACAAAGTTAGTATAAAATTGGGTTATCCATTTTAGAACAGAGGGAGTAGCAGCCTACCAGAGGCCAAAGCTTGAAGCGCACCGGTGTTGCGCTAGACGCCCGCATGAACCACCGGTGCTTCGGGGGGCCGTGTGCGTGCACGGTCCAGGCACACGCACAGGCCGGCGCAAGGACAGCAGCAGGGAACGGCCGAGGAGCTTTGCCTGCCATTTTCGCCAACCCGGCCAAGCCCAAAGTACTGGGCGACACCCTCTGGACTCTGAAAAGGCTGCGGTACTCCGGCATCTGCATCTGTCTGGTTTTTCTCCTCCAAAGGATCATCTTTTGTCCGTGCAATGGATGAGCAGGAGTTCTGCAACTTTATTTCTTTATGTGTCTATTGCGAGGAAGCCATAGCCATTGCCATAGTCAATTTGTGATTGCATATCATTATTGTGTTTGTGTCATCTACTCCCTCCGTTCCAAATTACTCGTCGTGGTTTTAGTTCAAATTGGAAATACATCAGTGAAGTTGTAAAATCTACATATAACAAGGAAATCCACATTTACAAGAGAATGTGTGTCGGATAAGAAAATTAAGGAATTTTGTTATCCATAGTGAGACACGAAAATCTCTCCTTTCTTTGAATATTTTTTTGGTTCACAAATTGCATGATATGGCACAATGTTGGGGTCTACATATTCCGAATACTTTTACATGAAGCTTTTCTGAAGAACCATTAGATATGTGAACATCATATTGTTTTATTATTTCCTTTGCATCTAGACTGAAATTGGGCTTACTCGGACTTAATTCTCATCTTTACTCATGGCTTAATTCTTATGTTTAGCTCTCCCGTACAAACCTAAAATCTTTTTTTTCTGTGTGCAAATGACCTAGATCTATTATAAAGGTAAACCAGAAATGCAAAGCATCCCATGCATAATAACATTAAGTCGAGACCCTCTACATAAGTCATTATTTTCGAAGCGCAATCTTAGGCTTAATAATGTGCAAATTTAGGCGTCTCAGATTTACCTAAAAATCACAAGACAAAAATTAGCAAATTGTGAGAATAAGCGTCGTGATCAATCCTCCTTCCCTCGACCTGATAACAAACATAGCTTTGACTGGACCTAAACAACGTCGGTGAAGTCCATGTCCTTTTTTTTGCGAGTGAAATTTGTATTACTCAACCACCAAGAAGATTACAATCAGCCGCTGCTAGTTCTACCGCAACAGAGGAACCAGATCCTAGCCAAGTCATTGTTCTTCCCTCTATGCGTGCAAAATTTGCCAAGCTATCACTAACCTTATTAACATGGCGGCTAACATGAGTAATACAACATTCACGAAGTGACATGAGATATCTAATCTCCTTAACTAAGGAAGCATAAATCGACCTATCTTGTTCTCGTCCTTTGATCATCTTGACTGCCACAAGTGAGTCCATCTCAATGATGACCGGAAGTTCGCTTCTCTGGATCGCTAGGGATAAGCCTTCCATGCACGCCTCTAGGACAATATGGCTAGTGAGGAGAGCTTGTTATAGTTGAAGATTATTCTTAACAGAGCCGCCTCTAGGACAATATCTTGATGCTTGTTTGACATGGCATTAGATGAGCTTCAATGGGGGATACTGCAGCGAGGACAATAGGAAGAGGAAGAACAAGGGTAAACCATTGAATCCAGATCGCGGATGACAATAGGAGGAGGAAGAGAACAAGGGTAAACCAGAGAAAAGAGATTCTACCATGCATGGGATATCCCATGCATGGCCAAACCGTTCATCTTGTAGGAGATTGGTGCACTTATCCCATGTATTCATTATTTTATCTATAGCCATCTGACAATTTTATGGAGCAAGGCTGTAGCAGAGTATTATGCTAGGTCGATGCACTATATTCCTACTAGTTCTCTCTCCGACACACTAGTATATGGATTTTATTTTCAGTCTGATAAACTTCGAACAAATATATTTTAAAATAAATATAGGATGAATAATCTGTATGAATGTGTGTCTTTCTTTCAATGATATGTTCGAAACAAATTCAATATTTGATATTTTTTGCCAGTTTTGAATTTTGAGTTTTTGAAACACAGTGAAACATGTGCAAAAATAGATTATTACATGATGATGGTTTTCGCGTGGATATGTAACTACGTTTGTGTACTTGCACACATTAGTAAGTTTAATAACAACGAAAAATAACTTCTACAAATTGGCATAAAACAAGGCTAACAATCATTGGTTTTATTGTTTCATCAACTTTTAAAATTCATATTTTAAGAAAGATCTCGTCGCCAGAAACGGAAATATGTAAGACCATAAATAAACAAAATTATTTAAAAACTACGACGGTTTTAAATATGAGACTGAACTTAAAATGCATCAGTGGATTGAGGAGAGAGAGGGAGAATCTAGGGGGTTGTAGGGGGTAGGATGGAGTAGGTTTGGCGCAGATGTAGCTTTGTGTCGTATGGACGACAAGGCTTCATTGCTTGTGCGGTTTCCGGCCTAGTTTTTTTTTTATACCGAGCACCGCTATGTTTCGTTTACGACCGGGAGCTGAATCAATTTTTTCCAAATAAATTCAGGTGGAAAGTTTTTCTCCCCTGAAAAAACTAGGAGTACAAATTATCGGCCGGTGGCACATGCGAGCAACCGGGGGCAGGAGGAGCACCGGCCGGTGTTGCACGAGACGGGCAATTGCATGAGCCGCCGAGGCTTGGCACACGCCCACGCACGGGCACTGGCAGGCATGGGGACAGCAGGAGCTCCCTGACCCTGCCATTTTCACCAACCCAGCCAGCCAAAGCACCCGACACGTCTGGACCCTGCAATGGCTGCAAGCACATCACTAGCAATGCTCCGGCATCTGCGCCCATTTTTTTGTTCTCCAAAGGATCGTCTTTTCTCCGGGCAAAACAAGATCTCTGTCATTTTTCTTCCACGTGTATACCACCATTGCTTTGTATCTACTCCTTCCGTTCCAAATTACTCGTCGCGGAAATGAATATATCTAAAATTAAAATACATCTAGATACATCCATACTTGCGACAAATAATTCAAAACGGAAGGAGCAGTTACTACGAGAATGGTATTTGCCATCGTCGATGTTGTGTAGTGTAATTCGACAAGCATGTTTCCAAACCCAAATTAGAGAAACGCAAAAAAAATCAATCTTTATATGTATGTAGGTAAAAGTCAGCCTTGCATTAATTTCGCTTGCAAAAGGAAAGAAATCACTCGGAAAATCTTTGAAACTCTTGCAATTATGGAAATCATATGCATGTGTGTGCTTGTATTGGATATCAATTTTGTAATCACATGAGTTTGTTGTATCTTGTGTAAATCCTACTACCTTCGTTCCTAAGTACTCCCTCCATTCGAAATTACTCGCCGTGGTTTGGAACCGAGGGAGTATAAGTCTTTTTTGTGTATTCTAATACAGACTATACACGGAGTAAAATGAGTGAATCTACACTCTAAAATACTACATCTATATACAACCATATGTAGTCCGCATTGAAATCTAAAAAAGCTTATACTTAAATATGGAGGGAGTATCATATAAATTACTCCCTCCGTTCGGAATTACTTGTCATAAAAATGGATGTATCTACAACTAAAATATATCTAGCTATATCTATTCTTTGAATGAGTAATTCCGAACAGAGGAAGTAGTGAACATGAACCATGTCAATGTTTCAAACCTCGGCTTCCATTCCATAGAACGCCACCAGCACAATTAATATCACAAGACGACGTGCATGATCAATGTCAATGTTGAAACTTGCACGCCGTGCATGCAGATGGACTCTCTCTCTTTCCTCTCTCCGAAAAACCGTAGAAAAGCCGGTGCGGAAGTGGAACAAAGAGACAAGCATCCTGGTGCGGTGCTGTGCTGCTGTACAAGAGATCGTATCATGCTGCAGCCTTTGCAGCAGATCGGCGATCGCCTCGCAGGCCAGCTTTTTCAGGAGAGAAGTTTGGGCTTTTCACGCAAGAAAGGCTTTTGCTTGCCCTCTGCAATGCCTATCCATTATGTCGATACAAAGCTGCTCCTACGTTTTCTGTGGTTCGCCGCTTGATCCAAACAATTCAAATTTGCTTTGAGCTTCACCCATCACAATCTTCTCTCTATATAAATCATTTTTGGGAGTACCTAGAACTCATCTAGATAAGACGTAATTTGGTCTCATTCACCTGAAAAATAAGAACGGATACAACCCACGTCAGCACACACGCATCTTATAACACCACATTCAATGGCTATAAAAAGTGAACGAGACCAAATTAAATCTCATCTAGATGAGTTCTAGCAAAACTGATCATTTTTTCCCTTATTATTCGTCCATATTTTTTCATCTAGAAATGGGTAAATGCCAGAAATTTTGTAACGGAAGCATCTCTGGAGTAAAAATGGGCTTTCTTTTCAGAGAGAGGGAGTCAAAAAGAACCTGACGACCGGTGGCGGCAACAGTGCTACGTGACAAACAAGTTTGAGAACGCAGGCCTCCACGGGGTCGTCTCATCCACAGCCCGAACCCTCTCTCTCTCTCTCTCTCTCTCTCGTCCTCCTCTGCCTCCCCGAAAACCCCCGAGAACCTCACGCCCTCCCCCCACGGCGCTGCGATGGCGGCGGAGCACGACGGGGCGGCCGGCGGCAGGAGGAAGAAGACGGTCCGGTCGGAGGTCCTCGGCGTGTACCGGCTGCAGCGCGGCAAGTACCGGGCGCGGATCTGGGACCCGTCGCGGCGCGCCATGAAGAACCTCGGCGCCTTCGCCACCGCCCAGGAGGCCGCCAGGGCCTACGACGCCGCCGCTGTCGGCCTGCACGGCGCCGCCACGGCCCTCACCTACTTCCGCCAGCACACGGCCGATGGAGACGGCGACGCGCCGCTCTTGCACGTCGACGCGGACGCCAAGGCCGATGGCGGCGACGCGCCGGTCCTGCGCGTCTCGTGCGTGGGCGAGGACGTCGGCGCCGTGGAGTCGCGCCCAGGCCGGGATGCGGCGGAGAGCGCCGTGGAGAGGAAGGCGCCGCTCAGGCCGCTCGCCCGGACCGTGTTCCGCCGCGTGCGCCGGAGGCCGGGCGGCAAGTGTGCGGCGAGGATCAGGTGCCCAAAGGGGGGAGCTCGGAGGTACCTCGGCGGCTTCAGCACCGCCGAGGAGGCCGCCAGAGCCTACGCCGCGTCGGCGGTGAAGCTGCGCGGCGCGATCGGCCTGAAGAAGGCGCGCGCGGCTGGGGAGGTCGGCTTCAAAGGTCAGGCCGGAAGGAAGGCGGCGGCGGCTAAGTCAAAGTCGAGGTCGAGGTCGGGCTCTCTGCCGGTGTTCCGCCGCGTGCGCCAGGCAGGGGGCGGCAAGAAGTACTCTGCGCGCATCTGGGACCCGGCGCGGCGAGCGAAGCTGTTTCTCGGAGCCTTCGACACGGCGGAGGAGGCCGCCGGAGCGTACGACGCGGAGGCCGTCAGGCTGCGCGGCGCCAAGGCCAAAACCAACCTGAAGCAGCAGCCCACGGCGAGGAAGAAGGCGGCGGCGGCGGGAAGGACGGGCGCCGGGACCAAGTTCCGCGGCGTGCACCGGAAGCCCAACGGCAAGTACGCGGCGCAGATCAGGCACGCCGGGGAGAATTCTCGGTGGCTCGGCCTCTTCGGCACCGCCGAGGACGCCGCCAGAGCGTACGACGCCGCGGCCGTCAAGCTGCATGGCGTGAAGGCCGTAACCAACTTCAAGCAACCACCCATGGCCGCCGTTGATGACGGCGAGGAGTCGCCCATGGACCTCAACGACGTCCGGGAGCTGCGTGGCGTGACGGCCAAAACCAACCTCAACCAGCCACCCATGGTCGCCGGCTCTGCTGATGACGGCGAGGAGTCGCGCATGGACCTCGCCGACAACGACTTCCCCGAGCAGACGGCGCTCGACCTCTTCTCGGGCAGCATCACCGCAGACGCGCAGCTCGACGATGTGTTCGCCGACTTGCCGCCGTTGGATTTGCAGCAGGTGGACGAGCTCCTCATGGACATGGACTTCGCCAATATGATGCCTTGACTCGCGTGGGTTCGTCCGGCGTAGAACAGAACAGAGACGAAATGCGGCAAATTTTGTCAGGGGCTTTGAATTGCACAGCTGATCAAATTCTCCTTTTGTTTGAATATGAGGAAACATGAGTGCTTCATTTAGCTATAATGTTGGTTCTAGGTAATGTTATCTCTTACCCATGAATCCATGATGCGGAGCCCAACATTCACAACTTGGATTCTGTGTTAATGCAACCAATTGGATCCCCACTTGGTAACTGGATGTGACAGATTGTATTGTCAATTAGTTTGGTTTTACAAGGTTTTGAACTGATGACTTGAGCAGGCAATAAAAGATGAGATGTGTGAAAAAAATGGTGATTTGTGCGAAAAAGTCGGTGATATGTGTGGAAAAATTAGTTAGATGTGTAACCGACACCTCAGCCCCATAGGATAGCATCATGACTAAATTACATGTCACATAAATACACCTAATTTAGTCAGAAGTGTGTCGAATGAAGAGCCGAGGATATGAAATGTTTGTGAAAAATTCTGTCCCACAGAAAACATCGGGATTTCTTATCTATTTGAAAATTCAGCTGTTTACACGTGGTATTTTGCTATATTTATTACCCATGTGAAAAACATATTTTCCCTATAATGCAATGAAGAACGCACAAGGGCTTTTTACTAACAGAACAAATAATGCCATTTAACCTTTTATATTCGTAGTTTTAAATTGCCCGGGACAATGAAGCAACTGGCTTGACATGATGATGATGGTTCAAAATGGAAGATGTTCAAAGGAAACTAACATAATAATTGCACGGTAAAGCCAAGTTTGTGGTTGTGTCTGGTTTATGTCTCAAGTTGCCCTATTGAACTTTTGGCTAGTCAAAGTTTTGTTTGAGTTTTTTGTGCCCATAAGTTGGCCAACATTGTCTTCAAAATAAACTAGAGTTGGTAGTAGACCACTAGCTTGCCAAAAGCTGATAACAATCCGAACAAAAAACAAATTATCAAACATTGTCATCCAATTGCTAACTATAGTTTGGCCACAATCCAACCCCCCCCCCCCCCCCCCCCACCCACCCACAATGAAAAGGCAATGGAAAAACCTAATGTTTCTTGAAGGTAAGAGGCATGTGGGTAAAGTTTCCATAATGCACTATCATCCATTGACCAACCTTTTCCAAACTTACTTAAAATTTGTTGTGCTAAATGTCAATAGTCAGAAAAGTCTAGTTTGATTGTCAGTAATTTTAGATTGCGAAAGTCATGTACAAAAATGGCCTAAAAATGTATTTTTCACATTATGTACTAGTTTTGCGTTGTCATTAAAAATAGTGTTTGGCCTCATGTTGTGGGGATTGTGTCAATGGCCCATTGATGTAAACCACACTTGTCACCTGAGCACATCATAGAAACAACACACAATGCACACAAGTAGACCATAACAGACTGAAGATCTCTAAAAGAAGATTGCAAGATATTGTGAAAGTGGAACCCTCCTCTTTTCTGCTTGATTCAAATTGTCGATATCACCTCTATGATTTTTTAATGAGTGCTAGAAATTTCCACTAACACAATACATTTGGTATGGTCACTTGACAAGTCGATAGAAGTTATAGTATACCAAACCTTCTCTACATTGCTATGAAAATATATTAACATTGGTGACAATTTATGGAAGAAAACCTTCAAAAATAAACGCAGATGTAACAATACATGCCTATCGTATCATCAAGTTTACATCAAATTCAGTTTACACATTGAATATTATAATAAAAACACAAAAACAACTTGCGAGTGGTAGCTCCGAAAAACAACCAAAATGTTGAAGAGGTTGTAACCATAGAAAATGCTTTCCTTGTTTAGATAAAAGAAATTTTTTGAGTTATTTTGATGACATGTTAGATAATTTCACAACTAGATAATTGTATGTGCTTTGTAATGGGGGTGTAAATATTCTAGTGGGTTAGCCCTCAAGTGTGTGTCCATCATTTATACGTTAGTGTGTTAATATTTTAGTGAGTTTATGTATGCAATTGCCATGATTACATGGAATTTCATTATTAATGTGGCTAATGTGATTGTACCAAAAAATATTTGGTAATTACTTATTGGCTCATCAAAGAAAAAAAGATGTAATTTTGTTGGTCAATAACAGGTGGGACAATTGAGGCGGTTTTTCAGGAAAAGTAGTGTAAACAAACACAAATGAGAGGGAAAAAACAAATTTGGGAGAAGGAAGGGAAAAACATACATAGAAGTTGGACGAAGGAAAGAGTGAAATGGAAAGTCTGCATTCTTGAAAGTAGTATATCAAGAAGTATCTAAAAGACAAGCATTTTTTAAACAATAGCGCTTATTACCACAAAACTTCCGGTGTACATCCTGGAATGTAGGAAGGCAGAGAAACATGGTGTGGTCCCTCTCATTCACAAAAGCTAAAGTTCTTGGACATATGTCTAGTGAAGTGAGCATAAGTTCATCTATGTTGAGAAAGAAATTGCTTCTTTGAGACAAGAGCTTGAAACATTGGAACAAAACAACATGGATCATCTCCTTGTTCAGCAAAAGATGAAAAAAACTTGATGAGTTGTTATACAGGGAGAAGATGATGCGACTTCAGAGGGGTCGGCTTACTTGGTTGAAAGGTGATCTCAACACAATATTTTCACAAGAGGATGATGTGGCGATCCATGAAAATCACATTTGCCACATCCAACAATCTGATGGATTTTTGTGTGATACTCGAACAGAGATTGAACGCATGGCTATACTATACCAATAAGTGTATACAAAGGACACAACCTTCTCTGTTGAAGCAGTGTTGGCAGTACATTAAAGTTTCTGAGGATATGAACATGAAAATTAGTGCCACTTTATCGGATGAGGAGATTTCTGATGCACTATTCCAAATAGGCCCACATAATGTCCTGGCCCAGACGACTTCTGTCGGTGTCAAAACCGGCGGATCTCGGGTAGGGGGTCCCGAACTGTGCGTCTAAGGCGGATGGTAACAGGAGGCGGGGGACACGATGTTTGCCCAGGTTCGGGCCCTCTTGATGGAGGTAATACCCTACGTCCTGCTTGATTGATATTGATAATATGAGTATTACAAGAGTTGATCTACCACGAGATCGGAGAGGCTAAATCCTAGAAGCTAGCCTATGGTATGATTCTTGTTGTCCTACGGACTAAACCCTCTGGTTTATATAGACACTAGAGGGGGCTAGGGTTACACAGAGTCGGTTACAAGGGAGGAGATCTACATATCTGTATTGCCAAGCTTGCCTTCTACGCCAAGGAAAGTCCCATCCGGACACGGGACGAAGTCTTCAATATTGTATCTTCATAGTCCAACAGTTCGGCCAAAGGATATAATCCGGCTGTCCGGAGACCCCCTAATCCAGGACTCACTCAGTAGCCCCCGAACCAGGCTTCAATGATGATGAGTTCGGCGCGCAGATTGTCTTCGGCATTGCAAGATGGGTTCTTTTCCAAATTTTGAATATATGCTGAGTAGTGTCTGGCTCCCCATAAATGTTGCACTTCTTGGCTTCTGTGCCCAATAAGGGCTATCTTCCACGTGTCGAGCGAATGCGAGGAGCCAGGGCATTTTTACATTTGCCACCCTAGCCATGTAAGTAAACTGTCTATTAAAGAGACGGGGATTCTTAGATCCAGACCACACCATCCTCCCGCGGCGAGTATCCATCGGAGTGCGCTCGGAAAAATCCATTCCAACATGGCCGGCCATCGCAGCTCCTCCTCCCTCTCCCGTAGCCCTAAGCCCGGTGATTTGGAGAAATGCTCCGTCCCGCATAGTCAGTTAGTAGAGTTGCAGACCCAGGGATTTCTCCCTCCAGCGTACATGGTCCCCGTTCGAGCCGGGCTCGCCACCTATAATGGCGGGGAGCAAGCGGAGAGCTTCCCCAATCCCTCCAAGGGGGAGCGGGTATGCCTTGTCCCTTATTTACTAAGGGGACTTGGATTTCCAATCCATCCGTTCCTCCGCGGGCTCCTGGAGTTTTATGGCCTCCAGTTGCATAATTTCACCCCCGCTTCCATATTACACATCGCCGGTTATGTTGCCCTTTGTGAGCTGTTTCTGGGCTACGAAGCTCATTTCGAGTTGTGGAAGAGGCTATTCTGCCTTGTGCCCCGTACACAGAAGGGGTCAATATATCAGGTGGGCGGAGCCGAAATATGGCGCATCGCCGGGACCAGATACCTATCCGGTACCCCGAAGAAGACGTCTGAAGACTGGCCTTCGGAGTGGTTTTACATGGAGGACGTCCCCCTTCCAGATCCTATTCAGATGGGTCTTCCCGAGTTCGACAATGCCCCTTTGAAGAAACACCAAAGCTGGCGCCCACAGAGCCCTCAGGAGGAAGATAATAGAGAAGTCCTTTACCTGATGGGCCGGATAAAAGTGCTGGCTCAATCAGGATTGACAATAATCGAGGTTATGTCAATATGTACAATGCGGGGGGTGCAGCCACTTCAATATCGAGGGCACCCCATGTGGCGCTTTAACGGGGAAGATGATGCCACCCGCTGCGGGCGTAAGGGACCGGACTCAGTTGCTGCTCTAGCAAAAATTCTGTCCAATCTATTCAAGGGAGAGGTAGAGGAGTTCACCCGTATTAAGCCACGGGATGGATTCTCTCTGTACAACCCCCAAGCTGGGTGAGCTGTCACTTTTTACTCCCAACCTTCCCGCATTCTTTGTCATAAATACTCACCTTGCCGTTTCATGGCAGGAACTACGAAAAGTTGTAAGGGAGATCAACATCCCACCTCCACAACCGGAGGACCCTGACCGGGCCCTCGATCCCGGACTCGAAGAGGATCCGGACATATTTGTGGAGCTGATCGACAGGGCATTCTATCAATTGAGCTGCGATGATGCCATGGTGGCCATCATAGCCGACTATCCTGGGCTACTCCCTGCATCGCATGTAAGAAAAACCGGAGTCCCAACTTCCGAGAAGGATCCCCTTTTATGCATTTCACCTACCGTACACATATGGTGTTTTATAGGGAAGGCCCTTGGGGCGCCATGCCGAACCCGCAGTGACTCGCCAACAAGGGGCACTGAAGCCGGGTAGGCTAAAAAGGAAGGCGGTCAGGACTGAGACACCGGCACAGAGGTATGATACAGAACCTTGCTCCGTGGTTGTCATCTTGCTTAAAATATAATGACGTCCATGTTCCCTAGTAGGAAAAACGCTCGCCGGACTATATCCGGAGAGGTTGCCGATCACGCCTCCACCAGTCGGGCTCCAGGGCCGGATATAGAGGCGGAAGCTAACACGGGGCGAATGCCGGATGCTCCTCCTACAGAGGATGCGGATAGACTATCCGCTACATATTCTGAAGTGGAGAGCGCCATGAACCACAGGCGTCGCCGGGCCGTACTTCGTGACGCTTGTTTATCCCAAGAGGCGTTTGATGCCTTCAACTCAGGAGACACGTACATCCGTGCTGCTCAAAACGGTCTTGCCAAAGCCACCGGCCAGTATGTAAAGGATATACGGGTAAGAAAATCTGACGATTATATATATCAGTAGCCCCTGAGACTTGAAACAGTTGACACAACTGATTTAAGGATAATTAATTGTGCAGGTTCTTACAGAGAAGAATACCCAATTGTCTCAAGAGCTGGAAGAGTGCAAAGCCCGGCTACGAGCCGCGGTTGCCGCATTGAAGGAGTCCGAGAAGACCCCTCTGGTAACACTTGTTCTCATTGCAAAGAATGATATGTACCGGATAGTATGTGGCAGGCATGCAAAGCTAACAATAGATGTTGCAGATGACTCTGGAGTGAATCCGGGGGCCGTGCCGGAGAATGCGCAACGTGCTGATCGACAGCTAAATGCTGGCGAGCGCATGCTTACGCGGGTCAGGCAGGATAAAAATAATCTCCAGGATGCCAATATCCGGCTGGGCGTGGAATTGAAAGATATCCGAGCCCAACTTGCGGACTCCGTGAAGGAGAATAAGCAGCTTCGACGCGGCATTTTCAGTAAGTGCTTGAACGAACTTTTTAAAAAGTTCGGCGAACAAGCCGGCTAACAGAGTTATGTTTGCAGGTATGCTGATGGGTCGTCCCGTGGAGGAGATGTCGGGTCTGCGGGTGATCTTCTACCAGAGCTTTCACGACTGCACGAACAAGTTCGGCAGGTGATGCAGGGTATTTCCCAAGCCTTGTGGCCATCCACCTCCCCGCTAGGAGGCATGGGGGAGCTTATAGAGAAGCTCAAGGGAGCACGACGGCGCTTCTGATTATGGAAGATATCAGCCTGCTGACAAGGTGCAAGGGAATCCTGGGCCATGGTGAAGACGCGATATACCAAAGCTGACCCAAACCACATGGCCGAGGTCGGACCTATGGGGCCTGATGGGAAAGAGATCCCCGTCAGTTTGGTGTATGACCAAGTAGAATTAGCCGCAAAGTATTCCCAACAGGATTGTAGGCTACACAGCCTGTTGGATGGTATAGAAGAAGAATTTAGTCAGTCTTAGTGACTATGTACTTGAAGTGACATATATTATGTCCCTAGCCGGATTGTAAATCATTTGTCATGGCGGACCTTTTCGCTTCGACCTCTGGACCCGATAGTCCGGAGTGTATCCGAATACTCGCTCGGTTATGTAAAAACCGGGGTATGCGTGGAAACCAGGCGTAGGGGTCATAAGTGCTTGAATAGACAAGTGCCCAACTAGCTATGTTATATTACATGGATAGTAAGAAACATCTTCCAGGGAGAATAGTTCCGTTAAGGGTTCCTTTCCCTGGGTACGCTGCCCTACCTAATGTGCATGTCCGAACTGCGAAAAGAGACGCAAGCTATAAACATCTGGGGGGCATGTATCAAAGTAAATAAAAGTCGTCTTTTGTTCACCAACCGAATATTCCCTTAAGAACGCTAGCTTTCGTCTTCACCCAGTCTGAGGTACACATCCGGCTGACCCGACAGTAACAATCGCAGAGGTGCTCCCCTTATGCCCTAGCCGAATTAACGGGAACGTAGGGCATAAATACAAGAGCCAGGCAACCCAGCTTGGCCAAAACTTAAGTCATATCGATGCATATAATGGCAAAAAAGGTACATGCGGAAGAATAACACATGTGTGGGGCATAAATTCCAGAAAAATAGTTATATTAAGCTTCTGTATAAGAAGCCCCCAGGTATAATGAGCACGGTTAGCGCGTCAAGATTGTGTAGTCAAGACACAAGTTAGCCTTTTAAGGCCTTGAGGAGAAGAAAAAAGACGAGAGAAAGAGAGAAAAGACAGGTAACGGATATGCAAAAAAAGACGGGGGTAAGGAGACGAACATAGAGTCCGGCGCTAGGCATAGAATCTTTGGAGTCTGGCTGCATTCCATGGGTTTGGCTCGAGTCAATTGTCCGATGCATCCTACAGACGGTATGCTCCACCGGTCAGAACCTGGTCAGTAATGAAGGGACCTTCCCATTTGGGCTTGAGCTTGTTATTTTTCTTCTCCGACAGGTGTAGAACTAGTTCGCCAATGTTATAAGTTTTGGCCCGTACTTCTATGCTTTGATACCTTCGAGCCTGTTGCTGATAGAATGCTGAATGGGCTTTGCCACGTCGCGCTCCTCCTCGAGGGCGTCCAAACTATCCTACCGATCGAGCTTGGCCTCTTTCTCTTCGTACATGCGCACTCGAGGTGAGCCATGAATTATGTCGCAAGGTAGAACCGCCTCTGTGCCGTACACCATAAAAAACGGTGTGTATCCGGTAGTACTATTCAGCATGGTCCGCAGCCCCCATAGTACAGAGTCGAGCTCCTCTACCCAGTGCGTGTTTGATTCCTTTAAGGACCGCACTAATCTGGGTTTGATGCCGCTCATAATAAGACCATTTGCTCGCTCGACTTGACCGTTAGTTTGCGGATGATAGACAGAAGCATAATCGAGCTTGATGCCCATGTTGCTGCACCAAAGTTTTACCTCATCAGCTGTAAAGTTTGTGGTGTTGTCAGTGATGATGCCGTGGGGGATGGCATAACGGTGTACAATCCCAGATATGAAGTCTATCATCGGTCCGGATTCATCCGTTTTAACGGGTTTGGCTTTTATCCATTTGGTGAATTTATCCACCATGACCAGTAAGTATTTTTTCTTATGGGTTCCCCCTTTGAGGGGTCCGACCATATCAAGCCCCCAGACCGCAAAGGGCCAAGTAATGAGGATTGTTTGGAGAGCGGTAGGCAACATATGGCTTTGGTTTGCAAAAAGCTGACAACCGATGCAATGTTGGACCAAATCCTGTGCATTTGCTCGGGTCGTCGGCCAATAGAAACCTGTACGGAAGGCCTTGCTTACAAGGGCCCGGGCTACGGCGTGGTGACCGCCGAGTCCCGCTTGGATTTCTGCCAAAAGCTTCCGCCCTTCCTCTTCGGTTATGCACCTTTGAAGGACTCCGGTAGTGCTTTTTCTTATAAAGCTCTCCCTCATGGACCTTGTAGGCTTTAGATCGCCGCACTATGCAGCGTGCCTCATTTTGGTCCTCGGGTAGTTCCTGCCTGGTTAGGTAGGCCAGGACTGGTTCTGTCCACGGGGCGATGATGACCATTATCACGTGGGCTGAAGGTGTTATTTCGTTGGTGGAGCCTCCGATTGTGTCAGAGTGTTCGGTATCTGGAGTTGTGGCCGGGTCCGGACTATTGTTACCGGTGTCCCCTTCCCATACTATGGATGGCTTAAACATCTTTTCCAAGAAGATGTTAGGTGGGACAGGGTCGCGCTTAGCGCCGATATGGGCGAGGATATTTGATGCCTGATTGTTTTCCTGAGCCACATGGTGGAATTCAAGCCCCTCGAACCGAGCTGGCATTTTGAGGACGGCGTTGCGATATGCCGACATTTTCGGATCCTTGGCATCGGAATCTCCGTTTATTTGAGATATTGCGAGGTTCGAGTCCCACGCACCTCCAGGCATTGAATGCCCATGGAAACCGCCATCCGGAGACCATGTAATAGGGCCTCGTATTTGGCTGTGTTGTTGGAGTCTGTGTATAGTATTTGGAGTACGTATTGGACTGTATCTCCGGTGGGGGACGTCAGGACGACGCTGGCCCCCAGACCAGCCAGCATTATAGAGCCGTCAAAGTGCATGATCCAATTGGAGTACGTGCCATACTCTTTAGGGAGTTCGGCTTCTGTCCATTCGGTGACGAAATCGGCCAGTACTTGCGACTTAATGGCTCGCCGTGGTCGATATGTTATGTCGAACGGGAGGAGCTCGATAGCCCATTTGGCAATCCGGCCTGTGGCATCGCAGTTGTTTATTATGTCATTGAGTAGTACTTCTGAGGCCACCATAATTGAACACTCTTGAAAGTAGTGTTGTAATTTCCGGGATGCCATGAATACCGCGTATGCTATCTTTTGATAATGTGGGTACCGTGATTTGCATGGGGTGAGGACAGTGGATACATAATATACCGGCTTTTGAAGTGGGAATTTATGTCCGTCCGTCTCTCATTCGACGACGAGCACTGCGCTTACAACTTGGTGAGTTGCCGCTATATGTAACAACATTGGTTCGCCGATATTTGGCGCGGCCAAGATTGGGTTAGTGGCCAGGATGGCTTTTATTTCTTCCAATCCGGCCGTGGCTGCGTCCGTCCACTGAAAGTGTTCGGTGCGCCGAACAAGGCGATAAAGGGGGAGTGCCTTTTCTCCTAATCGGGAGATAAAGCGGCTTAAGGCCGCCACACATCCAGTTAACTTATGGATTTGCTTGAGGTCAGCTGGGATGGCCAACTGCGACAGAGCTCGGATATTAGCCGGATTTGCTTCAATTCCTCTACTGGAGACGATGAAGCCGAGGAGCTTTCCGGCGGGCACGCCGAAAACGCATTTTTCCCGATTGAGCTTAATGTCGTATGTTCGGAGATTGTTGAACGTGAGCCTCAAGTCATCTATTAAGGATTCAACATGTATGGTTTTTAACAACCACATTGTCTGCGTATGCCTCCACTGTTTTGCCGATCTGCTTTTCCAGACATGTCTGAATCATGCGCTGATACGTTGCGTCAGCGTTTTTTTGAGCCCGAAGGGCATTGTGTTAAAACAGAAGGGGCCGTATGGAGTGATAAATGCCGTTGCGGTTTGATCGGACTCCGCCATCTTAATTTGGTGGTAACCGGAGTATGCGTCGGGGAAGCACAATGAGTCGTGTCCTGCGGTAGCGTCGATAATTTGATCGATGTGAGGGAGGGGGAAGGGATCCTTTGGGCAAGCCATATTAAGGTCCTTGAAGTCGACGCATAGGCGCCAGGATTTGTCCTTCTTTGGTACCATCACCAGGTTTGCTAGCCAGTCCGGATGTTTTATTTCTCTAATGAATCCGGCCTCCAGTAACTTGGCTAGCTCCTCTCCCATGGCTTGTCGCTTAGATTCAGAGAAACGCCAAAGAGTCTGATTGACCGGCTTGAATCCTTTTAGGATGTTAAGACTATGCTCGGCCAACCTGCGTGGGATTCCTGGCATGTCCGAAGGATGCCAGGCGAATATGTCCCAATTCTCACGCAGGAACTCCCGTAGTGCGGCGTTAACATCGGGGTTTAACTGTGCCCCGATGGATGCTGTTTTTGTGGGGTCCGTTGGATGGACTTGGAATTTGACTATTTCATCCGCTGGTGTA
The DNA here is from genome assembly GCA_963921465.1 of Triticum timopheevii. Taxonomy (NCBI): domain Eukaryota; kingdom Viridiplantae; phylum Streptophyta; class Magnoliopsida; order Poales; family Poaceae; genus Triticum; species Triticum timopheevii. The sequence goes on from OY997262.1 coordinate 9,642,234, forward strand.
AAAGAGGTGGACTTGGATCTTTTGTCGAGTATCACATCATCCTTGTCCACCGTGGAGCGCAGCGCAGTTAATTCCTCCGCCGCAAGGGCTTCGGATAATGCCTCGAGGGCCAGTGCGGCTGTTTTGTTTTCGGCGCGGAGTGCTATGTCCGGATCACTAGCTAGAGTGATGATTCCATTGGGCCCGGGCATTTTGAGCCTCATGTACCCGTCATGGGGTATGGCTTGGAAGACCGTGAATGCTTCCCGCCCTAGAAGGGCGTGGTATCCGCTACTGAACGGGGCCATTTGGAATGTACTTTCTTCGGACCTGTAGTTCTTCGGAGTGCGGAATACAACATCTGGTGTGATTTTCCCAGCACAACGTGCCTCCCGACTGGGGATGATTCCCGGGAAGGTCGTGCTGCTTTGCTCAATATTGTTTCTGTCTATTTCCAATTTTTGAAGAGTCTCCTCATAAATGAGGTTTAGTCCACTGCCGCTGTCCATGAGCACTTTAGTAAGCCGAAAGCCGTCCACAATTGGACTGAGGACCAAGGCAGCTGGTGCTCGGGTTGTTCGGAATTTAGGTTCGTCACTGGCATTGAACGTGATAGCCGTGTCACTCCATGGATTTATTGCTGCCACGTGGCAGACTTCGGCAAGGCTACGGAGTGCTCGCTTACGCCTATTATTTGAGGTGAAGGTCTCAAAGACTGTCAATACTGTATTGTTATCCATGGGATGATGCTCTGCGGTGTTTTTAATGAGGAGATCCTCACCGCTCTTGGCCACCTGCCGGAGTACCCAACATGCTCTAAGGCTGTGTGTTGGTATGGTATCCGTTGTACTATGAATTTTGCAGGGTCCGTTAAGCCATCCCTCCAATACGGTTCCACGCCCTGTAGTGGGCTTTTGCTTCTTTGTAATTGAGTCGGGCGACTTATGCGAGTGCACCCTTTTAGTTCGGACTGGGGTTTTTGTCAGAGCCGGATTATCCCAAAATTTTGTTTGGGTTTTCCAGGCGCTTTCCATCGCACAGTACTGATACGTCCATTTTGCATCATGCTTTTATATCGATATTTATTGCATTATGGGCTGTTATTTCACATTATGTCACAATACTTATGGCTATTCTCTCTTACTTTACAAGGTTTACATAAGGAGGGAGAATGCCGGCAGCTGGAATTCTGGGCTGGAAAAGGAGCAAATATTAGAGACCTATTCTGCACAACTCCAAAAGTCCTGAAACTCCACGGAACACCTTAGAATAAATAATGAAAAATCCTCGCCAAAGATGAAGACCAGGGGGCCCACACCCTTCTCACGAGGGTGGGGGCGCGCCCCCTGCCTCGTGGGCCCCCTGGTGGCTCTCCGATGACCATCTTCTCCTATATGAAGTCTTTCGTCGAGAATAAAATAGGAAGCAACCTTTCGGGATGAAACTCCGCTGCCATGAGGTGGAACCTTGGTGGATCCAATCTAGAGCTCCGGCAGAGCTGTTCTGCCGGGGAAACTTCCCTCCCGGAGGGGTAAATCATCGCCATCGTCATCACCAATGCTCCTCTCATCGGGAGAGGGCAATCTCCATCAACATCTTCATCAGCACCATCTCATCTCAAAACCCTAGTTCATCTCTTGTATCTGATTCTTGTCTTCAAGTCCGGGATTGGTGCTAGTGAAGGAAATATGCCCTAGAGGCAATAATAATGTTATTATTTTATTTCCTTATATCATGATAAATGTTTATTATTCATGCTAGAATTGTATTATCCGGAAACATAATACTTGTGTGAATACATAGACAAACTAAAACGTCACTAGTGTGCCTCTACTTGACTAGCTCGTTAATCAAAGATGGTTATGTTCCCTAACTATAGACATGTGTTGTCATTTGATTAACGGGATCACATCATTAGGAGAATGATGTGATTGACATGACCCATTCCATTAGCTTAGCGCCTGATCGTTTAGTATGTTGCTATTGCTTTCTTCATGACTTATACATGTTCCTATGACTATGAGATTATGCAACTCCCTTTTGCCGAAGGAACACTTTGTGTGCTACCAAAAGTCACAACGTAACTGGGTGATTATAAAGGAGCTCTACAAGTGTCTCCAAAGGTACATGTTGGGTTGGCGTATTTCGAGATTAGGATTTGTCACTCCGATTGTCGGAGAGGTATCTCTGGGCCCTCTCGGTAATGCACATCACATAAGCCTTGCAAGCATTGCAACTAATAAGTTAGTTGTGAGATGATGTATTACGGAACGAGTAAAGAGACTTGCCGGTAACGAGATTGAACTAGGTATTGAGATACCGATGATCGAATCTCGGGCAAGTAACATACCGATGACAAAGGGAACAACGTATGTTGTTATGCGGTCTGACCGATAAAGATCTTCGTAGAATATGTAGGAGCCAATATGAGCATCCAGGTTCCGCTATTGGTTATTGACTGGAGACATGTCTCGGTCATGTCTACATTGTTCTCGAACCCGTAGGGTCCGCACGCTTAAAGTTAGCATGACAGTTTCATTATGAGTTTATATATTTTGATGTACCGAAGGAGTTCGGAGTCCCGGATGTGATCACGGACATGACGAGGAGTCTCGAAATGGTCGAGACATAAAGATTGATATATTGGAAGCCTATGTTTGGACATCGGAAGTGTTCCGGGTGAAATCGGCATTTTACCGGAGTACCGGGAGGTTACCGGAACCCCCCGGTAACCTAATGGGCCTTAATGGGCCTAGTGGAGGAAGAGGAGAGGAGGCCTAGTGGCTGCCGCGCCCCCCCAAGTCCGAATTGGACAAGGAGGGGGGGCGGCGTCCCCCTTTCCTTTCTTCCCTCTCCTACTTCCCCCCAAGTCCTAATCCAACTAGGGAAAGGGAGGGGAGTCCTACTCCTGGTAGGAGTAGGACTCCTCCTACGCGCCTCCTCCTAGGGCCGGCCGCACCCCCCTTGGCTCCTTTATATACGGGGGAAAGGGGCACCCCTAGAGAGAAGTTGATCTCTAAGATCGTTCTCTTAACCGTGTGCGGTGCCCCCTTCCACCATAGTCCTCGATAATATTGTAGTGGTGCTTAGGTGAAGCCCTGCGATAGTTGAACATCAAGATCGTCACCGCGCCGTCGTGCTGACGGAACTCTTCCCCGACACTTTGCTGGATCGGAGTCCGGGGATCGTCATCGAGCTAAACGTGTGCTAGAAACTCGGAGGTGTCGTAGTTTCGGTGCTTGATCGATCGGGCCGTGAAGACGTACGACTACATCAACCGCGTTGTCATAACGCTTCCGCTGTCGGTCTACGAGGGTACGTAGATCACACTCTCCCCTCTCGTTGCTATGCATCACCATGATCTTGCGTGTGCGTAGGAATTTTTATGAAATTACTACGTTCCCCAACAGTGGCATCCGAGCCTAGGTTTTATGCGTTGATGTTATGCACGAGTAGAACACAAGTGAGTTGTGGGCGATATAAGTCATACTGCTTACCAGCATGTCATACTTTGGTTCAGCGGTATTGTTGGACGAAGCGGCCCAGACCGACATTACGCGTACGCTTACGCGAGACCGGTTCTCCCGACGTGCTTTGCACAAAGGTGGCTAGCGGGTGTCAGTTTCTCCAACTTTAGTTGAACCAAGTGTGGCTACGCCCGGTCCTTGCGAAGGTTAAAACAACACCAACTTGACAAACTATCATTGTGGTATTGATGCGTAGGTAAGAACGGTTCTTGCTAAGCCTGTTGCAGCCACGTAAAACTTGCAACAACAAAGTAGAGGACGTCTAACTTGTTTTTGCAAGGCATGTTGTGATGTGATATGGTCAAGACATGATACTAAATTTTATTATATGAGATGATCATGTTTTGTAACTGAGTTATCGGCAACTGGCAGGAGCCATATGGTTGTCGCTTTATTGTATGCAATGCAATTGCGCTGTAATGCTTTACTTTATCACTAAGCGGTAGCGATAGTCGTGGAAGCATAAGATTGGCGAGATGACAATGATGCTATGATGATGATCAAGGTGTCGTGCCGGTGACAATGGTGATCATGACGGTGCTTCGAAGATGGAGATCACAAGCACAAGATGATGATGGCCATATCATATCACTTATATTGATTGCATGTGATGTTTATCTTTTATGCATCTTATCTTGCTTTGATTGACGGTAGCATTTTAAGATGATCTCTCACTAATTACCAAGAAGTGTTCTCCCTGAGTATGCACCGTTGGGAAAGTTCTTCGTGCTGAGACACCACATGATGATCGGGTGTGATAGGCTCTACGTTCAAATACAACGGGTGCAAAACAGTTGCACACACGGAATACTCAGGTTATACTTGATGAGCCAAGCATATACAGATATGGCTCGGAACACGGAGACCGAAAGGTCGAGCGTGAATCATATAGTAGATATGATCAACATAGTGATGTTCACCAATGAAACTACTCCATCTCACGTGATGATCGGACATGGTTTAGTTGATTTGGATCACGTGATCACTTAGAGGATTAGAGGGATGTCTATCTAAGTGGGAGTTCTTTAGTAATATGATTAATTGAACTTAAATTTGTGATGAACTTAGTACCTAATAGTATCTTGCTTGTTTATGTTTGATTGTAGATAGATGGCCCGTGCTGTTGTTCCGTTGAATTTTAATGCATTCCTTGAGAAAGCAAAGTTGAAAGATGATGGTAGCAATTACACGGACTGGGTCCATAACTTGAGGATTATCCTCATTGCTGCACAGAAGAATTACGTCCTGGAAGCACCGCTGGGTGCCAGGCCTGCTGCTGGAGCAACACCAGATGTTATGAACGTCTGGCAGAGCAAAGCTGATGACTACTCGATAGTTGAGTGTGCCATGCTTTATGGCTTAGAATCGGGACTTCAACGACGTTTTGAATGTCAGGGAGCATATGAGATGTTCCAGGAGTTGAAGTTAATATTTCAAGCAAATGCCCGGATTGAGAGATATGAAGTCTCCAATAAGTTCTATAGCTGCAAGATGGAGGAGAACAGTTCTGTCAGTGAGCATATACTCAAAATGTCTGGGTATAATAATCACTTGATTCAATTGGGAGTTAATCTTCCAGATGATTGCGTCATTGACAGAATTCTCCAATCACTTCCACCTGGCTACAAGAGCTTCGTGATGAACTATAATATGCAAGGGATGAATAAGACTATTCCCGAGCTCTTCGCAATGCTAAAAGCTGCGGAGGTAGAAATCAAGAAGGAGCATCAAGTGTTGATGGTCAACAAGACCACTAGTATCAAGAAAAAGGGCAAAGGGAAGAAGAAGGGGAACTTCAAAAAGAATAGCAAGCAAGTTGCTGCTCAAGAGAAGAAACCCAAATCTGGACCTAAGCCTGAAACTGAGTGCTTCTACTGCAAGCAGACTGGTCACTAGAAGCGGAACTGCCCCAAGTATTTGGCGGATAAGAAGGATGGCAAGGTGAACAAAGGTATATGTGATATACATGTTATTGATGTGTACCTTACTAATGCTTGCAGTAGCACCTGGGTATTTGATACTGGTTCTGTTGCTAACATTAGCAACTCGAAACAAGGACTACGGATTAAGCAAAAATTGACTAAGGACAAGGTGACGATGCACGTGGGAAATGGTTCCAAAGTCGATGTGATCGCGGTCGGCACGCTACCTATACATCTACCTTTGCGATTAGTATTAGACCTAAATAATTGTCATTTGGTGCCAGCGTTGAGCATGAACATTATATCTGGATCTTGTTTGATGCGAGACGGTTATTCATTTAAATCAGAGAATAATTGTTGTTCTATTTATATGAGTAAAATCTTTTATGGTCATGCACCCATGAAGAATGGTCTATTCTTATTAAATCTCGATAGTAGTGACACACATATTCATAATGTTGAAGCCAAAAGATGTAGAGTTGATAATGATAGTGCAACTTATTTGTGGCATTGCCGTTTAGGTCATATCGGTGTAAAGCGCATGAAGAAACTCCATACTGATGGACTTTTGGAACCACTTGATTATGAATCACTTGGTACTGCGAACCGTGCCTTATGGGTAAGATGACAAAAACACCGTTCTCCGGTACTATGGAGAGAGCAATAGATTTGTTGGAAATCATACATACAGATGTATGTGGTCCGATGAATGTTGAGGCTCGTGGCGGATATCGTTATTTTCTCACCTTCACAGATGACTTAAGCAGATGTGGGTATATCTACTTAATGAAACATAAGTCTGAAACATTTGAAAAGTTCAAAGAATTTCAGAGTGAAGTTGAAAATCATCATAACAAGAAAATAAAATTCCTACGATCTGATCGTGGAGGAGAATATCTGAGTTACGAGTTTGGTGTACATTTGAAACAATGCGGAATAGTTCCGCAACTCACTCCACCCGGAACACCATAGCGTAATGGTGTGTCCGAACGTCGTAATCGTACTTTACTAGATATGGTGCGATCTATGATGTCTCTTACTGATTTATCGCTATCATTTTGGTGTTATGCTCTTGAGACGGTCGCATTCACGTTAAATAGAGCACCATCAAAATCCGTTGAGACGACGCCTTATGAACTGTGGTTTGGCAAAAAACCAAAGTTGTCATTTCTGAAAGTTTGGGGCTGTGATGCTTATGTGAAAAAGCTTCAACCTAATAAGCTCGAACCCAAATCGGAGAAATGTGTCTTCATAGGATATCCAAAGGAAACTATTGGATACACCTTCTATCACAGATCCGAAGGCAAGACTTTTGTTGCTAAATTCAGAAACTTTCTAGAGAAGGAGTTTCTCTCGAAAGAAGTGAGTGGGAGGAAAGCAGAACTTGATGAGGTAACTGTCCTTGCTCCCTTATTGGAAAGTAGTACATCACAGAAACCAGTTTCTGTGACACCTACACCAATTGGTGAGGAAGCTAATGATAATGATCATGAAAATTCAGAACAAGATACTACTGAACCTCGTAGATCAACCAGAGTAAGATCCGCACTAGAGTGGTACGGTAATCCTGTTCTAGAAGTCATGCTACTAGATCATGATGAACCTACGAACTATGAAGAAGCGATGGCGAGCCCAGATTCCGCAAAATGGCTTGAAGCCATGAAATCTGAGATGGGATCCATGTATGAGAACAAAGTGTGGACTTTCGTTGACTTGCCCAATGATCGGCAATCAATTGAAAATAAATGGATCTTCAAGAAAAAGACTGACGCTGACGGTAATGTTACTGTCTACAAAGCTTGACTTGTCGCAAAAGGTTTTCGACAAGTTCAAGGGATTGACTATGATGAGACCTTCTCACCCGTAGCGATGCTTAAGTCTGTCCGAATCATGTTAGCAATTGCCGCATTTTATAATTATGAAATTTGGCAGATGGATGTAAAAGCTGCATTCCTGAATGGATTTCTGGAAGAAGAGTTGAATATGATGCAGCCGGAAGGTTTTATCGATCCAAAGGGAACTAACAAAGTGTGCAAGCTCCAGCGATCCATTTATGGACTGGTGCAAGCCTCTCGGAGTTGGAATAAACGCTTTGATAGTGTGATCAAAGCATTTGGTTTTGTACAGACTTTTGGAGAAGCCTGTATTTACAAGAAAGTGAGTGGGAGCTCTGTAGCATTTCTGATATTATATGTAGATGACATATTACTAATCGGAAATGATATAGAATTTCTGGATAGCATAAAGGGATACTTGAATAAGAGTTTTTCAATGAAAGACCTCGGGGAAGCTGCTTACATATTGGGCATTAAGATCTATAGAGATAGATCAAAACGCTTAATTGGATTTTCACAAAGCACATACCTTGACAAAGTTTTGAAGAAGTTCAAAATGGATCAAGCAAAGAAAGGATTCTTGCCTGTGTTACAAGGTGTGAAATTGAGTAAGACTCAATGCCCGACCAATGTAGAAGATAGAGAGAAAATGAAAGATGTTCCCTATGCTTCAGCCATAGGCTCTATCATGTATTCAATGCTGTGTACCAGACCTGATGTGTGTCTTGCTATAAGTCTAGCAGGGAGGTACCAAAGTAATCCAGGAGTGGATCACTGGACAGCGGTCAAAAACATCCTGAAATACCTGAAAATGACTAAGGATATGTTTCTCATATATGGAGGTGAGAAAGAGCTCATCGTAAATGGTTACGTTGATGCAAACTTTGACACTGATCCAGACGATTCTAAATCGCAAACCGGATACGTGTTTACATTAAACGGTGGAGCTGTCAGTTGGTGCAGTTCTAAACAAAGCGTTGTGGCGGGATCTACATGTGAAGCGGAGTACATAGCTGCTTTGGAAGCAGCAAACAAAGGAGTTTGGATGAAGGAGTTCATATCCGATCTAGGTGTCATACCTAGTGCATTGGGTCCAATGAAAATCTTTTGTGACAATACTGGTGCAATTGCCTTGGCAAAGGAATCCAGATTTCACAAGAGAACCAAGCACATCAAGAGACGCTTCAACTCCATCCAGGATCTAGTCCAGGTGGGAGACATAGAGATTTGCAAGATACATACAGATCTGAATGTTGTAGACCCATTGACTAAGCCTCTTCCACGAGCAAAACATGATCAACACCAAAGCTCCATGGGTGTTGGAATCATCACTGTGTAATCTAGATTATTGACTCTAGTGCAAGTGGGATACTGAAGGAAATATGTCGTAGAGGCAATAATAATGTTATTATTTTATTTCCTTATATCATGATAAATGTTTATCATTCATGCTAGAATTGTATTATCCGAAAACATAATACTTGTGTGAATACATAGACAAACTAAAATGTCACTAGTGTGCCTCTACTTGACTAGCTCGTTAATCAAAGATGGTTATGTTTCCTAACTATAGACATGTGTTGTCATTTGATTAATGGGATCACATCATTAGGAGAATGATGTGATTGACATGACCCATTCCATTAGCTTAGCACCTGATCGTTTAGTATGTTGCTATTGCTTTCTTCATGACTTATACATGTTCCTATGACTATGAGATTATGCAACTCCCGTTTGCCGAAGGAACACTTTGTGTGCTACCAAACGTCACAACGTAACTGGGTGATTATAAAGGAGCTCTACAGGTGTATCCAAAGGTACATGTTGGGTTGGCGTATTTCGAGATTAGGATTTGTCACTCCGATTGTCGGAGAGGTATCTCTGGGCCCTCTCGGTAATGCACATCACATAAGCCTTGCAAGCATTGCAACTAATAAGTTAGTTGTGAGATGATGTATTACAGAACGAGTAAAGAGACTTGCCGGTAACGAGATTGAACTAGGTATTGAGATACCGACGATCGAATCTCGGGCAAGTAACATACCGATGACAAAGGGAACAACGTATGTTGTTATGCGGTCTGACCGATAAAGATCTTCGTAGAATATGTAGGAGCCAATATGAGCATCCAGGTTCCACTGTTGGTTATTGACTGGAGACATGTCTTGGTCATGTCTACATTGTTCTCGAACCCGTAGGGTCCGCACGCTTAACGTTATGATGACAGTTTCATTATGAGTTTATATATTTTGATGTACCGAAGGAGTTCGGAGTCCCGGATGTGATCACGGACATGACGAGGAGTCTCGAAATGGTCGAGACATAAAGATTGATATATTTGAAGCCTATGTTTGGACATCAGAAGTGTTCCGAGTGGAATCGGCATTTTACCGGAGTACCGGGAGGTTACCGGAACCCCCCGGTAACCTAATGGGCCTTAATGGGCCTAGTGGAGGAAGAGGAGAGGAGGCCTAGGGGCTGCCGCGCGCCCCTCCCCCCATGTCCGAATTGGACAAGGAGGGGGGGCGTCGCCCCCCCTTTCCCTTCTTCCCTCTCCTACTTCCCCCCAAGTCCTAATCCAACTAGGGAAAGGGAGGGGAGTCCTACTCCCGGTAGGAGTAGGACTCCACCTACGCGCCCCTCCTAGGGCCGGCCGCACCCCCCTTGGCTCCTTTATATACGGGGGCAAGGGGCACCCCTAGAGAGAAGTTGATCTCTAAGATCGTTCTCTTAACCGTGTGCGGTGCCCCCTTCCACCATAGTCCTCGATAATATTGTAGTGGTGCTTAGGTGAAGCCCTGCGACAATTGAACATCAAGATCATCACCACGTCGTCGTGCTGACAGAACTCTTCCCCGACACTTTGCTGGATCGGAGTCTGAGGATCGTCATCGAGCTGAACGTGTGCTAGAAACTCGGAGGTGCCGTAGTTTCGGTGCTTGATCGATCGGGCCGTGAAGACGTACGACTACATCAACCGCGTTGTCATAACGCTTCCGCTGCCGGTCTACGAGGGTACGTAGATCACACTCTCCCCTCTCATTTCTATGCATCACCATGATCTTGCGTGTGCGTAGGAATTTTTTTGAAATTACTACGTTCCCCAACAGCTAGTAGGTTGCCAGTAGTGTTAATTACTCCTTGTAGTTGATGCTAGTTGGTTTAATTGGTGGGAGATCATATGTTCAGATCCTTTATGCATATTAATACCCCTCTGATTATGAACATGTTTATGCTTTGTGAGTAGTTATGTTTGTTCCTGAGGACAAGGGAGAATTCTTGCTATTAGTAGTCATTTGAATTTGGTATTCGTTCGATATTTTGATGAGATGTATGTTGTCTAGCCTCTAGTGGTGTTATGTGAACGTCGACTACATAACACTTCACCATTATTTGGGCCTAGAGGAAGGCATTGGGAAGTAATAAGTAGATGATGGGTTGCTAGAGTGACAGAAGCTTAGACCCTAGTTTATGCGTTGCTTCGTAAGGGGCTGATTTGGATCCATATGTTTCATGCTATGGTTAGTTTTACCTTAATACTTTTGTTGTAGTTGCGGATGCTTGCAATAGAGGTTAATCATAAGTGGGATGCTTGTTCAAGTAAGAACAGCACCCAAGCACCGGTCCACCCACATATCAAATTATCAAAGTACCGAACGCGAATCATATGAACGTGATGAAAACTAGCTTGACGATATTCCCATGTGTCCTCGGGAGCCTTTTCCTTATATAAGAGTTTGTCCAGGCTTGTACTTTGCTAAAAAAAGGATTGGGCCACCTTGCTGCACTTTATTTACTTTTGTTACTTGTTGCCCGTTACAAATTATCTCATTACAAAACTATCTGTTACCACTTATTTCAGTACTTGCAGAGAATACCTTGCTGAAAACCATTTATCATTTCCTGCTGCTCCACGTTGGGTTCGACACTCTTACTTATCGAAAGGACTATGATAGATCCCCTATACTTGTGGGTCATCAAGACTCTTTTCTGGCGCCATTGCCGGGGAGTGAAGCGCCTTTGGTAGGTGGAATTTGGTAAGGAAAAATTTATATAGTGTGCTGAAATTTACTGTCACTTGTTACTATGGAAAGTAATCATCTGAGGGGCTTGTTCGGGGTATCTTCACCCCAACCAGTAGAGCAAAGAGTTGCTCCCCAACCCACTGAACCTATTGAAAATGAAATTCCTTATGAGTATCCTTCGAGTATAATAGAAAAACTGCTAGCTAATCCTTTTAAAGGAGATGGAACAAAGCATCCTGATGAACACCTAATATATGTGGATGAAGTTTTTGTATTATTTAAGCTCGCAAGTATTTCCGATGATGTTGCTTAGAAGAAGGTCTTCCCTTTACCTTTCAAGGGAGACGCATTGACATGGTATAGGCTATGTGATGATATGGGATCATGGAACTATAGAAGATTGAAATTGGAATTTCATCAAAAGTATTACCCTATGCATCTTGTTCATCATGATCGCAATTATATATATAATTTTTGGCCTCACAAAGGAGAAAGCATCGCTCAAGCTTGGGGGAGGCTTAAATCAATGTTATATTCATGCCCCAATCATGAGCTTCCAAGAGAAACAATTCTTCAAAAAATTTATGCCCGACTTTCTGAAAATAATCGCACCATGCTCGATACTTCTTGTGCTGGCTCTTTTATGATGAAGACTATTGAATTCAAATGGGATTTATTGGATAGAATTAAACGCAACTCTAAAGATTGGGACCTCGACAATGGTAAGGAGTTAGGTATGGCACCTAAGTTTGATTGTGTTAAATCTTTCATGGATACCGATGTTTTCCGTAAGTTTAGCACTAAATATGGACTTGATTCTGAGATAGTAGCTTCTTTCTGTGAATCTTTTGCTACTTACGTTGATCTCCCTAAGGAGAAGTGGTTTAAATATCATCCTCCCATAGAAGTAAAAGTAGCTGCACCTATTAAAGTTGAAGAAAAGACTGTCACTTATAATGATCCTATTGTTCGTACTTGTTATGTTGAGAAACCACCTTTCCCAGTTAGGATAAAGGATCATGCTAAAGCTTCAACTGTGATTCGTAAAAGCAATATTAAAACATATACACCTCCTGAGCAAGTTAAAGTTGAACCTAATATTGCTATTGTTAAAGAGCTCTTGTCTGATAATATTGATGGGCATGTTATTCAGTTCTGCGGTGAAACTGCTAGAATTGCTAAACCTTGTGCTAAAGATAAAAATAGACCTGTGGTAGGCGTGCCTGTTATTTTTGTTAAAATAGGAGATCATTGTTATCATGGCTTATGTGATATGTGTGCTAGTGCTAGTGTTATACCTTATGACTTGTATAAAGAAATCAAGCATGAAATTGCACCTGCTGAGTTAGAAGATATTGATGTCACAATTAAACTTGCTAATAGAGATACGATTTCAGCAATGGGAATTGTTAGAGATGTTGAAGTCTTGTACGGGAAAACTAAATATCCTTCTGATTTTCTTGTTCTTAGTTCTCCACAAGATAGATTTTGTCCCATTATATTTGGTAGACCCTTCTTGAATACAGTTAATGCTAGGATAGACTGCAAAAAGAATGTTGTTACTATTGGCTTGGATGATATCACTCATGAGTTTAATTTCTCTAAATTTAGTAAACAATACCATGAAGAAGGATTGCCTAGTAAGGATGAAATTATTGGTCTTGCTTCTATTGCCGTACCTCCTAGTGATCCTTTAGAACGGGTTTTTATCATTTATGCCACTAGTTGTGTCCCACTACTCAGTTTTGCCATTAGAAGTTACAACTGCTCAAAAATGCCATCAATCCGTGAGATGATTGCTCAAAAATGCCATTAGATATCTAAAAAATGCCATCATTCTATTAGATGTTTGCTCAAAAATGCCATTAGACATTGTTATTTTTACGTCAAACCCGTTGACCATGTTCTGTGACAAAAATAAGCCTAGACCCACATGTGAGTTCTCTCTACCTCACAATGATATGTGTGGCCCCACTTGTCAGGAGTAACCCAAGCGAATAATTTTACAGGAAAATAAGAACGCTGTTGGGATCAACTGGGCCCCATACTTTATTGTAGTGAGATAGAGGGAGAGCTGGCATGTTGGTTCATAGGTATTTATGTCATTATAACATGGCAAAAGAGATTTGAGATCACAATAATGGTGTTTAGTGGCATTTTTGAGCATGTGTCTAATGAAGCGATTGCATTTTTGAGCAGCTGAAATTTCTAGTGGCAAAACTGAGTAGTGGGACACAACCAGTGGCATAACTGATAAAAACCCTTAGAACAATATTTGCTATACCATGAGAATGATATGTTTATGAATGAAAGAAGGGAAATAGATGAAGTATTCTTTAAATAAGAACCTATGCTAAAACACAATTTGCCTATTGAAATCCTAGGGGATCCTCCTCCACCTAAGGGTGATCCCGTGTTTGAGCTTAAACCATTGCCTGATAATCTTAAATATGCTTATCTTGATGAAAAGAAGATATATCCTGTTATTATTAGTGCTAACCTTTCAGAGCATGAAGAAGAAAGATTATTGAAAACTCTGAAGAAGCACCGTGCTGCTATTGGATATACTCTTGATGATCTTAAGGGCATTAGTCCCACTCTATGTTAACATAAAATAAATTTGGAAGCAGATGCCAAACCAGTTCGTGATCCTCAACGACGTCTGAATCCTAAAATGAAAGAAGTGGTAAGAAAAGAAATACTAAAGCTTCTAGAGGAAGGTATAATTTATCCCGTTGCTGATAGTCAGTGGGTAAGTCCTGTTCATTGTGTCCCTAAGAAGGGAGGTATTACTGTTGTTCCTAATGATAAAGATGAATTGATTCCACAAAGAATTATTTCCGGTTATAGGATGGTAATTGATTTCCGCAAATTAAATAAGGCTACTAAGAAAGATCATTACCCCTTACCTTTTATCGATCAAATGCTAGAAAGATTATGCAAACATACACATTACTGCTTTATAGATGGTTATTCTGGTTTCTCACAAATACCTGTGTCGGCTAAAGATCAATCAAAGACTACTTTTACATGCCCTTTTGGTACTTTTGCTTATAGACGTATGCCTTTTGATTTATGTAATGCACCTGCTACTTTTCAAAGATGCATGATGGCTATATTCTCTGACTTCTGTGAAAAGATTTGTGAGGTTTTCATGGACGACTTTTCCGTCTATGGACCTTCTTTTGATGATTGCTTGAGCAATCTTGATCGAGTTTTGCAGAGATGTGAAGAAACTAATCTTGTCTTGAATTGGGAAAAGTGCCACTTTATGGTTAATGAAGGTATTGTTTTGGGGCATAAAGTTTCTGAAAGAGGTATTGAAGTTGATAAATCCAAGGTTGATGCTATTGAAAAGATGCCATGTCCCAAGGACATCAAAGGTATAAGAAGTTTCCTTGGTTACGCCGGATTTTATAGGAGGTTCATCAAGGACTTATCAAAAATTTCTCGGCTCTGACTAATTTATTACAAAAAGATATACCATTTGTCTTTGATTATGATTGTGTAGAAGCATTTGAAATATGTAAGAAAGCATTAGTCTCTGGACCTATTGTTCAGCCACCTGATTGGAATTTACCCTTTGAAATTATGTGTGATGCTAGTGATTATGCTGTAGGTGCTGTTCTAGGGAAAATAGTTGATAAGAAATTAAATGTTATCCATTATGCTAGTAAGACTCTAGACAATGCTCAAAGAAATTATGCTACTACTGAAAAAGAACTTTTAGCAGTTGTATTTGCTTGTGATAAGTTCAGACCTTATATTGTTGATTCTAAAGTAACTATCCACACTGATCATGCTGCTATTAAATATCTTATGGAAAAGAAAGACGCTAAACCTAGACTTATTAGATGGGTTCTCTTGCTACAAGAATTTGATTTGCATATTGTTGATAGAAAAGGAGCCGAAAACCCCGTTGCAGACAACTTATCTAGGTTAGAGAATGTTCTTGATGACCCACTACCTATTGATGATAGTTTTCCTGATGAACAATTAATGTCATAAGTACTTCTCGTAGTACCCCTTGGTATGCTGATTATGCTAATTACATAGTTTGCTAAATTTATACCACCTAGCTTCACATACCAACAAAAGAAAAAAGTTCTTCTATGATTTGAGACATTACTTTTGGGATGACCCACATCTTTATAAAGAAGGAGTAGATGGTGTTATTAGACGTTGTGTACCTGAGCATGAACAGGAATAGATCCTACGCAAGTGCCACTCCGAAACTTATGGAGGACACCACGCGGGAGATAGAACTGCACATAAGTTATTGCAATCCGGTTTTTATTGGCCTACTCTCTTCAAGGATGCCCGTAAGTTTGTCCTATCTTGTGATGAATGTCAAAGAATTGGTAATATTAGTAGACGTCAAGAAATGCCTATGAATTATTCACTTGTTATTGAACCGTTTGATGTTTGGGGCTTTGATTATATGGGACCTTTTCCTGCCTCTAATGGATATACACATATTTTGGTTGTTGTTGATTACATTACTAAGTGGGTAGAAGCTATTCCAACTAGTAGTGCTGATCATAACACTTCTATTAAAATGCTTAAAGAAGTTATTTTTCCGAGGTTTGGAGTCCCAAGATATTTAATGACTGATGGTGGTTCACATTTTATTCATGGTGCTTTCCGTAAAATGCTTGCTAAATATGACGTTGATCATAGAATTGCATCTCCGTATCACCCACAGTCTAGTGGTCAAGTAGAATTGAGTAATGGAGAACTCAAATTAATTTTGCAAAAGACTGTCAATAGGTCTAGAAAGAATTGGTCCAAGAAACTTGATGATGCATTATGGGCCTATAGAACTGCATATAAAAATCCTATGGGTATGTCTCCGTATAAAATGGTATATGGAAAATCATGTCAGTTACCTCTCGAACTAGAACATAAGGCATATTGGGCTATTAAAGAGCTCAACTATGATTTCAAACTTGCCGATGAAAAGAGGTTATTTGATATTAGCTCACTTGATGAATGGAGAACCCAAGCTTATGAAAATGCCAAGTTGTTTAAAGAAAAGGTTAAAAGATGGCATGACAAAAGGATACAAAAGCGTGAGTTTAATGTAGGTGATTATTTATTGCTATACAACTCTCTTTTAAGATTTTTTGCAGGGAAACTTCTCTCTAAATGGGAAGGTCCCTATGTTATCGAGGAGGTCTATCATTCCGGTGCCATAAAAATCAACAACTTCGAAGGCACAAATCCGAAGGTGGTAAACAGTCAAAGAATCAAACATTATATCTCAGGTAATCCCATAAATGTTGAAACCAATATTATTGAAACCGTAACCCCAGAGGAATACATAAGGGACACTTTCCAGAATGTTCAGACTCCGAAAAGGAATAGGTATGTGGTACAGTAAGAAAACCGACTCCAAAACAATTTTTAAGGCAATATTTCTCCATTTTGGAATATTTAGAAAAATAGAAAATTAAGTAGCAGTCCGGGAAGGACACGAGGGCCTCACGAGGGTGGAGGGCGCGCCCTACCCCCCTGGGCGCACCCCTACCTCGTGAGCACATCGTGTGCCTTCCGGACTCTGTTTTCTTGCACGATACGTATTTTGGTCGGTAAAAATTCATTATATAATCTCCTGGGGGTTTTGACTCCTGTATCACACAAAAATCCTCTATTTTTGTTTTGAGCTATTGCTGCTGCAGATTAGAGCAAGATGTCTTCTCAAGAGTCAGTCAGGGAGAGCCGAGTATCTAATCCGACACCGGAACCAAGGCAAATAGCGACCCTGACCACTTTGGGCCAGCAACGGAGGAAGAGATGGAGGCTGACCTAATGAGGGTAGATGCCATGGAGGATCAAGAAGTCACCTCTCGCTTCCAAGCTGGATTCACAATGGGAGAACTGCAGAGCTCAGCTGTTCCAAACTCGGTTATCCCTTCCAATGTTAGATTTCTTTCTTACGAGAATATGAAAAAGAGTGTCACTGGTTCATCCGCAGCTATGCAGCACCCTTGGGTGCTGGGAGATTTGGCTGTTACAGGAAAACTCCGAAAGGAAATAATGGATCACAAGCAGCAAGTTTCCTTTCGGAGTTTTCCTTGGTGTAGGAAAACTCCGAAAGGAAGACATCTGCAGCAAGTTTCCCCGGACATTGGACAAGGAAGAGAACGTAATGGGTGATGTTTTCTTACATCTGAGATAAATTATATTGTCTTGGATCTTCCAACATGTTGAGCTTGCCTTTCCCCCTCATGCTAGCCAAATTCATTGCACCAAGTAGAGATACTACTTGTGCTTCCAAATAGCCTTAAACCAGTTTTGCCACGAGAGTCCACTATATCTACCTATGGATTGAATAAGATCCTTCAAGTAAGTTGCCATTGGTGCAAAGCAATAAAAATGGATCTCTAAATATGTATGATTGATTGGTGTGGGAGAAATAAGCTTTATACGATCTTGTGATGTGGAAGTAATAAAAGCGACGGACTGCATAATAAAGGTTCATATCACAAGGGGAAATATAAAGTGACGTTCTTTCGCATTAAGATTTTGTGCATCCAACCATAAAAGCGCATGGCAACCTCTGCTTCCCTCTGCGAAGGGCCTATCTTTTATCATTATCTTCTACCTTATGCAAGAGTCATGGTGATTTTCACCCTTCCTTTTTACACTTTATCCTTTGGCAAGCACCGTATGTTGGAAAGATCCTGTTATATATGGCTAATTGGATGTGAGTTTTCATGAACTATTACTGTTGACATTACCCTTGAGGTAAAACTTGGGAAGCAAGACTATAAGCCCCTATCTTTCTTTGTGTCCGATTAAAACTCCATACCCATAAGTATTGCGCGAGTGTCAGCAATTGTGAAAGATTATATGATAGTTGAGTATGTGGACTTGCTGAAAAGCTCTTATACATTGACTCTTTCCTATGTTATGATAAATTGCAATTGCTTCGATGACCGAGATTGTAGTTTGTTAGTTTTCAATGAAGTTTATGATTCATACCTGATATTGTGATTGAATTTTTACTCTAGCATTAGAGATCATATGACAAAAATTTATATAAGTTGCTGTTATAAGAATGATCATGATGCCCTCATGTCCGTATTTTATTTTTATCAACACCTCCATCTCTAAACATGTGGACATATTTTTCGATTTCGGCTTTTCTCTTGAGGACAAGAGAGGTCTAAGCTTGGGGGAGTTGATACGTCCATTTTGCATCATGCTTTTATATCGATATTTATTGCATTATGGGCTGTTATTTCACATTATGTCACAATACTTATGGCTATTCTCTCTTATTTTACAAGGTTTACATAAGGAGGGAGAATGCCGACAGCTGGAATTCTGGGCTGGAAAAGGAGCAAATATTAGAGACCTATTCTGCACAACTCCAAAAGTCCTGAAACTCCACGAAACACCTTATAATAAATAATGAAAAATCCTCGCCAAAGATGAAGACTAGGGGGCCCACACCCTTCTCATGAGGGTGGGGGGCGCCCCCCCTAGGGCGTGCCCCTGCCTCGTGGGCCCCCTGGTGGCTCTCCGATGACCATTTTCTCCTATATGAAGTCTTTCGCCGAGAAGAAAATAGGAAGCAACCTTTCGGGACGAAACTCCGCTGCCATGAGGTGGAACCTTGGCGGATCCAATCTAGAGCTCCGGCAGAGCTGTTCTGCCGGGGAAACTTCCCTCCCGGAGGGGGAAATCATCGCCATCGTCATCACCAACGCTCCTCTCATCGGGAGAGGGCAATCTCCATCAACATCTTCATCAGCACCATCTCATCTCAAAACCCTATTTCATCTCTTGTATCCGATTCTTGTCTTCAAGTCCGGGATTGGTGCTAGTAGGTTGCTAGTAGTGTAATTACTCCTTGTAGTTGATGCTAGTTGGTTTAATTAGTGGGAGATCATATGTTCAGATCCTTTATGCATATTAATACCCCTATGATTATGAACATGTTTATGCTTTGTGAGTAGTTACGTTTGTTCTTGAGGACAAGGGAGAAGTCTTGCTATTAGTAGTCATGTGAATTTGGTATTCGTTCGATATTTTGATGAGATGTATGTTGTCTAGCCTCTAGTGGTGTTATGTGAACGTCGACTACATAACACTTCACCATTATTTGGGCCTAGAGGAAGGCATTGGGAAGTAATAAGTAGATGATGGGTTGCTAGAGTGACAGAAACTTAAACCCTAGTTTATGCGTTGCTTCGTAAGGGGCTGATTTGGATCCATATGTTTCATGCTATGGTTAGGTTTACCTTAATACTTTTGTTGTAGTTGCGGATGCTTGGAATAGAGGTTAATCATAAGTGGGATGCTTGTTCAAGTAAGAACAACACCCAAGCACCAGTCCACCCACATATCAAATTATCAAAGTACCGAACGCGAATCATATGAACGTGATGAAAACTAGCTTTACGATATTCCCATGTGTCCTCAGGAGCTCTTTTCCTTATATAAGAATTTGTCCAGGCTTGCCCTTTGCTACAAAAAGGATTGGGCCACCTTGATGCACTTTATTTACTTTTGTTACTTGTTGCCTGTAACAAATTATCTCATTACAAAACTATCTGTTACCACTTATTTCAGTACTTGCAGAGAATACCTTGCTGAAAACCGTTTATCATTTCCTTCCGCTCCTCGTTGGGTTCGACACTCTTACTTATCGAAAGGACTACGATAGATCCCCTATAATTGTGGGTCATCAAGTACTTCCTTACTATGGACGCCAAGTCAGTGAAGTGTGCTATGTCACGACGACTTATGGCGTTGAGGATTCCCTTGTCCTTGCAATTGTTGCAAAAGAGCGAAATTGCGTCTTCCTCGCGACAGTCCTTGACCTTGTTCATTACAAGGAGGAATCTGGCCCAATAGTGATGTACTGTCTCTTGGGGCTCTTGCCTAATGTGGGAAAGATCGTATATATCTGGGTGGGTGGGTGGATTTAAGTCCAGACCTTGACCCAATCTGAGACCCAGGGCGGGGGAGTCTCCGATCTTGGAAGTTTGGGCTTCGGGATGTTGCCCCGCAGGTTCGGTATGCTGCCTGATTCTAGGTTCAGGGTTAGGGCAATGTCCTTCCGTGGACGGGTATCCGGCTCGGAGAGCTCGGGAATCCAGACATAGTTCATCCTCAGGATAGAGGAAGAATCGCTGCATTGCTCCTCCACTACCGCTATCTGATGGGTGACCGGCGGAGAGTTAATCTCCCTTTGGTCGGGTTTAAGCCCGATCCGATCATAGTCCGTAGCGACTCCCAGAGCAGCGATGCGATCCAAGAGCTCGTTCAAAGAGGAGAGCTCCATTGGATCCATCTGCTTGGTGAATTTCGAGCCGATGTGGAGGCTATTTTCGATGACCCGAGAAGTCATCATCGGCGCAGCGGCCGAGCGGGCGGTCATGACGAAGCCGCCTAGTCGGAGAGTTTGGCCTATACCCAGGGCTCCCCCAGAGGTGGTGTTGACCTTGACAACTAGACGAGCCATCCCTCCTTATGATGACGACACAATGGAACTCTCAATGAAAGCACCAATCTCGGTGTCAAAACCGGCGGATCTCGGGTAGGGGGTCCCGAACTATGCGTCTAAGGCGGATGATAACAGGAGGCAGGGGACACGATGTGTACCCAGGTTCGGGCCCTCTTGATGGAGGTAACACCCTACGTCCTACTTGATTGATATTGATAATATGAGTATTACAAGAGTTGATCTACCACGAGATCGGAGAGGCTAAACCCTAGAAGCTAGCCTATGGTATGATTGTTGTTGTCCTACGGACTAAACCCTCCGGTTTATATAGACACCGGAGGGGGCTACGGTTACACAGAGTCGGTTACAAGGGAGGAGATCTACATATCTGTATTGCCAAGCTTGCCTTCCACGCAAAGGAAAGTCCCATCCGGACATGGGACGAAGTCTTCAATCTTGTATCTTCATAGTCCAACAGTCCGGCCAAAGGATATAATCCGGCTGTCCGGAGACCCCCTAATCCAGGACTCCCTCAACTTCCCCTCTTGGTTCTACCAAAGTAATTTGGTGTGTCTCATACATGAAATTATTTCCGTAGTCCGTTTATTCTTTCGTCGGGACACATGCCTCATGGTGTAAATGACATGACAATTGTGTTGATTCCAAAAATACCTCACCCGACGACCATAAAGGATTTCTGGCCTATCTCCTTATGCAATGTGGTATACAAATTTTTATCGAAGTGTATGGTTAACTGCCTTCATCCTCTCCTCATGGTCTTTATCTCAGAGAATCATAGCGCATTTATCCTTGGATGTATTATCTCCTATTATTTCTTTGGACTATATTCATCATATCCAGTCTAGAGGAAGTGGGAGATTTATTCCCTGCTTATAAAGTAGATTTGTCGAAGGCTTACGACCGAGTTGACTGGGATTTTCTGCAATATGCATTGGACAAATGCAGGTTTTCCTGTTAGCGGATTGCTAGAGTTATGTGTGCACTCTTTTAAGTACTCATTAAAATTCAATAGGAAGCTACTTGATCAATTTACCCCCTACTCGCGGACTGCACCAAGGTGTCGTATTATCTTCTCTTTTATTGATCTTTGTTGCTAACGTGCTAGTTGCCTTTGAAGGAAATATGCCCTAGAGGCAATAATAAAGTTTTTATTTTTATTTCCTTATATCATGATAAATGTTTATTATTAATGCTAGAATTGTATTAACCGGAAACTTAGTACATGTGTGAATACATAGACAAACAGAGTGTCACTAGTTTGCCTCTACTTGACTAGCCCATTGAATCAATGATGGTTATGTTTCCTAACCATAGACATGAGTTGTCAATTGATTAACGGGATCACATCATTATAGAATGATGTGATTGACTTGACCCATCCGTTAGCTTAGCACGATGATCGTTTAGTTTGTCGCTTTTTCTTTCTCCATAACTATACATGTTCCTATGACTATGAGATCATGCAACTCTCGAATACCTGAGGAACACTTTGTGTGCTACCAAATGTCATAACATAACTGGGTGATTATAAAGGTTCTCTACAGGTGTCTCCAATGGTGTTTGTTGAGTTGGCATGGATCGAGATTAGGATTTGTCACTCCGATTGCTGGAGAGGTATCTCTGGACCCTCTCGGTAATGCACATCCCTATAAGCCTTGCAAGCAATGTGACTAATGAGTTAGTTACAGGATGTTGCACTACGGAACGAGTAAAGAGACTTTCCGGTAAAGAGATTGAACTAGGTATTGAGGTACTGACGATCGAATCTCGGGCAAGTAACGTACCGATGACAAAGGGAACAACATATACCGTTATGCGGTTTGACCGATAAAGATCTTCATAGAATATGTAGGAACCAATATGAGCATACAGGTTCCGCGATTGGTTATTGACCGGAGATGAGTCTCGGTCATGTCTACATAGTTCTCGAACCCGTAGGATCCGCACGCTTAACATTCAGTGACGATCGGTATTACGAGTTTATGTGTTTTGATGTACCGAATGTAGTTCGGAGTCCTGGATTTGATCACGGACATAACGAGGAGTCTCGAAATGGTCGAGACATAAAGATAAATATATTGGAAGCCTATATTTGGACATCAGAATGGTTCCGAGTGGTTCGGGTATTTTTCCGGAGTACTGGGAGGTTACCGGAACCCCCCGGGGAGTATATGGGCCTTATTGGGCCTTAGTGGAATAGAGGAGAGGGAAGGGAAAATAGGGAGGCACGCCCCCCAAGCCCAATCCGAATTGGGAGGGAGGTCGCGCCCCTTTCCTTCCTCCCTCTCTCCTCCTTCCTTCCTCTCCTACTCCTGCTTGGAAGGGCTCCTACTTTAACTAGGAAAGGGGGGAATCCTACCCCCGAAGGGAGTAGGACTCCCCCAGGGCGCGCCATAGAGAGGGCCGACCCTCCCCCTCCTCCACTACTTTATATATAGCGGAGGGGGGCACCCCATGGACACACAAGTTGACCAGTTGATCTTTTAGCCATGTGCAGTGCCCCCCTCCACCATAATCCACCTCGGTTATATCGTAGCGGTGCTTAGGCGAAGCCCTGTTCCGGTAGCAACATCATCACTGATGTCTACCACACAACCTTCTTCTTGTAGACGTTGTTGGGCCTCCAAGTGCAGAGGTTTGTAGGACAGTAGCAAATTTCCCTCAAGTGGATGACCTAAGGTTTATCAATCCGTGGGAGGCGTAGGGTGAAGATGGTCTCTCCCAAGCAACCCTGCAACCAAATAACAAAGAGTCTCTTGTGTCCCCAACACACCCAATACAATGGTAAATTGTATAGGTGCACTAGTTCGGCAAAGAGGTGGTGATACAAGTGCAATATGGATGGTAGATATAGGTTTTTGTAATCTGAAAATATAAAAACAGCAAGGTAGCAAGTGATAAAAGTGAACACAAACGGTATTGCAATGCGTTGAAACAAGGCCTAGGGTTCATACTTTCACTAGTGCAAGTTCTCTCAACAACAATAATATAATTGTATCATATAACTATTCCTCAACATGCAACAAAGAGTCACTCCAAAGTCACTAATAGTGGAGAACAAACGAAGAGATTATGGTCGGGGTACGAAACCACCTCAAAGTTATTCTTTCTGATCGATCTATTCAAGAGTTCGTACTAGAATAACACCTTAAGACACAAATCAACCAAAACCCTAATGTCACCTAGATACTCCAATGTCACCTCAAGTATCCGTGGGTATGATTATATGATATGCATCACACAATCTCAGATTCATCTATTCAACCAACACAAAGAACTTCAAAGAGTGCCCCAAAGATTATATCGGAGAGTCAAGACGAGAACGTGTGCCAACCCCTATGCATAAGTTCACAAGGTCACAGAACTCGCAAGTTGATCACCGAAACATACATCAAGTGGATCATGTGATATCCCATTGTCACCACAGATAAGCACATGCAAGACATACAACAAGTGTTCTCAAATCCTTAAAGACTCAATCCGATAAGATAACTTCAAAGGGAAAACTCAATTCATCACAAGAGAGTAGATGGGGAGAAACATCATAAGATCCAAATATAATAGCAAAGCTCACGATACATCAAAATCGTGCCGACTAAAGAACGAGAGAGAGAGAGAGAGAGATCAAACACATAGCTACTGGTACATACCCTCAGCCCCGAGGGTGAACTACTCCCTCCTCGTCATGGAGAGCGCCGTGATGATGAAGATGGCCATAGGAGAGGGATTCCCCCCCTCCGGCAGGGTGCCGGAATGGGTCTATATTGTTTTTCGTTGACTACAAAGGCTTGAGGCGGCGGAACTCCCGATCTAGGTTATTTTCTGGAGGTTTCTGTATTTATAGGAATTTTTGGCGTCGGTCTCACGTCAAGAAGGTGCCCGAGTCATCCACGAGGCATGCCGACGCGCCTGGGGGGTGGCGTGCCCCCACCCTCGTGGACGGCCCGGGACTCTTCTGGACCAACTCTTTTACTCCGGGGTCTTCTTTTGGTCCATAAAAAATCGTCAAAAATTGGTACGTCAATTAGACTCCGTTTGGTATTCCTTTTCTGTAAAACTCAAAAACAAGGAAAAAACAGAAGCTGGCACTCGGCTCTAGGTTAATAGGTTAGTCCCAAAAATCATAAAAAATAGCATATAAATGCATATAAATCATCCAAGGTTGATAATATAATAGCATGGAACAATAAAAAATTATAGATACGTTGGAGACGTATCAAGCATCCCCAAGCTTAATTCCTGCTCGTCCTCGAGTGGTAAATGATAAAAACAGAATTTTTGATGTGGAATGCTACCTAACATATTTATCAATGTAATCTTCTTTATTGTGGCAAGAATATTCAGATCCATAAGATTCAAGACAAAAGTTTAATATTGACATAAAAATAATAATACTTCAAGCATACTAACTAAGAAATTATGTCTTCTCAAAATAACATGGCCAAGGAAAGTTTACCCCTACAAAATCGTATAGTTTGGCTACGCTTCATTTTCGTCACACAAAAATGCTCCCATCATGTACAACCCCGATAACAAGCCAAGCAATTGTTTCATACTTTAGTAATCTCAAACTTTTTTCAACTTTCACGCAATACATGAGCGTGAGCCATGGATATAGCACTATGGGTGGAATAGGATATGATGATGGAGGTTATATGGAGAAGACAAAAAAGGAGAAAGTCTCACATCGACGCAGCTAATCAACGGGCTAGGGAGATGTCCATCAATTAATGTCAATGCAAGGAGTAGGGATTGCCATGCAACGGATGCACTAGAGCTATAAATGTATGAAAGCTCAACAAAAGAAACTAAGTGTGTGTGCATCCAACTTGCTTGCTCACGAAGACCTAGGGCATTTGAGGATGCCCATTGTTGGAATATACAAGCCAAGTTCTATAATGAAAAATTCCCACTAGTATATGAAAGTGACAAAACTAGAGACTCTCTAACATAAAGATCATGGTGCTACTTTGAAGCACAAGTGTGGAAAAAAAGGATAGTAGCATTGCCACTTCTTATTTTTTTATTTTTTTATTTGTCCTTTCCTTTTTTTGGCCTTTCTTTTTTTCCTTTCCTTTTTTATTTGTACATTTTTTTCGGGACAATGCTCTATTAATGATGATCATCACACTTCTATTTATTTACAACTCAAAGATTACAACTCGATACTACACAAGCAATCCGGCGGGCGCTTTTGAGGACCCGAAACCCCACACGCCCGGGAAGGTCCCCGTCAGGGCGCGCAGCGGCTATGGGCTGCCCTAGGTCGACCTGATTGCCCCTAGGGCCTCGAGGTTTGCCGCCCTGCAATAAGAAGAACAGACGAAGAACGAGGAAGAAGAAGAACTAGGGTTAAGGAGAAAAGATAAAAGATAAAAAGTGAGAGATGATTTGATCGATTGTGTGTTGTTCAATCGTCCATCACCCCTTAGATATATAAGAGGCGGCTGGACTTCCTGTGCAAGGAAAAGTCTTGGATTCACGTCCAAAACCCTAGTCAAATTCGAATTTATTTTGTCCGAACTTTTCAAAACTGTTCGGAACTCACCGCACCTTGCGGGTCCTTTTTGTGGTGGTGAACGATCTCGGATGGAAATGAGCCCAAAAGAAATCTTGACCGTTTCGACGAGACGAACAACTTTCATGTTGAACGTTTTTCGATTTGAGGCCATCTTCTGGGCCAAAACAGTCACGCAGAACACCTGTTCGCTCGCGCTACCCATCAGACCTATGTTTGGTGGGGCGTGCCACATCTCGCCTAGTGACAGGGCTGCACTCCGATAGCTCTAACTTTTGCATACGAACTTGGATTGGGACGATTTTTATATCAAAATCGACAGTTTCAACAAGACGAAGACAATTCGTGTTGATCATTTTTCCATATGAGGATATCTTAATTGGGTTTCAAGCCATTCTTTAATCTTGTGTCAACATGAACATCTCTAAAGTTGTCATAACTTTTGCATCCGAACTCCATTTTAGACCATCTTCATACTCATCTTGATCTTCTTGAAGAGAGCCATCTCATAGTGACTTTCAGTAGTAAGTTTGAATTACTCTTGACATAGCTTCAAGCCACTTTTGAGCGTCAACACTTAGCTCTTGGTTGTCCTTGAATATTACCTTGGGGTGCCTTGGGCATCCCCAAGCTTAGGCTCTTGCCACTCCTTATTCCATACTCCATCGTATCTTTACCTAAAACTTAAAAACATCACAACACAAAACTTAACAGAAAACTCGTAAGCTCCGTTAGTATAAGAAAATAAATCACCACTTAGGTACTGTTGTGAACTCATTCTAAATTCATATTGGTTTAATATCTACTATATTCCAACTTTTCTATGGTTCATACCCTCCGATACTACTCATAGATTCATCAAAATAAGCAAACAACACAATGAAAATAGAATCTGTCAAAAACAGAACAGTCTATAGTAATCTGTATCAAACGTATAATTCTGTAACCCCAAAAATTCTGAAATAAATTGGTGGACGTGAGTAATTTGTCTATTAATCATCTGCAAAAAGAATAAACCTAATCGCACTCTCCAGTAAAAAATGGCAGCAGATCTCGTGAGGGCAAAAGTTTCTATTTTTACAGCAAGATCACAAAGACTTCACCCAAGTCTTCCCAAAGGTTCTACTTGGCACAAACACTAATTAAAAAATAAAACCACATCTAAACAGAGGCTAGATGAATTATCTATTACTAAACAGGAACAAAAAGCAAGGAACAAAAATAAAATTGGTTTGCCTGCCAACAAGCGCTATCGTTTAACGCCCCTAGCTAAGCATGATGATTTCAATGATTCTCACATAAAAGATAAGAATTGAAACATAAAGAGAGCATCATGCAGAAAATGACTAGCACATTTAAGTCTAACCCACTTCTTATGCATAGGGATTTTGTAGCAAACAACTTATGGGAACAAGAATCAACTTGCAATAGAAGGTAAAGCAAGCAAAACTTCAAGATTTTCAACACATAGAGATGAAACTTGATATTATTGCAATATGTAGAAGCATATGTTCTCTCTCATAATAATTTTCAGTAGCATCATGAATGAATTAAACAATATAACCATCACATAAAGCATTATTTTCATGATGCACAAGCATAGAAATTTTATTACTCTCCACATAATTAAATTTATTCTCATTCACAGTAGTGGGAGTAAACTCAACAAAATAACTATCACGTGAGGCATACTCCCATTGAAAATTAAAATCATGATGACAAGTTTCATGGTTATCATTATTATTTATAGCATACATGTCATCACAATAATCATCATAGATAGCAGGAATGCTTTCATCATAATAAATTTGCTCATCAAAACTTGGGGAACAAAAAATATCATCTTCATCAAACATAGAATCCCCAAACTTGTGGCTTTGCATATCATTAGCATCATGGATATTCAAAGAATTCATACTAACAACATTGCAATCATGCTCATCATCCAAAGATTTAGTGCCAAACATTTTAATACATTCTTCTTCTAACACTTTCGCACAATTATCGGAATCCTTATTTTCACGAAACACATTAAAAAGATGAAGCATATGAGGCAACATTAATTCCATTTTTTAATTTTCTTTTATAGACTAAACTACTGATAAAACAAGAAACAAAAAGATTCGATTGCAAGATCTAAAGATATACCTTCAAGCGCTAACCTCCCCGGCAACGGCGCCAGAAAAGAGCTTGATGTCTACTACACAACCTTCTTCTTGTAGACGTTGTTGGGCCTCCAAGTGCAAAGGTTTGTAGGACAGTAGCAAATTTCCCTCAAGTGGATGACCTAAGGTTAATCAATCCGTGGGAGGCGTAGGATGAAGATGGTATCTCTCAAGCAACCCTGCAACCAAATAACAAAGAGTCTCTTGTGTCCCCAACACACCCAATACAATGGTAAATTGTATAGGTGCACTAGTTCGGCGAAGAGATGGTGATACAAGTGCAATATGGATGGTAGATATAGGTTTTTGTAATCTGAAAATATAAAAACAGCAAGGTAGCAAGTGATAAAAGTGAACACAAACAGTATTGCAATGCATTGAAACAAGGCCTAGGGTTCATACTTTCACTAGTGCAAGTTCTCTCAACAATAACAACATAATTGGATCATATAACTATCCCTCAACATGCAACAAAGAGTCACTCCAAAGTCACTAATAGCGGAGAACAAACGAAGAGATTATGGTCGGGTACGAAACCACCTCAAAGTTATTCTTTCTGATTGATCTACTCAAGAGTTCATACTAGAATAACACCTTAAGACACAAATCAATCAAAACACTAATGTCACCTAGATACTCCAATGTCACCTCAAGTATCTGTGGGTATGATTATACAATATGCATCACACAATCTTAGATTCATCTATTCAACCAACACAAAGAACTTCAAAGGGTGCCCCAAAGATTCTACCAGAGAGTCAAGACGAAAATGTGTGCCAACCCTTATGCATAAGTTCACGAGGTCATGGAACTCGCAAGTTGATCACCAAAACATACATCAAGTGGATCACGTGATATCCCATTGTCACCACAGATAAGCACATGAAAGACATACATTAAGTGTTCTCAAATCCTTAAAGACTCAATCCGATAAGATAACTTCAAAGGGAAAACTCAATTCATCACAAGAGAGTAGAGGGGGAGAAAGATCATAAGATCCAAATATAATAGCAAAGCTCGCGATACATCAACATCGTGCCGACTCAAGAACATGAGAGAGCGAGAGAGATCAAACACATAGCTACTGGTACATACCCTCAGCCCGAGGGTGAACTACTCCCTCCTCGTCATGGAGAGCGCCGGGATGATGAAGATGGCCACCGGAGAGGGATTCCCCCCTCCGGCAAGGTGCCGGTGTTGGGGAACATAGTAATTTCAAAAAAATTCCTACACACACGTAAGATCATGGTGATGCATAGCAACAAGAGGGGAGAGTGTCGTCTACGTACCCTCGTAGACCGTTAAGTGGAAGCATTATGACAACACGGTTGATGTAGTCGTACGTCTTCACGATCGACCAATCCTCGGTACCGAACGTACGGTACCTCCGCGTTCAGCACACGTTCAGCTCGGTGACATCCCGCGAACTCACGATCCAGTAGAGCTTGAGGGAGAGTTTCGTCAGCACGATGGCGTGGTGACGATGTTGATGAAGCTACCGTCGCAGGGCTTCGCCTAAGCACTGCTACAGTTTGACCGTGGTGGATTGTGGTGGAGGGGGGCACCGCACACGGCTGGGAGAGATCAATGATCAACTTGTGTGTTCTAGGGTGCCCCTGCCTCCGTATATGAAGGAGCAAGGGGGGAGGCCGGCCGGCCCTCCTAAGGCACGCCAGGAGGAGGAGTCCCCCTCCAAGTAAGAGTAGGACTCCCCTTTCCTACTCCTACTAGGAGGAGGAAAGGAAGGGGGAAGGGGAGAAGGAAGGAGAGGGAGGAAAGGAGGAAAAGGGGACCGCCCCCTAGTCCAATTTGGTTTGGGCTAGGGGGCCGCGTGCCCTGCTTCCTCTCTTCCACCACTTGGCCCATGAGGCCCAATACTTCTTCCCCGTATTCCCGTAACTCTCCGGTAATCCGAAAATACCCTAATCACTTGGAACCTTTCTGATGTCCGAATATAGTCGTCCAATATATCGATGTTTACGTATCGACCATTTCGAGACTCCTCGTCTTGTCCCCGATCTCATCCGGGACTCCGAACTACCTTCGGTACATCAAATCACATAAACTCATAATACCGATTGTCACCGAACGTTAAGCGTGCGGACCCTACGAGTTCGAGAACTATGTATACATGACCGAGACACGTATCCAGTCAATAACCAATAGCGGAACCTGGATGTTCATATTGGCTCCTACATATTCTACGAAGATCTTTATCGGTCAAACCGCATAACAATATACGTTGTTCCCTTTGTCATCGGTATGTTACTTGCCCGAGATTCGATCATCGGTATCCTCATACCTAGTTCAATCTCGTTACCGTAAAGTCTCTTTACTCGTTCTATAATGCATCATCCCACAACTAACTCATTAGTCACAATGCTTGCAAGGCTTATAGTGATGTGCATTACCGAGAGGGCCCAGTGATACCTCTCTGACAATCGGAGTGACAAATCCTAATCTCGATCTATGCCAACTCAACAAGCACCATCGGAGACACCTGTAGAGCACCTTTATAATCACCCAATTACGTTGTGACGTTTGGTAGCACACAAAGTGTTCCTCCGGTACCCGGGAGTTGCATAATCTCAAAGTCATAGGAACATGTATAAGTCATGAAGAAAGCAGTAGCAACAAACTAAACGATCATCGTGCTAAGCTAACGGAATGGGTCAAGTCAATCACATCATTCTCTAATGATGTCATACCGTTAATCAAATGACAACTCATGTCTATGGCTAGGAAACTTAACCATCTTTGATTCAACAAACTAGTCAAGTAGAGGCATACTAGTGACACTCTGTTTGTTTATATATTCACACATGTACTAAGTTTCCGGTTAATACAATTCTAGCATGAATAATAAACATTTATCATGATATAAGGAAATATAAATAATAACTTTATTATTGCCTCTAGGACATATTTCCTTCAGTCTCCCACTTGCACTAGAGTCAATAATGTAGTTCACATCGTCATGTGATTTAAGGCCAACTCCACCGCGCGACCCCAAACGGACGTCCGGTTTGGTCGGATTTTGTCCCTTTGGGGCGACAATGGGTTTGCCCATGTCCGCGTTTGTCCAATGGGTCGTGGGTGCGCCCAATGCGTGGCCGCACCCCAAAATCTGTCCGGGGTGGACGTGAATAAAAAAATATAAAAACTTAAATGAAATGATTAAAAAAGTAAATAAACACAGTTAAAAAAACATAAAACATATATAGGGGTCACGGCCACAAAATGGCCCAGTTTCTTAGTCCACTTAAACGGCCCAGTCTCATAATTAACATAAAAAAATAAAAAATGCCTCCCGTGCGCTCCTGCCGCGCCCGTCGATGTTGTGGCCGTCGTAGTCTTCACTGGCCGCCGGTGTCGTCAATGTCGCCGACGAGGTCAACGTAGTCCGGCGGCGTCCACAGGTGGGCCGGCGGTCCGTGGTACACGGGGGCGGCGGGCTGGATGGTGGCCGACACCCGCACCACCTTGTCCCGAGGCGAGGCCTCCCGCTCCGGCGACCGCCGTGGCATGGGGCACCAGTTCACGCCCCCCACGCCGGCCGCCATGTGCTCAGCGGTGCACGACCAACTTCATCCCTGGCCCACCAGGCCAGGGTGGAACGTGGCCACCGGTGGCTCCTCCTTCGGCACCATCTCCACCTCGGGGATGACAACGTCGCCGGCCGCGGAGAGGGCCGTCATCTCCTCGCGGCCCTTCCATTGGCGCTCGTCGTGTGTGTGTGCATGGAATCCTCCAGCACACGCGCCATGAGCCGGGCCTCCTCCTCCGGCGTCATGCGAGGAGGTGGGGTGGCGATGGAGATGGCAACTGCAACGACGTGGGCGTCAGGCCGTGCACCCGCATATGCCCGCGTGCCTAGGGAGCCGCTCAGGGCTCACGTGGCCACCGCGGCCCCGTCGACGTGCCGACGAAGAACGACGCCCGCCGCATGTCGTGCTCATTGCGGAACCAAGTGTCCCACAATGGCGAGTCGGGGCGTACCTCTTCTCGTAGTACAGGTCGTCCGGGAGGAGGCGGCGGCGGCGCTGGATCTCCTGGCGGCGCGCACGGCCACTCAGCGGGACCGGCGGGATCAGCACATGGTCGGCCGACAGGTGCCAGTTATTGGGGAGGTGGACGTCGCTCCAGGGCAGCGGCGTCCTCATCTCCCAATAACGGCGGCAGACGGCCGCCTCAATGTAGTGCCGGTTGCGCTCGCTGGCGGCCGTGAGCACAATGGAGAACGCGGGTGGCGCGGGGGCCCGACGCGGTGGCGATGGCGGTGCGGGCTCCTCCTTCTTCGCGGAGCCGCGGCGGTGCCCCCACGAGGAGCCAGCCTCGCCACCGTGCTTGCCTTTGCGGCCGTAGTTCCATAGCCCCATGGCTGCGGGCGGCCGGCCGGCGAGCTCGAGGCTAGGGTTTGGGGGTCTGGGGTTGTTGGGTTTCGAGGAGGTCGCAGGGTGGCGTCGGGCAGTGTGGACGACGACCGGTCCACGGTTCCCATTTAAGAAGGACCGCGACCCCTCGCTTGGGCGGTTGACAGGCGAGGCCTCCCATGCGTGTGCATTGATGTGGTTGGCGGGAGGTAGGTGGCCGCATGCCACGTGGCCCCGACGCGGACGACGCGCGCATCCGTTTGGTGTCCGCCGTGACCCAAACCCGTCGCAAGTTTGCTCTCGAAATGGGTCGGCCCGGACACAAAACAGACCAGATGGGTCCGGGCCCTAGCGCGCTGGGCCGCCTTGTTTGTCTGTTTTACCCCAAACGGATGGGGCCGGACTGAATGGGTTCGCGCAGTGGAGTTGGCCTAACGCCAATAGTTCACATCTTTTTGTGATTAGTTCACATTTCTATGTGACTAATACCCAAAGGGTTTACTAGAGTCAATAATCTAGTTCACATCGTTATGTGATTAACACCCAAAGAGTGATCATGTTTTGTTTGTGAGAGAAATTTAGTCAACGGGTCTGCCACATTCAAAGCCATATGTATTTGGCAAATTTTCTATGTCTACAATGCTTTGCACGAAGCTACTCTAGCTAATTGCTCCTGTCAGTGTCAAAACCGGCGGATCTCGGGTAGGGGGTCCCGAACTATGCGTCTAAGGCGGATGGTAACAGGAGGCAGGGGACACAATGTTTTACCCAGGTTCGGGCCCTCTTGATAGAGGTAAAACCCTACGTCTTGCTTGATTGTTCTTGATGATATGAGTATTACAACAGTAGATCTACCATGAGATCAGAGAGGCTAAACCCTAGAAGCTAGCCTATGGTATGATTGTCTATTGTTCTACGGACTAAAACCCTCCGGTTTATATAGACACCAGAGGGGGCTAGGGTTACACAAGGTCGGTTACAAAGGAGGAGATATACGTATTCGTATTGCCTAGCTTGCCTTTCACGCCAAGTAAAGTCCCATCCGGACACGAGATGAAGTCTTCAATCGTGTATCTTCATGGTTCAACAGTCCGGCCAAAGGATATAGTCTGGCTGTCCGGAGACCCCCTAATCCAGGACTCCCTCAGTAGCCCCTAAGCCAGGCTTCAATGACGATGAGTCCGGCGCGCAGTGTTGTCTTCAGCATTGCAAGGCGGGTTCCTCTCAAATCTTGAATGTTTGTTAAGTAGTGTCGGGACCCATAAATGTTGGACTTCTTGGCTTCTGCGCCCCATAAGGGCTATCTTCCACGTGTCAAATGAATACGAGGAGCCAGGGCTCTTTTACATTCACCCCCCTAGCCAGATAAATAAATTGTCTATTAAAGGCATGGGGATTCCTAGATCCAATTCATACCATCCTCCCACAGCGAGAATCCATCGGAGCGTGCTTCGGAAAAATCCATTCCAACATGGCTGAACACCACAGCTCCTCCTCTCGCCCCCGTAGCCCTAAGCCTGGTGATTGGGAGAGATGCTCCGTCTCACACAGTCGATTAGCCGAACTGCAGACTCAGGGGTTTCTCCCTCCAGCGTATATGGTTCCCGTCCGAGCCGGGCTCGCCACCTACAATGGCGGGGAGCAAGCGGAGAGCTTCCCCAGCCCCTCTACAGGGGAGCGGGTGTGCCTTGTCCCTTACTTATTAAGGGGACTCAGATTTCCAATTCATCCATTCCTCCGCGGGCTCCTGGAGTTTTACGGCCTCCAATTGCATAATTTCACCCCTGCTTCCATATTACACATCACCGGCTACATCGCCCTTTGCGAGTTATTCCTGGGCTGTGAGGCTCATTTCGAGCTATGGAAGAGGTTATTTTGCCTCGTCCCTCGCACACAGAAGGGGTCACTTTATCAAGTGGGCGGAGCCGAAATATGTCGCATCGCTGAAACCGGATACCTGTCCAGTACTCCGAAGAAGACGTCCGAAGACTGGCCGTTGGAATGGTTTTATATGGAGGACGTCCCCCTTCCGGACCCTGTTCGGTAGGGTATTCCTGAGTTCAACAATGCTCCTCTGAAGAAACGCCGAAGCTGGCGCCCCCGGAGTCCCCAGGAGGAAGACAACGGAGAAGTCCTTTACCTGATGAACCGGATTAAAGCGCTGGCTCAATCAGGATTGACAGTAACCGAGGTTATGTCAATATGCATAATGCGGGGAGTGCAGCCACTTCAATATCGAGGGCACCCCTTGTGGTGTTTTAACGGGGACGACGATGCCACCCGTTGCGGGCGTAAGGGACCGGACTCCGCTGCTGCTTTAGCAAAAATTCTGTCTGAGTTGTTCTAGGGAGAGGAAGAGGAGTTCATCCGCATCAAGCCATGGGATGGATTTTCCATGTACAACCCTCCAAGCTGGGTGAGTTATATCTCCTTACTCCCATTCTTCCTGCATTTTTTGTCATAGGTACTTACCTTGCCATTTTACGGCAGGAACTGCAAAAATCTGTAAGGGGGGGTCAATAGCCCATCTCCACAACCAGAGGACCCTGACCAGGCCCTCAGTCCCGGACTCGAAGAAGATCCGGACATATTCGTGGAGCTGATAGACAAGCAGTTCTATCAACTGAGCTGTGATGACGGCATGGTGGCCATTACGGTCGACTATCCCGGACTGCTCCCTGCGTTGCACGTAAGAAAAACAAAAATCCCAACTCCAAAAACTAGGATCCCCTTTTAGACGCTTCACCTACCATATACATATGGTGTTTTACGGGGAAGGCATTCGGGACGCCGTGCTGAACCCGCAGCAACTCGCCCACAAGAGGCAACGAGGCCGGGTAGGCCAAAAAGGAAGGCGGTCAGGACGGAGATGCCAGCGCAGAGGTATGAAAGAAAAAACCCCGCTCCATGGTTGTCGTCTTTCTCAAAATGTAATGACGTCCATGTTTCTTTAATAGAAAAAACGCTCGCCGGAATATGTCCGGAGAGGCTGCCGATCACGCTTCCACCAGTCGGGCTCCAGGGCCGGACATAGAGGCGGAAGCCGACATGGGGTGGACGCCGGATACTCCTCCTATAGAGGATGCAGATAGACTGTCCGCTACAAATTCAGAAGTGGAGAGCGTCATGAATCATAGGCGTCGCCTGGCCGTACTCCATGACGCTTGCTTCTCACGAGAGGCATTTGATGCCTTCAATTCTGGAGACGCGTACCTCTGTGCTTCTCAAAATGGTCTAGCCAGAGCCATGGACCAGTATGTAGGGGATGTACGGGTAAGTAAATCTGACGATTATATGTATCAGTAGCCCCTGAGACTTGAAACAGTTGACGCAACTGATTTAAGGATCAATATTTGTGCAGGTTCTTATGGAGAAGAATTCTCGACTGTCTCAAGAGCTGGACGAGTGCAAGGCCTAGCTGGAAGCTGCTGTTGCCGCATTGAAGGAGTCCAAAAATGGTCCCCCTGGTAACTCCTTTGTCTATTGCAAAGAATATCAGTATCGGGTAGTATGCGGCGTATATCCGCACCTAACAATAGATGTTGCAGGTGGCCCTGGAGTGAATCCGGAGGCCGTGGAGGCGGATATGGCACGCGGTGATTGGCAGCGAAGCGCTAGCGAGCGCGTGCTGATGCGAGTTAGGTAGGAGAAAAATGATCTCCAAGATGCCAATATCCGGCAGGGCGTGGAACTGAAGGACGTCCGATCCCAGCTTGCGGACTCCGTGAAGGAGAATAAACGGCTTCAGTGCGGCATTTTTAGTAAGTGCTTGAACACACTTTTAAAGGAGTTCGGCCAAGAAGCCTACTAACAGCGTTATATCTACAGGTATGCTGATGGGTAGTCCCACGGAGGAGATGCCCGGGTCCTCGGGTGATCTTCTGCCAGAGCTCTCACAACTGCACGAACAAGTTCGGCAGGTGATGCAGAGTATTGCCCAAGCCTTGTGCTCGTCTGCGTCCCCGCCAGGAGGCATGGGGGAGCTTATAGAGAAGCTAAAGGGAGCACGACGATGCTTCCGGTTATGGAACATATCAGCCTGCCGACAAGGTGCACGGGAAGCCTGGGCTATGGTGAAGACACGATACACCAAGGTTGACCCAAACGACATGGCCGAGGTCGGACCTGTGGAGCCCGATGGGAAAGAGATCCCTGTCAGTTTAGTGTATGATCAAGTAGAGTTAGCCTACCAGTATTCCCAACAGGATTATAGGCTAGACAACCTGTTGGATGGCATAGAATAAGAATTTAATCAGTCTTAGTGACTGTGTACTTCATGTGACATATGTAATGTCCCTAGCCGGATTGTGAATGATTTGTCATGGCAGACCTTTTCGCTTCGACCTCTGGACCCGATAGCCCAAAGTGTCTGAATACCCACTCGGTTATATAAAAACCGAGGTATGCATGGAAACCAGGAGTAGGGGTCATAAGTGCTTGAACAGACAAGTACCCAACTAGCTATGTTATATTACATGGGTAGTAAGAAACATCTTCCAGGGAGAATAGTTCCGTTCAGGGTTCCTTTCCCTGGGTACGCATGCCCTAATGTGCATGTCCAAACTGCGAGACGCAGGTTAATAACATCTAGGGGCGTGTAGTAATTTAAATGAAAGTCATCTTTTATTCACCGACCGAATATTCCCTTAAGAACGGTAGCTTTCGGCTTCACCCAGTCTGAGGTACACATCGGGCTGACCCGGCAGTAACAATCGCAGAGGTGCTCCCCTTATGCCCTAGCCGAATTAACGGGAACGTAGGGCATAAACAAAAGAGCCAGGCAACCCAGCTTGGACAAAACTTAAGTCATATCGATGCATATAATGGAGAAAAAAAGGGTACATGCGGAAGAATAACACATGTGCGGGGCACGAAGCCCGGAAAAATAATTAGATTAAGCTTCTGCATAGGAAGCCCCCAGCTATATTGAGCGCGGCTAGCGCGTTGAGATTGTGTAACCAAGACACAGGTTTAGCCCTTTAGGGCTTTGAAGAGAAAAGGGAGAAAGAAAGAGGGAAAAAACAGACGTGCGGAAAATTCATGGAGGTAAGGAGACGAACATAGAGTCCGGCGCTAGGCGTAGAATCTTCGGAGTCTGACCGCGTTCCATGGGTTTGGCTCGAATCGATTATTCGGTGCATCCGGCAGATGGTACGCTCCACCGGTCAGAACCTGGTCGATAATGAAGGGACCTTCCCATTTGGGGTTGAGCTTGTTCTTTTTCTTCTCCGGTAGGCGCAGAACTAGTTCACCAACGTTATAGGTTTTGGCCCGCACTTCTCTGCTTTGATGCCTTCGAGCCTGTTGTTGATAGAATGTGGAACAGGCTTTTGCCATGTCGCGCGCCTCCTCCAGGGCGTCCAAACTGTCCTGCCGATCGAGCTCGCACTACTAGGAAAAGGGCTATAGATGGAATTGACACTAATGGCGCACCTGACATGTGGTGCGCCACTACAATATAGCAGTGGCGCACCATGTGCAGGTGCGCCATTAGTGTGGAAGACACTAATGGCGCACCAGATACATGGTGCGCCACTAGTAACAATTTTTTTTTCATTTTTCCAAACATACTAATGGCGCATCATGTAGACAGTGCGCCATTACTAAGTTTTCCCCCCTAGCTAATGGCGCACCGCCAGTGGGTGCGCCATTAGTAATCTTCCCCTAATTCGCCCGATCCCTTCATCCCTCCCTCCACTTCCCCCCTCGCTCCACACCCAGCCGCTCCGACGACCCCCGCGCTCCGCCTCACCGTCTCGGGCCTCGCCGCCGACCCACTGTGCCGTCGCCCCACCCACTGCGCCGCCGCCCGGTCTCCTTCGCCCGTAAGCCCCCCTCCTCCTCCGCCCGTCCGTCACCTTCGGCCTCGTGCCCCACCCGCCGCCGCCCTCCTCCATTTCGCCGCCGACGTTAGGGTTTTGGCCGCCGACGCCGCCCACCCTCCCCCTTTTGGCCGCCGACACTGCGCTCCGACCTGCTCTCCTCCCCCTCCGACTCCCTCGTCGGTGTCTCGGTCGGGTCCTGCCCCGCTACCCCCTCCATCTTGGTGAATGACGGTGGCGGCGCCGCCGCTGACGCTGGGCTACGGACCTTCCCCCCTTCGTCGCTCATGTCCCCGCGCCCTGCGCCCCCCGCCCCGACGGCGGCGTGACCCGGAGGCGCCGCTCATCGGCAACGACAAGGGTAAGTCCTCCTCCTTGTCTGCCTCCCGTTAACTGTATTTTATCTTCAATTCAGCAGCCGCCATGTGTGGATTTTGGGCAGTAAGATCGCCAGCCACATTAATTGTGTTTTTCTTGCTTTTGGAAGCAGGTCCCCTCCTCCAAAGAGGTTGAGAGATCCTCCGTGAAGGTCACCACCCCTCCTCCTGGCCGCCCTCTCCACTGTCGTCTCAGATTAGTTCCTCCTCTCCACTACCACCCCTCCTCAAGCTTCCCTAATGATGTTTGAGGTAATGCCATTCTGCCTTGTCAACCTTACAAAGGACAGATTTGAGGTGACTGTAGTTTGTCATCTTCAGAATTTCACAAAGGTGGATAACCTTCTAATGGCCATAATGTGCCATACTGTCAAAAAATTCAGTTAGGTACAGTTAGCATCATGTAAGAAAATGGCCATAATGTGCCCTGATAATGATGTATTTTGTCATAAAAATATATAGTGGACTGCCATGATAATGACATGCTGCTAGTAGTTACTTCCATGAGTTGTTTTATTGACATGGCACATTTGCAATGGAGTTTTATATATCTTTAGCCACTGTTCATTAACAGCAAGTCAGTTTTGTTTATAGTTGAAAGTAAGTGCGTGGTTTGAAATTTTGATCTGATTATGACATCTAGAATTATGTCAGTTTTGTTTTGTAACTAGAAGACCAAAGTGTGTTATTTCTGGTCTTCTGATGATGCTACTTGTGATGATGTTGTACTTGTGATGATGCTACTTGTGATCTTCTGAAATGACCCATTGGCGACTTCATTACGTGGGGATAATGATTTTGCAGGTACCCCGAGAGGCCCTTGAGTTTGCCGGAATGTCGATTAACTTCCGTTCCGGCAAATTGGGGTACTCCATATGTCCTATTTTCAGCAAAGGTCGTGCTGAAATTTTCCATGAATTTTAGCATGACTTTGCTAAAAATAGGACATATGGGGTATTTGCGACTAATGCATGGGTCGGGGTATCTTAGTACTTAATTAAGTAGGATCAACTGCCCCTTTATTCTTGCTACATTAAACCATATGTTTTGGGGTGCCTCGGTGTCGATAAGAACCTAAATGATGAAAGTTTAGGCTTTTAGGGTGCCTCGGCGTCAACAGACCATAAATGATAAAACTTGGCTTTTAGGGTGCCTCGGTGTCGATAAGAACCTAAATGATGAAAGCTTAGGCTTTTAGGGTGCCTCAGCGTCGACAAACCCTAAATGATGAAAGCTTAGCTTTTAGGATGCCTCGGTGTCGACAAACCCTAAATGATGTAGTTTTGAATTATGAACGTAGGATATGTCGTCATCATCATCAGACAGCGAAAGTCTCCCGGGGAGTGCGACTGGTGCCACGATGATCGAGGTCTATGCGACATGCCTCACCTGGACGATGATCGGCGCTTCAGCATTAAGCTCGAGGAGACCTTCGAAGTTGAAATGGTACACAACGATGACAAGTGTTATTTTCATAATTAAGCATGACTTCAACTATTTCAATGTGTAATTTTCATCTTTTACAATTCGAGTATAGCTTATCCCATGCCATGCAAGACGCTATGTCTTGGAGAGGATGGATTTTGAAGACCATGAAATTTCTGAACAAAGAAAATTCACCTAAGGACTCATCACGATGTGGTCTTTGAAGTAAATTTGTATAATTCTGAGAGCGTAACCCATTTTGGTTGCAAAAATTGGGAAGCATTTTGCAAGATGTATGGTCTTGATGAGGGTATGCTTATCACCTTGGATCTTGGTAATCCTGACATCGACCAAGACAATATGGACATTTGGGTCCTTGTTGATACGCCTCCAGTTCTACTGCTATGTGAGTTTCTCAAACATAGTTATTAGCTAATTTATATTGTTTATTTCAAAATAGTTGACAGCTTATTTCCATTGACAACTTATTTTTATTGTTCAAAGAATGTGCGGGAGATGGTAAACAAAACCCACTACACCGATGTCTCCGAATTAACAACTTACAAGGAGAAAAATCATCTGGTCGGATTTTGTACTGACATTGAGAATTACAATATCCACAATCAAACTCCTAAACATTATGGTAAATACGTGCCACTAGTGCATGTGTTCAACTACGGTAACTACCATGGAGATACCCTGGTAAGAGTTTTACTATTACGACATCCGTGCATCTTTTGCATACTTCTAAAACTAGTACATCATTGCTAACTATGAAGTTATTACTATGTTTTTCAATAGATAATCCCAGAGAATTGCGTGCCTCATTTGATGTATAAGAAAGGTAGTCTTAATGTTTTGAACATACAGTCAGGTCATCCTACGAATCTCAACTGTCCATACGAGATTTCTAAAAGAAGTGGAGACATGAAAATCAAAGGATGGAAAAAATGTATGGACAGTCGTAAGGAGGTTCTCGGAAGCAAAAGGAAGCGAAGCGCAAGAATTGGAGACAGGATGATCTCCATTCTCCATAATGGAGAGTCAGGGTCTATATTGTTTTATGCTATTTTACCTTAAATAGGGTATTTAGGTCCTGCCTAATACTGATGATCGTGTGCTAAGAACAATTAAGTAGGGTTGGTTCGAGACTTGTAATGTTCTATCTTAGTATTACTTCCGACAAACTCGCTACTCGCGGTCTCAGGAATTGTAATGTTTTATCTTTGTTCGGTCTTTTGAATTCGGAGACTATTCGGAGACTAATCTTCTATTGTATTCGATGAATCTGCTCTTGCTATGGGGTGCTATCTATATTCTGTCCAATAATATATTTTGTAACCTGTGCAAAATTCAGAAAAGTAAAAAACCTAATACTCATACTAATGGCGCATCACCCCATAGTGCGCCATTAGTATGCCAGATACTAATGGCGCATGGTGGCCTATACTAATGGCGCACGGCGTGGTGCGCCATTAGTAAAAAATACTAGTGGCGTGGTACTAGTGGCGCACCAGTAGTGCGCCATTAGTAGGCAAAACTGGTGCGCCACTAGTAGGCCTTTTCCTAGTAGTGTCGGCCTCTCTTTCTTCTTACATGCGCACTTGAGGTGAGTCATGAATTATGTCGCAAGGTAGCACCGCCTCAGTGCCGTACACCATAAAAAATGGTGTGTATCCGGTAGTATGATTCGGCGTGGTCCGCAACCCCCATAGTACGGAGTCGAGCTCCTCTACCCAATGGGTGTCTGATTCCTTTATGGACCGGACTAATCTGGGTTTAATACCACTCATGATAAGACCATTCGCTCGTTCGACTTGACCGTTAGTTTGCGGATGATAGACAGAAGCATAATGGAGCTTGATGCCCATGCTGCTGCACCAAAGCTTCACCTCGCCGGCTGTAAAGTTCGTGCCGTTGCTAGTGATGATGCTGTGCGGAACGCCATAATGGTGTACGACCCCGGATATGAAGTCTATCACTGGTCCGGATTCAACCGTTTTGACAGGTTTGGCTTCTATCCATTTGGTGAATTTATCCACCATGACCAGTAAGTATTTTCTCTTATGGGTTCCCCCCTTGAGGGGTTCGACCATATCGAGCCCCCAGACCGCAAAGGGCCAAGTAATGGGGATGGTTTGGAGGGCGGTACGTGGCATGCGGCTTTGGTTTGCAAAAAGCTGGCAACCAACGCAATGTTG
The DNA here is from genome assembly GCA_963921465.1 of Triticum timopheevii. NCBI lineage: Eukaryota > Viridiplantae > Streptophyta > Magnoliopsida > Poales > Poaceae > Triticum > Triticum timopheevii. Next base: position 9,684,884 of record OY997262.1, read on the forward strand.
AACCAGATGCTGTGCATCTGCCCGGGCCGTCGGCCAATAAGAACCTGTACGGAAGGCCTTACTTACAAGGGCCCGGGCTGCTGCATGGTGGCCGCCGAGTCCGGCATGGATTTCTGCCAACAGCTTCCGCCCTTCCTCTTCGGAGATGCACCTTTGAAGGACTCCGGTTGTGCTTTTCTTATAGAGCTCTCCCTCATGGACCTTGTAGGCTTTAGATCGCCACACTATCCAGCGAGCCTCATTTTGGTCCTCGGGTAATTCCTGTCTAGTTAGGTAGGCCAGGAATGGTTCTGTCCATGGGGCGATGACGTCCATTATTACATGGGCTGAAGGTGTTATTTTGGTGCCAGAGCCTCCGATTGTGTCAGAGTATTCGGTATCTGGGGTTATGGCCGGGTCCGGACTAATTTTGCCGGTGTCCCCTTCCCATACCACAGATGGTTTAAATAGTCTTTCCAGGAAGATGTTTGGTGGGACAGGGTTGCGTTTAGCGCCGATACGAGCTAGGATGTCCACTGCCTGGTTGTTTTCCCGAGCCACGTGGTGGAATTCCAGCCCCTCGAACCGGGCTGACATTTTGAGGACGGCGCTGCGATATGCCGCCATTTTCGGATCCTTAGCATTGAAGTGTCCATTTATTTGGGATATTGCGAGGTTCGAGTCCCCACGCACCTCTAGGCATTGGATGCCCATGGAGACTGCCATCCGGAGGCCGTGTAGTAGGGCCTCGTATTCGGCTGCATTATTGGAGTCCGTATATAGTATCGGGAGCACATATTTCACCGTGTCTCTGGTGGGGGACGTCAGGACGACGCCAGCCCCTAGACCAGCCAGCATTTTAGAGCCATCGAAGTGCATGATCCAATTGGAGTATGTGTCGTACTCTTTAGGGAGTTCGGCTTTTGTCCATTCGGCTATGAAATCGGCCAGTACGTGCGGCTTAATGGCTCATCGTGGCTTATATGTTATGTCGAACTGGAGGAGCTCCATGGCCCATTTGGCAATCCGGCCCGTGGCATCACGGTTGTTTATTATGTCATTGAGTGGTACTTCAGATGCCACCGTGATCGAACACTCTTGAAAGTAGTGTCATAATTTCCGGGATGCCATAAATACCACATATGCTATCTTCTGGTAATGTGGGTACCGTGATTTGCATGGAGTGAGGACGGTGGATACATAATATACCGGCTTTTGAAGCGGGAATTTATGTCCGTCCGTCTCTCGTTCGACGGTGAGCACTGCGCTTACAACTTGGTGAGTTGCCGCTATGTATAATAGCATTGGTTCGCCAACAGTTGGCGCGGCCAGGATTGGGTTGGCAGCCAGGATGGCTTTGATTTCTTCCAGTCCGGCTGTGGCTGCGTCCGTCCACTCGAAGTATTCGGTGCGCCTAAGAAGGCGATAAAGGGGAAGTGCCTTTTCTCCTAATCGGGAGATAAAGCGGCTTAAGGCCGCCACACATCCAGTCAATTTCTGGATTTGCTTGAGGTCAGTTGGGATAGCCAACTGTGACAGAGCTTGGATTTTTGCCGGATTTGCTTCAATTCCTCTACTGGAGACGATGAAGCCCAGGAGCTTTCCGACGGGAACGCCGAAGACGCATTTTTCTGGATTGAGCTTAATGTCGTATGTTCAGAGATTGGTGAACGTGAGCCTCAAGTCGTCTATTAAAGAGTCGATGTGTCTGGTTTTAATGACCACATCATCTACGTATGCCTCCACATTCTTGCCGATCTGCTTTCCAGACATGTCTGGATCATGCGCTGATATGTTGCGCCAGCGTTTTTGAGCCCAAAGGGCATTGTGTTAAAGCAGAAGGGGCCGTATGGTGTTATAAATGTTGTTGCAGCTTGATCAGACTCCGCCATCTTAATCTGGTGGTAACCGAAGTATGCATCGAGGAAGCACAATGATTCGTGTCCTGCGGTAGCGTTGATGATTTGATCAATGCGAGGGAGTGGGAAGGGATCCTTTGGGCAAGCCTTGTTAAGGTCTTTGAAGTCGACACATAGGCGCCAAGATTTGTCCTTCTTTGGTACCATCACCAAGTTTGCTAGCCAATCCGGATGTTTTATTTCTTTAATGAATCCGGCTTCCAGTAGCTTGGCCTGCTCCTCTCCCATGGCTTGTCGCTTAGGTTCAGAGAAACGCCAAAGAGTTTGCTTGACCGGCTAGAATCCTTTTAGAATATTAAGGCTATGCTCGGCCAATCTGCATGGGATTCCTGGCATGTTTGAAGGATGCCAAGCGAATATGTCCCAATTCTCGTGCAGAAACTCTCGTAGTGCGACATCTACAGCGGGGTCTAACTGTGCCCCAATGGATGCTGTTTTTGTAGGGTCCGTTGGATGGACTTGGAATTTAATTATTTCGTCCGCTGGTTTAAAGGAGGTGGACTTGGATCTTTTGTCTAGTATCACGTCATCCCTGTCCACCGTGGAGCGCAGCGTGGTTAACTCCTCCGCCACAAGGGCTTCGGATAATGCCTCGAGGGCTAGTGCGGCTGTTTTGTTCTCTGCACGGAGTGCTACGTCCGGATCACTAGCTAGAGTGGTAATTCCCTTGGGTCCGGGCATTTTGAGCTTCATGTACCCGTAATGGGGTATGGCTTGAAAAATCGTGAATGCCTCCTGCCCTAGAAGGGTGTGGTATCCGCTACTGAATGGGGCCACTTGGAATGTAATTTCTTCGGACCTGTATTTCTCCAGAGTGCCGAATACCACATCAAGTGTGATTTTCCCAGTGCAGCGTGCCTCCCGACTAGGGATGATTCCTCGGAAGGTCGTACTGCTTTGTTCAATACGGTTGCTATCTATGTCCATTTTTTGGAGAGTTTCCTCATAGATGAGGTTTAATCCACTGCCGCCATCCATGAGCACCTTAGTGAGCCGAAAGCCGTCCACAATTGGGCTGAGGACCAAAGCGGCTGGTGCTCGGGCTGTTTAGAATTTAGGTTCGTCACTGGCATTGAAGGTGATAGCCGTGTCGCTTCATGGATTTATTGCTACCACGTGGCAGACTTCGGCAAGGCCGCGGAGTGTTCGCTTACGCCAATTATTTGAGGCAAAGGTCTCGAAGACCGTTAATACTGTGTTGTTATCTGTGGCGAGGTACTCTGAGGTATTTTGGGTGAGAAGATCCTCGCCGCTTTTGGCCACCTGCCAGAGTACCCAACATGCTCTAAGGCTGTGTGTTGATATGGTATCCGCTGTACTATGAATTTTGCAGGGCCCGTTGAGCCATCTCTCCAATACGGTTCCACGCCCTGTATTGGGCTTTTGCTTCTTTGTAATTGAGTCGGGCGACTTATAAGAGTGTGCCCTTTTGGTTTGGACTGGGGGTTTTGTTAGAGCCAGATTGTCCCAAAATTGCGTTTGGGTTTTCCAGGCACTTTCCATTGCACAGTATTTCCGTACTATGTCCGCCAAGCCAGCGAAGTGTGCTACGTCACGGCGACTTATGGCGTTGAGGACTCCCTTGTCTATGCAATTGTTACAAAAGAACGAAATTGCATCTTCCTCGCGATAGTCCTTGACCTTGTTCATTACAAGGAAGAATATGGCCCAATAGTGATGTACTGTCTCTTGGGGCGCTTGCCTAATGTGGGAAAGATAGTTTGTATCTGGGTGGGTGGGTGGATTTAAGTCCAGACCCATGATACGTCTCCAACGTATCTATAATTTTTGATTGCTCCATGCTATGTTATCTACTGTTTTGGGCAATATTGGGCTTTATTATCCACTTTTATATTATTTTTGGGACCAACCTATTAACCGGAGGCCCAGCCTAGAATTGTTGTTTTTTGCCTATTTCAGTGTTTCGAAGAAAAGGAATATCAAACGGAGTCGAAACGTAACAAAATCAACTGGAGAAGTTATTTTTGGAAGGAAAGCTACCGGATGGACTTGGACCCCACGTCAGGAGCCAAGCGAGGTGCTCACGAGGGTGGGGGGCGCGCCCCCTGCTTCATGGGGCCCCCGAAGCTCCACCGACGTACTTCCTGCACCCATATATACTCACGTACCCTAAAACTTCCAGAACAGACAATAGATCTCAAGTTCCACCGCGAAAAGCCTCCATAGCCACCGAAAACCAATCTAGACCCATTCCGGCACCCTGCCGCAGGGGGCAATCCCTCTCCGGTGGCCATCTTCCTCATCCCAGTGCTCTCCATGACGAGGAGGGAGTAGTTCTCCCTCGGGGCTGAGGGTATGTACCAGTAGCTATGTGTTTGATCTCTCTCTCTCTCTCTATCTCTCTCTCGTGTTCTTGAGGTGATACGATCTTGATTTATCGCGAGCTTTGCTATTATAGTTGGATCCTATGGTGTTTCTTCCCCCCTCTACTCTCTTGTAATGAATTGAGTTTTTCCTTTGAAGTAATCTTATCGGATTGAGTCTTTAAATATTTGAGAACACTTGATGTATGTCCTGCCGTGAGTATCTGTGGTGACAATGGGATACCACGTGATTCACTTGATGTATGTTTTGCTGATCAACTTGCGGGTTCCGCCCATGAACCTATGCATAGGGGTTGGCACACGTTTTCGTCGTGATTCTCTGGTAGGAACTTTGGGGAACTCTTTGAGGTTCTATGTGTTGGTTGAATAGATGAATCTGAGATTGTGTGATGCATATCGTATAATCATACCAACAGATACTTGAGGTGACATTGGAGTATCTAGGTGACATTAGGGTTTTGGTTGATTTGTGTCTTAAGGTGTTATTCTAGTACGAACTCTAGGGCTGTTTGTGACACTTATAGGAATAGCCCAACAGATTGATTGGAAAGAATAACTTTGAGATGGTTTCGTACCCTACCATAATCTCTTCGTTCGTTCTCCGCTATTAGTGACTTTGGAGTGACTCTTTGTTGCATGTTGAGGGATAGTTATGTGATCCAATTATTTTATTATTGTTGAGGGAACTTGCACTAGCGAAAGTATGAACCCTAGGCCTTGTTTCCTATCATTGCAATACCGTTTATGCTCACTTTTATCATTAGTTACCTTGCTGTTTTTATATTTTCAGATTACAAAAACTACTATCTACCATCCATATTGCACTTGTATCACCATCTCTTCGCCAAACTAGTGCACCTATACAATTTACCATTGTATTGGGTGTGTTGGGGACACAAGAGACTCTTTGTTATTTGGTTGCAGGGTTGCTTGAGAGAGACCATCTTCATCCTATGCCTCCTACGGATTGATAAACCTTAGGTCATCCACTTGAGGGAAATTTGCTACTGTCCTACAAACCTCTGCACTTGGAGGCCCAACAACGTCTACAAGAAGAAGGTTGTTGTCGGTGTCAAAACCGGCGGATCTCGGGTAGGGGGTCCCGAACTGTGCATCTAGGCCGGATGGTAACAGGAGGCAGGGGACACGATGTTTTACCCAGGTTCGGGCCCTCTTGATGGGGGTAAAACCCTACGTCCTTCTTGATTAATATTGATGATATGGGTAGTACAAGAGTAGATCTACCACGAGATCAGAGAGGCTAAACCCTAGAAGCTAGCCTGTGGTATGATTGTTGTTCGTCATACGGACTAAAACTCTCCGGTTTATATAGACAACGGGGAGGGCTAGGGTTACACAGAGTCAGTTACAATGGTAGGGGATCTACATATCCGTATCGCCAAGCTTGCCTTCCATGCCAAGGAAAGTCCCTTCCAGACACGGGACGAAGTCTTCAATCTTGTATCTTCATAGTCCAGGAGTCAGGCCGAAGTTATAGTCCGGCCATCTGGACACCCCCTAATCTAGGACTCCCTCAGTAGCCCCTGAACCAGGCTTCAATGACGACGAGTCCAGCGCGCAGATTGTCTTTGGCATTGCAAGGCGGGTTCCTCCTCCGAGTACTTCATAGAAGATTTTGAACACAAAGGTAGTATCCGGCTCTGCAAAATAAGTTTCCACATATTGCCATAGAGAGAATAACATTTAGACAAATCTAATCTGCTAACATATTCCATAGCGTCACATCACACCATGGCCAAGTCTTTATTTGAAACCTTTTATTGTCCCACCTTAGCGCGTTTAACGAGGCGGTTTCCTTGGCACGTCTTGTTAAAGCAGAGATCGTGTCCCCTTATTCCGGGATTCTCATCAATACGGGCGTGGGTAACCCAACCGTACCCGTTGGTATATTTTCTCGATCAAAGGCGAGTCCCAAACGGTCAAAGGGAAGGCCCTTGGTATTCAACATCTTATAAAGAGACCAAGGCCTTACTCCTTTCTTTCAATCTCAAACGAGTTTGCCCTTCGCCTCGAGTTCCAACACCCAAGGCTCCATATTTCAGGCGCTTCGGACCTTCGACAATGTCCGGTTCCGACCTTCGAGGCCGATGGATGCCCTCCTCCGTCACGGAGGAGGACGCGCTGAAGTTGAGAGAGGCCAGGTTCTTGACCGACGAAATCTCGCATAGGCTTCCTGCTCAAGGGCAGGTCATTCCCACTCCCAAGCCCGGTGAGAGTGTGTTGTTCATGTCTCACTTCCTTCGGGGGCTAGGCTTCCCGACGGATCCCTTCGTGAGGGGGCTCATGTATTATTATGGGCTGGAATTTCACGACTTAGCCCCGGAGTCCATCCTCCATATTTCCTCATTCATCGTTGTGTGTGAAGCCTTCCTCCATATCACTCCTCACTTCGGACTATGGCTCAAGACCTTCAAAGTCGAGCCGAAGATGATCGAGGGACGGCACGCGGAGTGCGGGGGTGCTTTTATAAGCAAGAATGCTGGTACTCCATGGCCCGAGGGCTCTTTTCAAGAGGAGTCCAGCTTATGGCAACGAGAGTGGTTTTATATTACCGCTCCCAGGGCCCCTAAGTGGGTGGCGCCACCTGCCTTTCGCTCGGGTGCCCCGCCGCGACTGGCGTCATGGGTCAATACAGGGCTGGACTGGGGGCCGGCAAAGGACGTGCCCCTATTGCAGGGCCACATCCGAGATCTCCTAGAAAGAGACATCAGTCTGGTCGTGGTGACGCAGGTTATGTTAATTCGCCGAGTTCTGCCCTGCAAACGTCGCCCCCTCCGCCTGTGGGAGTTCAACCCGGAGGGACCATGAGTTCTCCAACATTTTGTTGGCATGACGCCCGTGGAGAGGTACAAATTGTTCTTCGGACCACAAGTAGTGTGTCCGGATTCTACGGAGGATGCAGGTCTGAGCTGCAATCGTCCGGATACTCAAGTAAGTAGCCTTGTGCCCGGACTCGCTACCCGTATATTTATCATAAAATTGCCCCTAAAATATTTGTCCTTTAAATAGGAGTGGATAGCGAAAGCAAAGCTAATCAGGTGTCCGGCCCCCCTCCCCGAGACCACGCCGGGTCCCGTGCTAGTCAGGATGTTGGAGGTTGTGCCTTCAAAGGGAAGCGAGGGAGGGGACAAGGAAGCTACAGCCTCCTCAAAGGAGGTTGTCCGGAAGGGAGGAATCGAAAATTCCTCTCCTCAGGGGAAGAAGAGGACCGCCTCTGAAGACCCGGAGACCATGGCCTTAAAGTGGGGGAAGAAATCTTCGCCAGAGGGTCCTGTGCTGGGGGATACTTCGGCCGAATTATGCCCTCAAGGGGATCGGCCCTCCACCGAGCCATAAGTTGAGAGGAGTTTTCTTTTTAAGAAACGAGAGAAATCCCTGCTTTATATTTGAGAAAAGTAATCGAAAATTTACCTTGTAGCTCGGACCTTAGCCCTTCTCAGTAGAGCTCGTCTTCGGGGGATCTTCTTCCGGAGATGATGGAGAGCGGAACGCCTCCCCATGCCGTACCGCCTTGCGAGGCAGGCGACCCTGAGGTATCGTTACGGAGGATTTCTCCGAATCCGGCGGGGCCGGAAGGTAGTCATATGCCCCCCCAAAGCCATCCGCGTCCGTCCTTCGAAAAGGGCCAATGGACGAGTCCGGCGCCGTCTGGTGCACGGTCGGAGGAGCTGAAGGATCTGCTAGGGTGAGCATCTATCTCAGAGGAGCATCGTGCATTGATAGGTACGGTGATTGAGAGGATTTCATCCGCGGAGAGCGGATTGCACGAGGCCGTCAGGAGTTTACTGATAGGTTTTGAGGTACGCGAAATAATGTACCCTTTTTGGACAGTTGCACATAAATAAGATGCGCCCTGTGTAGATAGTAGCCCCTGAGACTCTGTGTGTTGTCAAAAGTGACGGCGCACAGAGGATCATAATCCCAGGTCTAATATGTCGCCTTTATACGTAGGTGGCGAAGTGTCCGGTGGCCAGCCAGACTGATGGATTTGCCAAGCTAAAGCGGCAACTTGACGTGGCAGATGCCGACATCGCGCTTGTCAACAAGCGGCTTGACGAGGCACAAGGTATGTAATTCCTTCGGTGGCGCCTGGTAAGAGGAGCTTTATTCCAGTATCTTACAATGTGTGCGCTTGATGCAGATGGTGCTGCTGCCATGGAGAATCTTCGGGCGGAACTTGCCTGAGCCAAGGAGCAAGCCAGGAAAAGTGATGCGGCTGCCGGAAAGGCAATTGAAGAGCTAAAAGCCGAACAGGCCGCTCACTGCCGAGGCAAGAAGGAAATGGCCGAGATGGCCGTGAGGCTGAAGAACGCTTCTGACCGTTGCAAGCTTCTTGAAAAAGAAGATCGGGCGGAACAGACGGACCTGAAGAAGGCCATTGCCGATGCCAAGGATGCTCGCTCTGCGATGAGAGCTATGAAGGAGGAGCTGCGTCAGGCCGGAGAGATCGCGGCTGGAAAGCCCTTTATGCTGCGGAGGAAGTTCTGTGATCCTAAGGATGCTCCGTTAGACCAGATGTGGAGTACGGCGGACACCTATCTGGATTTAGCAGCGAGTGCCGCAGATGCGGCCGAACATTTCCGAGATCAAGAAGATCATGAAGTGGAAAAGCTCTTCTGGTCGCAGTTCCACAATCCAGAGCGTCTACTGTCATTAGCCGATCGTTTGGCCGAATGGGCCAAGCTAAATAGCTTGTCCGGACTCGCCATGAAGTATGTCATGAGTCATCTGTGGCCAGAGAGGCCAGAGCCGAAAAGTTATTTCAACTTGGTGCAGCAGTTCTTTGGTGTGGCGCCACATATCAATGCGATGAAGAGGTCAGCGTGCATAGAGGGTGCGCGGATGGCTCTTGCCCGTGTCAAGACATACTGGGCGGAAATGGAAGCCACCGCTGTTGCATCCCCAGACTCGGATGGAAGCCGAGTACCTGCCGAGCGCTATTTTCAGAAAGTTCTGCAAGGCGCTCGTTTAATAGAGACGCAGTGCTCGAAGGATACTATATTCGAATAACATGTATTATTGTAAAACAATATTTTGATAAATTGTAGAAGCTTTTTATACTTGTGCCCGCAAGTATTGGGATACCTCCTATGCGTCCGTTTAACATATACGTATATATAATCTGAAAGATGGCAGTCGTCGGCTTCAGCCCCCATGCACATAATGTGGGGGTGTTCGCAGAAGGCGCATTTTCACACTTGATCCAATGTGTTGGTCCTACAAAGGAGGTGATAGCGCAGCAAACTAGGCAATCAGACTATGATGCTTTATCACTTTCACTTAGCCATAGGAGTTTGACATTGAGGCTACTTATATAGCCCCTGGTGGCGCCTGCGCTCGCCCGAACTCGAGGCGCGTATGTGCCCGGCTGGGAAACGGCCCTTCGTTAATGCGGAGGAATCCTAAAGATTCCGGTATGTCATCGAGTGGTTGACCAGTCTCACGCTATATCATGACAGTCAGTTTTCGGCTTTCTCTACTGAGGTGCTCGTCTGGCCGAACCGGGGCACAATCGCAGTAGTTATCCTGGTGCCGCCTTAGCTGATAGAGCGGAACGTAAGGCAGAGAAACACAGGAGCCGGGCAAACCCAACATTTGACCAAAGACATGATTCGGAGCTGATGCATATAAGGCCAAACTCGCGACGCCGAACACTCCCTAAGGTATTCGGTCTTTATGAGGGCGGGCGGGATAACAGCCTTAGTAATAAGCCCCTAGTGTCCAGGTACGCGCAAAACTCTGACGTGGCCACATGCCAAAATGCCAGCCTCCTCCTTGGTTATACCAAGAAACCAGGGGATGTGTATCAACAAGAGACAGTAAAAAAAGGTTTACGCAGGGTCTTAATCTGAAAAGAATCCTTGGAACGGGTCCCTGCTGCACGTCTGCGCCTGTGTCTCCGTTGTGCCGTATCCTGGACGGGCATAGCATGGTGTTCATCTGTAAAAGAGAGGAATTTAGTTAAAGAAAGATCGTGCCGAACATGAGTTATACTAAATAAACAAAGTATAAATCGAAATGGGTAAAATTGAGCTTTATTGTCTCGTTTTATATGCGCGGAGCCCCTAGTACAGGGGTATACGGCTATTAAGCCTTTATCAATTGTATGTTTATACCGGACTCGTCTAGCCGTGTCCGTGGTCTTGACGACCTGTTTAGATGCTTTGGCTGGTGAAGCCGCTTTATTGTGGGGCTGTCAAGGCAGCCGCACTATTTTCCGCGCGGGAGGAACACTCAATGTTTTCCCTTTAATGAGATGATGCCTCGTGGACCAGGCATCTTAAGCATAAGAGATACATAATGCGGTTTTGCGTTAAAGCGGGCGAAAGCTTCGCGTCCCAGCAGTGCTTGATAGCTACTTGAGAATGGGGCGATGTGGAAAGTTAGCTGTTCACAACGGAAGTTATCAGGGGATCCGAACATAACTTCTAGCCGGAGAGAACCCATGCAACGGGCATCCGGGCCTGGCGTTACCCCTTGAAAGGAGGTTTTTCTATGGCGAATTTTTGTTGGGTCTATCCCCATGTTGCGGATTATGTCCTGGTATAACAGGTTTAGACCACTGCCGCTGTCCATCAGGACATTTGTAAAATGGAGTCCGCCGATTATTGGATCTAATACCAAGGCAGTCCAGCCTGCGTTCCGGATACTTCTAGAGTAATCCTGTTGGTTGAAGGTGATCGGTTTTGACAACCATTGGCGAGACTCCTTTGGGGTAGGCCGTATGGCGCGTATCTCTGGTGGCGCCGTTCTGTTCGTCACGTGAAGTAAGTGTACTGTTTTGACTTCTTGTGGGACATCCTTTTGTTTTCTGGTGCTATACTTGTGGGGTTCGTTGTCGTCCTCACTTGGTGTGTCGAGACCCTTGTGTTCGGCGTTGAGTTTGCTGGCTTGCTTGAAAACCCAACAATCTATGTGGGTATGGTTCGCAGGCTTCCCGGGAGTACTGTGTATTTGACATATCTTGTCCAAGATTTTGTTTAAGTTGGATAGCTCGTCCCTGTTATCCTTGAGGGGCGGCTTTCTCTGATTCTGTCGCGAGCTTTTGAATCCGGCGTTGACCGCCGTGCTCTTTGGGCTATTTCCCTTATTCCGGCGCTGGTCCTTGCTGCGTCGGGGTTTTCCCTTTCCATCCCTAACTTCGGATGTACTTGGGTCGCTGGTGCTACATCTTGCCAACCAGCTGTCCTCTCCTGCGCAAAAGCGGGTCATGAGGCTTGTTAATGTGGCCATTGTTCTTGGCTTTTCTTGGCCGAGGTGTCTGGCGAGCCATTCATCTCGAACGCTGTGCTTAAAAGATGCTAGGGCTTCGGCGTCCGGACAGTCAACTATCTGATTCTTTTTAGTAAGAAATCTGTTCCAGAATTTCCGGGCTGACTCTCCGGGCTGTTGAGTTATGTGACTGAGATCGTCTGCATCCGGAGGGCGGACATAGGTCCCTTGAAAATTTGCCCGGAAAGCATCCTCAAGCTCTTCCCAACTTCCAATGGTGTTTTCGGGAAGGCTTTTGAGCCAATGTCAGGCTGGCCCTTTAAGCTTGATGGGTAAGTATTTTATGGCGTGGAGGTCATCTCCTCTGGCCATGTGTATGTGGAGGATATAATCCTTGATCCAGACCCCATGGTCCGTTGTTCCGTCGTACGCCTCTATGTTTACGGGCTTGAATCCCGCTGGAAATTCATGGTCCATCACCTCATCGGTGAAACATAGGGGGTGTGTGGCACCCCTGTATTTGGGTGTGCCGTGATGTTCGGATATTTGTTGTGTTGCATTGCTTACTAGAGCTTGCTTTCTTGGCCCATATATAGATCTGGCTGGGCCGTCTTTTTGATGCGCATCCTTTGGTGGATCGCGTGCCGGCTTGTGTGCGGCGCCGCTTGCCGCTCCATGCTGGCCATGCGGTCATCCATCCGACCGGATGGATTTCCTATTTTTTGACTACGGGGGCTCTAAGGCCTCCTCGTCAAATTCAGGCAGTAGCTTTCGCTTTGGATAGCTTTTTGTGCGGCGACTGCCGGCATATTTGTCTGCGGTGTTGTGTACTTTGCTCCATCTGATTCTGAGTGCATCTTCCACAGTTTTGAGCTTCCGCTTTTTCAGGCTATGCGCAGTGGCGACGAGCCTATTGTGGAGGTTCTTCTGCTCCATGAGTTTATCCGGCGTAAGGTCGTCCGGACTATTGTTTTCGCCGGGGATGGGGTGTTCGGTTTGTTTATCCAAGTTTCCCTATTCGGATGCTTGCTCGAAGGCATGTTCGTCGTCCGCCGGCTCGTCCTGCTCTATGGATGGGTCTGTATGGCTGCTGTCTCTATCGAGGCGGGGCTTGGAGCGGCGCTTACGTCGCCGCTTTGATTGCTTTTCGAGTGAACGATCCCTCGTTGCATCCCTGTCTTCCTCGTCGTCGCTTCCTTTGGGTGTGTCCACCATGTATACATCATGAGATGAGGTGGCTGTCCAGTGCCTTATAGGTGTTGGTTCATGTTCATCTCCTACATCGTCGTCCATACTGTCGATGTCTTCGGAGTTGAAGTCGAGCACGTCGTTTAAATTATTGACAGTGGCTACGAAGTGGGTGGTGGGTGGGCTTTGAATTTCTTCATCATCCGCATCCCAACCTTGTTGACCATAGTCCGGCCAGGGCTCTCCTGATAAAGAGAGAGACTTTAGTGAATTCAGAATATCGCCGAAGGGCGAGTGCTGAAAGATGTTCGCGGCGGTGAACTCCAGGATCGGCGCCCAATCGATCGGTCGGGGCGCGGAGGGCTCGGAGTTTGGAGAGGAGTCCGGCTCCTTGGAGTCACGAGCTTCGCAGAGAATAGGGCTGGTGTTTGGCTCGATTGCCATAGAGATTGCAGCCCCCGAGGCGGTGTCTAACCACCCATACTCGATTGGTGTGATCGGCTCCGAGCTAGGGGTCGGAGCGGACACAGGTGCGGCCTCCAGGGCACTGTTCGGCGGCAGAGCTAAATCATGTCCATCGTGACAGTGCGGCGCGCTCGGCTGTGGCTCGAATCCGTCGAAGATCAAGTCTCCGTGGATGTCGGCCGTGTAGTTCAAACTTCCAAATCTGACCTGATGGCCAGGGGCGTAGCTTTCAATCTGCTCCCGATGACCAAGCGAATTGGCCCGCAGTGCAAAGCCGCCGAATATGAAGATCTGTCTAGGGAGAAAAGTCTCACCCTGGATCGCATCGCTGTTGATGATCGGAGAAGCCATCGGGCCTAAAAGTGACGAGACAGAGGAACTCTCAATGAAAGCACCAATGTCGGTGTCAAAACCGGCGGATCTCGGGTAGGCGGTCCCGAACTGTGCGTCTAGGCCGGATGGTAACAGGAGGCAAGGGACACGATGTTTTACCCAGGTTCGGGCCCTCTTGATGGAGGTAAAAGCCTACGTCCTGCTTGATTAATATTGAAGATATGGGTAGTACAAGAGTAGATCTACCACGAGATTAGAGAGGCTAAGCCCTAGAAGCTAGCCTATGGTATGATTGTTGTTCGTCCTACGGACTAAAACTCTCCGATTTATATAGACACCGGAGAGGGCTAGGGTTACACAGGGTCGGTTACAGTGGTAGGGTATCTACATATCCGTATCGCCAAGCTTGCCTTCCACGCCAAGGAAAGTCCCTTCCGGACACGGGACAAAGTCTTCAATCTTGTATCTTCATAGTCCAGGAGTCCGGCCGAAGGTATAGTCCGGCCATCTGGACACCCCCTAATCCAGGACTCCCTCAGTTTTGTAGTAGACATCAAGCTCTTTTCTGGCGCTGTTGCCGGGGAGGTTAGCGCTTGAAGGTATATCTTTAGATCTTGCAATCAAGTCTTTTAGTTTCTTGTTTTATCACTAGTTTAGTTTGTAAAAGAAAACTACAAAAAAATGGAATTGAGTTTGCCTCATACGCTTCATCTTTTTAATATCTTTCGTGAGTATGATGGAAAGGAAAATTGTGCTCAAGTGCTAGAAGAAGAATGCATTAGAATGTTTGGCACTAAATATTTGAATGATGAGCATGATCGCAATGTTGTTAGTATGAATTCCTTGAATATCCATGAAGCTAATGATATGCAAAGCCACAAGCTTGGGGAAGCTATGTTTGATGAAGATGATATTTTTGTCCCCCAAGTTTTGATGAGCAAATTTATTATGATGAAAGCATGCTTCGTATCTATGATGATTATTGTGATGACACGTATGCTTTAAAGAATAATGATAACCATGAAACTTGTCATCTTCATCTTAATTTTCAATCGCATGATAGTTATTTTGTTGAGTTAGCTCCCACCATTATTCATGAGAAGAATTTTGCTTATGTCGAGAGTAGTAAATTTTCTATGCTTGTAGATCATGAAAAGAATGCTTTAGGTGCTTGTTATATTGTTGAATTCATTCATGATGCTACTGAAAATTATTATGAGGGAGGAATATATGCTTGTAGGAATTGCAATAATATCAAGTTTCCTCTCTATGTGCTTAAAATTTTGAAGTTATGCTTGTTTTACCTTCCTATGCAAGTTGATTATTGTTCCCATAAGTTGTTTGCTCACAAAATCCCTATGCATAGGAAGTGGGTTAGACTTAAATGTGCTAGTCATATTCTTCATGATGCCCTCTTTATGTTTCAATTCTTATCCTTTATATGAGCATCATTGAAATCATCATGCCTAGCGAGGGGCGCTAAACGATAGCGCTTGTTGGGAGGCAACCCAATATTATCTTTGTTCCCTGCTTTTTGATCCTGTTTAGTAATAAATAATTCATCTAGCCTCTTCTTAGATGTGGTTTTATGCTTTTAATTAGTGTTTGTGCCAAGTAGAACCGTTGGGAAGACTTGGGGGGGAGTCATTGTGATCATGCTGTACAAACATAAACTTTAGCGCTCAGGAGAATTGCTGCCATTTTTATTTGGAGAGTGATATTTAGTTAATTATTTTTGCAGATGATTAATAGATAAATTACTCAGGTCCAGAAATTTATTTGAGAATTTTATGATTCCAGAAGTATACGTTTGATTCAGATTACTACAGATTGTTCTGTTTTTGACAGATTCTGTTTTTCGTGTGTTGTTTGCTTATCTCAATGAATCTATGGCTAGTAAAATAGTTTATAAACCATAGAGAAGTTGGAATACAGTAGGATTAACACAAATATAAATAAAGAATGAGTTCATTACAGTACCTTGAAGTGGTGTTTTATTTTCTTATACTAACGGAGCTTACGAGTTTTCTGTTTTAAGTTTTGTGTTGTGAAGTTTTCAAGTTTTGGGTAAAGATTCAATGGACTATGGAATAAGGAGTGGAAAGAGCCTAATCTTGCAGATTCCCAAGGCACCCCAAGGTAATATTCAAGGACAACCAAGAGCCTAAGCTTGGTGATGCCCCGGAAGGCATCCCCTCTTTCGTCTTCGTTCATCGGTAACTTTACTTGGAGCTATATTTTTATTCGCCACATGATATGTGTTTTGCTTGGGGCGTCAATTTATTTTGTTAGGATTTGCTTGCTGTTATTTAGAACAATGTTTTGCATCTTTTATTTAATAAAAGTGGCATTGATAGCCTTTACTATGCCTATGTTACAAGTATACATGTTGCTGTTTGAAAACAGAAAGTTTACCGCTGTTGCAATAATTCCCTAGAAAAGTCAGAATGTGATAAAATGTTGAAACCTTTTGCATAAGAAGCTCTGATAAATTTTATACAGTGGGAATTTTCTTTCATAATTTTTGGAGTTAGGGAAGTATGGATGTTGCCGCATTCTTCACAGACTATCCTGTTTAGGCAGATTGCTGTTATGTTTGCATTGTTTGCATATGTTTGCTTCTTTAATGATTCTATTTGAGGATAGGACTATTAAATATGCAGAGACATTTAGTATGCAATGTTGAATAATAATGTTAGTGATTTGCTACAGTAGAGTATGATAAGGTTTTTGCAATGGTTTATACTAACTTATCTCACGAGTCCTTGTTGAGTTTTGTGTGGATGAAGCTTTTGAGATTTAGGGAGACCGTGATATGAGACGAATTAAGGAGACACAAAATCTCAAGCTTGGGGATGCCCAATGCACACCAAGATAATATTTCAAGAAGTCTCAAGCGTCTAAGCTTGGGGATACCCCGGTTGGCATCCCACCTTTCTTCTTCAACAACTATCGGTTAGTTTCGGTTGATCCTAAGTTTTTGCTTCTTCACATGATGTTTGCTATTCTTAGAATGTCATTTTATTTTGCTTTTATTGCTGTTTGAATAAAATACGAAGATCTGAAATTCTTAAATGTTAGAGAGTCTTCACATAGTTGCATAATTATTCGACTACTCATTGATCTTCACTTATATCTTTCGGAGTAGTTTGTTGTTTGCTCTAGTACTTCACTTATATCTTTTAGAGCATGGTGGTAGTTTTATTTTGAAGAAATAGATGAACTCTCATGCTTCACTTATATTATTTTGAGAGTCTTAAGCAGCATGGTAATGTGCTTAATCCTAATATGCTAGGTATTCAAGATTAATAAAACTTTCTTATGAGTGTATTGAATACTAAGAGAAGTTTGATGCTTGATGATTGTTTTGAGATATGGAGGTAATAATATCAAAGTCGTGCTAGTTGAGTAGTTGTGAAATTGAGAAATACTTGTGTTGAAGTTTGCAAGTCCTGTAGCATGCACGTATGGTAAACGTTGTGTAACAAATTTGAAACATGAGGTGTTATTTGATTGTCCTCCTTATGAGTGGCGGTCGGGGACGAGCGATGGTCTTTTCCTACCAATCTATCCCCCTAGGAGCATGCGCGTAGTGCCGAGGTTTTTGATGACTTGTAGATTTTTGCAATAAGTATGTGAGTTCTTTATGACTAATGTTGAGTCCATGGATTATACGCACTCTCACCCTTCCATCATTGCTAGCCTCTTCGGTACCGTGCATTGCCCTTTCTCACATTGAGAGTTGGTGCAAATTTTGTCGGTGCATCCAAACCCCGTGATATGATACGCTCTTTCACACATAGACCTCCTTATATCTTCCTCAAAACAACCACCATACCTACCTATTATGGCATTTCCATAGCCACTCCGAGATATATTGCCATGCAACTTTCCACCATTCCGTTTATTATGACATGCATCATCATTGTCATATTGCTTTGCATGATCATGTAGTTGACATCGTATTTGTGGCAAAGCCACCGTCCATAATTTTTCATACATGTCACACTTGATTCATCGCAATCCCGGTACACCGCCGGAGGCATTCATATAGAGTCATCTTTGTTCTAGTATCGAGTTGTAAATAAATAGAAGTGTGATGCTCATCATTTTCTAGAGCATTGTCCCAAGTGAGGAATAAAAAAAAGAGAGAAAGGCCATAAAAAAGAGAAGGCCAAAAAAATGAGAGAAAAAGAGAGAAGGGACAATGTTACTATCCTTTTACCACACTTGTGCTTCAAAGTAGCACCATGATCTTCATAGTAGAGAGTCTCTCATGTTATCACTTTCATATACTAGTGGGAATTTTTCATAATAGAACTTGGCTTGTATATTCCAACAATGGGCCTCCTCAAGTGCCCTAGGTCTTCGTGAGCAAGCAAGTTGGATGCACACCCACTTAGTTTCTTTTGTTGAGCTTTCATACATTTATAGCTCTAGTGCATCCGTTGCATGGCAATCCCTACTCCTTGCATTAACATCAATCAGTGGGCATCTCCATAGTCTATTGATTAGCCTCGTTGATGTGAGACTTTCTCCTTTTTTGTCTTCTCCACATAACCCCCTTCATTATATTCTATTCCACCCATAGTGCTACGTCCATGGCTCGCGCTCATATATTGCGTGAAAGTTTATAGGTTTGAGATTACAGAAGTATGAAACAATTGCTTGGCTTGTCATCGGGGTTGTGCATGATGAGAGCATTCTTGTGTGACGAAAATGAAACATGACTAAACTATATGATTTTGTAGGGATGAACTTTCTTTGGCCATGTTATTTTAAGAAGACATAATTGGTTAGTTAGTATGCTTGAAGTATTATCATTTTTATGTCAATATGAACTTTTGTCTTGAATCTTTAGGATCTGAATATTCATACCACAATTAAGAAGAATTATATTGAAATTATGCCAAGTAGCACTCCGCATCAAAAAAATCTGTTTTTATCATTTACCTACTCGAGGACGAGCAAGAATTAAGCTTGGGGATGCTTGATACATCTCCAACGTATCTATAATTTTTGATTGCTCCATGCTATGTTATCTATTGTTTTGGGCAATATTGGGCTTTATTATCCACTTTTATAGTATTTTGGGACTAACCTATTAACCGGAGGCCCAGCCTAGAATTGCTGTTTTTTTGCCTATTTCAGTGTTTCGAAGAAAAGGAATATCAAACGGAGTCGAAACGGAACGAAATCAACTGGAGAAGTTATTTTTGGAAGGAAAGCTACCGGATGGACTTGGACCCCACGTCAGGAGCCAAGGGAGGTGCTCACGAGGGTGGGGGCGTCCCCCCCTAGGGCGCGCCCCCTGCCTCGTGGGCCCCCCGAAGCTCCACTGACATACTTCCTGCACCCATATATACTCACGTACCCTAAAACTTCCAGAACAGACAATAGATCGGGAGTTCCGCCGCCTGAAGCCTCCGTAGCCACCGAAAACCAATCTAGACCCGTTCTGGCACCCTGCCAGAGGGGGCAATCCCTCTCCGGTGGCCATCTTCCTCATCCCGGTGCTCTCCATGACGAGGAGAGAGTAGTTCTCCCTCGGGGCTGAGGATATGTACCAGTAGCTATGTGTTTGATCTCTCTCTCTCTCTCTTGTGTTCTTGAGGTGATACGATCTTGATGTATCGCGAGCTTTGCTATTATAGTTGGATCCTATGATGCTTCTTCCCCCCTCTACTCTCTTGTAATGAATTGAGTTTTCCCTTTGAAGTAATCTTATCGGATTGAGTCTTTAAATATTTGAGAACACTTGATGTATGTCTTGCTGTGAGTATCTGTGGTGACAATGGGATACCACGTGACTCACTTGATGTATGTTTTGGTGATCAACTTGCGGGTTCCGCCCATGAACCTATGCATAGGGGTTGGCACATGTTTTCGTCGTGATTCTCCGGTAGGAAATTTGGGGCACTCTTTGAGGTTCTATGTGTTGGTTGAATAGATGAATCTGAGATTGTGTGATGCATATCGTATAATCATACCCACGGATACTTGAAGTGACATTGGAGTATCTAGGTGACATTAGGGTTTTGGTTGATTTGTGTCTTAAGGTGTTATTCTAGTACTTACTCTAGGGCTATTTGTGACACTTATAGGAATAGCCCAACGGATTGATTGGAAAGAATAACTTTGAGGTGGTTACGTACCCTACCATAATCTCTTCGTTTGTTCTCCGCTATTAGTGACTTTGGAGTGACTCTTTGTTGCATGTTGAGGGATAGTTATGTGACCCAATTATGTTATTATTGTTGAGGGAACTTGCACTAGCGAAAGTATGAACCCTAGGCCTTGTTTCCTATCAGTGCAATACCATTTATGCTCACTTTTATCATTAGTTACCTTGCTGTTTTTATATTTTCATATTATAAAAACTAACATCTACCATCCATATTGCACATGTATCACCATCTCTTTGCCGAACTAGTGCACCTATACAATTTACCATTGTATTGGGTGTGTTGGGGACACAAGAGACTCTTTGTTATTTGGTTGTAGGGTTGCTTGAGAGAGACCATCTTCATCCTACGCCTCCTACGGATTGATAAACATTAGGTCATCCACTTG
This sequence comes from Triticum timopheevii, assembly GCA_963921465.1. NCBI lineage: Eukaryota > Viridiplantae > Streptophyta > Magnoliopsida > Poales > Poaceae > Triticum > Triticum timopheevii. The sequence goes on from OY997262.1 coordinate 9,704,919, forward strand.
AGGGAAATTTGCTACTTTCCTACAAACCTCTGCACTTGGAGGCCCAATAATGTCTACAAGAAGAAGGTTGTGTAGTAGACATCAACCCAATCCGCGATCCCGGGGCAGGGGAGTTTCTGATCTTGGAAGTTCGGGCTCTGGGATATTGCCCTGCGGGTTCAGTATGCGGCCTGATTCTGGATTCAGGGTTAGCGCGGCGTCCTCCCGCGAGCGCGTATCAGAGATCTCGGGAATCTAGACATAGTTCATCCTCAGGATAGAGGGAGAATCTCCGCATTGCTCCTCCACCGCCACTATTTGATGGGTGACCGGTGGAGAGTTAATCTCCCTTTGGTCAGGTTTAAGCCCGATCCGATTGTAGTCCGTAGTGACTCCCATAGCGGCAATGCGATCCAAGAGCTCGTTCAAAGAGGAGAGCTCCATTGGGTCCATCTGCTTGGCAAATTTTGAGCCGATGTGGAGGCTATTTTCGATGACCCGAGAGGTCATCATCGGCGCAGCGGCCGAGCAGGCGGTCATAACGAAGCCGCCTAGTCGGAGAGTTTGGCCTACAGCCAGGGCTCCCCAGAGGTGATGTTGTCCTTGACAACAAGGCGAGCCTTCTTCCTTATGATTGACGACACAGTGGAACTCTCAATGAAAGCACCAATGTCGGTGTAAAAACCGGCGGATCTCGGGTAGGGGGTCCCGAACTGTGCCTCTAAGGCGGATGGTAACAGGAGGCAGGGGAAACGATGTTTTACCCAGGTTCGGGCCCTCTTGATAGAGGTAAAACCCTACGTCATGCGTGATTTTTCTTGATGATATGAGTATTACAAGAGTAGATCTACCACGAGATCGGAGAGGCTAAACCCTAGAAGCTAGCCTATGGTATGATTGTTTGTTGTCCTACAGACTAAAACCCTCCGGTTTATATAGACACTGGAGGGGGCTAGGGTTACACAAGGTCGGTTATGAAGGAGGAGATATACATATCCGTATTGCCTAGCTTGCCTTCCATGCCAAGTAAAGTCCCATCCGGACACGAGATGAAGTCTTCAATCTTGTATCTTCATGGTTCAACAGTCCGGCCAAAGGATATAGTCCGGTTGTCCAGAGACCCCCTAATCCAGATCGGTGTCATAGTTTGAATCGACGTAACTCTTTACGACGAACTCTTTGTCACCTCCATGACCTACAAACATTTCCTTATTCCACTAAGGATATTTTTGACCGCTGTCCGGTGATCTACTCCTAGATCACTATTGTACTCCTTTGCCAAACTCAGGGTAGGGTATAAAATCGGTCTGGTACATAGCATGTCATACTTTATAGAACCAATGACTGAGGAATAGGGAATGACTTTCCATTCTCTTTCTATTTTCTGTTGTGGTCGGGTTTTGAGTCTTTACTCAACTTCACACCTTGCAACACAGGCAATAACTCCTTCTTTGACTGTTCCATTTTGATCTACTTCAAAATCTTGTCAAGGTATGTACTCATTGAAAATATATCAAGCGTCTTGATCTATCTCCATAGATCTTGATGCTCAATATGTAAGCAGCTTCATCCATGTCTTTCTTTGAAAAACTCTTTTCAAACACTCCTTTATGCTTTCTGATACGTCTCCATCGTATCTACTTTTCCAAACACTTTTGCCCGTGTTTTGGACTTTAACTTGCATGATTTGGATGGAACTAACCCGGACTGACGCTGTTTTCAGCAGAATTGCCATGGTGTTATTTATGTGCAGAAACAAAAGTTCTCGGAATGACCTGAAACTCCACGGAGCGTATTTTTGGAAATAATAAAAAATACTGGCAAAAGATCAGGACCAGGGGTCCCACACCCTAGCCACGAGGGTGGGGGGCGCCCCCCCTACCTAGTGGGCCCCCTGGAGCTCCTCCAACCTCAACTCCAACTCTATATATTCGTGTTCAGAGAGAAAAATCAGGGAGAAAGATTCATCACGTTTTACGATACGGAGCCACCGCCAAGCCCTAAACTCTCTTGGGAGGGCTGATCTGGAGTCCGTTCAGGGCTCCGGAGAGGGGAAGCCGTCGCCGTCGTCATCATCAACCATCCTCCATCACCAATTTCATGATGCTCACCGCCGTGCGTGAGTAATTCCATCATAGGCTTGTTGGACGGTGATGGGTTGGATGCGATTTATCATGTAATCGAGTTAGTTTTGTTAGGGTTTGTTCCCTAGTATCCACTATGTTCTGAGATTGATTTTGCTATGACTTTGCTATGCTTAATGCTTGTCACTAGGGCCCGAGTGCCATGATTTCAGATCTGAACTATTATGTTTTCATGAATATATGTGAGTTCTTGATCCTATCTTGCAAGTCTATAGTCACCTACTATGTGTTATGATCCGGCAACCCCGAAGTGACAATAATCGGGACCACTTCCGGTGATGACCGTAGTTTGAGGAGTTCATGTATTCACTATGTGTTAATGCTTTGGTCCGGTACTCTATTAAAAGGAGGCCTTAATATCCCTTAGTTTCCGCTAGCACCCCGCTGCCACGGGAGGGTAGGACAAAAGATGTCATGCAAGTTCTTTTCCATAAGCATGTATGACTATATTTGGAATACATGCCTACATTACATTGATGAATTGGAGCTAGTTCTGTGTCACCCTAGGTTACGACTGTTACATGATGAACCACATCCGGCATAATTCTCTATCACCGATCCATTGCCTACGAGCTTTCCATATATTGTTCTTCGCTTATTTACTTTTCCGTTGCTATTGCTATCATCACTACAAAATACCAAAAACATTACTTTTGCTACTGTTACCACTACTATCATATTACTTTGCTACCAAATACCTTGCTGCAGATATTAAGTTTCCAAGTGTGGTTGAATTGACAACTCAGCTGCTAATACTTGAGAATATTCTTTGGCTCCCCTTGTGTCGAATCAATAAATTTGGGTTGAATACTCTACCCTCAAAAACTGTTGCGAGCCCCTATACTTGTGGGTTATCAAGACTATTTTCTGGCGCCGTTGCCGGGGAGCATAGCTCTATTCTTTGAGTCACTTGGGATTTATATCTGCTTATCACTATGAAGAACTTGAAAGACGCAAAAACCTAGATTTATCCCTCAACTACGAGGGGAGGTAAGGAACTGCCATCTAGCTCTGCACTTGATTCACCTTCTGTTTTGAGTAAGCTTGCGACACCTAAACCTGCTTCTGCTACTGATTCTGATATATCGCATACTATTGATGATGCCACTTCTGCTATGCATGATACTTCTGATGAAACTACTTCTATGCTTGATACAACTGTGCCACTTGGTGAATTTCTTGATGAACAACTTGCTAGGGCTAGAGAGAACGAAATTATTGAAACTGATAATACTGATGAAAGACATTATGTAGGCTCTCCTAATAAATATGAATTACCTATTGTGCCTGAGGGCTATGTTATGGATGAAGAAACTAAAAGAGACTTTCTTGCTTGCAATGATAGAAGTGATCTTAAGAAATTATTAGCTAAGCTTAGACAAAAAACTCTGAATGTTAGAATGAAATATGATCCTACTTATGCTATTTCACCTATCTTTGTTACTGATAAGGATTATGAATTCTCTATTGATCCTGATATAATTACTTTGGTTGAATCTAATCCTTTCTATGGCTATGAATCTGAAACTGTTGTGGCACATCTTACTAAATTAAATGATATAGCTACCCTGTTCACTGATGATGAGAGAACTCGGTACTTTTATATCCATAAAATATTCCCGTTCTCATTAAAGGGTGGTGCTAAGATATGGTTTAATTCTCTTGATCCTGGTTCTGTGTGTAGTCCCCAGGATATGATTTATTACTTCTCTGCTAAATATTTCCCTGCTCATAAGAAACAAGCTGCCTTAAGGGATATATATATATATATATAATTTTATGCAAATTGAAGAAGAGAGTCTCCCACAAGCTTGGGGGAGGCTTCTCCAATTACTTAATGCTTTGCCTGATCACCCTCTTAAGAAAAATGAAATACTTGATATCTTTTATAATGGACTAACCGATGCTTCCAGAGATTACCTGGATAGTTGTGCTGGTTCTGTTTTCCGGTAAAGAACATCAGATGAAGCTGAAATTTTATCGAATAATATGTTGACAAATGAAAATAATTGGACACTTCCTAAGCCAACTCCTGAGCCTATTCCTAAACCAGCTCTGAAGAAAAGGGTTGTTCTATTTCTCAGTCCTGAAGATATGCAAGAGGCAAAGAAATCCATGAAATAAAAGGGTATTAAAGCTTAAGATGTTAAGAATTTACCTCCTATTGAAGAAATACATGGTCTTAATTTACCGCCTATTGAAGAAACACATGGTCTTGATAACCCGACACAAGTAGTAAAGGTAAATTATCTCTATAGATATGATAAATCTGAAATCCCATTTACTAAGTTTGCTAGCCCATGTTTGGTTGAGTTTGATCAATTTATGGTTAAGCAAGAAGACTTCAATGCTTATTTTGGTAGAGAATTAAAGCGCAGTGCTGATATGCTTGAACACTTGGGTGATTATATAGCTAATGTCAAAGGTGAACTTAAACTTATTAGTAAACATGCTTCTATGGTTACCACTCAAGTAGAACAAGTTCTTAAAGCTCAAAATGATTTGCTCAACGAATTGAATAGTAAGAATAAGGACTATGCTATTAGAGTGGCTACTAGAACTGGTAAAATGAATCAGGAACCTTTGTATCCTGAAGGCCACCCTAAGAGAATTGAGCAAGATTCTCAGAGAAATAATATAGATGCACCTAGTCCTTGTAAATGGAAGAAAAAGAAAAATGATAGGACTTTGCATGCTTCTATTGAACCTATTGCTGAAACACCTGAGAATCCAAATGATATTTCTATTTCTGATGCTGAAACACAATCTGATAATGAACATGAACTAGTGATAATGTAAATGATAATGTTCATGTTGATGCTCAACCTAGTAATGATAATGATATAGAAATTGAATCTGCCGTTGGTCTTGATAACTCACAATCAAAGAATCAACGTTATGATAAGAAATACTTTGTTGATAGGAAACACGGTAAAGAAAGAGAACTATGGGTTCAAAAACTCATGCCTTTTCCTTCCAAACCATCCAAGAAAAAGGATGATGAGGATTTTGTGCGCTTTGTTGAAATGATTAGACCTATATTTTTGCGTATGCGATTAACTGATATGCTCAAAATGAATCCTTATGCTAAGTACATGAAAGAAATTGTTACTAATAAAAGAAAGATACCAGAAGCTGAAATTTACACCATGCTTGCTAATTATACTTTTAAAGGTGGAATACCAAAGAAAACTTGGAGATCCAGGAGTACCCACTATACCATGCTCCATTAAAAGAAACTATGTTAAAACTGCTTTATGTGATCTTGGAGCCGGTGTTAGTGTTATGCCTCTCTCTTTATATCGTAGACTTGATTTGAATAAGTTGACACCTACTAAAATATCTTTGCAAATGGCTGATAAATCAACTGCTATACCTGTCGGTATTTGTGAGGATGTGCCTGTTGTGGTTGCAAACGTTACTATTTTAACAGACTTTGTTATTCTTGATATTCCCGAGGACGATAGTATGTCTATTATTCTTGGAAGACCCTTTTTGAATACTGCAGGGGCTGTTGTTGATTGTACCAAAGGCAATGTCACTTTTCATGTTAATGGTAATGAGCATATGATACACTTTTCGAGGAAACAACCTCAAGTCCACAATATCAATTCTATTGGAAAAATTCCATCGATTATTTTTGGAGGTTTTGAATTTCCTCTTCATACTGTCAAGAAGAAATATGATATTCTTATTGTTGGGGATGTGCATATCCCCATTGAGGTAACCTAGTGTTATTCGAAAATTCTCCGGTTCCCTGTTATTCGGAATGAGTTTGTTAACAAGACTTGATCAACCTTGTTAGTGGATTCCTTTTGATGATCATGAGATGGATGAATTTAGAAAACACAACTCCCTGTACCCTCTTTCTACTTTCTGTTATTTATATTAAATAAAGCAAAAAATAGTAATTTATGTCTGTTTTTTGATTATTCGTGCAATATAAAAATACCCCGAAAATAAAAGTTCTCCAAATGCCCTGAAATTTAAATATGATTTTTTTTCTGGAATATTTGGGAATATTTGGCACTGAGAACACAGCAGGGGGGCATCCACCTGGCCACGAGGGTGGAGGGCGCGCCCTACCCCCTAGGCATGCCCCCTGCCTCATGGGCCCACGGTGGCCCTCCTCCACTTATTCCTGCACCCACACACTCCTTCTTCCTCCCACAAACACCATTATCTAGCTCAAGCACGAGTTCTAGCTCATTTTGCTGTGATTTCAATCTCCTTGCTCAAAGCACCTCTCAAAAAACTGCTTTGGGGGATTGTTCCTTGGTATGTGACTCCTCCAATGGTCCAATTAATTTTTGTTCTATTGCTTTATTTATTGCATATTTTTGCTTCTTAGGTGACCCTGTTCTTGAGCTTGCATGTCAAATTTATGTGGTTCCAAGTAGTTTTGATGCATGATATAGGCTCTAGGCACTTGTAGGAGTATTTGCTATCAATTTTGTTGAGTTTGGTTCACTTTTATTTGAAGTTACTAAAAATTTCAGATTTTTCAGAAAATAATGAAGAGATTTTTGAGGGGCTCATCAAGACGAAGCTCGAAGGAAAAGCAAAATGAAGAAGCAAAGAGGCCCAAATATAACCTGCCTCGCATCACGGATGTTCGGCCGTGTGAATGGCATTGTGATGATTTCTTGAGAGCAGCCGGGATTTATGATGATATCTATGAATTGGCTGAGAATGCAGGTGTCGGTGTCAAAACCGGCGGATCTCGGTTAGGGGGTCCTGAACTGTGCGTCTAAGGCGGATGGTAACAGGAGGCAGGGGACACGATGTTTACCCAGGTTCGGGCCCTCTTGATGGAGGTAATACCCTACGTCCTACTTGATTGATATTGATAATATGAGTATTAAAAAAGTTGATCTACCACGAGATCGGAGAGGCTAAACCCTAGAAGCTAGCCTATGGTATGATTGTCCTTGTCCTACGGACTAAACCCTCCGATTTATATAGACACCGGAGGGGGCTAGGGTTACACAGAGTCGGTTACAAGGGAGGAGATCTACATATCCGTATTGCCAAGCTTGCCTTCCACGCCAAGGAAAGTCCCATCTGGACACGGGGCGAAGTCTTCAATCTCGTATCTTCATAGCCCGACAATCCGGCCAAAGGATATAGTCCGGCTATCCGGAGACCCCCTAATCCAGGACTCCCTCAGTAGGCCCTGAACCAGGATTCAATGACGATGAGTCCGGCGCGCAGATTTGTCTTCAGCATTTCAAGGCGGGTTCCTCCTCCGAATACTCCATAGAAGATTTTGAACACAAGGATAGTGTCCGGCTCTGCAAAACAAGTTCCACATACCACCGTAGAGAGAATAATATTTCCACAAATCCAATCTGCTGACACGTTCAGCAACATGACATCACGTCATGGCCCGGTCATTATTCGAACCGTTTTTCTCAACCAGCACTGCACATATTACGAGGCGGTTTTCTTGACACGTCTTGTCGAAGCAGAGATCGTGTCCCCCTTATTATGGGATTCTCATCAATACGGACATGGGTAACCCAATCGTGCCCGTTGGTATGACTCCTCAATTTTAGGCAAGCCCCAAACGGCCACGAGGAGGACGCTTGATATTCGCCCTCTTTATATAAAGAGGCCAAGGCCCATCCTTTTTTTCTCTCGTACTTAATCGAATCCTTCCCCCCGCCTTGAGTTCCAACACCCAAGGCTCAGGTCAGGTGCTTCAGACCTTCAACCATGTCCGGATCCAACCTTCAAGGTCGGTGGATGCCTTCCTCTGTCACAGAGGAAGACATCAAGAAGCTAAGACAGGCCAGGTATTTGACCGGCGAAATCTGGCACATGCTGCCTGCTCGAGGGTAGGTCATTCCCACTCCCGAACCCGGAGAGAGCGTTGTATTCATCTCTCACTTCCTCCGAGGCTAGGCCTCGCTCTGGATCCCTTTGTTAGGGGGCTCATGTTCTATTATGGCCTGGATTTCCATGACCTGGCCCCGGATTCCCTCCTTCACATCTCGTCGTTTATCATCGTATGTGAGGCCTTCCTCTGCATTACCCCACACTTCGGCCTGTGGCTCAAGACTTTCAATGTGAAGCCGAAGATGATCGAGGGGTGACACATAGAGTGCGAAGGTGCCGTAATAAGCAGAAGCGTTGATGCTCCATGGCCAGAGGGTTCTTTCCCGGAGGTGTCCACTTTATGGCAACGGGAGTGGTTTTATATCACAGCTCCCCGGAGTGCCAAGTGGGTAGCTGCCCCTGCCTTTCGGTCGCCCCCCCACCAGAACTGATGTCATGGATCAACAAGGGGCTAGACTGGGGGCCAGTAAATGATGTGCCGGTATTGCAGAGTCGCATCCGAGATCTCCTCGAGAGAGATGTCAACCTGGTCTCGGTAATGCAAGTCATGCTAGTTCGTCGGGTCCCGCCTTGCAAACGCTGACCCCTCCGTATGTGGGAGTTCAACCCGGAAGGACCGCAAATTATTCAGCACTTCCTCGGCATGACGCTCGAAGAGATGTACAAATTGTTCTTCGTACCACAAATAAGGTGTCCGGACACCACCGAGGATGCGGGTCTGAGCTGCAATCGTCCAGATACCCAAGTAAGTAAACCCGTGGCCGAACATGTTGTCTTTTTATTTATCATAACATCATTCTGAAAAGTTGCTCTTTGACCAGGACTGGGTAACAAAGGCAAAGATGATCAGGTGTTCGGCCCCCCTTCCCGAAGGCTCAGCAAATCCAGTACTAGCCAGAATGCTCGAGCCGGCGCCTTATCAGGCGCCCTCTTGGAAGATAAAGGGGAGAATAAAGAGGCTAAAAGCGGGCCTCGCTCATTATTCATCCAAACCGGGGGAATTAGCGCCTCCGCGAAGGAGGATAACCAGGGAGAAGAATCTGAAATTCTCTCTCCCCAAGGAAGGAAGAGGACCACCTCTGAAGACCCAGAAACAAAGGTTTCCAAACGGGGGAAGAAATCTTCGCCAGAGGGTCCTGCCTCGAAGGGTACTCTTGCCGCACAGTGTCCGCAAGGGGAACAGCCCTCTACCGAGCTGTAAGTAAACAAAACGTACTTAATAGTAATAATATCCTACATTACTTCTGAAGATAATAACCGAAGCATATATCTTGTAGTTCAGATCATAGCCCTTCTCGACAGAGTTCGTATTCGGGGGATCGTCTTTCGGAGATGATGGAGAGCGAAACACCTCCCCCTGCCACCTCGCCTCATGAGGCGGGCGACCCTGAAGTGTCGTTGCGGAGGGTTTCTCCTGATCCGCCAAGGCCAGAGGGTAATCCTTTGGCCACCCGAAGTCCTCAGTATTCGGCTCCTAAAGAGAGCAACAGAAAGAGTCCGGAACCGTACAGTGTGCGGTCGGACTCACTGAAGGATCTTCTGGAGCAAGCGGCCATCTCAGAAGCGCATCGTACGCTAATGGGTACGGTGATTAAAAGGATTTCATCCATCGAAATCGGGTTGTATGACACTTTTATGAGTCTACTGAAAGGCTTTGAGGTACGTGAAATAGTGTATGCTTTTGACAGTACCGCACACGTTAGGTGTGCCCTATGCAGATAGTAGCCCCTAAGACTCTGGTTGCCGTCGAGAACGGCGACAAACAGAGGATCATAGTCCCAAGTAATAATCAGGCCGCCTTCATATGCAGATGGCTGAAGGTCCGGTGGCTAGCCGGACTGGTGAGTTTGCCGAGCTGAAGCGGCAACTTGATGCGGCAGATGCCGACATCGTGCTTGTCAACAAGCGGCTCGACGAGGCACAGGGTATGTGATTTCTCCGGTGATCAACACATAGTAAGAGGAGCATGATGCCAGTATCTTTAATATGTCGTGACTGCAGATGGAGCTGCCACCGTGGAGACCCTTCAGGCGGAACTTGCCCAAGCCAAGGAACAAGCCAGGAATAGCGGTGCGGCCGCTCTAAAGACGGTCGAAGAGCTGAGGGCGGAATAGGCCGTGCATTGCCAAAGCAAGGAAAGAATGGCAAAGATGGTCGTTGAGTTGAAAGATGCCGCCGACTGTTACCAGCTTCTTGGAAAAGAAAGCCGAGCGAAGGCGATGGACCTGGAGAAGGCCATGGTAGCAGCCAAGAAAGCCCGCTCTAAAATCAGAGCGGCAAAGGAGGAGCTGCATCAAGCTGTAGATATCATGGCTGGTAAGCCCTTTTTGTTGCGGACGAAGTTTGGAGATCCGAAGTATGCCCCCCTTGATCAACTATGGAGTTCGGCAGACGCATACGTGGATTTGGCAGCTAGTGCTGCTGATGCGGCCGAGTACTTCAAGGAACAAAAAGATCGTGAAGTGGATAAGCTGTTCTGGTCACAGTTCCATGCTCTAGTGCGTCCGCTGCTGTTGAATGAGAGAATGGCCGAGTGGGCCGAGCTCCATAGGTTGTCCGGACTTGCCATGAGGTCTGTTGTGGATCATCTGTGGCCGGAAGGGCCAAGGCCGAATAGTTACTTTAGTTTAGTGCAACAATTCCTTGGCGCTGTGTCGCACATTCATGCTATGAAGAGGTCGGCGTGCATAGAGGGTGCATGGATGGCACTTGCCCGTGTCAAGACATACTGGGCAGAGATGGCGGCCACCGCTATTGCAACCCAAAGTTTGGCCGTAGGCCGAGAGTCTGCCGAGCACTACTTTGAATAAGTCCTTGAAGGCGCTCATTCAATAGAGGCTCAGTGCTCGAAGAATATTATGTTCTAGTGACATGTATTCCCATTGTAAAAACAATGTTTTATTGAATTATAAAGGCTGTGTTTATACTTTTGCCTGAAAGTATTATGATGCGTCCTGTGCGGCCGTTTATGTATATATGTATATAACCTGAAAGTATGCAGTCGTCAGCTTCAGCCCCCATGCATATAATGCGGGGTTGTTTGCAAAAAACATGTATTCACACTTGATCCAACGTCTTGGTCCATTAAGGAGGTGGTAGCGCAGCGAACGAGGTAATCGGACTATATTGCTTTAACACTTTCACTTAGCCATAGGAGTTTGACGGTGGGACTACTATATAGCCCTGGGTACTTCTGCGCTCTTCCGAATACGGGGCGCGTACGTACATGACCGGGAAACGGCCCTTTGTTAATGCGGAGGAGTCCCGAAGATTCCGCTAAGTCATCGAGTGGTTGACCAGGCTCGCGCTTTATCATGACAGTCAGTTTTTGGCTTTCTCTACTGAGGTGCTCATCCGGATGAACCAGGGCACAATCGCAGTAGTTCTCCCAGTGCCGCCTTAGCCGATAGAGCGGAACGTAAGGTACAAAAACACGGGAGCCGGGAAAACCCAACATTTGACCAAAGACATGATCCGGAGCTGATGCATATAAGGCCAAACTCGCGACGCCGAACACTCCCTAAAGTATTCGGTCTTTATAGCATATGCCGGGCTGAACAATGCCCTTAATAATAAACCCCGAGTGTCCAGGTACGTGTAATATTCTGATGTGGCGACATGCCAATAACGTCAGCATCCTTCTCGGTTGTATTGAGTATCCGGAGGATGTGAACAACAAGAGACAGTAAAAAAGGTTTACGCAGGGTCTTAATCTGAAAAGAAACCATCGAGCGGGTCCCTGCTGCACGTCTGCGCCTATGTCTCCGTTGTGCCGTGTCCTGGACGGGTGCGGCATGATTGTCATCTATAAAAGAGAAGAACTTAGGTGAAAGTTGTCGTGCCAAAAAATTAGATATTCTAGATAAACCATGAAAATTCAAGATAAGTCAAGTTGAGCCGAACTAGCCCTGATTACACGCGGGAAGCCCCTGGTACCGTATATGAGAGTTTAACCAATCTCATGTATATGTAGTGATGCGCCAGACTCGTCTACCCGTGTCCGCGGTCTTGACGACCCGTCATTTATTCTGGTTGGTGAGGCAGTCTAGTGCTCGGCTGTTAAAGCTGCCGCACGTTCTTCCGTGCATAGAGAACGCTCAATATTTCCACTAACTGTGATGGTGCTGCGTGGACCGGGCATCTTAAGCTTGAGAGAAGCGTAATGCGGTACTGCATTAAAATGAGCGAAAGCCGCTCTTCCGAGTAGTGCTTGATAGCCACTTCGAAATGGAGCGATGTAGAAAGTTAACTTTTCGCTTCGAAAGTTGTTGGAAGAACCGTATACAACCTCTAGTAATAGAGAGCCCATGCAGCGGGCCTCTGGGCCTGGTATTACTCCCTTTAAGGTAGTATTACTGCGGCTGATTTTTGTCGGGTCTATCCCCATTTTGCAGACTGTGTCCTGATATATCAGATTTAGACCACTGCCGTCGTCCATAAGGACTCGTGTGAGATGGTATCTGTTTATTATTGGGTCTAACACCAAGGCAGCCAATCCTTCATGCCGGATACTTGTCGGGTGGACCCTGCGATCAAAAGGGATCGGGCAGGCCAACCAGGGGTTGAACTTAGGGGTGACGGGCTCTATGGCATGTATGTCTCGGAGTGCATGTTTGCTTCTCCTCTTCGTCACGTGGATCATGTTTACTATTTTAACCTCTGGTGGGAATTTTTTCTGTCCTCCAGTGCTTTGCTGGCGAGGTTCGCCCTCGTCTTCGCTTGGTGCCTCCCTCCCTATGTGTTCGGCGTTTAACTTACCGGCCTGCTTGAAGACCCGTCATTCTCTATGGGTGTGATTTGCAGGTTTATCGGGGGTGCCATGAATCTGACATAGTTTGTCTAGAATCTTGTTTAGGCTGGACGGTCCATCTCTGCTGCCTTTGAAAGGATTTTTCCGCTGACCTGGTCAAGAGCCCCTAAATCCGTGTTTACCATCGTATTATCTGGGTTGTCTTCTTTATTTCGACACTTGCTTTTACTGCGTCGTGATTTTCCATTGCCATCCCTGACTTCTGATGTGCTTGGGTCGCTGGTGCTACTACGGGCTAACCAGCTATCTTCGCCCGCGCAAAAGCGGGTCATGAGGCTTGTCAGGGCTGCCATTGTTCTCGGTTTTTCTTGGACGAGGTGTCTGGCAAGCCATTCGTCCCGGACCTTGTGCTTGAAAGCTGCTAAGGCTTCAGCGTCCGGACAATCAACAATTTGGTTCTTCTTAGTGAGAAATCTGTTCCAAAGCTTTCGTGCTGACTCTCCGGGATGTTGAATTATATGACTTAAATCGTCTGCATCCGGAGGTCGGCCATAGGTCCCTTGAAAATTATCCCGAAAAGCATCCTCGAGCTCCTCCCAACTTCCAATTGAGTTTTCGGGGAGGCTTTTCAGCCAGTGCCGAGCTAGTCCTTTAAGCTTGAGGGGCAAGTACTTGATGGCGTGGAGATCGTCTCTGCGAGCCATATGGATATGGAGGATAAAGTCCTCAATCTAGACCCCATGGTCTATGGTCCCGTCATACGCCTCTATGTTCACTGGTTTGAATCCTTCTAGGAATTCGTGTTCCAGCACCTCACCGGTGAAACATAGGGGGTGTGCGGCACCCCTGTATTTGGATGTATCATGGCGTTCGGACGGTTGTAGTATTCGGTTTTGATTTTGTGCCGGAGCGCGCTTCCTAGATCCATAGATGGATCTGGTCATACCGGGTTTTTGGCGCAAGTCCTCACGTAGATCGTTTGGTGACTTATGTGCGACCTTGTTAGCCGCTCTATCGCGGTCACAAGGTGGTTGGTCCGGCCGGTTGGCCATTTTATTTTTCGGCTGTGTGGGCTCTAAGGCCTCATCGCCGAATTCAGGTAATAGCTTGCGCTTTGGATAGCTCTTTGTGTAGTAACTTCCACCATACTTTTCTTCGTCGTCGAGCACTTTGTTCCACCTGCTGTTGAGTGTATTTTGTGCGTCCTTAAGCCTTTGCTTCTGCTTCTTCAGACTCCTCGCTGTGGCAATAAGCCTGCTGCGGAGGTTCTCTTGTTCCAAGTGCCTTTCCGGGATGATGTGTGCATCTTCGTCCGGACTGCTTTCCTCCCAGAGGGGGTTGATGAGGTTTATCCGTGGCGTCTCCGTGTTCGGACATCGGATCCGTACTATGTTCGCCGTTTGCAGTTTCATTGTGCTCTACCGCCGGGGCAATGTGGTCGTCGTTTCCTCTGGAGTTGACTGGAGTGTTATTTTCTCTTGCGCTGTTATCGCTGTTTTTGCCGAGGAGGGATTTGGAGCGGCGCGTACGCCGACGCTTTGTTTGCTTCATGGAGGGTTCATCCTCTACTGTCTTGTCTCCATTGTCTTCTTTGGGTGTATTCACCATGTATATGTCATGTGATGAAGTGGCTGTCTAGCACTCTGTGGGCGCTGGTTCCTGTTCCTCTCCTGCATCGTCTTCCATGCCGTTGATGTCTTCGGAGTCGAAATCGAGCATGTCGGTCAAATCGTCGACACTGGCTACTAAGTGGGTGGTGGGTGGGCAGTGAATTTCTTTGTCGTCCGCATCCCCTTCGAGTCGAACATAGTTCGGCCAAGGTTCTCCTAACAAGGAGACATACCTTAATGAACTTAGCACATCGCTGAAAGGCGAGTGCTGAAAGATATCCGTGGAGGTAAACTCCATGATTGGTGCCCAATCGGATTCATAGGCACGGACGCAGGCGGCTCAGAGCCTATGGTCAGGGACGAATCCAATTGTTCGGCGACACGGCTCTCGCAGGGGGTGAAGTCAGTATTCGGCTCTATCGCCACTGAGAGTGCAGCCTCCATGGCGGGGTCTATCCACCCGTCCTCGGATGGCGTACTTTGCTCCGGATTGAGGGCCGGAGTAGTTGCAGATGCGATCTCCCGAACACTATCCGACGGCAGAGTTACGTCATGCTCGTCATGATTGTGCGGCGCACCTGACAAGGGCTCGAATCCGTCGAAGATCAAGTCTCCGTGGATGTCGGTAGTGTAGTTTAAGTTTCCGAACCTGACCTGGCGGCTAGGGGCGTAGCTCTCGATCTGCTCCATATGGCCAAGCGAGTTGGCCCACATTGCGAGGCCGCCGAATACGAAGATCTGTCCGGGAAGGAAAACCTCACCTTGGACCGCATCGTTACGATGATCGAAGGAGCCATCAAGCCTTATGGTGACGACACAGTGGAACTCTCAATGAAAGCACCAATGTTGGTGTCAAACCCAGTGAATCTCAGGTAGGGGGTCCCGAACTGTGCGTCTAAGGCGGATGGTAACATGAGGCAGGGGACACGATGTTTAGCCAGGTTCGGGCCCTCTTGATGGAGGTAATACCCTACGTACTGCTTGATTGATATTGATAATATGAGTATTACAAGAGTTGATCTACCACGAGATCAGAGAGGCTAAACCCTAGAAGCTAGCCTATGGTATGATTGTCCTTGTCCTACGGACTAACCCTCCGGTTTATATAGACACCGGAGGGGGCTAGGGTTACACAGAGACGGTTACAAGGGAGGAGATCTACATATCCGTATTGCCAAGCTTGCCTTCCACGCCAAGGAAAGTCCCATTTGGACACGAGGTGAAGTCTTGAATCTCGTATCTTCATAGTCCGACAATCCGACCAAAGGATATAGTCTGGCTGTCCAGAGATTCCCTAATCCAGGACTCCCTCAGCGGGCCTCACCGCCTTCCTCCACGACCAGCATGAACAGTATCTCTTACTCACCAATATCTTTGTGCAAAACTTCCATTTCCATGCTAGGAGCTCACCACCTACGGTGGAGTTTTATTTATATGATGAGCATAAGGAGATGTCACTTCGTGATTTTTGTCGGGTTTGTTTGATCCCTTTCGAAGGCATCATAGAGGAACCACATCGCGGCGATGTGGATGGGTTTATTGATACCATCACTTTAGGGGAAACGAGGAAGGTTTCCGATGCACGAACTACTAGCATACACTTTCCTGTTCTATGTTACTTTGCTATATTTGCTAGTAGATGCTTAATTGGGCGTGGAAACTGTGGAAACCTGAGTGCCCCTGATATTGTTATTCTGTGCCACGCCTTATTTCATGATGATACATTCAGCATGGGTGCTATTATTGCAAAGCGGTTAAATCTTAACCGTACTAAGGGCCCCGTCATTGGAGGCATCTTCGCCTCGCACCTAGCTGCACATTTTAACATACCTATTAGGCATTATGAGAAGGAAGAAGAATTGCTGCCTCCTGTTTATTTAGATTATAAGAGTATGGTAGCACACAATTTTATTGTTAAGAATAGGGAAAATGAGCTCAGATACAAATTGTTCTTTGATAAACATCATCCTGAGACTATTAAGCTGCCTGCTCCTTCCTTGTTTGATTTATCTGCAGGCAAGTACCTTGTTCTGTTGGAGGCTATTCCGCCTACCGGAACCCTACATCAGCCACAGAGCCAGAGTCGGAACCACAAGTTGATCCTCCACGATAGTCTAATTACCAGTGGGATCCGGAGATGATTGCCAACAAGTGGCAATCAGAGTCTTCTGCTTCGCAGTACGACCCCAACTATTACTATGGATATCCGCCAGGCCAACCGTGGCCATAGACCAACTTAGGCCAAAAGCCTAAGCTTGGGGGAGTACGTATTTCTCACCGACATTTCATTCATGTTCACACACTCATTGCTAGATGTCGGTGCTCATACTTTTTCATTTTAATATCCATGCTAGTTTATTTCTTTTTATGCTTTCTTCTTGTGTGTTTGATAAACCTTAAGAAAAACCAAAAAAAAGTAGTTGTAGGTTTTAGCTAGCTTTAATTTCTATGCTTGTAGTAGTAATTAAAAAGAAAACTCAAAAATATTTCCTGTTCTTCTTTTGCTTGTTGGGAGTTTTCCCGTGTAAATAGTTTTATTTCTTTTCTTTTCTTTGGGGTCGATAGTAGAAGACCTTGATTAAATTGTTAAAGTGGCTCTTATATGCATTATTGTTGATCTGAGAAAAGAGCCCATATTGCCTTGTCTTCTCCTGTTTATTGAATATTTGTAGATTCCAGCTTAGTCCAATGCACATGCACTATTATTATTATCCACATCGTTCGGTCGTGCAAGTGAAAGGCAATTATGACGATATATGATGAACTGATTGAGATGGGAGAAGCTGGTATGAACTCAGCCTCTCTTGTTTTTGTAAATATGATTAGTTCATCGTTCTTGATTCAGCCTATTATGAATAAACATGTTTGCAATGAAAATTAGAGATCATAGTTTCTTATGCCATGCTTAATTAGCTAGGAGCTTATAATGGTTTACCTTGCATGCCAACATGCTATTAAAATGGTTGTGATGTGGTATGATAGGGTGGTATCCTCTTTTGAACGATTCGAGTGGCTTGACTTGGCACATGTTCACGCATGTAGTTGAAACAAAATCAACATAGCCTCTACGATATTTATGTTCATGGTGCATTATATCCTACTCATGCTTGCATTCGGTGTCGATTAATTTTAATGCATGTTCATGACTGTTGTCGCGCTCTAGCTGGTCGCTTCCCAGTCTTTTTCTAGCCTTCACTTGTACTAAGCGGGAATACTGCTTGTGCATCCAATCCCATAAACCCCAAAGTTGTTCCATATGAGTCCACCATACCTACCTATATGCGGTATCTACCTGCCGTTCCAAGTAAATTTGTATGTGCCAAACTCTAAACCTTCAAATAAATATCATGTTTTGTATGCTCGAATAGCTCATGTATCAACTAGGGATGTATGTATCTTCCATGTTAGGCGGGTTATTCTCAAGAGGAGTGGACTCTGCTCCTCACTCACGAGAAAATGGCTGGTCACCGGGATGCCCAGTCCCATGCTTTATGCAAATCAAATCAAAATAATTGCAAACAAAACTCCCCTGGGACTCTTGTTAGTTGGAGGCACTCGTTGTTTCGAGCAAGCCATGGATTGATTCTTGTTGGTGGAGGGGGAGTATAAACTTTACCATTCTGTTTAGGAGCTGCCTATAATGTGTGTAGCATGGAAGATATCGCCATCTCTTGGTTGTTATGTTGACAATGAAAGTATAGCGCTCAAAATATTATTATCTCTATTTCAAAATCGAGCTCTAGCACCTCTACAAATCCCTCCTTCCCTCTGCGAAGGGCCTATCTATTTACTTTTATGTCAAGTCATCCTCCTCTTATTAAAAAGCACCAGTTGGAGAGCACTACTGTCATTTGCATTCATTACTGTTAGTTTACATTGAATATGACTTGACTGGATCTCTTTTACCATGAATTACAATGTCTAGTCAGTCCTTGATCTTTAAAGGTTCTCTGCATTTATGTTTTGCGGTCTCAGAAAGGCCTAGCGAGATACCATCTTATTATATCATATTATGATTGTTTTGAGAAAGTGTTGTCATCCGAGATTTATTATTATTGCTCGCTAGTTGATTATGCCATTGATATGAGTAAACATGAAACTGATACGTCTCCAACGTATCTATAATTTTTGATTGCTCCATGCTATATTACCTACTGTTTTGGACTATATTGGGCTTTATTTTCCCCTTTTATATTATTTATGGGACTAACCTATTAACCGGAGGCCCAGCCCAGAATTGTTGTTTTTTTTGCCTATTTCAGAGTTTCGGAGAAACAGAATATCAAACGGAGTCCAAACGGAATGAAACCTTCGGGAACGCGATTTTCTCATCAGATAAGACCCAGGAGACTTGGACCCTCCGTCAAGAAAGCCACGAGGCGGTCACGAGGGTGGAGGGTGCCCCCCTAGGGCGCGCCCCTACCTCTGGGCCCCTCAAAGATCCACCGACGTACTCCTTCCTCCTATATATACCTACGTACCCCCAAACGATCAGATACGGAGCCAAAAACCTAATTCCACCACCGCAACTTTCTGTATCCACAAGATCCCATCTTGGGGCCTGTTCCGGAGCTCCGCCGGAGGGGGCATCGATCACGGAGGGCTTCTACATCATCATCCAAGCCCCTCCGATGAAGTGTGAGTAGTTTACTTCAGACCTACGGGTCCATAGTTAGTAGCTAGATGGCTTCTTCTCTCTTTTTGGATCTCAATACAATGTTCTCCCCCTCTCTCGTGGAGATCTATTCGATGTAATCTTCTTTTTGCGGTGTGTTTGTTGAGATCGATGAATTGTGGGTTTATGATCTAGTCTATCTATGAATAATATTTGAATCTTCTCTGAATTCTTTTATGTATGATTGGTTATCTTTGCAAGTCTCTTCGAATTATCAGTTTGGCTTGGCCTACTAGATTGGTTTTTCTTGCCATGGGAGAAGTTCTTAACTTTGGGTTCGATCTTGCGGTGTCCTTTCCCAGTGACAGAAGGGGCAGCAAGGCACGTATTGTATTGTTGCCATCGAGGATAACAATATGTGGTTTTTATCATATTGCATGAAACTATGCCTCTACATCATGTCATCTTGCTTAAGGTGTTACTCTGTTTTTAACTTAATACTCTAGATGCATGCTGGATAGCGGTCGATGAGTGGAGTAATAGTAGTAGATGCAGGCAGGAGTCGGTCTACTTTTCTCGGACGTGATGCCTATATACATGATCATACCTAGAGATTCTCATAACTATGCTCAATTCTGTCAATTGCTCAACAGTAATTTGTTCACCCACCGTAGAATACTTATGCTCTTGACAGAAGCCACTAGTGAAACCTATGGCCCCCGGGTCTCTTTCTCATCATATCAATCTCCATCACTTTATTATTTCTTTGCTTTTTTACTTTGCCTTTTACTTTTCACTTTGCATCTCTATACCAAAAATACCAAAAATATTATTTATCATCTCTATCAGATCTCACTTTCGTAAGTGACCGTGAAGGGATTGACAACCCCTAAGCGCGTTGGTTGCATTGAGCTATTGATTTTGTGTAGGTACGAGGGACTCGCGCGTAGCCTCCTACTGAACTGATACCTTGCTTCTCAAAAACTGAGGGAAATACTTACGGTACTTTGCTGCATCATCCTCTCCTCTTCCGGGAAATCCAACGTAGTGCTCAAGAGGTAGCAAGAAGAATTTCTGGCGCTGTTGCCGGGGAGTCTGCGCAAAAGTCCACATACCAAGTACCCATCACAATCCCTATCTCCCGCATTACATTATTTGCCATTTGCCTCTTGTTTTCCTCTCCCCCACTTCACCCTTGCCATTTTATTCGCCCTCTCTCTCTATTCTCCCTCTCTATTTGCCTCCTTTTGCCCGTTTGCCTTTTGTTTGCTCGTGTGTCAGTTTGCTAGCTTGTCGTTATGTCAAGTCCTTTACCTTCTGCCTCTATGTCTGAAATTGGAGAAATTATCGTCGATATGGACAATAATAATATCATGAAAAATTCTGATGCTCCTGCTAAAGAACCTACCATCTTTCATACAAAAAAAATCCATGTTGGTAGTGGTAATATTATTGGAAAAGGAGTTATTCAAGATTTCTTTACTTGTGTCGGTGCTTTACCTTCTATGGGAAGTTCTATCCTTCATAGAACTAGTAGTCTTGCGGACGCTATTGCCATGCTTGTAGTTGAACTTGAAAGACAATTCATGCACATACATCCTTCCATACAAAGGAATTTTCTGGAATTTTCTAATATTGAGCATTCTTCTGTTAAGCGTGCCGCTACTATCTTTTTGGCTCATGAGTTTAGATTCATAATAAAAGAAGCCAAAGAAATCTTTGTGCATTATAGGGTGGACGCTTGCCGTCCTCCCATAGAGGCTATCATCTTTGATCAAGAAGAAATAATGCGTTTTCAATATCTAGACTATGTTGCTTTCAATGAAAATCTTAGAAAAAGGGTTCCTACCAATGTTTTAATTGATAGAATTTCTGAACTTAATGATGATTTAGCTATTCGAAATAATGAACTAGGATACTCTCTTGAATATAGGCTCACAAAGTTCTGTCAAAAGAATGCTTATAATGATGAATTGGTTGTGCATTATGAAGGACCAAAGGAGGAACCTATACCTCCAAAGGTTGATCTTGGGGACTTTTGTCACATTAAATTTAGCCCTTTTGATTACTTTTGCTTGCCTCAAAGAAAACTTTCTAACGAACATAGAGAATATGAAATGAGTTTTAATAATCTATCTTACTATTATGTCAATACCCAGATCTATTCTTGCTTGTTATGCCTAGCTAGGGGCGTTAAACGATAGCGCTTGTTGGGAGGCAACCCAATTTTATTTTTATTCCTTACTTTTTGCTCCTGTTTAGTAATAAATAAATGATTTAGACTCTGTTTTGGTTGTGTTTTTTTGTTTTTCATTAGTGTTTGTGCCAAGTAGAACCGTTGGGAAGACTTGGGGAAAGTCTTGTTGAACTTGCTGTAAAAAACAGAAACTTTAGGGCTCATGATAACTGCTGTCATTTTTATTTGAAAACTTCTATTTAGTTAATTATTTTTGAATATGATTAATAGATAAATTCCTCACGTCCAGCAATTTAGTTTAGAATTTTTGGGGTTCCAGATCTTGCTCTAGCTACAGATTACTACAGACTGTTCTGTTTTTGACAGATTCTATTTTTCGTGTGTTGTTTGCTTATTTTGATGAATCTATGGTTAGTAAAATAGTTTATAATCCATAGAGAAGTTGGAATACAGTAGGTTTAATGCCAATATAAATAAATAATGATTTAATTACAGTACCATGAAGTGGTCTTTTGTTTTCTTTCGCTAACGGAGCTCACGAGTTTTCTATTTTGAGTTTTGTGCTATGAAGTTTTCAAGTTTTGGGTGAATTCTTTTGATGGATCATGGAACAAGGAGTGGCAAGAGCCTAAGCTTGGGGATGCCTGATGGCACCCCCAAGATAATCCAAGTACACCAAAAAGTCAAAGCTTGGGGATGCCCCGGAAGGCATCCCCTCTTTTCGTCTACTTCTATCGGTAACTTTACTTGGAGCTATATTTTTATTCACCACACGATATGTGTTTTGCTTGGAGCGTCTTTTATGATTTGAGTCTTTTCTTGTTAGTCTACCACAATCATCCTTGCTGTACACACCTTTTGAGAGAGCCATACATAATTTGGAATTTGATAGAATACTCTATGTGCTTCACTTATATCTTTTGAGCTCTATAGTTTCACTCTAGTGCTTCACTTATATCTTTTGAGTTTTATAGTTTTGCTCTAGTGCTTCACTTATATCTTTTAGAGCACGGTGGTGGATTTTTTTTATAGAAACTATTGATCTCTCATGCTTCACTTGGATTATTTTTAGAGTCTTAATAGCATGGTAATTTGCTTAATAATAATATGCTTGGTATTCAAGATTTGTAAAACTTTCTTTTTATTGTGTTGAATACTAAGAAAAAAATTGATGCTTGATTATTGTTTTGAGATATGAGGATGGTGATATTAGAGTCATGCTAGTTGAGTAGTTGTGAATTTGAGAAATGCTTGTGTTAAAGTTTGTGATTCCCATAGCATGCACGTATGGTGAACCGTTATGTGATGAAGTCGGAGCATGATTTATTTATTGATTGTCTTCCTTATGAGTGGCGGTCAGGGACGAGCGATGGTCTTCTCCTACCAATCTATCCCCCTAGGAGCATGCGCATAATACTTTGCTTTGATAACTTCTAGATTTTTGCAATAAGTATATGAGTTCTTTTTGACTAATGTTGAGTTAATGGATTATATGCACTTTCCTTCCTTCCGCCATTGCTAGCCTCTCTAATACCGCGCACTTTTCACCGGTATCATACACCCACCAAATACCTTCCTCAAAACAGCCACCATACCTACCTATCATGGCATTTCCATAGCCATTCCGAGATATATTGCCATGCAACTTTCCACCATTCCGTTCATTATGACACGCTCCATCATTGTCATATTGCTAGCATGATCATGTAGTTGACATCGTATTTGTGGCAAAGCCACCGTTCATAATTCTTTCATACATGTCACTCTTGATTCATTGCATATCCCGGTACACCGCCGGAGGCATTCATATAGAGTCATATTTTGTTCTAAGTATTGAGTTGTAATTGTTGAGTTGTAAGAAAAATAAAAAGTGTGATGATCATCATTTTTAGAGCATTGTCCCAAGTGAGGAAAGGATGATGGAGACTATGATTCCCCCACAAGTCAGGATAAGACTCCGGACGAAAAAAAGAGGCCATAAAAAAGAGAAGGCCCAAACAAAAAAATGAGAGAAAAATAGACAAGGGACAATGTAACTATGCTTTTACCACACTTGTGCTTCAAAGTAGCACCATGATCTTCATGATAGAGAGTCTCTCATTTTATCACTTTCATATACTAGTGGGAATTTTTCATTATAGAACTTGGCTTGTATATTCCAATGATGGGCTTCCTCAAAATGCCCTAGGTCTTCGTGAGCAAGTGAGTTGGATGCACACCCACTTAGTTCCTTTTGTTGAGCTTTCATATACTTATAGCTCTAGTGCATCCGTTGCATGGCAATCCCTACTCACTCACATTGATATCTATTGATGGGCATCTCCATAGCTCGTTGATACGCCTAGTTGATGTGAGACTATCTTCCCCTCTTTTTGTCTTCTCCACAACCACCATTCTATTCCACATATAGTGCTATATCCATGGCTCACGCTCATGTATTGCGTGAAGATCGAAAAAGTTTTGAAAATGTAAAAAGTATGAAACAATTGCTTGGCTTGTCATCGGGGTTGTGCATGATTTAAATACTTTATGTGGTGAAGATAGAGCATAGCCAGACTATATGATTTTGTAGGGATAGCTTTCTTTGGCCATGTTATATTTTGAGAAGACATAATTGCTTTGTTAGTATGTTTGAAGTATTATTATTTTTATGTCAACATGAACTTTTGTCTTGAATCTTTTGAATCTGAATATTCATACCACAATTAAGAAGATTTACATTGAAATTATGCCAAGTAGCACTTCGCATCAAAAATTCTGTTTTTATCATTTACGTACTCGAGGACGAGCAGGAATTAAGCTTGGGGATGCTTGATACGTCTCCAACATATCTATAATTTTTGATTGCTCCATGCTATATTACCTACAGTTTTGGACTATATTGGGCTTTATTTTCCACTTTTATATTATTTTTGGGACTAACCTATTAACCGGAGGCCCAACCCAGAATTGCCGTTTTTTCTGCCTATTTCAGTGTTTCAGAGAAACAGAATATCAAACGAAGTCCAAACGGAATGAAACCTTCGGGAACGCGATTTTCTCATCAGATAAGACCCAGGAGGCTTGGACCCTATGTCAAGAAAGCCAGGAGGTGGTCACGAGGGTGGAGGGCGCCCCCCTAGGGCGCGCCCCCTGCCTCTTGGGCCCCTCGAAGCTCCACTAACGTACTCCTTCCTCCTATATATACCTACGTACCCCCAAACGATCAGATACAGAGCCAAAAACGTAATTCCACCGCCGCAACTTTCTGTATCCGCGAGATCGCATCTTGGGGCCTATTCCGGAGCTCCGCCGGAGGGGGCATCGATCACGGAGGGCTTCTACATCATCATCCAAGCCCCTTCGATGAAGTGTGAGTACTTTACTTCAGACCTACGGGTCCATAGTTAGTAGCTAGATGGCTTCTTCTCTCTTTTTGGATCTCAATACAATGTTCTCCCCCTCTCTCGTGGAGATCTATTCAATGTAATCTTCTTTTTGCGGTGTGTTTGTTGAGACCGATGAATTGTGGGTTTATGATCCAGTCTATCTATGAATAATATTTGAATCTTCTCTGAATTCTTTTATGTATGATTGGTTATCTTTGCAAGTCTCTTCGAATTATCAGTTTGGTTTGGCCTACTAGATTGGTTTTTCTTGCCATGGGAGAAGTTCTTAGCTTTGGTTTCGATCTTGCGGTGTCCTTTCCCAGTGACAGAAGGGGCAGCAAGGCACGTATTGTATTGTTGCCATCGAGGATAACAATA
Organism: Triticum timopheevii; assembly: GCA_963921465.1. NCBI lineage: Eukaryota > Viridiplantae > Streptophyta > Magnoliopsida > Poales > Poaceae > Triticum > Triticum timopheevii. Next base: position 9,729,801 of record OY997262.1, read on the forward strand.
TGCTTTTTTTTATCATATTGCTTGAAACTATCCCTCTACATCATGTCATCTTGCTTAAGGCGTTACTCTGTTTTTAACTTAATACTCTAGATGCATGCTGGATGGCGGTCGATGAGTGGAGTAATAGTAGTAGATGCAGGCAGGAGTCGGTCTACTTGTCTCGGACGTGATGCCTATATACATGATCATACCTAGATATTCTCATAACTATGCTCAATTTTGTTAATTGTTCAACAGTAATTTGTTCACCCACCGTAGAATACTTATGCTCTTGAGAGAAGCCACTAGTGAAACCTATGGCCCCCGGGTCTCTTTCTCATCATATCAATCTCCATCACTTTATTATTGCTTTGCTTTTTTACTTTGCCTTTTACTTTTCACTTTGCATCTCTATACCAAAAATACCAAAAATATTATTTATCATCTCTATCAGATCTCACTTTTGTAAGTGACTGTGAAGGGATTGACAACCCCTAAGCGCATTGGTTGAGTTGAGATATTGTTTTTGTGTAGGTACGAGGGACTCGCGCATAGCCTCCTACTGGATTGATACTTTGGTTATCAAAAACTAAGGGAAATACTTACGCCACTTTGCTGCATCATCCTCTCCTCTTCGGGGAAATCCAACACAGTGCTCAAGAGGTAGCAGAGACCTAAGAGTTATTGTGAATATGGTTAGTTCATAATCTTTGCCGAAAACTTGAATGCTGGCTTTACATATTTACAACAACAAGAGCAAACGGAGTTTGTAAAAGTTTTTATTTATCACTTTCAGTTTGTCAACTGAATTGCTTGAGGACAGCCAAAGGTTTAAGCTTGGGGGAGTTGATACGTCTCCATCGTATCTACTTTTCCAAACACTTTTGCCCTTGTTTTGGACTCTAACTTGCATGATTTGAATGGAACTAATCTAGACTGACACTGTTTTCAGCAGAATTGCCATGGTGTTATTTATGTGCAGAAGCAAAAGTTCTCGGAATGACCTGAAACTCCACGGAGCGTACTTTTGAAAATAATAAAAAATACCAACAAAAGATCAAGACTAGGGGGGCACACCCTAGCCATGAGGGTGGGGGCGCGCCCCCTACCTCGTGGGCCCCCTGGAGCTCCTCCGACCTCAACTCCAACTCTATATATTCGTGTGCGGAGAGAGAAAAATCAGGGAGAAAGATTCATCGTGTTTTACAATACGGAGCTGCCGCCAAGCCCTAAACTCTCTCGGGAGGGCTAATCTGGAGTCCGTTCAGGGCTCCGGAGAGGGGAATCCGTCGTCGTAGTCATCATCAACTATCCTCCATCACCAATTTCATGATGTTCACTGCCGTGCGTGAGTAATTCCATCATAGGCTTGCTGGACGGTGATGGGTTGGATGAGATTTATCATGTAATCGAGTTAGTTTTGTTAGGGTTTGATCCCTAGTATCCACTATGTTCTGAGATTGATGTTGCTATGAATTTGTTATGCTTAATGCTTGTCACTAGGGCCCGAGTGCGATGATTTCAGATCTGAACCTATTATGTTTTCATGAATATATGTGAGTTCTTGATCCTATCTTGCAAGTCTATTGTCACCTACTATGTGTTATGATCCGGCAACCCCGAAGTGACAATAATCGGGACCACTTTCGGTGATGACCGTAGTTTGATGAGTTCATGTATTCACTATTTGTTAATGCTTTGGTCCGGTACTCTATTAAAAGGAGGCCTTAATACCCCTTCGTTTCCGCTAGGACCCCGCTGCCACGGGAGGGTAGGACAAAAGATGCCATGCAAGTTCTTTTCCATAAGAACGTATGACTATATTCGGAATACATGCCTACATTACATTGATGAATTGGAGCTAGTTCTGTGTCACCCTAGGTTATGACTGTTACATGATGAACCACATCCGGCATAATTCTCTATCACCGATCCATTGCCTACGAGCTTTCCATATATTGTTCTTCGCTTATTTACTTTTCCATTGCTATTGCTATCATCACTACAAAATACCAAAAACATTACTTTTGCTACCGTTACCTTTTGCTACCGTTACCACTACTATCATATTACTTTTCTACTAAATACCTTGCTGCAGATATTAAGTTTCCAAGTGTGGTTGAATTGACAACTCAGCAGCTAATACTTGAGAATATTCTTTGGCTCCCCTTGTGTCGAATCAATAAATTTGGGTTGAATACTCTACCCTCGAAAACTATTGCGAGCCCCTATACTTGTGGGTTATCACGTTCCAAAAAATTCTACATTATTTTTGATCAACAATATGTCATTCACATATACTTATCAGAAATATTTTAGTGCTCCCACTCACTTTCTTATAAATACAGGCTTCACCGCAAATATGTATAAAACCATATGTTTTGATCACTTTATCAAAGCATATATTCCAACTCCGAGATGCTTGCACTAGTCCATAGATGGATTGCTGGAGCTTGCTCACTTTGTTAGCACCTTTAGGATCGACAAAACCTTCTGGTTGCATCATATACAACTGTTCTTTAAGAAATCCACTAAGGAATGCAGTTTTGACATCCATTTGCCAGCTTTCATAAAATGCGGCAACTGCTAACATGATTCGGACAGACTTAAGCATCGCTACGGGTGAGAAAGTCTCATCGTAGTCAACCCATTAAACTTGTCGAAAACCTTTTGCAACAAGTTGAGCTTTGTAGACAGTAACCCTACTATCAGCGTCCGTCTTCCTCTTGAAGATCCATTTATTCTTAATGACTCACCGATCATCGGGCAAGTCAATCAATGTCCACTTTTTGTTCTCATACATGGATCCCATCTCAGATTTATGGCCTCAGGCCATTTTGTGGAATCTGGGCTCATCATCGCTTCCTCATAGTTCGTAGGTTCGTCATGGTCAAGTAACATGACTTCCAGAAAGGATTACCGTACCACGCTGGTGCGGACCATACTCTGGTTGTCCTACGAGGTTCGGTAGTAACTTGATCTGAAGTTTCATGATCATCCTCATTAGCTTCCTCACTAATTGGTGTAGAGATCACTAGAACTAATTTCTGTGATGAACTACTTTCCAATTTAGGAGAAGGTACAATTATCTTATCAAGTTCTACATTCCTCCCACTCACTTCTTTCGAGAGAAACTTCTTCTCTAGAAAGGATCCACTTTTAGCAACAAAATATCTTGCCTTCGGATCTGTGATAGAAGGTGTACCCAACAGTTTTTTTGGGTATCCTATGAAGACGCACTACTCCGATTTGGGTTCGAGCTTATCAGTTTGAAACTTTTTCACATAAGCATCATAACCCCAAACTTTAAGAAATGAGAGCTTTGGTTTCTTGCCAGACCATAGTTCATACGGTGTCATCTCAACGGATTTAGATGGTGCCCTATTTAATGTGAATGCAGCTGTCTCTAATGTATAACCCCAAAACGATAGCGGTAAATCAGTAAGAGACGTCATAGATCGCACCATATCTAGTAAAGCGTGATTACAACGTTCGGACACACCATTACGCTGTGGTGTTCCAGGTGGCGTGAGTTGCGAAACTATTTTGCATTGTTTTAAATGAATACCAAACTCGTAACTCAAATATTCTCCTCCACGATCAGATCGTAGAAACTTTATTTTCTTATTATGATGATTTTCCACTTCATCTAAAATTATTTGAACTTTTCAAATGTTTCAGACTTATGTTTCATCAAGTAGATATACCCATATCTGCTCAAATCATCTGTGAAGGTCAGAAAATAACGATACCCGCCGCGAGTCTCAACACTCATCAGACCGCATACATCAGTATGTATTATTTCCAATAAGTCAGTTGCTCGCTCCATTGTTCCAGAGAACGGAGTCTTAGTCATCTTGCCTATGAGGCATGGTTCGCAAGCATCAACTGATTCATAATCAAGTGATTCCAAAAGCCCATCATCATGGATTTTCTTCATCCGCTTTACACCAATATGACCTAAATGGCAGTGCCACAAATAAGTGATGACCCAAAAGTATAGGGGGTATATTGTAGTTCTTTCGATAAGTAAGAGTGTCGAACCCAACGAGGATCAGAAGGAAATGATAAGCGGTTTTCAGCAAGGTTTTCTCTGCAAGCACTGAAATTATAGGTAACAGATAGTTTTGTGATAAGATAATTGGTAACGAGCAACAAGTTACAAAAGTAAATAAAGTGCAACAAGGTGGCCCAATCCCTTTTGTAGCAAAGGACATGCCTGGACAAATTCTTATATAGAGAAAAGCGCTCCCGAGGACACATGGGAATTATCGTCAAGCTAGTTTTCATCACATTCATATGATTCGTGTTTGGTACTTTGATAATTTGGTATGTCGGTGGACCGGTGCTTGGGTACTGTCCTCACTTGGACAAGCATCCCACTTATGATTAACCTCTATTGCAAGCATCCGCAATTACAACAAAAGTATTAAGGTAAACCTAACCATAGCATGAAACATGTGGATCCAAATCAGCCCCTTATGAAGCAACACATAAACTAGGGTTTAAGCTTTTGTCACTCTAGCAACCCATCATCTACTTATTACTTCCCAATGCCTTCCTCTAGGCCCAAATAATGGTGAAGTGTCATGTAGTCGATGTTCACATAACACCACTAGAGGAGAGACAACATACATCTCATCAAAATATCGAACGAATACCAAATTCACATGACTACTAATAGCAAGACTTCTCCCATGTTCTCAGGAACAAACGTAACTACTCATAAAGCATATTCATGTTCATAATCAGAGGGGTATTAATATGCATATAGGATCTAAACATATGATCTTCCACCAAATAAACGAACTAGCATTAACTACAAGGAGTAATCAACACTACTAGCAACCCATAGGTACCAATCCCAGACATAGAGACAAGAATTGGATACAAGAGATGAACTAGGGTTTCAGAGGAGATGGTGCTGGTGAAGATATTGATGGAGATTGACCCCCTCCCGATGAGAGGATCGTTGGTGATGACGATGGCGTTGATTTCCCCCTCCCGGAGGGAAGTTTCCCCGGCAGAACAGCTCCGCCAGAGCCCTAGAGTGGTTCCGCCAAGGTTCCTCCTCATGGTGGCAGAGTCTCGTCCCGAAAGCTTGCTTATGATTTTTTTCTCAATGAAGGACTCCATATAACAGAAGATGGGCATCGGAGGGCCACCAGGGGGGCCACGAGGCAGGGGGTGCGCCCCCCACCCTCGTGGCCAGGGTGTGGCCCCCTCTGGAACTTCTTGCGCTCAGTATTTTCATATATTCTGAAAATGACTTCCGTGAAGTTTTAGGACTTTTGGAGCTGTGCAGAATAGGTCTCTAATATTTGCTCCTTTTCCAGCCCAGAATCCCAGCTGCCCGCATTCTCCCTTTTTATGTAAACCTTGTAAAATAAGAGAGAATATGCATAAGTATTGTGACATAATGTGTAATAACAGCCCATAATGCAATAAATATCGATATAAAAGCATGATGCAAAATGGACGTATCAACTCCCCCAAGCTTAGACCTCGTTTGTCCTCAAGCGAAAGCCGAAATCGAAAAATATGTCCACATGTTTAGAGATAGAGGTGTCGATAAATATAAAATATGGACATGAGGGCATCATGATCATTCTTAGAACATCAGATGCTAGAGTAACAATTAAATCACAATTTCAAGTATGGATCATAAACTTCATTGAAAACTAACAAACTATAATCTCAGTCATTGGAGCAATTGCAATTTATCATAACATAGGAAAGAGTCAATGTAAGAGCTTTTCAGCAAGTCCACATACTCAACTATCATATAGTCTTTCACAATTGCTAACACTCACGCAATACTTATGGGTATGGAGTTTTAATTAGACACAGAGAAAGATAGGGGCTTATAGTTTTGCCTCCCAATGTTTTACCTCAAGGGTAATGTCAACAATAATAGTTCATGAAAACTCACATCCAATTAGCCATATATACCAGGATCTTTCGAACATGTTGTGCTTGCCAAAAGATAAAATTTTAAAAAAAGGAAGGGTGAAGATCAGCATGACTCTTATGCAAGGTAGTAGATAAAAGTAAAAGATAGGCCCTTCGCAGAGGGAAGCAGAGGTTGTCATGCGCTTTTATGGTTGGATGCACAAAATCTTAATGCGAAAGAACATCACTTTATATTGCCACTTGTGATATGGACCTTTATTATGCAGTCTGTCGCTTTTATTTCTTCCATATCACACGATCGTATAAAGCTTATTTTCTCCCACACTAATAAGTCATACATATTTAGAGGGCAATTTTTTATTGCTTGCACCGGTGACAACTTACTTGAGGGATCTTACTCAATCCATAGGTAGGTATGGTGGATTCTCATGGAAAAACCGGTTTGAGGGTGTTTGGAATCACAAGTAGTATCTCTACTTGGTGCAAAGAATTTTCCTAGCATGAGGGGGAAAGGCAACAGCTCAATCATGTTGGATGATCCATGACAATATAATTTATCTCAGATGTAAGAAAACATAACCCATTATGTTGTCTTCCTTGTCGAACGTCAACCCTTTAGCATGTCATATTTTAATGAGTGCTCACAATCATAAAAGATGTCCAAGATAGTGTATTTATATGTGAAGACCTCTCTTTCTTTATTACATCTTATTGATTGCAATGATGACCAAAACTATGTTTGTCAACTCTCAACAACTTTTAATCATCATACTCTTTATATGTGAGATCATTACTCTCCATAAGATCCATATGATCTCTTTTATTTCTTTTTATTCTTTCTCTTTTATTTTATTCACTCAAGATCATGGCAAAATAATCAAGCCCTTGAGTCAACACTAATATTTATTATATATAGCTCATGGACTCGATTACATAGAAGGATCATAAAGCAAAACTCACAACTAGATCATACTAAGAACTTTTATTCTACTAGATCAAAATATTATCAAAAGGATCGAACTAAGAAAAGTGGTAAAGATAAAAGTGATGGTGATACGATACCGGGGCACTCCCCCAAGCTTGGCAGTTGCCAAGGGGAGTGCCCATGCCCATGTGATTATGTCTCCTTATTTGTTGGTGAAGAGGGTGTTGGTTTTGTTGATGGCGTAGGCTTCTTCCTTAATTTGCGCTTGAGGACAGAATTTTGATCCCTTAGGTCATCGATCTCCTCCTCAAGGTTTAATATCTTCTTGCATAATTCCTGTTTGTTTTCCTGCAAGAGGCGAAAAGGGATAAACTCGATCTTAGGTTTCTTTGCTCTATCAGGGAGGCTTGACTTTTTGAACTCCACATGCATGTCCCCAGGTTGGGATAACGGGACTTCATCTAAATCTGAGCTCGTCTCCTCCCTTCCCTTGGGTTCATAGTCCTCTTCTTCTTCCGTAGTCCAACCACAATGCTCCATGTCCCCATAGACCTTAGGATCTACAAGATAATCAACCACATAGCTTTATCCTTCCGAATCCTGGGATGACATATTGCTCTAGTCTGCAGCAGGGACAGCTCGAAACAAAGACAAAGGATATTTGCTTGATACCGTGGTCAAAACCTTCGGAAGGTTATATAATGTATTTTTACCGACCAAAATACGTAACGTGCAAGAAAACGGAGTCCGGAGAGCACATGAGGTGCCCACGAGGTAGGGGCACGCCCAAGGGGGTAGGGCGCACCCTCCACCCTCGTGGAGCCCTTGTGTCCTTCCCGGACTGCTTCTTATTTTTCTATTTTTCTAAATATTCCAAATTGTTACGGCATATCTCTCTCAAGGTAGTTTTGGTGATTGATGACAACATGTTTATGGACTAATCTTGTTCTTTGAATAATTCACAAATTCTCCCCTCGCACGAGACGTTTCCTTCCCCTCGATGTGTATTTCAAGACGGTGTAGCTCTTTCGTTTCTTTCTCGATGGAATAGTTGCGTAGAGGGCACCGTACTATCAAGAGGGGGTCCGCTGGGGTATTGCTTGGGTGGAATCATCTCGTACACATCAGCTTCTCACCCCCCGAGCTTTTCCATTCCTTTGTAGAGATCTCTCCTCTCTTCCTTGTCCTGTCTGGGTCCAAGCGGTGGTACCGCGCAACCCAGCGATAGTACCGCTGAGGAGCCACAAGCGGCAGTACCGCTCCACAACGGTAGTACCGCCCGTGGCTCCACAGCAGTAGTACCGCTGGGGTGCCTGGCACCTCCGCCTCATCCTCAGCCTCTTTGGAGAGATTCTCTCTCTCTCTCTAATGTGCCCCAGCGGTAGTACCACACTGCCAGCGGTAGTACGGCCGAAGGGTCACAAGCGGCAGTACCGCTCCACGGGGTAGTACCGCCGGTGACCCTGCCGCCGTAGTACCGCTGGGCTGTGTGGCTCCTACCGCCTCAACTCGAGGGGTCTTTTTCTCGTGTCGGGTTTTGCGACACTAGTTGCAGTTGTAGAGGCGGTAGTACCATTCCAGGAGCGGTAGTACCGCCCCTACCACCGCGGTAGTACCGCATTTGGGTCCTATTCCCTACTAGTCTCCTCTGCGCGGCAGTGCCGCTGGCTGGCGCGGCAGTACCGCTGTCCTGGCGGTAGTACCGCCCCCTCTCAGCGGTAGTACCGCCCTGTGCGGGGCTGGTTGATGGGGGGAAATGGTTGGATTGTTGCCCCCACTATAAAAGGGAGTCCCCTTCTTCTCTTTGACCTGCCTCTTCCTCCCCCAAGATCCATTTATTTCTCAAGCTCCATTAAATGCTCCAAGCTCCATTTTTGCCCGACCTTTCTCTCTAGCCAATCAATCTTGTTGATTTGCTCGGGAGTGGTTGAGAAAGCCCCGATCTACACTTCCACCAAGGGATTTTCGATTCCCCCACTCATCCCTAGCGGATCTTGTTACTCTTGGGTGTTTGAGCACCCTAGATGGTTGAGGTCACCGAGGAGCCATAGTCCATTATGGTGAAGCTTCGTGGTTTTGTTGGGAGCCTCCGATTAAGTTGTGGAGATTGCCCCAACCTTGTTTGTAAAGGTTCGGTCGCCGCCTTCAAGGGCACCAATAGTGGAATCACAGCATCTCGCATTGTGTGAGGGCGTGAGGAGAATACGGTGGCCCTAGTGGCTTCTTGGGGAGCATTGTGCCTCCACACCACTCTAACGGAGACGTACTTCCCCTCAAAAGGAAGGAACTTCGGTAACACATCCTCGTCTTCACCGGATCCACTCTTGGTTATCTCTTACCTTTACTTGTGCAAGCTCTTTAGCGTTACTTCTCTTGCTTGCTTGTATGCTTGTTGTTATTGCATCATATAGGTTCCTCACCTAGTTGCACATCTAGACTACCTACTTTGATGCAAAGTTTAATTTGGTAAAGAGAAGTAAAAATTGGTAGTTGCCTATTCACCCCCCCCTAGTCAACCATATCGATCCTTTCAATTGGTATCAGAGCCTCGTCTCTTTATTAAGGACTTTACCGTCCAAAGAGTGTGGTTGATACCATAGACGGTGTGGAGGAACACTCCCGTGTGAATCCGATCTCGTCTACGGGCGATGGGGGAACCTCGGTCTCTCGTGAGGAGTTCAATGTGGCCTTGGAGACATTGAAAACCTCCATGACAACCGAAGTTGAAAGCATGTTTACTAAATTTCTTGAGGGGCTTAAACTATCCACCGCACCATTGAAAGTGGGTGACCCCGCCAACAAGGTGACGGATGCTATCCCCGACAAGGGGGAAGCTAGTAGTGAAAAGGCTCCTTCTTCTAGTGGTAAGAATGGCACCGGCATCTTTGCCCATGTGGAACCACCACTTGTTTATGGTGGACCGGTTCCTTCCACTCATTTGAATCATGCCGATCCTCCCCCTAAGATTGTGAAAAATGAGGATTTTGATTCTTGGGTTTACCGTTTTAAATGTCATTTAAATCATGTGAACACTAACCTTTGGAGAATCATTGAAGAAGGTTTCTATCCACATGATCCAAGCAACTTCACTCATCGAGAAGCCGCGGACAATCAATTCAATGAGAGTGCTCTCTTCATCATTCAAGATGCAATTCCACCCGAAGACCTACCTCATCTTCATCCCTTCGCCTTGGCCAAAGATGCATGGCATTGTGTTGTGTCTCTCTACCGGGAAGCGCAAGCATTCAACGCTCCAACTATGAAGTGGTACAAGATGAGGCCGATGAGTTTGCAATGAAAGAAGATGAAGAACCTCGTGAGCTTTATCGGAGAGTAACCAAACTTGCGGTCTCACTACGAGATCACGGGAGCAAGGACACGGATGACAATTGGATCAAGCGCAAATTCCTCAAGGCAATGATGCCCTATCATAAGGCCATGTCCTCCGTCATTCGTCAAAGACCGAACTTCCACACTTTGACCTCAAGCGAAGTGTTGGATGAGTTTGTGGCCATGAACATTTTGGACAAGACCGCCGACAATGCGGTGCTCCGTTCTCAACGGGAAAACAAGCCTAACCTTGCATTGAAGGCCAAGCTCACCGTTGAAGAAGAAGAAGAGGAAGAAGAGGAGAGCAACCCCGAAGATACGAAGTATGCATATCATGAACACATGGCACTTGCTTCAAGGCAATTTTGGAGCAAGAAAAACTCGAGGCCAAACTTTAGCAAAAACAACTCGAGTGGCACGAGGGGCAAGCAACATGTAAGGACTTGCTACAATTGCGGCAACGTGAGTCATTTTGTTGTGGAATGCCCGTATGAGAAGAGGGAAGACAATGGTGGCAAGCTCATCCGAAAGTACAAGGCCAAGTCGTTCCCCAACAAGAACAACTTCACCAAGAAGACTCCTCCCAAGGCATTGATTGTACAAGAAGAGTACAATGAGGATGATGACAATGATGAAGATGATGAGTCAGTTGCCACGGCCTCGGTTGCCATTGCAACGACTTCACGGGTGTCTCTCTTCGACTCACCCAATGAGAGCATCACCGCCAAGTGCCTCATGGCTAAAGCCACCAACAAGGTAACCCCCAACATCAAAACTACCATCATTAATCATCCTTCTCCGACGGATAGCATCAATGAAATTGAGGAGCTAATGTGGAGGCTAACGAGTTTGAGGCCTTTATGGGCAAACTCAAGGGAAAATCCAAGAAGCAGTTTGTTGCTCTCTTGGAACAACTTGGTGAAGCCAATGACATGATCAAGGCTCACGAAGACACCATCACTAAGATGGAAGGGCATAGTCGTGACTATGCCGATGAGATTTCGGATCTTTCCAATGCTCTTGAGGAAGAGCGTGGTCTTCGTTTGGCTCTTGAGGAGTCACACAACATTGATCATGCTAAGTTAAAGAAAGATTATGATCATGTCCTCATAGTTTCTCATGTGCTAAACTCCGAGAAGGCCGAACTTGAGGTTGATCTTGCTAGACTCAAAGAGGAGTTTGATCTACTTGACAAGGCTCACAAGGTCTTGAAGGGTGCTCATGCTAGCCTCAAAGAGTCTCATGATCAACTTCAAGTAAAGCTAACCAAGGAAAAAGCCACTTTCCCTCGTATGATGTTAATTGATAATGCAAATGCTACTAACCCGTGTTGTGAGCATGTGCATCTCGAGGAGAACGAAGCTAAAGGGGCAACTTGAGAGAGGTCTTGTGACTTGCATACAAGGCAAGAAGAACCTCAACGATCTCTTGATCAACCAAACGGGAGTTGTGGCCAAGGAAGGGGTTGGGTACGTGCCCGACTCCAAGAACAATAAGAAGAATGACAAGACCAAACGACCTCCTCCTCTCATGCAAACCTTTGAGGGAGGGAGAGAGTGCCTCCGAGGAGAAGAAGAAGAACGATGTCAAGATGGGCAATGTCACCCCTCCCAACAAAGCCGGCGATTTTAATCCTTCTTATGTGTTATGCCGTGCTAGTGATGGGCATGTTTATGCCAAATTTGTTGGTTCTCCTCATGAATACATTGAATGGTCTATTTGGGTTCCAAAAACCCTTGTTACTAACATCAAAGGACCCATTACAAAATGGGTACCTAAAACCAAGCATTGATCTCTTGTAGGTGTTTGCTTCCGATGGGGGATCATGGTTGCTCGATAGCGGACCCACAAATCATATGACCGGAAGCAAGGACTTGGTGGTGGACGTGCACAAGGTTCCATCTATGCCCACCAATGTCGAGTGGGGTGACGCCTCATCTTCTAAGGTATTGGGACTTGGCAAGGTGGTCATCTCTCATGATCTCACGATTGAGAAGGTCATGCTTGTTGAGTCCCTTGCATACAATTTACTTTCCGTTCATCAACTTGCAATCATGGGCTCTGCCACTTTCTTTGATATCGATACCGTGGCCCTCTTGTGGAGCAAGACTCTTAAATTAGCTTTTGTTGGGCATGTCGAGAAGGGTCTATATGTGATTAACTTTTCGGAGCGACCCACTAAGACCGCGACATGCCTAATGGCTAAAGTTGATGTGGGATGGCTTTGGCATCGCCGTTTAGCCCATGTGAATATGAGATCTTTGCAAGTCTCCTCAAAGGGGACCATGTCCGTGGACTAACAAATGTTAGTTTTGCTAAAGATCGTGCTTGCAGTGCCTGTATCGAAGGAAAGCTACATGAGAAGGCTCACCCTCCCACGACTATCATTTATTCAAAGAGGCCTTTGGAGCTCCTTCACATGGATCTCTTTGGGCCTCCATCCATTGATAGTCTTGGAGGTAGGAAGTATTGCTTGGTGATTGTGGATGACTACTCAAGGTACACGTGGGTGTATTTCTTCAAGAGGAAGAGCGAGACCCAACAAACCGTCATTGACTTTGCAAATGAAGCTCAACGTCAACACAATGCAATGATCTTGACAATAAGAAGTGACAACGGCACCGAGTTCAAGAACTACACCTTGGATGAATTTCTTTGTGATGAGGGAATCAAGCATCAATATTCCACACCCTACACCCCTCAACAAAACAGTGTTGCGGAGAGGAAGAACCGGACGTTGATGGATGCGGCAAGGACCATGATGGCGGAGTTCAAGTCCCCGTACAACTTTAGGGCCGAAGCCGTCAACACCACGTGTCATGCATCCAATCGGCTCTACCTCCGCAAGGGCTTGAACAAGACTCCATACGAGATACTCACCAGTAACAAGCCCAACCTCAAGTACTTCTGGGTATTCGGGTGTAAGTGTTTCATTCTCAAGAAAGGTGTTCGATTGTCTAAATTTGAGGCTAGAGCTTATGAGGGCATATTTGTTGGCTATGCTACAAACTCTCATGCTTACCGTGTCCTTAATAAATCCACGGGACTTATTGAGGAGACGTGTAACGTGGAGTTTGATGAGAATAACGGCTCCCAAGTGGAGCAAAGTGGCACTTGTGATGTAGGTGATGAAATTCCTCCCCAAGCCATAAGAAGAATGGGTGTTGGCTTTATCCTACCCATTGAGGAACCCCTTTTGGCCGAAGGAGAAGGACAAAGCTCCACTCAAGTGGATCCATGTAACGCCCCGAGACCGATGTGCCAGGTGTCCTCCGCTTATTTGCTGTTGTTGCCTTGTCATTTGATTGCGTGTTGCATCTTGTCATGTCATCATCTGCATTGCATCATCATGTTTTCAAAACTTGCATCCGTCCGGGTTTCCCAGTTCCGTCCGTTGTCCGTTCTGAGTCCAGTCACACTTGCACGCGCCCGCGGCATGTCCGAAATGTTATTTTATAAGTGGCCAGAAAATGTTCTCGGAATGGGTTGAAAGTTGGCATGTGGTGTTGTTATGTTGTAGGTAGGCCGCCTGCCAAGTTTCATCGCATTCGGAGTTCGTTTGATAGCCCAACGGATAACTATAGCGGCAATATAGCCGGTCTAACGTCGGACATTTTCGGTCTCCGGAAACAGTTGCCGGGCTGCGCTCCTCTCCTCTCATCTCAGCCCAACCTCTCTTCACAGCCCACTAGCCCACCTATCTAACCCCCCTCCGCTCCGGGTCGTCCGATCGAGATCGAACGGCTCCGGAACGGACTAAAACCCCCAACCCTAGCTCCTCCTGCTATATATAGCAGCCCCCCTTGCGATTTTTGGGCCTTCTCCTTCCTCCTCCTCGAAATCCGCACCCCAATCATCAGCCAGCTGCCTCCCACCTCCTCTCCTCAATTTCTGGCGCCAGCCACCACCATCTCGCCACATGGCGCGCCGCCGTTGGCCGAGACGTCGCCAGCCACCTCCCGCGACCAATCCGGGCATGCCACGCGTTCCCCCTGTCTCTCCGCGCCGCCGTGGCCTGGAGCAAGCCCGCGGAGCCCATCGGAGCCCGCCCCCGAGCCCGCACGCCGCTGCCTCCGTTCCAAATTGGGAGAACCCCGATCTCTCCTCCCTCGCGTCCCCGCCGTCCGTCGTCGGCGACCAAGGCCGCCGAAGCATGCTCGTCGCCGGCCGCCTTGAACCCAGGTCACGCCGCCGTCGCCTTTTCCTCTCCTCCCCGTCTCTCTTTCTCTCCCTAACCCCTCTACTCTCCTCCTTGGTCAGTGCCGCCGCCATGGCGCCTAACCCTCGCCAGCCCTGCCCGATCCGGTCTCCCCTCGTCGGAAATGGAGCCCCGGCGAGCTCCTTGACCCAGATCCGGCCTCTTCGCGCCGTCCGCCGCCTCTTCTGCTTCCTCCTCGTCGGATCCGCCTCTAACCTTGTCGTCCCCGTCGCCCTCACCGGCAAGCACCGCCCTGCGTTGTTCGGATCGGGAGGAGCCCCGATCCCGCTCCTCTGCGTCTGCGTCCAGGTGGGCTGCAACCCTCCCGAGGCCCAGCCTGCTCCTCCGCGGACCTAGCGACCACCTCCAGCGGGCCGGCCCAGCAACCGCAGCCAGCGCCAGGCCTCCTCTGCTTCCGACCGGGCCGGGCTCAATGTGAGCATCCCCTCTCCTGTACACTCAGGCCAGCCAGATTCGGCCCAGTCATGGTTTTTTTTTCGTTCTACGTTTTGTCCATTTATCCTCAGAGTTTGCCTGTTTTACAAAAAGCCCCCTAAACTTCATGCATATAATACCTCATGAACCGAGCATCGGATTAAAATGATTTATATATGAAACTTGCTTAGAATTTTGTCTAGTTTCATAATATGTCACTTTAATACATGTTTAAAATGTTTAAAATGTTGTTTGTTTAAATTTGCCCATATGCCATGTTAAAATGATTAAATTCATAACTAATTAACCGTAGATCCAAATTTAATGAACTTTATATGTAAATGGGGTGGAATTTTGCCTAGTTTAACATGGTGACCTTTATTTGCATGTTAAACAACTCTAAAATTGTGTTTAGGGCATAATAGTACCAAATCTATAATATGCATATGGGGATTTACCGGAATTTGTTGTTTGTTGTTCCGGCCTCATTTAAACTTGCCTAGATAGGTAGTTTTCATTTGCTTCACTTCTTGCCATGCTATAAAACATTTAATATTGTTGGGTACATAAATGAGATCGAACCTAAACAAGTCATGTGGTGTTTCCTCAATATGCAACGGAGTTGCATATTGAGCTCCACTTAATTTGTAGAATTGTTTGTGCATTTTGCCATGCCATGTATCATTAAACCGGACATGCATCATACTTGATTGTGCATCATGCCATGTTCATGTCGTGGTTGTTTACTATGTTGTGTGTTTCTTTTCCGGTGTTGCTTCTTCGGGTTGGTTCCGATAACGTCGCGTTTGTGAGGAACCGTTCGTCTACGTCCGTTTGTCTTCTTCATGGACTCGTTCTTCTTTCTTGCAGGATTTCAGGCAAGATGATCATACCCTCGAAATCACTACTATCTTTGCTATGCTAGTTTGCTCACTCTTTTGCTATGCCATTGCTACGATGCCTACCACTTGCTTGAAAGCCTCCCAAATTGCCATGTCAAACCTCTAACCCACCTTGTCCTAGCAAACCGTTGATTGGCTATGTCACCGCTTTGCTCAGCCCCTCTTATATCGTTGCTAGTTGCAGGTGAAGATTGAAGGCCGTTCCTTGTTGGAACATTTATTTACTTGTTGGGATATCATTATATTGCCTTGTTATCTTAATGCATCTATATACTTGGTAAAGGGTGGAAGGCTCGGCCTCTCGCCTAGTGTATTATTCCACTCTTGCCGCCCTAGTTTTTCCGTCATATCGGTGTTATGTTCCCGGATTTAGCGTCCCTTACGCGGTTGGGCTATAATGGGAACCCCTTGACAGTTCGCCTTAAGTAAAGCTCTTCCAGCAATGCCCAACATTGGTTTTACCATTCGCCACCTAGCCTTTTCTTTCCCTTGGGTCGGCCAGCCCGAGGGTCATCTTTATTTTAACCCCCCCCCCCCCCCGGGCCAGTGCTCCTCTGACTGTTGGTCCAAACTGAGCTGCCTGCGGGGCCACCTCGGGGAAACTTCAGGGTTGGTTTTACTCATAGCTAGTCTCATCTGAGTGTGCCCTGAGAAAGAGATATGTGCAGCTCCTATCGGGATTTGTCGGCACATTCGGGCGGTGTTGCTGGTTTAGTTTTACCCTGTCGAAATGTCTTGTTGTACTGGGATACCGAGTCTGATCGGAATGTCTCAGGTGGAGGTCTATTCCTTCGTTGACCGTGAGAGCTTGTCATGGGCTAAGTTGGGACTCCCATGCAGGGATTTGAACTTTCGAAAGCCGTTCCCGCGGTTATGGGCAGATGGGAATTTGTTAATGTCCGGTTGTAGATAACTTGAACCTTAACTTAATTAAAATGAATCAACTGAGTGTGTTACCGTGATGGCCTCTTCTCGGCGGAGTCCGGGAAGTGGACACGGTGTTGGAGTAATGTTTGTGCAGGTTGCTCTCTAGTTTCTCGCTCGCGCTTTGCCTCCTCTTCTCGCTCTCTTTTGCGAATAAGTTAGCCTCCATATTTGCTAGTCGCTTGCTGCAGCTCCACTCATATTTTACCTTGCCATTCCTATAAACTTAAATAGTCTTGATCGCGAGGGTGCGAGATTGCTGAGTCCCCGTGGCTCACAGATACTTCCAAAACCAGCTTGCAGGTGCCGATGAGTCCGTGGAGATGACGCAACCAAGCTCAGGAGGAGCTCGTTGAAGATCTTGTCCTTTGTGTTGTTTCCGTTCTAGTTGATCAGTAGTGGAGCCCAGTTGGGGTCGATCGGGGACCTTGTCGCATTTGGGGTTCTTCTTTTATTTTGGTTCCGTAGTCGGACCTTGATTGTATTTGGGTGATGTAATGCTTTATTCATGTAATTGTGTGAAGTGGCGATTGTAAGCCAACTATGTAACTTCCTGCCCTATTTTATTACATGGGTTGTGTGAAGATTACCTCACTTGCGACATTGCTTTCTATGCGGTTATGCCTCTAAGTCATGCTTCGACACGTGGAAGATATAGCCGCATCGAGGGCGTTACAAGTTGGTATCAGAGCCTTCCCCGACCTTAGGAGCCCCATTGCTTGATCGTTTTTAGCGGCCGAGTTGTGTCTAGAAAAATGTTTTGAGTCTTTTAGGAATTATATATCGGAGAGATTAGGAATTCTTTTTACTTCCCAGTCTCCTCATCGCTCTGGTAAGGCATCCTGACGTAGAGTTTTGACTCTTCTCTTCTCAAATTTCACTAAAAAAAAATTTTAGGATCACGCGGATATCTTGGAATCGTTCCAATGGTTTTATGATGAGAGCATTGTCTTGGTGCCTCCTGTCAGGGGTTTAGTGGAAGTGTCCCGGGGAGTTGAGCTATGAGGTGTTGTCATCATAATTTTATCGTTGCAGTTCTGGAATACCTGAGTTTAGTACGCCGACATCGAAAATCTCTTTTATGCAGTTCGTTGGTGAGATAACCTCGACGCCACCCAGTACTGGGGCGGGAGTTCGGGAGTATCGCATTAACTTGTATAACGGATGCTTTTCGAAGGTTGAGGTAGATGGTTTCCGAAGGTTTCTTGGTTACGTGTTGAAGGATGGATACAGCTGGATGTAGGATTTGTTAGTTTGGGTGAGATATTATGCTTCCCCTGTATCCCCAACACCTGATTGCATAACCGGAAAATTTCGGGAGTTTCATAGGTGGGAATTCAAGTAGCTCTTAGGATATCTTTCCGACAGATGTATGATATGAAATTGGGTTTCAACGTCTAGTGGTCCGCCTATTCACGGTCGGTTTTACAGTGGTCTCGTTGTGTCTTAAAGAGTCCTCGGCTATGCCGACTCGGGGACGCTTCATATGTCATGTGCACTGCCTTGTACATGATGGTGCTGTATGATCGAGCCTGTGTAGGCCCCACCACGAAAACTTCGGACGAAATCTCTATCATATGTTTGTTCCGGCTTATTCTGCAAGCCAATCCTTTGTTTTTGTTTTGGGTTGTGGTATTCGAGTTGCTTCAGTGTCAAGTGTTGACTCCATACCTTTCCTAAATGGTCTTCTCATACTCCTATGTGAATACTAATCCTTCTCGATCATTGAGTTTGTCGTGTCAATCCTTTTCACCGGTGTGCTTGTCTCCAAGTGGATTCGATCATTTCAACATCCGCAAGATCAAGAATCAGTTCTTCTCAACGGTGTTCGTTTCACCCATTCCAAATTGTCTTTGTTTTTCCCACCCTCCCTCCCTTTGTTTTTCTCCAAGGATTCAGATCTCTTAATCGAGTATCCATCTTATTGATGTGAAGTCTCTCCATTCGTTTCTATCAATATTCTTATCAGGTGATTCCCATGAAAATTCTAACGGAGCTTCAAGTTCGTCTCTATTCACTCGTTTTCTTCTCTGGTGGAACCAATTCAAGCTTTGGTGTTGATCATATCCCTTTTCCCTCGTTTCAAATACCTTCTCATGCCGGTGCACCTATTAAACATCTACTTCTCGCTATTCATTTGTTCCGGAGTGCTTAAGATACCTCAGAAGATTCGTTTCCATTCTCAATCCGTTCAGGATTTTGCAAGGATGTTATCTCATTCAAGCCATTTAATCCAACCAGTGCAATATCTCTTTTCAAGTAATCGTTCAATGGTGTTTCTTTTGAGTGGGCCCTAACCCACAGGTCTTTTCCTAGGATCTTACCTGACTCTTCTAATCTTTCTGGAGTTATTCTGTAATTCTTTTTCAAGTTTGACGTACGAATGAATTGTCATCAGTCAAATGTCTTTCTCCAAGATCGGTTAAATTCTTTTCATCGTTGGCTCAAACTTTCCATTCTTCATTCCGGAGTGTCTAAATAATTCATGGTGGTGTTTCTCGTCGTCACTCTCATATTTTGAAGACCGAAGAAGAGTTTTACCTCTATATCTTATCCGTTCTCTCAAAGATTCGTGGTTCTATTTCAAGGCCATCCTCTCATAATTGTTTTCGATTGCGAGAATTCTTTTCACCCATCCGGAGCAATTCGGGAGTCTTTTCAGTTCGATTCTCCGCAGCCCATCATCTCAGAATTATTCTTTCTAGTTTTCAGTTCTCGTTCTTTAAATCTTACCGGTGTTTCGTTCAAGTGATCTCTAATCGGCTCGTGATCTCTTCGTTCTCTTGTATCTAAATCCTCTCAAGCATCTTCGTTCATTTTATAATTCTTCCCGGTGTTTCTTTATCTTCTCTTCGTTCACTTTCAATTCTTATGGTGGTTCATTCAAGAGTTCCTCTTCCTTTGTTTATCATATCAATTCATTCGTGTTTTCAAATTCTACCGGGGTTTCGTTGAAGGCATTCTCAAGTTGACGCTATATCTATCTTAATCCTTTCTACGAGAATAAGTAGTATGCCAATTCCATCTTGTCATCAATTTTAATTGGTGAAGGATACACATAATGTAATTCTTATTCTTGTTTCATCGAGTTTATTCAATTCCTTTTTTCCGGAGTGGTTCATCATACTTATTCTTGGTTTCAAGTGCTCATCTTTCTTTCCTGGAGTTCCAAGCTCTCGCAATTATGTAGTCACGGAGATCTATCAAAAATCTTTACAAGGATTCACCTTGTGTTTTCAACTTCTTTTTCCTTCCGTTTGATCATCCTCTTGTTTAACGGAATTATTCATGGAGGCTCTACATGATTGGTTCATCAAGGATTTAATTCCTTCTCGAAGTGTTCATCAAGATTTTTATCCAGAGGAGCTCAAGTTTTCTTCATCTTGCAATCCGGAGTGCAATTCTTTCACGCATATCTTTTGAGGTGGTGTTATGTCATTCTTGATAATTTCCCTTCATGCTTCATGATTCACATATTGTTAAGTATGATGTATTTTAAATCCATCAATCTCTTCTTTGGAGTTATCTTGGGCTATATTTCACGTAAAGCCTTCCCTAAGGTTTGTTGCTACCTATGGTGCTTATAAAGGACCCAAGTTCTTCTTTATCCTCCCGGTGAAATATTTTCTCGTCTCCTTGTTCATATCAATACAATTCTTTTTCCCGTGAGTGGCAGGTTGTCATCTCTTAATTTGGGATGTATTCCATAAGGCCACATCAAGGTTATTCTTTTCATTGTTGGGGTTCCAACAACTCCGCTCGACCTGTCTCCTAAGGATGCCTTCTCAAGCTCTTTTGTGGCAGAAGTTGTCATTTTCTTCTCAATTCCTTCTTTTTCATTTATCTATCATCTATTTCTTTCTTCCGGAGGCATTGTGATGTTGCTCTCTTCAACTCATCTTCTTGTTTCATCAGGATCATGTTCTTTCCTTTGCTTATCCATTCGACCGGAGTGTTGTGTTTTCATGCCAGTTCTCTCATCTTATCAAGTTTCACATCCTTTCTCAACCAGAGTGCTGTCTAAAATCGTTCTTACCCATTGTACCATTCTTTCATTAGTTCCGAAGGTAGTATGTTGTTGATCTCATCAAGAATCCTCTCATCTTGTCAAGTTCTTGTTATTTCCTTCCATTTGCAGTCGGAGTGCTGTCCAAATTATATCATTCTTAATCCTTCTCTGTCTTGTTTTAACCGGAATGGTTTCAAGATATATCTTGCCCTTCAACCTCAAGGTTTTTTTGCAATGTTCTTTGTTCCTCTCTTCTAACGGAGTGTTTTCAACTTCGTTCATCTCAGTTGTATTCTTTTCTCGATATGGCTTAACCTTTCAAGGTTCTTTGGTCTCACTCGTTTGTCAAAGGAGCAACTTAGTTTTACCTCTTCTCTTTCTCTTCTGTTGTCCCTCCGGTGCCATTCTAGATCTCGGGACGAGATCCTCTCTTAGTGGTGGAGTGTTGTAATGCCCCGAGACCGATGTGCCAGGTGTCCTCCGCTTATTTGCTGTTGTTGCCTTGTCATTTGATTGCGTGTTGCATCTTGTCATGTCATCATCCGCATTGCATCATCATGTTTTCAAAACTTGCATCCGTCCGGGTTTCCCCAGTTCCGTCCGTTGTCCGTTCTGAGTCTAGTCACACTTGCACGTGCCCGCGGCATGTCCGAAATGTTATTTTATAAGTGGCCAGAAAATGTTCTCGGAATGGGTTGAAAGTTGGCATGTGGTGTTGTTATGTTGTAGGTAGGCCTCCTGCCAAGTTTCATCGCATTCGGAGTTCGTTTGATAGCCCAACGGATAACTATAGCGGCAATATAGCCGGTCTAACGTCGGACATTTTCGGTCTCCGGAAACAGTTGCCGGGCTGCACTCCTCTCCTCTCATCTCAGCCCAACCTCTCTTCACAGCCCACTAGCCCACCTATCTAACCCCCCTTCGCTCCGGGTCATCTGATCGAGATCGAACGGCTCCGGAACGGACTAAAACCCCCAACCTATCTCCTCCTGCTATATATAGCAGCCCCCCTTGCGATTTTTGGGCCTTCTCCTTCCTCCTCCTCGAAATCCACGCCCCAATCATCAGCCAGCCGCCTCCCACCTCCTCTCCTCAATTTCCGGCGCCAGCCACCACCATCACGCCACATGGCGCGCCGCCGTTGGCCGAGACGTCGCCAGCCACCTCCCGCGACCAATCCGGGCATGCCACGCGTTCCCCCTGTCTCTCCGCGCCGCCGTGGCCCGCCCAGGCCTGGAGCAAGCCCGCGGAGCCCATCAGGGCCCGCCCCTGAGCCCGCACGCCGCTGCCTCCGTTCCAGATTGGGAGAACCCCGATCTCTCCTCCCTCGTGTCCCCGCCGTCCGCCGTCGGCGACCAAGGCCGCCGAAACATGCTCGTCGCCGGCCGCCTTGAACCCAGGTCACGCCGTCGTCGCCTTTTCCTCTGCTCCCCGTCTCTCTTTCTCTCCCTAACCCCTCTGCTCTCCTCCTTGGTCAGCGCCGCCGCCATGGCGCCTAATCCTTGCCGGCCCTGCCCGATCCGGTCTCCCCTCGTCGGAAATGGAGCCCCGACGAGCTCCTTGACCCAGATCCGGCCTCTTCGCACCGTCCGCCGCCTCTTCTGCTTCCTCCTTGTCGGATCCGCCTCTGACCTTGTCGTCCCTGTCGCCCTCACCGGCGAGCGCCGCCGTGCGTCGTTCGGATCGGGAGGAGCCCCGATCCCGCTCCTCTGCGTCTGCGTCCAGGTGGGCTGCGACCCGCCCGAGGCCCAGCCTGCTCCTCCGCGGACCCAGCAACCACGTCCAGCGGGCCGGCCCAGCAACCGCAGCCAGCGCCAGGCCTCCTCTGCTTCCGACCGGGCCAGGCTCAATGTGAGCATCCCCTCTCCTGTACACTCGGGCCAGCCATATTCGGCCCAGGTCATGGTTTTTTTTCCATTCTACGTTTTGTCCATTTATCCTCAGAGTTTGCTTGTTTTACAGAAAGCCCCCTAAACTTCATGCATATAATACCTCATGAACCGAGCATCGGATTAAAATGATTTATATATGAAACTTGCTTAGAATTTTGTCTAGTTTCATAATATGTCACTTTCATCCATGTTTAAAATGTTTAAAATGTTGTTTGTTTAAATTTGCCCCTATGCCATGTTAAAATGATTAAATTCATAACTAATTAACCGTAGATCCAAATTTAATAAACTTTATATGTAAATGGGGTGGAATTTTGCCTAGTTTAACATGGTGACCTTTATTTGCATGTTAAACAACTCTAAAATTGTGTTTAGGGCAGAACAGTACCAAATCTATAATATGCATATGGGGATTTACCGGAATTTGTTGTTTGTTGTTCCGGCCTCATTTAAACTTGCCTAGATAGGTAGTTTTCATTTGCTTCACTTCTTTCCATGCTAACAACATTTAATATTGTTGGGTACATAAACGAGATCGAACCTAAACAAGTCATGTGGTGTTTCGTCAATATGCAACGGAGTTGCATATTGAGCTCCACTTAATTTGTAGAATTGTTTGTGCATTTTGCAATGCCATGTATCATTAAACCGGACATGCATCATACTTGATTGTGCATCATGCCATGTTCATGTCGTGGTTGTTTAGTATGTTGTGTGTTTCTTTTCCGGTGTTGCTTCTTCGGGTTGGTTCCGATAACGTCGCGTTTGTGAGGAACCGTTCGTCTACGTTCGTTTGTCTTCTTCATGGACTCGTTCTTCTTCCTTGCGGGATTTCAGGCAAGATGATCATACCCTTGAAATCACTACTATCTTTGCTATGCTAGTTTGCTCGCTCTTTTGCTATGCCATTGCTACGATGCCTACCACTTGCTTGAAAGCCTTCCAAATTGCCATGTCAAACCTCTAACCCACCTTGTCCTAGCAAACCGTTGATTGGCTATGTCACCGCTTTGCTCAGCCCCTCTTATAGCGTTGCTAGTTGCAGGTGAAGATTGAAGGCCGTTCCTTGTTGGAACATTTATTTACTTGTTGGGATATCATTATATTGCCTTGTTATCTTAATGCATCTATATACTTGGTAAAGGGTGGAAGGCTCGGCCTCTCGCCTAGTGTTTTGTTCCACTCTTGCCGCCCTAGTTTTTCCATCATATCGGTGTTATGTTCCCGGATTTAGCGTCCCTTACGCGGTTGGGCTATAATGGGAACCCCTTGACAGTTCGCCTTAAGTAAAGCTCTTCCAGCAATGCCCAACATTGGTTTTACCATTCGCCACCTAGCCTTTTCTTTCCCTTGGGACGGCCAGCCCGAGGGTCATCTTTATTTTAACCCCCCCCCCCCCCCCCGGGCCAGTGCTCCTCTGAGTGTTGGTCCGAACTGAGCTGCCTGTGGGGCCACCTCGGGGAAACTTGAGGGTTGGTTATCCTCGTAGCTAGTCTCATCTGAGTGTACCCTGAGAAAGATATATGTGCAGCTCCTATCGGGATTTGTCGGCACATTCGGGCGGTGTTGCTGGTTTAGTTTTACCCTGTCAAAATGTCTTGTTGTACCGGGATACCGAGTCTGATCGGAATGTCTCGGGTGGAGGTCTATTCCTTCGTTGACTATGAGAGCTTGTCATGGGCTAAGTTGGGACTCCCCTGCAGGGATTTGAACTTTCAAAAGCCGTGCCCGCGGTTATGGGTAGATGGGAATTTGTTAATGTCCAGTTGTAGATAACTTGAACCTTAACTTAATTAAAATGAATCAACTAAGTGTGTTACCGTGATGGCCTCTTCTCGGCGGAGTCCGGGAAGTGGACACGGTGTTGGAGTAATGTTTGCGCAGGTTGCTCTCTAGTTTCTCGCTCACGCTTTGCCTCCTCTTCTCGCTCTCTTTTGCGAATAAGTTAGCCACCATATTTGCTAGTCGCTTACTGCAGCTCCACTCATATTTTACCTTGCCATTCCTATAAGCTTAAATAGTCTTGATCGCGAGGGTGCGAGATTATTGAGTCCCCGTGGCTCACAGATACTTCCAAAACCAGCTTGCAGGTGCCGATGAGTCTGTGCAGATGATGCAACCAAGCTCAGGAGGAGCTCGTTGAAGATCTTGTCCTTTGTGTTGTTTCCGTTCTAGTTGATCAATAGTGGAGCCCAGTTGGGGTCGATCGGGGACCTTGTCGCATTTGGGGTTCTTCTTTTATTTTGGTTCCGTAGTCGAACCTTGATTGTATTTTGGTGATGTTATGATTTATTCATGTAATTGTGTGAAGTGGCGATTGTAAGCCAACTATGTAAATTCTTCCCCTATTTTATTACATGGGTTGTGTGAAGATTACCTCACTTGCGACATTGCTTTCTATGTGGTTATGCCTCTAAGTCGTGCTTCAACACGTGGGAGATATAGCCGCATTGAGGGCGTTACAATCCATCACCAACCCAAGGCCCACACGCTTCCGAAGTTCAACATGAAGGCCCTCATCTTCAAGAACATGACCAAGGGAAAGATCATGCTCAAGACGGTGTTGACACATCAAGTGATGCCCAAGGTCAAGTTCTCTCCTCTGAGCAAGTTCAAGAACAAGAACAAGCCCAAGACGACATTCAAGATGATCAAGTGACCACTCCTCGTCTCACCCCCGAGGAGGAATTAGAGCATCGTGCCGCCAAGGTTGCTTCCAAGCTCTCCACCAAGGATCATCTCATGACGAATGTGCTTGGAAGCTTAAGAAAGGGGGTAAGCACTTGTAGACAATTAGCAAATTATTGTGAGCATCACGCGTTTGTCTCTTGTGTGGAACCCCACAAGGTCTATGAAGCGCTAGAAGATCCGGATTGGCTCAATGCCATGCATGAAGAACTCAACAACTTCGAGCGCAACAAAGTGTGGAGATTGGTGCCAAGACCGACCAGGAATCACAATGTCATAGGAACCAAGTGGATATTTAAGAACAAGCAAGATGCCCATGGGATTATCATTCGCAACAAGGCTCATTTGGTAGCCCAAGGCTACTCCCAAGTCGAGGGTATCGACTACGTTCGAGATGTCCTCCATGGGAGAGTTGAAGTTTTTCTAGGGTTCGAAGTGAAGCAAAGAAGAGAAGGAACCTTCATCAATCAATCCAAATACACTCAAGACATGCTCAAGAGATTCAAGCTAAGTGACATCAAGCCGGCTTCCACTCCAATGCCCACCAAGTGCCAACTTGACTTAGATCCCAATGGTAAAGTGGTGGATCAAAAGGTATATCGTTCCATGATTGGATCCTTGCTTTACCTTTGTGCATCTAGACCGGACATCATGTTGAGTGTGGGAATTTGTGCACGGTTTCAAGCTGCACCTAAGGAAAGTCACTATATGGCGGTCAAACGAATCTTTCGATATTTGGCTCATACCCAAGAGGATCAAACTTCAAGCTTGTAGGGTACTCGGATTTCGATTGGGCGGGAGACAAAGTGGATAGGAAGTCCACTTCCGAAGGGTGCCAATTCCTTGGTTGCTCTTTGGTAAGTTGGTCTTCCAAAAAGCAAAGTTGTGTGTCTCTCTCGTCCATGAGGCGGAGTATGTTGCCGCCGGTAGTTGTTGTGCTCAACTCCTATGGATGAGGCAAACTTTAAAGGATTACGGTGTCACTTGTGACAAAGTGCCTCTTTGGTGTGACAATGAAAGTGCCATCAAGATCTCTCTCAACCCGGTGCAACACTTCAAGACAAAGCATATTGAGATTCGGTATCACTTCATCCGGGATCACATTAGGCGAGGAGAGATCGAGCTCAATTATGTCAACACTCATGACAACCTTGCAGATATTTTCACGAAGCCCTTGGATGAAGCAAGATTTCGCGAGTTAAGGCATGAGCTAAATATCATTGATTCGAGCAATGTGGCTTGAACCCTTGCACACCCCACCACGCTCATTTTGTTGTCTAGTTTAGGTGTAGGCATGGACATAGGGGGGGTGTTGTTCTCTCAATGAACTCTCCCTCCCCCCATTATGCATAAATTGATCAAGTCTTTCACTTTAGCCATTGTTGATGGTACTTGTGCTTCAAAGACGAGTTTTGATCATGGGCCCAAGGTTAAAATCTTCGCGGCGCCATACCTTTTGACTCAAACATAGGTGGCCTCGGCCACCGCCCTCTTTTGAAGAGGCGTGTCTTGGTCGTTTGCTGGTGTGCTCTTTTTCTTGCCGTTTTTGTCTTTCCTTCGAGCAAAAGCCTTGTTTGTTTGGTTGCCGTGGCGTGCTAGGCGGTACTACCGCTGGTGGTGCGCGGTACTACCGCTCATAAGCGGTACTACCGCCCCCAGCACGGTACTACCGCTGAGGGACGGGACCAGGGGGTTAAGTCGGGGCAGGGGGAGGTTTCTTCTCCCCCATACCCATTCACTTCGCCCCCTCTTTCCTCTTCCTCTCTCCAGCCTCCACTCGCCGCGGGAGGGCTCCGACGGATCTCCGTCTCCAGGGCATCCCTCTCCATTTCCTTTGGTGGAGTCGATCCCCACCCCGTTCTCTTGCCATGGATGCCGGTATTGCCCCCATTCCTTCTTTCCTTTTGACTCGTTTTCAGATCTTGTTTCTTAGGGGCAATGGTGGTTCTATCTCTAGATTTTTGGCTAAATCTAGGCTTGAGTTGGTTGGAGAAGGCAACTAGACTATATCGATAAGAGTTTGGTAGGAATATTTTTGAATTTCGCAGGCCGGTAGTGCCGGATCTGACCACGGTAGTAGGAAACCGCTATTTCTCCGCCTCGTGCGGTAGGAAACTGTTGTTTCTCCGCTCAAGCAGTACTACCGCTCTCGTTGGAGCGGTACTACCGCTTGACCTAGAGCGGTACTACCGCTCTCTTTGGGGCGGTACTACCGCGTGCATGTCCGGTACTACCGCTGCATGTCAAATTCCATCATATTCCTGCCTTACCTTGATAATTTTTGTTGTGTTTGTTGGCTTATGCTCATTCTCTCTGGTTGTTTTGCGTGTTCATGTGTTTGTCTCCAGGTGATGACCATTCCGAGCAGCAAGGTCGCCGTATCAACCCCGGGCGCTCTACATCAAAACGCTACCGCACCTCAGAGCCAGCCGGTGATTCCTCGAGCACCCAACCGCCTCCAGCAAGTGCATCTGCAAGTGTTCCTCCACCTCCTCAGCAATCGAAGCGATCCGCCAACAAGCCAAAAGGGAAGACTGTGACTAAGATAACCAACAAGGAGTTTTGGGAGAAGCGTCGCCGCAACCCCTATGCGGTGGACCAAGAACCCACTTTGGTTAACCGCTCGTTCTGGAACCGTTTTCAGTTTGCCATCTACTTTGATGTGATCAAGGCCAAGAAGAATCTTTTTGTTGATGTTCGCTCCATTGACACTGATGCTATGGAGAAGGACCCGAAGTACTTTGGCGAAGCCCTTCAGATGTGCTCTCAGCTGAACATTCTCAGGATCATGCAGTTCAACAAGGATTTTGATGCGGATTTGGTGGCTCAATTCTATACCACCGTCCATCTTGGGACGGATGTCGACAGGACTCTCACATGGATGACCAATGGCAAGCTGCTTTCCGTCAAGTGGAAGGCTTTCATGGAGTTACTTGATGTGGTGGATCACGGGCTTGAGACTCCTATCGGTTTCCGCCCTCACCGCAATGCTACGTCCACCCACAAGCAAGCCCTTTGGCCCTACTGCACTGTGAAAGTTCACCCAGTAACTGAGCACAAGTGCCTGGATATTTCTCATGTCATGTGGTCTGAACTTCTCTCTGCCGTTTCTGAGCACAAGTGCCCGATATATGGTCCATTCATCATGAGGCTCATCGAGAGGGCCTGGGCACATACCTATCCCAGAGTGTTGCTAGAAACTGGAGACTTGGTTTCTCATGAGATCAAGCGTCTGAGGAAGAAGGACAATTGGACCACCCCCGCGCCTCACACAGGGGGTCCGTCTGCTACTGCTGCCATGGGGGATCCATCTGCTGCTGCTGCTGCCATGGGAACCGAGGGTGGGGCTGCTACTAATGATCATGAGGAGGACTTTGGGCCCTCTAGTACAGAACCATCGTGGGCACAGAAGCTTAAACGCAAGATGAAGAAGCTTTTCTACATGGAGTCTCATGGTCAGTACATGACTCATGTGGCGGAGAAGCATGCCAGGACGCGCCACAAGGAGCTCATGCGTCAGATGGGAGCAACAGTTGCCAGTGGGTCTGAGGGTCAGATCACTGAAGAGGAGGAATGGATTCATAAGCATTGCCCTTGGACCGACTCCGATGTCGAGCAGTTTTCGACCCACGATGAAGATGCAGAGATGTGATGTTCGAGATCTTCATCTTCCCATCACCTGGAGTCGTAGCGTCACTCTTTGCCCTTTTTGGTGTCTCGCTGCCAAAGGGGGAGAGAGTGTAGGGATTTGTGTTGTTGTCGTGTTTTGAGTCGTCTTGTGGTTTCTTGTGTGTTCTCTCCATGTCTTTATTTGGTTTGGTTTGGTGCCTGTGAGACCTAAGTTCTAGACATATGGTGTGAGACATATGCTCCCTATCGCTACCTTATTACTTATGTCTATTCAGTACTGTAGTTTATTATAAGTTGCATGCTTGTCCTGTTTATTCTCTTCACTCATATATCTTGTGCTTAGTATTGTTGGACTATAAAATATAGGGGGAGTGTTGATCCGAAAGTGTGTGTTTTGCTTTCCGAATGCTCCACTATCTAGGTGCACACATTCTGGGGGAGCCCGTCTATATTTTGTAGTCCTTAGTTTTCTTCGTTTATTTCCTTTCCTTGCGCAAATCCCTAGTTGCCATCAATCCACCAAAAAGGGGGAGATTGGTACGTCATATCTCTCTCAAGGTAGTTTTGGTGATTGATGACAACATGTTTACGGACTAATCTTGTGCTTTGAATAATTCACAGATTCTCCCCTGGCACGAGACGTTTTCTTCCCCTCGGAGTGTATTTCAAGACGGTGTAGCTCTTTCGTTTCTTTCTCGGTGGACTAGTTGCGTAGAGGGCACCGTACTATCAAGAGGGGGTCCGCTGGGGTATTGCTTGGGTGGAATCATCTCGTACACATCATCTTCTCACCCTCCGAGCTTTTCCATTCCTTTGCAGAGATCTCTCCTCTCTTCCTTGTCCTGTCTGGGTCCAAGCGGTAGTACCGCTCCACAACGGTAGTACCGCCCGTGGCTCCACGGCTGTAGTACCGCAGGGGTGCCTGGCACCTCCGCCTCGTCCTCAGCCTCTTTGGAGAGATTCTCTCTCTCTCTCTCTTATGTGCCCCAGCGGTAGTACCGCACTGCCAGCGGTAGTACGGCCGAAGGGTCACAAGCGGCAGTACCGCTCCACGGCGGTAGTACCGCCCGTGACCCCGCTGCCGTAGTACCGCTGGGCTGTGTGGCTCCTACCGCTTCGACTCGAGGGGTCTTTTTCTCGTGTCGGGTTTTGTGGCACTAGTTGCGGTTGTAGAGGCGGTAGTACCGTTCCAGGAGCGGTAGTACCGCCCCTACCACCGCGGTAGTACCGCGTTTAGGTCCTATTCCCTACTAGTCTCCTCTGCGCGGCAGTGCCGCTGGCTGGCGCGGCAGTACCGCTGTCCTGGCGGTAGTACCGCCCCCTCTCAGCGGTAGTACCGCCCTGTGTGGGGCTGGTTGGTGGGGGGCAACGGTTGGATTGTTGCCCCCACTATAAAAGGGAGTCCCCTTCTTCTCTTTGACCTACCTCTTCCTCCCCTAAGCTCCATTTATTGCTCAAGCTCCATTAAATGCTCCAAGCTCCATTTTCGCCCGATCTATCTCTCTAGCCAATCAATCTTGTTGATTTGCTCGGGAGTGGTTGAGAAGGCCCCGATCTACACTTCCACCAAGGGATTTTCGATTCCCCCACTCATCCCTAGCGGATCTTGTTACTCTTGGGTGTTTGAGCACCCTAGACGGTTGAGGTCACCAAGGAGCCATAGTCCATTGTGGTGAAGCTTCGTGGTTTGGTTGGGAGCCTCCGATTAAGTTGTGGAGATTGCCCCAACCTTGTTTGTTAAGGTTCGGTCACCGCCTTCAAGGGCACCAATAGTGGAATCACGGCATCTCGCATTGTGTGAGGGCGTGAGGAGAATACGGTGGCCCTAGTGGCTTCTTGGGGAGCATTGTGCCTCCACACCGCTCTAACAGAGACGTACTTCCCCTCAAAAGGAAGGAACTTCGGTAACACATCCTCGTCTTCACCGGATCCACTCTTGGTTATCTCTTACCTTTACTTGTGCAAGCTCTTTAGCGTTACTTCTCTTGCTTGCTTGTATGCTTGTTGTTATTGCATCATATAGGTTGCTCACCTAGTTGCACATCTAGACAACCTACTTTGATGCAAAGTTTAATTTGGTAAAGAAAAGTAAAAATTAGTAGTTGCCTATTCACCCCCCCCCCTCTAGTCAACCATATCGATCCTTTCAGAAATGAAGGAAATATGCCCTAGAGGCAATAATAAAATTATTATTTATTTCCTTATATCATGATAAATGTTTATTATTCATGCTAGAATTGTATTAACCGGAAACATGATACATGTGTGAATACATAGACAAACAGAGTGTCACTAGTATGCCTCTACTTGACTAGCTCGTTGATCAAAGATGGTTATGTTTCCTAGCCATAGACAAAGAGTTGTCATTTGATTAACGGGATCACATCATTAGGAGAATGATGTGATTGACTTGACCCATTCCGTTAGCTTAGCACACGATCGTTTAGTATGTTGTTATTACTTTCTTCATGACTTATACATGTTCCTATGACTATGAGATTATGCAACTCCCGTTTACCGGAGGAACACTTTGTGTGCTACCAAACGTCACAACGTAACTGGGTGATTATAAAGGTGCTCTACAGGTGTCTCCGAAGGTACTTGTTGGGTTGGCGTATTTCGAGATTAGGATTTGTCACCCCGATTGTCGGAGAGGTATCTCTGGGCCCACTGGGTAATACACATCACTTAAGCCTTGCAAGCATTGCAACTAATGAGTTAGTTGCGGGATGATGTATTACGGAATGAGTAAAGAGAGGTAACAAGATTGAACTAGGTATTGAGATACCGACGATCGAATCTCGGGCAAGTAACATACCGATGACAAAGGGAACAACGTATGTTGTTATGCGGTTTGACCGATAAAGATCTTCGTAGAATGTGTGGGAGCCAATATAAGCATCCAGGTTCCGCTATTGGTTACTGGCCGGAGACGTGTCTCGGTCATGTCTACATAGTTCTCGAACCCGTAGGGTCCGCATGCTTAAAGTTCGATGACGGTTATATTATGAGTTTATGTGTTTTGATATACCGAAGGAGTTCGGAGTCCCGGATGAGATCGGGGACATGACGAGGAGTCTCGAAATGGTCGAGACATAAAGATCGATATATTGGATGACTATATTCGAACATCGGAAAGGTTCCGAGTGATTCGGGTATTTTCGGGAGTACCGGGGAGTTACGGGAATTCGTATTGGGCCTTAATGGGCCATACGGGAAAGGAGAGAAAGGCCTCAAAGGGTGGCCGCACCCCTCCCCATGGGCTGGTCCGAATTGGACTAGGGAGGGGGGGCGCCCCCTTCCTTCCTTCTCCTTTTCCCTTCCCTTTCCTTCCCTCCTACTCCTACTACTTGGAAGGGCTCCTAGTTCTACTAGGAAAAGGGGAATCCTACTCCCGGTGGGAGTAGGACTCCCCTAGGACGCGCCATAGAGAGGGCCGGCCCTCCCCCTCCTCCACTCCTTTATATACGGGGGCAGGGGGCACCCCAAACACACAACAATTGATCTCTTGATCTCTTAGCCGTGTGCGGTGCCCCTCTCCACCATAATCCACCTCGGTCATATCGTAGCGGTGCTTAGGCAAAGCCCTGCATCGGTAGAACATCATCATCGTCACCACGCCGTCGTGCTGACGGAACTCTCCCTCAAAGCTCGGCTGGATCAGAGTTCGAGGGACGTCATCGAGTTGAACGTCTGTAGAATTCGGAGGTGTCGTGTGTTCGGTACTTGATCGGTCAGATCGTGAAGACGTACGACTACATCAACCGCGTTGTGCTAACGCTTCCGCTTTCGGTCTACGAGAGTACATAGACAACACTCTCCCCTCTCGTTGCTATGCATCACCATGATCTTGCATGTGCGTAGGAAATTTTTGAAATTACTACATTCCCCAACAGTGGCATCAGAGCCTGGTTTTATGCGTAGATGTCATATGCACGAGTAGAACACAAGTGAGTTGTGGGCGATATAAGTCATACTGCTTACCAGCATGTCATAATTTGGTTCGGCGGTATTGTTGGATGAAGCGGCCCGGACCGACATTACGCGTACGCTTACGCGAGACTGGTTTTACCGACGTGCTTTGCACACAGGTGGCTGGCGGGTGTCAGTTTCTCCAACTTTAGTTGAACCCAATGTGGCTATGCCCGGTCCTTGAGAAGATTAAAACAACACTAACTTGACAAACTATCGTTGTGGTTTTGATGTGTAGGTAAGAACGGTTCTTGCTCAGCCCGTAGCAGCCACGTAAAACTTGCAACAACAAAGTAGAGGACGTCTAACTTGTTTTTGCAGGGCATGTTGTGATGTGATATGGTCAAGACGTGATGAGATATAAGTTATTGTATAAGATGATCATGTTTTGTTGAAGTTATCGGCAAGTGGCAGAAGCCTTATGGTTGTCTCTTTATTGCATAAGATGCAAGAGCCAAATAATTGCTTTACTTTATCGCTATGCGATAGCAATAGTTAGCGAGACGACCATGTGACGACACATTGATATAGATCAAGATGATGGAGATCATGGTGTCATGCCGGTGACGAAGGAAATCATGACGATGCTTTGGAGATGGAGATCAAAGGCACAAGATGATGATGGCCATATCATGTCACATATTTTGATTGCATGTGATGCTTATCTTTTATACATCTTACTTTGCTTAGTTATGATGGTAGCATTATAAGATGATCTCTCACTAAATTTCAAGATAAAAGTGTTCTCCCTGAGTATGCACCGTTGCCAAAGTTTGTCGTGCCCAGACACCATGTGATGATCGGGTGTGATAAGCTCTACGTCCATCTACAACGGGTGCAAGCCAGTTTTGCACACGCAGAAATACTCGGGTTAAACTTGACGAGCCTAGCATATGCAGATATGGCCTCAGAACACTGGAGACCGAAGGGTCGAGCGTGAATCATATAGTAGATATGATCAACATAATGATGTTCACCATTGAAAACTACTCCATTTCACGTGATGATCGGTTATGGTCTAATTGATATGGATCACGTGATCACTTAGATGATTAGAGGGATGTCTATCTAAGTGGGAGTTCTTAAGTAATATGATTAATTGAACTTTAATTTATCATGAACTTAGTCCTGGTAGTATTAGCATATCTATGTTGTAGATCAATAGCTCGCGTTTAGCTCCTCTGTTTTATTTTTGATATGTTCCTAGAGAAAACTAAGTTGAAAAATGTTAGTAGCAATGATGCGGATTGGATCCGTGATCTGAGGATTATCCTCATTGCTGCACAGAAGAATTATGTCCTTGATGCACCGCTAGGTGACAGGCCTATTGCAGGAGCAGATACAGACGTCATGAACGTTTGGCTAGCTCAATATGATGACTACTTGATAGTTTAGTGCACCATGCTTAACAACTTAGAATCGGGATTTCAAAGACGTTTTGAACGACATGGACCATATGAGATGTTCCAGGAGTTGAAGTTAATATTTCAAGCAAATACCCGAGTTGAGAGATATGAAGTCTCCAACAAGTTCTATAGCTAAAAGATGGAGGAGAATAGCTCAAGCAGTGAGCGTGTGCTCAGATTGTTTGGGTACTACAATCGCTTGAATCAAGTGGGAGTTAATCTTCTAGATAAAATAGTGATTGACAGAATTCTCTAGTCACCATCACCAAGTTAGTAGAACTTCGTGATGAACTATAGTATGCAAGGGATGACGTAAATGATTCCCGAGCTTTTCATGATGATGAAATCGATGAAGGTAGAAATCAAGAAAGAGCATCAAGTGTTGATGATTAACAAGACCACTAGTTTCAAGAAAAGGGAAAGGGAAAGATAGGGAACTTCAAGAAGAACGGCAAGAAAGTTGCTGCTCAGGTGAAGAAGCCCAAGTCTGGACCTAAGCATGAGACTAAGTGCTTCTACTGCAAAGGGACTGGTCACTGGAAGCGGAACTGCCCCAAGTATTTGGCGGATAAGAAGGATGGCAAAGTGAACAATGCTATATTTGATATACATGTTATTGATGTGTACTTTACTAGTGTTTATAGCAACCCCTCGGTATTTGACACTGGTTCAGTTGCTAAGAGTAGTAACTCGAAACGGGAGTTGCAGAATGAACAGAGACTAGTTAAGGGTGAAGTGACGATGTGTGTTGGAAGTGGTTCCAAGATTGATGTGATCATCATCGCACACTCCCTATACTTTCGGGATTAGTGTTAAACCTAAATAAATGTTATTTGGTGTTTGCGTTGAGCATGAATATGATTTGATCATGTTTATTGCAAAACGTTTATTCATTTAAGTTAGAGAATAATTGTTGTTCTGTTTACATGAATAAAACCTTCTATGGCCATACACCCAATGAAAATTCGTTGGATCTCGATCGTAGTGATACACATATTCATAATATTGAAGCCAAAAGATGCAAAGTTAATAATGATAGTGCAACTTATTTGTGGCACTGCCGTTTAGGTCATATTGGTGTAAAGCGCATGAAGAAACTCCATGCTGATGGGCTTTTGGAATCACTTGATTATGAATCATTTTGATGCTTGCGAACTATGCCTCATGGGCAAGATGACTAAGACTCCGTTCTCCGGAACAATGGACCGAGCAACTGACTTATTGGAAATAATACATACAGATGTATGCAGTCCGATGAGTGTTGAGGCTCGTGGCGGGTATCGTTATTTTCTGACCTTCACAGATGATTTGAGCAGATATGGGTATATCTACTTGATGAAACATAAGTCTGAAACATTTTAAATGTTCAAAGAACTTCAGAGTGAAGTGGAAAATCATCGTGACAAGAAAATAAAGTTTCTACGATCTGATCGCAGAGACAAATATTTGAGTTATGAGTTTGGTCTTCAATTAAAACAGTGTGGAATAGTTTCACAAAATCATGCCACCTGGAACACCACAGTGTAATGGTGTGTTCGAACATCATAACCGTACTTTATTAGATATGGTGCGATCTATGATGTCTCTTACCGATTTACCACTATCGTTTTGGGGTTATGCATTAGAGACAGCTACATTCACATTAAATAGGGCACCATCTAAATCCGTTGAGACGACACCGTATGAACTATGGTTTGGCAAGAAACCTAAGTTGTCGTTTCTTAAAGTTTGAGGTTGCAATGCTTATGTGAAAAAGTTTCAACCTGATAAGCTCAAACCCAAATCGGAGAAGTGCATCTTCATAGTATACCCAAAAGAAAATGTTGGGTACACCTTCTATCACAGATCCGAAGGCAAGATATTCATTGTTGAGAATGGATCCTTTCTAGAGAAGGAGTTTCTCTCGAAAGAAGTGAGTGGGAGGAAAGTAGAAATTGATGAGGTAACTGTACCTACTCCCTTATTGGAAAGTAGTTCATCACAAAAATCTGTTCATGTGACTACTACACCAATTAGTAAGGAAACTAATGATGATGATCATGTAACTTTAGATCAAGTTACTACCGAACCTCGTAGATAAACCAGAGTGCTATCCGCACCAAAGTGGTACGGTAATCCTGTTCTAGAAGTCATGTTACTTGAATATGACGAGCCTACAAACTATGAGGAAGCGATGATGAGCCCAGATTCCGCTAAATGGCTTGAGGCCATGAAATCTGAGATGAGATCCATGTAAGAGAACAAAGTATGGACTTTGATTGACTTGCCCATTGATCGGCGAGACATTGAGATTAAATGTATCTTCAAGAGGAAGACGGACGCTGATAGTAGTGTTAATGTCTACAAAGCTAGAATTGTCGCAAAAAGGTTTTCGACAAGTTCAAGGTGTTGACTACGATGAGAGTTTCTAACTCGTATCTATGCTTAAGTCTGTCCGAATCATGTTAGCAATTGCAGCATTTTATGAAATCTGGCAAATGGATAAACAAAATTGCATTCTTTAATGGATTTATTAAAGAAGAGTTGTATATGATGCAACCAGAAGGTTTTGTCAATCCTAAAGGTACTAACAAAATATGAAAGCTCTAGCGATCCATCTATGGACTAGTGCAATCATCTCGGAGTTGGAATATATGCTTTGATAAGTTGATCAAAGCATATAGTTTTATACATACTTGCGGTGAAGCCTGTATTTACAAGAAAGTGAGTGGGAGCACTACAGCATTTCTGATAAGTATATGTGAATGACATATTGTTGATCGGAGATAATGTAGAATTATTCTGCAAAGCATAAAGGAATGTTTGAAAGAATTTTTTCAAAGAAAGACCTCGCTGAAGCTGCTTACATATTGAGCATCAAGATCTATAGAGATAGATCAAGACGCTTGATAAGTTTTTCAATGAGTACATACCTTGACAAGATTTTGAAGTAGTTCAAAATGGAACAGTCAAAGAAAGAGTTCTTGCATGTGTTACAAGGTGTGAAACTGAGTAAGACTCAAAACCCGACCACGGCAGAAGATAGAGAGAGAATGAAAGTCATTCCCTATGCCTAAGCCATACGTTCTATAAAGTATGCCATGCTGTGTACTAGACCTATTGTATACCCTGCCCTGTGTTTGGCAAGGGAGTACAATAGTGATCTAGGAGTAGATCACTGGACATTGGTCAAAATTATCCTTAGTGGAATAAGGATATGTTTCTCGATTATGGAGGTGACAAAAGGTTCGTCATAAAGGGTTACGTCGATGCAAGTTTTGACACTGATCCAGATGACTCAATGTCTCAATCTGGATACATATTGAAAGTGGGAGCAATTAGCTAGAGTAGCTCCGTGCAGAGCATTGTTGACATAGAAATTTGCAAAATACTTATGGATCTTAATGTGGCAGCCGTAGACTAAACTTCTATCACAAGCAAAACATGATCACACCTTAGTATTCTTTGGGTGTTAATCACATAGCGATGTGAACTAGATTGTTGACTCTA
Source organism: Triticum timopheevii (assembly GCA_963921465.1). Lineage (NCBI taxonomy): Eukaryota > Viridiplantae > Streptophyta > Magnoliopsida > Poales > Poaceae > Triticum > Triticum timopheevii. The sequence continues at coordinate 9,767,493 of OY997262.1, forward strand.
GTAAACCCTTTGGGTGTTGGTCACATGATGATGTGAACTATGGGTGTTAATCACATGGTGATGTGAACTATTGGTGTTAAATCACATGGCGATGTGAACTAGATTATTGACTCTAGTGCAAGTGGGAGACTGAAGGAAATATGCCCTAGAGGCAATAATAAAGTTATTATTTATTTCCTTATATCATGATAAATGTTTATTATTCATGCTAGAATTGTATTAACCGGAAACATGATACATGTGTGAATACATAGACAAACAGAGTGTCACTAGTATGCCGCTACTTGACTAGCTCGTTGATCAAAGATGGTTATGTTTCCTAGCCATAGACAAAGAGTTGCCATTTGATTAACGGGATCACATCATTAGGAGAATGATGTGATTGACTTGACCCATTCCGTTAGCTTAGCACACGATCGTTTAGTATGTTGCTATTGCTTTCTTCATGACTTATACATGTTCCTATGACTATGAGATTATGCAACTCCCGTTTACCGGAGGAACACTTTGTGTGCTACCAAACGTCAGAACGTAACTGGGTGATTATAAAGGTGCTCTACAGGTGTCTCCGAAGGTACTTGTTGGGTTGGCGTATTTCGAGATTAGGATTTGTCACTCCGATTGTCGGAGAGGTATCTCTGGGCGCACTCGGTAATACGCATCACTTAAGCCTTGCAAGCATTGCAACTAATGAGTTAGTTGCGGGATGATGTATTAAGGAACAAGTAAAGAGACTTACCGGTAACGATATTGAACTAGGTATTGAGATACCGACGATCGAATCTCGGGCAAGTAACATACCGATGACAAAGGGAACAACGTATGTTGTTATGCAGTTTGACCGATAAAGATCTTCGTAGAATATGTGGGAGCCAATATGAGCATCTAGGTTCCCCTATTGGTTATTGGCCGGAGACGTGTCTCGGTCATGTCTACATAGTTCTCGAATCTGTAGGTTCCGCACGCTTAAAGTTTGATGACGATTATATTATGAGTCTATGTGTTTTGATGTACCGAAGGAGTTCAGAGTCCCGGATGAGATCGGGGACATGGCGAGGAGTCTCGAAATGGTTGAGACATAAAGATCGATATATTGGACAACTATATTCGGACATCGTAAAGTTTCCGAGTGATTCGGGTATTTTCGGGAGTACCAGGGAGTTACGGGAATTCGTATTGGGCCTTAATGGGCCATACGAGAAAGGAGAGAAAGGCCTCAAAGGGTGGCCGCACCCCTCCCCATGGGCTGGTCCGAATTGTACTAGGGAGGGGGGTGCCCCCTTCCTTCCTTCTACTTTTCCCTTTCCTTTCCTTCCCTCCTACTCCTACTACTTGGAAGGGCTCCTAGTTCTACTAGGAAAAGGGGAATCCTACTCCCGGTGGGAGTAGGACTCCCCTAGGGCGCGCCATAGAGAGGGCCGACCCTCCCACTCCTCCACTCCTTTATATACGGGGGCAGGGAGCACCCCAAAGACACAACAATTGATCTCTTGATCTCTTAGCCGTGTGCGGTGCCCCTCTCCACCATAATCCACCTCGGTCATATCGTAGTGGTGTTTAGGCGAAGCCCTGCGTCGGTAGAACATCATCATAGTCACCACGCCGTCGTGCTGACGGAACTCTCCCTCAAAGCTCGGCTAGATCGGAGTTCAAGGGACGTCATCAAGTTGAACGTGTGCAGAACTCGGAGGTGCCGTGCGTTCGGTACTTGATCGGTCGGATTGTGAAGACGTACGACTACGTCAACCGCGTTGTGCTAACGCTTCCGCTTTTGGTCTACGAGGGTACGTAGACTACACTCTCCCCTCTCGTTGCTATGCATCACCATGATCTTGCGTGTGCGTAGGAAATTTTTGAAATTACTACGTTCCCCATCACCAAAACGGAAGAAAGTTGCCATTAGAACTATTTTGGAGTCGGTTTACTTACCGTAACACATACCTATTCCTTTTCGGAGTCTGAAACGTTCCGGAAAGTGTCCCTTATGTATTCCTCCGAGGTTACGGTTTCAATAACATTGGTTTCAACATTTATAGGATTACCTGAGATATAATGTTTAATTCTTTGACCGTTCACCACCTTCGGATTTGTGCCTTCGAAGTTGTTGATTTTTATGGCACCGGAACGATAGACCTCCTTGATAACGTAAGGACCTTCCCATTTAGAGAGAAGTTTTCCTGCAAAAAATCTTAAATGAGAGTTGTATAGCAATACATAATCATCTACATTAAACTCACGCTTTTGTATTCTTTTGTCATGCCATCTTTTAACTTTTTCTTTAAATAATTTGGCATTCTCGTAGGCTTGGGTTCTCCATTCATCGAGTGAGCTAATGTCAAATAACCTCTTCTCACCGGCAAGTTTGAAATCATAATTGAGTTTCTTAATAGCCCAATAAGCCTTATGTTCTAGTTCGATAGGTAAGTGACATGCTTTTCCATAAACCATTTTATACGGAGACATAGCCATAGGATTTTTATATGCAATTGTATAGGCCCATAATGCATCATCAAGTTTCTTGGACCAATTCTTTCTAGATCTATTAATAGTCTTTTGCAAAATTGATTTGAGTTCCCTATTGCTCAATTCTACTTGACCACTAGAGTGTGGGTGATAAGGAGATGCAATTCTACGATTAACATCATATTTAGCAAGCATTTTACGGAAAGCACCATGCATAAAATGTGAACCACCATTAGTCATTAAATATCTAGGGACTCCAAACCTTGGAAAAATAACTTCTTTAAGCATCTTAGCAGAGGTGTTATGATTAGCACAACTAGTTGGAATAGCTTCTACCCACTTAGTAACGTAATCAACAGCAACTAAAATTTGTGTGTATCCATTGGAGGCAGGAAAAGGTCCCATATAATCAAAGCCCCAAACATCAAATGGTTCAATAACAAGTGAATAATTCATAGGCATTTCTTGACGTCTACTAATATTACCAGTTCTTTGACATTCATCACAAGATACAACAAACTTACGGGCATCCTTGAAGAGAGTAGGCCAATAAAAACTGGATTGCAATACCTTATGTGCAGTTCTATCTCCAGCGTGGTGTCCTCCATAAGCTTCTTAGTGAAACTTGCGTAGGATCTGTTCCTGTTCATGGTCAGGTACACAACATCTAATAACACCATCTACTCCTTCTTTATAAATATGTGGGCCATCCCAAAAGTAATGTCTCAAATCATAGAAAAATATTTTCTTTTGCTGGTATGTGAAACTAGGTGGTATAAATTTAGCAACAATATAATTAGCATAATCAGCATACCATGGAGCAGTATGAGAAGCATTTATGACATTTAATTGTTCACCAGGAAAGCTATCATCAATAGGTAGTGGGTCATCAAGAACATTCTCTAGCCTAGACAAGTTGTCTACAATGGGGTTCTCAGCTCCCTTTCTATCAATAATATGCAAATCAAATTCTAGTAGCAAGAGAACCTATCTAATAAGTCTAGGTTTAGCATCTTTCTTTTCCATAAGATATTTAATAGCAGCATGATCCGTGTGAATAGTTACTTTAGAATCACACAAGCCATGATAACAATGATCTCATATTTTAACAGAAATAACAGGAATGCCTACCACGGGTCTATGTTTATCTTTAGCATAAGGTTTAGCAATTCTAGCAGTCTCATCACAGAAATGAATAACATGCCCATCAATATTATCAGACAAGAGATCTTTGACAATAGCAATATTAGGTTCAACTTTAACTTGCTCAGGAGGTGTATAAGTTCTAATATTCCTTTTGCGTACCACAGTTGAAGCTTTAGCATGATCTTTTATCCTGACAGGAAAAGGTGGTTTCTCAACATAAGCAGTAGGAACGATAGGATCATTATAACTAAAATTATTTCTTTGACTTTAATAGGTGCAGCTACTTTTACTTCTATGGGAGGATGATATTTAAACCACTTCTCCCTAGGGAGATCAACCTGAGTAGCAAAATATTCATAGAAAGAAGCTACTATTTCAGAGTCAAGTCCATATTTAGTGCTAAATTTACGGAAAACATTGGTATCCATGAAAGATTTAACACAATCAAACTTAGGTGTCATACCTGACTCCTTACCTTCGTCGAGGTCCCAATCTTTAGAGTTGCGTTTAATTCTTCCAATAAATCCCATTTGAATTCAGTAGTATTCATCATAAAAGAGCCAGCACAAGAAGTATTGAGCATGGTGCGATTGTTATCAAAAAGCTGAGAATATAAATTTTGAATAATTATTTCTCTTGGAAGCTCATGATTGGGGCATGAATATAACATTGATTTAAGCCTCCCCCAACCTTGAGCGATGCTTTCTCCTTCTTGAGGCCAAAAATTATATATATAATTGCGATCATGATGAACAATATGCATAGGATAAAACTTCTGATGAAATTCCAATTTCAATCGTTTGTAGTTCCATGATCCCATATCATCACATAGCCTATACCATGTCAATGCATCTCCCTTCAAAGATAAAGGGAAGACCTTCTGAAGGAAATATGCCCTAGAGGCAATAATAAAGTTATTATTTATTTCCTTATAATCATGATAAATGTTTATTATTCATGCTAGAATTGTATTAACCGGAAACATAATACATGTGTGAATACATAGACAAACAAAGTGTCACTAGTATGCCTCGACTTGACTAGCTCGTTAATCAAAGATGGTTATGTTTCCTAACCATGAACAATGAGTTGTTATTTGATTAACGGGATCACATCATTAAGAGAATGATCTGATTGACATGACCCATTCCATTAGCTTAGCACCCGATCGTTTAGTATGTTGCTATTGCTTTCTTCATGACTTATACATGTTCCTATAACTATGAGATTATGCAACTCCCGTTTACCGGAGGAACACTTTGGGTACTACCAAACGTCACAACGTAACTGGGTGATTATAAAGGAGTACTATAGGTGTCTCCAAAGGTACATGTTGGGTTGGCGTATTTCAAGATTAGGTTTTGTCGCTCCGTTTGTCGGAGAGGTATCTCTAGGCCCTCTCGGTAATACACATCACATAAGCCTTGCAAGCATTGCAACTAATGAGTTAGTTGCGGGATGATGTATTACAGAACGAGTAAAGAGACTTGCCGGTAATGAGATTGAACTAGGTATTGGATACCGACGATCGAATCTCGGGCAAGTAACATACCGATGACAAAGGGAACAACGTATGTTGTTATGCGGTCTGACCGATAAAGATCTTCGTAGAATATGTAGGAGCCAATATGGGCATCCAGGTCCCGCTATTGGTTATTGACCGGAGACATGTCTCGGTCATGTCTACATTGTTCCGGAACCCGTAGGGTCCGCACGCTTAAGGTTATGATGACAGTTATATTATGAGTTTATGCATTTTGATGTACCGAACGTTGTTCGGAGTACCGAATTTGATCACGGACACGATGAGGAGTCTCGAAATGGTCGAGACATAAAGATTGATATATTGGAAGCCTATATTTGGACATCGGAAGTGTTCCGGGTGAAATCGGGATTTTACCGTAGTACCGGGAGGTTACCGGAACCCCCCGGGAGCTATATGGGCCTTAGTGGGCCTTAGTGGAAAAGAGAAGGGGCTGCCCTAGATGGGCTGCGCACCACCCTCCCTCCCCTAGTCCTATTAGGACAAGGAGAGGTGGCCGCCCCCCCCCCTCTCTTTTCCCCCTCCGCGAATCCTATTCCAACTAGGATTGGGGGGGGGGGAATCCTACTCCCAGAGGGAGTAGGACTCTCCTGGCGCACCAAGCTTGGCCGGCCAGCCTCCCCCCTATAGTCCTTTATATACTGAGGTAGAGGCACCCCAGAAACACACAAGTTGATCCACGTGATCTATTCCTTAGCCGTGTGCGGTGCCCCCAGCCACCATATTCCTCGATAACACTATAGCGGAGTTTAGGCGAAGCCCTGCTGCTATAGTGCATCAAGTTCGTCACCACGCCGTCGTGCTGACGGAACTCTTCCCCGACACTTTGCTGGATCGGAGTCCGGGGATCGTCATCGAGCTGAACGTGTGCTCGAACTCGGAGGTGCCATAGTTTCGGTGCTTGATCGGTTGGATCGTGAAGACGTACGACTACTTCCTCTATGTTGTGTCAACGCTTCCGCAGTCGGTGCGTAGGAAATTTTTTGAAATTACTACGAAACCCAACAGTGGCATCCGAGCCTAGGTTATTTATGTTGATGTTATATGCACGAGTAGAACACAAGTGAGTTGTGGGCGATATAAGTCATACTGCCTACCAGCATGTCATACTTTGGTTCGGCGGCATTGTTGGACGAGACGACCCGGACCAACATTACGCGTACGCTTACGCGAGACCGGTTCCCCCGATGTGCTTTGCACATAGGTGGCTTGCGGGCGACTGTCTCTCCAACTTTAGTTGAACCAAGTATGGCTACGCCCGGTCCTTGCAAAGGTTAAAACGGAGTCTATTTGACAAACTATCGTTGTGGTTTTGATGCGTAGGTGAGGTTGGTTCTTGCTTAAGCCCGTAGCAGCCACGTAAAACTTGCAACAACAAAGTAGAGGACATCTAACTTGTTTTTGCAGGGCATGTTGTGATGTGATATGGTCAAGATATGATGCTGAATTTTATTGTATGAGATGATCATGTTTTGTAACCGAGTTATCGGCAACTGGCAGGAGCCTTATGGTTGTCGTTTTTATTGTATGAAATGCAATGGCGATGTAATGCTTTACTTTTATCACTAAGCGGTAGCGATAGTCGTAGAAGCACAAGCTTGGTGAGACGACAACGATGCTACGATGGAGATCAAGGTGTCACGCCAGTGACGATGGTGATCACGACGGTGCTTCGGAGATGGAGATCACAAGCACAAGATGATGATGGCCATATCATATCACTTATATTGATAGCATGTGATGTTTATCCTTTTATGCATCTTATCTTGCTTTGATTGACGGTAGCATTATAAGATGATCTCTCACTAAAATTATCAAGAAGTGTTCTCCCTGAGTATGCACCGTTGCGAAAGTTCTTCGTGCTGAGACACCATGTGATGATCGGGTGTGATAGGTTCTACGTTCAAATACAACGAGTGCAAAACAGTTGCACACGCGGAATACTCAGGTTATACTTGACGAGCCAAGCATATAAAGATATGGCCTCGGAACCCGGAGACCGAAAGGTCGAGCGTGAATCATATAGTAGATATGATCAACATAACGATGTTCACCATTGAAAACTACTCCGTCTCACGTGATGATCGGTTATGGTTTAGTTGATTTGGATCACGTAATCACTTAGAGGATTAGAGGGATGTCTATCTAAGTGGGAGTTCTTTAATTAATTTGATTAACTGAACTTAAATTTATCATGAAAATTAGTACCTGATTAGTATCTTGCTTGTTTATTTTTGATTGTAGATAGATGGCTCGTGTTGTTGTTCCATTGAATTTTAATGCGTTCCTTGAGAAAGCAAAGTTGAAAGATGATGGTAGCAATTACACAGACTGGGTCCGTAACTTGAGGATTATCCTCATTGCTGCATAGAAGAATTACGTCCTGGAAGCACCGCTGAGTGCCAGGCCTGCTGCAGGAGCAACGCCGGATGTTATGAATGTCTCGCAGAGCAAAGCTGATGACTACTCTATAGTTCAGTGTGCCATGCTTTACGGCTTAGAATCGGGACTTCAACGACGTTTTGAACGTCATGGAGCATATGAGATGTTCCAGGAGTTGAAGTTAATATTTCAAGCAAATGCCCGGATTGAGAGATATGAAGTCTCCAATAAGTTCTATAGCTGCAAGATGGAGGAGAACAGTTCTGTCAGTGAGCATATACTCAAAATGTCTGGGTATAATAATCACTTGATTCAATTGGGAGTTAATCTTCCAGATGATTGCGTCATTGACAGAATTCTCCAATCACTGCCACCAAGCTACAAGAGCTTCGTGATGAACTATAATATGCAAGGGATGAACAAGACTATTCCCGAGCTCTTCGCGATGCTGAAAGCTGCGGAGGTAGAAATCAAGAAGGAGCATCAAGTGTTGATGGTCAACAAGACCACTAGTTTCAAGAAAAGGGCAAAGGGAAGAAGAAGGTGAACTTCAAAAAGAACGGCAAGCAAGTTGCTACTCAAGAGAAGAAACCCAAACCTGGACCTAAGCCTGAAACTGAGTGCTTCTATTGCAAGCAGACTGGTCACTGGAAGCGGAACTGCCCCAAGTATTTGGCGGATAAGAAGGATGGCAAGGTGAACAAAGGTATATGTGATATACATGTTATTGACGTGTACCTTACTAATGCTCGCAGTAGCACTTGGGTATTTGATACTGGTTCTGTTGCTAATATTTGCAACTCGAAACAGGGACTACGGATCAAGCAAAGATTGGTTAAGGACGAGGTGACGATGCGCGTGGGAAACGGTTCCAAAGTCGATGTGATCGCAGTCGGCACGCTACCTCTACATCTACCTTCGGGATTAGTATTAGACCTAAATAATTGTTATTTGGTGCCAGCATTAAGCATGAACATTATATCAGGATCTTGTTTGATGCGAGACGGTTATTCATTTAAATCAGAGAATAATGGTTGTTCTATTTATATGAGTAATATCTTTTATGGTCATGCACCCTTGAAGAGTGGTCTATTCTTGTTGAATCTCGATAGTAGTAACACACATATTCATAATGTTGAAGCCAAAAGATGCAGAGTTGATAATGAGAGTGCAACTTATTTGTGGCACTGCCGTTTAGGTCATATCGGTGTAAAGCGCATGAAGAAACTCCATTCTGATGGACTTTTGGAACCACTTGATTATGAATCACTTGGTACTTGCGAACCGTGCCTCATGGGCAAGATGACCAAAACACCGTTCTCCGGTACTATGGAGAGAGCAACAGATTTGTTGGAAATCATACATACAGATGTATGTGGTCCGATGAATATTGAGGCTCGTGGCGGATATCGTTATTTTCTCACCTTCACAGATGACTTAAGCAGATATGGATATATCTACTTAATGAAACACAAGTCTGGAACATTTGAAAAGTTCAAGGAATTTCAGAGTGAAGTTGAAAATCATCGTAACAAGAAAATAAAGTTTCTACGATCTGATCGTGGAGGAGAATATTTGAGTTACGAGTTTGGTGTACATTTGAAAAATTGTGGAATAGTTTCGCAACTCATGCCACCCGGAACACCACAGCGTAATGGTGTGTCCGAACGTCGTAATCGTACTTTACTAGATATGGTGCGATCTATGATGTCTCTTACTGATTTACCGCTATCGTTTTGGGGATACGCTCTAGAGACGGCCGCATTCACGTTAAATAGGGCACCATCAAAATCCGTTGATACAACGCCTTATGAACTATGGTTTGGCAAGAAACCAAAGTTGTCGTTTCTGAAAGTTTGGGGCTGCGATGCTTATGTGAAAAAGCTTCAACCTGATAAGCTCGAACCCAAATCGGAGAAATGTGTCTTCATAGGATATCCAAAGGAAACTATTGGATACACCTTCTATCACAGATCCGAAGGCAAGACTTTTGTTGCTAAATTCAGAAACTTTCTAGAGAAGGAGTTTCTCTCGAAAGAAGTGAGTGGGAGGAAAGTAGAACTTGACGAGGTAACTGTACCTACTCCCTTATTGGAAAGTAGTACATCACAGAAAATTGTTTCTATGACACCTACACCAGTTAGTGAGGAAGCTAATGATGATGATCATGAAACTTCGGAACAAGATACTACTGAACCTCGTAGATCAAACAGAGTAGGATCCGCGCCAGAGTGGTAAGGTAATCCTGTTCTGGAAGTCATGCTACTAGATCATGATGAACCTACGAACTATGAAGAAGCGATGGTGAGCCCAGATTCCGCAAAATGGCTTGAAGCCATGAAATCTGAGATGGGATCCATGTATGAGAACAAAGTGTGGACTTTGGTTGACTTACCCGATGATCGGCAAGCAATTGAGAATAAATGGATCTTCAAGAAGAATACTGACGCTGACGGTAATGTTACTGTCTACAAAGCTCGACTTGTCGCAAAAGGTTTTCGACAAGTTCAAGGGGTTGACTACGATGAGACCTTCTCACCCGTATCGATGCTTAAGTCTGTCCGAATTATGTTAGCAATTGCCGCATTTTATGATTATGAAATTTGGCAAATGGATGTCAAAACTGCATTCCTGAATGGATTTCTGGAAGAAGAGTTGTATATGATGCAACCAGAAGGTTTTGTCGATCCAAAGGGAGCTAACAAAGTGTGCAAGCTCCAGCGATCCATTTATGGACTGGTGCAAGCCTCTCGGAGTTGGAATAAACACTTTGATAGTGTGATCAAAGCATTTGGTTTTATACAGACTTTCAGAGAAGCCTGTATTTACAAGAAAGTGAGTGGGAGCTCTGTAGCATTTCTGATATTATATGTGGATGACATATTACTAATTGGAAATGATATAGAATTTCTGGATAGCATAAAGGGATACTTGAATAAGAGTTTTTCAATGAAAGACCTCGGTGAAGCTGCTTACATATTAGGCATAAAGATCTATAGAGATAGATCAAGACGCTTAATTGGACTTTCACAAAGCACATACCTTGACAAGATTTTGAAGAAATTCAAAATGGATCAAGCAAAGAAAGGATTCTTGCCTGTATTACAAGGTGTGAAGTTGAGTAAGACTCAATTCCCGACCACCGCAGAAGATAGAGAGAATATGAAAGATGTTCCCTATGCATCAGCCATAGGATCTATCATGTATGCAATGTTGTGTACCAGACCCGATGTGTGCCTTGCTATAAGTCTAGCAGGGAGGTACCAAAGTAATCCAGGAGTGGATCACTGAACAGCGATCAAGAACATCCTGAAATACTTGAAAAGGACTAAGGATATGTTTCTCGTATATGGAGGTGACAAAGAGCTCATCGTAAAAGGTTACGTTGATGCAAGCTTTGACACTGATCCGGACGATTCTAAATCACAAATCGGATACGTGTTTACATTAAATGGTGGAGCTGCCAGTTGGTGCAGTTCTAAACAAAGCGTCGTAGCGGGATCTACATGTGAAGCAGAGTACATAGCTGCTTCGGAAGCAGCAAATGAAGGAGTCTGGATGAAGGAGTTCATATCTGATCTAGGTGTCATACCTAGTGCATCGGGTCCAATGAAAATCTTTTGTGACAATACTGGTGCAATTGCCGTGGCAAAGGAATCCAGATTTCACAAGAGAACCAAGCACATCAAGAGACGCTTCAATTCCATTCGGGATCTAGTCCAGGTGGGAGACATAGAGATTTGCAAGATACATACGGATCTGAATGTTGCAGACCCGTTGACTAAGCCTCTTCCACGAGCAAAACATGATCAACACCAAGGCTCCATGGGTGTTAGAATCATCATGGTGTAATCTAGATTATTGACTCTAGTGCAAGTGGGAGACTGAAGGAAATATGCCCTAGAGGCAATAATAAAGTTATTATTTATTTCCTTATAATCATGATAAATGTTTATTATTCATGCTAGAATTGTATTAACCGGAAACATAATACATGTGTGAATACATAGACAAACAAAGTGTCGCTAGTATGCCTCTACTTGACTAGCTCGTTAATCAAAGATGGTTATGTTTCCTAACCATGAACAATGAGTTGTTATTTGATTAACGGGATCACATCATTAAGAGAATGATCTGATTGACATGATCCATTCCATTAGCTTAGCACCCGATCGTTTAGTATGTTGCTATTGCTTTCTTCATGACTTATACATGTTCCTATAACTATGAGATTATGCAACTCCCGTTTACCGGAGGAACACTTTGGGTACTACCAAACGTCACAACATAACTGGGTGATTATAAAGGAGTACTACAGGTGTCTCCAAAGGTACATGTTGGGTTGGCGTATTTCGAGATTAGGTTTTGTCAATCCGATTGTCGGAGAGGTCACTACTAGAAAAACCCCTACTAATGGCGCACCTAATATGACCATTAATGGCGCATCAGTGGTGCACCATTAGTAGCACGCCATTAGTAATTTTTACTAATGGCGCACCACTGGTGCGCCATTAGTATCTGGTATACTAATGGCGCACCACTGGTGCGCCATTAGTATAGGCCAGGGTGCGCCATTAGTATGCCTCCCAGGGGCCATGTATACCCAGGTGCTTTGGCATACTAATGGCGCACTACAACGTGATGCGCCATTAGTAACCGCGGCATACTAATGGCGCACTGTCCTGTGATGCGCCATTAGTATGCTTTGTCATACTAATGGCGCACTGTCATTTGATGCGCCATTAGTATGAATATTAGTTTTTTTTTATTTTTTATTTTCTGTTTTTTGCACAGGTTACAAAATGTATAATTTGACAAAATATAGACAGCACACATCAACAACAGATTCATCGAATACAATAGAAGATTAGTCTTTGAATACAATTCATCATATTAGTCTCCGAATACAATTCATCATATTAGTCTCCGAATTGAAAAGACTGAACAAAGATAGAACATAATATTACAAGTCTCGAGACCGCGAGTAGCTAGTTTGTCTTCACATTACAAGTCGATATCGATCATCTAAACTACCATCACATAGAAGAGAGCTGCGGTCATCACGATGAGCATCATCACGATGAAACTCGTCTTCATCCGGTTCCTCCAACGCTAGATATCGGGCGTATCTAGATTCGGCCTCGGCCCTAGTGGTGTACCCTTTGTAACTGTTACCGCTGAATCGGTGAACCTGTCTCCGACACTCCTCCCAGTCATCGTAGACTCCGGGAACCTTACCCTTGTGCACGACATACGTCGGCATCGCTATGCAGTAGCCAAATGAAACGTTAGTACCAATTCACAGACAATACATAAGCAATATATAAGTATGCAACAGAACGATCGGAAGAGAAAAGCAAGACATTAATAGCATCGATTACATCTAAGTTGAACGACTCTCGAAACCAAAGAGACATACTACAAGTTCATTAAAGTTTAATTACAACATGAGCCAATCGATGTTTCAGAACTAGACACAGCATCACTGCTTTCGACTCGACTCAAGGGACCAGAGCGTGGATGAAGCCGCCGTCTATCGTGGGAGTCATGAAATAACGGTCATTGTCAGCCTGCATTTGTAGCATTGTGTCGATGTCACTGTTGGACGGTTGATTGCTGAGGTAGAACTGCCCCGAGGTACGAAGGACATCTTGATGGATGATTTCCGCAAACTCCGACTGGATGCGAAAGAATTCTTGTCGGAGGTCCGCGTCTTGGATTGCCGACACGCTCTTTACCCAATCTTTGAGTTTACTCGGTAGCAGAAGTTGATGATGGTCCCGTACGATCGCCCGCATGTGATGGATGGCGTAGTAGGCACCCTTCTGACCGCCAGGCGGCTGCTTGACGCAGCAGAACGTCGTATTGTGGGAGAACACATGCTTGCCGTACTTACGAATAGGCTTGGTGAAGGTGCCTCCAGATTTGGCGTAGCCGGGGAGAACATCATCAAGAACCTTCTTGACATTTGTGTAGTCTACGTTCGACTGATGGTCCGGGTCGAAATACGTGGCCATGGAATATTTGGGGCTTAGGAGGTTGAGCGTGCAACGTGTGTCACTGCAGAAAACACGGAATGTTAAAAGAAAAACGATTGAAATGTAAGAATTCATATGTTACGGGCCGGTTGAGGGGAGGACTTACTCGGGAAAGTAAGGCACGAGGAAGTTATCCTTATCTTGGTTTGCCAGAATGACGCCTTCGAGGTAAGAACTCGCGACTTGCTGGTCCCCAGCACTGCCCAAGATCTTGGCACGCATGTAGAAGGGGTCGACTATCACGATGTCCGGGGTCTTGTTGCGAATGATCCGCATCTCCATACTCAGCGAAAATAGCCGAACGAAGGTGTAGTGCAGCGGATGAAGGTTCAACATAGCGTGGATGTCATCAAAACGCAGGACGATCGTACGCCCGATGGAGTTATCCACAAAGCCCTTGCCCTCTGGCACCTTGGCCGCGAAAACCGGGTATGCCACATCCTTCTCTCTGAGACGCCGCTTCTCCAAAGAAAGAACACTGTCATGCAGACTCCGCATAGCACCGGTTGCAGCATTGAGCATATTTGTCGGTAGCATCGCCCTACCCGCCACATGCACCCTCCTCGAGATATCCTGCGGTGAAGGTGGCCCGTCCTGAGAATGGATCGTACTCGATGCCGGCTGGCTCGCACCCTTCTTAGTCTTTCTTTTGCGTGCCTTCTTCTTCTCCTGTAATGGGACCGAGTTCTGCTCACAGACCGCCTTCTTGAGTGTGTTGGGGCTGATAATATTTTGCACCTCGCCTATCTGAGGCTCGGTGAAGTTGGCAGCTGGAGGCGTCTCCTGAGAGCTGAACGCCAGACGGCGCCTGTTGCAACTTGGCTTCTCCGCGGTACCAGCTAGATCGCACACGTCTTTTGTTGGGTTTGGTTCTTGAGAAGGAGGCCCCATGAAGTCGCCATCGTACCCATGGTTGGCAAAGTACTGATCGATGTTGCCAAATGTATCATCACCATTGTCGTCGTTCTGATCCTGTGCCATATGCATGTTTGGATCCAGTGGCATAGGGATGTCCGGCACCGTTACGGCGGTCTTGCCATGGGGCCGACTTGGCGCCGGCACGACTGGCGGTGTTGCCTTTGGGGTGGTGTCCCCCGCCCCCAAACGAATCTGGCTCTTCGGCCAAAGCAGGGGCCAGCTCAGGCAGGCGCTGAGGGTCATCACGTCATCATCGTCGGCCCCGACGGGTCGAATCGGAGGTAACAAGTCGTCGCAGCCTGGCAGCACCCGAACCAGTTGAACCCTAAACAAGTTGGGTGGCATCTGGGTACCGTGGAACAAGGGGTTGCCCGGTTGAACGATTTTGCCCTTGGCGACATCGACCAACTCGTTGTTCACGAAGTGGAGGAGAGTGCACGGAACGTCGGCGGCGCCCTGCGAAAACATGTAGGGCGTCAGGGATGCCCAGTCAAAGGCAAGGAGATGAAGTCCTCGGCCGAGAGAGGCTTAATTAGTTACCGTGATGATGGCGTCGAGCTCGGCTAATGTCGACGCACTGCCAACGGCGGGCGTGCAGTTGACGGAGGGGCCGCTTGCTGCAGAGGTGCCGGCCGGCGTACACCCGGGTGCATTAAGCTCCCGTGCCGGTGTCGGAGACACCAATGCCGCCTCCGCCGGAGGCACCAATGGCCCCGCCATCGCATTATGCGAGTTGCTGGCCATGAAGCTAGGAATCGGGGGCGGCCCCTGTTGGCCGCCCGCAATCCACGCACTCAACCCCGAGATCAAGGTAGGCACAATGGCGGTGATCGTCGCTCCGAGTCGTTGTTCCACTTGCTCTTGGACAATCTCCGGAATCCGTGCCACCTGTGCCTTGAGTTCTTGAACCTCTCGCGCCTGGCTTTCCGAGCTGGTATTTTTCTCCTTCCACACACTAGCGGTATAGTATGACCCCCATTTTGTCGACAAGCCTTTGCCGGCCACACGACCAGCTGACGTCGGCTTACTGAGCTTATCCTTGTTCTTCATTACATTCAACGCCCTATTTAGAGTGGTGTCCCAAGGGTTGCTCTTAGTCGACCCCGCGCTACTGCTTTCAGTCGCCTGCGGAAGGAATGTGAACCATTTAGAAATTTGGCTTCATTAATTAGAATGCAACCATATGGAGCTAATTACGCGGGGGTGTATTCCTTACCAGAACAAGCTCAAGCTGCCTGGTCTTCGGATCTGTGGTAAGCTCCTTTGTTTTCGGGTCCTTCTTGTACCGGGCCCTCACAAAGTTCCTGGTCTGTTTGTTACCGCTGTATTTCTCGAAGAGGGGCGGTAGGCCTTGCTCAGCACGGTCCGCCTCCTCCTTGTCCCATATAGGCTCCGCCACTCTGTAACTGCCGGGACCGAGTGTGTGTTCCCCTATGTTCAGCTCCCGCATTTGTTTCCCCCACTCACTTGATTGGGAGCTTGCGGTGCTCGAGCAATTGATCTTGAAGTCGTTGTAGTCATCTTCGGTGATCGAAGGATTTTTCTCCTTGATCTTCTGATAACTCTCACCTTTCTCGATCATTTTCTTCACATTGCTTTTCCAAGTAGACAGGGCCTTGCTCATCTTCGTGAGGGCAGCATTGTTCACTTTATTCCCTTTGAGGCTTGTGTTTGCAAATTCAGCGGGGAACTTGTATCGTTCGTGCAGCTTCGTGAAGAGGAGGTGGCGCAAATTCCCTTGGTCAGGATGCCTCAGGTTCTCAGTGTTGATTGAGACGGTGCTCCGGACAATGCACCCGAGCTGAAGCGAGTACCCCTTGACTATTCGTTCGGGCGCCGTTGGATTCCCGTTGGAGTCCACTTCAGTAACTTCCTCCTTAAGGGTGAGGAGCACGATCGGGCGCCGGTCCTTCCGTTGCCTCTTCGGTTGGCTGCCATCTGTGCGGGCGCCGCCATCATCAGTGGTGGCATCCTCGGCGGCACCATCAGTGGTGGCATCAGTGTGGTCATCCTCGGCGGCACCATCAGTGGTCTCAGGATCGGTGGGGAAGGCGGCGGCCTCATACAAGTGAGGTTGTTCCTCCATCTCCTGGGACAGCTCCCAGAATGCCTTGCCGCCCGAACCCCCGGCCTCATCGTTGTGGGCCATGTTTCTCTCTAAATAGAAACAAAGTTTGGTCAAAAAGTTGGTTATTGTCAAGGAACAAGATCTCTAAGTTGACCAAATAACCTAATTCTCGAGGAATGTCGCCAAAAAGTTGGTTATTGTCAAGGAACAGTTGAGAGATGTTTGTGATATTGCCTAGGTGTTTTGGGATAGAACCTGTTAGTGTGTTGTTGCTAAGGTCCAAGTCCACGTTCTCAGGGTAACCTAGTTCTTGAGGGGTGTGTCTAGAAAGTTCACTCTTCTTTTCAGAAGACAAGCGTCTGAAATGGTATTGCCTTTCCTTAATTTGTACTATTTTTTCATTGTGTTGAATACTTATGTGGGTGAGTGTATCTGTAATTACTTTTTACTACACCGCAGGGTGTTCAAACACGCGGAGAGGATAAACGCTAGCAGGCTGATCTTGGTTGGGAAATCCGAGTGGGAGCGAGGCATGGTTCGTGTGAAGATACTATCAACCAGAGAAGAGTTCGAGGTCAAGGCGGGCGAATTGCAGTAGCTGTTAGCTGATCTGATCAATTTGAAGGTTTGACTTGTCCTCTTCTTTCTGATCATCTTCAACACTGTAAGTTTTGCGATTCATGTTGTGTATACAAACAATTGGGTGGCTTTAAAGGCTATTGATATCTTCTTTTGGATAATTCATTTTGCAACAAACAAAGAAATTGTAGGTTTTGCCATTCACCAACATGTATTGAGAATGCCTTTGCTGCCTGAGAATAGAATGCTCATCCGCTTCGAACTAAGGCTTTTGCGATTATTTTTGGTTCTATACATGATGCAAAATGGATGGATGGATGAATATAATGAAGCAAGTAATTGTCCTGCCTTGGAAATTAAGCTGGTGCCTACAGGTATATGTATGTATTGTTCGGTTGGTCCTGAAAAACAAAAGCTATCTCTCTATCACAAAAACAAAAGCTTATTGTCTCCTCTCACTATCTCTCTATCAACATGTGAATAAAATACTAAACTAATCCAACCACTAAAGCAAATTAATTTTTATTTCGGTTGAGAATCGGGCACCTTCTAGGTCAAGAAAATTGGGCATGACCTTTGCTAATTTTCTTGACCTAGGAGTGCCCCATTCCTCAACCGAAACGGAAATTAATCAACGTTTCAGGAGAAAGGGGTTATTTTAGAAGATCACAAGTAGCAGCAGCATCACTTGACAAAATCACAACTAGCAGCAACAACTCGCAGATAGCAGCAGCAGCATCACTTGACAAGTAGTACAGCAGCCGCGTGGGCTGGATTAGCAAGAAAGCTGATGTACAAAACCTCAAAACAATGCAAAGTGCTGTGGGCTAAAAAACAATTACAGTAGACTGAAAAACTGGAATCATTATCTTCTATATGAAGCTGCTGATGATGCAACTTTAGTCTTCACTAGATAGAAATACTGTTGGCTGTTAGTACGACAGTGCAAGATTAATTCAGTAATTCAGTTCCAGATGTGCTTTAGGATACAAGTTGTTTTTTTTTACTATTTGACTAACTGTTGGCTATTTGACTAACTAACTAATTTGTTCCCTGAACTTGACTGCAGCTAAAGAGTCACTTATTCTGAGAGCGGCATTTTTTTGAGCTAAACTCGCAGCTTCAAGAGAAAGCTCACCCTGGAAAAAAACTACTATCCATAAGTCAGAACCAACTTGACCTCTTGGACTTAGGAAGTGATTTTACTATAACAATGAAGAATTAAACCCAGAAAGTACGACCAGGTATAGGCGTCTAAACATAAACAGGAAGATAACAACAGAGACCATGTCTAGTTCAGGTAGGGATGCAGGGCGGCGTCCAATCCACTCCGCTTCGTAGTCAAAGTAGATCAACTTAGTTATAATCCTCCTGGTTCAGCTTTAGTTCAGTTTGAACTGTTCCGGGTTTCATTGCTTATTCAGAGTCAAGAAGGGTATTAAAAGGAAAAACTGAAAATATTTCAATGCACAAGAACCATGAGCCATTTAGCAACATGGGTAGAGCAACAAGCCTTGAGCCCTTCCCTCGCTCTTGTTGCAGATAGTGGGGAACAACACATCTGGAACTAACTAACTGCTGTATTTTGGTGATATGTTACTCTGAAACACTTGTTTTTTTGTCAGCGCAGCTGGCTTAACATACTAAATTAGAAGTACTTTTTAATGATTCCTGGTTTTTGGATCAATTACAGTTGCTGCTGCTGTGAATCAACTATACAAAGGCCGAAAATTACACTAATAATTACAGTGTAAAAACCATGGAAATACACAGTAATTCCACTAAAAATGCCACTTGCAAATACAGAGCAAAAATCCACTAGAAGTACACTGTAAACCCACTAACATTTACAGTGTAAATTCCACTAACAATTATAGTGTAAATTTCACTGAAAATGCACAGTAATTACACTAAAAGTACACTATAGAGGGGGAGAGGGGGAGAGGAGGAGGGGGAGCTCACGGGGGCCGGGGAGTGGGGCGCGGGGAGGATGCCGGGGAGTGGGGCGCGGGGAGGATGTCGGGGACGAGGTCCGGGAGGTGGTGGTGCTCCGGCGACGGTGGTGTGGACGGGGCGGCGTCCGGGCGGTGGGGTCGCGTCGAGGCGGCGGGGCAGCGTCGAGGTGGCGGGGCAGCGTCGAGGTGGCGGGGCAGCGGCGTCGCGGCGGGGTCGAGGCGGCATCGGGGCGGTGTCGGGGCGGCGGGGCAGCGTCGAGGCGGCGTCGGGGCGGCGTCCGGGCGGCGGGGTCGCGTCGAGGCAGCGGGGCAGCGTCGAGGTGGCGGGGGTAGCGGCGTCGGGGCGGGGTCGAGGCGGCGTCGGGGCAGCGTTGGGGCGGCGGGGCAGCGTCGAGGCGGCGTCGGGGCGGCGGGGCAGCGTCGAGGCGGCGGGGCAGCGGCGTCGGGAGAGGAGAGGGGAAGGGGATCGAGGGCGAGGGCGAGGGAGAGAGAGGGGCCGGGGAGGGAATATGGGTGGGGTCGGGCACAATACTAATGGCGCACCACCCCTCGGTGCGCCATAAGTACATCCATACTAATGGCGCACCCCACCGTGGTGCGCCATTAGTTTTTTTTTTGCTCGGGCCAACAGGTTATCTACCACCAGAACTGATCCACATCAAGTTCCCTCTACTAGCTCGACTGGTCAGCAGCCAATTCTCACACCAGGAGGTCTTGGGTTCGACTCCCAGGCTCCACAAATTTTTTTAAGCATTTAAAAAGCTGTTTGATACTTATTTGTGTTTAAATATGTTCAAACTTGTTTAAATCATAACAGTAATATTTTTTTATAAGACAATAATAGTTTTTTAAAAAATATCATCAAACAGTAATGCCGGTGGAGCGGGGGAGGGTGCGCGGGGTGCGGGGGGTCGGCGGCGGCGGTTGAGTAGGGGAATCGAGGGTGCGGGGGGTCGGCGGCGGCGGCCGGTGGACTGGGGGGTGCTCGGCGGCGAGGGGGGCCGGATCTGGCGAGGTGGGATAGCGATCGAGATGGAGGGGGATCGAGATCGAGTGTCCATGAAATTTAAAAATATTCATGATAGTTCAAAAAGTACCCATGAAGTACAATCGAGAAATGAAGGCTACGATTTAAATACAATCGATCTTAGCTAGCTATCTGTTCACAATCTTCTTGCCCTTCTTTTTCGCAAATGGAGTTCTTCTGTGGAACGGACGTCCTTTAGGTAGGGTGGTCCTACTTCTTGTGGTGTATGCTGCTACTTCATCATCGTCGTCATGTTCGATCCTCGGGTCGCCGTACTTGTCGAAGTCTTGCTCATTGGCTACTCCATCCATTCCGATGATCTTCCTTTTGCCTCTCCTCACGACAACACGACTGGGCTTTGGCGGGTCGGTAATGAAGAAGCATTGGTCCACTTGGGAAGCCAGTACCCATGGCTCATTTTTCGCGGTGACATTTGCGCCCGCGGTCTTGGATTTGGCTTCGGGTATAACCGTGGTGGTGAAATACCGGTCTTCTTTTATGACGTTCTTGGCCCATCTGACACGGAACATCGGGACCTTCTCTCCAGCGTAGCTCAGCTCCCGGATCTCCTCGATCCTTCCGTAGTATCTGTCCTTGTCGTTACCAGTGTAGGATTCCATCGTTACCCCGGAGTTCTGATAACCATCGCTCTTCATGTCCTTGGCCTCGGTGTAGAATGTGTAGCCGTCGATATCGTACGCCTCATAGGTCATCAGGTTGTGCTCGGCGCCCTGTGACAAGGCGAATATGAGTTGTTCTTCCGCGGAAGAATCCTCATGTAAAGGGTATGACAGAAGCTTCTGCTTGAACCAACGCGTGAAACATGAGTTGTGCTCTTTGAGTATATCTCCGTCCGTCCTCTATTGGCCTCGGTCATTGTACGTCTTCTTAATAAAGGTTTTGTGCTCTACCACCCAAGGATCGACCACGTCTATGTGTTGTAGCGCGACTAGGTTTGCTCTTTCAAAGTCGGCGAGTCGACCCTCGAAGTCGACATGCATTTCGCGGCGACCCTCATGGTGACCCCATCCAGCGAGCCGCGGTGGTTGTCTTGCTGCCCTTCCTCATTTCTTGCCCGGCCCCCATGGACGACTTCGTAGTCATCTTCATCACCTTGCCACCGATAGCCATCCATGAAACCACGCAAGAGCAGGTGGTCCAGCACCTACCCTGAATCCGGGTCCGCAATAAGGCTATTCAGCTTGCATCTTCGACACGGACATCTTATCTCCGTCTCATTCTTTTGAAGCATCTCGGCCTTCGCGGACCTCAAAAACCTATTCACGATGCCTTCGGTCATCGTGCGGACCATGGTCGCCTGCGGGGTAGAGCAAAACGATATTTTAGAACCAAGAAAAAATTTGGCATGACTTTCCCTAAAAATAGGACCAAAAAGAATGCTTAATGCCAAAATTCTCGCCGAAACGGAAATGAATCAACATTCCGCAAAATATTGGCAACTATCGCATTTCAAATACCGGTACACCTCCAAAAAGTGCATGTGCACATTGTTGTAGGGATAACAACATAAATATAGCTTCCCCCCTTACTTACCTAGCAAAACAAGGTAACTTAACCACTTAATTTGAATGAATCTATGGTGGAAATGAGGTGAAAAAGAGGAGGCACCCGAGACAAGGAGGAGGCGGTGGAGAGAATGAAGTGGGGAGAAAGTGATTGTGGGAGGAGAGGCTGTCCAAAATATCTTGTTGCTGCCCACTTACTAATGGTGCACCAACAACAAATGCGCCATTAGTAATCCAGGTTACTAATGGCGCACCCCCTGGTGGTGCGCCATTAGTAGTTTTGCAAAAAAAACATACTAATGGCGCACTCTGCCACGGTGCGCCATTACTAGTTTAAACTACTAATGGCGCACCTCGTGAGAGTGCGCCATTAGTAGTTTAGCAAAAAAAAGGAATAAAAAAATAATAAAAAAATAACATTAGTGGCGCACTTTCTGGCTGGTGCGCCATTACTAGTTACAACTAGTAATGGCGCACTTCCTGTCGATGCGCCATTAGTATGTTTGGACAGCCGCACTAGTTCAAAAAAAATTGATACTAATGGCGCACCGTGGGCAAGGTGCGCCATATTAGTTTCAACTCTAATGGCGCATCAGAAGGTGGTGCGCCATTAGTATATACTAATGGCGCACCACCTGTCTGGTGCGCCATTAGTGTCAATCCCATCTATAGCCCTTTTTCTAGTAGTGGGTATCTCTAGGCCCTCTCGGTAATACACATCACATAAGCCTTGCAAGCATTGCAACTAATGAGTTAGTTGCGGGATGATGTATTACAGAACGAGTAAAGAGACTTGTCGGTAACGAGATTGAACTAGGTATTGGATACCGACGATCGAATATCGGGCAAGTAACATACCGATGACAAAGGGAACAACGTATGTTGTTATGCGGTCTGACCGATAAAGATCTTCGTAGAATATGTAGGAGCCAATATGGGCATCCGGGTCCCGCTATTGGTTATTGACCGGAGACATGTCTCGGTCATGTCTACATTCTTCTCGAACCCGTAGGGTCCGCACGCTTAAGGTTACGATGACAGTTATATTTTGAGTTTATGCATTTTGATGTACCGAAGGTTGTTCGGAGTCCCGGATGTGATCACAGACATGATGAGGAGTCTCGAAATGGTCGAGAAATAAAGATTGATATATTGGAAGCCTATATTTGGACATCGGAAGTGTTCCGGGTGAAATCGGGATTTTGCCGGAGTACCGGGAGGTTACCGGAACCCCCCGGGAGCTATATGGGCCTTAGTGGGCCTTAGTGGAAAAGAGAAGGGGCTGCCCTAGATGGGCTGCGCGCCACCCTCCCTCCCCTAGTCCTATTAGGACAAGGAGAGGTGGCCGCCCCCCCCCCCCCCCCTCTCTCTTTTCCCCCTCCGCGAATCCTATTCCAACTAGGATTGGGGGGGGGGGAATCCTACTCCCAGAGGGAGTAGGACTCTCCTGGCGCGCCAAGCTTGGCCGGCCAGCCTCCCCCCCTCTAGTCCTTTATATACTGAGGCAGAGGCACCCCAGAAACACACAAGTTGATCCACGTGATCTATTCCTTAGCCATGTGCGGTGCCCCCAGCCACCATATTCCTCGATAATACTGTAGCGGAATTTAGGCGAAGCCCTGCTGCTGTAGTGCATCAAGTTCGTCACCACACCGTCGTGCTGACGGAACTCTTACCCGACACTTTGCTAGATCGGAGTCCGGGGATCGTCATCGAGCTGAACGTGTGCTCGAACTTGGAGGTGCCGTAGTTTCGGTGCTTCATCGGTTGGATCGTGAAGACGTACGACTACTTCCTCTACGTTGTGTCAACGCTTCCGTAGTCGGTCTGCGTGGGTACGTAGACAGCACTCTCCCCTCTCGTTGCTATGCATCACATGATCTTGCGTGTGCGTAGGAAATTTTTTGAAATTACTACGAAACCCAACACCTTCTTCTTAATAACATCATCGGGCACACCTGCAAGCTTAAATAATCCACAAACTTCATCCACATATATTAGGTGCTCAACAGGATGCATTGTTCCGTCTCCTGTAAAAGGATTAACTAGCAGTTTTTCTATCATACCCGAAGGAATCTCAAAGTAACATTTTCATTTTCAGTAGGTTCAATAGGTTGAGGAGCAACTCTTTGCTTTACTGGTTGGGGTGAAGATACCCCGAACAAGCCCCTCAGAGGATTACTTTCCATAGTAACAAGTGACAGTAAATTTCAGCATACTATATAAATTTTTCCTTACCAAATCCCACCTACCAAAGGCGCTTCACTCCCTGGCAACGGTACCATAAAAGATTCGTGATGACCCACAAGTATAGGGGATCTATCGTAGTCCTTTCGATAAGTAAGAGTGTCGAACCCAACGAGGAGAAGAAGGAAATGATAAGCGGTTTTCAGCAAGGTATTCTCTGCAAGCACTGAAATTATAGGTAACAGATAGTTTTGTGATAAGATAATTGGTAACGAGCAACAAGTAACAAAAGTAAATAAAGTGCAGCAAGGTGGCCCAATCCCTTTTGTAGCAAAGGACAAGCCTGGACAAATTCTTATATAGAGAAAAGCGCTCCTAAGGACACATGGGAATTATCGTCAAGCTAGTTTTCATCACGTTCATATGATTCACGTTCGATACTTTGATAATTTGGTATGTGGGTGGACCGGTGCTTGGGTACTGTCCTCACTTGGACAAGCGTCCCACTTATGATTAACCTCTATTGCAAGCATCTCCAACTACAACAAAAGTATTAAGGTAAACCTAACCATAGCATGAAACATATGGATCCAAATCAGCCCCATACGAAGCAACGCATAAACTAGGGTTTAAGCTTCTGTCACTCTAGCAACCCATCATCTACTTATTACTTCCCAATGCCTTCCTCTAGGCCCAAATAATGGTGAAGTGTCATGTAGTCGATGTTCACATAACACCACTAGAGGAGAGACAACATACATCTCATCAAAATATTGAACGAATACCAAATTCACATGACTACTAATAGCAAGACTTCTCCCATCTCCTCAGGAACAAACGTAACTACTCATAAAGCATATTAATGTTCATAATCAGAGGGGTATTAATATGCATATAGGATCTGAACATATGATCTTCCACCAAATAAACCAACTAGCATCAACTACAAGGAGTAATTAACACTACTAGCAACCCAGGTACCAATCCCAGACTTGGAGACAAAAATTGGATAAAAGAGATGAACTAGGGTTTGAGAGGAGATAGTCCTGGTGAAGATGTTGATGGAGATTGACCCCCTCCCGATGAGAGGAACGATGGTGATGACGATGGCGATGATTTCCCCCTCCCGGGGGGAAGTTTCCCTGGCAGAACAGCTCCGCCGGAGCCCTAGATTGATTCCGCAAAGGTTCCGCCTCATGGAGGCGAAGCCTCGTCCCGAAAGCTGGATGATGATTTTTTCCTCGTCGAAAGACTCCATATAGCAGAAGATGGGCATCGGAGGGCCACCAGGGGGCCCACGAGGCAGGGGGCGCGCCAAAGGGGGTAGGGCGCGCCCCCGCCCTTGTGGGCAGGGTGTGGCCCCCCTCCGGAACTTCTTGCGCTCAGTATTTTTTATATATTCTGAAAATGACTTCGGTGAAGTTTCGGGACTTTTGGAGCTGTGCAGAATAGGTCTCTAATATTTTCTCCTTTTCCAGCCCAGAATCCCAGCTACCGGAATTCTCCCTCTTTATGTAAACCTTGTAAAATAAGAGAGAATAGGCATAAGTATTGTGACATAATGTGTAATAACAACCCATAATGCAATAAATATCGATATAAAAGCATAATGCAAAATGGGCGTATCAATAGGTTGCACTATGATTATTAACTTTGGCGTATCAATAAGTTGCACTACCATTTATATTGAGTGTATGACCATAGAAGGTTTTATTCATGTAAATAGAATAACAATTCTTCTTTGACTTAAATTGAAGGAAATATGCCCTAGAGGCAATAATAGGTTATTATTTATTTCCTTATATCATGATAAATGTTTATTATTCATGCTAGAATTGTATTAACCGGAAACTTAATACTTGTGTGAATACATAGACAAACAGAGTGTCACTAGTATGCCTCAACTTGACTAGCTCGTTCATCAAACATGATTATGTTTCCTAGCCATAGACATGAGTTGTCATTTGATTAACGGGATCACATCCTTAAAGAATGATGTGATTGACTTGACCCATTCCGTTAGCTTAGCACTTGATCGTTTAGTTTGTTGCTATTGCTTTCTTCATGACTTATACATGTTCCTATGACTATGAGATTATGCAACTCCCGTTTAACGGAGGAACACTTTCTGTGCTACCAAATGTCACAACGTAACTGGGTGATTATAAAGGTGCTCTACACGTGTCTCCGAAGGTACTTGTTGGGTTGGCGTATTTCGAGATTAGGATTTGTCACTCTGATATCTCTGGGCCCTCTCGGTAATGCACATCACTTAAGCCTTGCAAGCATTGCAACTAATGAGTTAGTTGCGGGATGATGTATTACAGAACGAGTAAAGAGACTTGCTGGTAACAAGATTAAACTAGGTATTGAGATACCGATGATCGAATCTCTGGCAAGTAACATACTGATGACAAAGGGAACAACGTATGTTGTTAAGCGGTCTGACCGATAAAGATCTTCATAGAATATGTGGGAGCCAATATGAGCATCCAGGTTCCGCTATTGGTTATTGACCAGAGACGTGTCTCGGTCATGTCTACATAGTTCTCGACCCCGTAGGGTCCGCACGCTTAAAGTTTCGATGACGGTTATATTATGAGTTTATGGTTTTTTGATGTACCAAAGGTTGTTCGGAGTCCCGGATGTGATCACGGACATGACAAGGAGTCTCTAAATGGTCGAGACATGAAGATTGATATATTGGAAGCCTATATTTGGATATATATATATCGGAAGTGTTCCGGGTGAAATCGGGATTTTACTGGAGTACCGAGGGGTTACCGGAACCCCCCGGGGGCTTAATCGGCCATAGTGGGCCTTTGTGGAGAAGAGGAGAGGCGGCCAAGGCAGGGCCGCGCGCCCCTCCCCCATAGTCCAAATAGGACAAGGAGAGGGGGGCGGCGCCCCCCTTTCCTTCCTCTCTCCCTCCTCTTTCCCCCTCCACTCCTAATCCAACAAGGAAAAGGGAGGGAGTCCTACTCCCGGTGGGAACAGGACTCCTCCCGGCACGCCCCTCCTGGCCGGCCGCACCTCCCCCTTGATCCTTTATATATGGGGGCAGGGGGGCACCCTAGAGACACAACAATTGATCGTTTGATCTTTTAGCCGTGTGCGGTGCCCCCCTCCACCATAGTCCACCTCGATAATACTGTAGCGGTGCTTAGGCGAAGCCCTGCATCGGTAGAACATCATCATCGTCACCACGCCGTCGTGTTGACAAAACTCACCCTCAACACTCGGCTGGATCGGAGTTCGAGGGACGTCATCGGGCTGAACGTGTGCTGAACTCGGAGGTGTCGTACGTTCGGTACTTGATCGGTCGTATCATGAAGACGTACAACTACATCAACCGCGTTGTGCTAACGCTTCCGCTTTCGGTCTACGAGGGTACGTGGAGAACACTCTCCCCTCTCGTTGCTATGCATCACCATGATCTTGTGTGTGCGTAGGAATTTTTTTGAAATTACTACGTTCGCCAACAGTGGCATCCGGGCCTGGTTTTATGCGTAGATGTCATATGCACGAGTAGAACACAAGTGAGTTGTGCGCGATATAAGTCATACTGCTTACCAGCATATCATACTTTGGTTCGGCGGTATTGTTGGATGAAGCGGCCCGGACCGACATTACGCTTACGCTTACGCGAGACTGGTTCTACCGACGTGCTTTGCACATAGGTGGCTGGCGGGTGTCAGTTTCTCTAACTTTAGTTGAACCGAGTGTGGCTACGCCCGGTCCTTGCGAAGGTTAAAACAACATCAACTTGACAAACTATTGTTGTGGTTTTTGATGCGTAGGTAAGAACTGTTCTTGCTAAGCCCGTAGCAGCCACGTAAAACTTGCAACAACAAAGTAGAGGACATCTACTTGTTTTTGCAGGGCATGTTGTGATGTGATATGGTCAAGACTTAATGCTAAATTTTATTGTATGAGATGATCATGTTTTGTAACTGAGTTATCAGCAACTGGCAGGAGCCATATGGTTGTCACTTTGTTGTATGCAATGCAATCGCCCTATAATGCTTTACTTTATCACTAAGCAGTAGCGATAGTCGTAGAAGCATAAGATTGGCGAGTCGATAATGATGCTATGATGGAGATCAAGGTGTCACGCCGGTGACAATGGTGATCATGACGGTGCTTCGGAGATGGAGATCACAAGCACGAGATGATGATGGCCATATCATATCACTTATATTGATTGCATGTGCTGTTTATCTTTTATGCATCTTATCTTGCTTCGATTGACGGTAGCATTATAAGATGATTTCTCACTAAATTTCAAGATAAAAGTGTTCTCCCTAAGTATGCGTCGTTGCCAAAGTTCGTCGTGCCCAGACACCACGTGATGATCGGGTGTGATAAGCTCTACGTCCATCTACAACGGGTGCAAGCCAGTTTTTCACACGCAGAATACTCAGGTTAAACTTGACGAGCCTAGCATATGCAGATATGGCCTCGGAACACTGAGACCGAAAGGTCGAGCGTGAATCATATAGTAGATATGATCAACATAGTTATGTTCAGCATTGAAAACTACTCCATTTAACATGATGATCGGTTATGGTTTAGTTGATTTGGATCACGTGATCACTTAGAGGATTAGAGGGATGTCTATCTAAGTGGGAGTTCTTAAGTAATATGATTAATTGAACTTAAATTTATCATGAACTTAGTACCTGATAGTATCTTGCTTGTCTATGTTGATTGTAGATAGATGGCTCGTGTTGTTGTTCCGTTGAATTTTAATGCGTTCCTTGAGAAAGCAAAGTTGAAACATGATGGTAGCAATTACATGGACTGGGTCCGTAACTTGAGGATTATCCTCATTGCTGCACAGAAGAGTTACGTCCTGGAAGCACCTCTAGGTGTACCACCTGCGCCAGCAACTGCAGACATTGTGAATGCCTGGCAGTCACGTGTTGATGACTACTTGATAGTTCATTGTGCCATGCTTTACGGCTTAGAACCGAGACTTCAACGACATTTTGAACGTCATGGAGCATATGAGATGTTCCGGGAATTGAAGTTAATATTTCAAAAGAGTGCCCAGATTGAGAGATATGAAGTCTCCAATAAGTTCTACAGCTGCAAGATGGAGGAGAATAGTTCTGTCAGTGAGCATATACTCAAGATGTCTGGGTACTGCAATCACTTGATCCAACTGGGAGTTAATCTTCTGGATGATAGCGTCATTGACAGAATTCTTGAATCACTGCCACCAAGCTACAAGAGCTTCGTGATGAACTATAACATGCAAGGGATGGATAAGACGATTCTCGAGCTCTTCACAATGCTAAAGGCTATGGAGGTAGAAATCAAGGAGGAGCATCAAGTGTTGATGGTCAATAAGACCACCAGTTTCAAGAAAAAGGCCAAAGGGAAGAAGAAGGGGAACTTCAAGAAGAACAGCAAGCAAGTTGTTGCTCAAGAGAAGAAACCCAAGTCTGGACCTAAGCTTGAGACTGAGTGCTTCTACTGCAAGCAGACTGGTCACTAGAAGCAGAACTGCCCCAAGTATTGGGCGGATAAGAAGGATAGCAAGGTGAACAAAGGTATATGTGATATACATGTTATTGATGTGTACCTTACCAGAGCTCGTAGTAGCACCTGGTTACTTGATACTGGTTCTGTTGCTAATATTTGCAACTCGAAACAGGGACTACAGATTAAGCGGACACTGGCTAAGGACGAGGTGATGATGCGCGTTGGAAATGGTTCCGAAGTTGATGTGATCACTGTCGGCACGCTGCCTCTACATCTACCTTCGGGATTAGTATTAGACCTAAATAATTGTTATTTAGTGCCAGCATTGAGCATGAACATTATATCTGGATCCTATTTGATGTGAGGCGGTTATTCATTTAAATCAGAGAATAATGGTTGTTCTATTTATAGGAATAATATCTTATATGGTCATGCACCCTTGAAGAGTGGTCTATTTTTGATGAATCTCGATAGTAGTAATACACATATTCATAATGTTGAAGCCAAAAGATGCAAAGTTGATAATGATAGTGCAACTTATTTGTGGCACTACCGTTTGAGTCATATTGGTGTAAAGCACATGAAGAAACTCCATACTGATGGACTTTTGGAATCACTTGATTATGAATCACTTGGTACTTGCGAACCATGCCTCATGGGCAAGATGACTAAAATGCCGTTCTCCGGAACTATGGAGCGAGCAACTGATTTGTTGGAGTTCATACATACTGATGTATGTGGTCCAATGAATGTTGAGGCTCGCGGCGGGTATCATTATTTTCTCACCTTCCCAGATGATTTAAGCAGATATGGGTATATCTACTTGAAGAAACATAAGTCTGAAACATTTGAAAAGTTCAAAGAATTTCAGATTGAAGTGGCAAATCATCGTAACAAGAAAATAAAGTTTCTACGATCTGATCGCAGAGGCGAATATTTGAGTTACGAGTTTGGCCTTCAATTAAAACAATGTGGAATAGTTTCACAAACTCATGCCACCTGGAACACCACAGCGTAATGGTGTGTCTGAACGTCGTAATCGTACTTTACTAGATATGGTGCGATCTATGATGTCTCTTACTGATTTACCGCTATCATTTTGGGGTTATGCTTTAGAGACGGCTGCATTCACGTTAAATAGGGCACCATCAAAATCCGTTGAGACGACGCCTTATGAACTGTGGTTTGGCAAGAAACTAAAGTTGTCGTTTCTTAAAGTTTGGGGCTGCGATGCTTATGTGAAAAAGCTTCAACCTGATAAGCTCGAACCCAAATCAGATAAATGGGTCTTCATAGGATACCCAAAGGAGACTGTTGGGTACACCTTCTATGACAGATCTGAAGGCAAGACATTCGTTGCTAAGAATGGAACCTTTCTAGAGAAAGAGTTTCTCTCGAAAGAAGTGAGTGGGAGGTAAGTAGAAATTGATGAGGTAACTGTACCTGCTCCATTATTGGAAAGTAGTTCATCACAGAAACCGGTTCCTGTGACACCTCCACCAATTAGTGAGGAAGTTAATGATGATGATCATGGAACTTCATATCAAGTTGTTACTGAACCTCGTAGGTCGACCAGAGTAAGATCCGCACCAGAGTGGTACGGTAACCCTGTTCTGGAGGTTATGTTACTAGACCATGACGAACCTATGAACTATGAAGAAGCGATGGTGAGCCCAGATTCCGCAAAATGGCTTGAGGCCATGAAATCTGAGATGGGATCCATGTATGAAAACAAAGTGTGGACTTCGGTTGACTTTCCCAATGATTGGCAAGCCATTGAGAATAAATGGATCTTCAAGAAGAAGACTGATGCTGACGATAATGTTACTGTCTATAAAGCTCGACTTGTTGCAAAATGTTTTCGACAAGTTCAAGGGATTGACTATGATGAGACTTTCTCACCCGTAGTGATGCTTAAGCTTTTCTGAATCATGTTAGCAATTGCCGCATTTTATGATTATGAAATTTGGCAAATGGATGTCAAAACTGCATTCCTGAATTGATTTCTGGAAGAAGAGTTGTATATGATGCAACCAGAAGGTTTTGTCGATCCAAAGGGAGCTAACAAAGTGTGCAAGCTCCAGCGATCCATTTATGGACTGGTGCAAGCCTCTCGGAGTTGGAATAAATGCTTTGATAGTGTGGTCAAAGCATTTGGTTTTATACAGACTTTTGGAGAAGCCTATATTTACAAGAACGTGAGTGGGAGCTCTATAGCATTTCTGATATTATATGTGGATGTCATATTGTTGATTGGAAATGATATGGAATTTCTGGATAGCATAAAGGGATACTTGAATAAGAGTTTTTCAATGAAAGACCTCGGTGAAGCTGCTTATATATTGGGCATCAAGATCTATAGAGATAGATCAAGATGCTTAATTGGACTTTCACAAAGCACATACCTTGACAAAGTTTTGAAGAAGTTCAAAATGGATCAAGTAAAGAAAGGGTTCTTTCCTGTGTTACAAGGTGTGAAGTTGAGTAAGACTCAATGCCCAACCACTGCAGAAGATATAGAGAAGATGAAAGATGTTCCCTATGCTTCAGCCATAGGCTCTATCTTGTATGCAATGCTATGTACCAGACCTGATGTGTGCCTTGCTATAAGTTTAGCAGGGAGGTACCAAAGTAATCCAGGAGTGGATCACTGGACAGCGGTCAAGAACATCCTGAAATACCTAAAAGGGACTAAGGATATGTTTCTCGTTTATGGAGGTGACAAAGAGCTCATCGTTAATGGTTACATTGATGCAAGCTTTGACACTGATCAGGATGATTCTAAATCGCAAACTAGATACGTGTTTACATTGAACGGTGGAGCTGTCAGTTGGTGCAGTTCTAAACAAAGCATCATGGCAGGATCTATGTGTGAAGCGGAGTACATAGCTGCGTCGGAAGCAGCTAATGAAGGAGTTCATATCCGATCTAGGTGTCATACCTAGTGCATCGGGTCCAATGAAAATCTTTTGTGACAATACTAGTGCAATTGCCTTGGCAAAGGAATCCAGATTTCACAAGAGAACCAAGCACATCAAGAGACGCTTCAATTCCATCCGAGATCTAGTCCATGTGGGAGACATAGAAATTTGCAAGATACATACGGATCTGAATGTTGCAGACCCGTTGACTAAGCCTCTTCCACGAGCAAAACATGATCAGCACCAAGGCTCCATGGGTGTTAGAATCATTACTGTGTAATATAGATTATTGACTCTAGTGCAAGTGGGAGACTGAAGGAAATATGCCATAGAGGCAATAATAAAGTTATTATTTATTTCCTTATATCGTGATAAATGTTTATTGTTCATGCTAGAATTGTATTAACCGGAAACATAATACTTGTGTGAATACATAGACAAACAGAGTGTCACTAGTATGCCTCTACTTGACTAGCTCGTTGATCAAAGATGATTATGTTTCCTAGCCATAGACATGAGTTGTCATTTGATTAACGGGATCACATCATTGGAGAATGATGTGATTGACTTGACCCATTCTGTTAGCTTAGCACTTGATCGTTTATTTTTTTGCTATTGCTTTCTTCATGACTTACACATGTTCCTATGAGTATGAGATTATGCAACTCCCGTTTACCAGAGGAACACTTTGTGTGCTACCAAACATCACAACGTAACTGGGTGATTATAAAGGTGCTCTACAGGTGTCTCCGAAGGTACTTGTTGGGTTGGCGTATTTCGAGATTAGGATTTGTCACTCTGATTGTTGAAGAGGTATCTCTGGGCCCTCTCGGTAATGCACATCACTTAAGCCTTGCAAGCATTGCAACTAATGCGTTATTTGCGGGATGATGTATTACAGAATGAGTAAAAAGACTTGCCTGTAACGAGATTGAACTAGGTATTGAGATACCGACGATCAAATCTCGGGCAAGTAACATACCGATAACGAAGGGAACAACGTATGTTGTTATGCGGTCTGACCGATAAAGATCTTCGTAGAATATGTGGGAGCCAATATGAGCATCTAGGTTCCGCTATTGGTTATTGACCGGAGATGTGTCTCGGTCATGTCTACACAGTTCTCGAACCCGTAGGGTCCGCACGCTTAAAGTTTCGATGACGGTTATATTATGAGTTTATGGTTTTTCATGTACTGAAGGTTGTTCGGAGTCCCGAATGTGATCACGGACATGACGAGGAGTCTCGAAATGGTCGAGACATGAAGATTGATATATTGGAAGCCTATATTTGGATATCGGAAGTGTTCCGGGTGAAATAGTGGGCCTCCCGGGAGCTTAATGGGCCATAGTGGGCCTTTGTGGAGAAGAGGAGAGGCAGCCAGGGAAGGGCCGCGCGCCCCTCCCCCTAGTCCGAATAGGACAAGGACAGGGGGGCGGCGCCCCCCCTTTCCTTGCTCTCTCCGTCCTCTTTCCCCCTCCACTCCTAATCCAACAAGGAAAAGGGAGGGAGTCCTACTCCCGGTGGGAGTAGGACTCCTCCTGGCGCGCCCCTCCTAGTCGGCCGCACCTCCCCCCTTGCTCCTTTATATACGGGGGCAGGGGCACCCTAGAGACACAACAATTGATTGTTTGATCTTTTAGCCATGTACGATGCCCCCCTCCACCATAGTCCACCTCGATAATACTGTAGCGGTGCTTAGGCGAAGCCCTACGTCGGTAGAACATCATCATCGTCACCATGCTGTCGTGCTGACGAAACTCTCCCTCAACAGTCGGCTGGATCGGAGTTCTAGGTACGTCATTGGGCTGAACGTGTGCTGAAGTCGGAGGTGCCGTACGTTCGGTACTTGATCGGTCGGATCGTGAAGACGTACGACTACATCAACCGCGTTGTGCTAACGCTTCCGCTTTTGGTCTACGAGGGTACGTGGACAACACTCTCCCCTCTCGTTGCTATGCATCACCATGATCTTGTGTGTGCGTAGGATTTTTTTGAAATTACTATGTTCCCCAACATAAATGAATAACCGTATTGCAATAAACATGATCAAATCATATTCATGCTCAACGCAAACACCAAATAACATTTATTTAGGTTTAACACTAATCCGGAAAGTATAGGGAGTGTTCGATGATGATCATATCAATCTTGGAACCACTTCCAACACACATCGTCACTTCACCCTTAACTAGTCTATGTTCATGCTGCAACTCCCATTTCGAGTTACTACTCTTTAGTGACTGAACCAGTATCAAATATGCCTTTGTTCACTTTGCCATCCTTCTTATCCGCCAAGTATCTAGGGCAGTTCCACTTCCAGTGACCATTTCCTTTGCAGTAGAAGCACTCAGTTTCAGGCTTGGGTCTAGCTTTAGGCTTCTTCATGGGAGTGGCAACTTGCTTGCCGTTCTTCTTGAAGTTCCCCTTCTTCCCTTTGCCCTTTTCTTGAAACTAGTGGTCTTGTCAACCATCAACACTTGATGTTTTTCTTGATTTCTACCTTCGTCGATTTTAGCATCACGAAGAGCTTGGGAATCGTTTTCGTCATCCCTTGCATATTATAGTTCATCACGAAGTTCTAGTAACTTGGTGATAGTGACTAGAGAACTCTGTCAATCACTATCTTATCTGGAAGATTAACTCCCACTTGATTCAAGTGATTGTAGCACTCAGACATTCTGAGCACATGCTCACTAGTTGAGCTATTCTCCTCCATTTTGAAGGCAAAGTACTTGTCAATGGTCTCATACCTTTCGACATGTGCATGAGTCTGAAATACTAATTTCAACTCTTGGAACATCTTATATGCTTTGTGGCGTTCAAAACATGTTTTGAAGTCCCTGTTCTAAGCCGTAAAGCCTAGTGCACTAAACTATCAAGTAGTCATCATACCGAGCTTTGTCAAACATTCATAACGTGTGCATATGCTCCTGCAATAGGTCTTTCACCTAGTGGTGCATCAAGGAGATAATTTTTCTGTGCAGCAATGAGGATAATCCTCAGATCACGGATCCAATCCGCATCATTGCTACTAACATCTTTCAACTTAGCTTTTCTCTAGGAACATATCAAAAAATAAACGAGGAGCTACACCGCGAGCTATTGATCTACAACATAGATATGCAAATACTATCAGGACTAAGTTCATGATAAATTTAAGTTCAATTAATCATATTACTTAACAACTCCCACTTAGATAGACATCCCTCTAATCATCTAATTAATCACGTGACCCATATCAACTAAACCATAACCGATCATCACGTGAGATGGAGTAGTTTTCAATGGTGAACATCTCTATGTTGATCATATCTACTATATGTTTCACGCTCGACCTTTCGGCCTCAGTGTTCTCAGGCCATATCTGCATATGCTAGGCTCGTCAAGTTTAACCCGAGTATTCTGCGTGTGCAAAACTGTCTTACACCCATTGTAGATGAACATTGAGCTTATCACACCCGATCATCACGTGGTGTCTTGGCACGACGAACTTTGGCAACCGTGCATACTCAGGGAGAACACTTGTACCTTGAAATTTAGTGAGGGGTCATCTTATAATGCTACCGCCGAACTAAGCAAAAATAAGATGTATAAAAGATAATCACATGCAATCCAAATATGTGACATGATATGGCCATCATCATCTTGTGATTTTGATCTCCATCTCCAAAGTACTGTCATGATCTCCATTGTTACCGGCATGACACCATGATCTCCATCATCTTGATCTTTTATCAACGTGTCGTCACATGGTCGTCTCACTAGCTATTGCTTTTGCAACTATTGCTATCGCATAGCGATAAAGTAAAGCAATTACATGGCACTTGCATCTTATGCAATAAAGCGACAACCATAAGGCTTCTGTCAGTTGCCGATAACTTCAACAAAACATGACCATCTCATACAACAACTTATATCTCATCACGTCTTGACCATATTGATACGTCACCAACGTATCTATAATTTTTTATTGTTCCATGCTATTATATTATCTGTTTTGGATGATAACGGGCTTTATTTTACACTTTAATATTATTTTTGGGACTAACCTATTAACCGTAGGCCCAACCCAAATTGTTGTTTTTGCCTATTTCAGTGTTTCGCCGAAAAGGAATATCAAATGGAGTCCAAACGGGATGAAACCTTCGGGAACGTGGTTTTCACAACGAACGTGATCCATGAGACTTGGAGTGGGCGTCAAGAAACAATTGAGGAGGCCATGAGGCAGGGGGCGCGCCCTCCACCCTCGTGGGCCCCTCATTGCTCCACCGACCTACTTCTTCCTCCTATATATATATCCACGTACCCCGCAAACATCCAGGAGCACCACGAAACCCTATTTCCACCGCCGCAACCTTCTGTACCCAAGAGATCCCATCTTGGGGCCTTTTCCGAAGCTCCGCCGGAGGGGGTATTGATCACGGAGGGCCTCTGCATTAACTCCATGGCCCCTCCGATGATGTGTGAGTACTGTACCTCGGACCTTAGGGTCCATAGCTAGTAGCTAGATGGCTTCTTCTCTCTCTTTGGATCTCAATACAAAGTTCTCCTTGATTCTCTTGGAGATCTATTCGATATAACTCTTCTTTTTGCGGTGTGTGTGTCGAGATCCGATGAAATGTGGGTCTATGATCAAGTTTATCTATGAACAATATT
This sequence comes from Triticum timopheevii, assembly GCA_963921465.1. Lineage (NCBI taxonomy): Eukaryota > Viridiplantae > Streptophyta > Magnoliopsida > Poales > Poaceae > Triticum > Triticum timopheevii. The sequence continues at coordinate 9,804,395 of OY997262.1, forward strand.
TGAATCTTCTCTGAATTCTTTTATGTATGATTGGTTTATCTTTGCAAGTCTCTTCGAATTATCAGTTTGGTTTGGCCTACTATATTGATCTTTCTTGCAATGGGAGAAGTGCTTAGCTTTGGGTTCAATCTTGCGGTGCTCGATCCCTGTGACAGAAAGGGAAACGACACGTATTGTATTGTTGCCATCGAGGATAAAAAGATGGGGTTTATATCATATTGCATGAGTTTATCCCTCTACATCATGTCATCTTGCTTAAGGCGTTACTCTGTTCTTATGAACTTAATACTCTAGATGCATGCTGGATAGCGGTCGATGCATGGAGTAATAGTAGTAGATGCATAGTCATTTCGGCCTACTTGTTACGGACGTGATGGCTATATACATGATCATGCCTAGATATTCTCATAATTATTCGCTTTTCTATCAATTGCTCGACAGTTATTTGTTCACCCATTGTAATACTTATGCTTTCTTGAGAGAAGCCACTAGTGAAACCTATGGCCCCCGGGTCTATTCTCGATCATATAAGTTTCCCATCTACTTTATTTTGCTATCTTTTACTTTCAATCTATATCATGAAAACACCAAAAATATTTATCTTATTATTATCATCTCTATCAGATATCACTCTTACAAGTGGCCGTGAAGGGATTGACAACCCCTTTATCGTGTTGGTTGCGAGGTTCTTATTTGTGTGTGTAGGTACGAGGTGACTCGTGTGTGGTCTCCTACTGGATTGATACCTTGGTTCTCAAAAACTGAGGGAAATACTTACGCTGCTTTACTGCACCACCCTTTCCTCTTCAAGGGAAAACCAACGCGGTGCTCAAGAGTTAGCAAGAAGGATTTCTGGCGCCGTTGCCGGGGAGATCTACGCCAAGTCAAGACATACCAAGTACCCATCACAACTCTTATCCTTCGCATTACATTATTTCCCATTTGCCTCCCATTTTCCTCTCCCCCACTTCACCATTGATATTTTATTCGCCCTCTTTTCCTTTCGCCCTCTCTTTTCGTTCGCCTTTTTTCCGCTTGCTTTGTCATTATGGCTTGTCCTTTATCCGCTCCTTTGTCTCCCGAGAATGAAGTTCTTAATTTTAAACAAAGGGAGGGGGAAAATCTAAAAGATGCTTGGTTCAGAATTTGCAATGCACAAAATAGATCTATTAGGAAGCAATCTACTTCCGTTCTTATTCGCAATTTTTATGTTGGCATCACTCCTTGGAATAGATATATTCTTGATACCATTACCGGAGGAAATTTCTTGGGTTGCCATACTTTTGATTCTTATAATGCTATGATAGATTTGTTTGGCCCACCACCTCTTTTGGTTAATGGAACTATTTTAACTTTAGAACATGTGATGCAACGGCTTGAAATTATTGAAAATAAACTTGCCACCGTAGAGTTGATTTAAAATTTGGATAAAAAGATCCATAACCAAATTACCCAATACGGATCTAAGGTAGGAGTTGCTCTTAAATTTTTTTAAAGAAAAGGAACCTACGGTTAATGAAAAGATAGATCAAGATTCTACTAGAATTGATAAAATTGAGGATATTATTACCAACCTTGGGTCTGCCTTTTCTTCCTTGAAAAACACTCCTCCTAATTCTAAGATTGCCAAATTGATGTATGTTCCTAAAAATAAGGGTGAAACTTCTAGTAAGAAAAATGCGGACCTCAAATCCATAAGTGTCCACCCCAATTTTCTCACTATCCTTAAGGAACCTTTTTCTACAAATGGTTTTCTTGATTTCGTGCCTAGGAGTTTGATAATTAATAAAAAGAAAGAAAATCCTAAAAGTTATAGGTGTCTTATTGAAGAATTGCCTACCAAAGATGGCAATACCTAGATCTATCCTTGCTTTTATGCCTAGCTAGGGGCGTTAAACGATAGCGCTTGTTGGGAGGCAACCCAATTTTATTTTTATTCCTTGCTTTTTTCTCCTGTTTAGTAATAAATAATTTATCTAGCCTCTGTTTTGGTTGTGTTTTTCATGTTTAATTAGTGTTTGTGCCAAGTAGAACCGTTGGGAAGACTTGGGGAAAGTCTTTTTGATCTTGCTGTAAAAAACAGAAACTTTAGCGCTCACGAGAATTGCTGCCATTTTTTACTGGAGAGTGATATTTAGTTAATTATTTTTGAAGATGATTAATAGATAAATTCCTCACGTCCAGCAATTTATTTGAGAATTTTTGGGGTTCCAGAAGTATTCAAAACCTACAGATTACTACAGACTGTTCTGTTTTTCGTGTGTTGTTTGCTTATTTTGATGAATCTATGGCTAGTAATAGAGTTTATAAACCATAGATAAGTTGGAATACAGTAGGTTTAACACCAATATAAATAAAGAATGAGTTCATTACAGTACCTTGAAGTAGTGGTTTGTTTTCTTTTACTAACGGAGCTCACGAAGATTTTCTTTTAAGTTTTATGTTGTGAAGTTTTCAAGTTTTGGGTAAAGATTTGATGGATTATGGAATAAGGAGTGTAAAGAGTCTAAGCTTGGGGATGCCCATGGCACCCCAAGGTAAAATACAAGGACACCAAAAATCCTAAGCTTGGGGATGCCCCGGAAGGCATCCCCTCTTTCGTCTTCGTCTATCGGTAACTTTACTTGGAGCTATATTTTTATTCGCCACATGATATGTGTTTTGCTTGGAGCGTCTTGTATGATTTGAGTCTTTGATTTTTAGTTTACCACAATCATCCTTGCTGTACACACCTTTTGAGAGAGACACACATGAATTAGAATTTATTAGAATACTCTATGTGCTTCACTTATATCTTTTGAGCTATATAGTTTTTGCTCTAGTACTTCACTTATATCTTTTAGAGCATGGCGGTGGTTTTTATTTTATAGAAATAATTGATCTCTCATGCTTCACTTATATTATTTTGAATACTAATAGAAGTTTGATACTTGATGATTGTTTTGAGATATGGAGATAGTGATATCAAAGTTGTGCTAGTTGAGTAGTTGTGAATTTGAGGAATACTTGTGTTGAAGTTTGCAAGTCCCGTAGCATGCATGTATGGTAAACATTGTGTAACAAAATTGAAACATGAGGTGTTATTTGATTGTCTTCCTTATGAGTGGCGGTCAGGGACGAGCGATGGTCTTTTCCTACCAATCTATCCCCCTAGGAGCATGTGCGTAATACTTGGTTTTTGATGACTTGTAGATTTTTGCAATAAGTATGTGAGTTCTTTATGACTAATATTGAGTCCATGGATTATACGCACTCTCACCCTTCCATCATTGCTAGCCTCTTCGGTACCGTGCATTGCCCTTTCTCACCTTGAGAGTTGGTGCAAACTTCGTTGGTGCATCCAAACCCCGTGATACGATACGCTCTATGATGACCCACAAGTATAGGGGATATATCGTAGTCCTTTCGATAAGTAAGAGTGTCGAACCCAACGAGGGGCAGAAGGAAATGATAAGCGGTTTTCAGCAAGGTATTCTCTGCAAGCACTAAAATTATAGGTAACAGATAGTTTTGTGATAAGATAATTGGTAACAAGCAACAAGTAACAAAAGTAAATAAAGTGCAGCAAGGTGTCCCAATCCTTCTTGTAGCAAAGGACAAGCCTGGACAAATTCTTATATAGAGAAAAGCGCTCCCGAGGACACATGGGAATTATCGCCAAGCTAGGTTTCATCACGATCATATGATTCTCGTTCGGTACTTTGATAATCTGATATGTGGGTGGACCGGTGCTTGGGTGTTGTCCTTACTTGGACGAGCATCTCACTTATGATTAACCTCTATTGCAAGCATCCGCAACTACAACAAAAGTATTAAGGTAAACCTAACCATAGCATGAAACATGTGGATCCAAATCAGCCCCTTACGAAGCAACGCATAAACTAGGGTTTAAACTTCTGTCACTCTAGCAACCCATCATATACTTATTACTTCCCAATGCCTTCCTCTAGGCCTAAATAATGGTGAAGTGTCATGTAGTCGACGTCCACATAATACTACTAGAGGAGAGACAACATACATCTCATCAAAATATCGAACGAATACCAAATTCACATGACTACTAATAGCAAGACTTCTCCCATGTCCTCAGGAACAAACGTAACTACTCACAAAGCATATTCATGTTCATAATCAGAGGGGTATTAATATGCATATAGGATCTGAACATATGATCTTCCACCAAATAAACCAACTAGCATCAACTACAAGGAGTAATCAACACTACTAGCAACCCATAGGTACCAATCCCAGACTTAGAGACAAGAATTGGATACAAGAGATGAACTAGGGTTTGAGAGGAGATGGTGATGGTGAAGATATTGATGGAGATTGACCCCCTCCCGATGAGAGGATGGTTGGTGATGACGATGGCGATGATTTCCCCCTCCTGGAGGGAAGTTTCCCCGGCAGAACAGCTCCGCCAGAGCCCTAGAGTGGTGATATGTCTCCAAGGTATCTATAATTTTTTATTGCTCCATGCTATATTATCTACTGTTTTGGACTATATTGGGCTTTATTTTTCACTTTTATATTATTTTTGGGACTAACCTATTAACCGGAGGCCCAGCCCAGAATTGCTGGGTTTTTTTTGCCTATTTCAGTGTTTCGAAGAAACGGAATATCAAATGGGGTCCAAACGGAATGAAACCTTCGGGAACGTGATTTTCTCACCGAACGTGATCCAGGAGACTTGGACCCTACGCCAAGGCATTAGATAGGCGGTCACGAGGGTGGGGGGGGCCCCCTAGGGCGCGCCTCCTGCCTCGTGGGCCTCTCGGAGCTCCACCGACGTACTTCTTCCTCCTATATATACCTACGTACCCCCCCCCAAACGATCAGAACGGGAGGCAAAAACCTAATTCCACCGCCACAACTTTCTGTATCCACGAGATCCCATCTTGGGGCCTGTTCCGGAGCTCCGCCGGAAGAGGGCCGTCATCACGGAGGGCTTCTACATCATCATAGCCTCTCCGATGAAGTGTGAGTAGTTTACCTCAGACCTTCGGGTCCATAATTAGTAGCTAGATGGCTTCTTCTCTCTTTTTGGATCTCAATACAAAGTTCTCCCCCTCTCTCGTGGAGATCTATTCGATGTAATCTTCTTCCTTTGCGGTGGTTTGTTGAGACCGATGAATTGTGGGTTTATGATCAAGTCTATCTATGAATAATATTTCAATCTTCTCTGAATTCTTTTATGTATGATTGGTTATCTTTGCAAGTCTCTTTGAATTATCCGTTTGGTTTGGCCAACTAGATTGGTAGTTCTTACCATGGGAGAAGTGCTTAGCTTTGGGTTCGATCTTGCGGTGTCCTTTCCCAGTGACAGAAGGGGCAGCAAGGCACGTATTGCATCGTTGCCATCGAGGATAACAAGATGGGATTTATTTCATATTGCATGAATTTATCTCTCTACATCATGTCATCTTGCTTAAAGTGCTATTCTGTTTTTAACTTAATACTCTAGATGCATGTTGGATAGCGGTCGATGAGTGGAGTAATAGTACTAGATGCAGAATCGTTTCGGTCTACTTATCACGGATGTGATGCCTATATACATGATCATGCTTAGATATTCTCATAACTATGCTCAATTATGTCATTTTCTCAACAGTAATTTGTTCACCCACCGTAGAATACTTATGCTCTTGGGAGAAGCCACCAGTGAAACCTATGGCCCCCGGGTCTATTCTCATCATATCAATCTACATCACTTTAATTTTACTTTGCTTTTTTACTTTGCATCTTTATACCAAAAAAATTATATCTATCAGATCTCACTCTCGTAAGTGACCGTGAAGGGATTGACAACCCCTAATCGCGTTGGTTGCGAGTAGCTATCGTTTTGTGCAGGTACGAGGGACTTGAGCGTGGCCTCCTACTGGATTGATACATTGCTTCTCAAAAAATAAGGGAAATACTTACGCTACTCTGCTGCATCATCCCTTCCTCTTCGGGGAAATCCAACGCAAGCTCAAGAGGTAGCAAGAAGAATTTCTGCCGTCGTTGCCGGGAGTCTACGCAGAAAGTCAACATACCAAGTACCCATCACAATCCCTATCTCTTGCATTATATTATTTGCCATTTGCCTCTCGTTTTCCTCTCTCCCCAATTCACCCTTGCCGTTTTATTCGCCCTCTCTCTCTGTCGGGGATATACCCCGTGGTATGACTCGGCCGGATGGATGACCCGGCTGGGACTTGGCGTTTCACTGGTAACCCGCTGGAGGTTTGGTGACTTACGAGTCTGGCGGCTCACTGGTCTGACGACTCACGAGCCTGGCGACTCACAGGTGGCCCCGACAATGGGTCAAATGGAGGACTAGGCTCAAGGCCCAAAGGGCCGGCTCATGTTAATGATGGGCCGGCTTAAGGGGAAAGCATAAGGAATATTCTCCTACAAAAGGAAGCAAGACTAGGTCTCCACTTATAATAGAGTAATCATAATCCTACTAGGACTAGTCATGTAACTCGCCCCTTCAACATATATAAGGAGGAGCAGGGCTCCCTAAAGAGGGACAAGCAAGAAACAATCTCTAGGGCTAGACACAAAAAGGGAGACGACTTATGCGGCGACTCTTTCATGAGCATAATGAGATCTAGCCACAAACAGCATGTAGGGCTATTACCGGATGATATTTCTCGTGGCGCGAAGTTGTCTAAATCCTTATCTTGTGTTGTGTCTCTCGAATCCTCTCAACCCCTCTTAAACTACTACAAAGATGCGTTGGCCTCACGACTAAGTACTCACACTAGGACATCTGTCGTGACAATTTCACGACAGTTGGCGCCCACCGTGGGGCCTGCGCATGGTGGTGATGAGTTCTTAAAGGGATTTTTCCCTGGGATAGAGAAGTTCGCGATTTTTCGGATGAAAAAGAGCCGGCGTGGAAGAATTCATCTTAACTTCAAGAGCATCAGTCAAGATTAAAGAAAGGTTCAGCGGCGGTGCATATGAGATTGAGATCGAAAGAGTTAAGGTTGCATCTATACATTGCCACGTCCCTGAACCGCAATACTCCCGAAACCACCGAGATCGGACTTGCCGAGGTGAAGCTGCCGCCGTATGTGATCTGTTAAAATTAGCAAGTTCCGTTTAAACATAGCAGGCACGACCCGGAGAAGGATTAGTCAAACCTCCACGACTTGAAAGAGGACTCGGCCATGGTTTGCGTGGCCTCCGAGCCGCCCCCGGATCGTCCCATCGCCGCCACGAGGAGCCGCCTGGTGCAGACCTCGCAACAAGCCGCGGCCGTCGCTCGCCTTTGCCTCCGTGCCAAGCCTGCTTCGCCTCCCAGCCGAGGGCCACCCGTCTCCGTCACCGGCTCAGTGTTTGGTTGACCGAGTCTGAAGCGGCATCACGCCGGGTCTGCCTCGCCCTCGTCTGACGCCTCCGCGCCCCTGCTGGCCACGACCGCGCTCCTGCCGCAATCACCTCAAGCCACCTCGAGTCGCCAGCGTGGCCCGATTTTTAACCCGCCGAGCGACGGTCGCAGCCTCGCGCCTTCCCTGTGCTGTTCCTCGCTGAGCCGCCGTTCGCCTCGGACTCCGTCACCACTGGGCCGGTCCGCCCAACGGCCCAAGCCGCCTCTGTCGCTGCTGCGCCGAGCAGCCGCTGCACCTCTACTGCTCCAAGCTGCTTGTGCCGTGCCCTGAGTTGACCTCGTCCATGCCGCTGGGTCGCCGTTCAGAGCTGGCCATGCGTCACCTCTGAGCTGCCGTTTCCATGGTCTCACCGCCGATTCATTGCCATTGTGGCCTTACCGCGGACCCGTTTCACCCTGGTTCGCCACACTTCGAGCACGGCCTCGCTCGCATCAAGATGCTCTGCTGCCGGCCTTTGCCCGCCCCTTGACAGCTTGCCACGGCTGGACCCTGACTTCATTGACCCATCGTCTTGGATCGTCTTACTAGCCTTGCTATTTATCCGTCTAGAAGGTGCCTTACTACAGTTAACTTGGACGAAACTTCGAGAATGTGAGTCTTTGATACTGGAACTGAACTTTTCCTCTTAAGAGAGATAGCAGAAGTGCATATACGATGGATTTGAGGATCAGACAGATGTTAAGGATCCGTTTCTACGAGAGGCAGTACGCGGGATAATTAGATGGAGTTGGATTAAGGCATTTAGTCTACCATCACTGAGAGCAAGTTGTGCTCGAGAAATTCATAAATTTCCGGTTGAAGCAAGAGCTGGAAGAAAAGGATTTGCATCAAGCCTAACTTCGTCGGTTGAGAACAAAAATATTATTGTCAAATCACCATGGATGATCTTAGTAATCTTTTATCCGATCTAGGTTGTCCGTCAAATCGCCATGAAATTATGCCTACATATATCTACCGAAGGAAGCTAGAAGTCGTCAGCTACTTCGACTCAGACAGGTGGATTGAAACAAACACTGCAGGTTCGACCTAGTTTACAACGAAGACAAAATTGGGTTAAAGGGAAATTCGGTCAAAGCAACTACGATCCGGAAACAGAACCGGTCGCGACCCGGATTCCTCCGGCCCCCGCGGCCTCGTTTCGAGGCGCCTGTTTCCTCTGCCTCGCGTGCGCTTTGGCGACTTCCGACTCATCGCCGTCCTCCACACCGCGACCCGCCGGCCCTGCTCTCCGCCTCCGCCGTGCGTGGCTGCGGTCTTGAGCCGCCGGATCCCCGTCCTCCGCGGTGCTCCCTCGTCAAGCTGCCGCAACACGTCGCAACCGTGTGATTCCATTGGCCGGCGCCTCTCCACTGCTTCGAATTGCCACTGTCATCTTCAAGTGGCCCCGGCGCGGCTCCGCTTTAAGTCGTCGGCCTTGCGTGAAGGCTGCGGTCGCCGTTGTCGCCTCCAAGTGGCTTCGCTTTGAGCCGCCCTGCGGCCGCTGCCGCCGCGCCTTGAGCCGGCCGAGCAGCCGCTCCTGCGGTACTCGAGCCTCCTCCGCCGGCTACTTTCACCGCTGCTCCTCTTGATTCAGCCGGTCGACGCAACCGCGGCTCCTCTTGAGATGCCCAGTTTCTTCCACTTCTGTTTTCAGAAAACTCACCAGCACCTCTCGCGCCGTGACGCCTCTGGCCTTTACCTCGAGCCACCGTACGCCGGGCACTGGAACCTCGCTGACCTGCCTCCGTTACGGCAGTGCCTTTCACTGGGGCTTCATGGAGTCATGGTTCACGCCCCTACTATCAACTTGCCTCGCTGCACGCCTTCTGCTGCAGCTGACTACTCTGATTCTGCGAGCACGGCCTCGACAAAATACCATCGATCTTGCCGTGAGCTGTCGTACCCGTGTGGCCTTGAGCAATCCCTGCAAACCGCCACGCAGGTAACCGTTGTGAGCTGCTACATCCATCGAGTTGCCGGTTCACACCTCGCCTCTATCGCGATCAAGCCGCCCTGAGTCGCTGGCCTGCGGATCCGCAGCATCTGCCTCTAAGTACATAGAAGAAGCTGGCAGACTACCTGCTGTTTTCAACACCGGAGGAAAGAACTTGGTTTTCACAATGACGACTGGTTGCTCCAAAGAAAATTCATTTGGTTGCCACTGTGAGGAATCTTACAGTATATTGACACAAATGATTGCTCCGAGGAAAGTTATCTACGGATCATCTGTAATCCGGATAAATCAGGTGATCTTTATCTGAAGTTTATTTTTTAACACATTATTTTTATCAAAGAACAATTACTCTGCCTTGCGATACTTTTTTGATACAAGACAGGTATTCACTGTAAGAGCGATGGTCATGCCATAGATATCATGGGTCAGCATCTTACCTGCCATAATACTCAACGAATATATGTGCAAGTCGTTGCCTCTGCGGCCAAGTTTATATGAACATGACGAGGCCAAACCGCCCGTCCGCGTGGTTTTTTCCGCGTCTGTGATCGACTCGCCCGTCCGCACCAGCTTACAATGTTGTGGCCGGCTCATCCATCTGCTCCCGCGGCCGACTCGCCCGAGATTGATTTTAGCTTCATCATGGTGATCATCAACCTCGCGGTGGATAATTTCTAGCTTAACATATTAGGTGAAATCCATCCAGTATATTTTTTATATTGCTTTTCTTTAAAAGAGCAATTACTCTGGCTTGCAAGTTCCCCACATGCAGGACAAGTTATATCACTGAGCTGTTGACTGACTCATATCGGTTTATATCACGGTCAAATATGAAGAATCTCAAGACAACTCCTCGAGTCATTGGAGGGAGGATAACCCGGTCCCGGATGCTATTGCCATATTGGTAAGAATTTAAAGGCCGTCAGAAAATTTCCAGTTCAAAATGAAGAATGCCGGTTTAAAATCCGGCTCAAGGTAAACCTGTCTCACACAAAGCTTTGAAGCTCTCAACACCCGGTTTGAAATTCCGGTTTAAAAGAATTCATCTCTCGCAAGTTCGAGTTTCCAGAAAAAAAAATTACAGGGACCAAAGAGAGTTTGTTGCACAGCACAACTCAAACATAGGCACCCGGCAAGCACAGCTTAGAAATATATCACTTGGGGGCTTCCTGTTTATTGAGCTAAGCTATGATTATCCTTTGATCTGGCTCATAGCCACAGTTACAGGTCATTTGTGGGCTTCCTGTTCAAACATAGGTCGTATTCGAACCAAAGAGAACATAGCTGTCGGTACCCTCTTGATCGGCGCAATGCCAAACTCACTAGGGGGCTTCTTGATCGCATTCGAATCATAGCTTAACCCCTTTTGGGTCCGACTTGGATCGTATTCGAATCAGGGTCGTTAAAAACCTCTCAAGGTCATTTGGGGGCTTCCTGTTCAAACATAGGTCGTATTCGAACCAAAGAGAACATAGCTGTCGGTACCCTCTTGATCGGCGCAACGCCAAAGCCACTGGGGGCTACATGATCGTATTCGAATCCTAGCTTAACCCCTTTGGTCCGGTTTACTGATCGTATTCGAATCAGAAGCCTCAAATTCTTCTTTCTATTTTGCTTAAAGTTTTTTGAAAATAGTCTTTTGGGTTTGTCTTGAGACTTTTTGTTCATATCTGAAGCATATATGTGGTTTCGATTAACCCAGCTTGACTTTGGATGATAAGTCGCCATATATGACAATCATAAACATTTGGAAGTTTTTGGCTTCTAAAGATTGGGTTATCACCCTTATTGACATGCATCCTAAACCGGCAGTACGATTCAATATTACAGGAATCGATTTTTCAAACCGGGTTATATTATTCAAATCTTTAATAGCCAACATGGCTGGATTTTTATTATGGTTATCAATAACCAATATTACGAATGAGGTTTTCAAAGTCGCTTCAGCGCAATGGATATTATTTTATCAATGGATATAATTTATTCTACAATGGAAGGATTAGTCCCGAGTCGTTGCAGGCTTACGGCCCGGCACTTGAGGGCTACATTATTTAAATTGAGATTACATCAAATATGCAAGTCCCATGTCACTGCCAGCATGCACCATGGCACTTGGGGGCTAATGCAAAGTCATTTTTACTGGCCTTATTGAAGACCCAACTCATCACATTATAATGAACCGGCTATTGGGGGCTACACGTTGCTGTTCAAGTTTACATGGTTATTTTTACGAAGTCCCTGCTCATTATTGCATAATGACCCGGCCCTTGGGGGCTACACTGGTTGAAATTTTCATGAACATAAGGCAATTACAAGTCCCAGGTTGCTGCAAGCATGACAACCCGGAACTTGGGGGCTACATATGGGGAATATCCAGATTATGACTAATGATTGAGATGAACAAACCGGATTTCTTCAAGATTGCAACAATTGTATTGGAGCAAGTCTTCAGCTATCACTATGTTCTCCTCTTAAGACTTGGGGGCTACAAGTATTATGCATTTAAAGGAGGAACGTCTTCAAATTATCAGTTTTGAGAAAATCAGGAAGATTAATTACTTGACCTGTTGTAAACAACAATTATGAACCGGCATCGTCTGTTTTATAACCCGGCAATTTTGGTAATTATAAACCGACAAGTTTTACATCTTCAAGCCGGCTGAAAGTCAGATGAGTATTTCAAGACCAATATTTTTAAGCCGGTGATTTGGAAGCCGATTCAAGTGGATTATCTCTTACTATATTTCTCTACAAGAAGACCAATGTCAGCAAATTGATTCTAAAGCTGGCTTATTGACCCGGATTTTTCAAAAAGAAGTATCTGGATTATTGCATTGATAAAGTTGAAGCATATCAGTTAAAGAATATTTTCTATGGGGTTATGGACATATTTTTATATCAACAAGGAAATGACAAGGACTTAAAGATGATCAAGTGCCGACTTACAAGAATATTTAATCCGGAGCACAACCTGTCAAATTTTTTCTTGAGTTATTTTGCAGGATCAGTTTAACATGGATAAATCCAAATTAAACTGGGGGCTAATGTCGCGGATATACCCCGTGGTATGACCCGGCCGGATGGATGAGCCGGCTGGGACTTGGCGTTTCACTGGTAACCCGCTGGAGGTTTGGCGACTTACGAGTCTGGCGGCTCACTGGTCTGACGACTCACGAGCCTGGCGACTCACGGGTGGCCCCGACGGTGGGTCAGATGGAGGACTAGGCCCAAGGCCCAAAGGGCCGGCTCATGTTAATGATGGGCCGGCTTAAGGGGAAAGCATAAGGAATATTCTCCTACAAAAGGAAGCAAGACTAGGACTCCACTTATAATAGAGTAATCATAATCCTACTAGGACTAGTCATGTAACCCGCCCCTTCAACATATATAAGGAGGGGCAGGGCTCCCCAAAGAGGGACAAGCAAGAAACAATCTCTAGGTCTAGACATAAAAAGCGAGCCGACTTATGCGGCGACTCTCTCATGAGCATAATGAGATCTAGCCACAAACAGCATGTAAGGCTATTACCGGATGATATTTCTCATGGCCCGAAGCTGTCTAAATCCTTGTCTTGTGTTGTGTCTCTCGATTCCTCTCAACCCCTCTCAAGCTACTACAAAGATGCGTTGGCCTCATGACTAAGTACTCACACTAGGACATCTGCCGTGACAATTCCACGACACTCTCTCTCTATCCTCCCTCTCTATTTGCCTCTTTTGCCCGTTTGCTTTTGTTTGCTCGTGTGTTAGATTGCTTGCTTGTCTCTATGTCTGAAGTTGGGGGAGTTATCGCCGATATGGGCGATAACAATGTCATAGAAAATTCTGATGCTCCGGCTGAAGAACCCCCTACCTATCATACAAAAAGATTTCGAATCAGTAGTGGTAATATTATTGGAAAAGGAGTCATCCAAGATTTTTTTTACTTGTGCTGGTGCTTTTCCCTCTATGGGCCGTTCTATTCTTCATAGAACCAGTAGTCTTGCGGACGCTATTGCCATGCTTATCGTTGAACTTGAAAGGCAATTTATGCATATGCACCCATCTATACAAAGAATTTTCTTAGAATTTTCTAATATCGAGCATTCTCCTGTTAAGCGTGCCGCTACTATCTTTTTGGCTCATGAATTCAGATTTATAATAAAAGAAGCCAAAGATATCTTTGCGCACTATAGGGTGGACGCTGGTCATCCTTCCATAGAATCTATCCTCTTTGATCAAGAAGAAATTATGCGCTTTCAATCTCTTGACTATGTTGCTTTCAATGAAAACCTTAGAAAAAAGGTGCCAATCAATATTTTAATTGATAGAATCTCTGAACTTAATGATGATTTGGCTATTCGAAACAATGAGCTAGGATGCTCTCTTGAGTTTAGGCTCACAAGGTTCTGTCAAAAGAATGTTTATAATGATGAATTGGTTGTGCAATACGAAGGGCCGAAAGAGGAACCTATACCTCCTAAAATTGATCTTGGGGACCTCTGTCCTATTAAATTTAGCCCTTTTGATTACTTTTTCTTGCCTCAAAGAAAACTTGCTGCCGAACGTAGAGAATATGAAATGAGTTTCACCGATCTATCTTATTACTATGGCAGTACCTAGATCTATCTTTGCTTGTTATGCCTAGCTATGGGTGTTAAACGATAGCGCTTGTTGGGAGGCAACCCAATTTTATTTTTATTCCTTACTTTTTGCTCCTGTTTAGTAATAAATAAATTATTTATCCTCTATTTTGGTTGTGTTTTATGTTTAATTAGTGTCTGTGCCAAATAGAACCGTTGGGAAGACTTGGGGAAAGTCTTGTTGAACTTGCTGTAAAAAACAGAAACTTTAGCGCTCACGAGAACTGCTGTCATTTTTATTTGGAGAGTTCTATTTAGTTAATTATTTTTGCAGATGATTAATATATAAATTCCTCACGTCCAGCAATTTATTTTAGAATTTTTGGGGTTACAGATCTTGCGCTAGCTACAGATTACTACAGACTATTCTGTTTTTGACAGATTCTGTTTTTCGTGTGTTGTTTGCTTATTTTAGAATTTTTGGGGTTACAGATCTTGCGCTAGCTACAGATTACTACAGATTACTACAGACTATGGCTAGTAAAATAGTTTATAATCCATAGATAAGTTGGAATACAGTAGGTTTAACACCAATATAAATAAAGAATGAGTTCATTACAGTACCTTGAAGTGGTCTTTTGTTTTCTTTCGCTAACAGAGCTCACGATTTTTCTACCTTAAGTTTTGTGTTGTGAAGTTTTCAAGTTTTGGGTAAGGATTTGATGGATTATGGAACAAGGAGTGGCAAGAGCCTAAGCTTGGGGATGCCCATGGCACCCCCAAGATAATCTAAGGACACCTAAAAGCCAAATCTTGGGGATGCCCCGGAAGGCATCCCCTCTTTCGTCCACTTATATCGGTAACTTTACTTGGAGCTATATTTTTATTCACCAACATGATATGTGTTTTGCTTGGAGCGTCTTGTATTATTTGTGTCTTTGTTTGTTAGTGTGCCATAATAATCCTTGCTGTACACACCTTTTGAGAGAGCCATACATGAATTAGAATTTTATAGAATACTCTATGTGCTTCACTTATATCTTTTGAGCGTTATAGTTTTGCTCTATGTGCTTCACTTATATCCTTTTGAGCTAAGTAGTTTTGCTCTATGTGCTTCACTTATATCTTGTGAGGTTATAATTTTGCTCCATGTGCTTCACTTAGATCTTTTAGAGCACGGTGGTGGATTTGTTTTAAAGAAACTATTGATCTCTCATGCTTCACTTAAATTATTTTGAGAGTCTCTTAATAGCATGGTAATTTGCTTAATAATAATATACTTGGTATTCAAGATTTGTGAAACTTTTTTTTGAGTGTGTTGAATACTAAGAAAAGATTGAAGCATGATAATTGTTTTGAGGTATGGAGGTGATAATATTAAAGTCATGCTAGTTGAGTAGTTGTGAATTTGAGAAATACTTGTGTTGAAGCTTGTGATTCCCGTAGCATGCACGTATGGTGAACCGTTATGTGATGAAGTTGGAGCATGATTTATTTATTGATTGTCTTTCTTATGAGTGGCGGTCGGGGACGAGCGATGGTCTTTTCCTACCAATCTACCCCCCCTAGGAGCATGCGCGTAATACTTTGCTTTGATAACTTCTAGATTTTTGCAATAAGTATATGAGTTCTTTATGACTAATGTTGAGTCCATGGATTATACACACTCTCACCCTTCCACCTTTGCTAGCCTCTCTAATACCGCGCACCTTTCGCCGGTATCATACACCCACCATATACCTTCCTCAAAACAGCCACCATACCTACCTATTATGGCATTTCCACAGCCATTCCGAGATATATTGCCATGCAACTTTCCACCGTTCCGTTTATTATGACACACTCCATCATTGTCATATTGCTAGCATGATCATGTAGTTGACATCGTATTTGTGGCAAATCCACCGTTCATAATTCTTTCATACATGTCACTCTTGATTCATTGCATATCCCGGTACACCGCCGGAGGCATTCATATAGAGTCATATTTTGTTCTAAGTATCGAGTTGTAATTGTTGAGTTATAAATAAATAGAAGTGTGATGATCATCAATAATAGAGCATTGTCCCATAAAAAATGGGAGCCCCCCCCCCCCCCAAAAAAAAGGGGTCAATGCTACTATCCTTTTTTCCACACTTGTGCTTCAAAGTAGCACCATGATCTTTATGATAGAGAGTCTCTTGTTTTGTCATTTTCATATACTAGTGGTAATTTTTCATTATAGAACTTGGCTTGTATATTTCAACAATGGGCCTCCTCAAGTGCCCTAGGTCTTCGTGAGCAAGCAAGTTGGATGCACACCCACTTAGTTTCTTTTGTTGAGCTTTCATACATTTATAGCTCTAGTGCATCCGTTGCATGGCAATCCCTACTCCTTGCATTGGCATCAATTGATGGGCATCTCCCTAGCCCATTGATTAGCCGCATCGATGTGATACTTTCTCCTTTTTTGTCTTCTCCACATAACCCCCTTCATTATATTCTATTTCACCCATAGTGCTATATCCACGACTCACGCTCATGTATTGCGTGAAAGTTCAAAAAAGTTTGAGATTATTAAAGTATGAAACAATTGCTTGGCTTGTCATCGGGGTTGTGCATGATGAGAGAATTCTTGTGTGACAAAAATGGAGCATGACCAAACTATATGATTTTGTATGGATGAACTTTCTTTGGCCATGTTATTTTAAGAAGAAATGATTTCTTAGTTAGTATGCTTGAAGTATTACTATTTTATGTCAATATTAAACTTTTATCTTGAATCTTTTGGATCTGAACATTCATGCCACAATAAAGAAAATTACATTGAGAAATATGTTAGGAAGCATTCCACATCAAAAATTCTGTTTTTATCATTTACCTACTCTCGGACGAGCAGGAATTAAGCTTGGGGATGTTGATACGTCTCCAACGTATCTATAATTTTTTATTGTTCCATGCTATTATATTATCTGTTTTGGATGATAACGGGATTTATTTTACACTTTTGTATTATTTTTGGGACTAACCTATTAATCGGAGGCCCAGCCCAAATTGTTGTTTTTTTTGCCTATTTTAGTGTTTCGCCGAAAAGGAATATCAAACGGAGTCCAAACGGAATGAAACCTTCGGGAACATGATTTTCTCAACGAATGTGATCCAGGAGACTTGGAGTGGGCGTCAAGAAACAATCGAGGAGGCCACGAGGCAGGGGGGTGCGCCCACCCCCTGGGCGCGCCCTCCACCCTCGTGGGCCCCTCGTTGCTCCACCGACCTACTTCTTCCTCCTATATATATCCACGTACCCCGCAAACATCCAGGAGCACCACGAAACCCTATTTCCACCGCCGCAACCTTCTTTACCCAAGAGATCCCATCTTGGGGCCTTTTCCGGAGCTTCGCCGGAGGGGGCATTGACCACGGAGGGCCTCTACATCAACTCCATGGCCCCTCCGATGATGTGTGAGTAGTTTACCTCAGACCTTCGGGTCCATAGCTAGTAGCTAGATGGATTCTTCTCTCTTTTTGGATCTCAATACAAAGTTCTCCTCGATTCTCTTGGAGATCTATTCGATGTAACTCTTCTTTTTGCGGTATGTTTGTCGAGATCCGATGAATTGTGGGTCTATGATCAAGTTTATCTATGAACAATATTTGAATCTTCTCTGAATTCTTTTATGTATGATTGGTTTATCTTTGCAAGTCTCTTCGAATTATCAGTTTGGTTTGGCCTACTAGATTGATCTTTCTTGCAATGGGAGAAGTGCTTAGCTTTGGGTTCAATCTTGCGGTGCTCGATCCCAATGACAGAAAGGGAAACGACACGTATTGTATTGTTGCCATCGAGGATAAAAAGATGGGGTTTACATCATATTGCATGAGTTTATCACTCTACATCATGTCATCTTGCTTAAGGCGTTACTCTGTTCTTATGAACTTAATACTCTAGATGCATGCTGGATAGCGGTCGATGTGTGGAGTAATAGTAGTAGATGCAGAATCGTTTCGGTCTACTTGTCGCGAACGTGATGCCTATATACATGATCATGCCTAGATATTTTCATAATTATTCGCTTTTCTATCAATTGCTCGACAGTAATTTGTTCACCCACCGTAATACTTATGCTCTCTTGAGAGAAGCCACTGTGAAACCTATGGCCCCCGGGTCTATTTTCCATCATACAAGTTTCCGATCTATTTTATTTTGCAATCTTTACTTTCAATCTATATCATAAAAATACCAAAAATACTTATCTTATTATTATCATCTCCATTAGATCTCACTCTGGCAAGTGGCCATGAAGGGACTGACAACCCCTTTATCGCGTTGGTTGCGAGGTTCTTATTTGTTTTTGTAGGTACGAGGTGACTCACGCGTGGTCTCCTACTGGATTGATACATTGGTTCTCAAAAACTGAGGGAAATACTTACGCTGCTTTACTACACCACCCTTTCCTCTTCAAGGGAAAACCAACGCAGTGCTCAACAGGTAGTAAAGATCTTTATTGGTCAAACCGCATAACAACATATGTTGTTCCCTTTGTCATAGGTATGTTACTTGCCCGAGATTCGACCGTCGGTATCCTCATACCTAGTTCAATCTCGTTACCGGCAAGTCTCTTTACTCGTTCTATAATGCATCATCCTGCAACTAACTCATTAATCACAATGCTTGCAAGGCTTATAGTGATGTGCATTACCGAGAGGGCCCAGAGATACCTCTCCGACAATCGGAGTGACAAATCCGAATCTCGACCTATGCCAACTCAACAAGCACCATCGGAGACACCTGTAGAGAATATTTATAATCACCCAGTTACGTTGTGATGTTTGGTAGCACACAAAGTGTTCCTCCAGTAATCGGGAGTTACATAATCTCATAGTCATAGGAACATGTATAAGTCATGAAGAAAGCGGTAGCAACAAAACGATCATCGTGCTAAGCTAACGGAATGGGTCAAGTTAATCACATCATTCTCTAATGATGTGATTCCGTTAATCAAATGACAACTCATGTCTATGGCTAGGAAACTTAACCATCTTTGTTTCAACAAGCTAGTTAAGTAGAGGCATACTAGTGACACTCTGTTTGTCTATATATTCACACATGTACTAAGTTTTCGGTTAATACAATTCTAGCATGAATAATAAAAATTTATCATGATATAAGGAAATATAAACAATAACTTTATTATTGCCTCTAGGGCATATTTCCTTCATCCAGAACAGGTCTAGATTGGTTTTCGGTGGCTACAGAGGCTTGCGCCGGCGGAACTCCCGATCTAGGTTATTTTCTGGAGGTTTCTGTATTTATAGAAATTTTTGGCGTCGGTCTCACGTCAAGAAGGTGTCCAAGTCGTCCACGAGGCAGGCCACGCACCTGGGGGGTGGGCGCGCCCCCCACCCTCGTGGATGGCCCGAGACTCTTCTGGCCCAACTCTTTTACTCCGGGGTCTTCTTTTGGTCCATAAAAAATCGTCAAAAATTGGCACGTCAATTGGACTCCATTTGGTATTCCTTTTCTGTAAAACTCAAAAACAAGGGGAAAAATAGAAACTGGCACTGGGCTATAGGTTAATAGGTTAGTCCCAAAAATCATAAAAATAGCGTATAAATGCATATAAAACATCCAAGGTTGATAATATAATAGCATGGAATAATCAAAAATTATAGATACGTTGGAGACCATCATCACGCCGTCGTGCTGACGAAACTCTCCCACGAAACTCTATTGGATCGTGAGTTCGCGGAACGTCACCGAGCTGAACGTGTGCAGATCGCGGAGGCGCCGTACATTTGGTGCTAGGATCGGTCGATCGTGAAGACGTACGACTACATCAACCGCGTTGTCATAATTCTTCCGCTTACGGTCTACAAGGGTATGTAGACGATACTCTTCCCTCTCGTTGCTATACATCACCATGATCTTGCGTGTGCATAGGAATTTTTTTGAAATTACTGCGTTCCCCAACAGCTTTATTGCATAATTCTGCACAAGTTAGTGGGATGGGGTCAATAAAAATATGTCAGAGTGTTAACTATGTCACACTTATTATTTGCGAATGGTTCCCTATTATTCTTCGTGTTGCACCTGGCAAACGATAATTTTTAAGAATGTTTTAAACACTTATGCTTTTGCCACGGGACAACTTATTAACCCATCAAAGTGCTCCATGACATGCTCACAACTACCCTTCTATAGTCTGAAAGAGGTGAAAATGTTTTGGGTGTTACCCATGACGTGTTTGAGAAAAAGTATCTTTGCCTCCCTTTCCCCAAAGGTAAAACACACAAAGGTATATTTCAAACTTGGCAAGCAAGACTCAATAAAAGGCTCGTTAGATTGGAGCGAGTAATATATATCTTTAGCAAGTAAATAGATCCTTATTAAGTCGGTGGCTTAGGACATCCCCACTTATGTCATGAGTGTTTCCAAATTACCCATGTGTTTTGTGATGACCTAACCAAGATGATGAGGCAATATTGGTGGTGAGTGACGAATGAGAAGAGGAAAATGGCATCGACCGCCTAGGATATATAATGAATTTTCCCAATTCTAAGGAGAAATTGGTTTTAGAGATACGCGTGCATTTAATCAAGCTTTGCCGACCAAGCAAGCATGGAGGTTAGTGGGATCACCAAAGTCTTCGTGTGCCAGGATGCTTCGAGCTAAATATTACTTCACTGGAATTTTAGTTGACATGTATTTTCGAGTAATTCCTTGGCCATTTGAAGTAGTATTGCTTATGGCATGGAGCTGGTTAAAAAGGGATGCTATGAAGAGTTGGAAATGGCAAGAAGATTCGAACGTTGCGCGATTCATGGATTCCTCGCGGTTTACCCTTTCACCTGACAACTCCTAAATGACAATGCCAATTGAACAAAGTATCAAATTTTTTAGAACAGAATGATGCTTAGAAAGTGCATGTACTTCAACAATATTTCTGGACTATTGACATGCAGGCTATCTTGAAAATTGGTACATTGCCACTGCAACGGGAGGACCTTTATCTCGTGGCCTATGGAGTAATCGGTATCTTTTTGGGTGAAAATTGCATATCACTTAGCATTGGATGTCCATGAGGAGGTTCACGCCTTTGTGGTGATCGCCCCATGTGAAATTTGATCTGGAATGGCCAATTTTCCATTCAAATTATTGCTCCCTCTCTTCCGGTTTAGAGGGCTCAAATATGAAATCTCATCAATCAAGATAGATTATGAGTGGACAGAACGAGTTTTGTGGATACAAAATTTCCCAATGAAATATTCCGTACTTATTCAACTCCCGAAGCAATAAGTGTGGCACCCTCTCTCACTGGACTTGCACGGTGCATGTAGAATAAGTTGCATGCATGACCACCGATTCCCTCTCTCTCATAAAATGTGGCGTGGGACTCAAAACTATTTAACTCAACTAAACTCAAAGTGAGACTAATATAATGAAAATCTGAAAATTTTGAGATGCGCCCTTTAAATGGGAAAGAAGGGAGTATGGATGAAGTTGATTTTTTGAAAGAAAAGCTACCATGGCATTTTATTGAGTTTGAAACAAGTTTACATCATTTGCCGAAACCTCTATGATAAAACTAGGCGGATCCACTTGCCACATCATGGAAAGAGGTCCCTCCGCATTGCTAGCTAGCAATGCCACATAATTGCTCTCCTTAGGACAATGGAAGAAAGAAGTACCAGAAAAGAAAATTAGCTAAAAAGTTGCACTCCTCATAGACCGCCGCAGCCTGGGCGATCAAATTGCCTCCTTCCTCACAAAAAAAAAGTAAAACAAAAAAATTGCCTCCTTCTTGCATAACTTGGATAACCTCGATGCAATCACAATTCATCTCCACTTTGTTACATCCCGAATTTCCTGCCACGATCGGTCTTTCACGAAGGGCACAAGCCTTAAGTGTGGCCGCATCTGTTACGTAAGAGATAATACATGAGCTTACAGTGATGAATCTGTCTTGATCGTCGCAAATAACAACGCCCGTTGCTCTCAACCCTTCATCAACAGAAAAAGCGGAATCGATGTTCAATCTCACAAAACCCTCCGGAGGGAGTTCCCATCCATGTCTTGGAATCATGTTGTTCGGTTTTAGTGCCCTCGAGTGGTTGAGAACTATCATCGCGATCCCTATGCCGAGCGCGCCGTAGATTAGAATTGTATTACGAATGTACTCCCTCCGTTCTAAATTACTCGTCGTGGTTTTAGTTCAAATTTGAAGTAAAACCACGACGAGTAATTTGGAACGGAGGGAGTAGTCGGGTTGAACAAAACATGTCATGAATGTCGGATTAGTGGGAATAACAGAATTTGCGTTTTGACTTGGAGACGTCAAAATGGAGGCTCCTCATTCGACGACTCTTGTGGAGTTGCTCTTTGCGGATGGTAAACAGACACCTTTCGCCTCTCCTCTGCAAAGCCTGCCTCCCTAAAACCCCAGAAACCCGACGACGCGCTCCCTCCCTTTGATGGCGGTGGAGCACGATGAGGCCGTGGCTTCGGTCACGGTCAGCAGGAAGAAGCGCCCGGCGTCCAGGCCGGCCTCCAACGGAGGGGAGGCGACAGCTCGTCCGGGCCCCTCGTCGCGACCCCGCGCCGTGCACCGGATGCGCCCCGGGAAGCACACGGTGCAGATCAGGGTCCCGGTGCAGCAGCAAGCCGCCGGTGAGGCTGCCAGAGCGTACGGCGCGGCGGCCATCAGGCTGCACGCCGCGGCCGCGGAGACCAACTCCAAGCATCCTGCGGCAGCCGTGACGAAGTCCCGCTCGGGGCTCTTCGTCGGGCACGGGACCCCGAGCGGAGAGCACGGGGCGCAGATCTGGCCCTGCGCAGCCGCCGACGAGGCCGCCAGAGCGGGCGAGGCGGCGGCCGTCGGGCTGCACGGCGCGGCGGCGGCCTTCACCGACTCCAACCAGCACGGCGACGACGGGGACGCGCCGCTCCTGCGCGTCTCCTGCGAGGGCGAGGCGCCGGGGAACGCCGAGAGAAATAAGAAGAAGCGGGCCGCGCCCAGGTCGAGGTTCCGCGGCGTGTACCGGCATCCCCTGAGCTGCAGGTACTCCGCGCAGATCCGGGACCCGGAGCGGCGAGCCAAGCAGTTCTGGCTCGGCAGCTTCGCCACGGGCGAGGAGGCCGCGAGAGCCTACGACGCGGCGGCTGTCACGCTGTACGGCGACAAGGCCGTGACCAATTACGAGCAACCACCCACGGCCGCCATCGACGGCGAGGAGTCGCCCATGGACCTCTTCCCGGAGCTGCGCTCGAACATTCAGGCCTGGAGGAAGGCATTGGGCGCTCGGTCGAGGCACGCCGGCGTGTACCCGTATCACGGGGAGTACTCGGCGCAGATCTGGGACCCGGTGCGGCGAGCTGACCAGGGGCTCGGCAGCTTCGGCGCCGCTGAGGAGACCGCCGGAGCATACGACGCAGCGGCTGTCAGGATGCACGGCGCGGCGGCCGAAACCAACTTCAAGCAACCACGCTCGGCCGCCGCTGCGGATGGCGGTGAGGTGTCGGCCATGGACCTCAACGACTTCCTGGAGCTGCCGGCGCTCGACTTCTTCCCTGACAGCATCACCCCAGATGCACAGCCCGACGATCTCTCGACTGGCTTGCCTCTGGTGGAGTTGCAGCAGGTGGATGAGCTCCTCAAGGACATGGGCTTCACCGACATGGTGGCTTAACAGCCAGGTGCTTCTACATAGTGAGTTTGATAGTGCCTTCACCATATATGCATGACAAAGTTCAGGCAACACTATGCATGCTTGGTATCGTTAGCGATCTTAGTTTGATAGTGGACGTCTGTGTCTAACCTGATTGTGCTCTGTTATTACCAAGTCTTGCAAAGAGAATTGGCAGTAGATGGAAGCTCCAACATGGTAATTAGGTCTTACTAAATATGCAATGTCAGTTAAGTTGGTCTTAGAAGGTTTTAGGTTTGTACTGTTGAATTCAGCAGGAAAATTTAGTGAGATGTGTAACCGACACCACAGACCGACAGCAACAGATCATGGCTAAGCACATGTTGCATAAACGCGCCTAATTTCACCATGTCGGTGCAGTAAACATACTGAGATAGTCTAGATGAAGAGATAATAATTGAAAATATATCATCATTACTCAGATGGGATTAATGGTTGGGCTCACAGATATGAGATACAGAGCTGGGTGATAAACAAACGTTGTGATTTTAGCTGGTTCAGAATGCTGGTTTCTACATACATGCTCATAATTCTCTAGAACTTTTAGAAGAAAGTGAAACAAAATTAGTAATTTCAGATAGAAACTACCTTTTGGCCTTGTTCAGTGCCCTGTATCTAATCAGAACCTTGACATCTAATATAGTTATATCCAATTCTTCATGCATGCCTTGGTTTCCATTTTATTTATTTTCACGAAAAGAGGGGAAACCCTTGGCCTATGCATCTAGTGATGCACACGGCCCTTGGTTCCCGTTTTATGGTTGATCTAGCTTTATTATAACCTGATTTGTGCACCGTTTTGGAACTCTGATATCCATGTTATGTACATGGTATTGTGAAGAACAAGAAGCTAGGAACGTGCTAGTGGTTGGTTAACTAAACCTTACTTCATCTCATATAAGTTACTAGATCAGCAGGTGCCTGTTCGTTACCTATACTCCTATAGTATTGTTATGTTCTTTAGGTTGCACCGTGCCAATCAATCTTCAGCTAAGACCCTGTCCAGAATACCTCCCTTGGCCGTTGAGCAGTTTATAATTCAGGAGTTTTTCCGTATTATTGCGTTTGCATGTCATGAGAAGACTTTGATGGTAAAGGCTGGCCGTAGGCAGACTCAGGATTAACTTTGTGTTTTTTTTTTCTGAATTATCGTGTTTCCAAGTAAGTGTGAAACCTTTGATGGAAAAAAGCAAAGCAATAGGCAGAGTCAGGATTAACTTTGTGTTTTCCATTCCAGTACTTCATCCTTGAAATTGAGTTTGTCTTGCTGATAGCACAGGCCTTTGAGTGTAGCTATGTAATTAAACTATGCTAATTGTTCCAGCAGAAGCTATGGCCACTCCTTGTAATTTGTCTATCCAAATGACTGTAAATTTTGCACAAGGGACACAATACAAATTATTTGTATTGTCTTTCTATTAGTAGGTTATTGTAACCCTGTTGATTCTTGTAGTTTGGAACATGGCATGATTTGACAGTCAAACAGGAAACTGTTTAATGCCTAGTAGCAAGAAGCTAAGTCATTACTGATCTAAAAGTACCCCTACAGTAATTTGAAACTCCAAGTCATAGTAAAAATGGAGGGCATACATCTCTCCCCCATCATGTAACTTCCTCTCAAAATAAAAGCACGCCTACCAGACAAGCCTGTAAAATCATCACTAGTCTAAAAGTACCCCTACTCCAAAGAACACAAGAGATGCAACCGCAAACATGACCTTGTATACTTGTCCTGTGGAGCCTTGAGTCCCTTCTATTGAATCACAGCTCTGATTCCGGCGATGAACTGGAACACATTGCTTCGGAATTCCGTCGAAGTTCACGCTCGAGAACATGATGAAACTGGCCTTCAACTGGAACCGACCCATCTAGGTAATTGTTGGGAATGCTGAATTTAGAAAGGTAGTGAAGATTATTCAGTGCATCTGGAATTGTATTACTGATGTGGTTGTTGACAAGGTCTACCACCTCCAGGTTTGTGAGGTTAGAGTGTGATTGCAGAATCCCTTTAGACAAGATTTTTGGAGCCCAACATCAACATGAGTGACGAGTGGCTTCAACTTATCTCTGAAGGTACCAAACCAGTTAAGTTATTTTTGTTGGTGGGAATTTGCCAAGAGAGAGCGTCGTACCAGAGGAAAGGACTGTTGTAAACAGTCAGCTCAAAGCCCTTTGGGTCTAAAAGGATGTGCTTTCATCTGATTCTAGTCAGCATTTGTCATGTCCAACAAGCCTCTGGGAATTCCCCTGTGAGGTTGTTGTTTGATAAGTCTACATAGAATAGCAAGTTTAAGGTGCTCATTCTTAAATAATACTGTATTAACATCTGTAGATTCCTGAGCATTGATATCCAAAGAGGTATTTTCCGGAACAATTGGCAATCTTCGCAAGAACCTTTACATTGTCAAAACATTTATTTTTCTGTGAATCATGCTAACAGAAGATTTCTTTGTTGTGAAAAGCCTTTGAACTGTAGCTTATCCGGCAATAGGTTGTTGTAATCCTAACAAATATATCGATCAATATGCGAGTAATATGTGCTGATGTCAGGATACTGTAGCACTGTGACTGATGCTTCATCCCCTGTCGCCTGTCCACCACGGCAGATTCGTCCAATCTGACTGTTTCATCCCCTGTTGTTTCCTCATTTCTGAATGCTCCTGATAAAAGAAGATTCATTGTTGTGAAAAATCTTTGTACTGTAGCTTATCCGGCAATAGGTTGTTGTGATCCTAACAAATACTCCCTCCGTTCCGAATTATTTGTCGCAGGTATTGATGTATCTAGATGTATTTTAGTTCTACATACATCCATTTCTGCGACGAGTAATTTGGAACGGAGGGAGTATATCGATCAGTATGTGAGTAATATGTGGTGAAGTCAGGACTCTGTAGCCTTGCGACTGCTGTTTCATTCCATGTTGCCCGTCCACCACGGCAGATTCATCCAATCGGACTGTTTCATCCCCTGGCGTTTCCTCATTTCTGAATGCTCTTGATAAGCGAAGGTAGTGAGTTTCCTACACCCCTTGAGGATCTGAAGTGCATTCATAATATATGTACAACTGTTTCCGGCAAGTTATATGATTGTTTGGGACTTCAGATTATGCATTCTCGGTGAGGCCGCTGAGGGATGGCGATTACCTGAAGAGGAGAAAATTGGTCAGTTTAAATTACTTTGTGGCAGTGGTGAGAAAAATACAATTGTCCGGTGGCTACGCACGCGGCACCAGGAAAACAATGCAACAGCGAAAGGCCAGCGAGAGGTATCTGTTGCTTGAACTTGATGTTGGTGTTGGTGCTGCTGTCGCTGTTCTCACCTTATCCATATAGCGGTCGCGTGGCCGCCTGGGAAAGAAACACCCAGCCGATGGCAAGGCTGCCGCGAGAGATTGAGTACGTCTGGTCAGGGTCAGCTAGCCGTGGACACCAGACCAAGACGAATCGCCGCTACGCTGGCACCACACCAGGCTGGTCCTCCAGCTTCGGATTTCCCTGCATGCGTTGCTTTCCACTGTCAAATCTGATCTCGCCTCACACTAATCTCGTGGACGGCATGCAATGCATGATTTCACAGGATGAATTTGGAACGAAATTCTGCAACATGCATTGCATCGTGAGTTGAGGAACATCCTGTTGGATTTGATGGTTATTTTCCGACAAGAGGCGACGAACTAATCTGCATTCCAACAATATAATTCGGTTCTTCTTTCCCGTCACGGTTTCATTCATGTTCTAGATGGCTAACCCGATTAGCACATCAACCAAGAAAACAAGAATTTCGCCACACACACACACACACACAAAACAAGAAACCAAGAAGAACGATGAACATCACATGGAGAAAACAAGAACGATGAACACCACATCGACAGGAGACGAGGTAGATCGATTGGGCTATTTGTCCACGGCCGCCAGCGGCGTGGTCGGAGGCCGATTCTTCTCCTCGTCCATCTCGTTCTCCTCCTGGCTGGCGCCGGCGCCGGCGGCCCGGAGGTCCTTGTCAACCGCGCGAACGGCGCGGCACAGCGCGTCGTGGCGGGAGGCGGCGGGGCCGAGGCCGGCGGCGGCCGCCTGGACGAGGCCCTCGGCTCGGTCGCAGGACTCGTTGAAGGCGTCGAGGCAGCGGTGAAGGTCCGTGAGCGCCACCGTGCGCCCGGGCTCGCTGACGGCGGCGGCCGCGGCGTCGACCAGCGCGTCGTAGGCGGCCGCCATTGCGTCGACGGTGCTGTCCATGCCGCGCGGCCGGCGGTTAGTGGGTTCTGGTGGCGGGGCGCGCAAGGCTGGCGGTTAATTACTGGCGTCGATCGAGATCGAGTGGTTTGGGTTGAGTCCTCTTCGCTTTTGCATTCTCATCTCCAATAGATGTATGCAAACGTAATTAACTTTTGCATCTTCTATTCTCAAAAACCCATTTTCAACGGACGATCCAAATAAAAACACAATTACATCTTTATCTGACGGAGATGTAAATACATCTTTACTTACATGAGATGTAAAACTGACGACCGCGTGCCAACTACCCATTTGTTTTCATTTTCCTTCCGCTCACCCGTCAATCGCCCGCTCGCCGTCGCTCGGGCCATGGCCGACCCTGCCGCCTTCTTCGCCGTAGCCGCCCACCCCGACGGGGCCTTCACCGGCGAGACCACTGTCCCTAATCCCGCCTCCGCCTCCATGCTGCCGCTGCCAAGCCCCCCCTGATTTTGCTCCACCCGGCCGGTCGCCGTCGCGACTGCCGCCCCCGCCTCTGGTTCCGTCGCTGCTCCGCTGTCGCCCGCCTCCAAATCGGCCGAATTAGCCGTTTCTCCGCCGTCGTATGATTTGAGCTCCCCCCGCCGCCCCGCTGGCGCCGGATTCGAGCTGCACACCCGTTGTCGCTTTTCCGCCGCCGGATCGACCTTCTCGCCCCGCACGCCCGTTACCCCGCCGTCTCACCGCGACCAACTCGCCGCTTGATTTACAACCGCGCCATCGACATTCGAGCTCCCGACGCTGCATTCGACCTCCCAGGTCTCGCCGCTCGGCCGCTGGCGCACCTCCTGCCGCTGGTCGGTCTGCTGGCGCTCCTCCCGGCTCTCAACGCTCGGCCGCCCGTGCTCATACCGATTAGTTTTACATCTCCATTTGCATCATCGATTAGAGTTACACTTTTACATCACCAATTTACACCAATTAGCATCATCTATTGGAGATACTCTTACGAGTATATACCTACTACTCTTTTTCTTTGCAGAATTATAATTTGTACTAGCCCATTGCTTATAACGAGGGCAATAGATTTTGCATGCAATCTCCGTGATTTATTACAAAATAAAAATTAGGTTCATGTTCTTACAACAAGCTAAAAATTACAGTACATAGTTCACAATTCAAATGGTTCAGAGACACCGTACAAATTACTAGTACAATATAAACAATAAATTGTGCAAATGTAGAAAAACTGAATAATTGACCCAGCAAATAGTGCAGCTGTGACCGGGCGGCAGGTTCCGTCAGCAATTTCAAACATTTATATTGATATATTGAAATAGTGGAGCTGTGAATCTTTCTCAACAAATTAAACAAGTCTATATCTACATATATCTATGGCCACAGCTACGCGTAAACCGGCTGATGGTAGGAGTTTTTAAACCGCATTGCCAGCCGTTGATCTGCATTAATTTAGGCCGCTTGATCCCTGGACGATAACATCACTTCCATCGCAACAAAGCCTATATCTCTCCAGCACCGATGGGTGTATCCTTGCTCCCGCGCAATGAGCTTCAGTTGGGCAATTGGCCGACATGCACTAGCCGTAGCGCTCAGGTAGCAGCAGCCGCGTCACCTGTCATCTCATGCCAAAAACGCCGACGAGCTCACCATACACGGGCCACGGCAGCAGCAACATCATTGCTGTGACCACCCCTTGAACCACCGGCGAAGCTCCATTGAAGCACCGACAATGCTCCAGCCAGCCGGCAATGCTCCAACACAACACCGACGATGCTTCGTTGCAGCACCGGCGAAGCTCCGGCGGCCTCGACGATGCTTCATTGCAGCTCCGGCGAAGCTCCATTGAAGCACCGACAATGCTCCGACGGGCCGGCAATGCTCCAACACAGCACCGGCGATGCTTCGTTGCAGCACCGTCGAAGCTCCGGCGGCCCCGATGATGCTTCATGGCAGCGCCGGCTATTGCAATAGGGTGGGTGGTCGCATCACCGGCTGCTGCAAAACCCCGACGGCATGCCCTGTTGCACAGCACCACACCGCCGCGTCGATGTGGTGCAGCTCCTCACTATAGCCAAAGATTACACCATGCGCTGTGAGCGGCACCTTGCGACATCATCGTCGTCTACAGCACCGACGACCTCTATCCCCGTGGCCCCCGTAGCACCCCGACCATGAACATGTTGGGGAACGTAGTAATTTCAAAAAAAAATCCTACGTACACGCAAGATCATGGTGATGCATAGCAACGAGAGGGGAGAGTGTTGTCTACGTACCCTCGTAGACCGGAAGCGGAAGCGTTAGCACAATGCGGTTGATGTAGTCGTACGTCTTCACGGCCCGACCGATCAAGTACCGAAACTACGGCACCTCTGAGTTCTAGCACACGTTCAGCTCGATGACGATCCCCGGACTCCGATCCAGCAAATTGTCGGGGAAGAGTTCCGTCAGCACGACGGCGTGGTGACGATCTTTATGTTCTACCGTCGCAGGGCTTCGCCTAAGCACCGCTATAATATTATCGAGGATTATGGTGGAGGGGGGCAGCGCACACGGCTAAGAGAACGATCACGAAGATCAACTTGTGTGTCTAGAGGTGCCCCCCTGCCCCGTATATAAAGGAGCAAGGGGGAGAGGCCGGCCGGACCTTGGGGCGCGCCAAGGAGGGGGAGTCCTCCTAGTAGGAGTAGGACTCCCCTTTCCTAGTCCAACTAGGAAGAGAGAAGGGGGAAGGAAAGAGAGGGAGAGGGAGAGGGAAAGAGGGGCCGCGCCCCCCTCCCCTAGTCCAATTCGGACTCCCCATGGGAGGGAGCGTGCCACCTCCTGGGCTGCTGCCCTCTCTCTCCCCTCAGGCCCTCGAAGGCCCAATACTTCCCCGGGGGGTTCCGGTAACCCTTCCGGCACTCCGGTTTTCTCCGAAATCACCCGAAACACTTCCGGTGTCCGAATATAGCCGTCCAATATATCGATCTTTATGTCTCGACCATTTCGAGACTCCTTGTCATGTCCGTGATCATATCCGGGACTCCGAACAACTTTTGGTACATCAAAATATATAAACTCATAATGAAACTGTCATCGTAACATTAAGCGTGCAGACTCTACGGGTTCGAGAACAATGTAGACATGACCGAGACACGTCTCCGGTCAATAACCAATAGCGGAACCTGGATGCTCATATTGGCTCCTACATATTCTACGAAGATCTTTATCGGTCAGACCGCATAACAACATACGTTGTTCCCTTTGTATCGGTATGTTACTTGCCCGAGATTCGATCGTCAGTATCTCAATACCTAGTTCAATCTTGTTATCGGCAAGTCTCTTTACTCGTTCCATAATACATCATCTCGCAACTAACTCATTAGTTGCATTGCTTGCAAGGCTTAAGTGATGTGCATTACCGAGAGGGCTCAGAGATACCTCTCCGACAATCGGAGTGACAAATCCTAATAACGAAATACGCCAACCCAACATGTACCTTTGGAGACACCTGTAGAGCACCTTTATAATCACCCAGTTACGTTGTGACGTTTGGTAGCACACAAAGTGTTCCTCCGACAAACGGGAGTTGCATAATCTCATAGTCATAGGAACATGTATAAGTCATGAAGAAAGCAATAACAACATACTAAACGATCGGGTGCTAAGCTAATGGAATGGGTCATGTCAATCACATCATTCTCCTAATGATGTGATCCCGTTAATCAAATGACAACACATGTCTATGGTTAGGAAACATAAGCATCTTTGATTAACGAGCTAGTCAAGTAGAGGCATACTAGTGACGTTTAGTTTGTCTATGTATTCACACAAGTATTATGTTTCCGGTTAATACAATTCTAGCATGAATAATAAACATTTATCATGATATAAGGAAATAAATAATAACTTTATTATTGCCTCTAGGGCATATTTCCTTCAGTCTCCCACTTGCACTAGAGTCAATAATCTGGATTACACAGTAATGATTCTAACACCCATGGAGCCTTGGTGCTGATCATGTTTTGCTTGTGGAAGAGGCTTAGTCAATAGGTCTGCTACATTCAGATCCGTATGTATCTTGCAAATCTCTATGTCTCCCACCTGGACTAGATCCCGGATGGAATTGAAGCGTCTCTCGATGTGCTTGGTTCTCTTGTGAAATTTGGATTCCTTTGCCAATGCAATTGCACCAGTATTGTCACAAAAGATTTTCATTGGACCCGATGCACTAGGTATGACACCTAGATCGGATATGAACTCCTTCATCCAGACTCCTTCGTTTGCTGCTTCCGAAGCAGCTATGTACTCCGCTTCACATGTAGATCCCGCCACGACACTTTGTTTAGAACTGCACCAACTGACAGCTCCACCATTTAATGTAAATACGTATCCGGTTTGCGATTTAGAATCTTCCGGATCAGTGTCAAAGCTTGCATCAATGTAACCATTTATGATGAGCTCTTTGTCACCTCCATATACGAGAAACATATCCTTAGTCCTTTTCAGGTATTTTAGGATGTTCTTGACCGCTGTCCAGTGATCCACTCCTGGATTACTTTGGTACCTCCCTGCTAGACTTATAGCAAGACACACATCAGGCCTGGTACACAGCATTGCATACATGATAGAGCCTATGGCTAAAGCATAGGGAACATCTTTCATTTTCTCTCTATCTTCTGCAGTGGTCGGGCATTGAGTCTTACTCAACTTCACACCTTGTAACACAGGCAAGAATCCTTTCTTTGCTTGATCCATTTTGAACTTCTTCAAAACTTTGTCAAGGTATGTGCTTTGTGAAAGTCCAATTAAGCGTCTTGATCTATCTCTATAGATCTTAATGCCCAATATGTAAGCAGCTTCACCGAGGTCTTTCATTGAAAAACTCTTATTCAAGTATCCCTTTATGCTATCCAGAAATTCTATATCATTTCCGATTAGTAATATGTCATCCACATATAATATCAGAAATGCTATAGAGCTCCCACTCACTTTCTTGTAAATACAGGCTTCTCCAAAAGTCTATACAAAACCAAATGCTTTGATCACACTATCAAAGCGTTTATTCCAACTCCGAGATGCTTGCACCAATCCATAAATGGATCGCTGGAGCTTGCACACTTTGTTAGTTCCTTTTGGATCGACAAAACCTTCCGGCTGCATCATATACAACTCTTCTTCCAGAAATCCATTCAGGAATGCAGTTTTGACATCCATCTGCCAAATTTCATAATCATAAAATGTGGCAATTGCTAACATGATTCAGACAGACTTAAGTATCGCTACGGGTGAGAAGGTCTCATCGTAGTCAATCCCTTGAACTTGTCGAAAACCTTTTGTGACAAGTCAAGCTTTGTAGACAGCAACATTACCGTCAACGTCAGTCTTCTTCTTGAAGATCCATTTATTCTCAATTGCTTGCATATCATTGGGCAAGTCAACCAAAGTCCACACTTTGTTCTCATACATGGATCCCATCTCAGATTTCATGGCTTCAAGCCATTTTGCGGAATCTGGGCTCACCATCGCTTCTTCATAGTTCGCAGGTTCATCATGATCTAGTAGCTTGACTTCCAGAACAGGATTACCGTACCACTCTGGTGCGGATCTTACTCTGGTTGATCTACGAGGTTCAATAGTAACTTGTTCTGAAGTTTCATGATCATCATCATTAACTTCCTCACTAATTGGTGCAGGTGTCATAGAAACCGGTTTCTGTGATGTACTACTTTCCAATAAGGGAGCAGGTACAGTTACCTCATCAAGTTCTACTTTCTTCCCACTCACTTCTTTTGACAGAAACTCTTTCTCTAGAAAGGATCCATTCTTAGCAACAAATGTCTTGCCTTCGGATCTGTGATAGAAGGTGTACCCAACTGTCTCCTTTGGGTATCCTATGAAGACACATTTCTCCGATTTGGGTTCGAGCTTATCAGGTTGAAGTTTTTTCACATAAGCATCGCAGCCCCAAACTTTTAGAAACGACAACTTTGGTTTCTTGCCAAACCATAGTTCATAAGGCGTCGTCTCAATGGATTTTGATGGTGCCCTATTTAACGTGAATGCGGCCGTCTCTAAAGCATAACCCCAAAACGATAGTGGTAATCTGTAAGAGACATCATAGATCGTACCATATCAAGTAAAGTACGATTACGATGTTCGGACACACCATTACGCTGTGGTGTTCCGGGTGGCGTGAGTTGCGAAACTATTCCTCATTGTTTCAAATGTAGACCAAACTCATAACTCAAATATTCTCCTCCACGATTAGATCGTAGAAACTTTATTTTCTTGTTACGATGATTTTCAACTTCACTCTGAAATTCTTTGAACTTTTCAAATGTTTCAGACTTATGTTTCATTAAGTAGATATACCCATATCTGCTTAAATCATCTGTGAAGGTGAGAAAATAATGATATTCGCACGAGCTTCAACATTCATTGGACCACATACATCTGTATGTATGATTTCCAACAAATCTGTTGCTCTCTCCATAGTACCAGAGAACGGCGTTTTAGTCATCTTACCCATGAGGCACGGTTCGCAAGTACCAAGTGATTCATAATCAAGTGGTTCCAAAAGTCCATCATTATGGAGTTTCTTCATGCGCTTTACACCGATATGACCTAAACGGCAGTGCCACAAATAAATCACACTATCATTATCAACTCTGCATCTTTTGGCTTCAACATTATGAATATGTGTATCACTACTATCGAGATTCATCAAAAATAGACCACTCTTCAAGGGTGCATGACCATAAAAGATATTACTCATATAAATAGAACAACCATTATTCTCTGATTTAAATGAATAACCGTCTCGCATCAAACAAGATCCAGATATAATGTTCATGCTTAACGCTGGCACCAAATAACAATTATTTAGGTCTAATACTAATCCCGATGGTAGATGTAGAGGTAGCGTGCCGACTGCGATCACATCGACTTTGGAACCATTTCCCACGCGCATCGTCACCTCGTCCTTCGCCAGTGTTCGCTTAATTCGTAGTCCCTGTTTCGAGTTGCAAATATTAGCAACAGAACCAGTATCAAATACCCAGGTGCTACTGCGAGCTCTAGTAAGGTACACATCAATAACATGTATATCACATATACCTTTGTTCACCTTACCATCCTTCTTAACCGCCAAATACTTGGGGCAGTTCCGATTCCAGTGACTAGTCTGCTTGCAGTAGAAGCACTCAGTTTCAGGCTTAGGTCCAGACTTGGGTTTCTTCTCCTGAGCAGCAACTTGTTTGTTGTTCTTCTTGAAGTTCCCCTTCTTCTTCCCCTTGCCACTTTTCTTGAAACTAGTGGTCTTGTTGACCATCAACACTTGATGCTCCTTCTTGATTTCTACCTCCGCAGTTTTTAGCATTGCGAAGAGCTCGGGAATTGTTTTATCCATCCCTTGCATATTATAGTTCATCACGAAGCTCTTGTAGCTAGGTGGAAGTGATTGGAGAATTCTGTCAATGACGCAATCATCCGGAAGATTAACTCCCAGTTGAATCAAGTGATTATTATACCTAGACATTTTGAGTATATGCTCACTGACAGAATTGTTCTCCTCCATCTTGCAGCTATAGAACTTATTGGAGACTTCATATCTCTCAATCCGGGCATTTGCTTGAAATATTAACTTCAACTCCTGGAACATCTCATATGCTCCATGACGTTCAAAACGTCGTTGAAGTCCCGGTTCTAAGCCGTAAAGCATGGCACATTGAACTATCGAGTAGTCATCAACTTTGCTCTGCCAGACGTTCTTAACGTTGTCAGTTGCATCAGCAGCAGGCCTGGCACCCAGCGGTGCTTCCAGGACGTAATTCTTCTGTGCAGCAATGAGGATAATCCTCAAGTTACGGACCCAGTCCGTGTAATTGCTACCATCATCTTTCAACTTTGCTTTCTCAAGGAACGCATTAAAATTCAACGGAACAACAACACGGGCCATCTATCTACAATTAAACATAAACAAGCAAGATACTATCAGGTACTAAGTTCATGATAAATTTAAGTTTAATTAATCATATTACTTAAGAACTCCCAATTAGAAAAACATCCCTCTAATATTCTAAGTGATCATGTGATCCAAATTAACTAAACCATAACCGATCATCACGTGAAATGGAGTAGTTTTCAATGGTGAACATCACTATGTTGATCATATCTACTATATGATTCACGCTCGACCTTTCGGTCTCAGTGTTCCGAGGCCATATCTGCATATGCTAGGCTCGTCAAGTTTAACCTGAGTATTCTGCGTGTGCAAAACTGGCTTGCACCCGTTGTAGATGGACGTAGAGCTTATCACACCCGATCATCATGTGGTGTCTGGGCAGGACGAACTTTGGCAACGGTGCATACTCAAGGAGAACACTTTTATCTTGAAATTTAGTAAGAGATCATCTTATAATGCTACCATCAATCAAAGCAAGATAAGATGCATAAAAGATAAACATCACATGCAATCAAATATAAGTGATATGATATGGCCATCATCATCTTGTGCTTGTGATCTCCATCTCCGAAGCATCGTTGTCGTCTCGCCAATCTTATGCTTCTATGACTATCGCTACCGCTTAGTGATAAAGTAAAGAATTACAGGGCGATTGCATTGCATACAATAAAGCGACAACCATATGGCTCCTGCCAGTTGCCGATAACTCGGTTACAAAACAAGATCATCTCATACAATAAAATTTAGCATCATGTCTTGACCATATCACATCACAACATGTCCTGCAAAAATAAGTTAGACGTCCTCTACTTTGTTTGTTGCAAGTTTTACGTGGCTGCTACGGGCTTAAGCAAGAACCAATCTTACCTACGCATCAAAACCACAATGATAGTTTGTCAAGTTGATGTTGTTTTAACCTTCACAAGGACCGGGCGTAGCCACACTCAGTTCAACTAAAGTTGGAGAAACTGACACCTACCAGCCACCTGTGTGCAAAGCACGTCGGTAGAACCAGTCTCGCGTAAGCGTACGCGTAATGTCGGTCCGGGCCACTTCATCCAACAATACCGCCGAACCAAAGTATGACATGCTGGTAAGCAGTATGACTTATATCGCCCACAACTCACTTGTGTTCTACTCGTGCATATAACATCAACACATAAAACCTAGGCTCGGATGCCACTGTTGGGGAACGTAGTAATTTCAAAAAAAATTCCTACGCACACGCAAGATCATGGTGATGCATAGCAACGAGAGGGGAGAGTGTTGTCTACGTACCCTCGTAGACCGGAAGCGGAAGCGTTAGTACAATGCGGTTGATGTAGTCGTACGTCTTCACGGCCCGACCAATCAACCACCAAAACTACGGCACCTCCGAGTTCTAGCACACGTTCAGCTCGATGACGATCCCCGGACTCCGATCCCGCAAAGTGTCGGGGAAGAGTTCCGTCAGCACGACGGCATGGTGACGATCTTGATGTTCTACCATCGCAGGGCTTCGCCTAAGCACCGCTACAATATTATCGAGGATTATGGTGGAGGGGGGCACCGCACACGGCTAAGAGAACGATCACGAAGATCAACTTGTGTGTCTAGAGGTGCCCCCTGCCCCCGTATATAAAGGAGCAAGGGGGAGAGGCCGGCCGGCCCTTGGGGCGCGCCAAGGAGGGGGGAGTCCTCCTCCTAGTAGGAGTATGACTCCCCTTTCCTAGTCCAACTAGGAAGAGAGAAGGGGGAAGGAAAGAGAGGGAGAGGGAGAGGGAAAGAGGGGTCGCGCCCCCCTCCCCTAGTCCAATTCGGACTCCCCATGGGAGGGGGCGCACCATCTCCTGGGCTGCTGCCCTCTCTCTCCCCTCAGGCCCACTAAGGCCCAATACTTCCCCGGGGGGTTCCGGTAACCCTTCCGGCACTCCGGTTTTCTCCGAAATCACCCGAAACACTTCCGGTGTCTGAATATAGCCGTACAATATATCGATCTTTATGTATCGACCATTTCGAGACTCCTTGTCATGTCCGTGATCATATCCGGGACTCCGA
Source organism: Triticum timopheevii (assembly GCA_963921465.1). Taxonomy (NCBI): domain Eukaryota; kingdom Viridiplantae; phylum Streptophyta; class Magnoliopsida; order Poales; family Poaceae; genus Triticum; species Triticum timopheevii. The sequence goes on from OY997262.1 coordinate 9,842,151, forward strand.
ACAACCTTCGGTACATCAAAATATATAAACTCATAATGAAACTCTCATTGTAACGTTAAGCGTGCGGACCCTACGGGTTCGAGAACAATGTAGACATGACCGAGACACGTCTCCGGTCAATAACCAATAGCGGAACTTGGATGCTCATATTGGCTCCTACATATTCTACGAAGATCTTTATCGGTCAGACCGCATAACAACATACGTTGTTCCCTTTGTCATCGGTATGTTACTTGCCCGAGATTCGATCGTGGTATCTCAATACCTAGTTCAATCTCGTTATCGGCAAGTCTCTTTACTCGTTCCGTAATACATCATCTCGCAACTAACTCATTAGTTGCATTGCTTGCAAGGCTTATGTGATGTGCATTACCGAGAGGGCCCAGAGATACCTCTTCGACAATCGGAGTGACAAATCCTAATCTCGAAATACGCCAACCCAACATGTACCTTTGGAAACATCTGTAGAGCACATTTATAATCACCCAGTTACGTTGTGACGTTTGGTAGCACATAAAGTGTTCCTCCGGCAAACGGGAGTTGCATAATCTCGTAGTCATAGGAACATGTATAAATCATGAAGAAAGCAATAGCAACATACTAAACGATCGGGTGCTAAGCTAATGGAATGGGTCATGTCAATCACATCATTCTCCTAATGATGTGATCCCGTTAATCAAATGACAACACATGTCTATGGTTAGGAAACATAAGCATCTTTGATTAACGAGCTAGTCAAGTAGAGGCATACTAGTGACGTTTAGTTTGTCTATGTATTCACACAAGTATTATGTTTCCGGATAATACAATTCTAGCATGAATAATAAACATTTATCATGATATAAGGAAATAAATAATAACTTTATTATTGCCTCTAGGGCATATTTCCTTCAGAACATCATCGTCGTTTCACGGCAAAGAGCTCGCCATCCCTGTGGTCGAATAGCAGGTCGTCGCAGTGCGGCGCTGCCCCTTGCAGCAGCAGCAGCTCCACCGGCCAGAGTGAGATACGGGAGGAAAGGACGGGATGCTCTTCGGGAGAGAGCAGAGCAAAGTTGCAAAGGATTTGGGGAGAGAGCAGCAGCAAGATTTTCCTGATCTAGTTCAGCGGAAGAGGACGACTCGAGAAGAAAGGGATAAGGCTACGGGATGGATGGCCTGGCTACGAGGACGCATGTCAATCCCTCGAGGCGGTTTACGTGTGCGTTAAATCAGTCGGTTGAAAGCAATCGTTTTCCTCTATCTATACCTCACCTACTAATAAATCAAGGTGTATTTCTCTTATTTATTTTTCATTCATTCATCACTGAATTTGTTTTTTCTATTCAAGGTGGTACTAAATTTTCATGCATCCGTCTACAAGAAAAGAAATATTGGTTGTCGAGAATTTCATAGGTTGGTCGCGCGCACTATAGCCCAGCAAAGACATCCCACCTGTCTTTCTATTTGCCACACGCGGGGGGAAATGGTCGGATATTCGCACGGGACGCCCAAGAATGGGCCAGCCTGTTTCCCTTTTTTTTCTATGCCATGATTCCATTTTTTTTCTTTCCTGTTTTTTCCCCTTCAAGTTTATTTTTCTGTTAAATTAAGACTTTTAAAAGAAACGTTCATAAATTCAATTTTTCTTCAAAATTTTAGATAAATGTTCAGAATTCCAAAATTTTATTCTTGTTTTGATAAATGTTTGGAACTTTAAAAAAGGGTTCCCATTTTAAGAAAAAATGTTTGTGGCTACCAAAATGTTCTATATTTTTAAAAAGAAGATTTCATTTTAGAAAATGCTTCAAATTGGAAAATTTTATTGTTTTAATGAAATGTTCACAATTCAAAATAATGTTCTAGTTAGAAAATACGTAATCTCCGTAATTGTTCTGAATGCTCAAAACATGTTCTCGTTTTCAAAAATTGTTCATGTTTTTATAAAAGGTTCATGTTTTAAAATGTTTGTGAATTTTAAAAAGTGTTCTTGTTTAAATTTTGTGTTTGTTTTCCAAAAATGTATGGAATTATCAAAAAAATGTTCACATTTTTTATAATTGTTCATGTTTCCAAGAGTATTCGGCAATTTATAATATTTATTATTATTTTAAAAGTTCAAATAAAATCAAAAAAATATAAATCTGACGGCCATTCCAGTGCATGGGATTTTCACAGAACGCAAGTTAGTCGGCCCAACTACTTGCTAAATAAGAGAAAATTAATTTAAGTAGTCGCACATTGCTCATTTACATACAGTCATACCAATTTATATACATGTGCGAAACTACATGTAGCAAGCTAGATGAAAGATGGATTGATTGATACGTGAGCTAGCTGGAAAAAGACTCCGAATTTCTTTAAAAAAGGAATTAACTCCACTATGCGAGCTAGATGGATGGATTGCTACATGAACTAGGCACAAAAGGACCCTGTATTTCTTATACTACCCGAGGAAAAGGGAAGAGAGGACCCGACTATGTGAGAAGACCCGGCGCACTCCCGTATTATGGTATTTCACACCTTAAATCCCCTCAACAAATGTCGACTCAGCCCACGGCCCACGTACAGCAGCGCATAGCCCAGTGCGATCCAGCGGTGGTGTGTAGGGTGTTACAAGAAACCGCGCCGCCGTCGCACCAAGGCGAGATTCGCGCGCTGCGTCCAGCTCCGCACCCCCCCTGCGTGCGGCCGCCGCCTCTCCCGACCTCATCCTCATGCAGCTGCACGCCCCCGTCTGCCCCACGGCGGGCTCCGCCTCCTGCGAGCGGTCGCCGCCTCCCTCGACCTCCAAAACCTGCTGCAAGCCAGGCGCCGCCCTCCGGTCCTCGGACGTGGCGGCTGAGCAGGGTGGCGCGTCGAGGTTGTTCGCGGGGGGCACTGACTTCGCCATGGACGATAACACGTTCGCGGAGGCGCACATCAGGGCCGCTTTCTACCCCAAATTCGAGAACCACAAGTCCGATCAAGAGGTGCGTGAATTGCTCCTTGCTTCCATCACCTTGACCTTGTGATAAACAATGCCAAGTGTTTCCTGAGCAACTATCGGTAGTTTTCCCCCATGATTATATTTTAGTGACTCTGATCAGACAATACATGTGGAAGTTACCATATTGTGAGTTGTGTTTGCTGTTTCAATATTTTGATTACCTTAATTTGCTGGGGCCACGTTGCTATGCTTATTTTCAAAGTTTTTTTTTTGAACGGTCACTGCGGGGAGAGCTTCCCCGCCTGAATATATTACCACTCAAAAGAGGAGTCGAGAATTACAGCAGCAGTTCGGTTACAACAAGAGTATTAGGGTACAACTGAAGAGAGAAAGTGAAGCCATTGCCTAGCGGAGGTAATGTCTGCTTCCTTTTTGAACCGAAAAACCCAGAGAGAAAAATCGGCAACAATGTTTCGTATTGTGGTTATGTGGGAGTGATCCTCGTTTCTGAAGACGAGAGCCTTTTCAGTTAAAGCTAGATCAAGAAAACCAAAGTGGCATGCTCTGCCTCTAAATTTTATTTTCCAGTCAATAAATTAGAAGTGGCTAGTACCTTTAATAACATGAATGTAGACTTTGTAAGCTAGCTAGGCCATACTTACACTTCCTATCTCAGTCATACATTGGGCAAATTTTTTGTTTGGATATATGTACTGCACTGGTTGTGCTTTGGAAGTCACTACAGAAAATTGTAACAATTATGAGTTTTGTTTTGAGAAGATTTGTGAATAGTTTGTAGTTCTAGGCCAATTGTTTGGGCTATCTCAAAATGTGGCATTTAGCTTGGATGCGTTTTGTCAGGGGCTTAGCCTAAGTTATTTTATTTTTATTAGCATCGAGATTATATAAACAGCTGTAAGACCCCCTTTAGAAATTAAGCAATAAGACATATTCTATTGCCTGGCTCCTTAGGAGCCGGAATCCTAACCTAGTTGCCTCCTTTCTCGTCGCCGCCGCCTCTCCTCCCGCGCGAGACGGCGCCAGCACGCCGGCCGCCGCAGTCACGTCCTCGCCATCCTCCCTCTTTCCCCTACAATATCCGGCCAAGATCTGGTAGGGCCCTAGCTCCTACCAATTTGGTATCAGGTAGCTTAGGTGCGATCATGTCTTCGTCGCCGCCCACCCCAACCATTGCGCTGCCGACCACCACCACCTCCCGGCTGGCCACCACGGCCAGCGCCACTCCACCGCCGGTGCCGATCACCTCCGCCGCGCCGGTTCCCACCGTCTTCACCATGGAGGAAGTCACCGGAGCGCTCCGCGATCTTGCCACTGTGGTCCAGGGGATCCGCCTCTACTTGGCCGGTCCCTACGGGCCGCCGCCGACCGTGCCCCCAGCCGTCGCCACCGAGCCGCTACTTCTGCCGTGGCAGCCGCCACACCCGACGGCCTTCGCCGCGCTAGCTGGGCCGCTGCAGCTGCCGCCGCCACTCACCTCCACCCGCCCTGGCTGCCGTGGCCGTCGCAGCGCCTGACGGCCCCTGCTGCGCCCGTCGCCCCGCTGCAGCAGCAGCCGCAGCTTCCGGCGCCACCGTCGATCAGCTCCGGGACGGCTACGACTACGCCGGCGGGAGTCCCGATCCACCAGGTCTGGTTGCCGTCCTCGCCGTTATCGGCCTGGTTGGCCGAGTCGTCGCCGCAGCTGGTCTACACGATGGCCCCGGAACCGCCGTACTCCACTCACAGCCGGCGCCCACCCTGCAGTACGACATGTCCTCTAGTGCCGCGAGCCACTATGCTGGCCTCGACGGGCAACCGTTCCATGGGGGCCCCCCGTGTCCACCGAATCGGTGCCGGCCTCCTCGCTGCTCCGCACCGACGCGCCGTACTCCCACGACGGTCATACTCATACACTGTCACATTTCGCCAAGCTCGACTTCGCCACCTACGATGGCACCGAGGAGCCCCTCAACTGGCTTAATCAGTGTGAGCAGTTCTTCCGGGGGCAATGCACACTCGCGTCGGACCGCACCTGGCTCGCCTGATATCACCTCCGAGGCGCCGCACAGACGTGGTATTACGCCCTCGAGCAGGACGAGTGCGGCATGCCCCCATGGGAGCGATTTCAGGAGCTCTGCCTCCTTCGCTTCGGGCCACCGATGCGCGGGAGCCGGCTGGCGGAGCTAGGCTGCCTCCCCTTCACCTCCACGGTGCAGGACTTCGCCGACCGCTTCCAGGCCCTGGCGTGCCACGCGCCTGGCGTGACGGCTCGTTAGCGGGCCGAGCTCTTCGTCGGCGGTCTACCGTATCATATCCGCGTGGATGTGGAGCTTCAGGGACCCCAGGACCTCCAGACGGCGATGTACTACGGCCGCGCTTTCAAGCATCACGCGCAGGCCTTGCAGCAGGCGACACCGTCTCGGTGGGCCCGACAGTCAGCCAGGCCGCCCCCGACACCACCTGTGTTGTTCTGCCCGCCCCCGACCGCTCCAGCGACTACCACTCCGGCCGCGACGCGGCCCTTCCGCCTGCTCACCCCGGCCAAGCAGCTCGAGCACCGTCGCCAGGGGCTTTGCTATAATTGCGACGAGCCCTACATGCCGGGCCATGTATGCTCGCGACTCATCTACTTGGAGGTGGCTGACTACGTCAAGGAGAACACGGCCGCCGACGAGCTCGGCGACTTGCCCACCCCAGTTGCTGCGGAGGTCGCACCGGCGCCCGCTCCGGCGACAGCTCTTGTGGTCTCCCTCCATGCGCTCGCGGGCATCCGAGACGAGCGGACTATGCTCTTGCCGGCGATGATCCACGGCGAGCGCCTGGTGGCCCTCCTTGATATGGGCTCCACGCATAACTTCCTGCCCGAGGCAACCATGCGCCGCTTAGCGCTCCAGCCGACGGGCGGGGAGCAACTCCGGGTCACCGTGGCTAACGGCGATTGACTCTGCTGCCATGGGCTGGCGGCCTGGCGCGGAACGTGCCCATCACCATCGGCCACGGGCACTTCACCATCACGTGCGACGACATCGACTTGGGCTGCTTCGACTTCATCCTCGGCGTCGACTTCTTGACGACCCTCGGTCCCATCCTCTGGGACTTCGACGCCCTGACGATGACCTTCTGGCGCCAGGGGCACCGCGTTCGGTAGGAGGGCGTGGGTGGCGCCTCACCGGCAGTGCCGCAGCTACAGTTGGCCGCGATTGCTGCAGGGCCCGAGCACCCTCTGTTGGATCATCTTCTATAGCAGCATCGCGACCTCTTCTACGAGCCTCAGGGCCTTCCGCCAGCCCGGGTGTATGACCACCGCGTTCATCTCCTATCGGGCACGGCGCCGGTGGCGGTGCGCCCTACCGCTACCCCCAGCTGTAGAAGGACGAGCTGGAGCGGCAGTGCGCGCTCATACTTGCCTTGGGCATCATCCGGATCTCTACTTTGCCGTTTTCGCCGCCGGTCCTCATCCATAAGTCGGACGACACATGGCGCTTCTACATCGACTACCGTGCCCTTAACGCCTAGACGCTCAAGGACAAATTTCCCATTCCTGTCGTCGACGAGCTCCTAGACGAGTTCCATGGGGCGCGCTTCTTCACCAAGCTTGACCTCCGTTCGGGCTACCACCAAGTGCGGATGCACCCGAACGATGTTGCGAAGACGGCGTTTCAGACTCATCACGGCCACTTCGAGTTATTGGTGATGCCTTTTGGCCTCTCCAATGCCCCAGCGACCTTTCAGGCCTTGATGCACGACATCCTCCGCTCCTACTTGCATCGGTTTGTGCTTGTTTTCTTTGATGACATTCTTATCTACAACGCCTCATGGGGGGAGCACCTTTAGCACGTCGCCATCGTCTTCAACGAGCTTCGAGCGCACCATCTTCATCTTAAGCGCTCGAAGTGCTCATTCGGCACGCCCTCAGTCGCCTACCTCGGCCACGTCATCTTGGCCGAGGGTGTTGCTATGGACGCCGACAAGGCGGCGGCTGTCGCGGCCTGGCCGACGCCGCACTCACCGTGGGCTCTCCCCGGCTTCCTGGGCCTCGCAGGGTACTACCGGAAATTTATCCGGGAGTGCGGCCTCATCGCTTCCCCACTCACGCACTTATTGCGACGCGACGCCTTTGCCTGGGATGCGGAGGCCACTGAGGTGTTCGAGGCCCTCAAGAGGGCCCTCACGACGGGTCCCGTCCTCCAGATGTCCGACTTCGACCGTCCGTTCATGATGGACTGCGACACCTCCAGTGTGGGGTTCAAAGCCGTCCTCCATCAGGGCGACGGGCCGCTTGCGTTCTTCAGCAGGCCCTTCGCCGCGCGCCATCATAAGCTCGCGGTCTATGAGCGGGAGCTCATTGGCTTGGTGTAGGTCGTGCGCCACTGGCGGCCATATCTTTGGGGCGGCCGTTCCGTATCCGCATGGATCACTACAACCTCAAGTTCCTATTGGACCAGAGGCTCTTTACCGTGCTGCAGCACTAGTGGATCAGCAAGCTCTTTGGCTTCGACTTCACCGTCGAGTATCGTCCGGGCCATCTTAACACCGTGGCCAACGCCCTGTCCCACCGCGACACCGACCACGACGCGGACGCCGGCGACGCCGATGGGGCGGCCCTATGCATCCGCTCGGGGCCCTCCTTCACCCTCATTGACGACATCCGCAGGGCCACCGCAGAAGCGCTGGACGCTCAGCTCCTTCGGCAGCGCCTCGATGCCGACAACTTGGAGGACCGTGGCGTTTGGCGGATGGCTTGCTCTGCATGGGCTCCGCCTCTTCGTGCCAAATCACGGCGAATTCCGTCACCAGGTTCTGCTAATGGCACACTCGGCCGGCCACGAGAGTGTGCAGAATACCCTTCACCGTCTCCGCGCCGATTTCTACCTCCCCGGTGATCGGGCCCTGGTCCGAGATTGGGTGAGGTCTTGTCTCACATGCCAGCGTAACAAGACGGAGACACTGCGCCCGGCTGGGCTGCTACAGCCCCTGGAGGTGCCCTCTCAGGTCTAGGCCGATATCTCCATGGACTTCATCGAGGGCCTTGTTGGGGAACATAGTAATTTCAAAAAAATTCCTACGCACACGCAAGATCATGGTGATGCATAACAACGAGAGGGAAGAGTATCATCCACGTACCCTCGTCGACCGTAAGCCGAAGCGTTATGAGAATGCGGTTGATGTAGTTGAACGTCTTCACGATCCGACCGATCCAAGTACCGAACGCACGACACCTCCGTGTTCAGCACACGTTCAGCTCGATGACGTCCCACGAACTTCGATCCAGCAGAGCTTCACGGGAGATTTCCGTCAGGACGATGGCGTGATGACGGTGATGATGTTGCTACCGACCCAGGGCTTCGCCTAAGCACCACTACGATATGATCGTGGTGGATTATTGTGGAGGGGGGCACCGCACACGGCTAAGGGATCAATGATCAACTTGCTTGTCTATGGGGTGCCCCCTGGCCACGTATATAAAGGAGTGGAGGAGGGGGAGAGGCCGGCCCTCCTAGGCACCCCCCAAGGGGAGTCCTACTTCCATGTAGTAGGAGTAGGAGAGAAGGAAAGGGAAAAGAGAAGAGAAGGAAGGAGGGGGCGCCGCCCTCCCTCTAGTCCAATTCGGACTAAGCCATGGGGGGGGCGCAACCTCCCCTCTCTCTTTCCCCTAAAGCCCAATAAGGCCCATATACTCCCCGGCGAATTCCCATAACTCTCCGGTACTCTGAAAAATACCTGAATCACTCGGAACCTTTCCGATGTCCGAATATTGTCGTCCAATATATCGATCTTTACGTCTCGACCATTTCGAGACTCCTCGTCATGTCCGTGATCTCATATGGGACTCCGAACTACCTTCGGTACATCAAAACACATAAACTCATATTACCGATCGTCACCGAACGTTAAGCGTGTGGACCCTACGGTTTCGAGAACTATGTAGACATGACTGAGACTCGTCTCCGGTCAATAACCAATAGCAGAACCTGGATGCTCATATTGGCTCCTACATATTCTACGAACATCTTTATCGGTCAAACCGCATAACAACATACGTTGTTCCCTTTGTCATCGATATGTTACTTGCCCAAGATTCGATCGTTGGTATCCTTATACCTAGTTCAATCTCGTTACCGGCAAGTCTCTTTAATCGTTCCGTAATGCATCATCCCGCCACTAACTCATTAGTCACAATGCTTGCAAGGCTTATAGTGATGTGCATTACCGAGAGGGCCCAGAGATACCTCTCCGACAATCGGAGTGACAAATCCTAATCTCGATCTATGCCAACTCAACAAGTACCATCGGAGACACCTGTAAAGCACCTTTATAATCACCCAATTACGCCGTGAAGTTTGGTAGCACACAAAGTGTTCCTCTGGTACTCAGGACTTGCATAATCTCATAGTCATAGGAACATGTATAAGTCATGAAGAAAGCAATAGCAACAAACTAAACGATCATCGTGCTAAGCTAACGGAATGGGTCAAGTCAATCACATCATTCTCTAATGATGTGACCCCTTTAATCAAATGACAACTCATGTCTATGGCTAGGAAACGTAACCATCTTTTATTCAACGAGCTAGTCAAGTAGAGGCATACTAGTGACAATCTGTTTGTCTATGTATTCACACATGTACTAAGTTTCCGGTTTATACAATTCTAGCATGAATAATAAACATTTATCATGATATAAGGAAATAAATAATAACTTATTGGCTCTAGGGCATATTTCCTTCAGGCCTCCCCAAGGTGGGCAGCAAGTCCGTCATCCTTACGGTGGTCGACCGCTTCTCCAAGTACGCACACTTCATCACGCTCAGCCATCCCTACACCGCCGACTCCGTGGCCCGTGCCTTCTTCGACGGCATTGTCCGCCTAACAGATTTCCCTCTTCGATCGTCAGTGACCGGGACCTGGTGTTCACGAGGCATGTCTGGCGCGATCTCTTCTGGATGGTGGGCGTGAAGCTCTGCCTGAGCACGACCTTCCATCCTCAGACGGACGGCCAATCCGAGGTGGTCAACAAGGTGATTGCCATGTATTTGCGTTGTGTTACAGGTGATCATCCTAGTGCTTGGGTGGACTGGCTCGCGTGGGCGGAGTACTGCTACAACACCTCTTATCACTCCGCCCTACGCGCCACGCCGTTTGAGGTGGTCTATGGACGACTGCTCCGCCCATCCTCCCGGTTGACCCAGAGACGGCTAGGACGGAGGCAGCGAGCGACCTTCATCGCAGCCGGGACGAGATGCTTGCGGAGGTGCGGCAACGCCTCATTCAGGCTCAGCACCTGGCCAAGCACTACTACGACGGCCACCACCGCGAGGGGGAGTTCGCGGTGGGCGACTGGGTGTGGCTGCGCCTTCTTCACCGCTCTACACAGTCCCTTGACCCGCGCGCGAAGCACAAGCTGGGCCCTCGCTATGCCAGGCCATTTTCCGTGCTGGAGCGCATCGGAAAGGTGGCCTTCAGCTTCCAGCCGGTGCTCGCATCCATGACGTCTTCCATGTGGGGCTGCTAAAGCCCTTCCGTGGGGATCCGTCGGCGGCCACTCCAGCGCTTCCTTCGACCTCCGATGTGCGCCTCCTTCCCAGACCAGCAAAGGTGTTGCAGGCCCAGCTGCGTCGCGGGGTGTGGTACTTGTTGATCCAGTGGGAAGGCCTTCCGGAGGAGGACGCCTGTCGTGGAATTGTCACGTCAAATGTCCTAGTGTAAGGACTTAGTCGCGAGGCCAACGCATCTATGTGGTAGCTTGAGAGGGGTTGAGCGGAATCGAGAGACGCACAACAGATCAGCACACAAGATAGGGATTTAGACAGCTTTGGGCCCCGATAAACATCATCCGGTAACAACCCTACATGCTGTTTGAGGCTAGGTCTCATTATCATCATGAGGGAGTCGCCGTAAACCGGCTCTCCTCTTTGTGTCTAGCCCTAAGATTGTTTCTCTCTTCCTCCTCCCTCTTTGGGGAGCCCTGACCCTCCTTATATATGTTGAAGGGGTGGGTTACATGTAGAGTCCAACTCGGACTTAAGACTTAACTATTTTGACTTTCCTTCCTGGGCTTCTTAACGTCTGCCGGTTTAACATTGTCTGCCGGTTTAACATTGTCTGTCGGGTTATGACTGACTTAACACCTGCCGGTGCTACCATCTGTCTTAACTCTGCCGGTTTAACACTCGTCGGTTTACCATCTTTCTTAGCCATCTGTCTTAACTGTCTGCCGGTTTACCACCAGCCGGTTTACCAAGTCCCAGCCGGTTTACAACTCCAGCTGGGTCATACCGCGGGGTATATCCCCGACATTAGCCCCCAGTTTAATTTGGATTTATCCATGTTAAACTGATCCTGAGCATCTTTAATCCTTGTCATTTCCTTCTAGAAAATCTGGGTCAATAGGCCAGCTTCATAATCAATTTGCGGACATTGGTTTGTCATAGAGAAATATTGTGAAGAATAACTTCTTTGACCCAGCTCCCAATGACTTAACAAAAATATTGGTCCTTGAAATCCTCATCTGATCTTCAGCCGGGTTAAGAATGTAGAACTTGCCGGTTTGAGAATGTTAAACTGTGCCGGTTTAAGACTTGAACTTTGCCGGTTTATCATTACTGGTTTACAAATATTGATGGCACCAGGTCATAATTGTAGTTAACATCAAGCTTGAAAATATACCTCTTATATGCCTATCACTTGTAGCCCCCAAGTTTTAAGAAGGTAGCATAGCAACAACTTAAGACTTGCTTCAATATGAATGTCACAAGCTTGAAGAAATCCAGGTTGTTCATCTTGATCACCAATCAGAACTGAGTATTCCACATATGTAGCCCCCAAGGGCCGGGTTGTCATGCTTGCAGCAACCTGGGGCTTGAAATTGCCATATGCTCATAAAAACTTCAACCGGTGTAGCCCCCAAGGGCCGGGTTATTATGCAATAATGAGCAGGGACTTTGTAAATATGATCACGTAAACTTGAGCAGCAATGTGTAGCCCCCAAGGGCCGGCTCAATAAGATAATATTGAGATGGGACTTGATATATTCTTCCATAACATTATATGATGTAACCCCCATCATGGGGCTTGAACCCACGTCCACAAGGTTGAGAGCTTTGTGCTTTATCAGCTGAGCAGTGGATCCTTCAATAATAGATGAAAAATTGTGTACCTTAAATTGTTGACAGGAGCAATTGGTAGCCCCCAAGGGTCGGCTCATTATAATGTGATGAGTCGGGTCTTTCAATAAGTTGAACAAAAAGTGACTTTACATTAGCCCCCAAGTGCCATGGTGCATGCTGGCAGTGACATGGGACTTGCATATTCGATGTAATCTCAATTTGAATAATGTAGCCCCCAAGTGCCGGGTCGTAAGCCCGCAACGACTCGGGACTATTCCTTCAATTGCAGAATAAACTATATCTATTTATAAGATAATAGCCATTGCACTTAAAGTGACTTTGAAAACCTCAATCATAATACTGGTTATTGATAACCATAAAAAATCCAGCCATGTTTGGCTATTTAAAGATTTGAATAATATAATCCGGTTTAAAAACCTCAATCATTCAATATCATCATGAAAATCCAGCCAATTTTGGCTATGAAAGATATGAATATCTTACCAGTTGATAAGTAAATCCAGAGTTTAAATACTCGACGGCTCTTGGCCGATGGCGACTTAATGCGCATTCTTATCTTGCACACAAGTAGATCACAAGAATCCTTGGTGGTTTACCGCAGGACGGGGCATGATGCCCATATAAATAGCCAGGGTTTGTAACCAAAGATGTAATTGAAGATAATCAAATATGACATAGATGATACCTGTGACATTGAATCACCTCGTTGGTTTAACCAATTCTTGTAGTGAGGGTGGTAACCCCAATCTTGAGTATTTGAGAACTCCTTCCTTAATTTGCCGGATTATGATAATAAACCGTACCGGGATATAATAAACACCGGATTTTCCTTATAACACTGGCGACTTGTTAGTCAAAACTAGATCGGGTTAATGAACACCGGATTATAACTGATCATGTACTGACAACTTGTAGTTGAAAGCCAAGCCGGGTCAAGGACGTCGGTTTATCAGAAGATATTATGAACCTCAATAAAGGCGAAAAAACTTGACAAATAGAACTAAAAAAAGAACATTCAAGGCTTTTTACGAGCTGCCAGGCTCCAAATCGAGACTTTTCATGGGCTTCCAGGCCGCTGAGTTAAACCCTTTAACAAAGCCTTTTAAGATGGGCCTCCAATTAACCAATCGTCGTTTTAACTTTGACAAGTTCAAGGTCTGTATAAGATTGACTTGTCAAACGTTCGGCGAGTCATACCAGGATTACCTGGACAGGAGTGGCTTACTTGATGAAGGCAGGTTAACCCGGGGTTTTAGGTGAATACACCAGGCTTCCAAGCCGTGGCTTGATAGCCAATTACAAGGGTCCTTTCAAACTCTTTGTTGCTTTGCACAAAGAGCCCCCAAGTAACTTTTTGAGCTGTGCTCAGTGGGTGCCCATGTTTGAGTTTGTGCTTTTTGCAATACTCTCTTTGGCCCCGAAGTGAATTCATGTTGGCCTTACGCCGATCAAGAGGTGTAGCTATGGTTCAGATATGACCAAGCCCCCTAGTGATTTTTTTGGTGGCCTTGCACCGATCAAGAGGTGTAGCTATAGTTCGAATACGACCAAGCCCCCAAGTGATCAATAATATAATAAGCCAATAAGGCATGATACCCATGTTTGAACCGCGCATCATGGCAGCAGGTCCTCTTCGGCAACTTTTAATTTTTTGCAAGAGATAAATTCTTCTTGAACCGGGATTTTGAACCGGATATTGAGAGCGTTAGAGCTTTATGGGAGACATCTTTCCATCGAACCGGATCTTAAACCGGAATCTTCATTTTCAGACAGAAATTTTCTAACGGCCTTTAAACTCGAACTTGCGAGAAGTTAATTCTTTTTTTTGAACCGGAAATTCTTAAACCGGATTTGAGAGCCTTAGCGCCTTGTGGGAGAACAGGTTTCCCTTGAATCGGATTTTAAACCGGTATTCTTCATTTTGAACCGACAATTTTCTGACTGTCTTTAAATTTTCATCGATATGACGGTGTCCTCCGAAACTGGGTTATCATTCCCTCCAATGACCTGGAGTTCCCGAGTCATGTCATTGTAGCCCCCGAGTCTTAAGACTACTCGAGGAGTTGGCTTGAGACTCTCCATATTTGATCGTGATATAAACCGGTATGAGTCCTTCAACAACGCAATGATATAATAACCCCATCCTGATATGTTAGGCCGGTAGTTATTCACTTCGGGGTTGATGATTACCACGGCGAAGCTGAGATCAATCGCAGTTGAGCCGGCCACTGTAGCAGGCGGAGGAGTCGTCCATGGCGTTGCAAGCCGGCATGGACATGTGAACCGGCCGTGAGAGCGAAACGGGCGAGTCACACAAGATGAGCGCTAGTGCAAAAATAATATTTTCTCATGCCTCTTTTGCGACATCTTTTTGTAAGGGATAATGATCCTGCAAAAAAATATCATAGACCAAGTAATTGTTCTTTGATGAAAACAATATGTGTTAATAAAATAAATTTGGATGAATATCACCTGATTTGTTCGGATAACGGACAATCCGTTCAATGCGATAAAGGTGGCCCAGGCGGCCCCGACAGCTCAATATAACCCCGATGGCTTAACACATCAGGGTCGGCTCAGGCTCAACGCGGCACGTCCACGACGCTCAATTTGTTGTTGTAAGCTGGCCACAGCATTGTAAGCCAGCGCGGACGGGCGAGTCAATCGCGGGCGCTATCCCAGCGAGTTAATGTAGATTGAGCTGTATGGGCGGCGGCTTGTGCACACCCGTTCAACAGTAAGCGAGCGCAGACGCCAGTGCATGACGATAATGGGTATGGATGTGTAACTTTGGACGTCCCTTCAGATCCGTACTTCCAAACACGAGCATCATCTTCTTTGATCGACTTATTCTCTCCTCCATTTAGTAACCAGACAAACACTTGATCACTTGCCACTGATTTGTTGACTCTTAACGTTTCAGCAGGAAGTTTCAGAAACAATTGTGAAAAAAATGTTCAGAGAACATGCCTCTGACCCAACGAAGACATCACAGCGTGCTTGCGGTAGCGTCTTGGAAAAAACAACTCGCAGGTAGGGCCTTGGTGGAGGCGGTGCTGCTCGCAACGGGGTGGCTCAACAAAGCCGCGGGCGCGACTTGAAATGGCAGACGCTCGAAGGCCGCCGGGCGCCGGCTGTGACCGTAGCGGCTGCGAGGGGGACGCGCGTGGATGGAGTTCATGCGAGGCGGCTTCCACCGGGGCGACTCAACTTGCGGATGGCAGCGTCGTGGTCAGAGCAGAGGCGGAGGCAAGAGCGGCTCGGAGTTCCTTGGCAAGGCAAACGGCAGCGGCCAAACGGCGCGGGGTGGAACCGTAGCCGCGGGCTGAGCGAAGTGCGGAGACCCGGCGACTCGAGCGAGGACCGCGGCTCGGACAAGCAGGTTTGAGTTTGATGCCGTCCTCAGTGGATGCAAAGCGTGAGGGCGACGGCGGCTTGCGACAACCGCAAGGTGGCAGGGCCGTGCTTTAAGGCAGAGGCACGAGGCCGTAGCGGCTGCGAGGCTGGGTAGTTCGACACCGGTCATGACAGCTCGAGGTGACGGGGAAGACCATGGTGACGACGACTACTATAAGTCCCCTCTAAGACACGTTGAGGCAGCGATGGCCAGCGAGGCCGCGCGTGCCTAAGCAGGCGACGGGGCGAGACGAGACGGGCGAGGTCGAGTCTGTGACTTCCCATCGTTGAACACAACTCCCTGACTCTCTGGCTCTGATGGAATTGCTCCCTTTTTCTTCTCGGACTAGGATTCGCTAAACACGGTCTGGCGGATTGCTGATGGCTCCGGACGCCACGGAAAGAATACAAAACGTCCACACTATCCAGACTTTCAGCTCGAGGATGAGCTGTTTGCGCAGGCGGGGAGAGATGTTATGACCGGCGTCACTTATAGCCGGAGGAGGCCCAATGGGCGCATTTAGTTAGGGGCTTAGCCCAAGTTATCTTATTTTTATTAGCATCGAGATTATATAAACAACTGTAAGACCCCCTTTTAGAAATTAAGCAATAAGACATATTCTATTGCCCGACTCCTTGAGGAGCCGGAACCCTAACCTAGCCGCCTCCTCTCCCATCGCCGCCCCCTCTCCTCCCGCGCGAGACGGCGCCAGCACATCGGCAGCCGCGGTCACATCCTCACCAGCCTCCCTCTTTCCCCTACAACCTCCGGCCAAGACCTGGTAGAGCCCTAGCTCCTACCAATGATAATGTATCATGTGCAGAGTTTTAGGCCCTCTGTTCCTTCCATAGTTTAGTTATTATTGCTTAGATGTGATGTGAACGAGAACTGATGTGTCGTGCCCACTCACACCCATGCACATATTGTTGGGGAACGTAGTAATTTCAAAAAAATTCCTACACACACGCAAGATCATGGTGATGCATAGCAACGAGAGGGGAGAGTTTCGTCCACGTACCCTTGTAGACCGTAAGCGGAAGCGTTATGAGAACGCGGTTGATGTAGTCGTACGTCTTCATGATCCGACCAATCCAAGTACCGAACGTACGACACCTCCGAGTTCAGCACATGTTCAGCTCGGTGACGTCCCATGAACTCCGATCTAGCAGAGCTTCGAGGGAGAGTTCCGTCAGCACGACAGCGTGATGACGGTGACGATGATGCTACCGACGCAGGGCTTCGCCTAAGCACCGCTACGATATGACCGAGGTGGATTATGGTGGAGGGGTGCACCGCACACGGCTAAAAGATCAATTGATCAACTTGTGTCTTAGGGTGCCCCTGCCCCCGTATATAAGGAGAAAGGGGAGGCCGTCCGGCCTCTCTAGGCGCGCCAAGGGGTGAGGAATCCTCCTACTAGTAGGAGTAGGATTCCTCCTTTCCTAGTCCTACTAGGAGGGGGGAGGAAGGAAAGGGGGAGGAGAAGGAAAGAGGGGGCGCAGCCCCTCCCCTAGTCCAATTCGGACTAGGCCCATGGGGGACGCGCGGCCAGCCCTCGTGGCTTCTCCTCTTTTTCCCTTAAAGCCCACTAAGGCCCATATGTACTCCCGTATTCCCGTAACTCCCCCGGTACTTCCAAAAATACCCGGATCACGCGGAACCTTTCCGGTGTCCGAATATAGCCTTCCAATATATCGATCTTTACGGCTTGATCATTTCGAGACTCCTCGTCATGTGACTCCGAACAACCTTCGGTACATCAAAACACATAAACTCATAATACCGATCGTCACCGAACGTTAAGCGTGCGGACCCTACGGGTTCGAGAACTATGTAGACATGATTGAGACTCATCCCCGGTCAATAACCAATAGCGGAACCTGGATGCTCATATTGGTTCCTAGATATTCTACGAAGATCTTTATCGGTCAAACCGCATAACAACCTACGTTGTTCCCTTTGTCATCGGTATGTTACTTGCCCGAGATTCGATCGTCGGTATCTCAATACCTAGTTCAATCTCGTTATCGGCAAGTCTCTTTACTCATTCCGTAATACTACATCCCGTAACTAACTCATTAATTACATTGCTTGCAAGACTTATAGTGATGTGCATTACCGAGAGGACCCAGAGATACCTCTCCGACAATCGGAGTGACAAATCCTAATCTCGATCTATGCCAACTCAACAAGTACCATCGGAGACACCTGTAGAGCACCTTTATAATCACCCAGTTACGTTGTGACGTTTGGTAGCACACAAAGTGTTCCTCCGGTATTCGGGAGTTGCATGCTCTCATAGTCATAGGAACATGTGTGGTTATGGAGAAAGCAATAGCAACAAACTAAACGATCATCGTGCTAAGCTAACGGATGGGTTAAGTCAATCACATCATTCTCTAATGATGTGATCCCGTTAATCAAATGACAACTCATGGCTATGGTTAGGAAACATAACCATCATTGATTCAACGAGTTAGTCAAGTAGAGGCAAACTAGTGACACTCTGTTTGTCTATGTATTCACACATGTACTAAATTTCCGGTTAATACAATTCTAGCATGAATAATAAACATTTATCATGATATAAGGAAATATAAACAACAACTTTATTATTGCCTCTAGGGCATATTTCCTTTAGTCTCCCACTTGCACTAGAGTCAATAATCTAGTTCACATCGCCATGTGATTTAACACCAATAGTTCACATCACCATGTGATTAACTCCCATAGTTCACATCGTCATGTGACCAACACCCGAATGGTTTACTAGAGTAAATAATCTAGTTCACATCGCTATGTGATTAACAACCAAAGAGTACTAAGGTGTGATCGTGTTTTTCTTATGAGAGAAGTTTAGTCAACGGGTCTGCCACATTCAGAGCCGCATGTTTTTTTGCAAATATTCTATGTCTACAATACTCTGCACGGAGCTACTCTAGCTAATTGCTCCCACTTGCAATATGTATCCGGATTGAGACTCAGAGTCATCCAGATCGGTGTCAAAGCTTGCATCGACATAACTCTTTACAACGAACTCTTTATCACCTCCATAACCGAGAAATATGTCCTTAGTCCTCTAAGGATAATTTTGACCGCTGTCCTGTGATCTACTCCTAGATCAAAATTGTACTCCTTTACCAAACTCAGGGCAGGGTATACAATAGGTCTGGTACACAGCATGGCATACTTTGTAGAACCTATGGCTGAGGCATAGGGAATGACTTTCATTCTCTCTCTATCTTCTGCCATGGTCGGGTTTTGAGTCTTACTCAACTTCACACCTTGAAACACATGCAAGAACTCTTTCTTTGACTGTTCCATTTTGAACTACTTCAAAAACTTGTCAAGGTATGTACTCATTGAAAAATATATTAAGCGTTTTAATCTATCTTTATAGATCTTGATGCTCAATATATAAGTAGCTTCACCGAGGTCTTTCTTTGAAAAACTACATTCAAATGCTCCTTTATGCTTTACAGAAAATTCTACATTATTTCCGATCAACAATATCTCATTCACATATACTTATCATAAATGTTTTAGTGCTCCCACTCACTTTCTTGTAAATACAGGCTTCACCGCAAGTCTGTATAAAACCATATGCTTTGATCACTTTATCAAAGCATATGTTCCAACTTCGAGATGCTTGCACCAGTCCATAGATGGATCGCTGGAGCTTGCTCACCTTGTTAGCACCTTTAGGATCGACAAAACCTTCTGGTTGCATCATATACAACTCTTCTTTAAGAAATTCATTAAGGAATGCAGTTTTGACATCCATTTGCCAGATTTCATAAAATGAGGCAACTACTAACATGATTCGGACAGACTTTTAAGCATCGATGCGACTGATCTCATCGTAGTCAACACCTTGAACTTGTCAAAAACATTTTGCGACAATTCAAGCTTTGTAGATAGTACACTACTATCAGCGTCCGTCTTCCTCTTGAAGATCCATTTATTCTCAGTGACTCACCGATCATCGGGCAAGTCAATCAGAGTCCATACTTTGTTCTCATACATGGATCCCATCTCAGATTTCATGGCCTCAAGCCATTTTGCGGAATCTGGGCTCATCATCGCTTCCTCATAGTTCGTAGGTTCGTCATGGTCTAGTAACATGACTTCCAGAATAGGATTACCGTACCACTCTGGTGCGGATCGTACTCTGGTTGACCTACGAGGTTTGGTAGTAACTTGATCTAAAGTTTCATGATCATCATCATTAGCTTCCTCACTAATTGGTGTAGTAATCACTGGAACTGATTTCTGTGATGAACTACTTTCCAATTCGGGAGAAGGTACAATTACCTCATCAAGTTCTACTTTCCTCCCACTCACTTCTTTCGAGAGAAGCTCCTCCTCTAGAAAGGATCCATTCTTAGCAACAAAATATCTTGTCTTCGGATCTGTGATAGAAGGTGTACCCAACTATTTCTTTTGGGTATCCTATGAAGACACACTACTTTGATTTGGGTTCAAGCTGATCAGTTTGAAACTTTTTCACATGAGCATCGCAACCCCAAACTTTAAGAAACGACAGCTTTGGTTTCTTGCCAAACCATAGTTCATACGGTGTCATCTCAACGGATTTAGATGGTGCCCTATTTAACGTGAATGCACCTATCTCTAATGCATAACCCCAAAACGATAGTGGTAAATCGACAAGAGACATCATAGATTGCACTATATCCAATAAATTATGGTTATGACTTTCAGACACACCATTATGCTGTGGTGTTCCAGATGGCATGAATTTGTGAAACTATTCCACATTGTTTTAGTTGAAGACCAAACTCGTAACTCAAATATTCATCTCCGCGATCAGATCATAGAAACTTTATTTTCTTGTTCTGATGATTTTCCACTTCACTCTGAAATTCTTTGAACTTTTCAAATGTTTCAGACTTATGTTTCATTAAGTAGATATACCCATATCTGCTCAAATCATCTGTGAAGGTCAGAAAATAATGATACCCGCCGCAAGCCTCAACACTCATCGGACTGCATACATCACTATGTATTATTTCCAATAAGTCAATGGCTCGCTCCATTGTTCCAGAGAACAGAGTCTTAGTCATCTTGCCCATGAGGCATGGTTCGCAAGCATTAAGTTATTCCAAAAGCCCATCAGCATGGAGTTTCTTCATGCGCTTTACACCAATATGACCTAAATGGCAGCGCCACAAATAAGTTGCACTATCATTATTAACTTTGCATCTTTTGGCTTCAATATTATGAATATGTGTATCACTACGATCGAGATTCAATAAACCATTTATATTGAGTGTATGACCATAGAAGGTTTTATTCATGTAAATAGAACAACAATTATTCTTTGACTTAAATGAATAAACGTATTGCAATAAACATGATCCAATCATATTCATGCTCAACGCAAACACCAAATAACATTTATTTTAGGTTCAACACTAATCCCGAAGGTAAAGGGAGTGTGCGATGGTGATCTTATCAACTTTGGAATCACTTTCAACACACATCATCACCTCGCCCTTAACTAGTCTCTATTTATTTTGCAACTCCCGTTTCGAGTTACTACTCTTAGCAACTGAACCAGTATCAAATACCGAGGGGTTGCTATAAACACTAGTAAAGTACACATCAATAACATGTATATCCAATATACCTTTGTTCACTATGTCATCCTTCTTATCCGCCAAGTATCTAGGGCAGTTCCACTTCCAGTGGCTATTTCCTTTGTAGTAGAAGCACTCAGTTTCAGGCTTGGGGTCTAGCTTTGGGCTTCTTCACGGAAGTGACAACTTGTTTGTCATCCTTCTTTAAGTTCCCTTTCTATCCCTTTGACCTTTTATTGAAACTAGTGGTCTTGTTAACCATCAACACTTGATGCTTTTCTTGATTTCTACCTTCGCCGATTTTAGCATCGTGAAGAGCTTGGGAATTGTTTTTGTTATCCCTTGCATATTATAGTTCATCATGAAGTTCTAGTAACTTGGTGATAGTGACTAGAGAACTTTGTCAATTACTATCTCATCTGGAAGATTAACTCCCACTTGATTCAAGCAATTGTAGTACCCAGACAATCTGAGAACATGCTCACTGGTTGAGCTATTGTCCTCCATCTTGTAGGCAAAGTACTATCAGAGGTCTCATACCTCTTGACATGGGCATGAGTATGAGATACAAATTTCAACTCTTGGAACATCTTATATTCTCCGTGGCATTCAAAACGTTTTTGAAGTCCCAGTTCTAAGCCGTAAAGCATGGTGCACTAAACTATCAAGTAGTCATCATACCGAGATTGTCAAACGTTCATAACGTCTGCATCTTCTCCTATAACAGGTCTGTCACCTAGCGGTGCATCAAGGACATAATTCTTCTGTGCAGCAATGAGGATAATCCTCAGATCACAGACCTAGTCCGTATCATTGCTACTCTCATTTTTCAACATAGTTTTTCTCTAGGAACATATCAAAAATAAACGGGGAGCTACATCGTGAGCTATTGATCTACAACATAGTTATGCAAATACTATCAAGACTAAGTTCATGATAAATTAAAGTTCAATTAATCAAATTACTTAAGAACTCCCACTTAAATAGACATCCCTCTGGTCATCTGAATGATCACGTGATCCAAATCAAATAAACCATGTCCGATCATCACGTGAGATGGAGTAGTCTTCAATGGTGAACATCACTATGTTGATCATATCTACTATATGATTCATGCTCGACCTTTCGGTCTCCAGTGTTCCGAGGCCATATCTGCATATGCTAGGCTCGTCAAGTTTAACCCAAGTATTCCACGTGTGCAAAACTGGCTTGCACCCGTTGTATGTGAACGTAGAGCTTATCACACCCGATCATCACGTGGCGTCTCGGGATGATGAACTGTCGCAACGATGCATACTCAGGGAGAACACTTATACCTTGAAATTTAGCGAGAGATCATCTTATAATGCTACCACCGAACTAAGAAAAATAAGATGCATAAAGGATAAACATCACATGGAATCAAAAATATGTGACATGATATGGCCATGATCATTTTGCGCCTTTGATCTCCATCTCCAAAGTACCGTCATGATCTCTATCATTACCGGCTTGACACCATGATCTCCATCATCTTGATCTCTATCAACGTGTCGTCACATGATCATCTCGCCAACTATTGCTCTTGCAACTATTGCTATCGCATAGCGATAAAATAAAGCAATTATTTGGCGCTTGCATCTTATGCAATAAAGAGACAACCATAAGGCTTCTGCCAGTTGTCGATAACTTCAACAAAACATGATCATCTCATACAACAACTTATATCTCATCACGTCTTGACCATATCACATCACAACATGCCCTGCAAAAACAAGTTAGATGTCCTCTAGTTTGTTGTTGCAAGTTTTACGTGGCTGCTACGGGCTGAGCAGGAACCGTTCTTACCAATGCATCAAAAACCACAACGCGGTATAGTGATTGCTTTTTGATCTTCAGAAAGAACCCTGTTCATTGAATCCAATTCAACTAAAGTTGGAGAAACAGACACCCACTAGCCACCTGTGTGCGAAGCACATCAGTAGAACCAGTCTCGCGTAAGCGTACACGTAATGTCGGCCTGAGCCGCTTCATCCAACAATACAGCCGAATCAAGAATCAACTAGTGATGGCAAGCAATATGTATATACCCACGCCCACAAATCCTTTGTGTTCTACTCGTGCATATAACATCTACGCATAAACCAGGCTCGGATGCCACTATTGGGGCACGTAGTAATTTCAAAAAATTTCCTACGCACACGCAAGATCATGGTTATGCATAGCAACGAGAGGGGAGATTTTCGTCCACGTACCCTCGTAGACCGTAAGCGGAAGTGTTATGAGAACACGGTTGATGTAGTCGTACGTCTTCATGATCCAACTGATCCAAGTACCGAACGTATGGCACCTCCGAGTTCAGCACACGTTCAGCTCGGTGACGTCCCACGAACTCTGATCCAGCAGAGTTTCGAGGGAGAGTTCCGTCAGCACGACGGCGTGATGACGGTGAGGATGATGATACCGATGCAGGGCTTCACCTAAGCACCGCTACGATATGACCGAGGTGGATTATGGTGGAGGGGGGCACCGCACATGGCTAAAAGATCAACTGATCAACTTGTGTCTTGGGGTGCCTACCCCCGTATATAAAGGAGCAAGGGGAGGCCAGCCGGCCTCTCTATGCGTGCCAAGGGGGGAGGAATCCTCCTCCTAGTAGGAGTAGGATTCCTCCTTTCCTAGTCCTACTAGGAGGGGGAAGGAAGGAGAGGGGGAGGAGAAGGAAAGAGGGGGCGCAGCCCCTCCCCTAGTCCAATTCGGACTAGGCCCATGGGGGTGCACGGCCAACTCTCGTGGCTTCTCCTCTTTCCCCTTAAAGCCCACTAAGGGAGTCCTAGATTAGGGGGTGTTCGGGTAGCCGGACTATACCTTCAGCCGGACTTCAGGACTATGAAGATACAAGATTGAAGACTTCATCCCGTGTCCGGATGGGACTTTCCTTGGCGTGGAAGGCAAGCTTGGCGATGCGGATATTCAAGATCTCCTACCATTGTAACCGACTTTGTGTAACCCTAACCCTCTCCGGTGTCTATAAACCGGAGGGTTTTAGTCCGTAGGACAACTTCATCATACAACAATCATACCATAGGCTAGCTTCTAGGGTTTAGCCTCCTTGATCTCGTGGTAGATCTACTCTTGTACTACCCATATCATCAATATTAATCGAGCAGGACGTAGGGTTTTACCTCCATCAAGAGGGCCCAAACCTGGGTAAAGCATTGTGTCCCTTGTCTCCTGTTACCATCCGCCTAGATGCACAGTTCGGGACCCCCTACCCAAGATCCGCCAGTTTTGACACCGACATTGGTGCTTTCATTGAGAGTTCCTCTGTGTCGTCGCTTCTAGGCCCGATGGCTCCTTCAATCATCAACAACGATGCAGTCTAGGGTGAGACTTTTCTCCCCGGACAGATCTTCGTCTTCGGCGGCTTCGCACTGCGGGCCAATTCTCTTGGCCACCTTGAGTAGATCGAAAGCTACGCCCCTGGCCATCGGGTCAGGTTTGGAAGCCTAAACTATACGGCTGACATCCGCGGGGACTTGATCTTCGACGGATTCGAGCCACAGCCAAGCGCGCCGCACTGTCTCAATGGGCATGATATAGCTCTGCCGCTGAACAGTGCCTTGGAGGCCGCACACGCATCGGTTCCGACCATTGATTCGGAGCCTACTGCGCCGATCGAGGATCAGCGGTTGGACGCTACCTCAGGGGCTGCGATCTCAGAGGCGATCGAGCCAAATTCCAGCCCCGCACTCCGCATGGCCCGTGACTCCGAGGAGCCGGATTCCTTTCCGAACTCCGAGCCCCCCGCGCCCCTGCCGATCGAATCCGATTGGGCACCGAGAATGGAGTTCACCGCCGCGGACATCTTTCAGCACTCGCCCTTCGGCGACATCCTGAATTCCCTAAAGTCTCTCTCTTTATCAGGAGAGCCCTGGCCGGACTACGGTCAGCAAAGTTGGGATACAGACAATGAAGAAATTCAAAACCCACCCGCCACCCACTTCGTAGCCACTGTCGACGACTTAACCAACTTGCTTGACTTCGACTCCGAAGACATCGACGGCATGGACGATGATGTAGGATTCGAACAAGAACCAGCACCTGTAGGGCGCTGGAAGGCCACCTCGTCATATGACATATATATGGTGGACACTCCAAAGGATGGAGATGGCGATGAAACAGCGGGGGACGATACCTCTAAGAAACAGCCCAAGCGCCGGTGTCAGCGGCGCCACTCTAAATCCCGCCAAAGCAAAAATGGTGATTCCGGCACGGGAGATAATACTACTCCGGATAGCGCCGAAGGACACCCCCTCTAGCAAGATTCAACACAGGAGGACAAAGAAGCTAGCCCTCACGAGAGGGCGGCGGACCAAGAGGTTGTGGACGATAATTATACGCCTCCCTTCGAAGACGAGGCAAGCCTCGACGACGACGAGTTCGTCGTGCCAGAGGATCTCGCCGAACAAGAGCGTTTAAATGCAGGCTTATGGCCACGGCAAGCAGCCTCAAGAAAAAGCAGCAACAGCTTAGAGCTGATCAAGATTTGCTAGCTGACAGATGGACTGAAGTCCTTACGGCCAAAGAGTATGAACTCGAACGCCCCTCCAAGAGTTACCCAAAGCGTAGGCTGCTACCCCGACTAGAGGAGGAAGCACCTACATCACCAGCGCATGACATGGCCGACCGGCCACCTTGTGGCCACGACAGAGAGGCCTCTCGGCCCTCCACTCAAGCCATGCCCCGGCGCCGCATTAAGCATACTAAGGCACGGGAAAATGCGCCCGACCTGCGCGACATACTGGAGGACAAGGCAAGGCAAACAAGATCGATCTACGGATCGCGCAGGCGCCCCACGGCACGTGGCGGTGATCGTCACTCCGGATGCAATGAATCCGGCCGAGCCGAACTCAACAGACAAAGCTCCTTCGAGCTGCGTCGTGATATAGCCCAATACAGAGGCTCCGCACACCCACTATGCTTCACAGATGAAGTAATGGATCATAAAATCCCTGAGGGCTTCAAACCCGTAAACATCGAATCGTACGATGGCACAACAGATCCTGCGGTATGGATCGAGGATTATCTCCTTCATATCCACATGGCCCGCGGTGATGATCTACACACCATCAAATACCTCCCACTCAAACTTAAGGGACCGGCTCGGCATTGGCTTAACATCTTGCCAGCAGACTCAATCGGTTCTTGGGAGGACCTGGAAGCCGCATTCCTTGACAACTTCCAGGGCACTTATGTGCAACCACCGGACGCCGATGACCTAAGCCACATAATTCAGCAGCCAGAGGAATCGGCCAGGAAATTCTGGACACGGTTCCTAACAAAGAAAAACCAGATAGTCGACTATCCGAACGCAGAGGCCTTAGTGGCCTTCAAGCATAATATCCGTGACGAGTGGCTGGCCCGGCAACTGGGACAGGAAAAGCCGAAATCTATGGCAGCCCTCACGACACTCATGACCCGCTTATGCGCGGGAGAAGACAGCTGACTAGCTCACAGCAACAACTTAACCAAGAAACCTGGTAATTCGAATACCAAGGACAAAAGTGACAGGTCACGTCGGAACAAACAAAAGCGCCGCGTTAACAGCGACAACAACGAGGATACGGCAGTTAATGCCGGATTCCGAGGCTACAAATCCGGTCAACGGAAAAAACCATTCAAAAGAAATACTCAGGGCCCGTCCAGTTTGGACTGAATACTCGACCGCTTGTGCCAGATACATGGCACCCCCAAAAAACCAGCCAATCACACCAACAGGGATTGTTGGGTGTTCAAGCAGGCAGGCAAGTTAAGAGCCGAAAACAAAGACAAGGGGCTGTATAGCGACAACGAGGAGGAGCCCAGGCCGCCGAACAACAATGGACAGAAGGGATTTCCCCCGCAAGTGCGGACGGTGAACATGATACACGCAAACCACATCCCAAGAGGGAGCGGAAGCGTGCGTTATGGGACGTATATGCGATAGAGCCAGTCGCCCCAAAGTTCAACCCATGGTCCTCCTGCCGGATCACCTTTGATCGAAGGGACCACCCCACTAGCATCCGTCACGGTGGCTTCGCCGCATTGGTTCTAGACCCAATTTTTGATGGATTCCATCTCACAAGAGTCCTCATGGACGGCGGCAGCAGCCTGAACCTGCTTTACCAGGATACAGTGCGAAAAATGGGCATAGATCCCTTGAGGATCAAGCCCACCAAAACGACCTTTAAAGGCGTCATACCAGGTGTAGAAGCCAATTGTACAGGCTCAGTCACACTGGAAGTGGTCTTCGGATCTCCGGATAACTTCCGAAGCGAGGAGTTAATCTTCGACATAGTCCCGTTCCGCAGTGGCTATCACGCACTGCTCGGGCGAACCGCATTCGCAAAATTCAACGCAGTACCGCACTATGCATACCTCAAGCTCAAGATGCCAGGCCCTAGAGGAGTAATCACGGTCAATGGGAACACCGAACGCTCCCTCCGAACGGAGGAGCACACGACAGCGCTTGCAGCAGAAGTACAAAGCAACCTCTCTAGGCAGTTCTCCAGTTCGGCCTTCAAAAAGCCGGGCACTATCAAGCACGCCCGGAGTACCCTACAACAAGACCGCCTGGCACGTTCCGAGCTAGCGTAGCAATGTGGCTCCAACACCAGCCCTCACGATATAGCAAAACCAGTGCTTCGTGTACATAACTACGCTCTTGAAATACCATGGGCACAGGGGAAGGGGCACTATCACGGCACGCCCGAAAAACAGCTTAAACCACACCAGGGGCTGCCTGATTCCTTTTTTTCTTTCTTCCTTACTCTCAGGACTCCATACTTCGGACGACCTGTTCGGCAATTCAACTGCCGCACAAACGATGCAAGATCCAGGAAAGCAGACAAGCCACGCCGCATTATGGAACTCCCAGGTGGTCTCTATTACGAGCAGTATAACTGTTTTTTAATACAATTCCGTGGCCTGCCCCTAGCCAGGACATGTTAAATAGTCCAATTTCTTTTGCTTATCGCACTATTTGTATCGTTCCGCTTTCATAGCAGCCTTTCTATAAACAATGC
This sequence comes from Triticum timopheevii, assembly GCA_963921465.1. Lineage (NCBI taxonomy): Eukaryota > Viridiplantae > Streptophyta > Magnoliopsida > Poales > Poaceae > Triticum > Triticum timopheevii. The sequence continues at coordinate 9,870,229 of OY997262.1, forward strand.
ATAGCTTTTTGTCTATTTTTTGCATTATCCTCTTTTTACATATATGTTTATTAATAAAATGTTGCATCCGTACACTGTGGTACGGCAAAAATACGCCAGGGGCTTCAGTACCCATCAATATGGCGTGAGAAGTCCGTACACTTTCACAAAGTGCGGCACCCCGAACTTATAGCACTATATGCATCGGCTCCGAATCATGATTTGGGTCAATAGTTGGGTTTGCCCGGCTCCTATGTTTTGGTGCCTTACGTTCCGCTATATCGGCTAAGGTAGCACTAGGAGAACTACTGCAATTGTGCCCCAGTTGAGCTGGGCTGAGCACCTCAGTAGAGAAAGCTAAAACTGACTGTCATGATGAGGCGAGAGATCGGTCGCTGTTCGAGAGGTTTTTCGAGTCCTTAAAGACTTATGCCGCTTCGAGCGAGGAACCGGCTTTGTCCGGCCAAGGCGTGGATAGCGCCCCGAACTCGGTCTTACGAATACTAGGGGCTTCACCGAAATTTAAAATTATAGAGTTCTATGGATAAGTGACAGTGTTCAAGCATTATAGTCCGATTGCCTTGTTCGTTGTGCTGAGCGCCTCCCTCGACGGACCCAATCATGGGAAAAAGAGCGCTCAGGTTTATCCCGAACACCCCAGCACTAGTTGCATGGGGGCAGAAGCCGACGACTGGCCATCTCTCAAATTTTTGATAAACGGCCACACAGAAAGTAATATTTTAAATTCAACAAGCATTGCTTTGCGCATATGAACAAGTTTTTAGCGCACAGGATAACACGAGCGAGTTCATTCAAAAATTACATCCTTGGTGCATTCATCCGCCATAAGGCGGGCACCAGCCAGAACATCCTTGTAATAGTTCTCGGGCTTGCGATGCTCCTTCCCCGGCGGCGGCCCATCCCTCACAAGCTTCTCACCGTCCAACTTACCCCAATGCACCTTTGCACGGGCAAGGGCCCTACGGGCACCTTCGATGCAGACGGAGCGCTTGATGACCTCGAGCCTTGGACAAGCCTCCACCAGCCGCCGCACCAGTCCGAAGTAGCTCCCAGGCAGGGCCTCTCCAGGCCACAGCCGAACTATGAAGCCCTTGAGGGCCTGTTCGTCCGCCTTGTGGAGCTCGACCAGCTGCTTCAGCTAGTCGCTCAAAGGCACAGGGTGTCCGGCCTCAGCGTACTGAGACCAGAACACCTTCTCCGTCGAGCTGCCTTCTTCGGCTCGGTAGAATGCGGCGGCATCGGATACGCTGCGGGGAAGATCTGCGAATGCCCCTGGAGAGCTCCGGATTCGGGTAAGTAACAAGTAGTTTACTTTTATATGTCTGCTTTGCATAGATAATGCCTTACCCACCGCTATCTTTTTCATTGCATCCAATTCCTGGAGGGCCGTCTAGGCTTCGGCCTTGGCAGATTTGGCAGTTTTAAGGGCCGCATCAAGCTCGGACGCTCACGTCCTCGAGTCGAGCTCCAAACTCTCATGTTTCTTCATGAGAGCCTGAAGCTCTTGCTGCACCTAGCCGACCTGCGCCTCAAATTTCTCCTGCTCGGTGCGCTCCGTGGCCGCTTTCTTCTCGGCCTCGGACAGCGCCTTCTTGAGGGTCGCCACCTCAGTTGTTGCCCCTACAAATAAGCAGTATACTCCTGTCATTTTTTGCAATTGCGTCTTCTTATAGGCATTTTTTCTATAAGGTATCTCTTACCTTCTTTCTCCTTGAGCTGCCGTTTGGCAAGGCCGAGCTCTTGCTCGGTCCGCTCGAGGCCCTGCTTCAGGGTACCCACCTCCGCAGTCAGTGCGGCAGTGGCCAGCAGCGAAGCCTGCATACGTATATTGACTCCTTTTTAGTTAGACTCCTGCGATATTTAATAGATCCACTATTCGGCTTTTCTTTCCGAACGCCAAAGAGAGCATCAGGGGCTACTATGCGGTAATATTTTTACATATTTTTTACTTACCTCGAAGCCTGTTAGAAGGCTAGCACAAGCTTCAGTCGGTCCGCTTTTGGTGGACTGAACCTTCTAGACCACCGTACTCATGATGGTACGGTGCTCCTCGTCGATGGAGGCGCCCTTAAGCACCTCCAGCAGATTGTCCGGCGCCTCCGGTTGGACGAAAGACGCCGGCTCAATAGGCTTGCTCCTCTTGGCAGGAGTTCGCCTGCCACGGTCTGGAACCGTTGACGATTCCGGCGCGGTGTCCGGCTTAAAGCCGGACTTGGAGCCCTGGGGGGTCTTGTCCCCTTTACTCCTGGAGTCCGGGAAGTCGCCTCGCGCCTCCTCTTGGACCACCTCATCTTGCCCCGGAGCTTGTCGCGATGCCACTTCTGCGTCATCCGCGGCACAGGGGGAGGCAGCGGGCGGAACCGAATTCACGTCCGGTGAATCCAGGGAGCCGCTCGACGACTCGTCGAGCCCGTCCTTGGGTGGGCTGCACGGTTATATTCGACATTAGGGAAAGCTGTGCAACAAAAGGAATATCATGAGTTACTCTGGTATTCGAACACTTACGGTTTCGTCGGACGCTTGGCCCTGTCCGGCCACTCCTCTTCATCCTCGTCGCCGTCAGGGGCGTAGTCTGGTGGAGGGGTTTTCCTCTTCTTGGACCCTTCGGCCTCCCCTACTGGGGCGGCCTTCCTCTTCTTTCCTCCCCCCGCTGGAGGGGGAGAGGTTTCTTCTTCGTCCTCCTCATCTTCACGGGAGGAGTGCATCTCGGACTCGTCGGACGACGAGTCCGACACCACCATATTCCGGGAACTCTTTCGAGTCCCCGTGGCCTTCTTCTTCTTGGCCTTCTTCTCCGGCACCACATAAGGTGCCGGAACTAGCAACTTCATTAGGAGAGCAGGGGCTGGGTCTTCGGGCAAGGGAGCAGGACAGTTAATCAGTCCAGACTGCGCCTGCCAATCCTGTCATAGGTAAGGGAGTTTAGATCCCGCATAGAGTCAAACTATGAAAAAAACTTAACATCCTGTAAGAGATGGAAATATCTCACCTCGCGAGCAGGACGCTGCGAGCTGAATCCGCGGTCTTCGGAGGCGGATGTGGGAGCCTCGGCGCCTTTGGTTAGCCCCTTCCAGACATCTTCGTACGTCGTGTCGAAGAGCTTGCTCAGAGTTCGGTGCTGCGCCGGGTTGAACTCCCACAAATTGAAGTCCCGTTCTTGACACGGAAGGATCCGGCGGACGAGCATGACCTGGACTACGTTGACAAGCTTGAGCTGCTTGTTCACCAGGGACTGGATGCATTTTTGCTGTTCGGCCACCTCTTCTTCGTCGCCCCACAACAAGCCCGTCTCCTTCCAGGACGTGAGCCGCGTAGGGGGTCCGGATCGGAATTCAGGGGCTGCGATCCACTTCGGATCGCGTGGCTCGGTGATGTAAAACCACCCTGACTGCCACCACTTCAAGGTCTCCACAAAGGAGCCCTCGAGCCATAGGATGTTGGCTATTTTGCCCGCCATGGCACCTTCGCACTCCGCCTGGTTACCGCGCACCACCTTTGGCTTGACGTTGAAGGTCTTGAGCCAGAGGCCGAAATGGGGGCGGATGCAGAGGAAGGCCTCGCACACGACGATAAACGCTGAGATATTAAGGATAAAGTTCGGGGCCAGATCATGGAAATCTAGGCCATAGTAGAACATGAGTCCGCGGACAAATGGGTGGAGAGGAAAACCCAGTCCACGGAGGAAGTGGGGAAGAAATACTACCCTCTCATGGGGCCTTGGGGTGGGGAGAAGCTGCCCCTCCTCAGGAAGCCGGTGCGTGATGTCTTTGGACAAGTATCCGGCCTTTCTTAGCTTTTTGACATGGCCCTCCGTGATGGAGGAGACCATCCGCTTGCCTCCCGCTCCAGACATTGTTGGAGAAGGTCGAGGTAGGAAGTGCGGGCTTGGGCGCTGGAGCTCGGGTGCGCAGAAGATGGATAGGCAAAGGAGGAAGAAGGCGTAGGTAAAAAGGTGGATCCTTATCCCCTTATATGGGCGGACGCGACTATGCATCCCAACCTGCCTAGTAAAACTCCTTGCCTCCCAAGCGCCGTGATAAGTGGTGCGGTTGGGTTACCCACGTCCGTATTGGTGAGGATCCCGTAAATAAAGGGGACACGATCTCTGCTTTCACAAGATGTGCCAAGGAAACCGCCTCGCAAAACACGTTGAGGTGGAAAGGTGAAAACGATTCGAATAAAGGCTTGGCCGTAGTGTGATGTCACGCTGTGGAGTACGTCAGCAGATTAGATTTGTGTTAATATTATTCTCTCTGTGGCAATACGTGGAAACTTATTTTGTAGAGCCGGACACTACTCTTGGTGTTTACAAACTTTTATGAAGAATTTGGAGGAGGAACCCGCCTTGCAATGCCGAAGACAATCTGCGCGCCAGACTTGTCGTCATTGAAGCCTAGTTCAGGGGCTACTGCGGGAGTCCTGGATTAGGGGGTGCTCGAGTAGCCGGACTATACCTTCAGCCGGACTCCAGGACTATGAAGATACAAGATTGAAGACTTTGTCCCGTGTCCGGATGGGACTTTCCTTGGCGTGGAAGGCAAGCTTGGCGATGCGGATATTCAAGATCTCCTACCATTGTAACCGACTTTGTGTAACCCTAACCCCTCCGGTGTCTATATACCGGAGGGTTTTAGTCCGTAGGACAACTTCATCATACAACAATCATACCATAGGCTAGCTTCTAGGGTTTAGCCTCCTTGATCTCGTGGTAGATCTACTCTTGTACTACCCATATCATCAATATTAATCGAGCAGGACGTAGGGTTTTACCTCCATCAAGAGGGCCCGAACCTGGGTAAAACATTGTGTCCCTTGTCTCCTGTTACCATCCACCTAGACGCACAGTTCGGGACCCCTTACCCGAGATCCACCGGTTTTGACACCGACACCCACTAAGGCCCATATGTACTCCCGTATTCCCGTAACTCCCCCGGTCCTCCGAAAATACCCGGATCACTTGGAACCTTTTCGATTTCTGAATATAGCTATCAATAAATCAATCTTTATGGTTCAGTCATTTCGAGACTCCTCGTCATGTCCCTGATCTCATCCGGGACTCCGAACAACAATCGACACATCAAAACACATAAATCATAATACCGATCGTCACCGAACGTTAAGCGTGCGGACCCTACGGGTTTGAGAACTATGTAGACATGACCGAGACTCATCTCCGGTTAATAACCAATAGCGGAACCTGGATGCTCATATTGGTTCCTACATATTCTACGAAGATCTTTATTGGTCAAACCGCATAACAACATATGTTGTTCCCTTTGTCATCGGTATGTTACTTGCCCGAGATTCGATCGTCGGTATCTCAATACCTAGTTCAATCTCGTTACCGGCAAGTCTCTTTACTCGTTCCGTAATACTACATCCCATAACTAAATCATTAGTTATATTGCTTGCAAGGCTTATAGTGATGTGCATTAGAGAGAGGGCCCAGAGATACCTCTCTGACAATCGGAGTGATAAATCCTAATCTCGATCTATGCCAACTCAACAAGTACCATCGGAGACACCTGTAGAGCACATTTATAATCACCTAGTTATGTTGTGAAGTTTGGTTGTACACAAAGTGTCCTCCGGTATTCGGGAGTTGCATGATCTCATAGTCATAGGAACATGTATGGTTATGGAGAAAGAAATGGCAACAAACTAAACGATCATCGTGCTAAGCTAACGGATGGGTCAAGTCAATCACATAATTCTCTAATGATGTGATCCCGTTAATCAAGTGACAACTCATGTCTATGGTTAGGAAACATAACCATCATTGATTCAACGAGCTAGTCAAGTAGAGGCAAACTAGTGACACTCTGTTTGTCTATGTATTCACACATGTACTAACACTACTGGAATCAGCTTCTTTGTCATCTGCCCATTCTTTGCCGTCCGCTTGCTGACGACAAAGAAGGTCTTTGCCGTCAGCCACAAGAAAATGGATGGCAAAGATGTGGCTGATGGCAAACGAAGTCTTTGCCATCCGCCCGTTCTTTGCCATCAGCCCGTTCTTTGCCATCCGCTGGCTGACGGCAAAGAATCTTTGCCGTCCACTAGCAGACGGCAAAGAGGTGGGTGGGTCCTGTTATTGTTCAACCAACTCAAGCCCACCGGCCCCACCTCTTTGCCATCCGCAAGCAGACGACCAAGAATCTTTGCTGCCGACCGTTGGCGGATGACAAAGAGGCGGGTACGTTAACGGTCGTCCCGCCCCCTCTTCTTCCCACTCTCTCATTCGTCCCCACCCACACCCGTGCCGCCGCCGACCCCGTCTGCCCCGCACCCCTCCCCTGCGCCCCCCGCCCTCTCCCCTCCGTCGCCATCCCCCACCCACACCGGCCCGCACCGTTGCCGCTGACCCCGTCCGGCGTAGCCGGCCGCCCCGCCGTCCCGAACCCCGCCCCGTCCCGCCATGGTCGTCCCTGCCCCGTCGCCGTCCCCTCCCCGTCCCGCCGCGGCCGTCCGGCCTCCCCCTCCACCGGGTCGCCGCCTCCTCCAGTAGCCCCCACAGCCGTCCGGCCTCCCCCTCCACCAGGTGAGCTCCTCCCCTTTTTTTTGTTTAATTAGTTTCTTTTTGTTTCTTTTAGTTTAGTTTCTGTTTTAGTTTTAGTTATAGTTTAGTTTTAGTTTTAGTTTTAGTTTAGTTTATTTTATTTTAGATTAGTTTTAGTTTTAGTTTAGTTTATTTTAGGTTAGTTTTAGTTTTAGTTTAGTTTATTTTAGATTAGTTTTAGTTTAGTTTTAGAAGAAGAAGTAGAAGGAGGAGGGAGGAACATGAGGAGGGAGAAGAAGAAAGAAGAAAAGAAGAAGAAGAAGAGGAAAATGGAGAAGAAGAATAAGAAGAAGAGGAGGAGGAGGAGAAAGAAGGAGAAGAAGAAGAAGAAGAAGAAGAAGAAGAAGAAAGAGGAGAGGAGGAGAAGAATAAGAAGAAGAAAGAGGAGAGGAGGAGAAGAAGAAGAAGAAAAAGGAAAAAAGAGACCCCGACCCCCGACACCCGATCGACACCCCGACACCTCGGCAGGACACCCCGACCCCGACCCTCGACACCCTGACACCACACCCCGACCCCGACCCCGACCCCAACCATCCGACACCCTGACACCACACCCTGACCGCGGTCGACCCCGACCCCAAGCCCGACACCCTGACACCCCGACCCCGACACGACACCCTACCCCGACACCTTGACACCACACCCCGACCCCGACCCCGACCACCGACACCCCAACACCTGACACCCCGACCACCGACACCCTGACACCACACCCACCCTCACCCCCGACCCCCGACACCCTGACACCACACCCCGACGCCGACCCTGACACCCCGACACCCTGACACCACACCTCGACCCCATATATATTTGTGTTGATCGGGTGTATTTTTATTATGGTCATTGACACAATTAAATTATATACATATTATTATGTTCATGTCAGGTATCCAAATTTTTTATGTTGTACTAATTTCGTTTACCTTTTGTCATTGCAGGTGTTGACAGGATGGTGGGCAAGGGTCCAGAGCGCCCCGATCCTCCTGCGAGCGCTACTGGGAGGGGTGGTTCCATTATTCCAGCCCAACCCATCCGGAGAGCGCTGCTAGACAGTATGCAGTCAACTGCGGTGGGCGCTTCTTTTTTGGCTGGGAGAGGTCGGGGGAGGACGAAGAAGCCTGCTAGAGGTGGACGTGGCAGCGGGAGAGGTAGGAAGGCTATTACGCCTTCCTCGCCGCCACCCTCAGCTGATTCACCGACCACAGGAGTGCTCCGTCTGACGTGGACCCTTCTCAGACTCCGGTCCATGAGCCTCCGGTCACTGATCCTTCCCCCGACCAGACTCGGGTCACCGATCCTTCGCCCCACGTGAGTCCGGTCCCAGAGTCTTTGTCTCAGAAGACTCCTGTCATGGGGTCTTCGTCCCAGAAGACTCCGGTCACGGGGTCTTCGTCCCAGAAGACTCCAGTCATGGGGTCTTCGGCCTATGAGACTCCGGAGGCTAGTGGCTCGGAGGATGGTAGCGAGGACACCTTTTCAGATGATAGCTACAGCGACGCCGAGCTGGTTGAGAAGGGCAAGAAGGTCTACAAGCATGGCACTACAAAGCTCCCGCCCGTGCCGACGACCCCCGACCAGAGGTGGTTGATTGCGCCTAAAGGGTTGAAGTAAGTGAATTTACTATTTTTTAACCTTTTGCCTTCATGTTCCTTCAAATTAATATCTAATGCGTTGGCCTTGTCATACTGCAGGGGCTGGGTACGCCCCCGTGGTTCCTGTAGGCCCAACCAGGTCCTTGGTGTGCTTTGCCGGCAGCACTTCCCTGGGTGGGTCACGTTGCCTGGTGAGGATCAGGTTCCACAGCTAGCACTGACCTGGGAGCTGTACTCGGTTGCCCCGGCCCTGACGGAGGAGAGGGTCGACGGTGTCTCGTGGCGAGACGGTGGCCGACATTGTGTTTCGTCGGTTTTGGGTAATTTATCCTTTATGGAATTAAAAATCAACACTACCAAGTGATTGTACTAATTAGTGTTGTCTTGTTTGATTGCAGACCTTCTACAGGGTTTCAGAGGGAGAGCAGGAGGCCGCATGTATGGTTGTCTAAAACGAGTGCAAGCACCTACTTTAGAACTTATGGCATGAGGCTCGGGTGCAGGCCGTTCAAGACTACTACGCCTCGAAGGGTATTAAGAGGGGCAAGCAGAAGTGTCGCGGCAAGTTTCTGAGTAAGGAGAAGTACATGCATATAATTACCTATTCTTAAGGCCTTGAACTTAATTTTCTTGATTTGATTCATAGGCGTAGCGCTGAAATTTCTCTTAACTCACTTAGGTGCCCCCGAGATGGTGTGTGGATAAGATGGACTGTTGGGAGGCGTTGGTGGATGCGTGGTGCTCTGCCCAATAGAAAGTCGAACACCAAAGGGCCAAGGATAAGCACGACCAAATGGAAGGTGTGCCACACCATCAAGGGAGCTCCAACATGTTTGAGTACGGGGATAACTGGGTATGTAGTTTACTACATGATTCATGCAATTCATTCTTCATGCTAGATAGTTCATTTATGACATATTTAGCTCTAAAATGACGTAATAACCTTAGATAGCTCTATAAAATGACTTAATATTCTTTAGTCAGTTGAAAAATGGCATAACTACCTTTGATAGCTCAATAATGACCTAAACTAATGTTAGCTAGTTAACTCCAAAAAGACCTATTTACATAGCATTATCATTCTTCATGCTAGCTTGAGCCCTTAACTAATATTTTGTTCCACTCTCTCAGGCACACCACCACAAGAAGCCCGTGCCAAGTCTGTTCGACCTCTATGGCATGGCCCATATGGCCCCGTACAAGAAGGCCAATCCATTCACGGAGTCTGACCTAGATGATCCAGAGAGCTTCACCAACAAGACCTCCCACCACAAGCTTGTGAGGTACAGAGACGAGGGGAATGCGAGGAAAGGGGAGGACTTTAACCTGAGCCAGGATCCTTTTGATACAGAGATGGTGATGATATCTGGTGGCAGGAGGTCCCATGGCTCTCAAGCCATTGGTGATGGACTGATACGTTGTCCTAAGCCTCTCCCGCAGATCAAGGAGCGCCTGAGTAGCTCTGATCCTGAGATAACGCCTCGTGCACGGCCCGCGGAGATCGCCATGGTGGTTAGTTATACAGACTCTCTCACCTTTCCTCCATTACATTGTGTGTGCTCCCGTCGATGATTACAGTGCTAATGAGGAGTGGTGTGTTGCAGGCTATTGTTGAGAAAGAGAGATTGAAGACGAAGGAGCTTGTGGAGGAGGCAAAAAAGGAGATGGAGGAGAAGACGGCTAAGCTGTTGGAGTAGAAGAGGAACCAGAACGACATCGCTAACCGGGCCCTATACGAGCTCATCGTGGTACGTTTCTCGTGCATATTAGCCCAATCATGCACGTAATGTTCGCATTACTATCTAATATGACTGACTCGTGAGAACCAAATGTGCAGACCATGTGCGAGAAAAACGGTCAGGCCCCTCCGCCGATGCCCCAGATTGCTCCGGCGAACACGGTGAGTTTGATTTGAATGGTCGTTGCTTACTACCATTCACATTTCAGTTTGCGAACTTGCTAACGAGACATTATTGGAAATGATCTTTGGTGTAGCATGTCTCCCGACAAGCATCGACCACTCCTTCTACCAGTGCCGGAACCCCGACCAGTCCTTCACCTCCGTCTGGCACTGGCGCAGCCCCGACCATTCCTACACCTCCGTCATAACGGTATTTTTCTTCTTATTTAGCATGTTTAGTCCATTTATGACATAATTTAGCCTATTTAGTCCACAAATGACATAATAAGATGAAGGAAAGAAGGAATAGGAAGAAAAGAAGAAGAAGAAGAAGAAGAAGAAGAAGAAGAAGAAGAAGAAGAAGAAGAAGGAGAAGAAGAAGACTAGAAGAAGAAGAATATTAGAATAAGAAGATCTTCTTCTTCTTCTAGTCTTCTTCCCTTAGTTTTCTTCTTCTTCTCCAAAATGAAGTTAGCTCTAAGTTATATCAAAAATGGCATAATATGCTTAATTCATTCAAAATGGCACAATTAGCTAGGTTAGCTCCATTTTACCAAGTATGCTTACTTCTTCTTCTTCTTCTGATTCTAGTCTTCTTCTTCTAACTTTCTTGTTTCCCATTTTGCAGATTTAATTCACTATATGGAAGCTTGCATGGGTGGAGTGCTTGTTTCCATTTTCTTTTTCTCGTTCGTATCGATAAAAAATCTGGAACTTTGTTGTATGGATGGATGCATGGAACAATGTGTTGGATGAACATTGTGATGTTACTGTAATATGTATGGATGGAACTCTGTTTCTTATTATGTATGTATGTTGTCATGGATGGAGCTATGTGTTGGATACATCATATGTCTGCTGTGCATGTGAATATATATATATATATGTATATCTGTGTGTGAATTCCTGTGAAATTAAATGGATACAAATAAAAATAGGGGGTATGTAGCCTCTTTGCTGTCTGCTAGCGGACGGCAAAGAGGACACGTGGCAGCTACCTGTAAAACCTGGGAAACACTGGCTGCCTATTTGGTCACTTTGCCGTCTGCTGGCAGACGGCAAAGATTCAAATCACTTTGCCGTCTGCTGGCAGAAGGCATAACTGGCCACGTGGCAGCTCCCCAGTACTGCCTAGCTGAGCTCTTTGCCGTCTGTCAGCGGACGCCAAAGAGCCAAAGCTCTTTGCCGTCCGGTGACAAACGACAAAGAGCGCCGTTAACCCCCTAATGTCACTCACGCCACCGCACTGTCGTGCGTTGTCGTTGCCGTCTGCTGGCCTCGGATGGCAGACGGCAAAATCCTTTGCCGTACGTTTCCAGGAAGCGGACGGCAAAGAAGGCCTTTGCTGGCAGGTGTTCAGATGGACAGTTTGCCGTCTGCTGGCGGACGACAAAGACGTTTGCCGTTCGAGATCCATGCCTTTGCCGTCCGCTTGATTCCAGTAGTGTAAGTTTCCGGTTAATACAATTCTAGCATGAATAATAAACATTTATCATGATATAAGGAAATATAAATAACAACTTTATTATTGCCTCTAGGGCATATTACCTTCACATATAGCTTCAGGATATGAATGTGATTATCCGAGGATCCATGTTGCTTAAATTCTTTCATTTATGATGGTTGTACCCTTGATTTGGTCCTTCAATTTGTCTGTTACATTACATAACTAGTCTGTCTCCTTTGAGAAGCGCACCTCCTCTCTGTGCTCTCCACCAAGCAGCGCTGCTTTGACTATGTTGTCTGCCCTTGGTAGCACCTCGTCTACATCCTCACCCTGAAGCAGTGTTGCCTTACCTCTAATTCTTCACCCGAGCAGCGCCGCCTACGTCCTCTGCTTCATCACCTGAGCAGCCCCGCCTCCTCTCCTTCTAAATCGACGGTGAGATTTCTTCGCTATTTCTATCATTCATCCCTAGTAATCATGTAATGGGCACTGTTCTGGTGTTAAATTTTTGTGGTTAGCTTCAATATCTTAATTCTCTTCATGTTCACTTGATTAATTCAGTGCATGTTAAACTATTTTTATGTGTGTTCCTGTTATAAGTACTACATTGGAATACGTTATTTGCCAAAATGTAGAGCATGTAGACAATTTTTTGTAAAACGAGAAATCTATGTGCTTCTCCAATGATTTTTTGCCGAATGGTACATCTTGAATACTGTATCAGATTATAGATGACACTGAAGGAAATATGCCCTAGATGCAATAATAAAGTTATTATTTATTTCCTTATATCATGATAAATGTTTATTATTCATGCTAGAATTGTATTAACCGGAAACATAATACATGTGTGAATACATAGACAAACAGAGTGTCACTAGTATGCCTCTACTTGACTAGCTCGTTGATCGAAGATGGTTATGTTTCCTAACCATAGACATGAGTTTTCATTTGATTAATGAGATCACATCATTAGGAGAATGATGTGATTGACTTGACCCATTCTGTTAGCTTAGCACTTGATCGTTTAGTTTGTTGCTATTGCTTTCTTCATAACTTATACTTGTTCCTATGACTATGAGATTATGCAACTCCCGTTTACCAGAGGAACACTTTGTGTGCTACCAAATGTCACAACGTAACTGGGTGATTATAAAGGTGCTCTATAGGTGTCTCCGAAGGTATTTGTTGGGTTGCCATATTTCGAGATTAGGATTTGTCACTCCGATTGTCGGAGAGGTATCTCTGGGCCCTCTCGGTAATGCACATCACTCAAGCCTTGCAAGCATTGCAACTAATAAGTTAGTTGCGGGATGATGTATTACGAAACGAGTAAAGAGACTTGCCGGTAATGAGATTGAACTAGGTATTGAGATACCGACGATCGAATCTCGGGCAAGTAACATACCGATGACAAAGGGAACAACGTATGTTGTTGTGCGTTCTAACTGATAAAGATCTTCGTAGAATATGTAGGAGCCAATATGAGCATCCAGGTTCTGCTATTGGTTATTGACCGGAGACGTGTCTCGGTCATGTCTACATAGTTCTCGAACCCGTAGGGTCTGCACGCTTAAAGTTCGGTGACGATTGTAATTAGGGTTTTTGTGTTTTGATGTACCGAATTTTGTTCGAAGTCTCGGATGTGATCACGGCCATGACGAGGAGTCTCGAAATGGTTGAGACATAAAGATTGATATATTGGAAGCCTATATTTGGATATCGGAAACATTCCGGGTGAAATCGGGATTTTACCGGAGTACCGGGGGGTTACCGGAACCCCCCCAGGGATTAATGGGCCTACATGGGCCCTAAGGGAGAAGAGGAGGGCCAACCAGGGCAGGCCACGTGTCCCCTCCCCCCTAGTCCGAATAGGACAAGGAAGGGGGGGCGCCCCCCTTCCCTCTTCCCCCTTCCCCTTTCCTTCTCCAACAAGGCAAGAGGGGGGAGTCCTACTCCCGGTGGGAGTAGGACTCCTCCAGGCGCACCCCTAGGGGCCGGCCGCACCTCCCCCTCTCCCTCCTTTATATACGGGGGCAAGGGGGAACCCCATGACACACAAGTTGATCTTCGTGATCGTTCCTTAGCCGTGTGCGGTGCCCCCTTCCACCATATTCCACCTCGGTCATATCGTAGTGGTGCTTAGGCGAAGCCCTGCGTCGGTAGAACATCATCACCGCCATCACGCCGTCATGCTGACGAAACTCTCCCTCAACACTCGGCTGGATCGGAGCTCGAGGGACGTCACCGAGTTGAACGTGTGCAGAACTCGGAGGTGTCGTACGTTCGATACTAGGATCGATCGGATCAGGAAGATGTACGACTACTTCCTCTATGTTGTGTCAACGCTTCCGTTGCCGGTCTATGAGGGTACGTAGACAACACTCTCCCCTCTCGTTGCTATGCATCACCATGATCTTGCGTATGCGTAGGATTTTTTTTGAAATTACTACGTTCCCCAACAGACACTGTTGTCCATACTCTGTTTAGATGATGCCAGGCTCATTGTTTGCTTTATGACAAGTTCTATCTTAGGTCATTCCCTCAGGAAGTCCTTTATTTGACCTTAATCCTTTCAGTAAATCATCCTTGTATGCATCTAAATTTGTACATATTGAAAGAAATTAAGTGTACATTGTAAAATTATGTGAATTTGTATTCAGGCTGAAATAGCGCAGCCTGCTGTTTGTATCGGTGTTTCTCTTTTCCTCATAACTGGTTCGTAATTTAAAATTTCAAGTTTGGTTCGTAATGACTTGTCTTTCAAAAAAATGAGCACACAATCCAGTGAGCATCCAGTTTCTTGTTCGTTAAATGCACAACATATAAAAGACTAAACAATGACTTATCTATGGACTGAAGTTGCATGATTCTGATTCTAAGCTGAGAGAGCAGGCAGAGAACAGGGCTCTTCTAATAGTGTGTATTCAACGGGTCAAACGCAGGCAAGCTACCAAAGAGAAGGAGCAAGATGCCAAGGTCCATGCGAGCACACGGGAGTGAGTGACCAGGAACCAAAAGATGCCGACAGTCTTGAGTACTCAGATCAGCAAACCCGTCTTGGTATTTCCATCACTGAAACAAGGTACCATATGGATTTGCCCTCTCTTCTAGTAGATAATCTAGACTGCTTTCATTTTTCGTGAGCTTTTGTGCTGATGTGTGATCCATAATTTGGACGCATATCAATTGTTTGACCCATGTGCTACAAGGATCTGGTGTAGTTTGTTTAATCAATGCAATACCAGTTTACATGTACTTCTGAATTTTTCATCGGCTGTACTTGCATACTGGAATGAAGGTGCTAAAGTTTACAACTCATACAGTTTATTTCTTTATTTTTGTAAGTTGTGCCTTTTGGATTGTGGAAGTTGTCAATTGTTACAATTAGAATCGAAGTAATGCTACTTTTACCCCCTCCGTGAAAAACTGCTACTTGTACTGAATTTATGGGGCATTATACTCTGTATAGATAAGTGTAGTATGCAGTCAACAGCGGTGGGCGCTTCTTTTTTGGCTGGGAGAGGTCGGGGGAGGACGAAGAAGCCTGCTAGAGGTGGACGTGGCAGCAGGAGAGGTAGGAAGGCTATTACGCCTTCCTCGCCGCCACCCTCAGCTGATTCACCGACCACAGGAGTGCTCCGTCTGACGTGGACCCGTCTCAGACTCCGGTCCATGAGCCTCCGGTCACTGATCCTTCCCCCGACCAGACTCGGGTCACCGATCCTTCGCCCCACGTGAGTCCGGTCCCAGAGTCTTTGTCTCAGAAGACTCCTGTCATGGGGTCTTCGTCCCAGAAGACTCCGGTCACGGGGTCTTCGTCCCAGAAGACTCCGGTCATGGGGTCTTCGGCCCATGAGACTCCGGAGGCTAGTGGCTCGGAGGATGGTAGCAAGGACACCTTTTCAGATGATAGCTACAACGACGACGAGCTGGTTGAGAAGGGCAAGAAGGTCTACAAGCGTGGCACTACAAACTCCCGCCCGTGCCGACGACCCCCGACCAGAGGTGGTTGATTGCGCCTAAAGGGTTGAAGTAAGTGAATTTACTATTTTTTAACCTTTTGCCTTCATGTTCCTTCAAATTAATATCTAATGCGTTAGCCTTGTCATACTGCAGGGGCAGGGTACGCCCCCGTGGTTCCCGTAGGCCCAACCAGGTCCTTGGTGTGCTTTGCCGACATCACTTCCTGGGTGGGTCACGTTGCCTGGTGAGGATCAGGTTCCACAGCTAGCACTGACCTGGGAGCTGTACTCGGTTACCCCGGCCCTGACGGAGGAGAGGGTCGACGGTGTCTCGTGGCGAGACGGTGGCCGACATTGTGTCCATCGGTTTTGGGTAATTTATCCTTTACGGAATTAAAAATCAACACTACCTAGTGATTGTACTAATTAGGGTTGTCTTGTTTGATTACAGACCTTCTACAGGGTTTCAGAGGGAGAGCAGGAGGCCGCATGTATGGTTGTCTAAAACGAGTGCAAGCACCTACTTCAGAACTTAAGGCACGAGGCTCAGGTGCAGGCCGTTCAAGACTACTACGCCTCGAAGGGTATTAAGAGGGGCAAGCAGAAGTGTCGCGGCAAGTTTCTGAGTAAGGAGAAGTACATGCATATAATTACCTATTCTTAAGGCCTTGAACTTAGTTTTCTTGATTTGATTCATAGGCGTAGCGCTGAAATTTCTCTTAACTCACTTAGGTGCCCCTGAGATGGTGTGTGGGTAAGATGGACTGTTGGGAGGCGTTGGTGGATGCGTGGTGCTCTGCCCAATAGAAAGTCGAACACCAAAGGGCCAAGGATAAGCACGACCAAATGGAAGGTGTGCCACACCATCAAGGGAGCTCCAACATGTTTGAGTACGGGGATAACTGGGTATGTGGTTTACTACATGATTCATGCAATTCATTCTTCATGCTAGATAGTTCATTTATGACATATTTAGCTCTAAAATGACATAATAACCTTAGATAGCTCTATAAAATGACTTAATATTCTTTAGTCAGTTGAAAAATGGCATAACTACCTTTGATAGCTCAATAATGACCTAAACTAATGTTAGCTAGTTAACTCCAAAAAGACCTATTTACATAGCATTATCATTCTTCATGCTAGCTTGAGCCCTTAACTAATATTTTGTTCCACTCTCTCAGGTGCACCACCACAAGAAGCCCGTGCCAAGTCTGTTCGACCTCTATGGCAAGGCCCATATGGCCCGGTACAAGAAGGCCAATCCATTCACGGAGTCTGACCTAGATGATCCAGAGAGCTTCACCAACAAGACCTCCCACCACAAGCTTGTGAGGTACAGAGACGAGGGGAATGCGAGGAAAGGGGAGGACTTTAACCCGAGCCAGGATCCTTTTGATACAGAGATGGTGATGATATCTGGTGGCGGGAGGTCCCATGGCTCTCAAGCCATTGGTGATGGACTGATATGTTGTCCTAAGCCTCTCCCGCAGATCAAGAAGCGCCTGAGTAGCTCTGATCCTGAGATAATGCCTCGTGCACGGCCCGCGGAGATCGCCATGGTGGTTAGTTATACAGACTCTCTCACCTTTCCTCCATTACATTGTGTGTGCGCCCGTCGATGATTACAGTGCTAATGAGGAGTGGTGTGTTGCAGGCTATTGTTGAGAAAGAGAGATTGAAGACGAAGGAGCTTGTGGAGGAGGCAAAAAAGGAGATGGAGGAGAAGACGGCTAAGCTGTTGGAGGAGGAGAGGAACCGGAATGACATCGCTAACCGGGCCCTATACGAGCTCATCGTGGTACGTTTCTCGTGCATATTAGCTCAATCATGCACGTAATGTTCGCATTACTATCTAATATGACTGACTCGTGAGAACCAAATGTGCAGACCATGTGCGAGAAAAACGGTCAGGCCCCTCCGCCGATGCCCCAGATTGCTCCGGCGAACACGGTGAGTTTGATTTGAATGGTCGTTGCTTACTACCATTCACATTTCAGTTTGCGAACTTGCTAACGAGACATTATTGGAAATGATCTTTGGTGCAGCATGGCTCCCGACAAGCATCGACCACTCCTTCTACCAGTGCCGGAACCCCGACCGGTCCTTCACCTCCATCTTGCACTGGCGCAGCCCCGACCATTCCTACACCTCCGTCATAACGGTATTTTTCTTCTTATTTAGCGTGTTTAGTCCATTTATGACATAATTTAGCCTATTTAGTCCACAAATGACATAATAAGATGAAGGAAAGAAGGAATAGGAAGATTAGAAGAAGAAGAAGAAGAAGAAGGAGAAGAAGAAGACTAGAAGAAGAAGAATATTAGAATAAGAAGATCTTCTTCTTCTTCTAGTCTTCTTCCCTTAGTTTTCTTCTTCTTCTCCAAAATGAAGTTAGCTCTAAGTTATATAAAAAATGGCATAATATGCTTAATTCACTCAAAATGGCACAATTAGCTAGGTTAGCTCCATTTTACCAAGTATGCTTACTTCTTCTTCTTCTTCTTCTGATTCTAGTCTTCTTCTTCTAACTTTCATGTTTCCCATTTTGCAGATTTAATTCACTATATGGAAGCTTGCATGGGTGGAGTGCTTGTTTCCCTTTTCTTTTTCTCGTTCGTATCGATAAAAAATGTGGAACTTTGTTATATGGATGGATGCATGGAACAATGTGTTGGATGAACATTGTGATGTTACTGTAATATGTATGGATGGAACTCTGTTTCTTATTATGTATGTATGTTGTCATGGATGGAGCTATGTGTTGGATACATCATATGTCTGCTGTGCATGTGAATATATATATATATATATATATATATATATATATATATATATGTATATATGTGTGTGAATTCCTGTGAAATTAAATGGATACAAATAAAAATAGGGGGTATGTAGCCTCTTTGCTGTCTGCTAGCGGACGGCAAAGAGGACACGTGGCAGCTACCTGTAAAACCTGGGAAACACTGGCTGCCTATTTGGTCACTTTGCCGTCTGCTGGCAGACGGCAAAGTTTCAAATCACTTTGCCGTCCGCTGGCAGAAGGCATAACTGGCCACGTGGCAGCTCCCCAGTACTGCCTAGCTGAGCTCTTTGCCGTCTGTCAGCGGACGCCAAAGAGCCAAAGCTCTTTGCCGTCCGCTGACAAACGACAAAGAGCGCCGTTAACCCCCTAATGTCACTCACGCCACCGCACTATCGTGCGTTGTCGTTGCCGTCTGCTGGCCTCGGATGGCAGACGGCAAAATCCTTTGCCGTCCGTTTCCAGGAAGCGAACGGCAAAGAAGGCCTTTGCTGGCAGGTGTTCAGATGGACAGTTTGCCGTCTGCTGGCGGACGACAAAGACGTTTGCCGTTCGAGATCCATGCCTTTGCCGTCCGCTTGATTCCAGTAGTGTAAGTTTCCGGTTAATACAATTCTAGCATGAATAATAAACATTTATCATGATATAAGGAAACATAAATAACAACTTTATTATTGCCTCTAGGGCATATTTCCTTCACATATAGCTTCAGGATATGAATGTGATTATCCGAGGATCCATGTTGCTTAAATTCTTTCATTTATGATGGTTGTACCCTTGATTTGGTCCTTCAATTTGTCTGTTACATTACATAACTAGTCTGTCTCCTTTGAGAAGCGCACCTCCTCTCCGTGCTCTCCACCAAGCAGCGCTGCTTTGACTATGTTGTCTGCCGTTGGTAGCACCTCGTCTACATCCTCACCCTGAAGCAGTGTTGCCTTACCTCTAATTCTTCACCCGAGAAGCGCTGCCTACGTCCTCTGCTTCATCACCTGAGCAGCCCCGCCTCCTCTCCTTCTAAATTGACGGTGAGATTTCTTTGCTATTTCTATCATTCAGCCCTAGTAATCATGTAATGGGCACTGTTCTGGTGTTAAATTTTTGTGGTTAGCTTCAATATCTTAATTCTCTTCATGTTCACTTGATTAATTCAGTGCATGTTAAACTATTTTTATGTGTGTTCCTGTTATAAGTACTACATTGGAATACGTTATTTGCCAAAATGTAGAGCATGTAGACAATTTTTTGTAAAACGAGAAATCTATGTGCTTCTCCAATGATTTTTTGCCAAATGGTACATCTTGAATACTGTATCAGATTATAGATGACACTGAAGGAAATATGCCCTAGATGCAATAATAAAGTTATTATTTATTTCCTTATATCATGATAAATGTTTATTATTCATGCTAGAATTGTATTAACCAGAAACATAATACATGTGTGAATACATAGACAAACAGAGTGTCACTAGTATGCCTCTACTTGACTAGCTCGTTGATCGAAGATGGTTATGTTTCCTAACCATAGACATGAGTTTTCATTTGATTAACGGGATCACATCATTAGGAGAATGATGTGATTGACTTGACCCATTCTGTTAGCTTAGCACTTGATCGTTTAGTTTGTTGCTATTGCTTTCTTCATAACTTATACATGTTCCTATGACTATGAGATTATGCAACTCCCGTTTACCAGAGGAACACTTTGTGTGCTACCAAATGTTACAACGTAACTGGGTGATTATAAAGGTGCTCTATAGGTGTCTCCGAAGGTATTTGTTGGGTTGCCATATTTCGAGATTAGGATTTGTCACTCCGATTGTCGGAGAGGTATCTCTGGGCCCTCTCGGTAATGCACATCACTCAAGCCTTGCAAGCATTGCAACTAATAAGTTAGTTGCGGGATGATGTATTACGGAACGAGTAAAGAGACTTGCCGGTAATGAGATTGAACTAGGTATTGAGATACCGACGATCGAATCTCGGGCAAGTAACATACCGATGACAAAGGGAACAACGTATGTTGTTGTGCATTCTAACTGATAAAGATCTTCGTAGAATATGTAGGAGCCAATATGAGCATCCAGGTTCTGCTATTGGTTATTGACCGGAGACGTGTCTCGGTCATGTCTACATAGTTCTCGAACCCGTAGGGTCCGCACGCTTAAAGTTCGGTGACGATTGTAATTAGGGTTTTTGTGTTTTGATGTACCGAATTTTGTTCGGAGTCCCAGATGTGATCACGGCCATGACGAGGAGTCTCGAAATCGTCGAGACATAAAGATTGATATATTGGAAGCCTATATTTGGATATCGGAAACATTCCGGGTGAAATCGGGATTTTACCGGAGTACCGGGGGGTTACCGGAACCCCCCCCCCCCCCCCCCGGGGGTAAATGGGCCTACATGGGCCCTAAGGGAGAAGAGGAGGGCCAACCAGGGCAGGCCGCGTGTCCCCTCCCCCTAGTCCGAATAGGACAAGGAAGGGGGGGGCGCCCCCCTTCTCTCTTCCCCCTTCCCCTTTCCTTCTCCAACAAGGCAAGAGGGGGGAGTCCTACTCCCGGTGGGAGTAGGACTCCTCCAGGCGCACCCCTAGGGGCCGGCCGCACCTCCCCCTCTCCCTCCTTTATATACAGGGGCAAGGGGGCACCCCATGACACACAAGTTGATCTTCATGATCGTTCCTTAGCCGTGTTCGGTGCCCCCTTCCACCATATTCCACCTCGGTCATATCGTAGCGGTGCTTAGGCGAAGCGCTGCGTCGGTAGAACATCATCACCGCCATCACGCCGTCATGCTGACGAAACTCTCCCTCAACACTCGGCTGGATCGGAGCTCGAGGGACGTCACCGAGTTGAACGTGTGCAGAACTCGAAGGTGTCGTACGTTCGGTACTTGGATCGATCGGATCAGGAAGACGTACGACTACTTCCTCTACGTTGTGTCAACGCTTCCGTTGCCGGTCTACGAGGGTACGTAGACAACACTCTCCCCTCTCGTTGCTATGCATCACCATGATCTTGCGTATGCGTAGGATTTTTTTTGAAATTACTACGTTCCCCAACAGACACTGTTGTCCATACTCTATTTAGATGATGCCAGGCTCATTGTTTGCTTTATGACAAGTTCTATCTTAGGCCGTTCCCTCAGAAAGTCCTTTATTTGACCTTAATCCTTTCAGTAAATCATCCTTGTATGCATCTAAATTTGTACATATTGAAAGAAATTAAGTGTACATTGTAAAATTATGTGAATTTGTATTCAGGCTGAAACAGCGCAGCCTGCTGTTTGTATCGGTGTTTCTCTTTTCCTTATAACTGGTTCGTAATTTAAAATTTCAAGTTTGGTTCGTAATGACTTGTATTTCAAAAAAATGAGCGCACAATCCAGTGAGCATCCAGTTTCTTGTTCGTTAAATGCACAACATATAAAAGACTAAACAATGACTTATCTATGGACTGAAGTTGCATGATTCTGATTCTAAGCTGAGAGAGCAGGCAGAGAACAGGGCTCTTCTAATAGTGTGTATTCAACGGGTCAAATGCAGGCAAGCTACCAAAGAGAAGGAGCAAGATGCCAAGGTCCATGCGAGCGACAGGGAGTGAGTGACCAGGAACCAAAAGATGCCGACAGTCTTGAGTACTCAGATCAGCAAACCCGTCTTGGTATTTCCATCACTGAAACGAGGTACCATATGGATTTGCCCTCTCTTCTAGTAGATAATCTAGAATGCTTTCATCTTTCGTGAGCTTTTGTGCTGATGTGTGATCCATAATTTGGACGCATATCAATTGTTTGACCCATGTGCTACAAGGATCTGGTGTAGTTTGTTTAATCAATGCTATACCAGTTTACATGTACTTCTGAATTTTTCATCGGCTGTACTTGTATACTGGAATGAAGGTGCTAAAGTTTACAACTCATATAGTTTATTTCTTTATTTTTGTAAGTTGTGCCTTTTGGATTGTGGAAGTTGTCAATTGTTACAATTAGAATCGAAGCAATGCTACTTTTACCCCCTCCGTGAAAAACTGTGACTTGTACTGAATTTATGGGGCATTATACTCTGTATAGATAAGTGTAGTATCTTGTATATTGTTATGAAGATGACTTCAAAACTTTCTGGGTAATTAAAAAAATGAACCACTAAACTGCATCTCATAGATGGACACAACTATTTACTGTCTCACCCGAGTGGGTTCCTAAGTATAAACATGCTATATTTGGCATGCAATTTTAGGGAAAAAGGAAGCATCTCATGTTTGCAAATTGTTTGACCTTGCATGTTACTGTTTGCTATTTACTATACATCCAGAATTGTACTTGGAAGTGTCAAAATTAGTCATTTGTAATCATCGATAGTAATATTGCTATAGATATATACACAATGAAAGTCTGAAATATTCTAGAAAAGGTACAACTGTCATATCTTTTGCTTTGTCTTGTATTCAGTTTTTTTAATCTTCTCCTGGTTTGGTGTTAATATTTTGTTAGTTCGTAGATGCTGCTAGTTTGTACTTCGAAAATTTTAAACTTGATTTTGTTTTCTCTACAGATCAGCAAGTTTTGTCTCAAGCTTGCAAGTTTTGTCACAAGGAGGAGATTGTTGGAATGATACAAAACTTCTACATGATAGTAGTTTTTACCTGTCAACTAGGATGTCTACATGATGTTTCTTGTATTCATAGAAACAACACAGTCATGTGGGGGCGCGATTAAGCTGCGATCTTCAAAAGCATTGCAAGTTTGGTGACTCTTCTACGGGAGACATGAGGCCCTCATTGAAGAATGCAGTTTCGCAAGATGGTGGCGAGTCTGTTATTCACAAGACATCTGATGAAGCCATCCAACAAATGGTTGCAAACAAGAAATTTGTCTTCTTGGACATGGCTGCAACTGTGTGTCAAGCTCAAACGATTTGTTTATCTTAGTTTGAACAAAAGAAATTTTATTGTCTTATGTAAATTCTTTTTACTAATGTAGTTGGATGCTACTGAATGGATCTATGAATGTTGAAATACTGAATTTTTAGTCATTATGTGTTTGAGATCTGCTACTGAATATTGAGCCAATTTCTATATGAATAGAAATAAAAAGAAATATATATATGCTACCAGGATCAAGAAAACTGCCGGGGTAAGTAAAAGTCAAGGGCAGGCCATCTGCTGAGCATTGTTGTAACTGCCGGCAATTATATTACTCGCATATACTCCTATCTGCCTAGAAAACAGGGCTTCCTGGCAATGAACTACCGGGAGATCTATTTCCCGGCAGCCGTTCTTGTGGCAGTTCTATCTGCCGGGAGAAACTCTGTCCTAGCAGTTTCTCTGCCCTCTTAAGGGCCTTCTCCCTGCTATATTACATGCCATTGCATTCATGTTGTGGTGTAGTCAACGAAAGTTCCATATTAACGGAAACAGAAAATTCCATTTCCGCACTTGTTCCACCGGAAAATGTTGTTTCATTTTTGTTTCCGTTTATGCATAAAAAAATTCACTTTCATTTTGTTTTGCAAAATTCCCTTTCCATTTTCATTTCCATTTTTTCAGAAAAGCGGAAAGTTTCCACTCCATTTTCATCCCTAGCTACAAGAATTTGATTTGCATATCACTGATAGAAAGGGAGCTGAGAATCCCGTAGTTGATAACTTGTCTAGGTTGGAAAATATTCTTGATAACCCACTACCTATTGATGATAGTTTTCTGATGAGCAACTAGCTGTCATAAATGCCTCTCGCAATACTCCTTGGTATGTAGATTATGCTACTTACACTGTTACTAAATTTATACCATCTAATTTCACATACCAACAAAAGAAAAAGTTTTATTTGATTTAAGACATTACTTCTGGGACGACCCACATCTTTATAAAGAAGTGGTAGACGGTATTATTAGAGTTTGTATACCTAAGCATGAATAGGAATAAATCCTATGGAAGTGTCACTCCGAGGCTTATGGAGGACACCATGTGGGAGATAGAACTGCACACAAGGTATTACAATCTGGTTTTTATTAGCCTACTGTTTTCAAGGATGCTCATAATGTTTTCTTATCTTGTGATGAATGCCAAAGAATTGATAATATTCGTAGACGGCAGGAAATGCCTTGAATTATTCACTTGTTATTGAACCATTCGATGTTTGGGGATTTGATTATATGGGACCTTTTCCATCCTCTAATAGGTATACACATATTTTGGTTGTTGTTGATTATGTTACTAAGTGGGTAGAAGCTATTCCAACTAGTAGTGCTGATGATAACACCTCTATTAAAATGCTTAAAGATGTTATTTTACTGAGGTGTGGGGTCCCTAAACATTTAATGATTGATGGTGATTCACATTTTATTCATGGCGCATTCCGTAAATTGCTTGCTAAATATGATGTCAACCATAGAATTGCATCTCCCTATCACCCTTAATCTAGTGGTCAAGTTGAATTGAGCCATAGAGAAATGAAGTTAATTTTGCAAATGACCGTCAATAGGCCTCGAAAGAATTGGTCTAAGAAATTAGATGATGCATTATCACTATAGGAATCAGGCACTTTGCCGTCTGCGATGGCTGACAGTAAAGGCATGCCTGGTGGACGGCAAAGGCCTTTGCCGTTTGCCAGCAAATGGCCCCACGTCCGGTTGAACGAACTATGACAAAGGCCTGCTTTGCCATAGCTTTATTAAAGCGGACGGCAAAGGAGTTTGCCATCAACCATCCAGGGCAAGCAGACGACAAAGGGCATGGACGACAGAGGGTAGGGTTAGGTCCGTTAAGGGGTTAACAGTGTGCTTTGTCGTCTGCTAGTAGATGGAAAATAGCTTTGCATCTTTGCTGTCTGCCAGCAGACAGCAAAGTGCCCAAATAGGCCAGCCCAGGTGCCCCCAGGTATCTGCCACGTGGCTTGCTATGCCGTCTACTGGCGGACGGCAAAGATGCAAAGGTCTTTGCCGTCTGCCACCTCCTTCTTTACCGTCAGCCAATTCTTTGCCATCTGCTAGCTGACGGCAAAGAAGGTCTTTGCCATCATCTTACAAAAAACTGACGGAAAATAAAGGGCTGACGGCAAAGAAGGTCTTTGCCATCAGCTTACAGAAAACTGACGGCAAATAAAGGGCTGACGGCAAAGATCCTGATTCCAGTAGTGATACCCAGTTATCCCCGTACTCAAACAGGTTGGAGCTCCCTTGATGGTGTGGCACACCTTGCATTTGGGCACGCTTATCCTTGGCCTTGTTGTGGACGGCTAGCCATTAGGGAGAGCACCACTCATCCACCAACGCTTCCCAATAGTCCATCCTATCCGCACACCATCTCGGGGGAACCTAAGTTAGTCAAGATAAATTTCAGTGCTACACCTACGAATCACATCAAGAAAACTAAGTACAAGGCCTTAATAATAGGTAATTACCTTCATGTACTTCTCCTTACTCAGAAACTTGACGCGACACTTCATCTTGGACCTCTTAATACCAGTCGAGGCGTAGTAGTCTCGAACAGCCTGCACCCAAGCCTCGTGCCGTAAGTTTTGAAGTAGGCACTTGCACTCGGCTTTGAAAACCATAGCCGTGGCCTCCTCCTATTCCTCAAGACACCTGTAGAAGGTCTGCAATCAAACAAGACAACACTGATTAGTACAATCACTAGGTACTGTTGATTTTTAATCCTGTAAAGGAGAAATTACCCAAAACGTCCGGATCACAATGTCGGCCACCATCTCGCACAAGACACCATCGACCCTCTCCTCCGGCAGGGCCGAGGCAACCAAGTACAGCTCCCAGCTTAGTGCTAGCTGTGGAACCTGGCCCTCACCGGGCAACGTGACAAGCCCCAGGAAGTTCTGCTGGCAAAGCACACCAAGGAACTGGTTGGGCCTGTGGACACCAGGGGCGTGTTTCCAACCCCTGCAGTATGACAAGGCCAACAAATTAGAGATTAATTTGAATAAACATGAAGGCAAAATGTTAAAAAAGAGTAAATGCACTTACTTATCCCCATTAGGCGCAATCAACCACCTCTGCTCGCGGGTCGTCGAAACGGGCGGGATCTTTGTACCACCACGCTGGTAGACCTTGCCCCCCTCAACCAACTCGCCGTCTCTATAGCTATCATCAGAAAAGCTGTCCTCGCCACCATCAGCATGGCCACTAGCCTATGGAGTCACGTGGGACGAAGACTCTGGGAATGGAGTCTCGTGGGATGAAGACTCTGGGACCGGAGTCTCGTGGGACGAAGGCTCGGCGACCCGAGCCTCGTTGGCCCGATGCTCGTGGACCGGAGTCCGAGAGGGGTCCATGTGATACGGAGCAGTCCTGTGGTCGAGTGAATCGGCTGGGGGTGGTGGCGAGGAAGGCGTAGCAGCCTTCCTACCTCTCTCGCCGCCACGTCCACCTCTAGCACCCCTTTTCGTCCTCCCCCAACCTCTCCTGGCCGAAGAAGAAGCGCTCACCGGTGGTGTCCACATACTGTCTAGAAGCGTTCTCTTGAGGTACTAGGGTGGAATGGAAGCACCCCTCCCATCAGGCACCGAGGAAGGAGGCTCGGAGCGCTCTCGACCCGTGCCCACCATCTGTCAACACCTGCAATGACAAAGAGTAGATGAAATTAGTACAACATAAAAAAATTGAATACCCGACATGAATAATATGTATATAATTTAAGTGTATCATCATCATGAACATAATAAAAATTGAATACCTAATAACATGAACTAATTAATAATAATATATATGTACATAATAATAATTGAATATCTGACATTACTAATATTACTCTTCATTATCTATATATGCTCCGAGATCAATAAATGCATCATCATCACTATCAGTAATGACGTGCTCATCATCATCATCATCATCATCATCAATAAATGCATCAACATGTGGAAGGCCTCCTTTACGTAATCGGTGAAGCATTGCCATGTCATCTGCAGTACTAACCTCTTCTTGTTCTGGCTCAAGGGTGAAGTCAGATTCATTGTCGCCGTCTACTTCAATGTTCTGGGGTGAAGTAGAGCGGTTCTTGAAATGTTTTTTTGGAAAGACGTGTTTCTTGGAAGAATTCTCCTTCATATGTGTCTGGGTTAATATGAGGTTCATAATCCTCTTCATTGGGGGGAGGTGGTATAATACGTGGCGGCACTTCATAAACGACATCCCAACCATTGAGATTTGGATCACTTTGAGAGGCCCACGGTAGATAGAAAACTTGGGTTGCCTGTTGAGCCGTAATATAGACATCGAGAACATCCAAATGGGTGCTTTGTTTGATTTCCACTAGCCTATATGTTCATGAGTCCTTCTAGTCTCCTTCGGCTGGAACCAATAACATATGAAGACTACGACGTTTGGTGGGTTTGCACCATAGAATTGAAGTTCACAAATTGCTTTAACTCTTCCATAATACTCGGTATCTCCTTTGCCGATAGCAGAGACACAACAATTTGTAGACTTTCGGTCGGCCATAGGTACGAAAGCAATATCCATTGATGTCGTATTTATCAAATGAACAGACCTTAAAGTCAAAACCATTAGCGACTTGTATCAATTCGGCGTCCATAAACTCTGAATTAGCCTACAAGTTTATTAAGAAAGGATTGTTGCATTAGGCGCAAATTACATGAAGAAATGAAATGGTCTAATGGAAATTACCGTTTGTTTGAACCAAGAGATGAAACCGGGATAGCCGCCTCCATGCTTTGCTAGAAGCTCATACTATTTGACAGAATCCTTTTGGATCACGCTCCATACGAGAATTTGGTGACGTATCGACTGTATCAAATATCCGGGAATAAGAGCAGTTCAAAGGAATTAGAAGTTGCGAAACAATGTACCGAGAACTTACTTGATGTACGGCCACACTTCTGTTAGGCTGTTGAAGATATACAACGAAATGGTCTGCCATTCTTCGACATCCAGCGATAAGGAATTAGAAGCACTGGCTGGTGCGAGATTCCCTTTGAATAGGCTGAGGTTGGATCCACCATTTTTTGGGTTGCCAGCATTGTACCGAGGCTTCGGATTATGCAAATGACGCTTTTTGGTTTCGTAGTGTGCTGTCATGAAGTTTACCGCCTCCTCAGTAATGAATGCATCAGCCATCGATGCTTCAATTCTACGTTTATTTTTACATTTTGCTCGAAGCGTCTTCTACATCTTCTCAGTTGCATAGCACAAACGATTTTGCACACCCCCCAATCTTCCTCGGTCGGGAGATGCAAAATCAAGTGCTGCATTGGATTAAAGAAGCCCGGCGGAAAGATCTTCTCTAACTTGCAGATCAACTCCGGTGCCAACTGTTCCATTTCTTTAAGTAGGCCAGGCGATAGTTCTTTCACACAAAGAACACGGAGGAAATAGCTTAGCTCTGCCAGTACTAGCAATTCATCATCAGGGATGAAGCCACGCAACATCACTGGCATTACCCTCTCAATCCATATGTGCCAATCATGACTCTTGAGACCAAATATTTTCAATTTTTCAAGACTCACTCCCCTCTTTAGATTTGCTGCATACCCATTAGGGAACATCAACTGCATTTTCACCCACAAGATAATTTTCCTCATAGTTGGCCTTCCAAGATTGAACCATGCCTTTGGCTTTGTCCTGATCTGCTTTCCTTTAGGTGGTTGCATGTTTTGTAACGGTCTATCACACAGTGCCTCCTCATCGACTCTAGCCTTAGTATTATCATTTGACTTCCCCTTTATGCTAGACAATGTACCAAAAAGTGCCTCGGCGATATTCCTTTTTAGTGTGCATCACATCGATGTTGTGTGGGTAAAGGAGGTCTTTGAAGTAAGGCAGATCCCACAAGCATGTCTTGTGAGTCCAGGCATGTTTCGAATTATACCCCTTGAAATACCCTAGACGCTCTGGATCTAGCTCGACGGTGTTTAACTGATCCAGGGTCTCTTGGCCTGTCAATGCAGGTGGTGTAGAGTTTTTGACAACTCTACCTTTGATTAAGTTCTTCTTGTCTTTCCTGAACTTATGGTGAGGATCCAGGAACTGCTATGCAAGTCGAAGCAAGAAAACTTGCAACCGGCCTGAAGCCAACGAAACTCAAGAGCTCCCTTGCATGAGGGGCATAGGAACCTCCCATGCACACGCCAACCAACGAACACTACAAAAAAATACATTTCTGTGATGATACGTGTTTGTCACAGTAGGTCACTTTTTTTGTCATGCATGTACATCCATGACAAGTTTATGACAGAATCAATATAGTCATACCTGTGCTATCGTAGAAGTGTTCCATGACATTACCCAAATTATCATCACAGAAGTGTCCACTTCCATGATGATAAATCACGCGTCACAGAAGTGCTTTCGTCAAGGGTGACCGACATGTGGCATCCACCGTAACGGAATGCAATTAAGCTATCGGGTTGGGTTTTGGATCCGATAACCCGTTAACAGCCCCGACCAATGGGGATTTTCCACGTGTAAAATCATCATTGGCTAGAGGAAACACGTGTCAGCTCATTGTCAGGACATATGTCATCCACTCACTGGACAGAAGACGCCTATGATATGTCAACACGTGGCACGGCCCAACAAGTTTAAATGGGCCGACCCAACTAGAGGCCCACAAGATTTTGTGGACCATAATGGGCCGGCCCAGCTAAAGGCCCACGAAATTTTGCGGACCATAATGGGCTGGCCTAGCTAAAGGCCCAAAAGATTTTGCGGGCCATAATGGGCCGGCCCAGGTAAAGGCCCACAAGATTTTTTTTGTGCCATAATGGGCTGGCCCAGGTAAAGGCCCACAAGATTCTTGCAGGTCATAATGGGACGGTCCAGCTAAAGGCCCACGAGATTTCGCCGACATTAGTTGGCCGGCCCAGCTGTAGGCCCACAAGATTTTGAGGACCCTAGTAGGCCGGCCCATTAACTGGCTGCCATGTTTTGGGCCAAATGCCGGCCCATATTTGATCCGGTCCATTAATGGCCTGCCATGCTTCGGGCCTAATAGTGGCCCATATGAGATCCATCCCGTTAAAAGCCTACCATGTTCTAGGCCAAATTACGGCCCAGATCAGGTCCGGCCCTTTAAGAGGCTTTGGGCTCAATTATGGCCCATATCAGATTCGGCCCGTCAACCGGACACTATGCTTTTGGGCCCACTTGCTAAAGGCCCACTTAGTAATTCGGCCTGATATTAGTTTTGGCCTGTTAAAGGCCCATTTAACATTTCGGCCCTATATTAATTTCGGCCTGTTAAAAGCCCGTCATATAGTTGGGCCTAACTACGGCCCGGTTTGCATCCGGCCTGCTCGCAGCCGATATCTGATTGGGCCAAACAAGGACCCAGACAATTTTGGCCTGTTAAAAGCCCGTGATTTGATTCGCACAATCATGGGCCGGGGTTCATTTCGGGCTGCTGCCGGCCTATGAGCTGATCGACACGTTTCAGGCCCAACTTACATCGTGATTGCATGACGGCCCGATTATGTACCGTAATTTTACGGTTTGGCCGGTTTACTGCGAAGACATGATATATATACAGTAAAATAACTGCAACATCGTGAATAAGAGAAAACCTATACTATACAATAAAGAAATTACGGCATATTACATCCACTGGGCATCAAAGTTTGCCACTATGATAATAAAGCACAAGCAGATAGCAGATTACATACACTGGGGATCAAAGATCACCACCAGTGAAAATAAACACGCTGACAAAATAATAACAAAATCGACAACACTTCAATAGAGTTCAAGAAAGGTTAGCCCTGCTAGGGAGCTGCAGCGCAAGTAGCTGAGCAAGATGATGAGACTGCGCTTGTTCAACACTTATATCTTCCTCACTCTGAAAGATAAACAAGCAGACATATGACAGGTTTTGCACATAAAAGTATCAGTGCTGACAATTCATCACATTTCTTACTGACGAATAAAGTGACACAGTTTAAATTTGCATTAACACAATATGGTATTGTTCAGGTCAAGACATGGAGGAAATGACATTGTGAAGGAGTTGGCAGCTTCACGACACCACTGGATTATAGATCAAGAACTCATAAGTATCAATGGTTAGTGTGCTGTCAATTTATACCATTTCAGATTGGCAAATAAAGAGATGGTTTAAATAATAGTAGAATGATATGACATTTTTCATAGTTAAGACATTGCAGAATATAACATTGTGCTGTAGTGGGTAGGTTCACCACACCACTGGATTACAGATGAAGAATAGAAGCATACATGCAGTGCAAAAGAAGATCACTTGCTCTGTGTAGTTTAATTTACATGGTATGAAGAAGGAACTTGGTTGTACAACTGAAAACTTAAATTGAGAAAGGACGAACTTTTGTTTATGAACTACATATAATAAACTTTAAACAAGCAATTTGATGCAAACACCAAAAAATAAATAGCTGTTGCAGTCATGCCTAACCAAATATATACAACAAAGTTTGAAGGCTTGAGATGGACAAACTTACATTATTGGTGAAGACAGGCTCTATAAAGGGCTTGTCCATGCTGATGGGGGGGGGGGGGGCAATTCAAGAAGTTTACCACAAAATCTTCTTCAAAAGCATTGCTTTTATTCTACATTTTGTTAAGAGTAAATATAGATGTGATAATATATGAAAAAATGGAGAATATTTAAGATAAGATGAAGAGTGATGCTACATAACCAAGTAGCTATAAATGTAAGTGCAACGATACAGGCAAAAGGTACAGCCAAGAGCAATGCACAACTAAACTTCTTCAGTACCAACCTTATGGTAAGAGTAAATATAGATCTGATGTGTAGAAAATGGAGGGCAAAGGAAAATAAGCTGCAGAGTGATGGTACATGAACAACTACCTATCATTATAAGTACACTGATAAAGGACATTATGTACTTACAAGAACAATGCAGAGCTAAAAAACATTGGCATTGGATATATTCTACACTAATGTAACCATTCATACAGATCAGATAATTTGGAGCGAACAACTGATAAGCAAGCTATCATGCATACTGCTGTCACATAATGAACCAGGTATGTATGCAACTACAGTGATACAGGATAACAGGTACTAACAAGAGCAAAGCAACGGGCATCATATTTGAGATATCCTGTCGTTCTTGTCAAACCGGAATTCTTCTTCGAGCAGATTTCCCGCAAAAAAGATCCGTAAGGCACATGCGGAAAAGTAGAAGTTCAAATTGTCATGTGATTTCATAGACAATACCTCATCCTGGGAACAAGACCAGTGCATAACAAGGTTTTTCCATTCAATGCCTTTTAAATTTAGCACAGGAGACTTGACCAGAAATTCGTTTATAGACTTGCCATCAAAGTGTGATTTCCTTAGGTAACACCGATACTGCTGCAATGCTTCCTTGAAAAGCACAAGCAAGCTTTGCTCGTCATGACTATCCAGATTGACCCTCGCCTAGTTACAACAATGTAATGTAAATCATTGATGTGTTCAATCAGCAGAAAACAGGAAAATAATAGCCATGAATAATAGCACTTACACGTAAGTTGGACAGGAAGATGTGAAAATGGTGTTTGTCTTCACAATAATCTTCCCATGATGGGAATATATGCACGTAGTCCCTAACAACATTGAAAGCATTGTCTTTTAAACTGGTAATAAATGGAATGGGGTTCCAATCTGCAGGAATTGGCCGTCTCTGCAGTTGGGATAGGTCTTCGGCCGGTGGACTTGGTGTACTTTTTGCTGGAGTGGGATTTTTCTATGGTACAACTGGTGCTATGGCAAATGAAATCGGTATACCTTTTGCTGGAGTGCAGGTCCTGTGTGGTGGGGCTAGTGGTGTGGCCAGTGAAGTATGGGTATAGTCTGCTGGAGTCAGTCCTATGTTTTGTGTCACTGGTTGTACAACCAATATAAGTGGGGTGCTGTCTGATTTCTCCGGCACCACCATGTTTTTCAAGGACTTTGCTGGTGCTCCTTCAGGTTTGGCAATCACCCTCTTCCTTTTTGATGTCTGATGCACAAGAACATCATTTGAGTGGAAAAACATGGTATGATGACAGATGGAATATGTATTTATAATGGATGGGCATGGCATCTCGACATATATGATGAGTAAACTAAGCAGATGGTGGTGCAACAAAGTAGAAGAAATGCAATACAACATATGCAAGATATCTGCAATCAATAAAACATTGCCAAATTAGAACAGGCACCTTGATGGGTGAACAGGACAGGCCATCTGCCTTTGACTCCTCGAGGTTAGAATAGTCATTAGGATGATATTCTGAACAAGAATCAACAGGTGGGGAGCGTATGAGTTTCATTGCATCCAGAATGGCACCCAATGCCTTGGTGCCAATTTTGTAAGTCATTGCAGTGTTTAGCTTCAAGAGTGGACTACTGCTAGTGCGACACAAAGCAGCTACACAGATCATAGTGTAGATATAACGGGAAAACCTTAAGCATCAGAGTAAAATCATCAAAGTGGAACTTGCTAGAATATATGTGCTAGTATTGCCGGTACGGATAGAAAGGCTTCGGATACCAGCTCTCTTCAAGTGAAGGTGCGGTACTGTTGATATCAATGTAACTCTCAAAGGCGACACAACTCCCCACATTTCCTTGCTATTCTTATAGGATTCAAGTGGGCAGGCCACTACAAATCCTATTCCTATGTTTACAAGATCCTACGAATCAAAGAGGCTCAAAGTGTCCATCACAACCGACCGTATAGACCTCTACACTGCAAATGTCCCTGCTCATCTTCAGTACAAGGAACATACTATACTACTATCATACTCCCTCCGTTCCAAAATATACGTCTTGGTAGAGATTTCCACTATGGATCACATACAGATGTATCCAGGTACATTTTAGAGTGTAGATTCACTCATTTTCCTCCATATGTAGTCCATGGTGGAATCTATACAAAGACTTGTATTTAGGAACGGAGAGAGTATATATTAAAGAAGAAAGGAAGAGGAACATGGTAAAGAAGAGCAAAAAGATTTTGGATAATAAAATGTTGGTTGCACAGTGCCCACACATAATGAACCAGAGCGCATTAAGAATGCAACTCCTAGCTGTCTCTAGAAAATTTTAGGCGGTTGGATGAAGATCCTACGTCTCCTAACCCTTCTTCTTCCTCGTCTCTGATTCTTCCCATACAGAACACCGTACGGGCCGCCAGCCGGACCATCGGCCCCCACCGCCTGTGTTCCTCCGCCACCCCCACCCCCTACCCCCACCCCAACCCCCACCCACTCAAGTTTTCTTTGTTCGGCAAGGCTGCACAACCACCCGAGCCCCTTCGATCGCACCGGTGAACTCCGGCGAGCTCTGAAAAATTGAATGACCCAATTTTGAAATTTAGTCCACTGTGATTTAACTAGTGTGGAATACAAAAGGGGAAAACCATAAGCATTGTGAGTATGGTGTTGAGCATGCCATCGCGGATCTGAAGGTGCAAACCGAACAAAGGCAACTTCGCAACCAAGACAAGAAATTAGAGTAAAGCAGTGGTGATCTATTTTCTTGCTGTGATAAATAAGTTGAGCAGATACGAAAGAGTACCGCCTCTGGTGTGGCGCTGTGTAGGCATCTGCTGAGAATTTGACAGTGCTGCAGTAGCGATGGCTGTTGGCAGCGTGTAAGCAGATCTAGGAGGGTAGACGGTGGCGGCGGGGCGCGATGGACGAGACGGTCGTAGGAGCGGCACCGTCAAGGTGGACGACGGGGGGGGGGGGGGGGGTGAAGCGAGAGGACGGGATGCAAGGATCCCGGTCCGAAGCTGTGGATGAGACAGGTTGTAACGCCCTCGATGCGGCTATATCTCCTACATGTCAAAGCACGACTTAGAGGCATAACCGCATTGAAAGCAATGCCGCAAGTAAGGTAATCTTCACAACAACCCATGTAAATAGATAATAGGGGAAAAGGTACATAGTTGGCTTACACTCGCCACGTCACACAAATACATGAATAACTTTACAATCATCCAATACACTCATGGTCCGACTACGGTACCAAAATAAAAGATCAACCCCAACATGTGACACGGTCCCCGATCGCCCCAACTGGGCACCACTACTAATCATCTGGGAAAGACACATAGTAACGGCGAGAGTCTTCATCGAACTCCCACTTGAGCTCAAGCGCGTCATCCGGAATGGTATCATCGGTCCCTGCATCTGGTTTGGAAGTAATCTGTGAGTCACGGGGACTCAGCAATCTCGCACCCTCGCGATCAAGACTATTTAAGCTTATAGGTAAGGCAAGGTAATATGTGGAGCTGCAGCAAGCGGCTAGCATATATGGTGGCTATCCTGTTCGCAAAAGAGAGCGAGAAGAGAAGGCAAAGCACGAACGAAGAACTATGATCAAGAAGTGATCCTAGAACAACCTACGTCAAACATTACCCCAACACCATGTTCACTTCCTGGACTCCGCCGAGAAGAGACCATCACAGTTACACACGCGGTTGATTCATTTTAATTAAGTTAAGTTTCATGTCATCTACAACCGGACATTAACAAATTCCCATCCGCCCATAACCGCAGGCACGGCTTTTGAAAGTTCAAATCCCTGCAGGGGAGTCCCAACTTAGCCCATCACAAGCTCTCATGGTCAATGAAGGATATTCCTTCTCCCAAGACATTTCGATCAGGCTCGACATCTCGGTTTTACAAGACATCCTCGACAATGGTAAAACAAGTCCAGCAACACCGCCCGAATGTGCCGACAAATCCCGATAGGAGCTGCACATATCTCGTTCTCAGGGCACACTCAAATGAGCTCTCCATACAACTAAAACCAAACCTCGAGTTTCCCCAAGGGGGCACTGCACAGGGCTCTAGTTTGGACCAACACTCAGAGGAGCACTGGCCCAGGGGGGTTTAAATAAAGATGACCCTTGGGCTCCGAAAACCCAAGGGAAAAACATGCTAGGTGGCAAATGGTAAAACCAAGGTTGGGCATTGCTAGAGGAGTTTTATTCAAGGCGAACTGTCAAAGGGTTCCCATTATAACCCAACCGCGTAAGGAACGCAAAATCTGGGAACATAACACCGATATGACGGAAACTAGGGCGGCAAGAGTGGAACAAAACACTAGGCAAAAGGCCGAGCCTTCCACCCTTTACCAAGTATATAGGTGCATTAAGATAACAAGATAATATAGTGATATCCCAAATAATAAACAATGTTCCAACAAGGAACGATCTCCAATCTTCAACTGCAACTAGCAACGCTATAAGAGGGGCCGAGCAAAGTGGTAACATAGCCAACGGTTTGCTAGGACATGGTGGGTTAGATGTTTGACATGTCAATTTGGGAGGCATGATAAGCAAGTGGTAGGTATCATATCGTAGGCATAGCAAAAGAGCGAGCATCTAGCAAGCAAAGATAGAAGTGATTTCGAGGGTATGATCATCTTGCCTGCAAAGTTGTCAGAGTTGACTTGATCCTCGTAAGCAAACTCAACGGGCTCCTTGTTAGCAAACTCGTCTCCCAGCTCTACCCAAACAAGATAAACAAGCAAAAGGAACACAATCAACCACGTGCAATGCTCAAACAAACATGATGCAAACATGGTATGCTATACGGGATGCGGTATGTGATGCATCTGCAAAATTTGACAAGGAATGATTGAACCTGGCCTCAACTTGGAAATCCAAGAGTGCCACTGGAAAGGTGAGGTGATTTCGGTTGAAATCGATATAAAGATCACTCGAATCGGATGCACGGTTTGGAAATGGCAAGCAAAACAAATATGGTATCGGTCTGTGATAATCAGCAAGTAGCCATCTAAATGCATCAAGATAAGCATGCTACAACACTCAAACATGACAACAAAATACATGGCAGGGATCCACTCATGACACTTGACAAAAGATGAACACTGAGCTACAGCCAAAATCATCCATTAACAGGTTCAAACAAGCATGGCAAAAATGCAAATGATAACAGGTTTCAGACTTAGTGAAATTAACACAAGTATGGAATTTAACATCAGGTAGCACACTTTGGAGCATGAAAACTACATGCTACAGGAACTTAACATGGCAAAGCAAGGCATGGCATGAAGCCACTCAAAGCACTTAACAAAAGTCCCTTAGTGACCTTGAGCTAAAAGGGATCAGAAAATACAATTGCAAGCATGTGAACATAGCAAAAACATAAACAGATTCAGACTTGGTGAAATTCCAGGACATGACAAAAACAGATTCAACATGGCATATTTACAAGCTTGATTAACTCACTACAAGGCATGTCATGGCATGGAAAAAATCTAGCATGAAGTAGGCATGAAAATGAAGCTATCCATGTGCAAAGGAACCTCATGGCATGATTGAATTAAATCACACGAAAATGGCAAAACAACATCATGATGTGAAATGACATGTTTATGAACTTGCTCAAATGCAGAAACTAATGCCACCACAAGATTGGTGAGATTTTTCTACCCCAAAAACATATATAATATGTTGGGGTTGTTGTTGAAAAATCATCACAAGTGCAATAAGTTAGAAACTACCCTAAATGGAATATGACAGAAATGGCATTTTCCTTATTTGGAAACGTCCAGATATGGACTTGCCCGAAATGGAAAATGCGGACTTGCCTTAAATGGAAAAATCACTGGGAATAAAAAGAAAAGGAAAACATGGGGCTATGGGAGGATGACAGGTGGGGTCATCCTGCCAGTGAGTCGTGCGAAAGATAAGAAAAAAGGGAGAGTTTAACATGCGCCAGCGGGGGATCGAACCCGGATCTCCGCGGTGCGGGCTTGCATGGTCAACCACTAGGCTAGCTTGGTGCCACTGGAAAGATATGGGGTTCTGCCTCCTATGAGCTGATCCCAGGTCGGAGATGACCTCCAGGCCGAGGCCAGAGACGACAACGACGACGGCGACAGTGGCAACTGATGGAGCAGAGGAGCTCCGGCGGGCGTGCGGGGTCGACAGGGGAGCACGTGCAGCAGAGTGCTTGGGCGCTCGAGCACGAGCATAGCTCTGCTCGGGGCCATGGTGTGCGCAGCGATCAAGGAAGCAGCATGCCGCGGCGACGAAGAAGACATGACGCGCGTGGGTGAGGATGCGCGCGGGTGCGACATGCGTGCAGCGGGGCACATAATAGATTCCGGAGCAGGGAACGCACGTGCATGTGGCAGCGGTACAGCAGCTACACAACAACAGCAACACAAAAAATGCAGACTGCTGGAGCACCAAGAGCGCGTCAAAGACACGGAACGGGCGAGTCCTACGGGGTGTCTACACGCCATGCAAAAGACTGAAGAGGGAGGTGCGTTACCCAGCTCACCCTAGGACATGATGAGCTTGCCCTAGACGTGCTGAAGGCGACGAGAGGGAGCTCTGCAACTGGCAGGGCTGCTGTCCAAGAAGAAGAGGAAGAAGACAGGTCGGAGAAGTCGATCTGGAAGCCTTGTGGCCGCGGGCGTCGTGGAAGGAGACGTAGGGGAACTTGGCGGAGTCCCCCATGGCGGCAGAAGAGATCGGACGCGGTCGGAAAGGCTACCCCGAGCTCGAGCTTGAGCTCGGCCGGAGCATGGTGGGCAGGGCGACGGCGTGGGCTTGGAGACTCACCTAGAGGCGGAGAGTGAAGAAGAGGAGGGGGAATCGGTCGAGAGGAGACCCTAGGGCACCGAGGACAACTTTATAGGGGTCTAGGGGCGAACTCCGGCCGTCAAATCATCGAGAGTGCCGATGTGGACAAGCTGGATGCACTGCCGTACAGGAGGACGAAGCTCCTGTGGGCGTGGGCTGACTGGGCTGTGGTTGATGTGCTCTGATGGGCTGCGGGAGAGGGAAAAAGCCCAAGTAAGGCCTTTGCCCTTTTTCTTAAGTTCTGTGAATTAAATCCACAGCTGTAAAAAAAGGAAAAGTCCAGGGAGGTAGGAGAGGTATATGGCAGAAATAGAAATAACCACAAGCTCCTGGAATTATAGGCCATTTGAATAAATTGCTTTGGGGATTTTTAAAGGAAGAAAATTAAATAAAGTTTGAATTAAATTCAAACTTGAGTCAATTTTTACCCTAACCAAAACATATTCAAATGAGTTGAAAATTGGCAGAGAGGATGTAGGCAAGGTGCCAGATTTAAAGGGAGAAGATGAACATTTATGGAGTAAGGCAAGATGGCACTTGCAAGGAAAGAAAATAAAAGGGAAGGAGAGGAGGTGATGCATGGATCACACGTAGAACATGCAACAACATATCATGCATGAAAAAATCATGGAAAAACAAGTTGACCAGCACAACACAACATAGATATGCACATGATGCAAACATATGAGGAGGCCATAGAGCAACAATGGATAACAAAAGAAATATGACAATGAAAAGACAAGATAAAGCAAAGACAAACAAAACAAACCCAAAATGAAACCCACCAAGAGGAAAACCACTTGGAATAGATGAAGAACAAGATGGATATATTGTCAAAATGGGAAGTTTTACATCTGGGGTGTTACAAACGGAGCTTAGCAGGCTGTCAAAGCATCATTGGTGCTGCAACGAAGCTCGCTTGGCCGCCGGAGCATCATGGGGCCACCGAAACCTCATGGGTGCTGCAATGGAGCGTCACCGGGCAGCTGGAGCATCTGGGGTGTTACAGAGGTCGATCTCTTGTAATGGACGGCGACATCGGGGTATCAGCTCCGGCATGGTTGAGGAGGACGGCGGTGGATGGGGTGGCGGACGGCGGTGGACGGAGGAGGGTGGGGTGGAGAGGGTGTTTTGGCGCCCACGGAGTACGAATGGGGAAAATGGAGGTAGAGAGGAAGGGGGGAACCATGTATTCAGGGCGCGCTTGTCTCAAATGCGAGGAAATTTACAAACTTAGCCCCCGTTTCAAATTTCTACTACATCACAGCAACACTAGTCGGTCGGGGATAGGACGGTAATCTCGCATACACCGAATATTTGCCAACGAGAGTTTGTTTTTGGCGCCCACCATGTATGAATATGAATCGGGGAGGGAGTCGATTTCGGCCGAGGACACACTGTGTTTTGGTGCCCACCGTGTATGAATCCGGGTGAGAGGCGGTTACGTCACGTTTGGGTGAAATTACAAACCTACCCCTATCGAAACCTATAGAAATCTAGCATATAGGCTTTGCGTGGCAGGGATAGGCAGAAGTGATTTCCATCTCGCAGATTTTGGTTCCAGGCGGTTACTGCGACTTTCCCCGCTTCGCTCAAATTTTGCAGAGTGCACGTTTACCATGCCAACTCAATTCGAATCCCGTTTGTATTCTATTTTTTTAGGCGGGATCCATTTTCAATTGGAATTACATTCTATATACATCATTTTATATATATATACTTTCAAAAGCACAACACCATTTATACATAAATATGGTTTACAAATGGCATGATCTCAGATTCAGAAGGTTGTATCCATCAATTTGGATTTTCAAATATTTGAAACCACTTTATGTTGAAATCCAATGTATGCATTCCTCGCTAACTATCTCCAATTAATGTGTGTTTCATGCGGGTTTTTTTACTTCTCAAACATGTATAATGTGTTTCACACATGCAACATATAGTGTAATCCCGTTTAGACATTAATTGCATATAAACCATGCATTGTCTGTAATTGAAGAATCTACGGATCACCAATATTGATAAACTATATAACATTACACGTGTGCCCAAATTCAAATGAATATGCATGTTTGATACACCAATTTGCGTTATGATATTATCGATGTCGTGATCTCCAGTTTAAATATTTGAATCCCCTTTAATCCAGATATTCGTCTCATATAGCTATCACTCATGCTTATATAGGACTATCTCTCTGGACCTATACGCATTCATCGTCTCTCAGGTATCTCTCGTGCTACCTGTATGTCGACAATGATCTTTTATCTTTGTAACACACTGACGGTACTCTCTCCCTCGACCTT
Source organism: Triticum timopheevii (assembly GCA_963921465.1). Lineage (NCBI taxonomy): Eukaryota > Viridiplantae > Streptophyta > Magnoliopsida > Poales > Poaceae > Triticum > Triticum timopheevii. Next base: position 9,911,372 of record OY997262.1, read on the forward strand.
CATCACTCTATCTCTCTCTAAGTATATCTCGCTCCCTGCTATGTATCTCTAACTATGATTCTCCATGTGGAATCTCTTTCTCTCACACAAACACAAAACTTTGTCTCCCGGGGTCTCATTTCTCTCTACTACTCCCATGTGTGCCACTCGCACACCCCTCATACAGAGATGTCTTTCGCTCCTTAGATATGAGAACCTACGACTCTTCCTCATCAATATCTCTTTCTCACACACAAACACAAACTCTGTCTCCCAGGGTCTCATATTTCTCCATTGTTCTCTTGTATGTCGCTCACACACATCCTCTCTCCCTAGAGATATCTTGCGTTCCCTCGTATGTCTCTCTAGCTATCACTCTCATTGTGAAATATCTTTCTCTCTCGCAGACACAAAACTCCGTCTCTCTGATATCTCATTTCTCTCTGATATCTGTTTGTATGTGACTCACACGCACCCTCTCTCTATCTCTCTCACACCCACACACATAACCCAGCCTTCTGATCCACTCGACTCCTATCTCTAACACACACTAGCTAGCATCTTTATCTTTCTATTTATCTGTTTCTCCATCAACCTTCTTTCTCGCCCTCACTCTTGATTCCTATCACGCACACTACATATGTTTCTCTCTACATGCAGTCAAGTGCCCTCTCACACACATATATAACTTCACCCTTTGAACCACCCGACGGTCATCTCCAACACCCAAACTAGCGGATGTCCCTCTAGCTAGCATCTCCATCTCTGTATCTATCTGTAGTTTCTCCGTTAACATTTCTTTCTCGCACGGAGTCTTACTTCCTATCACCCACACTATATATGTCTCTCCATACATATGCATTTATAGGTTGGTCTCTTTTGCACAATCGTTGCGCCTCACTCCCTCTGCTCGCCATAGATGCATGCTCCAGCCCACGACACTATCTCGTAAAGACAAAAACACATGCTCAATTGTTGGGACTTCTTCCATGCATTCTCACATGCATGCATATTGTCATACCGATCCGTCTCTCCCATGTCGTTGATCTTATGACTTATGTCTTCTTTCTTTTATCTCGACCATGCGCGCGCACACACACACATCCCACATACACATGTATACCTCTCACACAAGCACGTTCAAGGTGTCTATGTCTCCATACATAGTTAATTACCCTCAATCCTAACGCCACATCGAATTGTTCTCCTCTTTTGTGCACATAACTTCCGCCTAGATGGGTAAAACACACACTCACACTTAACAATCTCCTTCTAGCTACCCCCCCGCCTCTCACTCTTCCCCTATATCCCCGAAACCAATAAGACCATCCCTTAGTTTAATTCCGCCTACATGCACCATCGATATATAGTAGTCTTCCTCGGTGTCTCTCGAACAAACACGTTCTCTCGAAGTCGACTCCTCTCATGCATGTAGGTCCTAATGCGTTTTTCGAGGCTAACTTTGACCAAACATTAGAGCAATAATATATGACATGCAACTTACACAAAGCATACCTTCAATTTTGTATGTCAAAGGAGCTCCCAATAATATAATTTGCATAGTATACATCTCATGTGCTATTAATCTTGTCAATAGTCAAAGGCTGTCTTGAAAAACACATTAGGCCCTATATAGATGGAAGGAGGGAGTAGGTCCCATGCAAAAAATCAGAATAAAATTCAAACATCTAGGCATCGTGGCTCGATCAATAACATTGAGAAACTTGGTTTTAAAATCATGAAACTTGGCATGGTGTCATGTCATGGTAGTAACATGCCGTGGTAAAAAAATTGGCCGAATAGGAACAAATTTTGGTACAAGCTTCTTGCAAATCGGAGCTTCTCTCAAGAAGGCTCGTGGTTCTGGGAGGGAACGTGTCACCTTTGTGTGCATAATTCAAATTTGAAATACAAGCACATGTTCCAATGCACCAAAGTTGGTTGAAAAATCACATGTGTGTCCTCGGGTAAATTTCTAGGTTCCATGCAATAAATGGGAATGAAATTCAAAATTCTGGGCGTCGTGGCTGGGTTGGAAACATTGAGAAACTTAGTTTTTTAATTCCTATAAATCCAAAACACGCATGAAAATAATGAAACTTGGCTTGGTGCCATGACATGGCACCAACATCTTGTGGTAAATTTGCAGTCCGATTTGTGAAGGCGCACACATTAACAATCAACAAAGTCATTTTGGAAGGAGTGTTGTCACGTTACAATCGAAAACACAAGTATTATTGAAACCGTGGGCGTTCTACTTACTAGTACCATTTATGTGCCGCCACGCATCCCCTTTTTGATTAGCTAGGAGGCGACGTGCAGGGTAGCTATTTGAGTACGAGAGGCGTGCGATCAGACCCCTGCGCGTGCTTATCGAGAGGAGAGCCCTTTGACCTCCATCTGCCGTCCACCTCTCTCCCAAGGTCTCCATTAATGGCGCCCGAGCCTCTGTTTAATGGCGTGGCTATGTCTCACTCGACTGAGATTTAAGAGAGAAAAAAGAAAATCTGAAAGCACGGATCTTGATGTAAGATCCGACGAACCTATATAGCATCTATTGCGACTTATAGCAAGACTGATGAATATATAAGGACAATTAAAAAAAATTGATCAAAGAAGGGCTTGCCCCTTCCGATTTTCATTACTGAAAACCACCACAATTCACAAGAAGTTCAGCACAACTCCAGCCTAACACGAAGGACTAAAAGCTACCAGATTGAAATCGCAACATCCCAAGAGGCCAACAAAGGACAAACATCCGCGCTAGAACCCAACATTTCACAACCGGCGACACAATCCACATCCTAAACCGATTATTACATCAAAAGAAACTAGGAAACTAGTCTCCGTGACGAGCGGCAATGAGCTCTTTCGTGTCCTCAAGACGCTGCTTGAGAACATCCACGGATTCCTCCACCAGCCTTTGGCGCTCGTTGCGGAGCATGTCATTCTCGTCCATAAGTTTCTTCAACAAGGCACTAGTCTCCTCCTGCAGGTCTGCACTTCGGACGATCTTCTCCCTCAGCAGGTCGCGCTCAGCCTGGAGCCTCTCATTGCCCTCCCTTAGTTGCCGGATGACGCCGGTAGCCTGTTCAAACGAGGCTACCATGTCGTCCTGCAACCTTGCCGAGTGGGAGATCTGATCCGTCTGGCTATGGACAATCGCATGCATGCGCCTGTAACAATCGTCGCTTACCTGCCTGAAATTTTCCTAGGACGCCACGGCGTGGCGGGACATCTCTACTGCATTCGTGGCACGGCGGGACATCTCTGCTGCTTCCCTGCACAACCGGACCAGTCTGCTGCATCAACGGCGCGGCGGGACCTCCGTGCTGCTTCAGCGGCATGGCGGGACCTCTGTGCTGCTACTTCCGCGCGGCGGGACAGGTCGGCTGCTCTCGGAGCGAGGCGGGACATCTCTCGTGCTTCCGCTTCCATGCTCGTCTCTCCCTAGTGGCAATCTCTCGACTCAGAACTCACGCTGGCCATGGCAGACGCAAGGGCAGGATGCTTAATGACTTGTTTGTTTTTGTGGATGAGGAGTTGAGGAGGAATGTGCAGTCATCTTGGCATAGTAGTATTTATAACCGAGTACTAATACGCTCCTAAGTGGGAAACCGTTTAGGTTGTGATCGGTGTGAACAGGTTTGCAATTCAATATAGCGTGGAGTAATTTGGAATGTGACGAGGCGCAAGCTCAAAATTTATTGACGGTTCTAGTTTCGAAGTGCGGCACTATTCCCGGATGGAGTACTTCTTTTTCTACTCCCTCCTTTCCGGTTTTATAGGGCTTATCTCAAAATTTTAGTTTTTCCATTTTATAAGGCTCAATTTGGTTGTCCCCAACACATGTTCAGATTCCAAGGTGAGTTAAATCATTGCATGCAAGTATTAAGAGAAAATTGACCAATGCATGTACTTTATGCATGCATGCATTGCAATTAATGCATTAAACCTATCTCTCGGGACTTCTCGCATGCACCATCGTGCCACCCACAAAAACTTGTGCTCTGAGTTTAGTAGTATGTTATACAGGAAGAGAAGAGGTGCACGCACACACTCGTCCTCTCACACACGCGTCTATTTTTTCTCAAAAAGGAGGATGATGACCCCCGGCCTCTGCATCTGGGAGTCACACACGCAAATTATTGAAATATATCGAGTGCAGTTCTTTGATGTGTCGCGTCAACTCGTACATCAACGAGAAGTTTGATTATCCTCTCCCTCATGGACTTAACTGCACATGCCTTTGGCTGTATGACAGGTTGGCGACACACCTGTAGGGCCCAACTATCATACACGCAAAGGCAGGAGCGTCCCTCCCTCGCCCATGAGCGTGGTGGCTGGCAAGACTAGGAGAAGATTTCGCTACACGCTCTCCCTCCCGCATGCGGTGGACATGCAGCAGTTCAATCGGTGTCAGATGGCCAGAAGCGTACTGTAGTACCCCTCCAGTGCGGTAGTATTCCATCATTGTTCGACTTCCCGAAGAGGCGAAGAACCAAGCGCAGCCCGGACGCTTGTGTGGCAGTTTCATGTGTATAGTAGTCTAGGATAGCGTGTACCGTGCTTGTAAGCTTAAAATCGTTGGGGTCGGCTCCATGCTATGTGGCCGTCTCGAAGTTTCTAAAAGAAATTAAAATAGTCTTCTGGCCCTACCCGAAAACTGTCGCGCGTACTGCCCGGGAAAAGCCCCGCCCTCAACTTTTAACTACGCGAAAACAGTTTGAGCTTGTTCGTTCTATATAAATACAGTACTTACTATATGTTTATTCACCCGTGGGGTTGTTCAATGAATGGAGGGGCGGGGAGCACAAGTGAACAATACTATAGTACTACTAGTAGTAAGTAGGAGTCGTACAGTAGTCACCTTAAATAGAGAGTTTCTTTTCTTTAATCCCACGTACACAAATTGAAACGCTTGTTGTGGAGAGAAAAAAGATGATCACTCCACTATATATGGACGCAGGGGCCTGAGCGCTTGCTTTACTAGGGTTGCTCTCTTCATTCTCTCATCCTCTCCAGATATAAACAAGACAGCGGTAGCGACATTTTCTCTCTGCTCACCGCTGGTCACAGATCCGGCCGGATCCCTTCAGCCGGTGTGTGTAGAGGACTAAAGGGTGCATTGTTCACGCGGTCATCACCGCCGAGGGAGGAAACCCATAGCTGCCTGAGGGGCCCGATCCTCTGCCCGTGCCGTTCCCTTCGACACATGGCCGACTCGGAGGTCCTCCGACGCTTCTTCCTCCCTGCCGTATTGTCCGCGGATCCGACCTGCCGCCACCGACATCTCGGCGAACCTCAGGTATAAGTTCTTCGAAAGCGGCCTTGCTCTACTGCCCCAGCTCCCCACGTGTCTGCATGTGAATCTTTTTCTACTCCCATCAGCTCTTCCAAAGCCACCTAAATTTTTAGTATTATTAGAGGTAAAGCTACTTCATGCATTCGAATCTAGGGCTTTGTTCAAACAACGAAGAAAGGGGGGAAAGTTGTAGCATGAATCTAGGACTTGATTCAAAGAGGAAATAATATGGTGAAAGTAGTAGAGACCGGATACCCAACCGGTCTGTTGGTTGAAAAGGGAAATAATGGGAAAACGCAGTACAAACTGGATAAGGAACAGATCTATTATTGGTTGAAAAAAGGATAGAAGGTGGACAAGTCAACAGAGTATGTCCAGGATTAGATTTGCTGCCATCACATAGTAAAAGGTCTCCAGGATTAGATTTGCTGCCCTCACATAGTAAAAGGTCTCAGGATTAGATTTGCCGCCCTCACATAGTAAAAGGTCTCCAGGATTAGATTTGCTACCCTCACATAGTAAAAGGTCTCTAGGATTAGATTTGCTACCCTCACATAGTTGCTCCTTTACGCTACTGAGTGTCCCGGTTTCCTGTCCCCACGGTCCCATGCCCTTAAACCAATTCTTTAGCTGCTGTTGATTTACCGTGTCTGGTAAACAAGCAATGCCACCATTAAAGTAATCCCATATTTGAGGAATCTCATTGTTGATCGTAATGCTTCTCGTAACATGAAGCATCGCTAACGTTTTAAAATTTCTATTGTCCTTGCGTGATTGCCACAGACATAATTAAGATGCTTCTTTTCATTTTGTATATGTTTCGTATATTCTTATTGACCAACAACTGTTTACTTTCTATCTTTTTGTGCAGATAGGGATATCCATTTCACCTTGTTGCTATTGTGACCTTTTGGTGAACTGCAGAAAACACTTATTTTGGAATGAGTGTCTTGTGCAGTTCAACTAAAATGTCACGTGGGCAACATCTCTCAATTTTGGTGGAACTACACAAAATGGTGATTGGAGTTTCCAAAATCACCGTCAAGTTCTGCTGGTAATCTCGTGCAACATTTTATTAGCCTTTGCAAGATGGAGCCATCACTGTCACCACAATGGCACTTTATTTTAGTGGAACTGCACAAAAGGATAAGAAAATTATAGTTGCACCTTACATGAGCTGGACAGTCAACCTTAATGTTCCTCAATTTTAGTGCAAGTACTAAAGAAGAACCTACCAGCTCACAAGAGCAAGTACTTCTTGCTAGCTGAATGATGCAATCTTTGCTTCATTTTAGGTGAACTACAGAAAAAGGCGCATGAATTGAATCATGGAACTCCAGGCAGACCTCATCCAAGTAGAGCTGGAGGTTGAGTTCAAGGAGGCCGCTATTAAAGCGAAATCATGCTCTCCTATCTCCTTGTTTGTGCTGTGCAAACATGTTGTGCAAACAAGAATACTCAACTACAGATGTTGTGACGGTCAAGAGCATTCGCCAAGTTCTTCGATTGTATGACATGGCTAACCAAGATGGATTTAATCCCGATATTCACTTTATCAAAAGGCTCTAATGGGTTGGTTCTGAATCTTGCAAGTTGGAAATCAGTGAGATGTGTAGGCATCTTTGTTGTACTTATTATTTGGATCTTATTTGTTGGTTATGAATCTTGCAAGCTAGGAATCAATGAGATGTGTAGGCATCTTTGTTGTACTTATTATTTGGATCTTATTTTTTGGTTCTGAATCTTGCAAGCTAGGAAACACGACATGATGATGTAGCGGACAACAACCATAACAAATAGTTCAAACTCGATAGTATTATCTTTTGTGAAAGTGCGACAAATGTGATGATCGTGTGCGTCCTGAGAATAATAATTCTAATTGTTGTGCATGTTGATCCTGTGGAACTGATAGAACGAGCGAATGCATTGCTTATTTTAAGTACAAATTTCTATTAAAGCTAATTACATTTAAGTAAAGTGACCACTAACTCTTGTTATTATAGTACCAATATAGATCCGCTCGTGAACCGACGTGTGGCCGAGGGTGCATCTTCTACCGGGCGTGCAGAGGACGAGGGAGCGGTAGTAACTATTGTCGCCTATACACACTCAGCTTACTGTTGAATCCAGTTCCCCAAGAGCTGAAAAACGAACTGCTGCTACCGCCTACACACTCGTTCACTCGAAGAGACTCCAATGGCGATCCGAGGGGTGAGCCTGCTGGATATGGACTTCAGCAAGGAGTTCCCCTTTGATTTTGCCATACAGTCCTATGGCTGCACCAAGTTGAATGTGATGTACACCAACGATACGGACTCGGTGAAGCTCTGCCTCGCCTCAGTCCTATGGCTGCACCAGGTTCTGGAGCATTCGCCCATTTCATCAACAGCGCCGACTGCACCTTCGCTACGGTGGAGAGAAGGAAGAACGTGGCGATTCGGCCATCTGGTGCAACAAGCTTGTCGACATCCAGAAGCAATACAAGATCATCAGCAACGGGCAGGAGAAGGACTCCGTGGTTGACCTTGCTGAGACCATGATCGACCCCTGATACGCCAACATGAAAGAAGACGACCTAAACACGTGGGAGGTACCTCTGAATCTAGCCTACATAACCTACGCGGCCAAGGGCGCATACGCATGCTACGACATGTACATGCAGATCTTGGACATGAGGGCGTGTCTGCTTCCCGTAACCAACGAGTACATGGACAGCCGCAGCGTCATGATCAAGCGTGCCAGGAAGGTCTAGATGTTGTACTTTACATGTTTATAAGCACCTTTATCATGTGAGTGTTTCATGCATTAGCCTATGTGTCGTAATTATCTGTTTTGTCCGAAATATTTCTTTTAAGAACCCATTAACCTGATTGCTTTTTAGTGGCAATTTGCTTATGTATGTAAACTAGTTCACTTGTCCATAAAAAAAACTAGTTCACTCGGCTGCCGTGCTTTGAATCTCCTTCTTCCCAACATATTCCCCTCCTCAGGTGGACCCAGCAGGTCTCCGAATTTTCTCCCACTTTCTTTTTTGATGTAAACTGAGTTTTCTCCCAGTACTTTCCCCTAGAACCAACTCAACTGTCCCACGTCTAGCCTAAAACATAATAATACCCCACTCATCAAATTAAAATGATATTTTATTTTGTAAGTTGAAATTCTTACAAAATAATAATAATAATTGTTTATATATAACTTGGCAAGTTAACTCCTAGTGATTGCGTACATAAGCTTGCAAAGATTTTACTGACGTGCAATCATGTGTTTATGTTTTTATAACATTTGTCTGTCTAGTCCAACATGATATTTTCACGCAACCCAGCAAGTCCGCGACTTTCGAAAAAAATGCAAATGGGATTTAAATGGGCTGCATAGATGCTACATCATTGTTTCACCCAGCCCACCAAATGGACTGACAGCTGGGTCCACGGCCACAGCCCAGTTTTTTTGTGATTTGCCAAGTAAGTCGCTTTGTCAGGCCTGTTGGGCTGCAAATCTTTCAAGACGAGGAGAGCTTTCATTCGGCTGGCTGAGAAAATGGCCCATCAGTAAGGAGAAATGGGCTATACATTTTTAAAACACATCAAACCGGCAATTAGTTTCAAATATCTTTTTTTTTCATTTCGAGATTTTAAATTACATTAATTTTTATGCATGGAGATTTTGTTGGATTTTATATTGATATACATTTATTTTTAAAATCAGTTTGAATGTGAGTCAAAATTTCGGGATTAAAAACAGTTCGGACCGCACCGAAATATGCAAAATTTCGTATAATTTTTTAACCATGGCCACAATATGGGCTGTAATGCTAACAAAAAGAATATGGGCTCCAAAAAAAACCTTAAGAATTAGCAAATGGGCTGTATGCTATTTTCCATAGATTTGAGGCTTTCCTAAAAAAAGGTTGACGCACAAGCAGTGACTGTTGGATGGCCATCCAACGACCGTCGTGCTTCTTCAATCTCTACTCTTCCTGCTCCGGCCGCTCAAACAGGCGCCAGCGGGACTGCCTGCTCCCTCCTCCCCACGGCCGGCTCTGCTGCCGCGCAGGCCTCACCGCCCCACCGTACTCCCATCGCTGGCCTAGCCATCCCTCTACTCACCCACACCTGCTGTTATTCTCCAGCGACGGCAGACGAACCAGTAAACCCTCGTATAGTCGTACTCCCCTCCGCCTGGGAAACAACTACTGAGTCTTCCCTGCCTCCATGTTGTTCCCTTCCTAGGCCTCGCCGTCGTCCACCGCCCTGGTGCTCTCGGCGCGGCCTGGTCAACGTGGTCAATGACCAGCATGCATCTGAAGTGGACTGTACATGGAGAGTCCGACAGCTGGGTCCACGGTCGCACGCAAGGAAATGCCTCCTTATTACGCGCAAAATAATGATTCCTCCACCTGACATCAGGGACCCACTGAAAGGGCCTCTGTATTTCGCGAAAAAAACGTTACTGCCGCTGACAGCTCGGACCCACCAGCTATATCTTCGCACACAAGGAAGTGCCTCCTTATTACGCTCAAAAAAATGAATACCCACCTGCTAGCTGGGACCCACCTTGGTGGGAGGCTGACTTGTGGGCCTACTAAGTTGACGAGGATGGAGGGCTTTGTCAACTTAGTCAATATGCACGATTCTAGATCCAGTGACCTTACGATGTCCATCCAACGGCCGTAGTGCTTCTTCAACCTCTGGTCTTCTTGCTCCAGCCGCCCAAACCAGCGCCGTTTGTGCCTCATGCTCCTGCCCCCCGTGGCCGGCTGTGATGCGGCGGAGGCCTCACCGCCCCCTACTACTCCTACCGCTGGCCATGCCATCCCTCTACTCACCCACACCCCCTGTTATTCTGTGGCAACGGCAGCCTCACACCGCAGCGAACAAGTGAACCCTCGTACTCCTCTAGGCGTGGGCATCCAGTGCCGTGTCTTCCCCGGCTCCACGTCGTCCCCTTCCTAGACCTCGCCGTCGTCCACCGCCCTGGTGCTCTCGGCGCGGCGTGGTCAACGTGGTCAAGGAATGGCTTCCATCGGACGTGGACTGTACGTGGAGAGACTGACAGCTGGGTCCACGGCCACAGCAAGGAAGTGCCTCCTTATTACGTGCAAAATAATTATTCCTCCACTTGACAACGGGACCCACCGGGCGGGCCACCATATTTTGCGAAAAAACGAGTTCCACTGACTACTGGGACCCACCAGCTACATCTTCGCACGCAAGGAAGTGTGTCCGGGCAAAAAAAAACGATTCGCCCCCTGACTGCTGGGACCGATGTAACACCCTCGATGCAGCTATATCTCCCACGTGTCGAAGCACGAATTAGAGGAATAACCGCATTGAAAGCAATGTCGCAAGTGAGGTAATCTTCACACAACCCATGTATTACATAAGGGAAAGAGATACATAGTTGGCTTACAATCGCCACTTCACACAATACATGAATAAAGCATTACATCAACCAGATACAATCAAGGTCCGACTACGGAACCAAAATAAAAGAAGACTACCCATAATTCTACACAGATCCCCGATCGTCCCGACTGGGCTCCACTACTTATCAACTGGGAAACGGAACAACATAAAGAACACGATCTTAATCGAGCTCCTCCTTGAGCTTGGTTGCGTCATCTGCACGGTAACATCGACACCTGCAACCTGGTTTTGGAAGTATCTGTGAGTCACGGGGACTCAGCAATCTCACACCCTCGCGATCAAGACTATTTAAGCTTATGGGTAAGCTAAAAGGTATGAGGTGGAACTGCAGTAAGCGACTAGCATGTTTGGAAGCTAACATACGCAAATGAGAGCGAGAAGAGAAGGCAAAAGCATGGTCGAACAACTATGATCAAGAAGTGATCCTAGAACAACCTACGTCAAGCATAACTCCAACACCGTGTTCACTTCCCGGACTCCGCCGAGAAGAGACCATCATGGTAACACACGCGGTTGATGTATTTTAATTAAGATCAACTTCAGGTTTTCTACAACCGGACATTAACAAATTCCTATCTGCCCATAACCGCGGGCATGGCTTTCGAAAGTTCAAATCCCCGCAGGGGTGTCTCAACTTAGCCCATCACAAGCTCTCACGGTCAACGAAGGATATTCCTTCTCCCAAGACAATCCGATCAGACCCGAGATCCCGGTTACAAGACATCCTCGACAATGGTAAAACAAGTCCAGCAAAGCCGCCCAATGCGCCGACATCCTGATGGGAGCTGCACATACCTCGTTCTTAGGGCAACACCGGATAGGTCAAGCTACGAGTGAAACCAGCCCTCAAGTTTCCCCGAGGTGGCCCCGCAGGCTGCCCATTTCGGACCAACACTTAGACAAGCACTGGACCGGGGGGGGGGGTTAAAATAAAGATGACCCTTGGGCTGGCCTAAACCTAGGGAAAAAGAGGCTAGGTGGTGAATGGTAAAACCAAGGTTGGGCCTTGCTGGAGGAGTTTTATTCAAGGCGAACTGTCAAGGGGTTCCCATTATAACCCAACCGTGTAAGGAACACAAAATCCGGGAACATAACACCGATATGACGGGAACTAGGGTGGCAAGAGTGGAACAAAACACCAGCCATAGGGCCGAGCCTTCCCCATTTACCAAGTATATAGATGCATTAATTAAATAATAGATATTGTGATATCCCAACAAAATATCCATGTTCCAACATGGAACAAACTCCAATCTTCACCTGCAACTAACAACGCTATAAGAGGGGCTGAGCAAAGCGGTAACATAGCCAAACAACGGTTTGCTAGGACAAGGTGGGTTAGCGGCTTGGCTTAACAATATGGGAGGCATGATAAGTAAGTGGTAGGTATCGCAGCATAGGCATAGCAAAAGAGCGAGCAACTAGCAAGCAAAGATAGAAGTGATTTCAAGGGTATGGTCATCTTGCCTGAAATCCCGCAAGGAAGAAGAACGAGTCCATGAAGAAGACAACCAGACGTAGTCGAACGGGTCCTCACAAAAGCAACGTTAATGGAACCAACCCTAAGAAGCAACACCGGAAAGAAGCACACAACATAGTAAACAACCAACACATGAACATGGCATGATATGCGGCATGCGGGATGCGGTATGGGATGCATATGCATGGTTTGGAAATGAATGATTGAACCTGGCCTCAACATGGAAAACCAAGAGTGCCACTGGAAATGGGAGGTGATTTCGGTTGAAATCGATATAAAGATCACCGGAATCAGATGCACGGTTTGGAAATGGCAAGCAAAACAAATATGGCACCGGTCTGCGATAAATAGCAAGTAGCCATCTAAAGGCAACAAGATAAATATGCTACATCACTCAAACATGGCAACAAAATACATGGCAGGGATCCACTCATGATGCTTGACAAAAGATAAACACTGAGCTATGGCTAATTCACTCATTAACAGGTTCAAACAAGCATGGCAAAAGAGAAAAAGTTAACATGTTACAGACTTAGTGAAATTAATAACATGTCAGGAAATTATCATCAGGAAGCAATGTTTAGAGCACGATAACTACAAGCTACAGGAACATATCATGGCACAGCAAGACATGTAATGAAGCTACTCTAAGCATATAACAAAAGTCCCTTAGTGACCATGAGCCAAAAGGGATCAGATAATACAATTGCAAGCATGTGAACATAGCAAAAACACAAACAGATTTAGACTTAGTGAAAAACTGGAGCATGGCAAAACAGTTAACGAGTAGGCATGTTTACAAGCTTGATGCACTCACTACAAAGCATTGCATGACAAACTAAGCATACACCCATCAAGAAGACATGGCATAGAAGCTAGACATGGAAAGAACAATAACATAGCATGCACGGATCAATAGCAATAAGCTTGGCAAAATCGCTAAACATGTTAACAATCTGCCAGGAACATTTTATAGCAAAAGTAGAGCTCGATTGACTCAAGCTAGGTTCTTCCATAATTGCAAACAAAGACATGGATGGATAGAGCACAACATTATTAACAAAACATTCTTACTGATTATCCTCAAAAGAGGCACGGATCACCGGAGGAAGGCGAGGTGTGGCGCAGCGGCGGAGCAAGGAGGCGCGGGGTGCCTGTGGGCAGCGGCGGCGATCCGGGCCCGGGCGGGCCAGATCCGGGTCCTGGTGGGCCGTGGGAGGTGGGAGGCATGCGGCGGACGCGTGGCATTGCGGGATTGGACGTGGGAGGCGGCTCCGCTGACGTGGCAAGCCGGGATTGGCCGGAGTGAGGTGGCCGGATGGGGTGGACGCTTCCGGCGCGGGGTCGGACATGTCTGGCGCGGCGCGGAGGGAAAATTTAGGGTTCATCTGCGCGAGATTTTGGAGGAGGGCACATATTTATAGGTAGAGGGAGCTAGGAGAGTCCAAATGAGGTGCGGTTTTCGGCCACGCGATCGTGATCGAACCACCGAGATGATAGAGGGGGTTTAGCTGGGCTTTGGGCCACTTTGGAGGGGTGTTGTGCTGCAACACACACGAGGCCTTTTCGGTCCCTCGGTTAACCGTTGGAGTATGAAACGAAGTCCAAATGGCACGAAACTTGACAGGCGGTCTACCGGTAGTAAACCAAGGCCACATGGAAAGTCTCGGTCCAATCCGAAAATGTTTGACGCCCGCACACGAAAAGAGGTAGAAAGGGACACCGGGTGACATAGGAGCACCAGATTGCAAAACAGACAACGAGGAAAATGCTCGGATGCATGAGACAAACATGTATGCAAATGAAATGCACATGATGACATGACATGAGATGCATGACACGCAAGTAATGACAAGGCAACAACAGCGAATAACTGGAGGACACCTGGCACATCGGTCACGGTGCGTTACAGCACTCCACCACTACGAGATTATCTTGTCCCGAGATCTAGAATGGCACCGGAGGGAAAACGGAAGAGAAAGAGAAGAGGTAAAACTAAGTTGCTTCTTTGACAAATGAGTGAAACCACGAAACCTTGCGAGGTTGAGAAAATTGAAAAGAATAATACAACGGGGATGAACAAAGTTGAAAACACTCCGTTAGCAAAGAGGGACAATGAAGAACAAATTCGAACAACACTCCGGTTGAAAAGTGATGGAAGACTTGATAAAGCGAAAAGAACTTGAGCAACAGGGCACAACACTTCGATTAAATGGATAAGCAAGAAAAGAACATGATCCTCACAACTCGAGAATATGAGAGAAAAGAGCAACATCACAATGCCTCCGGAAGAAAAGAAAGAATGGAATGGAATGAACGAAGGGGAACACGATCTTGAGAGAGCACGCTTACAACAAATGCTAGAACGGAGTTTTTGGAAACCCAACGACGAAAAGAATAAGCTTCTTGTGGGCTTATGGAGACAATCTCAAAACTAAGAGGTGAAATTCTGCCACTAACGGAAGCAATAGATTGGATTGATGTCCACAAGGGGACGAGAAAACTTATTTCTCTGGGAGGATAAATGAAGAACTTGTTTCATATATAAGCACCATAAAAGTAACAATCCTTAGGGAAGGCTTTTAGGTGAAACATAACACCAGATAACTCCAACGAAGAGGTTGATGGATTAAAATATACCTCATTCTTGATAGCTTGTGAAACATGAAACATGAACTCTAATCATCAAGAATGACATAATACCACCTCCAATGATATGGAAGAAAGAACTGCACTTCAGATAGCAAGAAGAAGAATGCTTGAGCTCCCCTGAAAAGAATGTTGATGAACACTTCGAGAAGGAAATTAAATCCTTGATGAACCATCATGTAGAACATCCATGAAGAACTCTGGTAAACAAAAGAATGATCAAACAAAAGGAAAGAGAAGTTGAAAACACAAGGTGAAGCCTTGCAATGATTTAGATGAATCTTCACGACGATATAATGCGGAAAAGCTTGGAACTCCGGAAAAAGAAAGATGAAACCAATCAAACCGATAATTTGATGAGCCTCCGGAATAGGGAATTAATCACTTGGGTGAAACAAGACTAAGAATTATGTTATGCTTATCCTTCACCAATTTAAATTGATGACAAGCAACGGATTTGGCATACTACTTATTCTCGAAGAAAAGGATTAAGATAGATATAGCGCAAACTTGAGAAGGTCTTCAACGAACCACCAGTAGGATTGGAAAGAAATAGTCAATTGATATTATAACGAAGGCAGAAGAATCTTAGAAGAGCCACCGGTAGAATTCAAAATGAACGAAGAAAATATAGAGAAACACCGGGAAGAATTAGAAAACGAATGAAGATGCTTGAGACAATCTAGATACATGAGAACGAAGGGATCACGAACTGATTAGAGATCACTTGAACGATGCACTGGTAAGACTGGAGAATGATGACTGGCAACTAAGAATGAATAAACCTGAATTGATGGACTCCGGATACAAACTGAGAAGACTCTTGAATTGCTCCGAATAGGTGAAAAGAATTCCGACAAACGAAAACAATTATGAGAGGATGACCACAAACTAGAATGATGAATCTTTGAGAGAATGGAGTAAGATATGGAGGAAAAATTCTTCTTCGGTCTTCAAATGTTGAGAGTGACGATGAGAAACACCACCAAGAATTATTGAGGCACAGCGGAATGAATAATAGAAAAGGTAGAGCCAATGATGAAAAGAATTTGAAAGATCTTGGAGAAAAGCATTTGACTGATGATAACTCATTCTTATGTCAAACTTCGAAAAGAATTTGGGAGTAACTCCGGGAAAAATAGAAGAGTTAGGTAGAATCCTGGAAAAAGACATGTGGGTTAGGGCCCACTGAAAGATACACCGTAGAATGAATTAAAAGGAAGATTGCGCCGGTTGAGTTAAATGGCTTGAAAGAGATAACCACCTCAAAATAGTTTGAACGGTTTGAAATGAAAACACGAATCTTCTGAGATATCTTCAGCACTCCGGGACAATTGAATAGTGAGAGGTGAATGATTACGAAGTGCACTGGCATGGGAAAACATTGAAACAAGGAAAGAATATGATCAACAAAGCTTGACTTGGATCCACCGGAGAAGAAAAGAATGGAGAATGATGAACGAGTAGAGCATCTTCAAGAGAACCACCATGTAAGAACGTTGACTGAAAAGAGTGGAGAGACTTCACATCCATAAAATGGATAACAAACTAAGAAAACTGTGTCCTTAAAGAAAAACAAGGGAGGGAGGGTGGGAAAACAAAGTCGACTTGGAACGGATGAAACGAACGCCATTGCAAAGAACTGAGAATTGATCTCGCGACTGTCGAAAATGAACGGACAAGAAACACACCGGTGAAAAGAATTAATATGACAATCTCCATTATCATTATCATGAAGGATTGGTATTCACATCGGAGTATGAGAACACCATTTAGAGAAGGTATGGAATCAACATTTGACTTCGAAGCAACTCGAATACCACAACCCAAAACAAAAGAAAGGATTGGCTTGCAAAATAAGCCGGAACAAACATATGATAGAGATTTCGTCCGAAGTTTTCGTGGTCGGGCCTACATGGGCTCGAATGTACAACACCATCATGTACAAGGCAGTGCACATGACATACGAAGTGTCCCCGAGTCGGCATAGCCAAGGACTCTTTAAGACACAATGAGACCACTGTAAAAACCAACCGTGAATAGGCGGACCACTAGACGTCGAACCCCAATTTCATATCATACATCTGTCGGAAGGATATCCTAAGAGCTACTTGAATTCCCACTTATAAACTCCCGAAATTTTCTGGTTATGCAATCAGGTGTTGGGGATACAGGGGAAGCATAATATCTCACCCAAAACTAGCAAATCCTACATCCAGCTATATCCATCCTTCAACACATAACCAAGAAACCTTCGGAAATCGTTTACCTCAACCTTCGAAAAGTATCCGTTATACGAGTTATGGCAATACTCCCGAACTCCCGCCCCAATACTGGGTGGCGTCGAGGTTATCTCACCAACAACTGCATAAAAGAGATTTTCGATGTCGGCGAAACTAAACTCAGGTATTCCAGAATTGCAACGATAAAATTGTGACGACAACACCTCGGAGCTCAACTCCCCGGGACACTTCCACAACCCCTAAATGTCAGGAGGCACCAAGAACAATGTTCTCATCACAAAACCATTGGAACGATTCCAAGATACCCGCGTGATCCTA
This sequence comes from Triticum timopheevii, assembly GCA_963921465.1. NCBI lineage: Eukaryota > Viridiplantae > Streptophyta > Magnoliopsida > Poales > Poaceae > Triticum > Triticum timopheevii. The sequence continues at coordinate 9,928,772 of OY997262.1, forward strand.
ATTTTTTTAGTGAAATTTGAGAAGAGAAGAGTCAAAACTCAACGTCATGATGCCTCACCAGAGTGACGAAGGGACTGAGGAGTAAAAAGAATTCCTAACTCTCCGATATATATAATCATAAATGACTCAAATTTTTTTTCTAGACTCAACAACGCCAGCGATTCGATCATGCAGGGGGCTCCTAAAGTTGGGGAAGGCTCTGATACCAACTTGTAACGCCCTCGATGCTGCTATATCTCCCATGTGTCGAAGCATGAATTAGAGGCATAACCGCATTGAAAGCAATGTCACAAGTGAGGTAATCTTCACAAAACCCATGTATTACATAAGGGAAAGAGATACATAGTTGGCTTACAATCGCCACTTCACACAATACATGAATAAAGCATTACATCAACCAGATACAATCAAGGTCCGACTACGGAACCAAAATAAAAGAAGACTACCCATAATTCTACACAGATCCCCGATCGTCCCGACTGGGCTCCACTACTTATCAACTGGGAAACGGAACAACATAAAGAACACGATCTTAATCGAGCTCCTCCTTGAGCTTGGTTGCGTCATCTGCACGGTAACATCGGCACCTGCAACCTGGTTTTGGAAGTATCTGTGAGTCACGGGGACTCAGCAATCTCACACCCTCGCGATCAAGACTATTTAAGCTTATGGGTAAGCTAAAAGGTATGAGGTGGAACCGCAGTAAGCGACTAGCATGTTTGGAGGCTAACATACGCAAATGAGAGCGAGAAGAGAAGGCAAAAGCATGGTCGAACAACTATGATCAAGAAGTGATCCTAGAACAACCTACGTCAAGCATAACTCCAACACCGTGTTCACTTCGCGGACTCCGTTGAGAAGAGACCATCACGGTAACACACGCGGTTGATGTATTTTAATTAAGATCAACTTCAGGTTTTCTACAACCGGACATTAACAAATTCCCATCAGCCCATAACCGCGGGCACGGCTTTCAAAAGTTCAAATCCCTGCAGGGGTGTGCCAACTTAGCCCATCACAAGCTCTCACGGTCAAGAAGGATATTCCTTCTCCCAAGACAATCTGATCAGACTCGGCATCCCGGTTACAAGACATCCTCGACAATGGTAAAACAAGTCCAGCAAAGCCGCCTGATGCACCGACATCCTGATGGGAGCTGCACATATCTCGTTCTCAGGGCAACACCGGATAGGTCAAGCTACGAGTAAAACCAGCCCTCAAGTTTCCCCGAGGTGGCCCCGCAGGCTGCCCATTTCGGACCAACACTTAGACAAGCACTGGCCCGGGGGGGCTAAAATAAAGATGACCCTTGGGCTGGCCTAACCCAAGGGAAAAAGAGGCTACGTGGCGAATGGTAAAACCAATGTTGGGCCTTGCTGGAGGAGTTTTATTCAACGCGAACTGTCAAGGGGTTCCCATTATAACCCAACCATGTAAGGAACGCAAAATCCGGGAACATAACACCGATATGACAGGAACTAGGGCGGCAAGAGTGGAACAAAACACCAGGCATAGGGCCGAGTCTTCCATCCCTTACCAAGAATATAGATGCATTAATTAAATAAGACATATTGTGATATCCCAACAAAATATTCATGTTCCAACATGGAACAAACTCCAATCTTCACTTGCAACTAACAACGCTATAAGAGGGGCTGAGCAAAGCGGTAACATAGCCAAACAACTGCTTGCTAGGACAAGGTGGGTTAGCGGCTTGGCTTAACAATATGGGAGGCATGATAAGCAAGTGGTAGGTATTGCAGCATAGGCATAGCAAAAGAGTGAGCAACTAGCAAGCAAAGATAGAAGTGATTTCGAGGGTATGGTCATCTTGCCTGAAATCCCGCAAGGAAGAAGAACGAGTCCATGAAGAAGACAACCGGACGTAGTCGAACGGGTCCTCACAAACGCGACGTTAATGGAACCAACCCGAAGAAGCAACACCGGAAAGAATCACACAACATAGTAAACAACCAACACATGAACATGGCATGTTATGCAAGATGCGGGATGCGGGATGCGGTATGTGATGCATATGCATGATTTGGAAAGGAATGATTGAACCTGACCTCAACTTGGAAAACCAAGAGTGCCAATAGAAATGGGAGGTGATTTCGGTTGAAATCGATATAAAGATCACCGGAATCGGATGCACGGTTTGGAAATGGCAAGCAAAACAAATATGGCACCGGTCTACGATAAACAACAAGTAGCCATCTAAATGCAACAAGATAAATATGATACAGCTCTCAAACATGGCAACAAAATACATGGCATGGATCCACTCATGAATCTTGACAAAAGAGGAACACTGAGCTACGACTAATTCACTCATTAACAGGTTCAAACAAGCATGGCAAAAGAGCAAAAGTTAACAGGTTACAGACTTAGTGAAATTAACAGCATGTCAGGAAATTATCATCAGGAAGCAATGTTTAGAGCACGATAACTACAAGCTACAGGAACATATCATGGCAAAGCAAGGCATGGAATGAAGCTACTCTAAGCATATAACAGAAGTCTCTTAGTGACCATGAGCCAAAAGGGATCAGATAATACAATTGCAAGCATGTGAACATAGCAAAAACACAAACAGATTCAGACTTAGTGAAAAACTGGAGCATGGCAAAACAGTTAACGAGTAGGCATGTTTACGAGCTCGATGCACTCACTACAAAGCGTTGCATGACAAACTAATCATACACCCATCAATAAGACATGGCATAGAAGCTAGACATGGCAAGAACAACAACATAGCATGCACGGATCAATATCAATAAGCTTGGCAAAATCGCTAAACATGTTAACAATCTGCCAGGAATATCTTATAGCAAAAGTAGAGCTCGATTGACTCAAGCTAGGGTGCTTCATAATTGCAAACAAAGACATTGATAGATAGAGCACAACATTATTAACAAAACATCCTTACTGATCATCCTCAAAAGAGGCACGGATCACTAGGAAACAACATGAACATATGGCATAAAAACAATATCAGGACAAGGACTTAGTGAAATTCTAAGTCCCTGAAATCAGCATCAACGATTATGCTACTTTGCATGCTTGTGCTAGTCACCACATAGATCACAAAAATACATGGCATACACCCCGGTAAAGATAACATGTAGAGCTCAGGATCATAGCATGCACACATTAATCATGGCAAAAATGGCAAAAGGCCATTTGCTGAAACAGATCTGACATAATCAAGATGAGCTCAAATGAAAATGATGCAATGAGATGAAATGATGTACTCGTCGAGACGAACATTTTGATATGCTACACGCACGAATCAGAGCAACGAGTGCAAAGTTATGATGCGGTGAAAAATGCTAAAAATACTGGAAACTTTGGGGACTTAGTGAAAATTATACCCTCCGAGAAGTGGACGGGAGATGCGGGACAAGGCGATCCGGGACGGGCGTGGGCGCATTTGGATGGACGAGCGGGTGGATCTCATCCACCCAGCGAGCGGATCCGGCCGGAGTGGATCTCCAGCGAGCTCCGTGAGCTCCGGTGACAAAGGCGGCGGCGGAGGCGCGCTTCGGCAAGCTCGGGCGGAGTTGCTCGCGGGCAGAGCGGGCGGCGGAGGCGAGGGCGAGCCGTGGGCGAGCGTTGCCGGCGCGGGCGGAGCGAGAAGGCGGCGGTGCGGTGGTGCTGGAGACGGTGTGCGGCGGCTGGTGCTTGGCGGTAGCGGCGGCTCGCCGGAGGAAGGAGATGTGCAGCGCGGCGGTGGAGCAAGGAGGCGCGGGGTGCCTATGGGCAGCGGCGGCGATCCAGGCCCGGGCGGGCCAGATCCGGGTCCCGGCGGGCCGCGGGAGGTGGGAGGCGCGCGGCGGACGCGTGGCGCTGCGGGATTGGGCGCGGGAGGCGGTTCCGCTGACGTGGCGAGCCGGGATTGGCCGGAGTGAGGTGGCCGGCTGGGGTGGACACGTCCGGTGCAGGGTCGAACATGTCCGACGCGGCGCGGAGGGAAAATTTAGGGTTCATCTGCGCGAGATTTCGGAGGAGAGCACATATTTATAGGTAGAGGGAGCTAGGAAAGTCCAAATGAGGTGCAGTTTTTGGCCACGCGATCGTGATCGAACGACCGAGATGATGGAGGGGGTTTAGTTGGGCTTTGGGCCACTTTGGAGGGGTGTTGGGCTAGAACACACACGAGGCCTTTTCGGTCCCTCGGTTAACCGTTGGAGTATCAAACGAAGTCCAAATGGCACGAAACTTGATAGGCGGTCTACCGGTAGTAAACCAAGGCCACATGACAAGTCTCGGTCTAGTCCGAAAACATTTAATGCCTGCACACGAAAAGAGGTAGAAAGGGACACCGGGTGACATAGGAGCGCCGGATTGCAAAACGGACAACGGGGAAAATGCTCGGATGCATGAGACGAACATGTATGCAAATGAAATGCACATGATGACATGGCATGAGATGCATGACACGCAAGCAATGACAAGGCAACAACATCGAATAACTGGAGGACACCTAGCACATCGGTCACGGGGCGTTACAACCGACCAGCTACATCTTCGCAGGCAAGGAAGTGCCTGACAGTCGGGTCCCACCTGGTCCAAGCGTACGTAGTGTTGTCATTCTGGTCGCGAACGTGTACGTACATACTGGTCGATGTAGAGGCACGCACGTGTTGTAGTAGAGGCGCGCATGTGTCGAATTAGAGGCGCGCACGTAGCATTTACACGTACGTACAGCGGCCAGGGTGCAAGAAAGAAAATACGGCCATGTATGTGTACATACGGGCGGGGTCTCGAACGCCTACTGGCGCATACGTACGGCGACGGCTCGTGTACATGGCTGGGTCGGAATGGAGAAACAATGTCGTCGTCGTGTTCATGGGGAGGCAACGGAATGCGTCGTGTTCATGGGAAGGCAACGGAATGCGTCGTGTTCATCGGGAGGGCTTGGACGGAACAGGCGATGGAAACGAGGCCTGGTGTCGGTGTCAAAACCGGCGGATCTCGGGTAGTGGGTCCCGAACTATGCGTCTAGGACGTATGGTAACAGGAGGCAGGGAACACGATGTTTTACCCAGGTTCGGGCCCTCTTGATGGAGGTAAAACCCTACGTCCTGCTTGATTAATATTGATGATATGGGTAGTACAAGAGTAGATCTACCACGAGATCAAGGAGGCTAAACCCTAGAAGCTAGCCTATGGTATGATTGTTGTATATGGAGTTGATTGCCTACGGACTACAACCCTCCAGTTTATATAGACACCGGATAGGGTTAGGGTTACATAGAGTCAGTTACAATGGTAGGAGATCTTGAATATCCGCATCGCCAAGCTTACCTTCCACGCCAAGGAAAGTCCCATCCGGACACGGGACGAAGTCTTCAATCTTGTATCTTCATAGTCCTGGTGTCCGGCTGAATGTATAGTCCGGCTACCCGAACACCCCCTAATCCAGGACTCCCTCAGTAGCCCCCGAACCAGGCTTCAATGACGACGAGTCCGGCGCGCAGATTGTTCGGCATTGCAAGGCGGGTTCTTCTCCAAATCTTGTGTACCTGTAGGAATAATGTCCGATTTTTGTAATGTAGTGCTCCTCGGCTTCCACGCCCAATAATGGCCGTCTTCCACGTGTCAAATGAATGTGAAAAGCCGGGGTGTTTTTACATCCACACCCCTAGCCGTATCAACGAGCCGCCTATTTAACGGGATGGGGATTTAGGTCCAAACCACATCTTCTCCTTTCCGCAAGTTATCATCAGAGCGCTTCCAGCAAAGGTCCATTCCAACATGACCAGCCGTCGCAGCTCCTCCCCTCGCCCCTCCGGTCCCAAACCCGGGGACTCGGAGAGTTGCACCATCCTGCATAGCGAGTTAGTGTCGCTTCAGGCCAAGGGATTTCTCCCTCAGGCATACATGGTCCCGGCCCGAGCCTGTCTCGCCACCTACAATGGCGGAAAACAAGCGGAGAGCACCCCCAATCCTTCTAAGGGAGAGTGGGTGTGCCTCGTCCCCTATCTAAGAAGGGGACTGGGATTTCCAATTCATCCATTTCTTTGTGGGCTTCTGGAGTTCTACGGCCTCCAGCTGCACAATCTCACGCCCGCCTCCGTATTGCATATTGCGGGTTTCGTCGCCCTTTGCGAGCTATTTTTAGGCGTTGAGGCTCATTTCGCGCTGTGGAAGAGGTTATTCTGCCTGGTGCCCCGTTCTCAAGAGGGGTCTATATACTAAGTGGGCGGAGCCGAAGTATGGCGCATCGCCGGGACCGGATACCTATCCGGAACCCCAAAGAAGGTGTCCGAGGACTGGCCTTCGGAATGGTTTTATATAGATGACGTCCCGCTACCGGACCCTATCCGGGTCGGTCTCCCTGAGTTCAACAGTGCTCCATTGAAGAAACGCTTGAGCTGGCGTCCGCGGAGCTCTCAGAGAGAAAGCGACAGAGACGTCCTTTACCTAATGGGCCGGATAAGACTGTTGGCTCATTCCGGACTAACCATGATTGGAGTCATGGCCGCATGCATTATGTGGGGGGTGCAGCCGCTTCAATATAGAGGCCACCCCATGTGGGATTTCAACAGGGAGGATGACACCACACGTTACGGTCGTAAGGGGCCGGCCTCAGCCGCCGCCTTAGTAAAGATCTTATCCTCTTTGTACAAGGGAGAAAAGGAGGAATTCCTTCGCGTCAACCCGCGGGCCGGATTCAGTATGTACGATCCTCCAAGTTGGGTAAGTGAACAATTGCGCTTGCCCGTTTGTTTTATACTCCCATGGTTAGATAGGTAGTCTAACGACTTCAATGCAGGAACTGCGACAGGAGGTAAAGGATATAAGCAGCCACCCTCCACAGCCCAAGGACCCAGAACGGTCCCTCAATCCGGACTCCGAAGAGGATCCGTACATATCGGTGGAGCTTATCGACGGGGTGTTCCATCAGCTAAGCAAGGACAATACCTTGGTAGCCATTACGGCGGATTACCCAGGGTTAATCCCGGCCTCCCAGGTGACAGAAACCGGGGTCTTATTCCCTTGAAAGAGATTCCACCCTCACGTAGCCCGGCATTTCTGACGACAACCATGTTTTGCAGGGGAGATTTCTGAGGAAGGAGGCCGAACCTGCGGCGGCTAGCCAACGAGGGGCCACAGGGCCCCGTGGGGCAAAAAGGAATGAAGTCCGGACTGAGATGCCGGCGCAAAGGTATAGTGCACCCTCTATTTCATGGAGTTATTCTGTCAGGGCATATTAACGTTCGTGCTATCTTCAAAACGAAGAGACCTCGCCGGACTACATCCGGAGAGGTTGCCAATCGCGCCTCCACCAGCCAGGCTCCAATGTCTGGCCAGAAAGCGGAGGCGAGCACAAGGCTTGCACCGGACACTCCTCCGACAGAGGATGCGGACAGGCTGTGTGCCACAAATTCTGAAGTGGAGAGTGCCATGAACCACAGGCGTCGCTGGACAATTCTACGCGACGCTTGTTTCTCCCAAGAGGCTTTAGATGCCTTTAATTCGGGAGATGCGTACCTCCGTGCCGCTCAAAATGGTTTATCCAGAGCCACGGAGCAGTATGTAAAAGACATACGGGTAAGAAAATTTTGGTTAAATATATATATGTGCCAGTAGCCCCCAAGACTTGAAGCAGTTAGAGCAACTGATTTAAGGATCATTTAATATGCAGCTTCTTACAGAGAAGAATACCGTACTGTCCCAGGAGCTGGAAAAGTGCAAGGCCCAACTAGAGGCCGCACTAGCCACCGCAGGGGAGCCCAAAGAGACCCCCTCAGGTAAGATACACTTCGAAAGATTAGTATTGTGCGGTGTTGGTGAAAATCTGACAAATTATATTGCAGATGGCACCGGACTCGATCCGGACAAGCAACAACTCTTACGCCGGCTAAAGGCCGGTGAGAGTATGTTGACAAAGGTGAGGCGAGAGAAGAATGATCTTCAGGATGCCAACACCAAGCTGGACGTCGAACTTAAAAATGTTCGTGGCCAGCTGTCGGACTCCACGAAGGAGAATCAACGGCTTCGACGTGGCATTTTTAGTAAGTGCTTGAACGAACTTTGAAAAAAGAGTTCGGCGAGGAAGTCGACTAACAGAGTAATGTCTGTAGGTATGCTCACAGGTCGTCCTGCAGAGGAGATGCCTGGTTCTATGGGTGACCTTCTTCCCGAACTCTTGCAACTGCACGAGCGAATTCGGTAGGCGATGCGGGATATTGCCCAAGCCTTATGGCCTGCACACTCCGTGCCCGAGGACCTTGGAGAGCTTGCGGAGAAGATGAAGGGAGCTCGGCGGCGCTTACAGTTGTGGACGATATCGGCCTGCCGACAAGGCGCTAGGGAGGCCTGGGCCATGGTGAAGACCCATTTTACGAAGTCTGACCCAAACCACATGGCCGAGGTCGGACCAGTGGGGCCTGACAGGAAGGAGATCCCTGTAAGCTTAGTATACGGCCAAGTAGAGTTGGCCGCGAAGTATTCCCAGCAGGATTGTAAATTAGACAGCCTGTTAGATGGTATAGAAGAGGAATACAATTAGTCAGAATGACTGTGTAATTTTGAATTGACATGTGTAATGCCTTCTAGCCGGATTGTAGATCGTTTGTCATTGCCGACCTTTTCGGTTCAACCTCGGGACCTGACAGTCCGGAGTGTGTCCGAATACCCTAGCGATTATATAAGAATCGGGGTATGCGTGGAGACCAGGCGTAGGGGTCATCAGTGCTTTATCAGACAAGTGCCCAACTAGTTATGTTATATTACATGGTTAGTAAGAAACATCTTCCAGAGAGAATAGTTCTGTTAAGGGTTCCTTTCGCTGGGAGGCATGCCCTAAGGTGCATGTCCAGACTGCGTGAAGAGACTCGGAAAAAAGGCATCCGGGGGTGCATAAAATGAGTAAAAAGATCATCTTTTATTTCACCGACCGAATATTCCCTTAAGAACGCTAGCTTTCAGCTTCACCCAGTCTGTGGTACACATCCGGCTGACCCGGCAGTAACAATCATAGAGGTGCTCCCTTTACCGCCTAGCCAAACAATCGGGAACGTAGGGGTAAGCACAGGAGCCGGGCAACCCAGCTTGGCCAAAACTTAAGTCATATCGATGCATATAATGGTGAAGAAAAAAGGTACATGCGGAAGTTTGACGCATGGGTTGGGCGTGAAGCCCGTATAAATAAGCTTCTGTTAAAGAAGCCCCCAGGTTTAATGAGCGCGAGTGGCGCGTCACTAGATGAGCCTTTAAGGACTATGAAAGAAAAAAATGGGAAGGAGAGAAATGTAAGACAGAAAAATACAAAAAGGGATGGACAGAGGAAGGAGATGAACACAGAGTCCGGCGCTAGGCATAGAATCTTCGGAGACGGGTGGCGTTCCACGGGTTCAGCTCGAGTCGGTTGTTCGACGTATCTCGCAGGCGGTATGCCCCACCAGTCAGGACTTGGTCGATTATGAATGGACCTTCCCACTTGGGCTTGAGTTTGTCCTTTTTCTTATCCGGCAGGCGTAGAACTAGTTCGCCAACATTGTAATTTTTGGCCCGTACTTCTCTGCTTTGATATCTTCGGGCCTGCTGTTGATAAAATGCGGAACGGTCTTTTGCCACATAGCGCTCCTCCTCCAAGGCGTCCAAGTTATCCTGCCGATCGAGCTCGGCTTCTCTTTCTTCATACATGCACACTCTAGGTGAGTCATGAATTATGTCGCAGGGCAGAACTGCTTCTGCGCCGTACACCATAAAAAATGGTGTGTACCCGGTGGTGCGATTTGGCGTGGTCCGCAGCCCCCATAGCACGGAGTCGAGCTCCTCTACCCAGTGCGTGTTAGATTCCTTGAGGGACCGCACCAGTCTGGGTTGGATGCCGCTCATGATAAGACCATTTGTACGTTCGACCTGGCCATTGGTTTGTGGGTGATAGACGGAAGCATAATCGAGCTTGATGCCCATGTTTTTGCACCAGAGTTTTACCTCGTCGGCGGTAAAATTTGTACCGTTGTCGGTTATGATGCTGTGGGGGACGCCATAATGGTGTACAACCCCGGATATGAAGTCTATCACAGGTCCGGATTCGGCCGTTTTAACAGGCTTGGCTTCTATCCATTTGGTGAACTTATCCACCATGATCAGTAAGTATTTTTTCCTATGGGTTCCACCTTTAAGGGGTCCGACCATGTCAAGCCCCTAGACCGCAAAAGGCCAGGTGATGGGTATAGTTTGGAGTGCGGTGGGTGGCATATGGCTTTGGTTGGCAAAAAGTTGGCAACCAGCGCATCGTTGGACTAGGTCCTGAGCGTCTGCTCAGGCCGTCGGCCAGTAAAAGCCTGTACGGAAAGCCTTGCTAACGAGGGACCGAGCAGCGGCGTGGTGACCACCGAGTCCGGCATGAATTTCAGCCAAGAGGTTCCGCCCTTCCTCTTCGGAGATGCACCTTTAAAGGACTCCGGTAGTGCTTTTCTTATAAAGTTCTCCCTCATGGACTCTGTAGGCCTTAGATCGCTGTACTATGCAGCGGGCCTCGTTTTGGTCCTCCGGGAGTTCCTGCCTAGTAAGGTAGGCTAGGAATGGTTCTGTCCACGGGGCGATAACCGCCATTATTACGTGGGCTGAAGGTGTAATTTCGTTGGCAGAGCCTCCAATTGTGTCAGATTGTTCGACGTCGAGTGGTGCGGCTGGGTTGGGGCTGTTATTTGCGGGTTCCCCCTCCCATGCTACGGATGGCTTGAACAATCTTTCCAAAAAGACGTTGGGGGGGCTGCATCGCGTTTTGCTCTGATGCGTGCTAGGACGTCCGCCGCTTGATTGTTATCTCGGGCTATATGGTGAAACTCCAGCCCTTCGAACCGACCTGACATTTTTAGGACGGCGTCGCGGTAAGCTGCCATTTTTGGGTCCTTGGCGTCGAAGTCTCCATTTATTTGGGATATCGCGAGGTTTGAATCCCCGCGTACCTCTAGGCGCTGGATACCCATGGATACTGCTATCCGAAGGCCATGTAGGAGGGCCTCATATTTGGCTCCATTGTTGGAATCCGTGTACATGATTTGGAGCACATATTGGACCGTGTCTCCTATGGGGGACGTCAGGACGACGCCGGCCCCCAGTCCGGCCAACATTTTGGAGCCGTCGAAATGCATAATCCAATTTGAATATGTGCCGTACTCTTTAGGGAGCTCGGCCTCCGTCCATTATGCGACGAAGTCAGCCAAAACTTGTGATTTAATAGCTCGTCGTGGCTTATAGGTTATATCGAACAGGAGAAGCTCGATGGCCCATTTTGCAATCCGGCCCGTTGCATCGCGGTTGTTGATAATATCGTTTAGTGGCACTTCCGAGGCTACTGTTATGGAACACTCTTGAAAGTAGTGTCGTAGCTTCCGGGATGCCATGAATACCGCGTATGCAATCTTTTGATAATGCGGGTACCGTGATTTGCATGGAGTGAGGACATTGGACACGTAGTAGACCGGCCTTTGAAGGGGGAATTTGTGTCCGTCCGTTTCCCGCTCGACAACGAGCACTGCGCTGACAACTTGGTGTGTTGCTGCAATGTACAATAACATTGGTTCGCCGGTGATTGGCGCGGCCAGGACTGGGTTTGTTGCCAATATGGCTTTTATTTCATCAAGTCCGGCCATGACGGCATCCGTCCACTCGAAGTGTTCGGTGCGCCGAAGGAGGCGATAAAGGGGTAGTGCCTTTTCTCCCAAGCGGGAGATGAAGCGGCTTAAAGCCGCCATGCACCCGATTAATTTTTGTATTTGTTTAAGGTCCTTTGGGACATCCAATTGTGACAAAGCTTGGATCTTGGCTGGGTTTGCTTCAATTCCTCTACCGGATACAATGAAGCCCAAGAGCTTTCCGGCTGGAACGCCGAAGACGCATTTTTCTGGGTTGAGCTTGATGTCATATTGTCAGAGGTTATCGAATGTAAGCCTCAAGTCGTTTACTAGGGATTCGACATGTCTTGATTTGACGACCACATCATCCACATACGCCTCCACTGTTTTGCCGATCTGGTTTGCCAGACATGTCTGGATCATGCGCTGATATGTTGCACCGACGTTTTTCAGCCCGAAGGGCATTGTGTTGAAGCGGAATGGGCCGTATGGTGTGATGAATGTTGTTGCAGCTTGGTCTAATTCTGCCATCTTGATTTGATGGTAACCGGAGTATGCGTCGAGGAAACACAACAAATCGTGTCCTGCGGTGGCATCGATAATTTGATCGATGCGGGGGAGGGGAAAGGGATCCTTTGGGCAAGCCTTGTTAAGGTCTTCAAAATCGACACACAGGCGCCAGGATTTGTCCTTCTTTGGTACCATCACCAGGTTTGCTAGCCAGTCCGGATGTTTTATGTCTCTGATAAATCCGGCCTCCGATAGCATGGCTAGCTCCTCTCCCATAGCCTGTCTCTTGGGTTCGGAAAAACGCCAAAGGGCTTGTTTGACAGGTTTAAATCCTTTTAGGATATTTAAGCTGTGTTCGGCCAGCCTGCGTGGGATCCCTGGCATGTCTGAAGGGTGCCAGGCAAAGATGTCCCAGTTCTCTTGTAGGAACTCTCGCAGTGCGGCGTCTGCATCAGGGTTCAGTCGTGCCCCGATTGAAGCTGTTTTATTGGGGTCCATTGGATGGACCTGGAATTTGACTATTTCGTCGGCTGGCTTGAAGGATGTGGATTTGGATCTCTTATCAAGTATCACATCATCCCTGTTAACCGTGGAGCGCAGCGCAGTCAGTTCCTCGGCCGCTAATGCGGCCGTCTTGTTTTCGGCGCGGAGTGCTATGTTCGGATCACTAGCTAGAGTGATAATTCCATTCGGCCCGGGCATCTTAAGCTTCATGTACCCGTAATGGGGTATTGCTTGGAAGATTGTGAATGCTTCCCGCCCTAGTAAAGCGTGATATCCGCTTTTAAACGGGGCCACCTGAAACATGATTCTTCGGACCTGTAATTATCCGGCGTGCCAAACACCACATCTAGTGTGATTTTTCCTGTGCAGCACGCTTCCCGACTGGGGATTATTCCTCTAAAGGTTGTACTGCTTCGCTCGACGTGGTTCCAGTCTATTTCCATTTTTGAAGGGTTTCCTCATAAATGAGGTTCAGTCCGCTGCCTCCATCCATGAGCACCTTGGTGAGGCGAAAGCCGTCCACTATGGGACTGAGGACCAATCCGGCTGGTGCTCGGGATGTTCGGAATCTAGGTTCATCACTTGCGTTGAAGGTAATGGCAGTGTCGCTCCATGGATTTATTGTTGCAACTTGATAGACTTCAGCGAGGCTGCGGAGTGTTCTTTTTCGCACATTGTTTGATGCGAAAGTCTCGAAGACTGTTAGGACGGTACTGGTGTCCTTGGGCTGGCTTTCTGCGGCATCCGAAATTAAGAGGTCCTTGCCGATTTTGGCCACCTGCCGGAGTATCCAACATGCTCTAAGGCTGTGAGTTGGTGTGGCGTCCTCTGTACTATGAATTCTACAGGGTCCATCAAGCCATCTTTCCAGTACGGTTCCATGCCCTGTAGATGGTTTTGGCTTTTTGGTGTTTATCCCGGGTGTCCTGTGATGATGCACCCTCTTAGTTCGGATGGGATTACTATTCAAGGCCGGATTATCCCAAAAATTTATTTCGGTTTTCCAGGCGCTTTCCATCGCACAGTATTTTTGTACTATGGACGCCAAGTCAGCGAGGCGTGTGATATCATGACGACTTGCGGCGTTAAGGATTCCCTTGTCCGTGCAATTACCGCAAAAAATTGAGATTGCGTCTTCCTCGCGGCAATCCTTTATCCTGTTCATAACCAGGAGGAATCTGGCCCAGTAATGATGTACTGTTTCCTCGGGCCTCTGCCTGATTTGGGAGAGATCGCTTATGATTGGGTGGGCGGGTGTTGTTGAATCTGAAACCTCACACAATCCAAGATTCGGAGGCCAAAGAGTTTCCGAACTCTGAAGTTCGGATTCTGGGATGTTGTCTAGTGAATCTGGCCCGTTGCCTGATCCTAAGCTCAGGTCTTGAGTTATATCTCCCCCTCCACGGGTATCCGGCTTGGAGGGGTTAGGAATTCGGACGTAGCTAGTCCTTAAAATAGATGAAGGGTCGCCGCACAGCGTCTCTACCACGGCAACGTGGTGGGTGACTTGGGGAGAGTTAATTTCTCTTAGATCGGGTTTAAGCCCAACCTGGTCGTAATCCGTAGCGACCCCCAGGGCGGCGATGCGATCCAAGAGCTCGTTTACGGAAGAGAGCTCCATTGGATCTAGCTGCTCGACGAGCGCCGAGCTGACGTGTAGGTCGCTTTTGATGATCCGAGAGGTCACCGTCGGCGCAACAGCCGAACAGGCGATCATGAGGAAACCACCTAGCCGGAGGGTTTGGCCGACAGCCAAGGCTCCCTTAGCAACCGCGCCATCTTTAAAGACGGGAGGAGGCATCCTTCCTGATTGTGACGGCACAGAGGAACTCTCAATGAAAGCACCAATGTCGGTGTCAAAACCGGCGGATCTCGTGTAGTGGGTCCCGAACTATGCGTCTAGGCCGAATGGTAATAGGAGGCAGGGAACACGATGTTTTACCCAGGTTCGGGCCCTCTTGATGGAGGTAAAACCCTACGTCCTGCTTGATTAATATTGATGATATGGGTAGTACAAGAGTAGATCTACCACGAGATCAAGGAGGCTAAACCCTAGAAGCTAGCCTATGGTATGATTGTTGTATATGGAGTTGATTGCCTACGGACTACAACCCTCCGGTTTATATAGACAGCGGATAGGGTTAGGGTTACATAGAGTCGGTTACAATGGTAGGAGATCCTGAATATCCGCATCGCCAGCCTTGCCTTCCACACCAAGGAAAGTCCCATCCGGACACGGGACGAAGTCTTCAATCTTGTATCTTCATAGTCCTGGTGTCCGGCTAAAGGTATAGTCCGGCTACCCGAACACCCCCTAATCCAGGACTGCCTCACCTGGCGTACCGCGGAACGGAGGAAACGACCATGTGTTCGACCAGCCATGTTCGAAACGGGATTCTGTTCATCGGGAGGGGTCTGGCGTACCGTAAAACGGAGGAAACGGACCTCCTACGGTCGAAACGGGGGTCATGTTGATCGGGAGGGGTGTGGCGTACCGCAAAACGGACGAAACGGACTTGTGTTGGAGCGCTATGGTCGAAACGGGGGTCCTGTTCATTGGGAGGGGTGTGGCGTACCGCAAAACGGGACTCCACGGGATACTGTTCATCTCCACTATCGACCCCCTCCAGCCTCCACGAACTACTGTTCATCCACCGTCGACCTCCTCTAGCCTCCACCTGCGACTGTTCATCCACGGGCTCCTGTTCATCCAGCCTCCACCGCGCGCTACTCCACCGGCTACTGTTCAACCACCCCTCCACCGTCTACTGTTCATCCAGCCCTCCACACCACGGTGTCCTGTTCAACCACCCCTCCACGGGCACCCCTCCATCGTCTACTGTTCATCCAGCCCTCCACATCACGGGGTCCTGTTCAACCACCCCTCCATCGTCTACTGTTCATCCAGCCCTCCACACCACGGGGTCCTATTCATCCACCCCTCCACGGGCACCCCTCCACCATCTACTATTCATCCAGCCCTCCACCACACCATGGGGTCCTGTTCATCCAGAGGCAACGCCACCGCTCACTATTCATCCAAACCACCCCGCAACACTCACTGTTCATCCCATCGATCAGCTTCAGTTAGCAGCAGTAGCGAAGGAACCGCTCGATCAGGTTCAGTTAACAGCCATCGATCGATCGCTCGGGTTCAGTAACGCGTAGCCTGCAGTACAATCGCTCGGGTTCAGTTAGAGCCCAACGCCTCGCTCGGGTTTAGTTAGAGCCAACGCCCCGCACACACGCGCGTATGTGTACGAGAGAAACGCGCATCGCTCGGCCCCCGACCTCCCACCATAACTGAGAACTCCCCGAAATCCCCCCCCCCCCCTCGCTTCTACCACGGGTTTTTCCATCATGGACGGCCCAAAGAATGTCATGCAGCTGCGTCTCCGGCCCGCCCAAGACGAAAAGCCCATATTCTGTCATGATTTTTTGTCATAGAAGTAGGAGCCCACCACATCTATGATGATACCGGGTTTTGTCACAATTATTGTCATAGAAGTGTCATATGTATGACAGATTTTTTTTTCGTTCGGCCCAAAATATCACGGATGTGTCTTTTTTTTTGTAGTGGAATAGCGCATATGCCGACAAGTCATGTGTCGAGTAAATGTACCAGACACGCATTATGAAGTTGTATTTGCTAAAGGTATCGTATGTCTTAAACCCATTATCCCAAGCTTCTTGCATGTATACATTCATATTCTTCCCCGGATAGTTGGGCCCTGGAATTATCAACGTCAGAAAAATGTTCTTTCTTTGCATAATCTATCCGGGGGGAGATTGAGTGGAATGACAAATACAGGCCAACAACTGTATTGGGCTGCCGTCAGACCAAACACACTAAACCAATCCGTGCTGATGGCGACTCGCGGATGCCTTGGATCTGCGGCTTTTTCTGCATGTAATGCATCGAAGCGCTTCCACGCTTCACCATCCAATGTGTGCACCATCATCAACTTCCCATCTGCATCTAGTTGGGTTATTTTGCTTGTTTTGTGCCATGTCATCTGTCTACTGCCTCTTCGACCATGGAAAGACATTGAAGTCTTGGTAGGATTGGCATATACGGAAGAACATTAACGGGGATTTTGGTCTGCGTCTTCTCACCCATACCGTTGTCTACCAGAACATACCTGGATGACTTGCAAATGGGACAATAGTTCAAGTACACATACTGAAGCCTAAATAAGGCACACCCTTTCTCATAGGCATGTATCTTCTCATGGGGCATCTTCAGAGCACGGAGGATTTTGTCTGACCGGTACAGGTTTGCAGGTAGCACATGGCCTTTGGGTAGAAAACGTCCAAATACTGTCATCATCGCGTCGTAGCATTCTCTGCCCACGTTGAATTGAGCCTTCAGAGCCATTACTTGTGAGATGGCATCAGCTGACAAAGCTCAGAGTGCTCGTGGAGAGATAATTTTGAAGACTCTAACATTTCATTGAAGGCCTTTGCAGATTCCTCCATCTCATCGTCCGAGTCCCAAGCATCATCAAAGTTTTGCACCATGTCTTCCATCCCGGTACCATGCTCGTCGGTGCGACGACTGATATGTCTCCAACGTATCTATAATTTTTTATTGTTCCATGCTGTTGTATTATCAATCTTGGATGTTTTTATAATCATTTTATAGTCATTTTATATCATTTTTTGGTACTAACCTATTGACATAGTGCCAAGTGCTAGTTGCTGTTTTTCCTATGTTTTTTACATCGTAGAAAATCAATATCAAACGGAGTCCAAATGCCACAAAAATTTATGGAGAATCTTTTTATGGGCCAGAAGGAACACAACAGGCCCTGGCTAAGCCTGGGGTGTGCCCTGAGAGAGGCACAACCCACTAGGGCATGCAAGGAGGCCCAGGCGCGCCCTGGTGGGTTGTGCCCACCTCGGGTGCCCCCCGGACCGCCTCTTTGCTCTATAAATACCCCAATTCCCAAAACCCTTGAGGAGTTGATGAAATATTGATCCAGCCGCCGCAAAGCCCAGAACCAACAGATCCAATCTAGACACCATCTCGGATGGGGTTCACCACCTCCATTGGTGCCTCTCCGATGATGCGTGAGTAGTTCTTTGTAGACCTTCGGGTCCATAGTTAGCAGCTAGATGGCTTCATCTCTCTCTCTCTTGATTCTCAATACAATGGTCTCTTGGAGATCCATATGATGTAACTCTTTTGCGGTGTGTTTGTTGGGATCGATGAACTTTGAGTTTATGATCAGATCTATGATTTGATCTCTTTTATGCATGATATCTTATAGCCTCGTATTTCTTCTCCGATATTTGGGTTTTGTTTGGCCAACTTGATCTATTTATCTTGCAATGGGAAGAGGTGATTTGTACTGGGTTCGATCTTACGGTGCTTAATCCCAGTGACAGAAAGGGGACCAACACGTATGTATCGTTGCTACTAAGGATAAAACGATGGGGTCTATCTCTACATAGATAGATCTTGTCTACATCATGTCATCGTTCTTATTGTGTTACTGAAGGAAATATGCCCTAGAGGCAATAATAAAGTTGTTATTTATATTTCCTTATATCATGATAAATGTTTATTATTCATGCTAGAATTGTATTAACTGGAAACTTGATACATGTGTGAATACATAGACAAACAGAGTGTCACTAGTATGCCTCTACTTGACTAGCTCGTTAATGAAAGATGGTTAAGTTTCCTAGCCATAGTCATGAGTTGTCATTTGATGAACGGGATCACATCATTAGAGAATGATGTGATTGACTTGACCCATCCATTAGCTTAGCACTATGATCGTTTAGTTTATTGCTATTGCTTTCTCCATAACTTATACATGTTCCTATGACTATGAGACTATGCAACTCCCGAATACCAGAGGAACACTTAGTGTTCTATGAAATGTCACAACGTATCTGGGTAATTATAAAGATGCTCTACAGGTGTCTCCGATGGTGTTTTGTTGAGTTGGCATAGATCGAGAGTAGGATTTGTCACTCCGATTGTCGGAGAGGTATCTCTGGGGCCCCTCGGTAATGCACATCACTATATGCCTTGCAAGCATTGTGACTAATGAGTTAGTTGCGGGATGTTGCATTACGGAACGAGTAAAGAGACTTGCCGGTAACGATATTGAACTAGGTATTGAGATACTGACGATCGAATCTTAGGCAAGTAACATACCGATGACAAAGGGAACAACATATGTTGTTATGCGGTTTGACCGATAAAGATCTTCGTAGAATATGTGGGAGCCAATATGAGCATCCAGGTTCCACTATTGGTTATTGACCGGAGACATGTCTCGGTCATGTCTACATTGTTCTGGAACCCATAGGGTCTGCACACTTAAAGTTCAGTGACGATCGGTATTATGAGTTTATGTGTTTTGATGTACCGAAGGTTGTTCGGAGTCCCGGATGTGATCACGGGCATGACGAGGAGTCTCCAAATGGTCAAGACGTAACGATCGATATATTGGATGACTATGTTTGGACATTGGAATGGTTCCGGGTGAGTTCAGGCATTTACCGGAGTATTGAGAGGTTACCGGAACCCGCCGGGAGGTAATGGGCATTATTGGGCCATAGTGGGAGAGAGGAGAAGGAAGCCTAGGAAGGGGCACGCTCCCCAAGCCCAATCCGAATTGGGTGGGGGGCCGCCCCCTTTCCTTCGTCCTTCCCCCCTTCCTTCCTCTGCTAGTCCACCTAGGGAAGGGGGGATCCTTCTCCCGGTGGGAGTAGGACTCCTCCAGGGCGTGCCATCGAGGGCCGGCCCTCCCCCTTCTCCACTCCTTTATATACGAGGGAGGGGGCACCCCATATACACACAATTTGACAATTGTCTTAGCCATGTGTGGTGCCCCCCTCCACCATAATCTGCCTCAGTCATATTGTAGCGGTGCTTAGGCAAAGCCCTGTTCCGGTAGCTTCATCATCACCGTCATGACGCCATCGTGCTGACGAAGCTCTCCCTCGACACTCAGATGGATCGAGAGTTCGTTGGATGTCACCGAGCTAAATGTGTGCAGATCGCGGAGGTGCCATACTTTCGGTACTAGGATCGGTCGGATCGTGAAGACGTACGACTACATAAACCGCGTTGTCATAGCACTTCCTCTTACGGTCTACGAGGGTACGTGGACAACACTCTTCCCTCTCGTAGCTATGCATCACCATGATAGATCCTGCATGTGCGTAGGAATTTTTTTGAAATTACCGTGTTCCCCAATAGTGGCATCAGAACCAGGTCTATGCGTAGATGTTTTATGCACGAGTAGAACACAAAGGAGTTGTGGGCGTGGGTATATACATATTGGTTTCCATCACTAGTTGATTCTTGATTCGGTGGTATTGTTGGATGAAGAGGCTCATACCGACATTACGCGTACGCTTACACGAGACTGGTTCTACCGACGTGCTTCGCACACAGGTGGCTAGTGGGTGTCTGTCTCTCCAACTTTAGTTGAATCGGTTTCAATGAACAGGGCTCTTTTTGAAGATCAAAAAGCAATCACTATACTACGTTGTGGTTTTTGATGCGTAGGTAAAAACGGTTCTTGCTAGAAGCCTGTAGAAGCCACGTAAAACTTGCAGCAACAAAGTAGAGGACGTCTAACTTGTTTTTGCAGGACATGTTGCAATGTGATATGGTCAAGACATGATGAGGTATAACTTGTTGTATGAGATGATCATGTTTTGTTGAAGTTATCGGCAACTGGCAGGAGCCTTATGGTTGTCTCATTATTGCATAAGATGCAAGCGCCATGTAATTGCTTTACTTTATCACTATGTGATAGCAATAGTTGCAAAAGCAATAGTTGGCGAGACGACCATGTGACGACACATTGATAAAGATCAAGATTATGGAGATCATGGTGTCATGCTAGTGACGATGGAGATCATGACGGTACTTTGGAGATGGAGATCAAAGGCACAAGATGATGATGGCCATATCATGTCACATATTTTGATTGCATGTGATGTTTATCCCTTATGCATCTTATTTTTCTTAGTTCGGTGGTAGCATTATAAGATGATCTCTCACTAAATTTCAAGGTATAAGTGTTCTCCCTGAGTATGCACTGTTGCTATAGTTCGTCGTGCCGAGACACCACGTGATGATCGGGTGTGATAAGCTCTACGTTCACATACAACAGGTGCAAGCTAGTTTTGCACAAGCAGAATACTCGGGTTAAACTTGACGAGCCTAGCATATGCAGATATGGCCTCGGAACACTTAGACCAAAAGGTCAAGCGTGAATCATATAGTAGATATGATCAACATAGTGATGTTCACCATTGAAAACTACTCCATCTCACGTGATGATCAGACATGGTTTAGTTGATATGGATCACATGATCACTTAGATGATTAGAGGGATGTCTATCTAAGTGGGAGTTCTTAAGTAATATGATTAATTGAACTTAAATTTATCATGAACTTAGTCCCGATAGTATTTGCATATCTATGTTGTAGATCAATTGCTCGCGTATAGCTTCCCCATTTTATTTATGATATGTTCCTAGAGAAAACTATGTTGAAATATGTTAGTAGCAATGATGCGGACTAGCTCCATGATCCGAGTATTATCCTCATTGCTGCACAGAAGAATTATGTCCTTGATGCACCGCTAGGTGACAGACCTATTGCAGGAGCATAGGCAGACGTTATGAACGTTTGGCAAGCTCGGTATGATGACTACTAGATAGTTTAGTGCACCATGCTTTACAGATTAGAATCGGGACTTCAAAAATGTTTTGAACACCATGAAGCATATAAGATGTTCCAAGAGTTTAAATTAGTATTTCAGACTCATGCCCGTTTTGAGAGGTATGAGACCTCTGATAGTACTTTGCCTACAAGATGGAGGAGAATAGCTCAACCGGCGAGCATGTGCTTAGAATGTCTGAGTACTACAATCGCTTGAATCAAGTTGGAGTTAATCTTCTAGATAAGATAGTAATTGACAAAGTTCTCTAGTCACTATCACCAAGTTACTGGAACTTCGTGATGAACTATAATATGCAAGGGATGATGAAAACAATTGCCCGAGCACTTCGCGATGCTGAAATCAGCGAAGGTAGAAATCAAAAAAAGCATCAAGTGTTGATGGTTGAAAAGACCACTAGTTTCAGGTAAAAGGGAAAGGGAAAGAAAGGGAACTTCAAAAAGAATGGCAAGCAAGTTTCCACTCCCATGAAGAAGCCCAAAGCTAGACCCAAGCCTGAAACTGAGTGCTTCTACTGCAAAGGAAATGGTTACTTGAAGTGGAACTGTCCTAGATACTTGGCGGATAAGAAGGATGGCAAAGTGAACAAAGGTATATTTGATATATAGGTTATTGATGTGTATTTTACTAGTGTTTATAGAAACCCCTTAGTATTTGATACTGGTTCAGTTGCTAAGAGTAGTAACTCGAACGGGAGTTGCAAAATAAACAGAGACTAGTTAAGGGCGAGGTGATGATGTGAGTTGGAAGTGATTCCAAGGTTGATAAGATCACCATCGCACACTCCCTTTACCTTCGGGATTAGTGTTGAACCTAAAATCAATGTTATTTGGTGTTTGCCTTGAGCATAAATATGACCGGATCATGTTTATTGCAATATGGTTATTCATTTAAGTCAAAGAATAATTGTTATTCTATTTACATGAATAAAGCCTTTTATGGTCATACACTCAATATAAATGGTTTATTGAATCTCGATCATAGTGATACACATATTAATAATGTTGAAGCCAAAAGATGCAAAGTTAATAATGATAGTGCAACTTATATGTGGCACTGCCGTTTAGGTCATATTGGTGTAAAGCACATGAAGAAAATCCATGCTGATGGACTTTTGGAATCACTTGATTATGAATCATTTGATGCTTGCGAACCATGCCTCATGGCCAAGACGACTAAGACTCCGTTCTCCGGAACAATGGAGCAAGCCACTGACTTATTGGAAATAATACAAACCAATGTATGTAGTCCGATGAGTGTTGAGGCTCGTGGCGGGTATCATTATTTTCTGACCTTCACAGATGATTTGAGCAGATATGAGTATATCTACTTAATGAAACACAAGTTTGAAACGTTTGAAAAGTTCAAAGAATTTTAGAGTGAAGTGGAGAATCATCATAACAAGAAAATAAAGTTTCTATGATCTGATCGCGGAGATGAAAATATTTGAGTTATGAGTTTGGTCTTCATTTGAAACAATGTGGAATAGTTTCGCAACTCACGCCCCCTGGAACACCACGATGTAATGGTGTGTCTGAACGTCATAACCGTACTTTATTAGATATGGTACGATCTGTGATGTCTCTTACTGATTTATCACTATCATTTTGGGGTTATGCACTAGAGACAGCTGCATTCACGCTAAATAGGGCACCACCTAAATCCGTTGAGATGACACCATATGAACTGTGGTTTAGCAAGAAACCTAAGCTGTCATTTCTTAAAGTTTGGGGCTATGATACTTATGTGAAAAAGTTTCAACCTGATAAGCTCAAACCCAAAGCGGAGAAATGTGTCTTCATAGGATACCCAAAGGAAACTATTGGGAACACCTTCTATCACAGATCCGAAGGCAAGATATTCGTTGCTAAGAATGGATCCTTTCTAGAGAAGAAGTTTCTCTCGAAATAAGTGAGTGGGAGGAATGTAGAACTTGATGAGGTAATTGTACCTTCTCCCGAATTGGAAAGTAGTTCATCACAGAAATCAGTTCTAGTGATTCCTACACCAATTAGTGAGGAAGTTAATGATGATGATCATGAAACTTCAGATCAAGTTACTACCGAACCTCGTAGGTCAACCAGAATACGTCCCGCACCAGAGTGGTACGGTAATTCTGTTCTAGAGGTCATGTTACTTGACCATGACGAACCTACGAACTATGAGGAAGCGATGATGAGCTCAGATTCAGCGAAATGGCTTGAAGCCATGAAATCTGAGATGGGATCCATGTATTAGAACAAAGTATGGACTTTGATTGACTTGCTCGATGATCGGTGAGCCATTAAGAATAAATGGATTTTCAAGAGGAAGACGGACGCTGATAGTAGTGTTACTATCTACAAAACTCGAATTGTCGCAAAAGGTTTCCGACAAGTTCAAGATGTTGACTACGATGAGATTTTCTCACTCATAACGATGCTTAAGTCTGTCCGAATCATGTTAGCAATTGCCACATTTTATGAAATCTGGCAAATGGATGTCAAAACTGCATTCCTTAATGGATTTCTTAAAGAAGAGTTGTATATGATGCAACAAGAAAGTTTTTGTCAATCCTAAAGGTGCTAACAAAGTGTGCAAGCTCCAGCGATCCATCTGTGGACCGGTGCAAGCATCTTGGAGTTGGAATATATGATTTGATAAAGTGATCAAAGCATATGGTTTTATACAGACTTGCGGTGAAGCCTGTATTTACAAGAAAGTGAGTGGAAGCACCACAACCTTTCTGATAAGTATATGTGAATGACATATTGTTGATCGGAAATGATGTAGAATTTTCTAGAAAGCATAAAGGAGTGTTTGAAAGGAGTTTTTCAAAGAAAGACCTCACTGAAGACACGTACGTATTGAGCATCAAGATCTATAGAGATAGATTAAGATGCTTGATATATTTTTCAATGAATACATACCTTCACAAGATTTTGAAGTAATTCAAAATGGAACAGTTAAAGAAGGAGTTCTTGCCTATATTGCAAGGTGTGAAGTTGAGTAAAGAATTAAAACTCGACCACGGCAGAAAAGAGAAAGAGAATGAAAAGTCATTCCCTATGCCTCAGTCATAGGTTCTATAAAGTATGCTATGCTGTGTACCAGATCTATTGTATACCTTAGCATGATTTTGGCAAGGGAGTACAATAGTGATCTAGCAGTAGATCATTGGACAACGGTCAACATTATACTTAGAGGACTAAGGAAATATTTCTCGGTTATGGAGGTGATAAAAGAGTACATCGTAAAGAGTTACGTCGATGCAAGCTTTTGACACCGATCTAGATGACTCTAAGTCTCGATCTAGATACATATTGAAAGTGGGAGCAATTAGCTAGAGTAGCTCCATGCAGTGTATTGTGGACATAGGAAATTGCTAAATACATATGGATCTGTATATTGCAGACCCGTAGACTAAACTTCTCTCACGAGCAAAACATGATCACTCTTTGGGTGTTAATCACATAGCGATGTGAACTAGATTATTGACTCTAGTAAACCCTTTGGGTATTAGTCACATGAAGATGTGAACTAATCACATGACAACGTGAACTAGATTATTGACTCTAGTGCAAGTGGGAGACTGAAGGAAATATGCCCTAGAGGCAATAATAAAGTTGTTATTTATATTTCCTTATATCATGATAAATGTTTATTATTCATGCTAGAATAGTATTAACCAGAAACTTGATACATGTGTGAATACATAGACAAACAGAGTGTCACTAGTATGCCTCTACTTGACTAGCTCGTTAATCAAAGATGGTTAAGTTTCCTAGCCATAGACATGAGTTGTCATTTGATGAACGGGATCACATCATTAGAGAATGATGTGATTGAATTGACCCATCCGTTAGCTTAGCACCATGATCGTTTAGTTTATTGTTATTGCTTTCTCCCTAACTTATACATGTTCCTATGACTATGAGATTATGCAACTCCCGAATACCAGAGGAACACTTAGTGTGCTATCAAATGTCACAACGTAACCGGGTGATTATAAAGATGCTCTACAGGTGTCTCCGATGGTGTTTTGTTGAGTTGGCATAGATCGAGATTAGGATTTGTCACTCTAATTGTCGAAGAGGTATCTCTGGACCCTCTCGGTAATGCACATCACTATAAGCCTTGCAAGCATTGTGACTAATCAGTTAGTTGCGGGATATTGCATTACGAAATGAGTAAAGAGACTTGCTGGTAACGAGATTGAACTAGGTATGATGATACCGACAATCGAATCTCGGGCAAGTAACATACCAATGACAAAGGGAATAATGTATGCTGTTATACGGTTTGACCGATAAAGATCTTCGTAGAATATGTAGGAACCAATATGAGCATCTAGGTTCCTCTATTAGTTATTGACCGAAGATGAGCCTCGGTCATGTCTACATAGTTCTCGAACCCGTAGGGTCTGCACGCTTAACGTTGGTGACGATCGGTATTATGAGTTTATGTGTTTTGATGTACCGAAGGTTGTTTGGAGTCCCGGATGTGATCACGGGCATGACGAGGAGTCTCGAAATGGTCGATACATAAATATCTATATATTGGATGACTATGCTTGGACATCGGAATGGTTCCGGGTGAGTTCAGGCATTTACCGGAGTACCGGGAGGTTACCGGAACCCCTGGAGAGGTATATGGGCCTTATTGGGCAATAGTGGGAGAGAGGAGAAGGAAGCCTAGGAGGGGGCATGCCCCCAAGCCCAATCCGATTTGGGTGGGAGGCCGGCCCCCGTTTCCTTCCTCCTTCCTCCCCCTTCCTTCCTCTCCTAGTCCAACTAGGGAAGGGGGGAATCCTACCCCCGATGGGAGTAGGACTCCTTCAGGGCGCGTCATAGAGGGCCGGCCCTCCCCCTTCTCCACTCCTTTATATAAGGGGAGGGGGGCACCCCATAGACACACAAGTTGATAATTGTCTTAGCCGTGTGCGGTGCCCCCTCCACCATAATCCACCTCGGTCATATCGTAGCAGTGCTTAGGCGAAGCCCTGTTCCGATAGCTTCATCATCACCGTCATCATGTCGTCGTGCTGAAGAATCTCTCCCTCGACACATAGCTGGATCGAGAGTTCGTGGGATGTCACCGAGCTGAACGTGTGCAGATCACGGAGGTGCCATACTTTCGGTACTAGGATAGGTCGGATCGTGAAGACGTACGACTACATCAACCGCGTTGTCATAACGCTTCCGCTTACGGTCTATGAGGGTACGTGGACAACACTCTTCCCTCTCGTAGCTATGCATCACCATGATAGATCTTGCGTGTGCATAGGAATTTTTTTGAAATTACTGCATTCCCGAACAGTTACTCCGTTTCTTCATGAACTTAATACACTAGATGCATGCTGGATAGCGGTCGATGTGTGGAGTAATAGTAGTAGATGCAGGCAGGAGTTGGTCTACTAATCTTGGACGTGGTGCCTATATAATGATCATTGCCTGGATATTGTCATGAGTATTTGAAGTTCTATCAATTGCCCAACAGTAATTTGTTCACCCACCGCTTTGCTATTTTTCTCATGAGAAGCCACCAGTGAAACCTACGGCCCTCGGGTCTCTTTCTCATATTATTTTCCTTTGCGATATACTTTTATTTGCTTTTATTTTCAGATCTATTAATACAAAAACCCAAAAATACATCGTTGCACTTTATTTTATTGGCAATCTATTTATCCAATCTATTACAACCTTTTTGTAGTCACGCACCAATATCTGGCACCGTTACTTGAAAGGGATTGACAACCCCTTTAACTCGTCGGGTTGCAAGGATTTGTTATCTGTGTGGAGGGGCTGTTTACGTTGTGTTTCTTGGTTCTCCTATTGGTTCGATAACCTTGGTTTCATATCTGAGGGAAATACCTACCGCCGCTGTGCTGCATCATCCCTTCCTATTTGGGGAAATACCGACGTAGCTTCAAGCGACATTAAAAGGAATTTCTGGCGCCGTTGCCGGGGAGGGTCTTCAACTTATACCAGGTTCCTAATCACAATCTCATTTCCGTGCAATTTCCATTATTTGCCATTTGCCTCTCATTTTCGTCTCCCCCACTTCACAAAAAATTGCCGTTTTATTCGCCTCTTTTTTCCGTTCGCCGTTTTCTTGCCGGATCTATTTTTGAGTGCAATCTTGTTGTGTGGTCATCATGACTCAAGAGAACACCAAGTTATGTGATTTCTCAAATACCAAAAACAATGATTTTTCGGCTGATAACCCACAAGTATAGGGGATCAATTGTAGCCTCTTTTGATAAGTAAGAGCGTCGAACCCAACGAGGAGCTAAAGGTAGAACAAATATTCCCTCAAGTTAAATCGACCACCGATACAACTCTACACACGCTTAACATTCGCTTTACCTAGAACAAATGTGAAAGTAGAAGTACTTTGTAGGTTTGCAAGATAATAAAGAGCGCGTAAATAAAAAGTAGGGGCTGTTTAGATGAAGACACAACTAAGTTAGTTTTAGTAGATAGCTCGTTGTCACACAAGAAAGTTATTTGTCCCTAGGCAATCGATAACTAGACTAGTAATCATTATTGCAATTTTATTTGAGGGAGAGGCATAAGCTAACATACTTTCTCTTCTTGGATCATATGCACTTATGATTGGAACTCTAGCAAGCATCCACAACTACTAAAGATCATTAAGGTAAAACCCAACCATAGCATTAAAGTATCAAGTCCTCTTTATTCCCATACGCAAACAACCTACTTACTCGGGCCTGTGCTTCCGTCACTTACGCCACCCACCATAAGCAAATCATGAACATATTGCAAACCCTACAACGGGGATCCCTCACGCTTGCATGACATAGAGAGCACCATGGTACAGCACCAATAATAAAACATGCAACTCAAACCAATCACGATCATCAATTAACCCATAGGACAAAACGGATCTACTAAAACATCATAGGATAGCCATACATCATTGGGAAATAATATATAGTGTTGAGCACCATGTTTAAATAGAGATTACAGCAGGTAAAAGAGGGGTTACACCGCTGCATAGAGGGGGGAAGAGTTGGTGATGAGGGCGGTGAAGTTGTTGATGTAGATTGCGGTGATGATGATGTCCCCGACGGCGTTCCGACGCCACCGGAAGAGAGGGGGAGAGAGCCCCCCTTCTTTTTCTTCTTATTCCTTGACCTTCTCCCTAGATGGGAGAAGGGTTTCCCCTCTGGTCCTTGGTCTCCATGTCATGGGAGGGGCGAGAGCCCCTCCGAGATTGGATATGTCTCTCTGTCTCTCTCTGTTTCTGCGTTCCAGATTCTGCCCTTTCACCGTTTCTTAAATTCCTGGAGATCCGTAACTCCGATTGGGCTGAAATTTGGACACGATTTTTATCCAGGTATTAGCTTTATTGCGGCGAAAGAAGGGCATCAAACGCCTTACGGGGTGTCCACGAGGGCCCAGGGCGCCCCCCCCCCTACCTCGTGCCCCCCTCGGGCATCGTCTTACGTTGATTCTTCTTCCCAAAAATCACATGTATTCCAAAAAAAATCTCCGTCAATTTTTATCACGTTTGGACTCCGTTTGATATGGATTTCCTGTGAAACAAAAAACATGCAACAAACAGGAACTGGCACTGGGCACTAGATCAATATGTTAGTCCCAAAAATAGTATAAAAAGTTGCCAAAAGTGTATAAAAGTTGTAGAATATTGGCATGGAACAATAAAAAATTATAGATACGACAGAGACGTATCAGCATCCCCAAGCTTAATTCCTGCTCGTCCTCGAGTAGGTAAATGATAAAAAAGATAATTTTTGATGTGGAATGCTACCTACATTATCTTGATCATGTAATCTAATCATGGCATGAATATTAAGACATGAGTGATTCAAAGCAATAGTCTATCATTTGACATTAAGACGATAATACTTCAAGCATACTAATAAAGCAACCATGTCTTTTCAAAATAACATGGCCAAATAAAGTTATCCCTACAAAATCATATGGTCTGGCTATACTCCATCTTCACCACACAAAATATTCAAATCATGCACAACCCCGATGACAAGCCAAGCAATTATTTCATACTTTTGACGTTCTCAAACCTTTTCAACTTTCACGCAATACATGAGCGTGAGCCATGGACATAGCACTATGGGTGGAATAGAATATGATGGTGGAGGTTGTGTGGAGAAGACAAAAAGGATAAAGTATCACATCGACGCGGCTAATCAACGGGCTATGGAGATGCCCATCAATTGATGTCAATGTGAGGAGTAGGGATTGCCATGCAACGGATGCACTAGGAGCTATAAGTGTATGAAAGCTCAAACTAGAAACTAAGTGGGTGTGCATCCAACTTGCTTGCTCATGAAGACCTCCGACATTTGAGGAAGCCCATCATCGGAATATACAAGCCAAGTTCTATAATTAAAATTCCCACTAGTATATGAAAGTGATAACTCAAGAGACTCTCTATATGAAGAACATGGTGCTACTCTGAAGCACAAGTGTGGTAAAAGGATAGTAACATTGTCCCTTCTCTCCAGGGGTGGAAAGTGGTAGCGGATAATCCGAAATATACGATATTCGTATTTGAGAAAATGCCTATTCGTATCCGAAACATCCGATCCGAACCAAAATGGAAATGTAAATTATCCGTATCCGAATTTATTAAACAAATAAAAATAAAATATGGTAGGATATTTTGACACAAATATGGATATGGAAGTGGATATATCCGTATCTGAATAAGATTATGGGAGGTATTTTTTAAAATTCTAGGCCTAATATTCCAATT
Source organism: Triticum timopheevii (assembly GCA_963921465.1). Lineage (NCBI taxonomy): Eukaryota > Viridiplantae > Streptophyta > Magnoliopsida > Poales > Poaceae > Triticum > Triticum timopheevii. The sequence goes on from OY997262.1 coordinate 9,958,851, forward strand.
ATCCAACATAAAAGCCAAATAAGTGGTCAAATTTTACTCTTTATATGATTAAACTTATAAATTATTGTGCATTACAATAGTATTTATTCATAAACCTATTTATCATTGACTTATTGTATGTCACAAGTTGATTATTTTAGGTCACATAGCTATCGACTAATTTACTTAAGCAATATGTTGACATTATTCATATCCGTTCCGAATCAAGAAAATATCCGATACGTATCCATATTCGAATAATATCCGAGCCGCATCTGTATCCGATAACATCCGTATTCGGATTCGTATTCGTTGTGAAAATATGAAAATGGAAGTGGTAAGAGCACTATCCGATCCGCATCCGATCCGTTTCCACCCCTACTTCTCTATTTTCTCTCATTTTTTTTCTTTTTTTTCTTTTTTTGTAGGCTTCTTTGGCCTCTCTGTCTTTTTTGGGGATTCTTTGGCCACTTTTATTTTGAGAACCTCACATGGGACAATGTTCTAATAATGATGATCATCACAATTTTATTTACTTATGACTCAATATTACAACTCGATACTAGAACAAAAATATGACTCTATATGAATGCCTCCGGTGGTGTACCGGGATGTGCAATGATATAGCATAGCAATGACATCAAAAAATGGAAAAGCCATGAAAACATCATGCTAGCTATCTTACGATCATGCAAAGCAATATGACAATAAATGCTCAAGTCATGTATATGATGATGATGGAAGTTGCACGACAATATATCTCGGAATGGCTATGGAAATGCCATAATAGGTAGGTATGGTGGCTGTTTTGAGGAAGATATAAGGAGGCTTATGTGTGATAGAGCGTATCGTATCACGGGGTTTGGATGCACCGGCAAAGTTTGCACCAACTCTCGAGGTGAGAAAGGGTAATGCATGGTACCGAAGAGGCTAGCAATGATGGAAGGGTGAGAGCGCGCATAATCCATGGACTCAACATTAGTCATAAAGAACTCACATACTTACTGAAAAAATCTATTAGTCATCGAAACAAAGTACTACGCACAAGTTCCTAGGGGGATATATTGGTAGGAAAAGACCATCGCTCGTCCCCGACCACCACTCATAAGGAAGACAATCAATGAATACATCATGCTCCGACTTCATCACATAACGGTTCACCATACGTGCATGCCACGGGAATCACAAACTTCAACACAAGTATTTCTACAATCCACAACTACCCACTAGCATGACTCTAATATCACCATCTTTATATCGCAAAACGATTGGAAGGAATCAAACATATCATATTAAGTGATCTACAAGTTTTATGTAGGATTTTATGACTAACCATGTGAATGACCAGTTCCTGTCATCTCTCTAAATAGATATAAGTGAAGCAAGATAGTTTAATACTTTCTACAAAAGATATGCCCATCCTCTAACAAATATAAGTGAAGCAAAAGAGCATTCTACAAATGGCGGTTTTTTATGTGGAGAGAAACAGACAGTCCAAACTTCAAAAGAAATAAGTGAAGCACATGAAGCATTCTATAAAGCCATACTCAAAAGATATAAGTGAAGTGTAATGAGCATTCTATAAATCAACCAAGGACTATATCATACCAGCATGGTGCATCAAAGAAAAGTGAAAACTAAATGCAAAATACGCTCCAAGATTTATGCATATCATGTGACGAATAAAAATATAGCTCCAAGTAAAATTACCGATGATTGTTAGAAGAAAGAGGGGATGCCTTCCGGGGTATCAGCTTGGTTGCTTGGGAGTCCTTGAATATTTCCTTGGGGTGCCTCGGGCATCCCCAAGCTTAGGCTCTTGCCACTCCTTATTCCTTCATCCATCGTGATCTCTCCCAAAACTTGAAAACTTCAATCACACAAAACTTAGCAGAAAGTTCGGTAAGATCCATTAGTATAATAAAGCAAATCACTACTCTAGTACTGTTGCAAACCAATTCATATTTTGTTTTTGCATTGTAGCTACATTAATATAACTTTTCCATGGCTTAATCCATTGATAGAAATCTGAACATTCACCATACTTCTGATACTCCAAACATTCTGACGTAATTATTAAAATTAAACATTTTGTATAGAAAGACAGTGCAAAAAGTTTCAGATCCGTTTGACATTCCAGTAAAAAATGTAAAATCGTGCACTACAGCCAAAGTTTCTGTTTTGCACCGCACAAACCAACAAGCAATGTAAACATCTAAAGGCAAATCTTGGCACATTATTTTTATAATACAATGGAATTATACAAGAGGATAATTACTTTTGTTGAAAAGTTTCTGTAATCAAGATTCACAAAGTTTCCGTGAGTATGAACAAAGTTCAAGGAGCTCCCCCACTTCAACAATGCTTGTCTCTCTCACTTTCACTTTCCTTTTTTGAAAAGTTTTGGGTTCCCCACTTTATTTTTTTTGTTTTTAAAATATATAAAAGCACTCAACAGAAAATAAATGACTCTCTAAAACTTCCGAGTTGTCTCCCTGGCAGCGCTTTCTTTAAAGCCACCAAGCTAGGCATAAGGTGCTCAAGTAATGAATCCACCGGGATCCCAAGGTATATCAAAGCCCATTTTAATTAACAATGATTTGTGATTTAGTAGTGAGCACAAAGAAACATATATCATGTAATGACGAAGTCCAACTCTCTTCCTATGCATCGGCATGTCATAAAAGAACACTTCATGCACACATAGTAAAGGCCAATGCATAGTATAAGCTGTTTCTTGCAATTTTATCATATTGGAAACATGCAGAGGCGGAGATGTAGTCCCTCTCTCATAATAATTGCAAGTAGGAGCAGCAATCACATGCATATTATATCTATAAAAATCATCATGTGTAGTAGTGAAACACAACCCATCAATATAATCCTTAATAAGGGCAAACTTCTCGGATATAGTGTAGTCGGGAGAATTCAAATAGATAATAGGACTATCATGCGTGGGTGCAATAGCAACAATTTCATGTTTAAAATAAGGAACTATAGCAAGTTCATCTCCATAAGCATAATTCATATTGGCATCTTGGCCACAAGCATAGCAAGCATCATCAAGAAGGGATATTTCAAAAGAATCAACGGGATCATAACAATCATCATAGCAATCATCCTTCGGTAAGCATGAAGGGAAATTAAACAATGTATGCGCTGAAGATTTACTCTCATTAGAAGGTGGTCACGGGTAGCAAATCCGCTCTTCCTCCTTTTGTTCTTCGCTCTCCTCATCATATTTTTCATCCAATGAGCTCACAGCTTCATCAATTTCTTATTCCATAGACTCCCGCAAAATATTAGTCTCTTCTCGGACAGCGGAGACTTTCTCAATAAATTCATAAATATCATAATTGTATTTATAATTCTCACAACAATATTTAAGGATAGCTAAATTTTCAGGTCTATAAACTGAATCATCGAAATCTTCAAACTTTTAAACAAAGATTCAATTTCATAAGCACCCATAAAAGCAACGAATTCTTCTATTTGTTCCACATCATAGTAATCATATATACCATTAGCATAAGAAGCCAAGGTTTCATCATCATTAAATTCACATGAAAAGGGATGGTGTGGAGCCTTCATCCTGGAGCAACAAGTATAATAATATCTCAAGCATAGTTGCCGAGCATACCAATGCAGCATATATATTTGATCCCATAATAGTTTCCCTTTTTGAGTCAAGTGATAATCCCTAAAGTATTCACGTTGATCCAACGTTACTCCCATTATAAAGTTGAATGGGGTTTTCTCAGGATTATCAAAGTAGTACATAATATCTTTCACATAATGAGCATTGAGGGTTTTAGGAGGTTCCTCATCTCCATGAGTAGCAAGTAAACCTATTTTTTTGGTATTTCGTGTTCCATATCCGTAACTAAAGATAGAGATCAACTTAGAACAGCAAATAAAAATTACTTAGTGATAAAGCAAACAAGCACACACGAGAATATTCACCCCACGCTATAACTCCCGGGCAACGGCGCCAGGAAAAGGTCTTGATAACCCACAAGTATAGGGGATCAATTGTAGCCTCTTTCGTTAAGTAAGAGTGTCAAACCCAACGAGGAGCTAAAGGTAGAACAAATATTCCCTCAAGTTCTATCGACCACCGATACAACTCTACGCATGCTTAATGTTCACTTTACCTAGAACAAGTATGAAAGTACAAGTACTTTGTAGGTGTTGTTGGATAGGTTTGCAAGATAATAAAGAGCGCGTAAATAAAAAGTAGGGGCTGTTTAGATGAAGACACAACTAAGTTAGTTTTAGTAGAGAGCTTGTTGTCACACAAGAAAGTTATTTGTCCCTAGGCAATCGATAACTAGACCAGTAATCATTGTTGCAATTTTATTTGAGGGAGAGGCATAAGCTAACATACTTTCTATTCTTGGATCATACGCACTTATGATTGGAACTCTAGCAAGCATCCACAACTACTAAAGATCATTAAGGTAAAACCCAACCATACCATTAAAGTATCAAGTCCTCTTTATTCCCATACGCAAACAACCTACTTACTCGGGTATGTGCTTCTGTCACTCACGGCACCCACCATAAGCAAATCATGAACATATTGCAAACCCTACAGCGGGGATCCCTCACGCTTGCGCGACACAGAGAGCACCATAGGACATCACCAACAATAAAACATGCAACTCAAACCAATCACGATCATCAATTAACCCATAGGACAAAACAGATCTACTCAAACATCATAGGATAGCCATACATCATTGGGAAATAATATATAGCGTTGAGCACCATGTTTAAGTAGAGATTACAACAGGTAAAAGAGGGGTTACACTGCTACATAGAGGGGGGAAGAGTTGGTGACGAGGGCGGTGAAGTTGTTGGTGTAGATTGCGGTGATGATGATGGCCCCAGCGGTGTTCCGGCGCCACTGGAAGAGAGGGGGAGAGAGCCCCCCTTCATCTTCTTCTTGCTTGACCTTCTCCCTAGATGGGAGAAGGGTTTCCCCTATGCTCCTTTGTCTCCATGGCATGGGAGGGGCGAGAGCCCCTCCGAGATTGGATCGGTCTCTCTCTGTTTCTGCGTTCCAGATTCTGCACTTTCACCATTTCTTAAAATCCGGGAGATCCGTAACTCCGATTGGGATGAAATTTGGACACAATTTTTATCTGGATATTAGCTTTCTTGCACCGAAAGAAGGGCATCAACCACCTTATGGGGTGGCCACGAGGGCCCAGGGCGCGCCCCCTGCCTCATGGCCCCCTCGGGCATCGTCTCGCGTTGATTCTTCTTCCCAAAAATCACATATATTCCAAAAAAATCTCCGTCAGTTTTTATACCGTTTGGAATCCGTTTGATATGGATTTTCTGCGAAACAAAAAACATGCAACAAACATGAAATGGCACTGGGCACTGGATCAATATGTTAGTCCCAAAAATAGTATAAAAAGTTGCCAAAAGTATATAAAAGTTGTCGAATATTGGCATGGAACAATAAAAAATTATAGATAAGACGGAGACGTATCATCGGCACTCTGCTTGCTCCTCCCGCCACTAGTGCGGAGACTTGTGATATTAATATTGCTTTCTTGAATCTTGTTATGAAAGACCAATTTTCTGGTACTCCTAATGGGGATGTCGCGTACCATCTTAATACCTTCATGGAATTATGCGATATGCAAAAGAAAAAGGATGTGGACAATGATGTGGTCAAGATGAAATTATTTCGTTTTCTTTGCGCGATTCTGCAAAAAATTGGTTCTCTTCTTGGCCTCGCAATAGTATCGATTCTTGGAATAAGTGCAAAGATGCTTTAATCACTAAGTATTTTCCACCCGGAAAAATTATTTTCCTTAGAACCCAGATCATGAATTTCAAGCAACTTGAACATGAGGATGTTGCACAATCTTGGGAAAGGATGAAAATGATGCATATGAATTGCCCAACTCATGGATTAAATCTTTGGATGATCATACAAATTTTTTATGCGGGGTTGAATTTTGTTTCTCGTAATCTTTTAGGTTCCGTCGTGGGTGGTACTTTTATGGAAATTACTTTGGGTGAAGCCACCAAATTTCTTGATAATATTATAGCAAATTATTCGCAATGGCATACCGAAAGGGCTCCTACTAGTAAAAAAGTTAATTCTGTTGAAGAAATTTCTTCCTTGAGTGAAAAAGTTGATGCTCTTGTGAAATTGTTTGCTAGTAGAAGTGCTCCTATTGATCCTAATGATATGCCTTTGTATACTTTGATTGAGCAAAATAGTGATGCCATAGATGTGAATTTTATCTCTCAAAATAATTTCAACAACAATGCTTATAGAGGTAATTTTAATCCTAGGCCTTTTCCTAGTAATTATCTAATAATTATGGTAATTCCTATGGAAGTAAATATTATAATAATAATAGTAACACCTCTGATCTTGAGAATTTATCAATACACAAAAAGTTTTCAACACTTCCATAGAAGAAAAGTTGAGTAAGATTGATGATTTGTCTAGAAGTGTTGATAGAGTTGCTCATGATGTGGAAAATCTCAAGATGAAATTTTTTGTTCCTAAGGTTGATGAATCAATTAAATCTCTTCATGTTTCTATGGATGAAAGTAAGAAAAGAACCGCTATGCTTAGAGCTAAAAGAGAATTTTTAGAAAAAGGCATTTTCTAGTGATTCTTTCGCAAAAGTGATGAAGATCTTAAAATGATTGGTGTTTCTTCTAGTGATTCCTTGTTTAGTAAAGTTAATATTGATGAAAAAGGGACTGGAGAAGATTCAACTTTAGGTAGAAGGCATCCTAATATTTCGGAGGAAGAAAATCTTGTTGAGAAAATTGATAAAAGTGGGTTTGAAGAGGTCAAAACTTTAGCTAGTGATGTGCTCACTCTTTTGGATTACAAAGACTTTAATTATGATAGTTGCTCTTTGATTGTTTGTATTTCTTTGTTGCAATCCATGATAAATTCACCCATGCTTATGAACAAAATAAAGCTTTTACTAAACATATTGTTGATGCTATGATGAAAGCTTTTGAAGAAAAGTTGGAATTAGAAGTTTCAATTCCTATAAAATTGCATGATGAATGGGAACCTACTATCAAAGTCAAGATTAAAAATTATGAGTGCTTTGCTTTGTGTGACTTGGGTGCTAGTGTTTCTACGATTCCGAAATCTTTATGTGATGTGCTTGGTCTTACCGATCTTGAATCATGTTCTTTGAATTAGCACTTGGCGGATTCTACTATTAAAAAGCCTATCGGAAGAATTAATGATGTTATTATTCTTTCAAATAGGAATTATGTGCCCATAGATTTTATTGTTCTTGATATTGATTGCAATCCGTCTTGTCCAATTATTCTTGGTAGACCGTTTTTACGCACTATCGGTGTTGTGATTGATATGAAAGAGGGAAATATTAAGTTCCAATTTCCTTTGAGGAAGGGTATGGAACACTTTCCTAGAACAAGAATTAGGCCACCATATGAATAAATCATGAGGTCATCTTATGGATCTCGAACCAAAGATGACAAAACTTAGATCCTTGCTCTATGCCTAGCTAAGGGTGTAAAACTATAGCGCTTGTTGGGAGGCAACCCAATGAATAAAATTTATTTATTGCTTTTTGCTTTCTGTTTTTGTGTGTAAACACAATTATGCTAATGTTATGATTGTGTTTTTTATGTTTTAATTAGTGTTTGTGCCAAGTAAAGCCTTTACGATCTTCTTAGGTGATAGTTGTTTGATCTTGCTGGAAAAACAGAAACTTTTGCGCTCACGAAAATATTTCTCATTTCTTACCAGAGAGCGACAAAATATCCGTTCCACTTAAAGTAGATCAATATACAAATTACTCAGGTCGTCCTAATTTTTTAGAATCTTTGGAATTACAGAAGTATTCGAAATAGTCAGATTGCTATAGACTGTTCTGGTTTGATAGATTCTGTTTTCTTTGTGTTGTGTGCTTATTTTGATGGCTCTATGATTTTCTTTGATGAGTTTTTGCTGTAGAAAAGTTGGAATACAATAGATATAATACAAGAACAAAATATGAATTGGTTTTATACAACACTTATAGTAGTGATTTATTATTTTCCTATACTAACGGATCTTACGAAGGTTTTGTTGAGTTTTGTGTGATTGAAATTTTCAAGTTTTGGGTTATCTTACGATGGATGAAGGAATAAGGAGTAGAAGAGCCTAAGCTTGGGCATGCCCCGGCATCCCAAGCTATTATCCAAAAATGAGCAACCAACTAAGCTTGGGGATGCCCCCGAGTGGCATCCCCTCTTTCTTCTAACGACCATCGGTATTTTACTCGAAACTATATTTTTATTCTTCACATACTATGTGTTTTGCTTGGAGCATCTTGTATGATATGAGTATTTGCTTGTTTTATTTTGTGTTTTAAGTCTTGATCCCTTGCTGGACACACCTATTTGAGAGAGCCAAAATTATGCCATGACTTGTTAGAATTGCTCTCTATGCTTCACTTAAATCTTTTATGAGCTATGGACTTGCTCTAGTGCTTCACTTATATCTTTTTGAGCACGGAGTGCTTAGTATTTTTGAAGAAATGCTCTATTTCTTCACTTAGATTTATTTGAGAGTTAGTAAATTTTTTAAGAAATTCTCTCTTGCTTCACTTAAATTAATTTGAGAGAAATAAATATTATGCTCATGATCTTCACTTATATTTGTTTGAGCTTGTCAAAAGCAACACAAGAAAATTAGTCCCAAAGTGATGGATATCCAAGAAGGATATAATAAAAACTTTCATGAAGATTATTGGACAAAATAAACTTTTTCTTAGTAATAGTTTTGAGATATGATGATGTGATATGTGAGTCATCTTGATGAGTAATTATGCTTTAGTAAGAATATTGGTGTTAAGGTTTGTGATTCCCTATGCAAGCACGAAAGTCAATAGTTATGCAATGAAATTATATCCTACTTATGGTGCATTATTCGGTGTTAGTTATGTTATGCTTGCTTATGAGATTATTCGTTTCTTGGTTGGTCGCTTCCCAATCTTTTGCTAGCCTTCATTTTGCACTAAGTATGATCACTACTTGTGCATCCAAAAACCTTTAACCCAGTCTTGCCACATGAGTCCACTATATCCACCTACATGCGGTATTCTCTTGCCTTTCTAAGCAAATTTTCATGTGCCATCTCTAATTTTCAAAATAAACTTCTCTTTTGTGTGTTTGTTTCGCTCGCGGAGCAGTGAGGGGTGGCTAATATTTTCCATGCTAGATGTGTTATTTTGTTTATTCACTTGTCATTGCACGAGAGTAAGGCAACGATATTAGGGATGCCCAGTCCCAAAATGCAAAAAATGAATTTACTTTATGTTGTCAAATAATAAATTCCTTGGAAAATGATGGTATGGAGGGCACCCGTGGATACAGTTAGCCATGGAAAATGAAAGTATGGTGGAAAAAGGAATAAACTTTATTTTCTGTTTGGGAACCGCCTATGATATATCTATGCATGGAAAGTATTGGGGACTCTAAGTCGTTTTCGTTGGTGGGATGGATACACCTCCCAATATGTTTTTATCTCTAAGTCTTTCGCTTTGAGCTCTGGCACCTCTACAAATCCCTACTTCCCTCTGCAAAGGGCCTTTCTTTTACTTTATGCAATTTTTATTTTGAATTTGAGTCTCCATCTTCTCTTATAAAAGCACCAACTAGGAGGCAACATGATCGTACTTGAGTATTGGATGTAGCTAATATGCGAGTGTGTTTTATGAATGGATCAATGGTTGAGCATAATGGGCTAGGAATAGCATATTTTAGCGTTGATATTTTGAAAGACATGGTTGCTTGTTGATATGCTTGAGTATTTAAATTATCATGTCAAAACTAGACTCTTGCTTTGAACAATATAAAATTCCAAATGTCCATGCTATAAAGAAAGAAATATTATATGACATGTTAGGCAGCATTCCACATCAAAATTTCTGCTTTTATTACTTCCCTACTCGAGGACAAGTAGGTGTTAAGCTTGGGGATGCTGATACGTCTCCAACGTATCTATAATTTTTGATTGTTCCATGCTGTTATATTATCAATCTTGGATGTTTTGTAATCATTTTATAGTCATTTTATATCATTTTTTGGTACTAACCTATTGACATAGTGCCAGGTGCTAGTTGCTGTATTTTCCATGTTTTTTACATTGTAGAAAATCAATATCAAACGGAGTCCAAATGCGACGAAACTTTACGGAGAATTTTTATGGGCCATAAGTAACACAACGGGCCTTGGCTGCGCCTAGGGGGTGCCCCGAGGGAGGCACAACCCACCAGGGCGCGCAAGGAGGCCCAGGCGTGCCCTGGTGGGTTGTGCCCACCTCGGGTGCCCCCCGGACCGCCTCTTTGCTCTATAAATACGCCAATATTCCCAAAACCCTAGGGGAGTCGATGAAATATTGATCCAGCCGCCGCAGAGTCCAGAACCACTAGATCCAATCTAGAGACCATCTCGGATGGGGTTCACCACCTCCATAGGTGCCTCTCTAATGATGCATGAGTAGTTCTTTGTAGGCATTCGGGTCCGTAGTTAGTAGCTAGATGGCTTCATCTCTCTCTCTTCATTCTCAATACAATGGTCTCTTGGAGATCCATATGATATAACTCTTTTGCGGTGTGTTTGTTAGGATCGATGAACTTTGAGTTTATGATCATATCTATGTTTTTATATCCATGAAAGTATTTGAGTTTCTTTGATCTCTTTTATGCATGATCTCTTATAGACTCGTATTTCTTCTCCGATATTTGGGTTTTGTTTGGCCAACTTGATCTATTTATCTTGCAATGGGAAGAGGTGCTTTGTAGTGGGTTCGATCTTACAGTGCTTGATCCCAGTGACAGAAAGGGAACCGACACATATGTATCGTTGCTACTAAGGATAAAACGATGGGGTCTATCTCTACATAGATAGATCTTGTCTACATCATGTCATAGTTCTTATTGCGTTACTCCGTTTCTCCATGAACTTAATACACTAGATGCATGCTGTATAGCGATCCATGTGTGGAGTAATAGTAGTAGATGCAGGCAGGAGTCGGTCTACTAATCTTGGAAGTGATGCCTATATAATGAGCATTGCCTGGATAACGTCATGAGTATTTGAAGTTCTATCAATTGCCCAACAGTAATTTGTTCACCCACCGCTTTGCTATTTTTCTCAAGAGAAGCCACTAGTGAAACCTACGACCCTCGGGTCTCTTTCTCATATTATTTGCCTTTGCGATATACTTTTATTTGCTTTTTGTTTTCAGATCTATTAATCCAAAAACCCAAAAATACTTTGTTGCACTTTATTTTATTTGCGATCTATTTATCCAATCAATTACAACCTTTTTATCGTCATGCACCAATTTCTGGCACCGTTACCTGAAAGGGATTGACAACCCCTTTAATACGTCGGGTTGCGAGGATTTGTTATCTATGTGCAGGGGTTGTTTACGTTGTGTTTATTGGTTCTCCTACTGCTTCGATAACCTATGTTTCATATCTGAGGGAAATACCTACCGCCGTTGTGCTGCATCATCCCTTCCTCTTTGGGGAAATACCGACGTAGCTTCAAGCGACATCAACGACGAACCACCTCGGCTCTGGCACATTGGGCAAACTCACCATGAAATGTCCAGACAGTATAACCAGGCTTAAAACCAAACTTCTGCAGGTGTTTACTCATTTCAAGCTCGTTCCTCCTATGATAGTTGTTGCACCAGACACATGGGCACCAGCTTTTTCCTTGGCCATTTGCAAATACAGCTCTCACAAACCCCATGGTGTTTGTTAACCATTCATCGGTCATGTCTTCCTGACTAGTGTGACCTGTGTACATCCACACACGATCACTGATATTGCGTCGCTACTGGACATACAAGAAATAAATACATAATTCAGCAAACCATATCCATCAGTTAATGGAGTTTGTCAGGTTTATTACGTCCATGCAACTTAGATGCTAATAGGTAAGGATAGGTCCTAATCCCACCCGAGTATGTGTAGATTGGGTTCATCTTCCCATGCTCTGCTCCGGATCCGACGCAAAATTTCGGCAGCACCTCCCTGTTGTTCTCCTGATACACGTCTCAGCAATAAGTAGAGAGGATGTGTACCCGTAGAACACCAGGGAGGCACTGACGAAGTTCTGCATCGGATCCAGAGCAGAGCATATGGGAAAACGAACCCAATCTACACATACTCGAGCTGTCCATGGATAACATTGGACAATTTGAAAGAATCACGATTATAAATATGCAAATGCATGCATATTTATAGATGTAACCCTTTCGAACGGGAGACGCATAGTGGTCACGCATACTGATGATTGAAGACACCTATAGCTAGAAAGTTTCATCGGCATGAAGACCGGAATAGAGCAATGAAGGGGAGAGGAGGAGATGCCATTTGTGCTCACCCACGAACGCAAGGGCGAAGCTCGTTGAACGCACGGGGAGGTCGTCGAACACCAGACCCTTGCAAAGATGAAACAACTGCACATTTAAAACCACCAAATCAACACAAATATGATGTTTTTATAACAAAATTGAAAAATATATGACCTAACTCATAATTCACAAATATATGACCTCGTCGGCCTCTAGAAGGCCTTAGAGCACCTTCTCGGTCAACAGGAGGCCGAAGAGGTGTCGGGGATGTCGTGTCGGGGTCGGGGTGTTGTGTCGGGGTCGGGGGTGCCATGTCAGGGTGTCATGTCGGGCTCGGGGTGCTGTGTCGGGGTCGGGGGTGCCGTGTCGGGGTGTCGTGTCGGGGTCGGGGTGCCGGGGTGTTGTGTCGGTATCGGGGCGTCGTTTTCTTCTTCTTCCTCCTCTTTTTTACTTCCTTTAATTATAACTATTTAACTAAAACCTAGCACTGATCCAATATAATATAATCTAATCTAGCTAACTATATCTAATATATATCTAATATCTAAAATAGAAAAGAAAAAACAGAAAAAATCGGCGGTGATACGTCTCCAACGTATCTATAATTTTTGATTGCTCCATGCTATATTATCTACTATTTTGGACATTATTGGGCTTTATTATCCACTTTTAAATTATTTTTGGGACTAACCTATTAACCGGAGGCCCAGCCCAGAATTGCTGTTTTTTGCCTGTTTTAGGGTTTCAAAGAAAAGGAATATCAAACAGAGTCCAAACGGAATGAAACCTTCGAGAACATGATTTTCTCAACGAACAAGACCCGAGAGACTTGGACCCCACATCAAGAAAGAAAAGAGGAGGCCACGAGGTAGGGGGGCGTGCCTGCCTACCCCAGGCGCGCCCTCCACCCTCGTGGGCCCCCTGTTGCTCCACCGACGTACTACTTCCTCCTATATATATCCACATACCCCCAAACAATCAGAAACAGAGCCAAAACCCTAATTCCACCGCCGTAACTTTCTGTATCCACGAGATCCCATCCCGGGGCATGTTCCGGAGCTCCGCCGGAGGGGGCATCGATCACGGAGGGCTTCTACATCAACACCATAGCCCCTCCAATGAAGTGTGAGTAGTTCACCTCAGACCTACGGGTCCATAGTTAGTAGCTAGATGGCTTCTTCTCTCTTTTTGGATCTCAATACAATGTTCTCCCCCTCTCTTATGGAGATCTATTCGATGTAATCTTCTTTTTGCGGTGTGTTTGTTGAGACCGATGAATTGTGGGTTTATGATCAAGTCTATCTATGAACAATATTTGAATCTTCTCTGAATTATTTTATGTATGATTGGTTATCTTTGCAAGTCTCTTCAAATTATCAGTTTGGTTTAGCCTACTAGATTGATCTTTCTTCCAATGGGAGAAGTGCTTAGCTTTGGGTTCAATCTTGCGGTGTCCTTTCCCAGTGACAGTAGGGGCAGCATGGCACGTATTGTATTGTTGCCATCGAGGACAACAAGATGGGGTTTTCTTCATATTGCATGAATCTATCCCTCTACATCGTGTCATCTTGCTTAAGGCGTTACTCTGTTTTTAACTTAATACTCTAGATGCATGCTGGATAGCGGTCGATGAGTGGAGTAATAGTAGTAGATGCAGGCAGGAGTCGGTCTACTTGTCTCGGACGTGATGCCTATATACATGATCATACCAAGATATTCTCATAACTATGCTCAATTTTGTCAATTGCTCAACAGTAATTTGTTCACCCACCGTAGAATAACTTATGCTCTCAAGAGAAGCCACTAGTGAAACCTATGGCCCCCGAGTCTATCTTCATCATATTAATCTCCTACTACTTAGTTATTTCCTTTGCTATTTACTTTGCCTTTATTTTACTTTGCATCTTTATCATAAAAATACCAAAATCTCGTAAGTGGCCTTATAGGGATTGACAACCCCTATTTGCGTTGGTTGCGAGGATTTATTTGTTTTGTGCAGGTGCGAGGGACTCGCGTGTAGCCTCCTACTGGATTGATACCTTGGTTCTCAAAAACTGAGGGAAATACTTACGCTACTTTGCTGCATCATCCCTTCCTCTTCGAGGAAAACCAACACAGTGCTCAAGAGGTAGCAAGAAGGATTTCTGGCGCTGTTGCCACGGAGGTCTACACAAAAGTCAACATACCAAGTACCCATCACATACCCTTATCTCCCGCATTACATTATTTGCCATTTGCCTCTCGTTTTCCTCTCCCCCACTTCACCCTTGCCGTTTTATTCGCCCTCTCTCTCTATCCTCCCTTTCTTTCCCTATTTGCCTCTTTTTGCCCGCTTGCTTTCTGTTTGCTTGTGTGTTAGTTTGTTTGCTTGTCGTTATGGCTAGTCCTTTACCTTCTACCTCTATGTCCGAAATTGGGGAAATTACTGTCGATAATAATTCTGATGCTCCTACTAAAGAACCCACTATCTCACATACAAAAAGATTCTGTGTTGGTAGTGGTAATATTATTGGAAAAGGAGTTATTCAAGATTTCTTTACGTGTGCCGATGCTTTACCTTCTATGGGTAGTTCTATCCTTCATAGAACTAGTAGTTTTGCAGACGCTATTGCCATGTTTGTAGTTGAACTTGAAAGACAATTCATGCACATGCATCCTTCCATACAAAGGATTTTTCTGGAATTTTCTAATATTGAGCATTCTTCTGTTAAGCGTGCCGCTACTATATTTTTGGCTCATGAGTTTAGATTCATAATAAAAGAAGCCAAAGAAATCTTTGCACATTATAGGATGGACGCTTGCCGTCCTCCCATAGAGGCTATCCTCTTTGATCAAGAAGAAGTAATGCGCTTTCAATCTCTAGACTATGTTGCTTTCAATGAAAATCTTAGAAAAAGGGTTCCTACCAATGTTTTAGTTGACAGAATCTCAGAACTTAATGATGATTTGGCTATTCGAAATAATGAACTAGGATATTCTCTTGAATATAGGCTCACAAAGTTTTGTCAAAAGAATGCTTATAATGATGAATTGGTTCTGCAATATGAAGGACCAAAGGAGGAACCTATACCTCCCAAGGTTGATCTTGGGGACTTTTGTCCCATTAAATTTAGCCCTTTTGATTACTTTTGCTTGACTCAAAGAAAACTTGCCGCCGAACGTAGAGAATATGAGATGAGTTTTAATAATATATCTTACTATTATGGCAATACCTAGATCTATTCTTGCTTGTTATGCCTAGCTAGGGGCGTTAAATGATAGCGCTTGTTGGGAGGCAACCCAATTTTATTTTTATTCCTTGATTTTTGCTCCTGTTTAGTAATAAATAATTTTTCTAGCCTCTTTTTTGGTTGTGTTTTTTGTGTTTAATTAGTGTTTGTGCCAAGTAGAACCGTTGGGAAGACTTGGGGAAAGTCTTGTTGAACTTGCCGTAAAAAACAGAAACTTTAGCGCTCACGAGAACTGCTGGAGAGTTATATTTAGTTAATTATTTTTTCAGATGATTAATAGATAAATTACTCACGTCCAGAAATTTATTTTAGAATTTTTGGGGTTCCAGATCTTGCGCTAGCTACAGATTACTACAGACTGTTCTGTTTTTCACATATTCTGTTTTTCGTGTGTTGTTCGCTTATTTTGATGAATCTATGGCTAGTAAAATAGTTTATAAACCATATAGAAGTTGGAATACAGTAGGTATAACACCAATATAAATAAATAATGAGTTCATTACAGTACCTTGAAGTGGTCTTTTATTTTCTTTCGCTAACGGAGCTCACGAGATTTTCTACTTTAAGTTTTGTGTTGTGAAGTTGTCAAGTTCTGGGTAAAGATTTGGTGGATTATGGAAAAAGGAGTGGCAAGAGCATAAGCTTGGGGATGTCCATGGCATCCCCAAGATAATCTAAGGACACCTAAAAGCCAAATCATGGGGATGCCCCGGAAGGCATCCCCTCTTTCGTCTACTTCTATCGGTAACTTTACTTGGAGCTATATTTTTATTCGCCACATGATATGTGTTTTGCTTGGAGCGTCTTGTATTATTTGAGTCTTTGCTTTTTAGTTTACCACAATCATCCTTGCTGTACACACCTTTTGAGAGAGCCATACATGATTTGGGATTTGTTAGAATACTCTATGTGCTTCGCTTATATCTTTTGAGTTATATAGTTTTGCTTTAGTACTTCACTTATATCTTTTAGAGCACGGTGGTGGATTTGTTTTATAGAAACTATTGATCTCTCATTCTTCACTTAGATTATTTTGAGAGTCTTAATAGCATGGTAATGTACTAAAATCCTAATATGCTAGGAATTCAAAGTTAGTAAAATTTTCTTAAGTGTGTTTTGAATACTGTCGGTGTCAAAACCGGCGGATCTCGGGTAGGGGGTCCCGAACTGTGCGTCTAGGCGGATGGTAACAGGAGACAAGGGACACAATGTTTTTACCCAGGTTTGGGCCCTCCCGATGGAGGTAAAACCCTACTCCTGCTTGATTAATATTGATGATATGGGTAGTACAAGAGTAGATCTACCACGAGATCAAAGAGACTAAACCCTAGAAGCTAGCCTGTGGTATGATTGTCGTTCGTCCTATGGACTAAAACCCTCTGGTTTATATAGACACCGGAGAGGGCTAGGGTTACACAGAGTCGGTTACAATGGGAGGAGATCTACATATCCATATTGCCAAGCTTGCCTTCCACGCCAAGGAAAGTCCCATCCGGACACGGGACGAAGTCTTCAATCTTGTATCTTAATAGTCCGAGAGTCAGGCCAAAGGTTATAGTCTGGCTATCCGGACACTCCCTAATCCAGGACTCCCTCAGTAGCCCCAGAACCAGGCTTCAATGACGATGAGTCCGGCGCGCAGATTGTCTTCGACATTGCAAGGCGGGTTCCTCCTCCGAATACTTCATAGAAGATTTTGAACACAAGGATAGTGTCCGGCTCTGCAAAATAAGTTCCACATATGGTCGTAGAGAGAATAATATTTACACAAATCTAATCTGCTGACGTATTTCGTAGCTTGTCATCACGCCACAGCCAAGCCTTTATTTGAACCGTTTTTACTATCCCACCTCACCGCGTTTTGTGAGGCGGTTTCCTTGGCACGTCTTGTCGAAGCAGAGATCGTGTCCCCTTATCCCGGGATTCTCATCAATACGGGCGTGGGTAACCCAACCGCGCCATTGATTACGGCGCTTGGGAGATAAGCGAGTTTTACTAGACTGGTGGGGACGCATAGTTTCGTCCTCCCATATAAGGGGATAAGGACCCGCCTTTCCATCCACGCCTTCTTCCTCCTTTGCTCATCCATTCTCGCGCACTCAAGTTCCAGCGCCCAAGTCCGCATTCCCCACCTCAACCTTCTCCAGCCATGTCTGGAGCAGGAGGCAAGTGGATGGTCTCCTCCATTACGGAGGGACACATCAAGAAGCTGAGGAAAGCCGGATACTTGTCTGACGACATCGCGCACCGGCTCCCAGACAAGGGGCATCTCATCCCCACCCCCAGGCCCCATGAGAGGGTGATGTTCCTCACCTATTTCCTCCGCGGACTAGGCTTCCCTCTCCACCCATTTGTCCGGGGACTCATGTTCTACTACGGCCTGGACTTCCACAATTTGGCCCCGAACTTCATCCTCAACATCTCGGCGTTCATCGTCATGTGCGAGGCCTTCCTCTGCATCTAGCCCCACTTCGGCCTATGGCTGAAGACCTTTAATGTCAAGCCGAAGGTAGTGGGCGGCCGCCAGGCGGAGTGCGGAGGCGCCATGGTGGGCAAGATGCCCAACATCCTATGGCTCGAGGGCTCCTTTGTGGAGACCATAAAGGGGTGGCAATCGGGGTGGTTCTACATCACCGAGTCGCGTCACCCTGAATGGGTCGCAGCCCTCGAGTTCCGATCCGGAATCCCTACGCGGCTCACCTCCTGGAAAGAGAAGGGCCTGCCGTGGGGTAAAAAAGGAGAGCTGACCGGACTCCAAACATGCATCCAAAACCTGGTGAGCAAGAAGCTCAAACTTGTTAACATAGTCCAGGTCATTCTCATCCGCCGGATCCTCCTGTGCCAACAACAAGATTTCAGCTTGTGGGAGTTTGACCCGGCCCAGCACTGAACCTTGAGCAGGCTCTTCGACACAACGTACGAAGATGCCTGGAAGGTGCTATTCAAGGGCGCCGAGGCTCCCGCATCTGCTACCGAGGATCGCGAATTCAACGCGCAGCGTCAAGCCAACGCGGTAAGCTGTTTTTACCTCTTACAGGATATTTGTCTTTCATAGTTTGACTCTATGCGGGATCTAAGCCCCCATGCCTTTGACAGGACTGGCAGAGGACCGCCGAACAGATCAACTATCCGGCTCCTTTGCCCGAAGACCGAGCGGACGCCTGCTTGGCGGAGCTGCTGGTTCCGGCACCTTATGTGGTGCTGGAGGAGAAGGCCAAGAAGAAGGCCACGGGAACCCGGAAGAGGTCCCGGCGCCCGGTGGAGTCGTACTCATCGTCCGATGAGTCCGAGGCGCACTCCTCCCACGAAGACGAGGAGGAGGAAAGAGAGGTCTCTTCCCCAGCAGGGGAGAAAAGAAAAGGAAGGCCGCCCCAGCTAGGGAGGCCGGAGGGTCCAAGAAAGGGAGGACCCTCCCTACGGACTACTCCACCAATATCAACGACAGCGAAGAGGAGTGGCTGCTCAGGGCCAAGCCCCTGGCAAAATCGTAAATATTCGGATACCTCAGTGACTCATGGCGTTCCTTTATTGCACAGCTTCTCCTGACGCCGAATATAATTATGCTTCTCCTGACGTGTCGTCGAGCGGCTCCCTGGATTCGTCGGATGTGAATAGTTTTTCACTTCCGACCGCTACCTCCCCCAGCCCTACGGACGACGCCGAGGTGTTATCCTAAAAGGTTCCAAGCCAGGAGGAGGTGGTCCTGGAGGAGCCGCAAGGCGACCTCTCGGACTCCAGGCGCAAAGGGGGAAAAACCCCCAAGGGCTCCAAGTCCGGCCCTGGGACGGACACCGCACCGGAATCTTCAATGGTTCCGGAGTCCGGCAGGCGGCCCCCTAGTAAGAAGGGCAAGCCTACGACGCTGGTGACCTCCGTACAACCAGAGGCACCGGATAATTTGCTGGAGGTGCTTAACGGCGCCTCCATTGACGAGGAGCACCGCACTATTATGAGTGTGGTGATCCAGAAGGTTCAGTCCGCCAAAAGCAGGCTGACTGAAGCCTGTGCCAGCCTGCTAACAGGCTTTGAGGAATGTGAAAAATATGTGAAAATATTACCGCATAGACAGTAGCCCATGATGCTCTATTTGGCGTTCGGAAAGAAAAGCCGAATAGAGGATCTAACAACATTCGCAGGAATCTAACATAATTAAGTCAATATGCATACGCAGGCTTCACTGCTGGCCTCTGCCACACTGACTGCGGAGGTGGATGCGCTAAAGCAGAGCCTCGAGCGGTCCGAGCAAGAGCTCGGCCTTGCTAAAAAGGAGCTCGAGGAAAAAGAAGGTAAGTAATACCTTGTGGAGTATATTTAAAAAGATGTAGTTGCAAAAAATGACAGGATCGCTATTGGTGTCCTAGGGGCCACGACTGAGGTGGCGACCCTTAAGCAAGCGCTTTCCGAGGCCGAAAAGAAGGCGGCCACGGAGCGCACCGAGCGGGAGAAACATGAGGCACGGGTTGGCGAGGTGCAGCAAGAGCTCCAGGCTCTCATGAAAAAACATGAGAGTTTGGAGCTTGACTCAAAGATGCGAGAGTCCGAGCTCGCGGCGGCCCTTGAAAGCGCCAAGTCTGCCAAGGCCGAAGCCCAGAAAGCCCTCCAGGAAGTTGAGGCGATGAAGAAGGTAGCGGCGGGTAAGGCATTCTTTATGCAAAGCAAGCACATGAAAGTGAATTCCTTGTTACTTACCCGAATCCGGAGCTCTCCAGGAGCATTCGCATATTTGCCCCGTAGCGTGTCAGATGCCGCCGCCTTCTACTGGGCCGAGGAGGGCAGCTCGATGGATAAGGTGTTCTGGTCTCGATATGCTGAGGCCGGACACTCGGTGCCCTTGAGCGACCAGCTGAAGCAACTGGTCGAGCTCCATAAGGTGGCCGAACAGGCCATGAAGGGCCTTATAGTTCGGCTGTGGCCTAGAGAGGCCCTGCCTGGGAGTTACTTCGGGCTGGTGAGGCGGCTGGTGGATGCCTGTCCGTGGCTTGAAGTCATCAAGCGCTCCGTCTGCATCGAAGGTGCCCGTAGGGCGCTTGCCCGTGCTAAAGTGCACTGGGGCAAGATGGATGCGGAGAAGCTTGTGAAGGACGGGCCACCGCAGGGCAAGGAGCATCGCCACCCTGAGATGTATTGTGAGGGTGTCCTAAAGGGCGCCCGCCTTGTGGCGGACGAATGTTCCAAAGATGTAATATTTGAGTGAACTTGTTCGTTTTATCCTGTGCGCTGAAAACTTGTTCATATGCGCTATGCAACGCTTGTTTTAATTTAAAATATTACCTTCGATGCGGCCATTTATCGAGTCTGAGAGATGGCGAGTCGTCGGCTTCTGCCCCCATGCCACAAGTGCTGGGGTGTTCGGGATAAACCTGAGCACTCGTTTTCCCATTCTTGGGTCCTTCGAGGGAGGTGCTCAGCACAACGAACAAGGCAATCGGACTATAATGCGTTATCACTCTCACTTAGCCAGAGAATTCTATAATTTTAAATTTTAGCGAAGCCCCTAGTGTTCGGAAGACCGAGTTCGGGGCGCTATACACGCCTACGCCGGACAAAGCCGACTCCTCGCTCTAAGCGGCATAAGTCTTTAGGGACTCGAAACCTCCCAAATAGCGACCAGTTCTCGCCCTATCATGACAGTCAGTTTTTGCTTTCTCTACTGAGGTGCTTAGCCTAGCTCAACCGGGGCACAATCGCAGTAGTTCTCCCAGCGCTACCTTAGCCGATATAGCGGAACATAAGGTACCAAAACATGGGAGCCGAGCAAACCCAACTATTGACCAAAGACATGATTCGGAGCGGATGCATATAATGTTATAAGTTCGGAGGGCCGCACTTTGTGAAAGTGTTCGGACTTCTCACGCCATATTATAGGGTGCTTGAGCCCCTGGCGTATGGACCGTACCAAAGTGTACGGGTGCTAAATGTCATAACTGAACATATGTATTGAAAAAGAAATGAATAGAGAATGCAATAATAAGCTGAAGCTAAGCATTGTTTATTTTAAAAGGCTGCTGTGAAAGCAGAACGATACAAATAGTGCGATAAGCAAGACATGGGACTATTTGACATGTCCCCCTCCAGGGGCGAGCTGCGAGACGGTATGTAAGACAGGTATTTTTCTCGTTATAGAGACCACCTGGGAATTCGACATAGCTTTCTGCCTCCTTGGATGTTGCATCGTGTGTTCGGCGGTTGTACTGCCGGACAGGCCTTCCGAAGAGTGGAGTCCTGAAAGTAGGAAATAATGACAAAATCGGGAGCCCCTAGTGCGGTTGAGCCGCATTTTTGGGCGTGCCGTGGTCGTGCCTCTCCCCCTGTGCCCATGGTATTTTCAGAGCGTAGTTATGTACACGTAGTACTGATTTTGTAGTTCCGCGAGGGCTGGGGTTGGGGCCGTATTGCTACGCTTGCTCGGAATGTGCCAAGCGGTCTTGTTGTAGGTTACTCCGGGCACGCTTGACGGTGTACGGACGTTTAATAGCCGGACTGGAGAATTGCCTTGAGAGGCTGCTTTGTACTTCCGCTGCGAGGGCCGCCGTGTGCTCCTCAGTTCCGAGAGAGCGTTTCGGTGTTTCCATTGATCGTAATGACTCCTCAAGGGCCTGGCATCTTGAGCTTGAGATATGCGTAGTGAGGCACCGCATTGAACTTTGCAAATGCGGTTCGTCCGAGCAGTGCGTGATAGCCACTGCGGAACGGGACTTTGTCGAAGATTAACTCCTCGCTTCGGAAATTATCCGGGGATCCGAAGACCACTTCAAGTGTAACTGAGCCTGTACAGTTGGCCTCTACACCTGGTATGACGCCTTTAAAGGTCGTTTTTGTGGGTTTAATCCTTGAGGGATCTATGCCTATTTTCCGCACTGTATCCTGATAAAGCAGGTTCAGGCTGCTGCCGCCGTCCATAAGGACTCTAGTGAGGTGAAATCCGTCAATGATTGGGTCTAGAACCAATGCGGCGAATCCGTCATGGCGGATGCTAGTGGGGTGGTCCCTTCGATCAAAAGTGATCGGGCAGGAGGACCATGGGTTGAACTTTGGGGTGACTGGCTCCAACGCGTATACGTCCCTGAGTGCATGCTTCCGCTCCCTTTTGGGGATGTGGGTTGCGTATATCATGTTCACCATCCGCACTTGTGGGGGGAAGCCCTTCTGTCAACTATTGTTCGGTGGCCGGGGCTCTTCGTCCTCGTCGCTGTGCAGCCCCTTGTCTCTGTTTTCGGCATTTAACTTGCTGGCCTGCTTGAACAACCAACAATCCCTGTTGGTGTGATTGGCTGGTTTTTCTGGTGTGCCATGTATCTGGCACGAGCAATCGAGTATACGGTCCAAACTGGACGGGCCCGGAGTGTTCCTCTTAAATGGATTTTTCCGCTGACGGGCTTAGAGCCTCTGAATCCGGCATTAACTACCATATCTTCAGCGTCGTTGCTGTTAATGCGGCGCTTGTGCTTGTTGCGACGCGACCTGCCATTGCTGTCCTTGGTATCCGAATTGCCAGGGCTCTCAATGAAAGCACCAATGTTGGTGTCAAAACTGGCGGATCTTGGGTAGGGGGTCCCGAACTGTGCGTCTAGGTGGATGGTAACAGGAGACAAGGGACACAATGTTTTTACCCAGGTTCGGGCCCTCTCGAACCTGGGTAAAACCCTACTCCTGCTTGATTAATATTGATGATATGGGTAGTACAAGAGTAGATCTACCACGAGATCAAAGAGGCTAAACCCTAGAAGCTAGCCTATGGTATGATTGTCGTTCGTCCTATGGACTAAAACCCTCCGGTTTATATAGACACCGGAGAGGGCTAGGGTTACACAGAGTCGGTTACAATGGGAGGAGATCTACATATCCGTATTGCCAAGCTTGCCTTCCACGACAAGGAAAGTCCCATCCGGAAACGGGACGAAGTCTTCAATCTTGTATCTTAATAGTCCGAGAGTCCGGCCAAAGGTTATAGTCCGACTATCCGGACACCCCCTAATCCAGGACTCCCTCAAATACTAAGAGAAGTTTGATGCTTGATGATTGTTTTGAGATATGGAGATAATAATATCAAAGTCATGCTAGTTGAGTAGTTGTGAAATTGAGAAATACTTGTGTTGAAGTTTACAAGTCCCGTAACATGCATGTATGGTAAACGTTATGGAACAAATTTGAAACATGAGGTGTTATTTGATTGTCCTCCTTATGAGTGGCGGTCGGGGACGAGCGATGGTCTTTTCCTACCAATCTACCCCCCTAGGAACATGCACATAGTACCGAGGTTTTTGATGACTTGTAGAATTTTGCAATAAGTATGTGAGTTCTTTATGACTAATGTTGAGTCCTTGGATTATACGCACTCTCACCCTTCCATCCTTTCTAGCCTCTTCGGTACCGTGCATTGCCCTTTCTCGCATTGAGAGTTGGCGCAAACTACGCCGGTGCATCCAAACCCCATGATATGATACGCTCTTTCACACATAAACCTCCTTATATCCTCCTCAAAACAGCCACCATCCTACCTATTATGGCATTTCCATAGCCATTCCGAGATATATTGCCATGCAACTTTCCATCATTCCGTTCATCATGACACATTCATCATTTTCATATTGCTTAGCATGATCATGTAGTTGACATAGTATTTGTGGCAAAGCCACCGTTCATAATTCTTTCATACATGTCACTCTTGGTCCATTGCATATCCCGGTACACCGCCGGAGGCATTCATATAGAGTTATCTTTTGTTCTAGTATCGAGTTGTAATCATTGAGTTGTAAATAAATAGAAGTGTGATGATCATCATTTTCTAGAGCATTGTCCCAAGTGAGGAATAAATAAAAAAGGCCATAAAAAGGAGAAGGCCCAAAAAAAGAGAAAGGCCATAAAAAGGAGAGAAGGCCCAAAAAGAGAGAAAAAATGAGATAAAAAGAGAGAAGGGACAATGTTACTATCCTTTGCCACACTTGTGCTTCAAAGTAGCACCATAATCTTCATGTTAGAGAGTCTCTTGTTTTGTCACTTTCATATACTAGTGGGAATTTTTCATTATAGAACTTGGCTTGTATATTCCAACAATGGGCCTCCTCAAGTGCCCTAGGTCTTCATGAGCAAGCAAGTTGGATGCACACCCACTAGTTTCCTTTTGTTGAGCTTTCATACATTTATAGCTCTAGTGCATCCGTTGCATGGCACATCAATCGGTGGGCATCTCCATAGCCCATTGATTAGCCTCGTTGATGTGAGACTTTCTCCTTTTTTGTCTTCTCCACATAACCCCCCCTCATTGTATTCTATTCCACCCATAGTGCTATGTTCATGGCTCGCGCTCATATATTGCGTGAAAGTTCATAGGTTTGAGATTACTAAAGTATGAAACAATTGCTTGGCTTGTCATCAGGGTTATGCATGATGAGAGAATTCTTGTGTGACGAAAATGAAACATGACTAAACTATATGATTTTGTAGGGATAAACTTTCTTTGGCCATGTTATTTTGAGAAGACATAATTGCTTAGTTAGTATGCTTGAAGTATTATTATTTTTATGTCAATATGAACTTTTGTCTTGAATCTTTCAGATCTGAATATTCATACCACAATTAAGAAGAATTACATTAAAATTATGCCAAGTAGCACTCCGCATCAAAAATTCTATTTTTATCATTTACCTACTCGAGGACGAGCAAGAATTAAGCTTGGGGATGCTTGATACGTCTCCAACGTATCTATAATTTTTGATTGGTCCATGCTATATTATCTACTATTTTGGACATTATTGGGCTTTATTATCCACTTTTATATTATTTTTGGGACTAACCTATTAACCGGAGGCCCAACCTAGAATTGCTGTTTTTTGCCTGTTTTAGGATTTCGAAGAAAAGGAATATCAAACGGAGTCCAAACGGAATGAAACCTTCGGAAACGTGATTTTCTCAATGAACATGACCTGGGAGACTTGGACCCTACGTCAAGAAAGAAAAGAGGAGGCCACGAGGTAAGGGGGCACGCCTACCTACCCCAGGCGCGCCCTCCACCCTCGTGGGCCCCCTGTTGCTCCACCGACATACTACTTCCTCCTATATATATCCACGTACCCCCAAATGATCAGAAACGGAGCCAAAACCCTAATTCCACCGCCGTAACTTTCTGTATCCACGAGATCCCATCTTGGGACCCGTTCCTGAGCTCCGCCGGAGGGGGCATCGATCATGGAGGGCTTCTACATCAACACCATAGCCCCTCCAATGACGTGTGAGTAGTTCACCTCAGACCTACGGGTCCATAGTTAGTAGCTAGATGGCTTCTTCTCTCTTTTTGGATCTCAATACAATGTTCTTCCCCTCTCTTGTGGAGATCTATTCGATGTAATCTTCTTTTTGTGGGGTGTTTGTTGAGACCGATGAATTGTGGGTTTATGATCAAGTCTATCTATGAACAATATTTGAATCTTCTCTCAATTCTTTTATGTATGATTGGTTAACTTTTCAAGTCTCTTCATATTATCAGTTTGGTTTGGCCTACTAGATTGATCTTTCTTGCAATGGGAGAAGTGCTTAGCTTTGGGTTCAATCTTGCGGTGTCCTTTCCCAGTGACAGTAGGGGCAGCATGGCACGTATTGTATTGTTGCCATCGAGGATAACAAGATGGGGTTTTCTTCATATTGCATGAGTCTATCCCTCTACATCATGTCATCTTGCTTAAGGCGTTACTCTGTTTTTAACTTAATACTCTAGATGCATGCTGGATAGCGGTCGATGAGTGGAGTAATAGTAGTAGATGCAGGCAGGAGTCGGTCTACTTGTCTCGGACGTGATGCCTATATACATGATCATACCTAGATATTCTCATAACTATGCTCAATTTTGTCAATTGCTCAACAGTAATTTGTTCACCCACCATAGAATAACTTATGCTCTCAAGAGAAGCCACTAGTGAAACCTATGGCCCCCGAGTCTATCTTCATCATATTTATCTCCTACTACTTAGTTATTTCCTTTGCTATTTACTTTGCCTTTATTTTACTTTGCATCTTTATCATAAAACTACCAAAAATATTATCTTATCATATCTATCAAATCTCATTCTCGTAAGTGTCCTTATAGGGATTGACAACCCCTATTTGGGTTGGTTGCGAGGATTTATTTATTTTGTGCAGGTGCGAGGGACTCGCGTGTAGCCTCCTACTGGATTGATACCTTGGTTCTCAAAAACCGAGGGAAATACTTACGCTACTTTTTTTGCATCATCCCTTTCTCTTTGGGGAAAACCAACACAGTGCTCAAGAGGTAGTAGGTGGTAGTGGGGCTCACCGTGGGGGGCGGCGCTCCTCGGGGGCTGGCAGGTGTGGCGAAGGGGCGGCATGGCAGGGAGGTGGCAGGGGCGACGTGGCAGCGAGGAGGCGGCAATGGGGCGGGGAGGGTGCGGTGAGGCGGTGACGATTGGGCAGAGTGGTAGGGAGGGGGTGGGGCCGGGGGGGTGGGGCGATGGGGCGGCGGTGGGTGGTTGGGGCAGCAGTGCTCGTCGGGGAGGAAATCGAGGGAGAGAAAGAGAGAGAGTGTGTGTGTGTGACGGCGGGGGCACGACCCATTAGTTAAATTAAAGCTTTGCCGCCTGCCGCCCCTTTGCCATCTACCGTCTTGTTGTTTGCCGTCTGCTAGTAGATGGCAAAGAGGGGGCCGTTAGGGTTTACCAGCCAGTGGGCCAACCCCCTCTTTGCCGTCTGCTAGCAGACAACAAAGAGGGGGCTGATGGCAAAGCCATCCTTTGCCGTCAGCTAGCTCTTTGTCGTCTGTTTTTTGAAAGCGGACGATAAAGAAGTGGCTGGCAACAATTCTTCTGATTCCAGTAGTGTATGGGCCTATAGAACTGCTTATAAAAATCCTATGGGTATGTCTCCATATAAAATGGTTTATGGAAAAGCATGTCATTTACCCCTCGAGTTAGAAGATAAAGCATACTGGGAAATTAAAGAACTCAATTATGATTTTAACTTGCCGGAGAAAAGAGGTTATTTGATATTAGCTCGTTAGATGAATGGACAACCCAAGCTTATGCAAATGCCAAATTGCTTAAAGAACAACTTAAAACATGGCATGAAAAAAGAATCCAAAAGTGATAATTCAAAGTGGGTGAGTATGTTCTATTCTACAATTTTTGTTTTAGATTTTTTGCAGGAAAACTTCTCTCTAAATGGGAAGGACCATATATCATTAAGGAATTTTATCGTTCTAGAGACATTAAGATTGATAACGCCAAAGGAACTAATCTGAAGGTTGTCAATGGGCAAAGAATTAAGCATTATATCTCACTTGCACCTATTAATGTTGAAACTAATATTTATTCAAACTATGACACAAGAGGAATACATAAGAGAGACCTTATAGAACACTCCAGAACCATAAGAAAGAATAGGTACATGATACTGTAAGTAAACTGACTCCAAAAATTCAATAAAAATATTTTCTGTTAGTTTTGGAATATTTGAAAAAATACAAATATAAGAAACATCGAAGGGGGCCATCCCAGGTTCCCACAAGGCACCAGGGCGCGCCCACCCCCTAGGGCACGCCCTGGTGGCCTGTGGGGCCCCTGGCTAGCCTCCGTGGCCCATCTTCTCCTATATGAAGCCATTCTCCCTAGAAAAAAAATAAGGAGACAACTTTCGGGACAAAGCACCACCTTCTCAAGGCGGAACCTGGGCAGGAGAACTTTTGCCCTCCGGCGGAGCGATCATGCGAGGGATACTTTCCCCCGGGAGGGGGAAATCAAAGCCATCGACATCGCCCACAACGCTCTCATCATGGGAGGACCAATCTTCATCAACATATTCACCAACACTATCTCATCTCAAACCCTAGTTCATCTCTTGTATTCAATCTTCGCCTCAAAACCCCTGTTTGGTACCCATGGGTTGCTAGTAGTGTTGGTTACATCTTGTAGTTGATGCTAGTTGGATTTTTGGTGGAAGATTATATGTTCAGATCCAAGATGCTATTCGATATCCCTCTGATCTTGAACATGAATATGATTTGTGAGTAGTTGCTTTTGTTGTTGAGGACATGGGAGAAGTCTTGTCATAAGTAATCATGTGAATTTGGTATTCATTTGATATTTTGATGATATGTATGTTGTTGCTTCCTTTAGTGGTGTCATGTGAATGTTGAGTACGTGAAACTTCACCATCTTCGGCCCTAAGGGAAGGCATTGTGGATTACTAATTAGATGATGGGTTGCTAAAGTGACAGAATCTTAAACCCTAGTTTTTGCGCTATTCCGTAAGCGGCTGATTTGGATCCGTATGTTTCATGTTATGGTTAGATTTATCTTAATTCTTCTTTTGTAGTCATGGATGCTTCCGAGAGGTGTTAATCTTAAGTGAGAGGCTTGTTGAATTAAGAAAATCACCCAAGCATTGGTCCACCCACATATCAAATTATCAAAGTAACGAGCGTGAGTCAAGCAAACATGATGAAAGTGACTAGATGAAATTCCCATGTGTCCTCAAGAATGCTTTACTTATTATAAGAGAAAGTTTCGGCATGTCCTTTGCTATAAAAAGGATTGGGCTACCTCGTTAAACCTTTGTTACAATTACTACTTTTTACCAATAATTCAAGTGCTTGCAGAAAATACCTT
Organism: Triticum timopheevii; assembly: GCA_963921465.1. NCBI lineage: Eukaryota > Viridiplantae > Streptophyta > Magnoliopsida > Poales > Poaceae > Triticum > Triticum timopheevii. Next base: position 9,988,058 of record OY997262.1, read on the forward strand.
GCTGAAAACTGCCTGTCATTTCCTTCTGCTCCTCGTTGGGTTCAACAGTCTGACTTTTCGAAAGGACTATCATTGATCCCCTATTCTTGTGGGTCATCAATACTCTTTTCTGGCGCCGTTTCTGGGGAGTGAAGCGCCTTTGGTAAGTGGATTGGTAAGGAAACATTTATATTATGTGCTGAAATTTACTGTCACTTGTTACTATGGAAAATAATCCTTTGAGGGGTTTGTTCGGGGTATCTTCACCTCGACCGAAGGCACAAAGAGTTTCCCCTCAACCTACTGCACCTACTGCAAATGTTGATTATGAGATTCCTTCGGATATGATAGAAAAACTGCTAGCTAATCCTTATGCAGGAGATGGAACAATACATCCCGATATGCACCTAATCTATTTGGATGAAGTTTGTGCATTATTTAAGCTTGCAGGTTTATCCGAAGACAGCGTTAGGAATAAGGTTTTCCATTTATCTTGGGCGGTGGGGGGGAAGCCATTGACATGGTATAGGCTACGTGATGATATTGGAACATGGGATTGGAACCGATTGAAATTGGAATTCATCAGAAGTTTTATCCTATGCATTTGTTTCATTGTGATCGGAATTATATATATAATTTTTGGCCTCGTGAAGGAGAAAGTATCACTCAGGCTTGGGAGTACTTAAGTACATTATGTACACATGCCCAGGCATGAGCTCTCAAGATAAATATCTTACAAAAAAATTATGCTCGACTTTCTAATAATAACCAGACCATGCTCGATTCTTCTTCTACTAGTTCCTTTTTGAAGAAAACTATTGAATTTAGATGGGACCTTCTGGAAAGAATTAAACACAACTCTGAATATTGGTAACTCGACAAAGGTAAAGAGTCAGGTATAAAACTTGAGTTTGATTGTGTTAAATCTTTTATGGACACCAATGCTTTTCATAAGTTTAGCACTAGATATGGACTTGACTCTAAGATAGTAGCCTCTTTTTTGTGAATCATTTGCTACTCATATTGATCTCCCTAAGGAGAAGTGGTTTAAATATAATTCCCATATTAAATAAAAGATTGAGGAACCCCACTACAAAAAAATACACTTCCATGATGATACATGTTTGTCACAGTAGGTCACGTTTTCTGTCATGCATGTACATCCATGACGATATTATGACAGAATCAAGATAGTCATACCTGTGCTGTCATAGAAGTGTTCTGTGACATTACCAAAATTATCATCATGAAGTGTCCACTTCCATGATGATAAATCACGCGTCAGAAAAGTGCTTTCATCAAGGGTGACCGACACATTGCATCCACTGTAACGGGTCGCCATTAAGCTATCAGGTCCGGTTTTGGATTTGATAACCCATTAACAGTCCGGACCAATGGGAAATTTCCACGTGTAAAATTCCGATTGGCCGGTGGAAACATGTGTCAGCTCGTCAGTGGGTCAGATAGGTGCCTATGATATGTAGACACGTGCGACGGCCCACCACCGGCCCATTTAGCTTTCAAAGGCCGCCCATTTGACTTGGTCAAAAGTTAGCGGGGTGGCCCATGAAAAGTCTGTTAACGGTCTCTTTGCAAATAGCCCATTTTATAGCCCGGTAACTCACGACCCGTTAGTGCCTATGCGAAATCGGCCCAACAACGTCATGTGGGCCGTCGGATATAACACCAACCCGTTTCACTTTCGGCCCATGTATGGCCCACGACGTCTTTTGGCCCATATGAGGCCTTCGTATGTTTGGGCCCTTTAGAGGCCCACGGGGACTCTAGCCCATAATGAACAGTAAATTTCTTTGTACCCTTTGACGGCCCATGATTCACATGAGCCGTTTCTAGCGAGTGTTAGCTTTCGGCCTATTGACGGCCCATACGTTCTTGGGCTCCTTTCCGGCCCTCGATTACTTCCGGTCCGTTACTGTCATGTTCCCCTAATGGGCCAAATTCGGCCCATGGCAAGAGTCAGCCCGTTTCTGGCCTGTTAACCCGTTGCGCCGTTCCTAGCCTGTCCTATATTCTGGCCCATTAACGACCCATTATGCCTGTGATAGAATTAAGCCTTTGCTATCCTCCGGCCTGTTAATGACCCGTTACCATGCTGGGCCTATACCAATTACGCCCGTTTATGACCCATGTAGACCCATTTATCCAATGGCCCGAGGCCCACCGATTCTACGGCCCTGTTGGAGGCCCATTTATCGACGGCCCTTAGGAGGCCCATGGATCCTACGGCCTGTAGCAGGCTCAAGGTTACCACGGTTCGTATATGGCCCATGGTTGTTGTGGCCACTAGCAAACCAAGGAAAAATAAGACTAGGAAATAAATAAGCCCGAAACTAACGCTAGGCTATTAAGGCAATTGCACAGATTACATCCAGTGGGCATCAAAGTTCGCCACCAGTGCAAATATAGCGAACACCCTACACTATACAAAAATGGCTTGCTATTTTCTTTAGTCGGTGGCTGCACGTTAAGAACAAATTTTGTATCACAACAAAACAAATTACAACTATAAAACAAAAGGAAGGTTGGCATAAAAGTTAACAGTCTGGCAGATAAATACACCACCAGAAGTTCAGAAGTTCGGTTCATTTGACCTGACTATTACGTTTCACTACTAGGGAAAACGTTATACACAGAACTTTAGCAGTAGCGCTTGTTAAAAGAGCACGCTACTGCTAGATAGCAGTAGCGCGTGCAAAATAAGTGCGCTGCAGATGGACATATATCAGTAGCGCGTCTCACTGAAAACTCGCTACTACTAAAATTCCAATCACTTAGCCGATGGGCTACACATAGTAGTAGCGACCTTCCAAAAACCACGTACCGCAAATAAACTTATAACAGCGCGTTTATGTGTAAATCGCTACAGCTAACAAAAAGAAAATGAAATGAAAAATGAATAGAGAAGTAAATGAAAATGAAAGAAATAGAAAAAGGAGAAAGGAAAAATATAAAATGTAAAGAAAAATAAATGAAAAAGGGAAAAAATGATGAAGACGTAGTAGTAGCGTGCTCTCTGAAACGCGCTATAGCTAACTTAGCTATAGCGTGTTTTATGTAATGCGCTACCGTTACTTTTGACTTAAGCAAAAAAGGTTTCCCCCCGGCCACCACTTCTCCCCCAAATCGATCCCTCGCTTCGCCACCATCTCCCCCACTTCGCCGCCGTCTCCTGCCGGCGTCGACGCCGCGCTCATCCTCACGGCCGCCGCCCGAGGCCGCCCAGCCTCACCGCCGCCGCCTCTCGGGCCGCCCTCGACCTCACCGCCACCGCCCTCGACCTCACCGCCCCCGAGCCCACCAAGACTGTCGCGTCCTGATCCTGAGCCCGCCCACCCCGCCCCTACCTCCGTCGCCAAGCACCTCCCCACCGCCGTCTCTCCCCTCTCTGTAAGCCCCCCAACCCATCCTTTTTTGTTAATAGATGTTAATGTTAAGTAGTAGATAATGTTGATGTTTTTAGTTAGGGTAATAATAGACGATGTTAAGTAGTAGATAATGTAGATGTTAATTAGTTCAGTAGGGTTTATTTTTTGAATTGAGTTTGTTTAACTAGATGTTAATTAGGGTAGTAGGGTTTAGTTTAGAGTAAAGTTTAGTTCAGTAGTTAACTAAATATAATCTATATTTGGTTTTTGAATTGAGTTTGAGAGAGCATGTATGATTTGTGTAGATTTTCTTGAAGTGTCAAACGCTATAGAACATGAAAATTTGAAGTGGTCAGGATATATGCAAATTCCTCAATTGTGTTTGCCCATGTTTCGATTGTGCCCAAGTGGCCTTTTGTTGTTTCCAGGGAATGAAGCTGAGTGGCCTATGTTTTGCCGGAATGTTGATTCATCTCCGTTCTGGCAAATTTCAGGTTCTCAATTTGTCCACTTTTTAGCAAAGGTCATGCCGAAATTTTCCATGAATTTCGGCATGACTTGTGCTACAAACTAGGACATATCGAGTGCCCGGGATTTGCCGCACCAGGAAGGAGTCAATGTTCCTGCAAAACATAAGCCTTTTGTATGCCATTATTCATTTTATTAGGTCTAGAATTAATTTACTAGATTTAATCGTAGGAAACATGGCTAGCAACGATGAAGGACAGGGTTTTGGTGATTGCGACGACGTCTACCGGGCGGCAGACGAATTTTTTAGCCTTGCCGACGATCAACCGGTGGCATCCGGGACTGAGATCGACACGCAGACCGGTGCTGAAACTAAGACCGGCGCTAAGACTCAGACCGGCATCGAGACCGGTGCTGAGACTAAGACCGGCGCTGCCTCGGGGAGCGGAGCTGGTGTAGAATAGAAAGCAAAGAGGCAACGACTTCCTAACAAACTCAAGACTACTAGACTGGTGGTCATGGAGGTGGACGATGACAATTTTGAGCCAAAGGCGCCCGAGGAAGCGCGTCAATGCTACGACAATCAAATAGGTTGCATCGTACGGACAACCGCCACCATTAATGATGAGAAACTAACGAAGATAGAAAATATGAGGAGCTCCCTCCTAAAGAAGTTTCACCAGATATTCTTGTTCCCGGGATGGAATGAGAAGGATTATGAAGATCCAGATGAGGACCCGGCAATGAAGAAGATAAACAAACACACCATGACCAAGTTTAGCAATGCGTTGGCCGCTTGGAAAAATCGAGTGAAAGCAAAGATCATCGACAAGAAGGAACCCTAATCCGAGATTGTAAAGGATAATCCGACAATCACGGAAGAGCAGTTTCAAATATTCAAGGAGGCTTGCGAGGCCGAAGCTGCCAAAAAAAAAGTATCAGTACATGAAGGGGCTTCAAGATAGGAACATTGGGAGCCACCACCTCGGAAGCCGTGGTTTCGGCGGAAAGAGGTCAAAATGGGCCAAGGAGGACGCGAAAGCCACGAGTCTTGGCATCCCAGACCCCTTGGCGGATTTCACCGTCCCGCGGGAGTGTGACGTCCTCAGGGCCCGGCACCGTTGGGACACAGTGAACAAGGTTTACGAGACAACACCAGTCATTACGGAGTTCATGAGACTGCTGGAAATTTTAGTTTCTGATAAATTCGACTGCACACGTTAGTCATATTTGTAAACGATCCTTGTGCCTTTTGCAGAGAGAGCAGCACCGGATTGCGGCCGAAAGCGACTCGCCGTCTGAGGCATTGGCGACGCCCAAGTGGGACACTCCATTCAACCGGGCGTTGAACCTATTGAAACGATAACCGGTGGATACTCGACCGTCGTATGGACACGTGCACGGTGTCGAAGACAGCGCCACGTGGAAGAAGTACTACCGTGAGACCACGGAGGAGAGAAAGGAAAGACGGAGGTTAACTGAAGAAAACATCGACAAGAAGGTTGAGATTGCGGTTGAGAAGAAATCATCTCAAACAGTCGCAAACAGCGGTTGCTGCCGCAAAATAGGTGGTTGCAGATTTGTCTACTTCCTTGGTGACGGGTGTTATCACTTGGACAAGGCAAAATCCAGAAAAGAATGCAGAGGATTTTCCCCTTGCCGACTTCTTGGGGAGCAGCTCAACTAGCGTTGCACCAGCACCGGCTCCCGCACCTGCTCCCGCACTGGACGTGCTCGGTGGTGCTTCATCTTTGGCTGAGCTCGACGCCCTCACGGTATCTGTCACACCGGCCCCCTTCAATATAAATGTATAATCTCCTGTTTTCGTTGCCTTTCGGATGTCTCACGTCGCAGACTTTTCTTTGCAGGCCGACGAAACCCCGTGCACCATATTGTACACCATCGGCGACCAGAAGGTGGACATGGGGAAGGCGACGATAATGAAGCCGGAGGAACCATTGTTCCACAGCCGGCCGATCCCCCCGAACGTCTTCAAGGTTTCCGTGGCCAGTGTCAAACCGGGCCACGAGAATTTGCCTCCTCCAATACTAGCGGGGGATGACGACGAGACACCACAGCGGCTTGGTGATTGTTGCAATGGGTGGGTGCTGTTGTGGCCAAAGAGTCTGCTTCGCCTGGAGGCGGCCGGGAGCACACCCACGAGCACGCAGCCTCAGCAAGGTATGAACATCAACACCCCACCTACCCAATTAGCGTCGGGTGTCGGGTTGGGTGATAGCGGGCGAGGTAAGGAGGAGGCTCCATTAGTCGCTGATGACGTTGCCATGGATGAGGATGAGGACGACGATGGCGCTGAACAGTATGTCTATACTGGCGCCTCCTCAGGGTTTGAGCGTCATGAGTCGGTGCCTGAATTGCCATCTCAGCGTATTATGGATGACCTTCCGGTAGTAAAGAAGTCTAGGAAGAGAGCGAGGAAAGGTAAAAAAGTTGATTCTATGATCCAGCTGCCTCAGCAGCCTCGGCTTCAGGACCCTATAGATATCCCCGATGCAGATAAATGGCATATCCCCAGTCAACCAATCCTACCTGAAACAGCGCTACGAGCCAGATTCGGCGATCCAAGGAGACTTCATGACGATGTGCTGCGGGTAGAGAAAGGCCTCATCGCCTCGAAAGATCCAGGATACCCACTCTACGTGGTTAACATTCCGCGGCAAATGTTGTACGTCGACAGCTTCCCCGCGGATAAGTTCTTCCACCGATTCGATTACATATTTGACATGTTTCACGTGAAGAAGCTGGATTTTATGTTTCTCCGCCTTTATGCCTTGCACATGAACTACATCATCGGGGTTGAGCAGATATCTATTATCTATGTCGCTGACCAATACTACATGCACGAGGGCTTCTTGGGAGTCTGCGCAAAGAATCATGAATACGCGAGGGATTACATCGTCACTTTCATGCTCGCCAATAAGGACAAGGAGGCGATTCTCGTGCCTTATCATCCCGTGTAAGTCATCCGCGCTACTGTCCTTCCTTCGATTTCAATCATTCATTTGCACGGTGGAGGCTAATTAATTTGAGGTGTACTTATTTTGAGCAGCGGCGGGCGCACCGTCCTCACCATCCTCTACCCCCGATTCTCCCACGCTCTTTACTTGGACTCGTCGAAGAACATTCACAAAAAGGATTACACCCACATCAAGGATGTTCTCGACAGTGCTATGTTTTACTACCAAGCAAGGGGTGGAGAGGTCAGGGACAAGAAGACAAGGGGCGGAAGGGCCGCCTTCGGCCATAAGACAGACTTCTGCTGCATCCAGCAACTGAACGATTCTCTTAATGATGGATTCTATGTCCTACACCACATGCTGGAGTACAGACGGGATCACCAGAACCTTCGCATGTGTCAGGACCCCGATTCCAAGTCACATCGATCTAGCCGGTAACACCTCATATAAGTTTGCGGCCTCACGCACGGTATTCCCACGGGTGTCGCCTTACCATGGCCCGGGACCGTTTGCGCCTTTTGGCACACGTATATGAGAGTGTCGCTAGCATCGATATGACAAAGAACCCGACCGACATGGCTAGTCATGGACCCAAAGCGGCACAGACCTATGGGGACAGACATACATGAATCTCATCGAGCATGTCGGTCAACAGCGTGTGAATCCGGGCTGTAGCACTGGGCTAACAGGACTCCGGGGAACCCGGGCTGTAGCAGGCTAGGCAGGACTCCGGATGTCACCGCGTGACATTTCCCCGAAGGGACAGACATAGGAACGAAGTGAAACACATGCCGGCCAGTCAAGTGTCCTGAGCAGTAGTGCTGGGCTAGCAGGACTGCGGTGAACCGGGCTGTAGAGGACTACTATGGCTCAAGGAGCACTAGACTACATTTCCCCATAAGAGAGGCTGCCAAGGATAAACAACTAGATTGTCGGATCCAACACATACCCAGCATTTCAATCATACACACAATATGCTCGATATCTGTTAATACAACATGGCATCACAACAAAACTCTACAACTCAACTACTTTATTTAAAGGCTCCGGAGAGCCAGATATTATAGGCATGGGTCTCATGACCCAACATTCAGAGCATACCAGACAAAGCACATGCGGAAGCTTAACATGTCTGAGTACAGACATCTACAAATGAAAAAGTCTGAGAAGCCTGACTAACGACCAGATCCTGCCGAGGGCACCAGATCGTAGCTAAGGTAGCAAGCTAAACGTCGAAGTCCACACGGATCTACTAGCGAGACTGACGTCTCTCTACAAAACATAAATTAAGCAAACGTGAGTACAATTGTACTTAGCAAAACTTACATCAGAACTAACTACATATGCATCGGTATCAACAAGAGGGGGGGGTGGTGGAGTTTAACTGCAGCAAGCCAGCTTTGACTCAGTGGCTAACCTAAACTACGACTGCAAGCAACTCTTTTGAGGTGGCGCACACGAGTCCACATATTCACCATTCAATACACCACTATGGATCCGCTCCCGTCTCCCTAGGAGAAGGCCATCCATAGCACTCACACTTATCTTGCGAGTTTTAGAGTATCCACTTCAAGTTATCTATGAACTGTATAGGGAACCAAGCAGTCCTTTACCGCGGACGCGGCTAATCGAATAGATGATGTTAACCCTGCAGGGGTGTACTTCTTCATACACGCTCTCACCACTTACCGTCGTTTACACGACATGTACTCAGCAACCTTCAAGCGGAAGCCCAACGAGGGTGTCGGCCACGGCCTACCTAAACACTCAAGTCTCTAGTCCAGGTTTATCGCCTATCTAGGTTCCATCCGCAGGGAGTCCGGCCAAGGTTTCCACATACGGCCCCGAACGATGTCAACAGGGTTCCTGAGACACCAAACGGGTGACTCGGTACACCGTGCCATGGTGTATCTACTGCATCATAGCCCACCCCTAGGGTCAGCGCTACGCACGTCCGCCAACACATATCCTACAAACACCAGAAACTAGTTGCAACTCCTGGACAGATGACTAGGGTGATTAAGAATCCGAGAGGGTCCATTGGTTTCGGGCCCAATGTATGGTAGTAACTGATTCTTAAATCACACATACAGATCTCAGTTCTTAGGGACGGCCTCAATGAAACAACCCACCATGTACTCCTACATGGCCTCTCATCGATACCTTTACCAAATCGTTTTCAACACACTTAGCTCACACACATTAGGACATGTTCACAACTTTCCAATTCATCCTCGATGAATTAGACCTGACACAACTCTAAGCAATAGCAGGCATGACAAACAAGCATGAATGAGTAGGCACATCAGGGCTCAAACAACTCCTACTCATGCTAGTGGGTTCCATCTATTTACTGTGGCAATGACAGGTCATGCAAAGGAAAGGGGTTCAACTACCGCAACAAGTAACAGATGAATCGCTGTTGTCCTAATGCAGTAAAAGAGAGCAGGAGCGAGGTAGTGGGATTGTATCGAAATGAACAAGGGGGGGGTTGCTTGCCTGACACTTCTGAAGATAGTATAGCTCTTCATTGGTGTCATTGATCACATCGTCGAAACATACGTCTACCGAGGGGGGAACAATCACCGGCAAACACAGAAAGAACACAATAAATGCAATGCACAATATGATGCATGATCATGACATGTTAATATGTTGTGTTTTCAGCTAATGCAACTAGCAACAGGTTAAATGGAGTTGGTTTGAACCCTAAGTTCAAATCCAAACTCCATATGTGATTTCTTAAATGCCATTTAATTGGATTGTCCTAAATAGCAACTTTAAGTTGTTCCAACATGCATGAAAATGCCATATTCATATTCTTTGGATTTTTCTGATCATTTTTCATATATAAATCTTTTCAATCTGAGTTATAGATTATTTTCTATGATTTTTAGAAGTTTTGAACATTTTCTGGAATTTCCTGATTATTAATAAATCCAGAAAATGTATTACTGCGTCAGCATCAGGTCATGTTGATATCAGCAGGTCAGCAGGGGCTGGTCCGGGTCAAACCTGACTAGTGGGGTCCACTGGTCAGTGACTCAGTCAACTGACAAGGTTAACTAGCACTAACTATCAGTTAATCTAGGCTAATTAGTCCCTGGACCCACACGTCAGTGACTGTGGGTTTAAAATTAAGTTAATTTAACACTTAGCTAATTAACAAGGGCCAGGGCCCACATGTCAGCGACTAACCTAACTAACCTAAATAGGAGTATCGCTAACTAACTTAGTTAGCCAGGCGGGGCTCGCATGTCAGTGAGAAAGAGAGGTCAAACCCCTGGTCAGATAGGGTCAAAACTGCCAGCGTTGAGTCGCCGGCGAGGCCGAGACGGCGGAGAGTGTCGGAAACGCTGCTCCGGCTACGGTCCGATGCGCGGGTGGGTGCTACGGGTAGCTAGCGGTGTGACGCATCCAACAGTGGCGTTGGTTGGTGCTGGGGTAGCCGGGAACGATGACGGCATCGAGCCGGGCAGCGTCCGGAGCTCGGGTGTTTGCAGAAACAGCGTTGCGGCGTGCAAACGAGTGCAGCGAGGCGCTAGGGAGACTCCGAAGCGTCACCAGCGAAGAGCGCAGGCGGCGGCGCGTTCGGTTGCAGGCGAGGCGATGGCTACAGCACACGAGGGGAAAACGGATAGGGGCAGCAGAAGTAGGGGCTCACGGCGGTGCAACGAGCTGCTTAGCGGGCTCGGGGAAGACCTGACGGTGATGAATCGACAGCGGCGGTCCTCGGTGGCCAAGGAGGAAGAAGACGAGGCAACCGGTGATGCAGGCCGTCCCAGCACTTTGGGCCAGGGTGGGGCAGAGCGTCGGATCATGGTGGAGGCCGTGGACACGTCGGGGAGGCGAGGGGAGCACGGAGGCCGCGTCTACGGCATACGGCGGCGACGAGCTCCGCTCGGCTTCGGGAGAGAGAGCAAGAGAGGCGAGGCAGGGAGAGGGAGGAGCGGTCGAGGGGTCTAGGGGGTCTCTGTGCCAACGCCAGAGGCGTCCAGGCCCTCGGCGTCAAGCAGGAGGTGGCGCATGGCGGTGCGCACGCGTTGGGCACGTGCCCGTCCTCCTGGCAAGGAGGAAGACAACAGGGGAGGGGCCAGGCGGGCTGGGCCGTGCAGGTGGGCTGGCCAGCTAGGCCGCGACAGGTAAGTCAGGTAGGTTCTCTCTCTCTCCTCTATTTCTGTTTTCTATTATTTCTGTAACTTCAGGGCTTTATTAAAAATACCAGAACGTTTCCAAAAATCCTAGAAATAATTGTGGGCTCTGGTTGGAATATTTCCAACAACCCTCACTTAAGTTCAGAATTAATTGAGCATTCAAAATATTATATAGCATTTAAATGCCCAATTGCAAAGAGCATATGATTTAATTCAACAATCCAGGACAGCCTAGAAATATGTGCATCATTTTAGTCAGAGGTGCTGGACCAATTCAGAAATGATGAACATTTCTAAAGGGCATTTTGGGATCATTGAAAAGATTTAAGTTTGAACCTGGTTGAATTTGATTTGCTGCTAGGGTTTATTATCCCCCATTTCAAATTAAAGAAGTAATTTAGACAAGATGCATGGATGCTTGTGCCACTAATTGCAAACAATTCTAGGGCTGTGACAGCATGTCACCTAGATCCGGTGATGCCCATATTCTGCAATGGGCAAAGGACATAGGAGATATTGAGGATCATCAACTTCGAGCTGAGTTCTATAACATCCAACGCGAACTTGCCCAAATCATCATGAAGGAGGTCATCGGAAAAACAGGGATGTTCTACAGAGAAGGACAAATGTCGCAGGAAGACGTCCGAACATGGATAGCCTCTTAGCGTCTCGACATGAAGCCTTTCACTAAGCTCAAGGACTATCTCCCTGACTTGGATGGATGGAACGACATGTTGGAGTGATTGTCGATATATGACAATGTGTCCGTTTAGTCCATACTTTCTGTATGACAAAACTTTGAGTTATGCACGGTGAAACTTTATTTGTGATGTAATTAAACCGTCCTCCTCCTCGACTAGTGAAAATCACTCTAGTTAGGGCATTTTGGGGTATGTGAACTTTGTTATTTATGCTTATGATATGTTGTTTCTATTTTTGCCAAGTCTGTCTCTTTTTGTTGCTCAACTATATATGTTGCATATCATCGACTCATCTGACGATGCAGATGCATAGATCATAGATGGCGAAGAAGTGCTACGCCAGGAGTATATATACGACAAGTGGCCGGAGTGTCAGGCCCAGGTGTACCGGTTTCTGGTTTCCGAGCAACATGCAGTAGTTAGTTTAGGTTCACGCTAATGCGAGAGAGGGATACAAACTCATGTACTCAAAGTAATAGCTCTTCTCGCATATATCATTGTTTAGATGGATGATGATGTATTTGCAAGTAATCGAGACTTGTATCGCTATTTTCGAGATGATGACGAGAGACCACTTTGTGTTGGATGATGATTATGATGAGACTATTTGTATGTATATGCTATGGTTACATCTGTGGTCTCGCAGGCATTTATATGTGTATCATGATGACATTTGTATGTGCTAAAGATTCTTCTATAAAGCCTGTTCAAATACAAAACAAATATGCCGAAAAAACAAAAAAACTACTAAAATTAGCAGTAGCGAGTGGAGAAAAGTTAGCAGCAGCGCGGTAGTAGCAGTAGCGCGCACGGAAGAAGCGCGCTATAGCTATTAGCAGTAGCGAGCTTCCACTAAGCGCGCTACTGCTATGTGTTAGCTGTAGCGCCTTATTAGTAGCGCCGGTCTGCGCGCTAGTGATACACCTAAAACCCGCGCTGCTGCTAGCCTTTTCCCTAGTAGTGTTTTCATGTTGTATTGTCCGATGGAGCACCATAACCTTCGCCTTCATTTCTCCTAGGCTCCTGAACAACATAGCAAATGTCTAATAGTCTGGTTTCAAAACCATGCATATCTTGACAACATCGAACAATGTCTGTCCTTGTTTCACAAAGGGTCTCTCTTAGGGAATGGACTTGTGTCTAGAGCGCAGATATAACATTGTTTTGAGCTTGCATATCTTGATCATCAAGTAATTTGGATGAGATTGCCTTAACAACCAACCCAGTATTACGTACGAACGTGCTTTTGGCACTGTTAGTGGATTGGTACTGACCCAGTGCAGCAAGAGCTGACATTGCGGTTATAGTTGCCTCGCCACCTTTAGAAGGTGGCGGTTCCACCAGTTTTCGATAGCTTGCTGAAAAGTTGAGTTTTTTACATTAGTAGTACCAGAACAGACGATATTAAGGAGGCAGAAAAACCAAACAAAATAACTTTGGTCTATATACAGATCTTATTCTTGTGAACCCATGTAAAATATTAGTTGTATTTTACTTCATAGTACATAATAAAACAAAGTTCCAAACATATGATCATGTACCATGGCTAATGTATTGTCTATTTCTTCACATTGTATTGACAGCTAAGGATAAAGAGACAAATTTTATAATACGGGAAGCATAGTATGACATAATTCATATCACAAAACAACTGAGAACAGACAAACAAGCAATTGTAACGTTGTGTGGGCAAGTCCAGCACGGAACTAGATTATAGGTCAAGATCAAAGGAACATCACTCCTCTCTTTTAAAATTAGTAAGGTGCAATGATACGCTAAGACAATTGTGTATAAAATTGAAAAGAGTAATAGACATTGGCTGCAAACCATGCAGTTCAAGGCACAAGTCAAAGTAAGTAGTAGTTAAAATGCATGAGGATTAAGTAGTTACAATAGCGGCTTTGACTGGTGTAGTCATGCCCTTCGTCCTGCTGGTGTGACAGTCCTTGAAGATTTCCACATCATTTGGTTCAGGTACTTTTTGGTCCCTGCGGGCTTTCCTCTGCATTTGTAACAAGTAATATAGATCTGATAATATGGTACAACGAATAGAGTGAAACAACAGCTAATTACAAGAGCCTCGCAGTGTGCAATATAGCTATGAGATCCTGTTGTCTGTTGAAATTTTACTTTCGTACGGTTGGCCTTGTTCTTTCAACATTTCACCTACAAGAAGATAGATTTGTGTGGCACATGTATAAATAGGACTTCAACATGTGATCTGATCACATATATATAATGCACATGATACTTTGGATTAGACCAGTGTTTAACAAGGCCTCTCCAGTCTTTATCCGATATATTTTCCACTGGAGATGTTTGGGCAAGTTCACTATTGGCCTTGCCTTCAAAGTGAGTTTTCCTCAAGTTATATCAATACTGTCGCAGAGTAGATTTGAAAACATGGGTGCAAGCTTGTCTGGTTGCATCATCTTGGCTATCCAACTTGAACCTCATCTGTTGAAAATTATGGGAGTCTCATTATAAGCAACCTAGAAAGTATGGGACAAAGCAAGACGATATTACTAGTTTCCATACATAACCATACTTATAGATAAATGGTCGAGGAAGGTGTTGAACTAGGTTTCATCTTTGTCATTCCTGTACTGAATCCATGTTGGGAGGATACATACATGACACCTAACGGCAACCGCTGCCTCTGATACTACATTGGCTGACTCTGTAGCATCACGTGGCCTTTTTAAACCTGCCTCAAAACGGATCTCCATTCTTCCTCCTCTATATTTAGTTAACCTATCGAGCATTATCCCTGATGTTTGTTTCCTCTTGCGCCTAGGTGCTAGTCCAACAACGAACATAGGAAGTGTTAGTGTACATCAAACTATGAGACTACATATAAAGGAAAGGTCCCCGCAAGCACACCACGACTCCCGCCATGGCCCCCCGCTCCCGGGGTGGCGCTGCTGCGCGAGGTGGGGGTCGCTCCATTCGCGGCAGCCCCATCGATGAGGTGAGACGTGTCGTGGTTGCGCGGCCTCCCCGGCCATGCTTCCACTCAGCAGAGGTGCTGCCGGAGTTCGTTGTCTGGTCGGAGGATCCGGCCGGCAACTGGCTTCAGCTTCCATGCTTCTTCGTTGATGAGTTGCAGACCTCTGGGTCGCGGTTGAAGTCTCCGCCGCGAGCAACATAGCTCTGCCCGCGGTTGGCAGACATTCACCCACGCGCGTGGCCTTGGCAGGCGGTGCACCCGCCATTTCATGTATGATGGTGATGCGACCCTCTACGTAAGGGTGTTTGGGGAAGATAGTCACTGCGTCGGGTGCTGCCTGAGACAAACGATGGCGAGGAGGTGCTCAGTCTCGGCGATGACGTGACGAGGGTGAGCCCACCGGCCGCGCCTCGTCCAGCTACGGTGGCTCTTCTCTTGGCGAAAGCTCTAGCAGCGGTGGCTAAAACTAGCCGCCACGCCGCGGCACCTGCTTTGAAGGTGGTAGCGGGTCGTCTCGTCGCCGCGCCTCTGTGAAGCGCGAGGAGGGATCTGGCTAAGCTCGGGACGTCGCTGGAGGCCTGCCTCCGTGGTTCGCTGCAACGCCGCTTTTGTTTTATTCCTCTTTTCTTTCCCGCATCAAAATGAAACCAGTATGGGCCCAGAGGGGCGTGTATCGAACTGTGATTCCTCAATCATTACGCTATGCTTGTTATTTCCATGATGTGTCGTTATTTTGTGCAGAGATAACTTAGCCTGGCGCGTTCGGGGCAGCCTCTTCTTCATGAGGCACTTGTTTCCTCGTGCCCGTCTTGGCTTAGTGGTTGCTCAGGAACTGCAAAAAATTCGTTAGGAAGCTCGCTAGGAGACTTATCATTCACCCGAGCCTTGACCCGGCGCTTCATATCACGGTACCCGAGGGGCACGGATTAGGAGAGATGTGCCTGCTTGTGGGCTCGAATGAGGGTGCCTTGCGAGAAAGCAGACCGAAGGTAGAGAGAAGGAACAACACAGGAGGAAGAAACCCTCGCGAGGTATGCGAGAGAGAGAACATAAGCGAACTAGATTCGGAAAAGGTGGCAAAAGGCGACGGAACCAAATCAGCAAGGAACACCAGAAGCAAACTTCGATTAAGAGAAGGCGAGCCAACTACGGAAAGCAAATGAAAAGTCGCGTCCGGCACCGAGTCTAGTCTTCATGTCTTCTCACCAGTGCGGAGCTAAGTGCTACCACTAGGCATTGGAGGGAGCCCCCGAGACCCGAGGGCGGCACTTCTTAGACTCCGGGGCGTGTACGACCCCACTCATTATTATCTGAGAGTGTCACGGGCAGCGATTCTTCACAGGCACCGGTCCTTCTTCACAGGCACTGGGCCTTTCTTCACAGGCACCGGGCCTTCTTCACAGGCACTGGGCCTTTCTTCACAGGCACTGGGCCATGCTTCACAGGCACTGGGCCTTGCTTCATGGGTAGAACTTCTAGAGGTGCTGGATGTTCCAGGCGTTGTGCATTGGCACCCCGTCCTGTGTCTCTAGGCGCGCGGCGCCAGGCCTGGAGATATGGACAACCCTGAATGGGCCCTCCCACATGGGTGAGAGCTTGTGCAACCCTTCCCTAGAGAGGACCCGCCTCAAGACGAGGTCTCCTGCCTCGAGCGTCCTAGAGCGGATGTTGCGACAGTGGTATCGCCATAGTGCCTGTTGGTACCTTGCCGCCCTTAGTGCAGCTTCGCGGCGACGTTCCTCCCCCAGTATGAGGTCCATCCCCCGCGTGGCATCCTGCTGCATTTCATCAAATGTTAGGACCCGTGCAGAGCGATGCTTGACCTCATGAGGGAGGACCGCTTCGGCTCCATAGACAAGGAAGAATGGGATCTCGCCCATCGGCTTAGTGGCGGTGGTGCAGATGGACCACATCACGGACTGGAGCTCGTCGTGCTAGCCCCTGCCATAGGCCTCAAGCTTCTTCTTGAAGATCCTGGTCTTAAGGCCTCTTAGGACCTCCGCATTGGCGCGTTCAGCCTGGCCATTGCTACTAGGGTGCGCCACCAAAGCGTAGCAGATCTGCGTTCCAAGGTTAGCACAGTATGTTTTGAAGAGGTTACTGGTGAACTGCGAGCCGTTGTCGGTGATGATGCGGTTTGGGACCCCGAAATGGCTCACGAGGCCCTTGATAAACTTAACTGCGGAACCAGCTGGGATGGTGCGGACGGCTTCCACTTTGGCCCACTTGATGAACTTGTCGATGGCGATGTAGAGGTAGCGGTAGCCGCCTTGCGCTCAAGGGAATGGGCCCAAGATATCTAGCCCCCAGACCGCGAATGACCATGTGAGCAGTATATATGGTCTGGAGGCCCTGAGCTGGCTGATGGATCTGCTTGGTGTGGAACTGGCAAGCTTCACAGGACTTCACTAGCTCAGCTACGTCATTGAGCGTCGTGGGCCAATAGAATCCACTGCGGAACACCTTGACGACAAGAGTCCGTGATGACGAGTGGTGTCCGCAGTCCCTGTCGTGTATGTCAATCAGCAACTCCTTCACCTGGTCCCTAAAAATGCAACGCAGCGAAACATCATTTGGCTGCTTCCTGTACAACTCACCGTCCTGGATGCATTATGCCGTGGCTTTCTGGGCCACGCGCTCTGCATCCTCTTCCTTCTACGGTAGCGCCCCTTGCCTCAGATATTCCTTGAATTCGTTGGTCCAACATCCGTCTTAGGGCTCGAGCGCCAAGGGCAAGCGAGCTCCTAAGGTCGGGCCACAAGCTGGGGCTCCCATGGCAGGCATTTGTGGGAGCTCCTCCCAAGGCTGTGCCGTGCTTGAAAGAGGTGGCGTCGCTGACGAATTGAAGAGCCGCTCCTCGAAGACGCCAGGCTCTTGGGGCTGCCGCTTGGATGCCCTCCTGGCGATGTCGTCGGCTTCCTTGTTGGTGCCACGGGGCACATGTTGGACCTCCAGGCCTTGGAACTGGTTTTCCATATTACGTACCTCTGCGAGGTATGCCTCCGTGTGCTCGTCCTTTGCCTCATATACTTTGTTGGAGAAGTTGGCTAGGAGATGTGAGTTGCCCCTAACAGTGAGGCGCTTTACCCCTAGAGCTGCCGCAGCTTTCAAGCCAGCTATGAGGCCTTCGTATTCTGCGATGTTGTTGGAGACCTTCTCGCCCTACTGAAAAGAGAGCTGCACAGTGTAGTAGAGCTTGTCCTGCGTGGGCGAGATGAGTACTGCTCCAGCCCCCGCGCCCTAGTGCGCGAAGGCACCATCAAAATACATGACCCATCCGTCGGGCGCCTCGCTTCCTGGCAAGGTGGACCGGTCCTCGCCCACTTCAAGTGCCAGGGCATCCATCCATTCCGCCACAAAATTAGCGAGCGCGGCTCCCTTGATGGCCCTGGTAGTGCTGAACTCCAATTGGAATGCCTGCAACTCGATGTTCCACTCAGTGACCCTTCCAGCGGAGTTGGGGTTCCTGAGCACCCTCTCCAATGGGTAGGCCGAGACGACCTTGATAGGGTGGCCCTGGAAGTAGTGCCGCAACTTGCGCTAGGCCACCAGGAGCGTGGGCAGGAGCTTCCGAGGCATGGGATATCGTGCCCTCGCGTCCCTCAACACCGTGCTGACGAAATACACCGGGTGCTCGACGAGGACCGGCATGTTGGTAAGGCCCGTGTCTTGTGAAAGCTGGGGTGCCTCCTGAGGTGGCGGGACCCCTGGCGCATGATCGCTTGCGGGAACCTCTACGGCGTCGTCCTGCCGAGCTTGGTCTTCAGTTGCTACCACTATGGCTCTTGTTGCGCCTTCTTGCGTCATCTCGGCTGGCGGCGTAGCTTGGCGCGGCGCGCTCTTGGCTTGGTGCTCCTCCCGAACCGCCACTAGCGCAACGCTGGCAGAGTATGTGGTGGCGGCAAGATAAAGTACTAGAGGCTCGAGAGGCCGTGGAGCCACCATCACCGGAGGGCTGGTCAGGTATCTCTTGAGGTCTTGGAAGGGTCGGTCGGCCTACGGAGTCCACTCGAACGGGCCCTTCTTCTTCATCAGCTTGAGAGAAGGGTAAGGTGCGCTCTCCCAGCTTGGAGATGAAGCGCCCCAACGCAGTCACCCGACCAGCCAGCTTCTGCATTTCCTTGAGGGTCTGCGGTGGGCTCATGTCCTCAATGGCCTTGATCTTCTTCGGGTTCGCCTCGATCCCTCTGTGTGACACGAGGAATCCCAGCAGCTTGCCGGAAGGGACACCGAACAAACACTTTTCTGGGTTAAGCCGCAAATTCACCTGTCGCAGGCTTTCGAAGGTCTCCTCCAGGTCTTGGATCAAGTTTCTCACCTCCCGAGACTTCACCACAATGTCGTCGACGTAGGCCTCCGTGTTCCTCCTGAGCTGCCGCCCTAAAGCAATGTGCATCAGCCGCTGAAAGTCACACCCGCATTGCGTAGTCCGAAGGGCATACAGGTGTAGCACTACACCCCACACGGGGTCAGGAAGGCTTTCTTCTCTACATCTTCCACTGTCATCTTGATATGGTGATACCCTGAGAACGCATCCAGGAAGCACAGTAGGTTGCACTCGGCGGTGGAGTCGATGATCTGGTCGATGCGCGGGAGAGAGAACGGATCTTGAGGGACGCTTTGTTGAGGTTGGTGAAGTCGACACACATTCGCTCGTTCCCACCTTTCTTCGGCACCACGACGGGGTTCACCAGCCATTCGGGGTACCTAACCTCACGAATGGCACCTGCCGCCTCCAACTTGTGGGTCTCTTGGACAATGAAGGCCTGCTTCTCCGTGGACTGCCGCCTTGCTTGCTGCTTCACAGGGCGCACATTGGGGTATACCCTTAAGTGGTGCTAAATCACCTCTCTCGGGACCCCCACCAGCTGATTGGGCTCCCATGCGAATATATCCATGTTCGCGCGCAAGAACTTCACCAATGCTTCCTCTTGGTTGAGGTTGTGGCTGGCACCTATGGTGAAGGTGGCTCCTGTGGAGCCGTCCTCGTCGACCGGCACCTGCTTGGTTTCTGCCTTGTCTTGGGTGAACAACTGCTTCATCTTGGTTGGCGTGGCCTCCTTGTTCTCGGGGGCACCGGCGCCGATGGGCTGCGCCACCGCAGCGGTCCTGAAGGCAAGTTTGAGCGCCATCACGGCCTCCTTGGTGTCCCCCCTAATGGTGAGGACACCTTTGCTTCCAGGCATCTTCATGAGGTTGTAGGCTGGATGAGTCGCCGCCATGAACTGGGCCAGAGCTGGGTACCCGAGGATGGCGTTGTACGGGAGGCCGATGCGGGCGATGTCGAAGTCGACCAGCTCGGTGCGGTAGTTGTCGCACGTGACAAAGGTGACGGGAAGGCGGATCTGCCCCAGGGAGCGGGCAGCACCGCCACCAACTCCTGAGAAAGGCTTGCTGTGGCTAAGCCGCTCGAGTGGCACGTGAAGAAGGCTGAAGGCTTCCACGGAGAGCGAGTTGAGGCTAGAGCCACCGTCGATGAGGGTCTTGGTGATGGCCACATTGCAGATGGTGGACGTGCAGAGCATCAGAAGCATGCTCGAGCCGGTGGTGGTGACGGGGTGGTCTTTTGAGCTGAAGGTGAGGTCGGCCTCAGGCGCAGCCCAGCCCGGCACAGCCCCCGGGCGCTTGGAAGCGGCACCAATCTCGCAGAGGAATGGCTTGATGTGGCGGTCTGAAGGCGGCGCCTGTGAGCCGCCTAGCAGGGCCGCGACCGCATGGTGCACCGGTGCTGTGTAGCGCAAAGTGAAGATGTCGCCCAGCTGCTCCCAAGACGCCATCGTGGATCCGAGAAGGTTGAGCAGCCAGGCGCGCGGCTCGTCGGCGAGGGGCATGGGAAGCTAGTTGGCCATGACCTTGTCATCACCCCGGCCTCGAGGACGGCCTCCTCGTATGCCAGCAGGAAAGCTGACGGGCCCGCCATGCCATCGTAGCGCGGCGGCATCTCCGGCTTGAACTTGGGTGGCCACTGTTGGTGTCAAAACCAGCGGATCTCGGGTAGGGGGTCCCAAACTATGCGTCTAAGGCTGATGGTAACAGGAGGCGGGGACACAATGTTTACCCAGGTTCGGGCCCTCTCGATGGAGGTAATACCCTACTTCCTGCTTGATTGATCTTGATGATATAGGTATTACAAGAGTTGATCTACCATGAGATCATAGAGGCTAAACCCTAGAAGCTAGCCTATGATTATGATTGTTGTTGTCCTATGGACTAAACCCTCCGGTTTATATAGACACCGAAGGGGGCTAGGGTTACACAGAGTCAGTTACAGAGAAGGAGATCTACATATCCGAATCGCCAAGCTTGCCTTCCACGCAAAGGAGAGTCCCACCCGGACACGGGATGAAGCCTTCAATCTTGTATCTTCATAGTCCAACATTCTGGCCAAAGTATATAGTCCGGCTATCCGAGGACCCCTTAATCCAGGACTACCTCAGTAGCCCCTGAACCAGGCTTCAATAACGATGAGTCTGGCACGCAGATTGCCTTCGGCATTGAAAGGCGGGTTCCTTCTCCGAATACTCCATAGAAGATTTTGAAGACAAGGATTGTGTCCAGCTCTGTAAAACAAATTCCACATACCACTATAGAGAGTATAATATTCCACAAATCTAATCTGCTGACAACATTTCATAATGTGACATCCTGCAGCGGTCTGGTCATAACAAACCGTTTTCCCCAGCCTGCCACTACACGTGTTGCGAGGTGGTTTTATTGGCACGTCTTGTCGAAGCAGAGATCATGTTCCCCGTATCACGGGATTCTCATTAATACGGGTGTGGGTAAACCAATCGTGCTTGTTAGTATGACTCCTCGATTTTAGGCAAGTTCCAAATGGCCATGCGGATGACGCTTGACATTCACCCTCTTTATAAAGGGGCCAAGGCCTGTCCTTTTCTTCTCGTGCTCGATCCTTCCCCTCCCCCACCTCTAGTTCCAACACCCAAGGCTCAGGCTAAGTGCTTCGGACCTCCAACTATGTCCGGATCCAACCTTCAAGGTCGGTGGATGGCCTGCTCTGTCACAGAGGAGGAAATCAAGAAGCTAAGGGAAGCCAGGTATCTGACCGCCGAAATCTCGCACAGGCTGCCTGCTCAAGGGCAGGTCATCCCCACTCCCGAACCCAACGAGTGTGTCGTATTTGTTTCCCACTTCCTCCGAGGGCTAGGCTTTAGTCTTGATCCCTTTGTAAGAGGGCTTATGTTCTATTACGGGCTCGATTTCCATGATCTAGTTCCAGATTCCATCCTTCGCATCTCGTCGTTTTATCGTCGTGTGTGAGGCCTTCCTCCGCATCACCCCACACTTCGGCTTATGGCTCAAGACCTTCAATGTGAAGCTGAAGACGATCAATGGGAGACACACAGAATGCGGAGGTGCCATAATAAGCAAAGGCGCCGATGCTCTATGGCCAAAGGGTTCCTTCCTGGAGGTGTCCAACTTATGGCAGCGGGAGTGGTTTTACATCACAGCTCCCCGAAGTACGAGGTGGGCGGCTGCCCCCGCCTTCTGCTCGCCCCCCCCCCCCCCCGCCACAACTGGCGTCATGGGTCAACAAGGGGCTGGACTGGGGCCAGTTAATGACGTGCTGACATTGCAAAGTCGCATCCGAGATCTCCTCAAGAGGGATGTCAGTCTTGTCAAGGTAATGCAAGTTATGCTAGTTCGTCGGGTCTTGCCATGCCAATGTCGATCTCTCCGTATGTGGGAGTTCAACCCAGAAGGACCGCGAACTATTCAGCAATTCTTCGGCGTGATGCTCGAAGAGATGTATGGATTGTTCTTCGGATCATGAATAAAGTGTCCGAACACCACCGAGGATGCGGGTCTCAACTGCAACCGTCTAGATACCCACGTAAGTAATTCTGTGGCCGAACATGCTGTCTTTTTATTTGTCACAACATCATTCTGGAAAAATCACTCTCGGCCAGGACTGGATAAGAAAGGCGGAGATGATCAGGTGTTCGGACCCCTTCCCGAAGGCTCACCGGATCTTGTACTAGCCAGGATGCTTGAGCACGCACCTTATCAAGTGCCATTAGGGGAAGATAAAGGGAGGAATAAAGAAGCCGAAAGCGGGCTTCACGCATTACTCATCCAAACTTGGGGAATTATTGTCTCTACGAAGGAGGATAATCGGGGAGAAGAATCTAGAATCCCCTCTCCCCAAGGAAGGAAAAGGACCGCTGATGAAGCTATGTACCTAGGGTAGGGGCATGGACCTAGAACATCTCTAGAAGGAATCATCTTTCAATCGACTTGGAGGTGTTCCCCTCGACAGACTCAAAGATACTCGACCAAGAAGCAACCACTCGACCAAGACCAAGCCACTCGACAGTCAGGAGACCTAAAGGCATTCCGCATGCTAATGGTCGGTTATTAAGTAGCTTTTATGATCATCATAGCACTTTATTACTAGCGTTACCAGTAACGCCCTGCCTTAATGTACATTGAACCCTTTGTAACGTGGGCTGGCTGGGGTCCTGGCGCACTCTATATAAGCCACCCCCTCCTCCGAGACAAGGGTTCGCACCCCTGTAATTCATACACGCATAATCCAGTCGACCTCCTCCGGGCTCCGAGACGTAGGGATATTACTTCCTCTGAGAAGGGCCTGAATTCGTAAACCTTGTGTGCTTACAACTTCTCCATAGCTAAGATCTTGCCTCTCCATACTTACCCCCCTATACTACTGTCAGACTTAGAACCACGACAACCGCCTCTGGAGACTTGGAAACGAAGGTTTCCAAACGAGGGAAGAAACCTTCACCAGGGGGCCCTGCCCCAAAGGGCGTCCTTACCGCACAGTTCCCGCAAGGGGGCCAGCCCTCCACCGAGTTGTAAGTGAACAAGAGTACTTTAGTAAATATATCCTGTTTTATCTCCGAGGACAATAACCGAGACATATATCTTGCAGTCCAGCTCGTAGCCCTTCTCGACAGAGTTTGTCTTCGGGGGATCTTCTTCCGGAGATTATGGAGAGCGAAACGCCTCCCCCTGTCTCCCCACCACCTGGGGCGAACGACCCTAAGGTGTCATCACAGAGGATTTCTCCTGATCCGCCAAGGCCAGAAGGTAACCCTTCGGCCACCTGAATTCCGGAGTATTCGGCTCCTAAGGAGAGCAACAGAAAGAGTCTGGGATTGTCCGGTGCACAACTGGATGCACTAATGGGTCTTTTGGAGCAAGCAGCTATCTCAGAGGCGCATCGTACTTTAATGGATATGGTGGTTGAGAGGATTTCATCCGCCAAAAGTGGGTTGCATGAGGCTTTCACGAGCCTGCTAAGATGTTTTGAGGTACGCAAAGTAAAAAAATTTTGACGATACCGCACACGCTAGGTGTGCTCTACACAGATAGTAGCCCCTGAGACTCTGGTTGCTGTCTAGAGGCAGCAAACAGAGGATCATAGTCCTAGGTAATGATCGTGCTGCTTTCATGTGCAGGCGGCTGAGGGTCCGGTGGTTGGACGGACTACTGAGTTTGCCGGACTGAGGCGTCAACTTGACGTGGCAGATGCCAACATTGCGCTTGTGAACAAGCGGCTTGACGAGGCATGGGATATGTATTTTCGGGTGGTCAACAAATATTAAAAGGAGCGTGATGCTAGTATCTATAATATGCTGAGACGGCAGATGGAGCTGCCGCCGTGGAGACCCTTCGGGCGGAACTTGCCCGAGCCAAGGAACAAACCAGGAGAAGTGATGCGGCTGCCCTAAAGGCGGCCGAAGACTTAAGAGCCAAACAGGATGCTCATCGCCAGAGCGAGGATAAGATAGCCAAGATGGCTGTTGAGCTGAGAGATGTCGCCGTCCGATATGAGCTTCTTGAAAAGGAAAGCCAAGCGAAAGTGACTGACCTGAAGAAAGCCATGGAAGTAGCCAAGGAAACCCGCTCTGAAATCAGAGCGGCGAAGGAGGAACTCCGTCAAGCCAGAGATATCACGGCTGGGAAGCCCTTTTTGTTGCGGATGAAGTTCAGAGATCCGAAGTATGCCCCTCTGGATCAATTATGTAGTGCTGCAGACGCGTATTCACACTTGGCAATGAGTGCTGCTGATGCGACTGAGTTTTTCAAAGATCAGAAAGATCATGAAGTGGAAAGATTGTTCTGGTCGCAGTTCAGTGCTCCAACGCGTCCGCTGTTGTTAAATGAACAAATGGCCGAGTGGACCGAGCTCCATAGGTTGTCCGGAATTGCCATGAGGTCTGTCGTGGATCATCTTTGGCCGAAGGGACCAAGGCCAAATAGTTATTTTGGTTTAGTGCAACAATTCCTTGGTGATGTGACACATATCAACGCTGTAAAGAGGTCAGCGTGCATAGAGGGTGCGCGGATGGCCCTTGCCTGTGTTAAGACATACTGGGCAGAGATGGAGGCCACAGCTATTGCAACCTGGGATCCGGCCATAGGCCAGGTCCCGGCTGAGCACTATTTTGAAGAAGTCCTAGAAGGCGCTCATTTAATAGAGGCTCAGTGCTCGAAGAGTATCATGTTCGAGTGACATGTATCCCAATTGTAAAGACAATGCTATTTGGATTATAAAGGCTATTTTCATACTTTTGCCTGAAAGTATTATGATGCCTCCTTTGTGGCCGTTTATGTATGTATATAACCTGAAAGTTTGCAGTCGTCGGCTTCAGCCCCCACGCACATAATGCGGGGGTGTTCGGAAAAGTGTGTATTCACACTTGACCCAACGTCTTAGTCCATTAAGGAGGTGACAGAGCGGAGAACAAGGCAATCAGACTATATAGCTTTAACACTTTCACTTAGCCATAGGAGTTTGACGGTGGGGTTACTATATAGCCCCTGGTACTTCCGCGCTCATTCGAACATGGTGCGCGTACATACATGACAGGGAAACTAGTCCTTCGTTAATGCGGAGGAATCGCGAAGATTCCGCTGAGTCATCGAGTGGTTGACCAGTCTCGCGCTTTATCATGGCAGTCAATTTTCGGCTTTCTCTACTGAGGTGCTCATCCAGATGAAACAGGGCACAATCGCAGTAGTTCTCCCGGTGCCACCTTAGCCGATAGAGCGGAACGTAAGGTAGCAAAACACGGGAGTCGGGCAAACCCAACTATTAACCAAAGACATGATTCGGAGCTAATGCATATAAAGCCAAACTCGCGACGCCGAACACTCCCTAAGATATTCAGACTTTACAACATATACTGGGCTGAGTAATGCCCTCGATAATGAGCCCTGAATTTCCAGGTACTGGCATTAGTATGACGTGATGAAATGCCCATAACGCTAGCATCCCTTTCAGTTGTGTTGAGTATCCGGAGGGAGTGAAGCAACAAGAGATAGTAAAAAAGGTTTACACAGGGTCTTAATCTAAAAAGAAGCCTTTGAGCGGCGCCCTGCTGCACGTATGCGCCTGTGTCTCCGTTGTGCCGAATCCTGGAAGCGTGTAGCACGATGATCAAATGTAAAAGAGAAAAACCCAGGTGAAAGTCTTCGTGCGAAAAATTGGTTATTCTTAATGAACCATTAAAATGCAATTTTAAATAGGGTCCAGCCGAACTGTAGCCCTTTTTACATGTAGGAAGCCCCTAGCACCACCTATGGGGGTATATATATCGACCCAATCTCAGGTTTATCTGAGCTGTTACAGCTAGTGGTGCGCCGGACTCGTCTAACCGTGTCCGCGGTCTTGACGACCGATCATTTCTTCTGGTTGGAGAGGCCGTTTAGTGATTGGCTGCTAGAGTTGCCACATATTCCTCTGTACGTGAGGAACGCTCTTTTTTTTGCTCACTATGATGATGCCACGTGGACCGGGCATCTTAAGATTAAGATAAGCGTAATGCGGTGCTGCATTAAAAAGAGCGAAGGCCATTCTTCCGAGTAGTGCGTGATAGCCGCTTCGAAATGGAGCGATGTCGAAGGTTAATTCTTCAATTCGGAAGTTATTGGGAGAACCAAATACAACCTCTAGAACTAGAGAGCCCGTGCAGCGGGCCTCTGGGCCTGGTATTACTTCTTTAAAGGTAGTATTGCTTTGGCTGGTTCTTGTCGGGTCTATCCCCATTTTTCGGACGGTGTCCTGATATATCAGATTAAGACTACTGTCGCCGTCCATAAGGACTTGGGTGAGATGATATCCGTCAATTATTGGGTCTAGCACCAAGGCAGCTGATCCTCCATGTCGGACACTAGTCGGGTGATCCCTGCGATCAAAACTGATCGGGTAGGCCGACCAAGGGTTGAACTTGGGGGGTGACGGGCTCCATGGCATATACGTCTCAGGGTGCGCGCTGGCGCCTCCTCTTCGGTATGTGAGTTGCGTAAATCATGTTCACTATTTTGACCTCTGGTGGGAATTTTTTCTGTCCCCCAGTGTTCAGCTGGCGAGGCTCATCCTCGTCTTTCCTTGGTGTCTCCCTCCCCTTGTGTTCCGCGTTTAGCTTGCCGGCCTGCTTGAAGACCCAGCATTCTCTGTTGGTGTGATTTGCACGTTTGTCGGAGGTGCCATGAATCTGACATAATCTGTCTATAATCTTGTTTAGGCTGGACGGTCCATCTCTGCTGCCTTTAAATGGCTTTTTCCATTGACCGGGTTGAGAGCCCCTGAATCCGGCGTTTACCGCCGTGTTGTCTGGGTTGTCTTCGTTGTTTTGATGCTTGCTTTTATTGTGTCACGGTTTCCCGTTGCCATCCCAGACTTCGGATGTGCCTGTGTTGCTGGTGCCGCTATGGGCCAGCCAACTGTCTTCGCCCATGCAAAAGCGGGTCATAAGGCTTGTTAGGGCTGTCATCGTCCTCGGTTTTCCTGGCCGGGGTGTCTGGCGAGCCATTCGTCCCAGACACTGTGCTTGAAAGCCGCTAAGGCTTTGGCATCCGGGTAGTCGACGATTCGATTCTTCTTCGTGAGAAATTTGTTCCAAAGCTTTCGGGCTGACTCTCCGGGCTGTTGAATTATGTGACTTAAATCGTCTGCGTCCGGAGGTCGGACATAGGTCCCTTGAAAATTGGCCATAAAAGCATCCTAAAGCTCTTCCCAGCTTCCAATTAAGTTTTCGGGGAGGCTTTTCAGCCAGTGCCGAGTCGGTCCTTTCAACTTGAGGGGCAGGTATTTGATGGCGTGGAGATCATCTCCGCGAGCCATGTGGATGTGAAGGATAAAGTCCTCAATCCAGACCCCAGGGTCTGTCATTCCGTCGTATGTCTCTATGTTCACGGGTTTGAATCCTTCTGGAAATTCATGGTCCAACACCTCATCGGTGAAGCATAGGGGGTGCGTCGCACCCCTGTATTTGGATGCGTCATGGCATTCTTCGGACGGTTGTAGCATTTGGTTTTGATTCTGAGCTATTATTCGGTCAGTATAGTCGTTTGGGCGGCCAAGATTCTGTGTCAGAGCGTGCTTTCTAGATCCGTATATGGACCTAGCCATACCGGCTTTTTGTGCAGGTCTTCACGTAAATCGTGCACTGACTTGTGTGCGGCGTCGTTAGCCGCCCTGTCGTGTCCATGAGGTGGTCGATCCGGCTGATCGGCCATTTTATTTTTTGGCTGAATGGGCTCTAAAGCCTCATCGTTGAATTCTGGCAGTAGCTTGCGATTTGGATAGCTCTTTGTGTGGCGACTGCCGCCGTACGTTTCTTCAGTGTCAAGCACTTTATTCCATCTGCTGTTGAGCGTATTCTACGCGGCCTTAAGCCTTTGCTTCTGCTTCGTCAGGCTCCTCGCGGTGGCGATAAGCCTTCTATGGAGGTTCTCTTGTTCCAAGTGCCTTTCCGGGATGATGTGTGCATCGTTGTTCGGACTGTTCTCCTCTCCAGAGACAGGTTGATGAGCTTTACCCTCGGTGTCGCCGTGATCGGACGGCGGCTCTATACTATGTTCGCCGTCCGCTGGCTCATCCTACTCCATTGCTGGGTCCATGTGGTTGTCGTTTCCTTTGGAGTCGACTGGGGTATTATTCTTTCTTGCGCTGTTATCGTTGTTTTTGCTGAGGCGGGATTTGGAGCGGCGCCTACGTCGTCGCTTTGGTTGCTTCTCGAGGGGACTATCCTTCGCTGCATCCTCCCGTTCCTCGTCATTGTTTTCTTTGGGTGTATCCACCATGTATATATCGTGTGATGAAGTGGCTATCGCTGCACAGGGCTCTGGTTTCTGTTTCTCTCCTGCATCATCGTCCATACCATCGATGTCTTCGGAGTCGAAATCAAGCATGTCGGTTAAGTCGTCGACAGTGGTTATTAAGTGGGTGGTGGGTGGGGAACGAATTCCTTCATCGTCCGCTTCCCACTCGAGCCGGACATAGTTCGTCCGAGGGTCTCCAGACAAGGAGAGAGACCTCAACGAATCTAGCACATCGCCCAAGGGCGAGTGCTGAAAAATATCCACGGAGGTAAACTCCATGATCGATGCCCAATCAGATTGGATAGGCATTGACGCAGGAGGTTCGGAGCCTGTGGCCAAGGACGAATCCAAGGGTCTGGCAACACAGGTCTCATAGGAGGTGAAGTCAGTATTCGGCTCTATCGCCGCGGAGTGTGCAACCTCCAGGGTGGGGTCCATCCACCCGTCCTCGGATGGCACGATCTGCTCCGGATTGAGGGCCGGAGTAACCGCAGGTGCGATCTCCCGAATACTGTCCAATGGCAGAGCTAAGTCATGCTTTTCGTGACTATGCGACGCGCCTGACATGAGCTCGAATCCGTCAAAGATCAAGTCTCCACGGATATCGACAGTGTAGTTCAAGCTTCCAAATCCAAGGGCATAGCTATCGATCTGCTCTAGATGGCCAGGCGAGTTGGCCCACAGTATGAAGCCACCGAATACGAAGATCTATCCGGGGAGAAAAACCTCACCCTGGATCGTATCATTGCCGATGATAGGAGTAGCCATCGAGCCTTTATCATGATGGCACAGTGGAACTCTCAATGAAAGCACCAATGTCGGTGTCAAAACTGGCGGATCTCGGGTAGGGGGTCCCGAACTATGCGTCTAAGGCTGATGGTAACAGGAGGCGGGGGACACAATGTTTACCCAGGTTTGGGCCCTCTCGATGGTGGTAATACCCTACTTCCTGTTTGATTGATCTTGATGATATGAGTATTACAAGAGTTGATGTACCACGAGATCATAGAGGCTAAACCCTAGAAACTAGCATATGATTATGATTGTTGTTATCCTATGGACTAAACCCTTCAGTTTATATAGACACCGAAGGGGGCTAGGGTTACACAGAGTTGGTTACAGAGAAGGAGATCTACATATCCAAATCGCCAAGCTTGCCTTCCACGCAAAGGAGAGTCCCACCCGAACACGGGACGAAGCCTTCAATCTTGTATCTTCATAGTCCAACAGTCCAGCCAAAGTATATAATCCGGTTGTCCGAGGACCCCTTAATCCAGGACTCCCTCAGACACCGCACCCGCCACA
The DNA here is from genome assembly GCA_963921465.1 of Triticum timopheevii. Taxonomy (NCBI): domain Eukaryota; kingdom Viridiplantae; phylum Streptophyta; class Magnoliopsida; order Poales; family Poaceae; genus Triticum; species Triticum timopheevii. The sequence continues at coordinate 10,018,076 of OY997262.1, forward strand.
GGGCGGGGGCTAGGGCTTGGAGCCCTCTAGCCCCGTCGTCGACGCTGGCCGTCGGAGTCGGTGGTAGGGAGCTTGCCATGTTGGTGAAGCGCGGTGGCGACGGAGCGCAGATCGACGGAAGAGAAGCTACGGCGCACCCCTACCTAGCGCGCCAAATGTCAGATCATGGGATCTGGTGAAACCCTCGAGGTTTGAACACTGGGGTGCGCGCGAAGGTTTTCTCCCTATCGATCCACGCCCTAGCTCGGTAAGATCTCGCGGACAAACTCGACAATCTCACAAGATAAAGACACAAGATTTATACTGGATCGGGCCACCATTGTGGTGTAATACCCTACTCTAGTGTGGGGGTGGTGGATTGCCTCTTGGACTGACGATGAACAGTACAAGGGGAAGAACAGCCTCCTGAGGTTGAGGAGTTCTTGTGCTTGGTGAACTTGTGTGGGTGAGATGTCTCTGAATGAGTTCTCCCTCTCCTTTTCCGTCTCTTCTCTTCCCCTTTTACTGTGGTGGCTAGTTCTACTTATATAGGCCCTGGTCCTCTCCCCAAATATTGAGCAGGAAGGGAGCCAACAACGGCCAATTTGAAATTGGACAGCTAGTACAGCTTATCCTGAAAAAAGTAGACTTCGCCTGCAAAAGGCTCTGGTGGTGATGCCATCTTGGGCTCCATGGTGACCTCCGTCTTGCCGTCCTGCTGGCCTTGGTCTTGTTGCACCGATATGGAAACCTTTGCTTGATGCCTCGGTACTTCGAGCCTGCGCTTGCCCCCTTGGCACCAAAGAGGAAGCAAGGACACTGCACGCCGGTGCCCGCCTGGTGCCCGCTTGGTCTCGATCGTCATGGCTCACATCACGAGGACCTCGCGAGGTTTGCCTTGCCTTGATCTCTCTGCCCCTCGTGAGCCTGCCTGGCGAGGCCGCTCCTGAGGATGTCTTGCGTCATCCGCCTCGCAAGGCTTGGCCCCTCGCGAGGGTCTTTAATACCTCATCGATGAAGATGGGCCGTACAGACCTGCTAGCTTAGCCACGACGTGGGCCGCAGGCAGGCAAGTCTGGGGACCCCCGTTCCCAGAACACTAACACAAGTAATAGTTCACTTGGTCGCCGTGTTGTGTCCTCCTCCGTCGTAAGAGTGAAGCACTCGCTTTCATAAATGTTCTAGTCCCCTTCGCCGACATGTGGGACATCAAGCTACTAGGTCCACGTGCCATACTGAAATAGACTGTAGAGCAGCAGGGGTGAAGCACCCCAGTCATGGCGCCGACGTAGTAATGAGCAATGAGGCATCAAATCACAAAGCTGCACCTTTCCCGCAGTTAAGTTGGAGGGACGAAGTAATAGTGCTAAAAAAATAAGTTGGAGGGACGAAGCAACCGTCATTTCACTCGTTGCTGAATCCGCTTCTCCCTCATCTTCTTCAAGTTAACCATGTGTTGCTTCTGCCGTTGTTCTGCCTCATGTGGGACGCAGATCAGCTAGGTAAAGCACTGAGATGTGGGACCGCATGTTAGCAAACCGCCAGGCCAACGTCCTCTAAAAACAAGAAACCTCCCCCGCCATCCGCGCGGCAAAATCACCTCCTTTTTACTAATCTTGATTCTATAATTTTTTAGATCAATATAATTGAGATTTGTATAGATAGCACATAGGAGCAAAACTAGGTGGTACGGTTAAGGGCATCCACAATGTGTAGCTAAATGTGAAAATTGCTTTTGGCATCGATGGGAAGCATTGTGGACGGTGCTGCCAAAGCCAAAAAGGTGGAACCGAAGCTCCCTGATTGTTTGATTGATTGAAGGAATAGAAAAATGCAACGTCTCTCCTCTTTCTCCCTTACTTGGACGCATGTACAGTATAGAGCACATAGTCTACTCCCTTGTCCCTTCTATCACAAATCACAAAGAAGTGAGGCGTCAAATCACAAAGCACGGAAGAAGCAACCATCATTTCATTCTTCGCTGACTCTGCTTCTCCATCGTCTTCTTTGAGAAACCACCTCACCGCACTAAGCTGGACGAACGACGCTATTGTGTAGTACTACTAGTACATTTATGGGTCCTTTGGTTCAACGGACTTCTTGGGTGCAAATAAGGCGGTGGTCTCGGCTTGCAGGCGGCACTTGTGAACGACTTACAGTGGTCTCCCTCAATGGTGTTCTCCGTCAAATGCACTTCGCCAAACCACAACGTTCGAGATATCGTCGACGTCCTCGCAATGTGGAAGGAGGTCAAATAGTTACTACCTCCATTTTTTGTACACAAGGCCAGTATATCAAAATTACTATTTGCAAAAGGTCACTAACACTAATCGAGGCAAAATTGATGGGGTTTGCCTCGTACTAGCAACCAAGGACATTAATATACCCGTGCATGCATGCGGAAGTAAGAAGGTTGGATTGCATGGTGCTGCATTAATCAAGCGATAAGGAGTGAGATGGTTAGCTCTTTGGGATTTGAATAAAAAAATATGCATTAATTGACACGTCAAATGATGATTTGTATCGATTAATCCCGCAAAGGAAAACCCTGCCTTTCTTTTTAATACTAGTACTCCCACTACGTACGTACTTGTATCCTGTTTGGGTCTCGGCCTTGCATTGCCATACTTCGCCACACATTTTTGCCAAGCTTGCCTAAAGTTTTCAAAATGAAAAGGAGGCACACTTGTGCTCGCCTGTCGTGGTCGCACCGCACCCTCACATGGTCGATCCTGCACGACGCAGACCCAACCAAGGGAACGCACCCTCACTGACACGTGCTACCGCATGTGAACAAACCAAACTCAGCCATCCTACCACTTACACATAATTTTCATTCATACCGTATGTTTATCCAACCGCATGTTGGGGAGGATCCGTACCGCCCGTGCGGTGGTCTATTGGGGAAGAAGAAGAGGTGAGGAAGAAGGGTTAGGAGACGTAGGATATTCATCCAACTGCCTGAAATGGTAGACTGACCCAAATGATGAAAGTCAGGTGACTTGCATAACAATATATGTTTTTACACAACGAAAGATCCCTAAAAACAACAACATAAAAAAAACTATCACTGCCCGTGGAACGAGAGGGCCTCGTCGTCTTTGACTGTCGGTGCGAACCAGCCATAGTTGCCGACGTGTGTCTGTGCACCGTAGTTGTCCTCGGCCTCCAGCTACTCGTTCACGCGGAGCATGCAGGTGCTCTGCACAGACGAGAGCACCCCCCGGTTCAATTCCAGGACATCCGGTTCCGCCTGCAAGAGGGCCTCGATGGCAGCGGCATCCGCGCGCTCCGCGTCGAGTTGAGCCTCCAACGCCCGGTTCAAGTCTAGGGCGTTCGGTTCCGCCTACAGGAGGACCCCGATGGCAGCAGCATCCGCGCGATCCACTTCGAGTTGAGCCTCCGCCGCCCGGTTCAAGTCCAGGATGCCCGGTTTCGCCTGCAGGAGGGCCTCGATGGCAACGGCATCCGCACACTCCGCGTCGAGTTGAGCCTCCGCCCCCCAGTTCACATCCACGACATCCGATTCCGCCTGCAGATCCTCGATGGCAGCGGCATGCGCGCGCTCCACGTCGAGTTGAGCCTCTACCTCCCGGTCCTCCTTTAGTATCGCCAGGATGAAACGCTGGTCCGCCTGCAACACGGGGGACCCGAACGCCGGCACGAAGTCAACGTCCATCATCTCATACCCATCGGGGGCCTTCTGCACCGCGACCTCTTCCATGAACATTGGATCGACTTCCTCATCATCATAGCTTAGCTCTAGAGAACTTGGGGATTGGCCCGCCACAAAGCGAGCTTGGGAACGGAGGTCTGTGGCGCCGACCGCCGCCGCAATTTCTGCGCGGCGCTCCGGCGTCAGCATCTTGTAGTACATGATCTTGCGGTGCACCATGGCTTTCCGGCGAACTAGGGGACGCTTGATGCGGGCTAGGGGATCGAAAGGTGGGGGAGTGAGTTGGAGAGGAGGTGTGGTTTTGGGTCAGTGGCTGGCGTAGGCCGAGCAACGAAGGTTCTGGTGTGAATAGTGGTTCCTGTGACGACCCGTCAATCGGTTTTGACTATACATCGCTCTTGTCGCGTTCGCGTTGCACACCGGCACGCTGGACCCTCCATGTCGCTCACCGAATGGAATGTGCTTCATCTTGCATTTTCGCTCGCTTGTGGGACTCCAGTTGAGAGCAAACCGACGTCCCTCCCCCTCCCCCGCCCGCGCCATTTATACTACCACTCCCTCCATTTTATGCGGAGTAAATAAATACAGAGGGAGTATACTATGGATGAGGATGCCCTAACGTGGCCGAACCCATTGAGTAACTGACATGCGGGGCCTAGAAAGCATGGGGTCCGCCAGTAAGTGACCAAAAGGAAGGGTGTCGGTGTCAAAACCGGCAGATCTCGGGTAGGGGGTCCCGAACTGTGCGTCTAGGCCGGATGGTAACAGGAGGCAGGGGACACGATGTTTTACCCAGGTTCAGGCCCTCTTGATGGAGGTAAAACCCTACGTCCTGCTTGATTAATATTGATGATATGGGTAGTACAAGAGTAGATCTACCACGAGATCAGAGAGGCTAAAACCTAGAAGCTAGCCTATGGTATGATTGTTCTTCGTCCTATGGACTAAAACCCTCCAGTTTATATAGACACCGGAGAGGGCTAGGGTTACACAGAGTCAGTTACAATGGTAGGAGATCTACATATCCGTATCGCCAAGCTTGCCTTCCACACCAAGGAAAGTCCCTTCCGGACACGAGACAAAGTCTTCAATCTTGTATCTTCATAGTCCAGGAGTCCGGCCGAAGGTATAGTCCGGCTATCCAGACACCCCCTAATCCAGGACTCCCTCGGTAGACCTCAAACCAGGCTTCAATGATGATGAGTCCGGCGCGCAAATTGTCTTCGGCGTTGCAAGGCAGGTTCTTCTCCAAATTCCGTGTACCTATTGAACAGTGTCCGGTTTCTTGTAAATGTAGTGCTCTTTGGCTTCTACGCCCAATAATGGCCGTTTTCCACGTGTCAAACGAATACGAAAAGTCAGGGTATTTTTTATATTTACACCCCTAGCTGCGTGAATGATCTGCCTATTTAAGGGGACGAGGATTTAGATCCAAACCACACCTTCTCCCTTCCGCGAGTATTCATCAGAGCGTATCCGACAGAGGTCCATTCCATCATGGCCGGCCGCCGGAGCTCCTCCTCTCGCCCTTCCAGCCCTCAGCCTGGAGATTGGAATAGGTGCTTCATCCCGCATAGCAAGCTAGTGACGCTCCAGACCAAGGGATTTCTCCCCCCGGCCTATATGGTCCCGGTTCGAGCCGGACTTGCCACCTATAATGGCGGAGAGCAAGCGGAGAGCGCCCCCAATCCCTCCAAAGGAGAGTGGGTATGCCTTGCCCCTTACTTAATAAGAGGGCTCAGATTTCCAATTCATCCGTTTCTCTAGGGGCTTCTAGAGTTCTATGGCCTCTAGCTGCACAACCTCACGCCTGCCTCCATATTGCATATCGCGGGCTTCGTAGCCCTTTGCGAGCTGTTCTTGGGCTGCGAGGCTCATTTTGCGTTGTGGAAAAGGCTATTCTGCCTTGTGCCCCACTCTAAGGAGGGGTCAATATATCAGGTGGGCGGAGCCGAAGTGTGGCGCATCACCGGGACCGAATATCTATCCGAAACCCCAAAGAAGGCGTCCGAGGACTGGCCTTCGGAATGGTTTTATATAAAGGACGTCCCGCTGCCGGATCCTGTCCGGATCGGCCTCCCTGAGTTCGATAGTGCTCCCCTAAAGAAGCGCCTAAGCTGGCGTCCACGGAGCCCTCAGAGGGAAAGTGACAGGGACGTTATTTACCTGATGGGCCGCATAAGGTTGTTAGCTCATTGTGGACTGACCATGATCGGGGTCAAGGCCGCATGCATCATGCGAGGGGTGCAGCCGCTTCATTATAGAGGCTGCCCCATGTGGGACTTCAATGGGGAGGACGACGCCACCCGCTACGGTCGTAAGGGGCCGATTCGGCTGCCGCTCTAATAAAGACCTTGTCCGCTTTGTACAAGGGAGAAGAGGAGGAATTTCTCCGCGTCAACCCACGGGGTGGATTTTCTATGTACAATCCCCCAAGTTGGGTAAGTGGACACTTTTACTTGCCCATCCGTTTTATATTCCCATTGTTAAATTTTCAGTCTAACGACTTCAACGCAGGAACTGCGCCAGGCTATTAAAGAATAAACAGCCCTCCTCCACAACCCGAGGATCCGGGATGGTCCCTCGACCCGGCCTCTTAAGAGGATCCGGACTTATCTGTGGAGCTGATTGATGGAGTGTTTCATTAATTGAGCAAGGACAACACCTTGGTGGCCATTACGGCCGATTATGCAAGGCTACTCCTAGCCTCACAGGTAACTGAGACCGGAGTCCCAGCACTTTGAAAAGGGATCTGTCCTCGCGTGTTTTCGATTGCCGTATGACAATCGTGTTTTGGAGGGAAGGTCCTTGAGATGAGAGGACGAGCCTGCGGCGACTAGCCAACCGGGGGCGGCAAGGCCCCGCGAGCTAAAAAGAAGTGCGGTCCGGACTGAGGCACTGGCGCAAAGGTATAGCGCGCCACCTTATTCCCAGGTGTTATTCCTTTGAGGCATATTAACGCTCGTGCTCTCTTCAGGACGAAGAGACCTCGCCGGACTGTATTCAGAAAGGCTGCCAATCGCGCCTCCACCAGCCAGGCTCCAAAGCCTGGTCCGGAAGCGGAGACGAACACGAGGCATGCACCGGACGCTCCTCCGACGAAGGATGCGGACAGGCTGTCTACCACCAATTCCGAGGTGGAGAGTGCCATGAACCACAGGCATCGCCGAACAGTTCTTCGCGACGCTTGTTTCTCCCAAGAGGCATTGGATGCCTTCAATTCGGGAGACGAGTACCTCCGTGCCGCTCAAAATGGTCTAGCCAGAGCCATGGACCAGTATGTGAAAGACATACGGGTAAGAAAATTCTGGTAATTATATATATGTACCAATAGCCCCCGAGACTTGAAATAGTTAGAATAACTGATTTAAGGATCATCTGTTATGCAGGTTCTTACAGAAAAGAATACCCTGCTATCCCAGGAGCTGGAAGAGTGCAAAGCCCAACTTGAGGCTGCACTAGCCGCGGCAGGGGAGCCCAAGGAGACCCCCTCTGGTAATATATGCTTCGAAAGATAAGTATTTTGCGAAGTGCGGCGTGGGTGCAAATCTGACAAATGAAATTGCAGATGGCACCAGATTAAATCCGGAAGTGCAACAACTCCGATGCTAGCTAAAGGCTGGTGAGAGCGTGCTGACAAAGGTGAGGCCGGAGAAGAACGATCTCTAAGATGCCAACACCAAGCTGGGCATTGAACTGAAGGACGTTCGTGCCCAGCTGTTGGACTCCGTGAAGGAGAATCAGCGGCTTCGACGCGGCATATATAGTAAGTGCTAAAACGAACTTTGAAAAAAGAGTTCGGCGAGGAAGTCGACTTACAGAGTAATGTCTGTAGGTATGCTAACAGGTCGTCCTGCAGAGGAAATGCCCGGTTCTACGGGTGACCTTCTTCCCGAGCTCTCACAACTGCACGAGCGAGTTCGGCAGGTGATGCAAGGCGTCGTCCAGGCTTTGTGGCCATCTGATGTAATCATGTACCTAGGGTAGGGTCATAGACCTGATCTAAGTACCCTGCCCAAGGACACCCTAAGAAGAGATCACCTTCTAGTCGACCTACAAGGAACTCACTCGACTGACTTGAAGGACTCGACCACGAAGACTCACTCGACCACCAGAAGGTCAAGAAGCACTCTGCACTGCAACGGTCTATAATTAAGTAGACTTTATTATAGTTAAGACCTTTTATGTGGGGCGTTACCAGTAACGCCCCAGACTTAATGTACCTTAAACCCTTCATTACGTGGGTCGGCTGGGGTCCTGGTGCACTCTATATAAGCCACCCCCCTCCACAGGCAGAAGGGTTCGCACCCCTGTAACTCATATACACGTAATCCACTCGACCGCCTCCGGGCTCCGAGACGTAGGGCTTTTACTTCCTCCGAGAAGGGCCTGAACTCGTACATTCCTTGTGTTTACAACCTCTCCATAGCTAGGACCTTGCCTCTCCATACCTACCCCCACTCTACTGTCAGACTTAGAACCACGACAGTTGGCGCCCACCGTGGGGCACGGTGTTGTAGCGATTTTGTGGAGAAGTTGCGATTCTTCCAAGTACTTTCATCATGGTGGCTGCTGGAGTTTTGGTCGAGGGTCACGAGGTCCGCCTCGGCGCTCTCACCTTCGTCGCCGACGACTCCGCCTGGCTCCCGGAGGCTCCACTCGACATAGATGCGCTCCCCGTCCGCGGGGCGACGCATTTTCGCGCATGTGTCCGCGGCGTTCTGCTGCGGCAACCGTCGACCCCGTATCGGTCGACTCCCCTATCGACCACCCTCCCGGTCTCCCGCCAGCGCAAGCGCTCTGGTCGGTCGAGGCTTCAGCGGTGGGTGAGACACGCGGTGGCTCGCCAGACGGCCACCACCCAAGTTGCGGCAATCGAGCCCGACGAATCTCTCTACGGCCTGTTTGATCTGTCGGCTGGCTCCATAGAGACTGCATCCGAATGCGATAGCAGTGATCCAGCGGCGGAAATCCTGATGGTCAACGGGCCTCGCAGTCCGCCTGGCTTCGCCCATGATGGTGGGGCAGGCGACGGTGACGACCCCGCATGAGGCCACGAAGAGTACCAGCCCGAGCCACTCGACTCTCTGCAAAGAGAGGAACTTCGCCGCAAGAATACGGATGCCCTGCATACTCCCATCGCAGGAGAAACCCCCGAGGCTCGCGCCTTGGAGGAGGCACGATTGGCCAATTTGGCCGAACGTGCTCGCTTGGAGAATCTTCAGCGAGCACTCGACGAGCGCGCGCGACAATGAGTTCCCGACGCCAATCGACGTCAACTCTTCCCGCCGACTCAGGTATATCGAACCCCAATCCAGAATTTAGCAGCTGCGACCCGTATAGCAGATTCCATCTAGCCCTCTTAGTCGGAAGCTGGCAGAGGCTTGATGCAGATCAGGGATTTGCTCCGGGCAGCAGGAGACCAGAATTCAGCCGTGTCGCAGTCGCACAATAGAATTCACAGTCGATCCGTCGCTGCGAATACGGTTCAGTCGGCTCACAGTCCCAGATCGCCTCCTCGGCGAGAAGGGCGCGAGAATCGGCGGGACCAGTATGGAGACCGACATGACCGAGATGATAGGCGTCGAGTGCCCGCTTCCCCTCCGAGGGTAGGGTCTTACGCTCCTCGGCGGCAAGACGACAGGCGTCAGCTTAGTGTGGGGCGAAGATCTCCAGTCGACCCCAGAGAACCAGGCTTCGACGCACGATCCATTATCGTGCAAGGCTTGGTTGACCGGAACAGAGCCCATCGGGATGGACCCGATAGAGATGCGCCCACAAGCAGTCGAGTGCATGTTTCTGGTCCAGAATGTTTCAGCAGAGCTATCAGAGCCGCAGTGATCACCCCCAATTTCAGGTTGGCAACAGGAGTCAGCAAGTTCACCGGTGAGTCTAAGCCTAAAACTTGGCTTGAGGACTACCGAGTGGCTGTTCAGATTGGTGGTGGGAACGACGAGGTGGCCATGAAGCATTTTCCCCTCATGTTGGAAGGTTCTGCCAGAGCGTGGTTGAATCAGTTACCTCCTAGTAGCATTTACACTTGGAAAGATCTGTCCCGAGTGTTCGTCACAACATTTGAAGGAACTTGCAAGCGACCGGCTGGATTGACGGAGCTGCAAGTCTGTGTGCAGAAGACAAATGAGACTCTCAGGGAATATATTCAGAGATGGATCACTTTGCACCATACTGTGGAGAATGTGTCTGATCATCAGGCAGTCTGTGCCTTCAAGGATGGCGTCAAGAACAGAGAATTGAGTCTGAAATTTGGTCGAACCGGAGACATGACCCTGAGTCGGATGATGGAGATTGCTACCAAGTACGCCAACGGTGAAGAAGAAGACCGACTCCGAAGCGGCAAGTACAAACCGAGTCAGTCGGAGAAGGGAAACACCAGTCGGAAACAGAAGCGGAAGGCTGAACCAGCAGCTCCTGGAGAGGCTCTGGCCATGACTCAAGGAAAGTTTAAAGGGAAACCAAAAGGATCCTGGAACCCTAAGAAGGTAAAAGATAAAGAAGGGAATGACGTGATGGATATGCCGTGTCACATCCACACGAAGAAAGACGAAGAAGGCAATATCATTTACCCAAAGCATACCACACAGCAATGTCGACTCCTGATCCAGCAGTTTCAAGGAAAACAGTCTAAGGACAAGGAAAAGGAGTCGGACAAGGCCGAAGACAAGGAGGACAGTGAGGAAGGATATCCGCATGTCAACTCCACTCTGATGATCTTTGCAGACGTGGAAAGCAAGAGTCGACTGAAAGTCATTAACCGTGAGGTGAACATGGTTGCCCCAGCAAAAGCAAGTTATCTGAGATGGTCCCAAACACCCATCACATTCGACCAATCCGATCACCCGACTCATATTGCCACCCCTGGGAGGCAAGCTTTGGTGGTCGATCCAGTTGTCGAAGGCACTCGACTGACAAAAGTGCTGATGGACGGTGGTAGTGGGCTGAATTTGTTGTATGCAGACACACTGAAAGGAATGGGCATTCCGATGTCCCGACTGAGCACCAGTAACATGAGCTTTCATGGAGTTATACCAGGGAATAAAGCCGAGTCACTTGGCCAAATAGCTCTGGACGTGGTGTTTGGTGATTCGAAACATTTTCGCAAAGAGAAGTTGACGTTTGAGGTCGTGGATTTTCAGAGTGCGTATCATGCAATTTTGGGGAGACCAGCTTATGCACGGTTCATGGCTCGACCATGTTACGTGTACCTCAAACTGAAGATGCCTGGCCCCAAAGGAGTGATCACTGTCACCGGTGATCGGAAAAAGGCAGAAGAGTGCTTTCAAAAGGGCTCAAAGATTGCTGATTCCCAGGTGACAGCGGTCGAGTTTGAAGAATACAAGCAAAACGCAGATCCGAGTGATTTGCTGCGATCCAAGAAACCCGCCACAGAATCTGCATTTCAGTCGTCCGGTGAGACGAAGCCTGTTCACATTCACCCGACCGACCCCAATGCAGCCCTGACCCACATCTCCACAACACTCGACCCAAAATAGGAAGAAGCGCTCATCCAGTTCCTCCGTGAGAACTGGGACATTTTTGCATGGAAGCCCGCTGACATCCCAGGTGTTCCCAGGGGACTGGCTGAGCATCGCCTAAGAGTCGACTCATCAGCAAAACCAGTCAAAGAGCATCTTCGGCGGTCCGCCGTCCAGAAGAGAAAAGCCATTGGCGAGGAAGTGGCTCGACTATTGGCGGTAGAATTTATCCGAGAGGTATACCACTCCGAGTGGCTCGCCAATGTCGTCATGGTTCCTAAGAAGGACAAATCGCTCCGAATGTGCATTGATTTCAAGCACATCAACCGGGCCTGCCCGAAAGATCATTTTCCTCTCCCTCGCATAGATCAAATTGTTGACTCGACCGCGGGATGCGAGAGATTGTCTTTTCTAGACGCCTATTCCGGGTACCACCAGATCCGTCTGTACGGGCCCGATGAGATAAAAACAGCTTTCATCACTCCATTCGGGTGCTTCTGCTATATCACCATGCCATTAGGCCTCAAGAATGCCGGAGCCACATTTATGCGAATGATTCAGAAGTGTCTGCTCACTCAAATCAGTCGGAATGTGGAAGCGTATATGGATGATATCGTCGTCAAGTCACGAAAAGGTTCCGACCTGCTCGCTGACCTCGCCGAAACATTTGCCAACCTCAGAAGGTATGATATCAAGCTCGATCCATCAAAGTGCACATTCGGAGTTCCTGGTGGCAAGTTACTTGGTTTTCTCGTTTCCAAGCGAGGGATCGATGCTAATCCAGAAAAGATCGGCACTGTTCTCCGAATGAAACGCCCTGTGCGAGTGCACGATGTCCAGAAGCTTACTGGATGCTTGGCCGCATTAAGTCGATTCATCTCACGACTCGGTGAAAAGGCATTACCTCTTTACCGAATGATGAAGAAGGCAGACAAGTTCGAGTGGACTCCAGAAGCTGACGCAGCGTTCGCAGAACTCAAAGCTCTGCTCACCACCCAGCCAGTGCTTGCTACTCCAATCAGCAAAGAGCCTCTATTGCTTTATATCGCAGCCACAGGACAAGTCGTCAGTACAGTGCTTACGGTCGAGCAGGAGGAAGAACGAAAAGCCTTCAAAGTTCAACGCCCAGTGTATTATTTGTCTGAAGTCTTGACTCCATCCAAGCAGAGATACCCTCATTATCAGAAGCTTGTGTATGGAATATACATGACCACGAAGAAGGTTGCTCATTATTTCTCTGATCATTCCATCACAGTCGTCAGCGACGCTCCACTATCAGAGATTTTGCACAACAGAGATGCAACTGGTCGAGTGGCAAAATGGGCGATTGAACTTCTTCCCCTTGATATCAAGTTTGAGGCAAAGAAAGCCATTAAGTCCCAGGCAATAGCAGATTTCCTCGCCGAGTGGATTGAACAACAACAGCCGACTGAAGTTCACTCGGAGCATTGGACCATGTTCTTTGATGGCTCTAAAATGCTGAATGGTTCCGGTGCTGGGGTGGTCTTGGTTTCCCCCAGAGGAGATAAGCTTAGATATGTGCTCCAGATTCACTTTGATTCCTCCAACAACGAGGCAGAGTATGAGGCCCTCTTATATGGATTACGCATGGCCATTTCACTCGGCGTCCGTCGCCTGATGATCTATGGCAATTCAGATTTAGTGGTCAATCAAGTGATGAAGGAGTGGGACGTGAGAAGTCCAGCCATGACTGGATACTGCAATGCAGTGAGGAAGCTGGAAAAGAAGTTTGAGGGGTTAGAGCTCCATCACATACCCCGACTGAAAAATCAAGCAGCAGATGATATGGCAAAGATAGGTTCCAAGAGAGAAGCCATTCCGAGTGGTGTGTTCTTGGAGCATATACACACTCCGTCAGTCAAAGAAGATCCTTTCACCGAAGAAGCTCCACAGCCCAAGAATGCCACAGATCCGACTGAGGTTGAGGTCCCAGTGGTGGTCGACTTGATCATGGAGGTCTTAGTGGTCATTCTCGACTGGACAGTTCCATATATCGCGTATATCCTAAGAAAAGAGCTCCCAGAGGATGAGGAAGAGGCTCGACAGATCGTCCGTCGATCCAAGGCCTTTACCGTAATCAAAGGACAGTTATACAGAGAAAGCGCGACTGGAGTTGGTCAGAAGTGCATAACACCAGAAGAAGGTCGAATCATCCTTAATGATATCCACTCGGGGACCTGTGGTCATCATGCGTCCTCTCGGACCATCGTGGCCAAAGCATACCGAGCCGGATTTTATTGGCCAAAGGTGAATGAGATGGCAAAGGAAATGGTGGACAAGTGCGAAGGATGTCAGTTCTACTCGAATATGTCGCACAAGCCTGCATCAGCTCTGAAGACCATTCCACTCGTCTGGCCTTTCGCAGTATGGGGGTTGGACATGGTTGGTCCTTTGAGAACGGGTCGAAGTGGCTTCACGCATGTACTGGTGGCAGTCGACAAGTTCACCAAGTGGATTGAGGCTAAACCAATCAAGAACCTTGACGCCGGGACTGTTGTTAGCTTCATCAGGGAACTGATATTCAGATATGGAGTCCCGCACAGCATCATCACAGATAATGGATCGAACTTTGACTCGGAGGAATTCAGAGATTTCTGCAACTCTCAAGGAACACGAGTCGACTACGCTTCAGTCGCCCATCCGCAGTCGAATGGACAAGCAGAGCGAGCCAATGGCCTGATTCTCAAGGGATTGAAGCCCCGACTAATGCGTGATCTCAAGCATGCGGCCGGAGCGTGGGTCGACGAACTTCGCTCGGTGCTTTGGGGACTGCGGACCACACCTAATCGGTCGACCGGAAGAACTCCATTCTTCTTGGTCTACGGAGCTGAAGCAGTCTTGCCGAGTGATCTCCTCCACAATGCTCCTCGAGTTGAACTCTACAACGATGCAGAAGCTGAACAAGCACGGCAGGACGCAGTCGACCTTTTAGAGGAAGAAAGGGAGATGGCCCTGATCTGATCGACCATCTACCAACAAGACTTGCGTCGTTTCCACGCCAGAAATGTGAGGGGTCGAGCCTTCCAGGAAGGGGATTTAGTTCTCCGAGTGGATCAGAAGAAACAACACAAGCTTGCTCCTTCTTGGGAAGGACCCTTCATCGTCACCAAAGTTCTCCACAACAGGACGTACCGTCTTTACAACGTCAAACATAATATCGACGAGCCCCGAGCTTGGAACGCGGAACTACTCCGCCCATTTTACACTTAAGTTTATCACTCGGATGAGTTGTAATAAAGTACTTCTGTAGTTCATGGGTTTCAAAATAATAGTGTCATAATTCCTCCATAATTTTTGTCACTTTTTATTTTCCCCTCAGTGGGTGACTTAGCCGCGAATCCGTTTCGCCTAAGTTTGTAAAAATCCTTACCGAGTGGTGAGCCAGACTCCCACTCGGGAACTTAGCCGCGAATCCGTTTCGCCTAAGTTTGTAAAAAATCCTTATCGAGTGGTGAGCCAGACTTCCACTCGGGGGCTTAGCTGCGAATCCGTTTCGCCTAAGATTAAATAAAATCCTACCGAGTGGTAAGCCAGACTTCCACTCGGAGGCTTAGCTGTAGTCCAAAGTACTCGCCTAAGTTATTTAAATCCTACTGAGTGGCGAGCCAGACTCCCACTCGGAGGCTTAGCTGCAGTCCAAAGTACTCGCCTAAGTTATTTAAATCCTACCGAGTGGCGAGCCAGACTCCCACTCGGAGGCTTAGCTGCAGTCCAAAGTACTCGCCTAAGTTATTTAAATCCCACCGAGTGGCGAGCCAGACTCCCACTTGGGGGGCTTAGCTGCAGTCCAAAGTACTCGCCTAAGTTATTTAAATCCTACCGAGTGGCGAGCCAGACTCCCACTCGGAGGGCTTAGCTGTAGTTTAAACACTCGCCTAAGTACAATGTGCTCCCACAAGGAGGACGAGGTGCAGGTTGACTGCGGCCCTCTCCTCTGAGCTACGCCACAAATACAACGTACGCTCAAAAGGAGGACGAGGTGCAGGTCGACTGCGACCCTCTCCTCTGAGCTACGCCACAAATACAACATACGCTCGAAAGGAGGACGAGGGGCAGGTCGACTGCGGCCCTCTCCTCTAAGCTACGCCACAAATACAACGTACGCTCGAAAGGAGGACGAGGTGCAGGTCGACTGCGACCCTCTCCTCTGAGCTACGCCACAAATACAACGTACGCTCGAAAGGAGGATGAGGTGCAGGTCGACTGCGACCCTCTCCTCTGAGCTACGCCCTAAGTACAATGTGCGCTCGTAAGGAGGATGAGGTGCAGGTCGACTGTGACCCTCTCCTCTGAGCTTCGCCACAAGTACAACGTGAAAATCCTACCGAGTGAAGAGCAAACCTCTCACTCGGGGGCTTAGCTGCAGCCCAGCGCTCGCCTAAGATGTGAAAATCCTACCGAGTGAAGAGCAAACCTCCCACTCGGGGGCTTAGCTGCAGCCCAGTGCTCGCCTAAGATATGAAAATCCTGCCGAGTGAAGGGCAAACCCCTCACTCGGGGGCTTAGCTACAGCCCAACGCTCGCCTAAGATGTGAAAATCCTACCGAGTGAAGAGCAAACCTCTCACTCGGGGGCTTAGCTGCAGCCCAACGCTCGCCTAAGATGTGAAAATCCTACCGAGTGAAGAGCAAACCTCTCACTCGGGGGCTTAGCTGCAGCCCAGTGCTTGCCTAAGATATGAAAATCCTGCCGGGTTAAGAGCAAACCTCTCACTCGGGGGCTTAGCTGCAGCCCAGTGCTCGCCTAAGATATGAAAATCCTGCCGGGTGAAGAGCAAACCTCTCACTCGGGGGCTTAGCTGCAGCCCAGTGCTCGCCTAAGACATCAAAATCCTACCGAGTGAAGAGTAAAACTCACACTCGGGGGCTTAGCTGCAGCCCAGCGCTCGCCTAAGTGGATTAAGGAATAAGTCGACTGCAGTAAGCGTCTTGCTTTGAACCTGCAAAAAGACATTTCGAGCCAAAAACAATCATATTCAAACATCAAATCCAAGTTCGGATCGATACCTAAAGCAAAAGAAAGTGCTCAGGTGCTAAGCCTGTTAAGGTTTATCGGTTACAACTCCACTCGGCATACCGAGGCAAATTTAAAGTGTCGAGCTTAAAAGAAGTTTTTTACCCCTCCTGTGGAGGGCTGGAAGGAGTGACGAACTCATCAAGATCAATTCCATCTGCGATCCGGGTGGCAGCAGCAATGAAGGTTTCCATGAAGGACCTGAAGTCGTGTTTTTTGGTGTTGGCCACTCGGAGAGCCGCCAGCTTGTCTTCTCGCGCATCTTTGCAGTGGACTCGGGCCAGACACAGAGCAACATCTGCACCGCACCGAGCCGACGACTTTTTCCACTCCTGCACTCGACCAGGGACCGTGTTTAGACGAGCCATCAGCGACTCAAGGTCGTTCTGGAGTGTCTCCCTGGGCCAGAGCGATGAGTCGATGCGAGATGTGGCGACCTTCAGCCTTGCAAGATAGTCCACGACAGCTGCAACACGGGACTCCAGTCGGAAAACATTCATGGCAACTTCGTCGTTCACCGGAGAATTGATGGGGTCAAGGTTTGGTTCCAGCCAGCTAGTCTCTTCTTCAAAGTTTTGACAAAATTCTGCAAGGACAATCACCGAGTCAAGGCAATGGTCGAATGGAAAAATCACAGTTGAAAATGATTGTTGAGAGTAAAAGGTTACCTTCAAGCATAAGGAACAGCTTCTTGGCAAGACCACTCAGGAAGGCCTCCAGCTCATTTTTCTTCCCAGTCAACTGGTTGACTTGGTCGGTCAGGGCGGCTTTGTCAATTTTCAGTCGACCGATTTCCTTGTTGGCAATCCCAAGAGCAGCTTCCAGATTGGTATTTTCTTGTTCAAGCTTGGTGACTGAAGCTAACTTCTCGTCAGCAAGCTTGATCTTATCAGCTAGTTCAAAGTCTTTCTTCTGTTGGGCCTCCCTCACCTTACCTGCAAGTTACAGCAAGATCAGATTTTGAAACAAACGAAGGGAAAAAGCAGTCGTCGAGGCCTCACCAAACATACCTTCGGTCTCCTCCTTTGCCTTCGTCAAATTCTCCTGAACCAGCTTCAAATCCAGTTCGAGCTGAATGTGCTTGTTTTCCAGCTTGGTGTAGCGAGCCGCAAGGTCGCAGGATTTCTGCGAAGAACCAATCGACTAAATGTCAAAGAAAATTCACTTCCGAGTGGAAAAGGAAAAATCATGCGTTTCTAAGAGTACAGCCGAATACAAGCATTCGACCGTACCCTCGGGGACTACACCCAGTGGGTGCACTCAGCGTGCCCCCAATAATCCTATTGAAGATAGAGTCGACCACTCGACCTCAAAAAAAAACACAAGATGTATTCTTTAAGACTGTAATCGACTGCAAGCAGTCGACCATAGTCTTGGGGACTACACCCAGTGGGTGCACTCAGCGTGCCCCCACCGGTTTGGAGAAATCCATTCGCCTCAGACGAATGACGGAAAGATTCAACTTATAAAGCCTAAGGCCGACTGCCTGCAGTCGACCTTAGCTTTGGGGACTACACCCAGCGGGTGCACTCAGCGTGCCCCCGCTAACACGGAGTTTGAATCGACACACCCACTGGGTGACTGCTATGAATTCCCGAAAGAAATTTTTTTGATAGCATATCCTAACAGAACAAGCGGTGGTCGACTGACCTGAACATTGCTTTGAAGGGCGGAACTAGCGTCGTAAGCTGCCTGGCTCGCATCCCGGATGGCCTTCACCTGCTCCATCATGATCCCTGCCTGGCGTATCACCTCCTTCGCGGCCCCAGCTTGGTCCTCTGGGACGTGGTACGTCACGAAGAGGGAGGGCTGTGCAGCACTCGACGAAGCAGGGAGAGCACTCGTCAGTGGAACTGCGAAAGACACAGTGTGTCGAGTGGCGTTCTCCTCCTCCGCGACTAGAGTCTCGACCGCCGTCACATCCTGGAGCACCCTGCCGGCAGACGCTTTCCTGCTCCTTCTGTGCTTCAGCGGTTCCTCATCTTCATCATCATCAGGAAGAGTGATAACAACGTTGGATGGAGCTACAGAAAAGAATCAGAATTAGAGATCATGAGTCAGTCGACTAAAAATGGAACTAAGAGTATAGTACCAAGGTTTGAGGTTGCTGCATCCTCCATCTCATGGTCATCAGCCCTGGCTGAGGTCTCAGAAGTAGCAGCACTGCAATCCCAAAGAATTAGTCGACTAGCTCAAACGTCAACCAGAGATAAAGCTTGCACAAAACAGGAAGATTTAAGCGGCAATGATTACCCTGATATGGTGGGGATGGACACCTTCATCTTCGGCAGGAGCTTGGTCGGCTTTGACGAGGCCGCCCTGGGCTGCTTCGACGCCCTCTCAGTCGGCACCGGAGAAGTGTTCCGAGGGCGCTTGGTCGACTGCGCCACAGTCGCAACCCCCTTGCCACGTTCAGTCGCAGGGTCATGGACAAGCTTCGACCGCCTTTCCGAGCGCGGTGGTGCGACCTCCTCCTCCTCCTCTTCTTCGTCCTCCTCCTCCTCATCATCATCATCATCATCATCCTCAACGGCATCCGAGTCCCACTCCTCCTGGATCTCGCCCCCGCTCGCCTCTCCCTCCTCAGTCGGAGCCTGTGCCCCATTGGGCATCGAGTACAGCTCAGTGAGGGCCTGATAGACATCAAGACAAAAGTCAATCGACTGATTGGCAGAGAAAACAGAAATAAATATGACAAGAATACAATGGGAAGTGGAGCAGACATACCTTGTTTGGAACACTGAGGTGGTCGAGTGGAGGAATCCTTCTGGCTCCACGAGGGTTATCCTTGTTCCCAGTAACAGCGGTCATCCACCTTTCCAGAGTGGCATCGTCGACTGCTTCTGGATTGATCCGAGTCTCATCTTCAGTCCCGCGGTACAACCACATGCAGTGGCTCCGGAACTGAAGAGGCTGGATGCGACGCCTAAGAAACACCTCCAGGAGATCCATACCCGTCACTCCCTCCCGAACCAACTGAACTACGCGCTCCATCAACATCTTCACGTCAGCTTTCTCCTCCGGAATCACCTTCAGAGAGGAAGGCTTGTTCACTCGGTCCATGGTGAACTGAGGGAGTCCATTCGACTTCCCCGGCGTCGGCTGCTCCTGGCAGTAGAACCAGGTCGACTGCCAGCCTCTGACTGACTCGGGAAACGTCATGGCTGGGAAGGTGCTCTTGTTCCTCACCTGGATCCCCAGACCTCCACACATTTGGACAACTTGGGTTCTTTCGTCGCCTGGGCTCGCCTTCTTCACGGCCTGAGAGTGACACGTGAATATATGCTTGAACAATCCCCAATGCGGTCGACAACCCAGGAAATTCTCGCACATGGACACAAACGAGGCGAGGTAGGCGATGGAGTTCAGGGTGAAGTGGTGGAGTTGTGCTCCAAAGAAGTTCAAGAAACCACAAAAGAAAACGCTCGGTGGCAAAGAGAATCCGCGGTCGACATGGGTGGCCAGAAGCACGCACTCACCCTCTTCCAGCTGGGGCTGCCACTCCCTCCCTGGAAGCCTTGCGGCTCCATGGGGGATCAGCCCGTCGTTGGCCATATCGAGGAGATCCGCCTCCGTGATGGTCGACTGGATCCAATCTCCCTGGACCCAGCCTTTCGGCAGGCGAGATCTAGACGAAGACCCGCCGCGACTGGTGGATCTCCCCTTCGCCTTCTCCGTCGCCGACGCCTTCTTCGCGCGTTCCAGCGCCGCCGTCTTATCCTTGACCATGGCTGTCGGCGAGACGCACGACGAGAAGTTGTGCGGAGGTGAGAGCGAGCGTGTTGGGCGGAGACGAAGGAAGCAGAGGGAGAGAATGTTGAGGCACTGTTCAAAAAACCCTCGCCAGGCGCATTTATAAGATCCTTTCCGAGTGGATGACAGGTGGGCCCGGTCGGTCTAATCATATCCTGAAACAGTTCCGCGGACGTGATACGTGGCGAAAAAAGCGGCGCGGGGATCGAGGCGTCTATGCCTTATCCCATCTGAGCGCCGCGGTTCGCCCCGCTTCGCGAGCTTCCCCAAATTTCGTATCCCGCGGAATCCGCGAACGGCAGGTCAGTCCGTCGGACGCGGGATTTCCTGTGATCCGTCACTTGGAAATCGGCGAAGTCCAAAAGATCACTCGATGAAAGAAAAGAATGGATCGAGTCGACTGAAGAAAAGCTTCTCACTATCAACAAAGAGATTTTTTGGTTCAAAACAACGCACGACCAGTATGCGAAGGCTAATCGGAAACAGCATCAATTCCTTCATCACTCAAGCCTCAATCCATCCGGGGGCTAATGATGTAATCATGTACCTAGGGTAGGGTCATAGACCTGATCTAAGTACCCTGCCCAAGGACACCCTAAGAAGAGATCACCTTCCATTCGACCTACGAGGAACTCACTCGACTGACTTGAAGGACTCGACCACGAAGACTCACTCGACCACCAGAAGGTCAAGAAGCACTCTGCACTGCAACGGTCTATAATTAAGTAGACTTTATTATAGTTAAGACCTTTTATGTGGGGCGTTACCAGTAACGCCCCAGACTTAATGTACCTTAAACCCTTCATTACGTGGGTCGGCTGGGGTCTTGGCGCACTCTATATAAGCCACCCCCCTCCACAGGCAGAAGGGTTCGCACCCCTGTAACTCATATACACGTAATCCACTTGACCGCCTCCGGGCTCCGAGACGTAGGGCTTTTACTTCCTCCGAGAAGGGCCTGAACTCGTACATCCCTTGTGTTTACAACCTCTCCATAGCTAGGACCTTGCCTCTCCATACCTACCCCCCACTCTACTGTCAGACTTAGAACCACGACACCATCTGTCTCCATGCCCGAAGGCCTTAGAGAGCTTGTAGAGAAGCTAAAGTGAGCTCAGCGGCGCTTCCAGCTGTGGAAGATGTCGGCCTGCCGTCAAGGCGCCAGGGAGGCCTGGGCCATGGTGAAGACGCGGTACACGAAGGCTGACCCAAACCACATGGCCGAGGTCGGACCCGTAGGGCCCGATGGGAAGGAGATCCCTGTGAGCTTAGTATACGACCAAGTAGAGTTGGCCGCAAAGTATTCCCAATAGGATTGTAAACTAGACAGCCTGTTAGATGGTATTGAAGAGGAATACAATCAGTCAGATTGACTATGTAATTTTAATTGACATGTGTAATGCCTTCTAGCCGGATTGTAGATCGTTTGTCATGGCCAACCTTTTCGCTTCAACCTCGGGACCTGACGGTCCGGAGTGTGTCCGAATACCCTCGCAGTTATATAAGAACCGGGGTATGCATGGAGACCAGGCGTAGGGGTCATTAGTGCTTGAACAGACAAGTGCCCAACTAGTTATGTTATATTACATGGTTACTAGGAAACATCTTCTAGGGAGAATAGTTCTGTTAGGGGTTCCTTTCCCTGGGAGGCATGCCCTAAAGTGCATGTCCATTCTGCGAAAAGAGGCGCATGAAAAACATCTGGGGGCGTATAGATAAAAAAAGATCATCTTTAGTTCACCGACCGAATATTCCCTTAAGAACGCTAGCTTTCGGCTTCACCTAGTCTGAGGTACACATCCGGCTGACCCGGCAGTAACAATCGCAGAGGTGCTCCCTTTACCACCTAGCCGAACAATCGAGAACGTAGGGGTAAGCACAGGAGCCAGGCAACCCAGCTTGGCCAAAACTTAAGTCATATCGATGCATATCATGGCGAATAAAAGGTACATGCGGAAGTGTGACACATGTGTTGGGCATGAAGCCCGTATAAATAAGCTTCTATTTAAAGAAGCCCCCAGGTTTAATGAGCGCGGATAGCGCATCATTTTATGAGCCTTTAAAGGCTATAAGAGAGAGAGAGAGGAGAAGGAGAGAAATGTAAGACAGAAAGTATGTAAAAAATGGACAGAGGAAGGAGAGGAACAGAGAGTCCGGCGCTAGGCATAGAATCTTCGGAGACGGGCTGCATTCCATGGGTTTGGCTCGAGTCGGTTATCCGATGCATCTTGCAGGCGGTACACTCCACCAGTCAGGACTTGGTCAATTATGAAGGGACCTTCCCACTTGGGCTTGAGTTTGTCCTTTTTCTTGTCCGGCAGGCGTAGAACTAATTCGCCAACGTTGTAATTTTTGGCCCGTACTTCTCTGCTTTGGTATCTTCGAGCCTGCTGTTGATAGAATGCGGAACGGGCTTTTGCCATGTCTCGCTCTTCCTCCAAGGCGTCCAAACTGTCCTGCCGATCGAGCTCGGCTTCTCTTTCTTCGTACATGTGCACTCGAGGTGAGTCATGAATTATGTCGCAGGGCAAAACTGTCTCTGTGCCGTACACCATGAAGAACGGTGTGTATCCGGTGGTGCGATTCGGCGTGGTCCGCAGCCCCCAGAGTACGGAGTCGAGCTCCTCTACCTAGTGCGTATTAGATTCCTTGAGGGACCGCACTAATCTGGGTTTGATGCCGCTCATGATAAGACCATTTGCACGTTCGACCTGGCCATTGGTTTGTCGGTGATATACGGAAGCATAATCGAGCTTGATGCCCATGTTTTTGCACCAGAGTTTTACCTCATCGGCCATAAAGTTCGTGCCGTTATCAGTGATGATGTTGTGGGGGACGCTGTAACGGTGTACAATCCCAGATATAAAGTCTATCACCGGTCCGGATTCGGCCGTCTTAACAGGCTTGGCTTCTATCCATTTGGTGAACTTATCCACCATGACCAGTAAGTATTTTTTCTTGTGGGTTCCGCCTTTAAGGGGTCCAACCATGTCAAGCCCCCAGACCGCGAAGGGCCAGGTGATGGGGATAGTTTGGAGGGCGGTGGGTGGCATATGGCTTTGGTTTGCAAAAAGCTGGCAACCAACGCATCGTTGGACTAAGTCCTGGGCGTCTGCCCGGGCCGTCGGCCAATAAAAGCCTGTATGGAAGGCCTTACTTACAAGGGACCGAGCTGCAGCGTGATGTCCACCGAGTCCCGATGAATTTCAGCCAGGAGGTTCCGCCCTTCCTCTTCGGAGATGCACCTTTGAAGGACTCCGGTAGTGCTTTTCTTATAAAGCTCTCCCTCATGGACTTTATAGGCTTTAGATCGCCGCACTATGCAGCGTGCCTCATTTTGGTCCTTAGGGAGTTCCTGTCTGGGAAGGTAGGCGAGGAATGGTTCTGTCCACGGGGCGATGACGACCATTATTACGTGGGATGAAGGTGTTATTTCATTGGCAGAGCCTCCAATTATGTCAGAGTGTTCGGTGTTGGGCAGTGCGATTGGGTCCGGGCTGTTATTGCCAGGTTCCCCTTCCCATACTACGGACGGCTTGAACAGCCTTTCCAAGAAGATGTTGGGGGTACTACAACGCGTTTTGCGCCGATGCGTGCCAGGACATCTGCCGCCTGATTATTTTCCCGGGCTATATGGTGAAATTCGAGGCCTTCGAACCGAGCTGACATTTTTAGGACGGCGTTGCGATAAGCTGCCATTTTTGGATCCTTGGCATCAAATTCTCCATTTATTTGGGATATTGCGAGGTTCGAGTCCCCGCGCACCTCTAGGCATTGAATGCCCATGGATACTGCCATCCGGAGACCATGTAAAAGGGCCACATATTCGGCTGCGTTGTTGGAGTCTGTGTACATTATCTGGAGTACATATTGAACTGTGTCTCCTGTGGGGGACGTCAAAACAAGGCCAGCCCCTAGACCGGCCAACATTTTGGAGCCGTCGATGTGCATGACCCAGTTTGAATATGTGTCATACTCTTTAGGGAGTTCGGCCTCCGTCCATTCTACGATGAAGTCGGCCAAAACTTGCGACTTGATAGCTCGCCGTGGCTTGTAAGTTATGTCGAACGGGAGGAGCTCAATGGCCCATTTTGCAATCCGGCCCATCGCGTCGCGGTTGTTTATAATATCGTTAAGTGGCACTTCCGAGGCTACTGTAATTGAACACTCTTGAAAGTAGTGTCGCAGCTTCCGGTATGCCATAAATACCGCGTACACAATCTTTTGACAATGCGGGTACCGTGACTTGCACAGAGTAAGGATAGTGGACACATAATAGACCGGCTTTTGAAGGGGGAATTTGTGTCCGTCCATTTCTCGTTCGACAACGAGCACTGCGCTTACGACCTGATGGGTTGCTGCAATGTATAATAGCATTGGTTCGCCAATGTTTGGCGCAGCCAGGACTGGGTTTGTTGCCAAGATAGCTTTTATTTCGTCGAGTCTGGCCGTGGCTGCATCCGTCCACTCGAAGTGTTCGGTGCGCCGAAGGAGGCGGTAAAGGCAGAGATACCTACGTCAGAAGATCCACTTCCACTACTACTCCCTTGTTCCATGTATAGGGCCTAATGTGTTTTTCGAGGCTAACTTTGACCAAATATTAGAGTAATAATATATGACATGCAACTTACACAAAGCATACAGTCAAATTCGTATGTGAAAGGAGCTTCCAATTATATAATTTTCACATTATACATCTCATGTACTATTAATCTTGTCAATAGTCAAAGGAGGTTTTGAAAAACGCATTAGAGCATGGTTAATAATATAGCCAGCCGATGGCTATAAGGAACTGCCATGTCATCTATAGCCATCATCTATATGCACTCATACAATAGTGTGGGCTATAAGGTTGTCTATTTCCCGCAAATAAATAAATAAATAACGCTGGCTATTGTATTAGTACTGTTTTCCATCTCCTCTCTATCTCTATCTTCATATTTATTGTATTTACCTTGGAATGCGTATATAGCTAGGCTCTTGCATGAGAGCTCACTCCCCTTACTTGTTCACATCTCTCTCCTCCACATTGGCAAAAGTGCCATGTAAGTTGGCTCTTAGAATGTCTATTAGGTTGGCTCTAAGCATTTAATATTTGCATGGGAAAGGTATATGATTGGAAGAGAGTTGCATGCATACTATTTTTTCTTGATCTATGTGTTATAGCTAGGCTGTAGAATAAGAGGCCACTTCACTCTCTCTCTCTCCTCTCTTCTCACTCCTGCAAGTAGGATTTTAATGACATGATAAGTCTTATAGCCTGCTGAATAGGCCTTATTATACTTGGTCTTAGGCCCTATATAAATGGAAGGAGGTACTACTATGAGCACTACATACGTACTCTACTACAGATGTTGTCGGTACTCCACTAGTAGGAAGAGCATGCGCGAAATCCTAGTAGGAAGAGCATGCGCGAGAACAAGCACATTCACGTGGTTGAAAACAAATTGGAAACCATCTTTGTTTGAATACAAATCTAGGAGTACGTATGAACCTAACAATATTGATTGGGCATTTTTGAATGTTGTTAATTTTTTTTGTAAGTTTGATCAAAGTAGAGATACTTTGACTACACATAAAACTTATATGTAAACTAGAAAGGATCGGAGGGAGTATATTGTATATCAAAAGAGAAATGAACATTGAATACCCTTTATATATGATTTGCGGATGCTATGATCACTGGTTCAAAATTTTGAATCCGCCTTATGTTTCACACATGCACCCACTCGTTTTCTCTCGATTTCATCTCGGGGCCCGGAGATCGATTGAAAGAGGACTAGGGTGGGTGCAATACGTTCATTTCGCTTATGAACATACATTATAATCCCTCTGATCCCCATAGCCCCCCCCCCCCCCCCCGCGGGTCATTTCTACCATAGAAACATACCAAACCTTTATCTCCTTGCATGCCACGCAATTGATCTCTCAACATCAATCGATCTCGTCAAGATGTGTCGGGGCAGGAACCGAATGGGATGCATTAACTAAGATGGGAAGCGACACGTAGTGGAGGCAAAGTTAAACTTTAAACCAACCGTTTGTTTGTATGCATGTCAGACAAATTACAACATTTGAAATACAAGCATGGTCTAGGCCCACATGTGAATGATACTCGGCAGAATGTTCAAATGAGGCATGCGGGAGGATGGACTCGACTGGAGGGTGGCATGATCGATGGAGAAGAGGGTTGGAGAGGAATGAGAAATAAGCAACATCGCATGATTATACTTGAACGACTCAAATAAACAATAAGTTGTCTCGTTTTCCTTTCCGTCTTGGTCACGGCGTAAGATACTCCCTCTGTTTTTATTTACTCCGCATATTAGTTTGACTGAAGTTAAACTTCATTAAATTTGACCAAATTTATAGAAAACTAGCAAGATGTCCGTGCGTTGCATGGAACATCAAGATCTTGTGGAAGAAAAGGATGAACGAGGGAAGGCCTTATCTGCAAATTTGGAGAGGAGCGTAGGTAAATTGTCATAGTTTCCTTCCTATCCATTAGATATAGATTGAACGGCCTATATTGCAGGATGGAAGACACACCATCATCACCAACTCTACTTTTTTATGTACAATAGCAACATGCCCGTGCGTTGCACAGAATATCAAGATGCATTTGTATGAGTAGTTTATGTTGTGGGAGAAAATGATGAATGAGGGAATGCCTTATTTGCAAATATGGAGAGGGGTGTGGGTATTTTTTTGCAAAATTGTCATAGTTTCCTTCCTACCCGACAGATATAAACCGGACAGACTCTTATAAAAAACAGAGTTGGTGATGATGGTGTGCCTGCCATCCTGCAATATAGGCCGTCGGATTTATATCTAACGGATAGGAAGGAAACTATGGCAATTTTGCAAAAAGGTACACATACACCTCTCCACATTTGCAAATAAGGCCTTCCCTCGTTCATCCTTTTCTCTCACAAGATAAACTAGTCATACAAATGCATCTTGATGTTACGTGCAACGCACGTGGTGCTTGCTAGTAAGAGTAGAAGTATGAACATTTACAATAGCAAATATATATGATGTGAAAGTATATTCAATAATGAATCTAATTGTATTGATTTGTTATTGTATATGTCATTATTTCTGTCTATAAACTTTGTCAAAGTTTAAAAAGTTTTACTTTGAGCAAAGCTAAATTGCGGAGTAAATAAAAATAGAGGGAGTATGCAGGGACTAGAATAGTTACTACTACCGGAACATGGTAAGTTGGACCCCTAAATGCGGGCACGGTCCGGGCACACCTAAATTATTCTTTCAAATAGTCGGACACCTACATTTAGCACTGAGGGAGTCCTGGTGTGACACCCGGATAATTAAGCTACAGTAATCCCTGGATAATGATGTCAGGTCATCATCCTTACTATTGCTAATCCTCACTTGCATTCAAACACTACTCAAATTTAAATTAAAATTACAGTCCAAATTCAAATTTCTCAAACATGCAAAATAAAATGTTCATAGGGTGGAAAATAATCCTTGGATATTTTTCATGTTGGAACCCACCTCTTTTGAATTCCCAAAATGCCCCTCGGAATTAATGTTTGGTCCAGGAGCAACTAAATTGGCCTTTTCAGTTTCAAAAAAATGGTTAGGCAACTCCTTTTGACCCCATACTTTTTGTTCCATCTCAATATATTGTGTTATATTTATGTGCCAAGCTTTGTTCAAAACAAAACTCATTTGGTACAAAAAGGAAATGCAAAAGAAAAGAAGGAAATGGAAAACAAGAAATAAAATAAAAAGAGGAGGGCCTATTCTACTGGGCACTTTGGCCCAACTAGCCTAACGGCTGGCCCAGGCGCCCCTCCCCATCTCCCTGTTCCTACTTCACCCGTGGCCACAACCGATGGTTGCCACGGCCACGGCCATCGCCGTGGCAGCCATCCATCGGCATCGCCGTGACCCCCCCCCCCCCCCCCCCCCCCCCCCCCCCCTCGCTCTCTCCCTCGTGCCCCCGAACCCTAGTGCGCTCCTCCCTCTCCCTCTCTACCTCCCCTCCTCAGATCCCCTCCTTCCTGAGCTCCGCCATGGACGCGTCGCCAGCGTAGCCATCGCCGTTGCCCTCCCCACCGCCGGAGACCGCGCCAGGGGCACCGCCTTCGTCGCCTACTTCGACTACGTGGGCGAGCTCGAGCCGAAAGCCACCCGTGTGCCCGCTTCCGCCCCGCCCTCAACCTCCGTCCGCCCCGGATCGTCGCCGCCTTCTTCGACGCCGGCCACCCCTGCAGCTCCTAAGATTCCACCGGCCTTCCTTGTGCCTCGCGGTGAGCATCCACATGAATCCACTCTCATCACATAAATTCCAAGCCGCCATCAACCGTCGTCTTTGCTATTGCTCCGGTCGCCGCTCGACGTCGTTGCCGGTGCCGTTTCCGGCCGCCGATGAATGAACTACGGCCACGATTGGCCGCTCCTCTTCGCGCTCTTTCGGTTAGTAGGCGCAGCGCGGTAGTTAGTTGTCGGACGGCGGATTCCGAAGCTCGCCTGCCTTGCTCCCTGCCCCGTGCCACTGCTTGATGTTTCTTCAGTTGAAGTTGCCGCGGCTACTACCGCCCATGGCCACGCGCCCGCCCGTCGCCTCGCCGTTCTTCCTGCTGCTTGCCGCTGCCCGCTGTGCCGCCCGCCTGCGCACGCTCGCCGCCCTGACTACGCCTCACGCGCGCCCAGCCGCGCGAGCTCCGCCCGGCTGCTCCGCTGCCCGAGCTCGGGCTCACCGCAGCCGTAGCCCCCGGTGTAACCTGCACGCCCACGTCCCCTACTGCTGCTCTTGAAGCGCTGCAGCTGCTCCTTATGCCGCGCCGCCGCGGTCCCGTACCTGCTGCCCCGCTCGCCTGCCACGCGCGCACCGCAGCAGCGCCTGCCTCTGCTCGCGCCGCCCGACGCCGCTCCCTTGCGTCGGCGGCCCGACGCCTTCCCTTGCGCCCGCCCGCGTTCGTGCCTTGGCCAGCCCCGGCGTCGCGCGCTTGCTGCGTACGTGGGCTGCTCGCTCGCGCCACGCCACTGCCAATGCTCTGCTTTACTACTGCTAGTATTGTAGCTATGCTAGCTAGCTTTGCGAATATTACATCGACTAACCCCCTCGGCTGCCCCTAAACTCCGGTTAAACAACTACTAATAGGCCAAAAATAAATATGAGTAGAATGTACACTTGAGAAGCTTCATATTACTCCACTGGACCAAATTCATTTGATGCATGGTTTAAATCCTACAAAAATCATAAAATGCTATCTTTTCTTAACCCTAACATTGTGTGTGCGTGTGTGTTCTGTGTGTGGTGGCCGGCCGGCTCTCCGTTAGCTAACTAGTATAACTACTAGTTAGAGCATCTCCAACAGCCGCGCTAAGCGCCACGCGCAAAAAACCTGTTTACCGCGCGCGTTGCGGCTGGTTTTGCGCGTCCGCCTGCGCTGGCTCCAGCAGCCGCGCTATAATGCAGCGCGCGCGCCGCTCCAGCAGAGCGTAAAAATACAGCGCGCGCGACTCGCTGGGCATTTTGCATATATAATATTTTGGACAAAAATGAACATGTGATGCATCATTATCTCCTTTCCTCTTCTTCTTTTCGGTTTTGTCTTTCTTGCACCCATCCGGTCGTTTTGGCTTCGAGTATGAAACCGAGTTGGGTGTGGGGCTTCTCTTGCCGTCATCACTGATGCATCATCCTCCTCCTCATCATTATTCATCTCAATTGCTCGCTTCCGTTTGTTTCTCAAATACAAATCCTCCAAACCATCACGCTTCTTCCATTTCTCATCATCCTTTAACACTTCATAGCAATGAGGCAAGGTAAAGACCCTGCCTTTTTTGATCTTCCCCTTCTTGGTTGTCCTTGTCTCTTCTTTGAACAAGTTTTGTGCAATGTTGTACTACAAGAAAAACAAGTTAGCACTTCGGTCACCAAAAACAAGTATGATGAACATATATGAGATGCCACTTACTCGATCATCCTCATTTGTGCCACTTGGGTTAATCTTGTCAAGTGCCTTTTGTACGGACGCCCACTTTTGACAATCCGAGTTGATTGTCGACCATCGGGACCGAAGTGATCTCTCGGAGCGGTCAATTCCACTTAAGTTGTGAGCATCAAAGTGTTCTTTCATTCGCCCCCAATACGCGTCTCTACTTTGATCACCTCCAATGGATGGATCCCTCGACACTTGCAAATAAGTATGGCATAGTAACTTGTCATCGTTGGTTGAGTAATTGCTCGCTCTTCCTTTCGGCGCCTCGACAATTCCCTCACCCTCCTCGTCCACCTCAAACTCAGGGTCTTCGACATGGATGTCATTGGTTTGAGACCAATGCAAATTATTGGACCCAACATCCATAGTGGACATGTATGCATCATCGTTGAGACTACAAAGTTTTTTGAACAATGCAAATAAGCTATCTATATGTGATGATGATGCATTGAAAAAATAAGAAGAAAAGAAAAGTTGGAAATTTTTTCACCTTGGGGGCATTTCGTCGAACACGTGGTGCGCGTCGACGGCCGGCTCAACGAGTGAGCTCGCCGGCGCTTTCGTGGTGCCGGAGCCGTCCGCCGCCTTGTTTTTCTTCGCGGATGTTTTGCCCTTCTTCGTCCGCGCCGCATTGGGGACCTTCTTCGACGGTGCGGCGGCGGCACGGGACGGCGCCGGCGCGACGCCACCCGGCGCAGTGGTCATCCGCGGCGGCAAGAAGAGGCTACGCGCGAGGCCGACACTCGGCGGAGCTCCGGCGGTGGCGACGCCGGCGCTTCTTGCGCTAGGGTTTCTGGCGGCGGCGGCGGCGGGGGCGGGGGGGGGGGGGAGGGTCGCGGCTGTACAGCGGGTGAGCGGGGCGCCGGTGTGCGCGTCCATGGGTGGGTGGCAGGGCGCCGGCGCCGGCGCGCGCGGGGTGTAGGACGAGGAGAGGAGAGAGTGCGGCGCGAGCGCTCGAGTGTGCCGCGCGCTGTAGTTGGCGCCCGAAATACGCCGCGCGGGTAAGTGTTTTCAACCGCGCGCCCAACCCGTTATAGCGCGCGCGCCGTTTTTGCGCGCCCGCTGGAGCGACCCACCGCGTTGCGCGCGCGCTAAAACGGCCTAATTTGCGGAGCGGCGCTAGTTTAGCGCTGCTGTTGGAGATGCTCTTAGTCTAATCAATGGTTAGGTATAGTGCAAATGACAGGTGGACCCCCCCTCTAAATATCCACTTAAAAAGAAAATGCAAGATATGTGAATGACACCTGGGCCCCATCTACAGTTTTGACCAGTCAATAGTTGACTGTTGACTGCACTGTTGACCCCACTGTCAGCCTCCGGTGGCCCTGCTGTGTGCACTCTGCTGGGTGCACATAGCAATTTCCCCTTTTATTTCGAATTACTAATAATTTCGGAATATTGTTAAAACTTTGAAAAATCATAGAAAATAATCCGTAACTCCGATGAAAAAGTTTTATACATGAAAGTTGCTCCTAACGACGAGACGAATCCAGATATGCATCCCGTTCGTCCGCCACGCATCCCTAGCATAGTGAACACGCAACTTTCCACCTCTTACCGGATGTTTTCCCGGATGTCCAAAAACGCGAAACACCGGGGATATTTTCCCGGATGTTTCTCCCTTCACCAGTACCACCTCTTACCGCGTTAGGGCACCCCTAGCACCGCTACTTGTCATGTCATGCATCGCTATGCATTTGTTTGCATTATATTTATTGTTTCTTCCCCCTCTTCTCTCGCTAGACACCGAGACCGACGCTGCTGTTACCCAGTACGACTACGGTGTTGACGACCCCTCTCTCTTGCCAAAGCAACCAGGCAAGCCCCCCCCCCTTGATCACCAGATATCGCCTACACTTCTCTATACTGCTTGCATTAGAGTAGTGTAGCATGTTACTCCTTCCGTTATCCTATCCTGATGCATAGCCTGTCCTTGCTACTACTGTTGTTACCTTTACCTGCAATCCTAATGCTTAGTATAGGATGCTAGTTTATCATCAGTGGCCCTACATTCTTGTCCGCCTGCCATGCTATACTATCGGGCCGTGATCACTCAGGAAGTGATCATGGGTATATACTTATACATATTTACATGCTATACAGGTGGTGACTAAAGTCGGGTCGGCTCATAGGAGTACCCGCGAGTGATTCCGATGTTGGGGGCTGAAGGGGCAGGTGGCTCCATCCCGGTAGAGGTGGGCCTGAGTTCCCGAAGGCCCCCACTGTTACTTTGTGGCAGAGCGACAGGGCAGGTTGAGACCACCTAGGAGAGAGGTGGGCCTGGCCCTGGTCGGTGTCCGTGGTTATTTCAAAATAACACGCTTAACGAGATCTTGGTATTTGATCTGAGTCTGCTACTGGCCTATACGCACTAACCAACTACGCGGGAACAGTTATGGGCACTCGACGTCGTGGTATCAGCCGAAGCCTTCGTGACGTCAGCGACTGAGCGGCGCGCGCCGGGTTGGACCGCGTAATGCAACTTCCTTTGTAATGGAGGTTGCTAGGTCTGCTCTCCGGCCACGTTCACAACGTGCAGGTGTGCACTGGGCGATGGGCCTAGACCCCTGCGCCATAGGATTTAGACCGGCGTGCTGACCTCTCTTTTGTGCCTAGGTAGGGCTGCGACGTGTTGATCTTCCGAGGCCGGGCATGACCCAGAAAAGTGTGTCCGGACAAAGAGGATCGAGCATGTTGGGAAATGTGGTGCACCCCTGCAGGGAGTTGATCTATTCGAATAGCCGTGTCCCTCGGTAAAATGACAACCTGGAGTTGTACCTTGGCCTTATGACAACTAGAACCGGATACTTAATAAAACACACCCTTCCAAGTGCCAGATACAACTGGTGATCACTCTCTCACAGGGCGACGAAGGGAGGATCATCGGTTAGGATTATGCTATGTGATGATACTGTGTGAACTTACCATCTACTCTCTTCTTCTACTTCAAGATGGAGGTTACCAGAAGCGTAGTCTTCGAAAGGACTAGCTATCCCCCTCTTATTCCGGCTTTCTGCAATTCAGTCCACATATGATACCATTAATCCATTTGATACCAATGCATACATATGTAGTGTAGCTCCTTGCTTGCGAGTACTTTGGATGAGTACTCACGGTTGCTTTGCTCCCTCTTTTCCCCTTTTCTATACTCAGTTGCCGCGACCAGACGATGGAGCCCAGGAGCCAGACGCCACTGTCGATGACTACTACTACTACTACTACTACTACTCGGGAGGTGCCTACTACTACGTGCAGCCTGCTGACGACGACCAGGAGTAGTTTAGGAGGATCCCAGGCAGGAGGCCCGCACCTCTTGTATTCGAGCCCTCGAGGCCCCTGACTTGTAATATGATGCTTGTATGACTTATTTTATTTGTAGAGTTGTGTTGTGATATCTTCCCGTGAGTCCCTGATCTTGATCATACACGTTTGCATGTATGATTAGTGTACAATTGAATCAGGGGCGTCACACCTGGATTAGGGGGTATCCGGACAACCAGATTATATTCTTTGGCCGAACTGTTGGACTATGAAGATACAAGATTGAAGACTTCGTCCCGTGTCTGGATGGGACTCTTCTTGGCGTGGAAGGCAAGCTTGGCAATGCGGATATGTAGATCTTCTTCCTTGTAACCGACTCTTTGTAACCCTAGCCCCCTCCGATGTCTATATAAACTGAAGGGTTTAGTCCGTAGGACCAAGAACAACAATCATACCACAGGCTAGCTTCTAGGGTTTAGCCTCTTCGATCTCGTGGTAGATCAACTCTTGTACTACTCATATTATCAAGAACAATCAAGCAGGACTAGGGTATTACCTCCATCAAGAGGGCCCGAACCTGGGTAAACATCGTGTCCCCAGCCTCCTGTTACCATCCGCCTTAGACGCACAGTTCGAGACCCCCTACCCGAGATCCGCCGGTTTTGACACCGGCATTGGTGCTTTCATTGAGAGTTCATCTGTGTCGTCATCGTTAGGCTTGATGGCTCCTTCGATCATCGATAGCGATGCAGTCCAGGGTGAGACTTTTCTTCCCGGACAGATCTTTGTATTCGGCGGCTTCGCACTGCAGGCCAACTCGCTTGGCCATCTGGAGCAGATCGAGAGTTACGCCCCTGACCACCAGGTCAGGTTTGGAAGCTTAAACTACACGGCCGACATCCGCAGAGACTTGATCTTCGACGGATTCGAGCCCCTGCCGAGTGCGCCGCACGGTCACGATGAGCATGATTTAGCTCTACCATCGGACAGTGTTCAAGAGACCGCACCGGCAACCGCTCCGACCCTCAATTCGGAGCCAATTGCGCCATCCATGGACGGGTGGATAGACCCCGCCACGGAGGCCGCATTCTCAGCGGCGATCGAGCCAAGTATCGACCTTACCCTTCACGAGAGCCGTGACGCCAAACTGCCGGATTCTTCCCCGACCACGGACTCTGAATCGCCTGCGCCCGTGCCTATCGAATCCGACTGGGCGCCGATCATGGAGTTCACCTCCACGGATATCTTTGAGCACTCGCCCTTCGGCGACATACTGAACTCATTAAGGTCTCTCTCCTTGTCAGGAGAGTCCTAGCCAAACTATGTCCGGCAGGATTGGGATGCGGATGACGAAGAAATTCGCTGCCCACCCACCACCCACTTAGTAGCCACTGTCGACAATTTGACCGACATGCTCGACTTCGACTCCGAAGACATTGATGGTATGGACGACGATGCAGGAGACGAACAGGAACCACTGCCCACAGGGCACTGGACAGCCACCTCATCATAATATATATACATGGTGGACACACCCAAAGAAGGCAATGGCGACGGGACAGCGGAGGATGACCCCTCCAAGAAGCAACCCAAGTGCCGACGACAGCGGCGCCGCTCTAAGTCTCGCCAAGGCAAAAGCAGTGATACCAACACAGGAGATAATAGAACTCCGGACAGTGCCAAAGATGATGACAATCCCCTGCAGCAAGATTTAGAGCAGGAGGATGGAGAAGCCATCCCTCCCGAGAGAGCGGCAGATGGAGAGGCGGAGGATGATAATTACATGCCTCCCTCCGAAGACAAGGCAAGCCATGTTTTGGTACCTTATGTTCCGCTATATCGGCTAAGGTAGCACTGGGAGAACTACTGCGATTGTGCCTCGGTTCATCTAGGCAAGCACCTCAGTAGAGAAAGCTAAAACTGACTGTCATGATAAGGCGAGAGCTGCTCGCTGTTCGAGAGGTCTCGAGTCCCTAAAGACTTATGCTGCTTAGGCCGAGGAGTCGGCTTTGTCCGGCTAAGGCGTGTATAGCGCCCCAAATTCGGCTTTCCGAATACTATGGGCTTCGCCAAATTTAAAATTGTAGATTTCTATGGCTAAGTGAGAGTGATAAAGCATTATAGTCCGATTGCCTTGTTCGTTGCGCTGAGCACCTCCCTCGAAGCACCCAACAATGGGAAAAAGAGTGCTCAGATTTATCCCGAACACCCCAGCACTCGTGGCATGGGGGCAGAAGCTGACGACTGGCCATCTCTCAAATTAGATAAACAACCGCACAGAAGGTAATATTTTAAATTCAAACAAGCGTTGCATAGCGCACATGAACAAGTTTTCATAATACAGGATCACACGAGCAAGTTCATTCAAAAATTACATCCTTCGCACACTCGTCCGCCACAAGACGGGCACCATTCAGGGCACCCTCATAATACATTTCAGGGTGGCTGAGGGAGTCCTGGATTAGGGGGTGTTCGGATAGCCAAACTATACCTTCAGCTGGACTCCTGGACTATGAAGATAAAAGATTGAAGACTTCGTCCCGTGTCTGGAAGGGACTTTCCTTGGCGTGGAAGGCAAGCTTGGCGATATGGATATACAGATCTCCTACCATTGTAACCGACTTCGTGTAACCCTAACCCTCTCCGGTGTCTATATAAACCGGAGGGTTTTAGTCCGTAGGACAACATACACAACAACAATCATACCATATGCTAGCTTCTAGGGTTTAGCCTCTCCGATCTCGTGGTAGATCTACTCTTGTACTACCCATATCATCAATATTAATCAAGCAGGATGTATGGTTTTACCTCCATCGAGAGGGCCCGAACCTGGGTAAAACTTTGTGTCCCTTGCCTCCTGTTACCATCCGGGCTAGACGCATAGTTCAGGACCCCCTACCTGAGATCTGCCGGTTTTGACACCGACATTGGTGCTTTCATTGAGAGTTCCTCTATGTCGTCGCCGTCAGGCTCGATGGCTCCTACGATCATCAATAGCGATGCAGTCCAGGGTGAGACCTTCCTCCCCAGACAGATCTTCGTCTTCGGCGGCTTTGCACTGCGGGCCAATTCACTTGGCCATCTGGAGCAGATCGAAAGCTGCACCCCTGGCCGTCAGATCAGATTTGGAAGTTTAAACTACACACGGATTCGAGCCACTGCCGAGCGCGCCGCACTATCACGACGAGCATGATCTAGCTCTGCCGCCGAACAGCGCCCTGGAGGCCGCACCCGCATCGGCTTCGACCTTTAATTCGGAGCCAACTGCGCCGATCGAGGATGGGTGGTTGGACACCACCTCGGGGGCTGCGATCCCAACGGTGGTTGAGCCGAACACCAGCCCCGCACTCCGCAAGACTCATGATTCCAAGGAGCCGGACTCCTCTCCGGACTCCGAACCCTCCGCGCCCTCGCCGATCGAATCCGATTGGGCGCCGATTATGGAGTTTACTACTGCGGACATCTTTCAGCACTCGCCTTTCGACGATATTCTGAAGACACTGAAGTCTCTCTCTTTATGAGGAGAGCCCGGGCCGGATTACGGTTAGCAAGGTTGGGGTACGGACGATGAAGAAATTCAAAGCCCACCCACCACCCACTTTGTAGCCACTGTCGACGATTTAACCGACATGCTCGACTTCGACTCCGAAGACATCGACGGTATGGACGCCGATGAAGGAGACGATGAAGAACCAGCGCCTATTAGGCCCTAGAAAGCCACCTTGTCATATGACATATACATGGTGGATACCCCAAAAGAAGGAGATGGCGATGGAACAGCGGAGGATGACCCCTCCAAGAAACAGCCTAAGCGCCGGCGTCAGCGGCGCCGATCAAAATCCCGCCAAAACAAATACGGCGATTCCAGCACGGGAGATAATAATACTCCGGAGAGTGCCGAAGAAAACCCCCTCCAGCAAGATTTAGCACAGGAGGATGGAGAAACCAGCCCTCATGAGAGAGCGGCAGACAGAGAGGTTGAGGACGATAATTATATGCCTCCCTCCGAAGACGAGGCAAGCCTCGACGGCGACGAATTCGTCATGCCAGAGGATCCCGTCGAGCAAGAGCGTTTTCAACGCAGGCTTATGGCCACGGCAAGAAGCCTCAAGAAAAAACAGCAATAGCTTAGAGCTGATCAAGATTTGTTAGTCGACAGATGGACTGAAGTCCTTGCAGCCGAAGAGCATAAACTCGAACGCCCCTCCAAGAGCTACCCAAAGCGCAGGTTGCTACCCCGGCTAGAGGAGGAAGCACTTAAACCTGCATCACCTGCACTCAATACGGCCGATCGGCCACCTCGTGGCCGTGATAGAGAGGCCTCTCGGCCCTCCACTCAAGCCGCACCCCATACCAAGGCACGAGAAAATTCGCCGGACCTGCGAGATATGTTGGAGGACAAGGCAAGGCAAACAAGATCGATCTACGGATCGCGCGGGCGCCCCACGACTTGAGACGGTAACCGTCACGCCAACCACAAATTCGGCAGGGCCGAACACATTAGATAAAGCTCATTGGAGCTACGTCGTGATATAGCCCAGTACAGAGGCGCCGCACACCCACTCTACTTCACAGACGAAATAATGGATCATCAAATCCCCGAGGGTTTCAAACCCGTAAACATCGAATCATATGATGGCACAACAGATCCTGCGGTATGGAACGAGGATTATCTCCTTCATATCCACATGGCCCGCGGCAATGATTTCCACGCCATCAAATACCTCCCACTCAAGCTTAAAGGACCAGCTCGGCATTGGCTTAACAGCTTGCCAACAGGATCAATTGGTTGTTGGGAGGACCTGGAAGCCGCATTCCTCGATAATTTCCAGGGCACTTATGTGCGACCACCAGACGCCGATGACCTAAGCCATGTAATTCAGCAGCCAGAAGAATCGGCCAGGCAATTCTGGACACGGTTCCTCACAGAGAAAAACCAAATAGTCGACTGTCCGGACGCAGAGGCCCTAGCAGCCTTCAGGCACAATATCCGTGACGAGTGGCTTGCCCGGCACCTTGGACTGGAAAAGCTGAAATCTATGGCAGCACTCACGACACTCATGACCCGCTTTTGCACGGGAGAAGACAGCTGGCTTGCTTGTAGCAACAATATGACCAAGAACCCGGGTAATTCGGATACCAGGGACAGTAGTGGCAGGTCGCGTCGCAACAAGCACAAGCGCCACATTAACGACGACAATGCTGAGGATATGACAGTTAATGCCGGATTCAGAGGCTCTAAATCCGGTCAGCGGAAAAAGCCATTCAAAAGAAATCCTAGGGGCCCGTCTAGTTTGGACCGAATACTCGACCGCTTGTGCCAAATACATGGCACCCCCGAAAAGCCGGCCAATCACACCAACAGGGATTGTTGGGTGTTCAAGCAGGCGGGCAAGTTAGATACCGAAAATACAGACAAGGGGCTGCATAGCGATGACGATGAAGAGCCCCGGCCGCCGAACAACAGTGGACAGAAGGGTTTTCCCCCGCAAGTGCGGACTGTGAACATGATATACGCAACCCACATCCCCAAGAGGGAGCGGAAGCACGCGTTAAGGGACGTATACGCGATAGAGCCAGTCACCCCAAAGTTCAACCCATGGTCCTCCTGCCTGATTACCTTTGATCGAATGGACCATCCCACTAGCACCCGTCATGGCGGATTCGCCGCATTGGTTCCAGACCCAATTATTGACGGATTTCATCTCACTAGAGTCCTTATGGACGGCGGCAGTAGCCTGAACCTGCTTTACCAGGACACAATGCGGAAAATGGGCATAGATCCCTCGAGGATTAGGCCCACCAAAACGACCTTTAAAGGCGTAATACCAGATGTAGAGGCCAACTGTACAGGCTCAGTCACACTTGAAGTGGTCTTCGGATCTCCGGATAATTTTCGAAGCGAGGAGTTAATCTTCGACATAGTCCCATTCCGCAGTGGCTATCACGCACTGCTCGGACGAACCGCATTCGCCAAGTTCAATGCAGTACCACACTACGCATACCTTAAGCTCAAGATGCCAGGCCCTCGAGGAGTAATTACGGTTAATGGAAGCACCGAACGCTTCCTCCGAAAGGAGGAGCACACGGCGGCCCTTGCAGCGGAATTACAAAGCAGCCTCTCCAGGCAGTTCTCCTGTCCGGTCATTAAACGACCGAACACCCTCAAGCACGCCCGGAATAACCCACAACAAGACCGCCTGGCACGATCCGAGCAGGCGTAGCAATGCGTCCCCAACCCCAACCCTCGCAAAAAGGTGACGCCAGTGCTTCGCGTACATAACTACGCTCTAGAAATACCATGGGTACAAGGGGAGGGGCACCATCACGGCACGTCCGAAACACGTCTTAAACCGCACTAGGGGCTGCCAATTTTTTATTTTTCTCTTACTTTCAGGACTCCATTCTTCGGAAGGCCTGTTCGGCAGTTCAATTGCTGCACAAACGATGCAAGAACCAGGGAAGTAGACAAGCCACTCCGCATTACGGAACTCCCAGGTGGTCTCTATCACGAGCAGTATACCTGTTTCGCATACCATTCCGTAGCCTGCCCCTGGAACGGACATGTTAAAATAGTCCAACCTTTTGCTTATCACATTATTTGTATCGTTCTACTTTGATCACAGCCCTTTTTAATAAACAATGCATAGCTTTAGTCTATTTTTGCATTACTCTTTTTCTATAAATATATGTTCCTTAATGACATGTTGCACCCGTACACTTTGGTACGGCCAAAATACGCCAGTGGCTTTAGTACCCCTCAATATGGTGTGAGAAGTCCGAACACTTCAACAAAGTGCGGCACCCCGAACTTATAGCACTATATGCATCGGCTCCGAATCATGTCTTGGGTCAATAGTTGGGTTTGCCAGGCTCCTATGTTTTGGTGCCTTACGTTCCGCTATATCGGCTAAGGTAGCACTAGGAGAACCACTGCGATTGTGCTCCCGTTGAGCTGGGTCGAGCACCTCAGTGGAGAAAGCTAAAACTGACTATCATGATGAAGCGAGAGCTGGTCGCTGTTCGAGAGGTTTTTCGAGTCCCTAAAGACTTATGCCGCTTAGAGCGAGGAGTCGGCTCTGTCCGCCCAAGGTGTGGATAGCATCCCGAACTCGGTCTTCCGAATACTAGGGGCTACGCCAAAATTTAAAATTATAGAATTCTATGGATAAGTGAGAGTGTTCACGCATTATAGTCCGATTGCCTTATTCGTTGGGCTGAGCGCCTCCCTCGAAGGACCCAAACATGGGAAAAAGAGGGCCCAGGTTTATCCCCGAACACCCCAGCACTAGCGGCACGGGGGCAGAAGCCGACGACTCGCCATCTCTCAGTATTGATAAACAGTCGCACAGAAGGTAATATTTTAAATTCCAACAGCATTGCTTAGCGCATATGAACAAGTTTTCAGCGCACAGGATAACACGAGTGAGTTTTACTCAAAAATACATCCTTGGTACATTCATCCGCCACAAGGCAGGCACCCTTCAGAACATCCTTATATTAATTCTCGGGCTTGCGATGCTCTTTCCCCGGCAGTGGCCCGTCCTTCACAAGCTTCTCAGTATCCAGCTTGCCCCAGTACACCTTAGAACGGGCAAGGGCCCTACGGGCACCTTCAATGCAGACAGAGCGCTTGATGTCTTCAATCCTCAGACAGGCCTCCATCAGCCGCTGCACCAGCCCGAAATAGCTCCCAGGCAGAGCCTCTCCAGGCCATAGCCGAACTATGAGGCCCTCCATGGCATGTTCGGCCGACTTGTGGAGCTCGACCAGTTGCTTCAGCTGGTCGCTCAGGGGCACGGGGTGTCCGGCCTCAGCGTACTGAGACTAGAACACCTTCTCTGTCGAGCTACCCTCTGCGGCTCGTTAGAATGCGGCGGCATCGGATACACTCCAGGGAAGATCTGCAAACGCTCCTGGAGAGCTCCGAATTCGGGTAAGTAACAAGTAACTCACGTTTATGTGTTTGCTTTGCATAAAGAATGCCTTACCCGTCGCTATCTTCTTCACCTCGTCCAACTCCTAGAGGGTCTTCTGGGATTCGGCCTTGGCAGACTCGGCATTTTTAATAGCCGACGCGAGCTCGGACGCTCGCGTCTTTGAGTCAAGCTCCAAACTCTCATGTTTTTTCATGAGAACCTGGAGCTCTCGCTGTACCTTGCCAACCTGGGCCTCGTGTTTCTCCCACTCGGTGCGCTCTGTAGTCGCCCTCTTCTCGGCCTCGACCAGCGCTTGCTTAAGGGTCGCCACCTCAGACGTGGCCCCTACAATAGCCACGATAATCCTGTCATTCTTTGCAATTGCACCTTTTTATATATACTTAAACAAGGTATTTCTTACCTTCATTGTCCTCGAGCTGCTTCTTGGCACACCCGAGCTCTTGCTCGGACCACTCAAGGTTCTGCTTTAGCGTGTCCACTTCCGCAGTTAGTGCGGCGGACGCCAGCAGGGAAGCTTGCATACACATATTGACTCCTTTTTGTTAGACTCCTGCGAATTTTGTTTGATCCTCTATTCGGCTTTTCTTCTCGAATGCCAAACAGAGCATCAGGGGCTACTGTCTATGCGGTAATATTATTTACACATTCTTTACTTACCTCGAAGCATGTTAAAAGGCTAGTACAAGCTTCTATCAGTCCGCTCTTGGTGGACTGAACCTTGTGGACCACCGCACTCATAATGGTGCGGTGCCCTTCGACGATGGAGGCGCCTTGGAGCGCCTCCAATAGATTGTCTAGCGCCTCCAGTTGGATGGGGGTTACCGGCACGGTGGGCTTACTCCTCTTGGAAGGAGGTCGCCCGCCGGACTCTGGAACCTTTGAAGGTTCCGGAGCGGTGTCCGGCCTTGAGCCGGACTTGGAGCCTTGGGGGGTTTTATCCCCTTTACTCCTGGAGTCCGGGAGGTCGCCTTGCGGCGCCTCCAGGACCACCTCCTCCCGGCTTGGAACCTGTCGAGACAACACTTCAGCGTCGTCCGCAGGGCGGGGGGAGGAAGCCGTCGGAAGCGAGTTTACATCCGACGAGTCCAGTGAGCCGCTCGACGACGCGTCGAGCCGGTCTTTGGGTGGGCTGCATAAACATATTCGACATGAGGGAAAGCTGTGCAATTAACGAATACTATGAATTACTCTGGTATCCGGGTACTTACGATTTCGCCAGGGGCTTGGCCCTGAGCGGCCACTCCTCTCCGCCGTCGTTGGCATCTGTGGAGTAGTCCAGAGGAAGGGTTTTCCCCTTCTTGGACCCTCCGGCCTCCTCAGAGAGGGCAGCCTTCCTTTTCTTCTCTCCTCCCGTTGGAGGGGGAGAGGTCTCTTCTTCTTCCTCCTTGTCTTTATGGGAGGAATGCGCCTCGGAGCCGCCGGATGATGAATCCGACACCTCCTGGCGCCGGGCACTCTTTCGAGTCCCCGTGGCCCTCTTCGTGGCCTTCTTCTCCGGCACCACATAGGGTGCCGGAACCAGCAGCTTCGCCAAGCGGGCATCGGCTGGGTCTTCGGGCAAAGGAGCCGGACAGTTGATCTGTCCGGTTGTCTTCTGCCAAGGTAAGGGAGCTTAGATCCCGCATGGAGTCAAACTATGAAAAACTAATACCCTGTAAAAGGAAAAAACAGCTTACCGCATGAGCATGGCGCTGTGTACTAAATCTGCGATCCTTGGTAGCGGATGCGGGGGCCTCGACGCCCTTGAAAATCACCTTCCAGGCATCTTCGTACGTCGTGTCGAAGAGCCTGCTCAGAGTTCAGTGCCATGCCGGGTCAAACTCCCACAGGTTGAAAGCCTGTTGTTGACACGGGAGGATCAAGCGGATGATCATAACCTGGACTACATTGACAAGTTTGAGATTCTTGTCCATCAGGGTTTGGACGCATGTTTGGAGTCCGGTCAGCTCTCCTTTTTTACCCCATGACAGGCCCGTCTCCTTCCCGGAGGTGAGCCGCGTAGGGGGCCAGATTGGAACTTGGGGGCTGCGACCCATTCGGGGTCGCGCGGCTCGGTGATATAAAACCACCCCGATTGCCACCCCTTTAGGGTCTCCACAAAGGAGCCCTCGAGCCATAAGACGTTGGGCATCTTACCCACCATGGCACCTACGCACTCCGCCTGGTTTCCACGCACCACCTTCGGCTTGACATTGAAAGTCTTGAGCCATAGGCCGAAATGGGGGTGGATGCGGAGGAAAGCCTCGCACACGACGATAAACGCCGAGATGTTGAGGACAAAGTTCGGGGCCAGATCATGGAAATCCAGGCCATAGTAGAACATGAGCCCCCGGACAAATGG
Organism: Triticum timopheevii; assembly: GCA_963921465.1. Classification (NCBI taxonomy): domain Eukaryota; kingdom Viridiplantae; phylum Streptophyta; class Magnoliopsida; order Poales; family Poaceae; genus Triticum; species Triticum timopheevii. The sequence goes on from OY997262.1 coordinate 10,061,533, forward strand.
GTGAAGAGGGAAGCCCAGTCCGCGAAGGAAATGGGGGAGGAACACCACCCTCTCATGGGGCCCCGGGGTGGGGATGAGCTGCCCCTTTTAGGGAAGCCGGTAAGCGATGTCGTTAGACAAGTATCCGACCCTCCTCAGTTTTTTGATGTGTCCCTCCGTGACGGAGGAGACCATCCACTTACCTCCCGCTCCGGACATGGCTGGAGAAGGTTGAGGTGGGGAGTGCGGACTTGGGCGCTGGAGCTCGAGTGCGCGAGAATGGATAGGCAAAGGAGAAAGAAGGCGTAGGTGAAAAGGTGGATCCTTATCCCCTTATATGGGTGGACGCAACTACATGTCCCCACCAGCCTGGTGAAACTCGCTTATCTCCAAGCACCATAATCAATGGCGCGGTTGGGTTACCCACGCCCATATTGATGAGAATCCCGGAATAAGGGGACACGATCTCTACTTTGACAAGACGTGCCAAGGAAACCGCCTCACATGACGCGCTGAGGTGGCATAATGAAACGACTCAGATAAAGGCTTGGCCGTCGTGTGTCACACTACGGAATGCGTCAGCAGATTAGATTTGTGTAAATATTATTCTCTCTATGGCAATATGTGGAAACTTATTTTGCAGAGCCGGACACTACCTTTGTGTTCAAAATCTTCTATGAAGTACTTGGAGGAGGAACCCGCCTTGCAATGCCGAAGACAATCTGCGTGTCAGACTCGTCGTCATTGAAGCCTGGTTCAGGGGCTACTGAGGGAGTCTTGGATTAGGGGGTGTTCGGATAGCTGAACTATACCTTCAGCCGGACTCCTGGACTATGAAGATAAAAGATTGAAGACTTCGTCCCTTGTCCGGAAGGGACTTTCCTTGGCGTGGAAGGCAAGCTTGGCGATACGGATATACAGATCTCCTACCATTTTAACCGACTTTGTGTAACCCTAACCCTCTCCGTGTCTATATAAACCGGAGGGTTTTAGTCCGTAGGACAACATACACAACAACAATCATACCATAGGCTAGCTTCTAGGGTTTAGCCTCTCCGATCTCATGGTAGATCTACTCTTGTAATACCCATATCATCAATATTAATCAAGCAGGACGTAGGGTTTTACCTCCATCGAGAGGGCCCGAACCTGGGTAAAACTTCGTGTCCCTTGCCTCCTGTTACCATCCGGTCTAGACGCACAGTTCGGGACCCCCTACCCGAGATCCGCTGGTTTTGACACCGACAGTGGCGTTGCTCCTTGCCCTGCGGCGGCCCCTCCTTTACCAGCTTCTCGGTGTCCATCTTGGCCCAGTGCACCTTAGCATGGGAAAAAGCCCGGCGTGCACCTTCGATGCAGACGGACCTCTTTATGACTTCCAGCCATGGGCAGGCATCCACAAGCCGCCTCACCAGGTCGAAGTAGCTATTGGGAAGGGAGTCGCCAGGCCACATCCGGACTATAAGGCCCCTCATGGCCTGTTCGGCTGCCTTGTGCGGCTCGACCAATTGCTTCAGCTGGTCGCTCACAGGCATCGGGTGTTCGGTCCCAGTATACTGGGACCAGAACAACTTCTCCGTCGAGCTTCCCTCCTCGGCCTGGTAGTACTTTGTGGCATCTGACACGCTGCGGACAAATCTGTGAATGCTCCTGGAGAGCTCCGGAATCGGGTAAGTAACAAGTAATTTACTTTCACATGCTTGCTTTGCATAATGAATGCCTTACCCGCCGCTGCCTTCCTCATCGCCTCAATTTCCTGGAGGGCCTTTTGGGCTTCAGCCTTGGCACGCTTTGTGCTCTAGAGGGCCGCGGTAAGCTCGGACTCTCACGTCTTCGAGTCAAGCTCCAAAGTCTCGTGCTTCTTCACGAGAGCCTGAAGCTCTTGCTGCACCTCGCCCACCCATGCCTCCTGTTTTTCCCGCTCGGTGCGCTCCTTGGCCGCCTTGTTTTCGGCCTCGGACAACGCTTGCTTCAGGGTTGCCACATCGGTCGTGGCCCCTGGCACATCCATGATGATCCTATCATTTTGCAACCACATCTTTTTTATATATATAGACAAGGTATTACTTACCTTTGTTCTCCTCGAGCTGCCTCTTGGCAAGGCCTAGCTCTTTCTCAGACCGCTCGAGGTTCTGCTTCAGTGCGGCGACCTCCGCAGTCAGTGCGGCAGAGGTCAGCAGCGAAGCCTACATACGCATACAGACATACTTATATTAGACTCCGGCAGATATTATTTGATCCTCTATTCGGCTTTTCTTTGTGAACACCAAACAGAGCATCAGGGGCTACTGTCTATGCGGTAATATTTTCCTATATTTTAAATACGTACCTCCAAGCCTGTTAGAAGGCTGGCACATGCTTCAGTCAGTCCGCTCTTGGCAGACAGAACCTTCTTGATCACCGCACTCATAATAGTGAGGTGCTCTTCGTCGATGGAAGCGCCGCGAATCGCTCCCAGCAGGTTGTCCGGTGCCTCTGGATGGACATAGGTCACCGGCATGGGCGGCTTGCTCCTCTTGGAAGGGGTCCGCATGGGCGGCGATGGTGGAACAGTCCGGAAGGAGAGTCCTTCCCTTCTTGGACCCTTCAGCCTCCCCGGTTGGGGCGACCTTCCTTTTCTTATCTCCCCCGGCTGGAGGGGAGAATCTTCATCTTCCTCCTCCTCGTTTTCACGGGAGGAGTGCGTCCCGGAGTTATCGAACGATGAGTCCGATACCACCTGGCGCCGGGAACTCTTTCGGGTTCCCGTGGCCTTCTTCTTGATCTTCTTCTCCGGCACCTCATAAGGAGCCGGGGTCTGCATCTCCATCAGGAGAGCGTCTGTAGGGTCTTAGGGCAGAGGGGCCGGGCAGTCAATCTGCTCCAATGTCTCCACCCAGTCCTGTCAAAGGCATGGGAGCTCAGATCCCGCACATGGTTTAACTATGGAAAATAAATACCCTACGAGATGTGCAGAACTTACCGGATTCCCACGGCGCGTCACGCTTAGCCCGCGGTCCTCGGTAAGGGGAGGGGGAACTCGGCGCCCTTGAACAACACCTTCTAGACATGCTTATGCGTCATGTCGAAGAACTCGCGTAGAGTCTGGTGCTGGGCCGAGTCGAACTCGCATAAGTTGAAAGCCCGTTGTTGACACGGGAGGATCCGGCGGAAGAGCATGACCTGGACTATGTTGACAAGCTTGTGTTTCTTGCCTATCATGTTCCAGATACACTTCTGGAGTCCGTCCAGCTCCACCGATGAGCCCCAGGATAGGTCCTTCTCCTTCCAAGAAGTAAGCCGAGTGGGGATTCCGGATCAAAACTCAGGGGCCGCCACCCAGTTGGTGTCGCGTGGCTCGGTGATGTAGAACCACCCCGATTGCCACCCCTTTATGGTCTCCATGTAGGAGTCCTTGAGCCATGTAACGTTGGGCATTTTGCCCACCATGGCTCCGCCGCATTCCGCTTGTTGGCCGCCTACTACCTTCGGTTTGACATTGAAGGTCTTCAGCCATAGGCCAAAGTGGGGTCGGACGCGGAGGAAAGCCTCGCACACGACGATGAATGCCGAGATGTTGGATGCAATTTGGGGCCAGATCATGGAAGTCCAGCCCATAATAGAACATAAGGCCGCAGATGAATGGGTGGAGGGAAAACCCCAGTCCGCGGACGAAGTGGGTGAGGAAAACCACCCTTTTGTAAGGTTCTGCGGTAGGGATGATCTGCCCCGTGGCTGGCAGCTGGTGCTTGATATCCACGGCTAAGTATCCGGCCCCGCGTAGCTTTTTGATGTCTCCCTCCGTGGCGGGGGAGACCATCCACTTGCCTCCCGCTCCGGACATGTTTGGAGAGAGTTGAGGAGAAGGATGTGGACTTGGGCGCTAGAGCTCGAGTGCGCGAGAATGGATGAGCAAGGAGGAAGAAGGCGTGGGAAGAAAAAGGTGAACCTTATCCTTTTATCAGGGCGGACGAAAACTATGCGCCCCCACCATCCTGGTAAAACTTGATTATCCCCCAAGCGCCGTAATTGATGGCGTGGTTGGGTTACCCATGTCTGTATTGATGGGAATCTCGTAATAAGGGGACACGATCTCTGCTTCGACAAGACGTGTCAAGGAAACCGCCTCGCGAAACATGCTGAGTTTGGTTGTGAAAGACGATTCGAATGGTGACCTGGCTGTGGTGTGATGTCGCACTGCGAAACACATCGGCAGATTAGATTTGTGGAAATATTATTCTCTACGGTTGTATGTGGAACTTGTTTTGCAGAGCCGGACATGATCCTCATGCTCAAAATCTTCTATGAAGTATTCAGAGGAGGAACCCGCCTTGCAATGCCGAAGACAATCTGCGCGCCGGACTCGTCGTCATTGAAGCCTGGTTCAGGGGCTACTGAGGGAGTCCTGGATTAGGGGGTATCCGGACAGCCGGATTATATCCTTTGGCCGGACTGTTGGACTATGAAGATATAAGATTGAAGACTTCGTCCCGTGTCCGGATGGGACTCTCCTTGGCGTGGAAGGCAAGCTTGACAATATGGATATGTATATCTCCTTCCTTGTAACCGACTCTATGTAACCCTAGCCCCCTCCGGTGTCTATATAAACCGGAGGGTTTAGTCCGTACGATCTCATGGTAGATCAACTCTTGTACTACTCATATTATCAAGAACAATCAAGCAGGACATAGGGCATTACCTCCATCAGGAGGGCCCGAACCTGGGTAAACATCGTGTCCCCGGCCTCCTGTTACCATCCGCCTTAGACGCATAGTTCGGGACCCCCTACCCGAGATCCGCCGGTTTTGACACCGACAAGCACACCATCTGGCTACTTAATCAAGTGTTACGCTTCACTACTTGAAAAGGAAAAGGGTGGTACCGTACCCAAAACCAACACACTTGGGGCTAGGGTAACAACTTGGTATTGTACCACATTTGAACCAGGTCACAAAAACCACTTTTCTGCGCCTAATGCGCAATGCGGAGCACTGATGCTCGAATATGGCCGGGAAAACAAGGAAACCAACATGTGGGGCACACCTGTCGGGATGACGTGGCACAGACTAGTCCAATGGAGGAGCTGGCCCACGACTTCCTCGCCACCGGCAACCGTTCATGTGGGTCGTGGGGGCCAGCAGTGTGGCGCAGCTCTAGCACCACCTCTGGACAGGGCGACCGCGGTGAGCAACACGCTCATCGTCACTGGAAATGGTCGGTTTCAGTGTGCCAAGGGTGGCGTTAGCGCTGTGGCACGACCAACAGATCAACTCCCGGCTTGTCGAGGATGCACGGGGCGCCGAAGTGCGCGCGCCCGCCGCGACGCATCTATGGAGTGGTGTAGCGCGGCTAACTGCATCCCCAGGACCTGAGACCATGCTAGGTCGTCTTGCTTTTTCAATGACATGTGGGGTCGCATGTGAGCAAAGGGCATCTCCAACGTTGCCACGACTACAGCTGACTACTTTGGCACACTAAAAACCCTCGTCCCTCGCGCCATCGCGCGGTGCGTTCCTAGCCGGCGCCAGCTGCCCGCATTCATGCCATCCATCTGTATGCCATCATTAAGAGGCTTGGTGCCCAAGGAACCAACTCCGGTGACTTAATGATGCGCCCGGACGCTTTGGCCTCACCGGAATGCGCTACTTAAAGCGGAAATGCCCAGCTAACCTCCACACCATAGCGCATCGTCCTACTACCTGGCACCACATCCACCATGACCGCGAGCGTGAACGCTCTACAGGAGAGCTTTGTCTTTGGGGATGAAGCTCGAGGACGCCTCCCTCGCTCAAGTCGCCGCTCGCGATGCAATAGCGGCGTAGCCGGACGCGGACGCGACCGCATAAACAGTGGCCATGATGGCGGCCGACGACGGGAGCACCGTCAGCCACTCGTCCTACTTGCCGCCGTCCAATGTTCGGCACTGCCGAGGTCGGGGACTCCTTCGAGGATGAGTAGGGCATGGGAGGCGACAGGGCATGGTGTGCCAATTGGCCGGTCCGTCTCCCGTGTTCTACTCTTCCTCGCCGGAGACCGCACCTTCGTCTTGAACCCCGTCCCCGTACATGGAGATTGCAGATGGAGGACGTCTGTCGCCGCAGTAGAATAGGTTTAGGGTCATGTTTCTTTTATTTTTCTGTCATATAAAAGTTCTAAATGTAATGAAAATCTGTCGTGTTTGCATTAATCTCGACCGGTGTATATGAACTTTCACAATAATATAGTATATTGTAGGAGTACTAGCAAGATGCCCGTGCATTGCACGGAACATCAAGATCTTGTGGGAGAAAACGATGAACGAGGGAAGGCCTTGTCTGCCAATGTGGAGAGGAGTGCGGGTAAATTGTCATAGTTTCCTTCCTATCCGTTAGATATAGATCAGACAGCCTATATTGCAGGATGGAAGGCACACCATCATCACCAACTCTGCTTTTTATTGAACCGAGACAAAGCTAACATGCAAAGTAAATAAACACATAGGGTCTACATACACAATTTATCTTAGGCACTCTAATAGTACGTCCACTACACATGCACGCATTTCACATCTTTCTGCATCTACGGGAACCTATGAAAGGGTTAACATAAATTGCCTCTCTCTCTCCTCCCTGATTTTCATGGTGGTGGGCCCCTTCCTCCCCCAATCTACAATCAAAAGCTCGCACATTTCACATTATATTAATTACGTAACTGGGATTACATAGGTGTAGCATTACTTGTCCTAAAAAACCCAACTAAGCCAACCTCCTATCATATCGCGCGGGAAAAGACCCGGCCGTGCTGTTTTAGTCGGGATTACGAATTACTAATACGTTTCTGTCGTATCTATAATTTTGATTGTTCGATGCTAATATTGTACAACTTTTATATACTTTTGGCAACTTTTTATACTATTTTTGGGACTAACATATTGATCCAGTGCCCAGTGTCAGTTTCTATTTGTTGCATGTTTTTTGTTTCACAGAAAATCCATATCAAATGGAGTCCAAACGGGATAAAAACTGACGGGGATTTTTTTGGAATATATGTGATTTTTGGGAAGAAAAATCAATACGAGCCGATGCCCGTGGGGGCCATGAGGCAGGGGCGCGCCCCAGGGGGTCAGGTGCGCCCTGGGCCCTTGTGGCCACCCTGTAAGGTGTTTGGTTCCCTTCTTTCGTCGCAAGAAAGCTAATATCTAGATAAAAATAGTGTCCAAATTTCAGCCCAATCAGAGTTACGGATCTCCGGGAATTTAAGAAACGGTGAAAGGCTAGAATCTGGAACGCAGAAACAGAGAGAGACAGATCCAATCTCGGAGGGGCTCTCGCCCCTCCGCCGCCATGGAGGCCATGGACCAGAGGGGAAACCCTTCTCCCATCTAGGGAGAAGGTCAAGTAAGAATAATAAGAAGGGGGCTCTCTCCCCCTCTCTCCCGGTGGCACCGGAACACCGCCGTGGCCATCATCATGTGACGACGATCTACACCAACACCTCCGTCATCTTCACCAACATCCTCATCACCTCCCCCATCTATCTACAGCGGTCCACTCTCCCACAACCCGTTGTACCCTCTACTTGAACATGGTTCTTTATGCTTCATATTATTATCCAATGATGTGTTGCCATCCTATGATGTCTGAGTAGATTTTCGTTGTCCTACTGGTAATTGGTGAACTGCTATGATTGGTTTAATTTGCTTGTGGTTATGTTGTTGTCCTTTGGTGCCCATCATATGAGCGCACGCGTGGATCACACCATAGGGTTAGTTGTATGTTGATAGGACTATGTATTGGGGGGCAAGAGTGACAGAAGCTTCAACCTAGCATAGAAATTGATGCATACGGGATTGAAGGGGGACCAATATATCTTAAAGCTATGGTTGGGTCTTACCTTAATGAACGTTAGTAGTTGCGGATGCTTGCTAATAGTTCCAATCACAAGTGCATAGAATTCTAAGTCAGGGATGACATGCTAGCAGTGGCCTCTCCCACATAAAACTTGCTATCGGTCTAGTAACGTAGTCAATTGCTTAGGGACAATTTCGCAACTCCTACCACCACTTTTCCACACTCGCTATACTAACTTTATTACTCATTTACCTAAAAAGCCCCTAGTTTTTATTTATGCGCTCTTTATTATCTTGCGAACCTATCCAACAATACCTACAGAGTACTTCTAGTTTCATACTTGTTCTATGTAAAGCGAACGTTAAGCGTGCGTAAAGTTGTACCGGTGGTCGATAGAACTTGAGGGAATATTTGTTCTACCTTTAGCTCCTTGTTGGGTTTGACACTCTTACTTATAGAAAGAGGCTACAATTGATCCCATATACTTGTGGGTTATCAAGACCTTTTTCTGGCGCCGTTGCCGGGGAGTTATAGAGTGGGGTGAATATTCTCGTGTGTGCTTGTTTGGTTTATCACCGAGTAATTTTTATCTGCTGTAAGTTATTCTATATCTTTAGTTATGTATATGGAAAACGAAATACCAAAAAATTAGGTTTACTTGCTACTCATGGAGATGGGGAACCTCCTTAAACCCTCGATGCTCATTATGTGAAAGATATTATGTACTACTTTGATAATCCTGAGAAAACCCCATTCAATTATATAATGGGAGACACGTTGGATCAACGTGAATACTTTAGGGATTATCGCTTGACTCAAAAAGGGAAATTATTATGGGTTCAAAATTATATGTTGCATTGGTATGCTCGACAACTATGCTTGAGATATGATTATACTTGTTGCTCTAGGATGAAGGCTCCACACCTTCCCTTTTCATGCAATTTTAATGATAATAAAACCTTATCTTCTTATGCTAATGGTATATATGATTACTATGATGTGGAACGAATAGAAGAATTTGTTGCTTTTAAGGGTGCTTGTGAAATTGAATCTTTGTTTAAAGAGTTTGAAGATTTTTATGATTCAGTTTATATACCTGAAAAATTTAGCTATCCTTAAATATTGCTATGAGAATTATCAATACAATTATGGTATTGATGAATTTATTGAGAAAGTCTCCGCTGTCCGAGAAGAGACTAATATTTTATAAGAGTCTATGGAAGAAGGAATTGATGAAATTGTGAGCTCATTGGATGAAAAAAGATGATGAGGAGAGCGAAGAATAAAAGGAGGAAGAGCGGATTAGCTACCCGTGCCCACCTTCTAATGATAGTAACTCTTCAACTCATACATTGTTTAATTTCCCTTCGTGCTTACCGAAGGATGATTGCTATGATGATTGTTATGATCCCGTTGATTCTTTTGAAATATCCCTTCTTGATGATGCTTGCTATGCTTGTGGCCAAGATGCCAATATGAATTATGCTTATGGATATGAACTTGCTATAGTTCCTTATGTTAAACATGAAATTGTTGCTATTGCACCCACGCATGATAGTCCTATTTTCTATTTGAATTCTCCCGACTACACTATATCGGAGAAGTTTGCCCTTATTAAGGATTATATTGATGGGTTGCGTTTCACTACTACACGTGATGATTTTGATAGATATAATATGCATGTGCTTTCTGCTCCTACTTCCAATTATTATGAGAGAGGAACTACATCTTCGCCTCTCTATGTTTCCAATATGATAAAATTGCAAGAAACTTCTTATGCTATGCATTGGCCTTTACTTTGTGTGAATGAATTGTTCTTTTATGACATGCCAATGCATAGAAGAGAGTTAGACTTCTTCATTACATGATATATGTTGCTTTGTGCTCACTACTAAATCACAAATCATTGTTAACTAAAATTGGCTTTGATATACCTTGGGATTCGGGTGGATTCACTACTTGAGCACCTTATGCCTAGCTTAATGGCTTCAAAGAAAGCGCTGCCAGGGAGACAACCCGGAAGATTTAGAGAGTCATTTATTTCTGTTCAGTGCTTTTATATATTTTAAAAACCAAAAAAATAAAGAGGGGAACCCAAACTTTTCAAATAGGAAAGTGAAAGTGAGAGAGACAAGCATTGTTGAAGTGGGGGAGCTCCTTGAACTTTGTTCATGCTCATGGAAACTTTGTGAATATTGATTACAGAAAATTTTAAACAAAAATAATTATCCCCTTGTACAATTCCATTGTATTATAAAAATAATGTGCCAAGATTTGCCTTTAGGATGTTTACATTGCTTGTTTGTTTGTGTGGTGCAGAACAGAAACTTTGGCTGTAGTGCATGATTTTACATTTTTTACTGGAACATCAAACGGTTCTGAAACTGTTTGCACTGTCTTTCTATACAATTTTTCTATTTTTCCTAATTGTTTCAGAATTTTTGGAGTACCATAAGTATGGTGAATGTTCATATTACTACAGACTGTCCTGTTTAAGACAGATTCTTTTTTTTTTGATGCATAGTTTGCTTGTTTTGATTAAACTATCAATTTCTATCAGTGGATTAAGCCATGAAAAGTTATATTACAGTAGATACAATGCAAAAACAAAATATGAATTGGTTTTCAACAATACTAAGAGTAGTGATTTGCTTTATTATACTAACAGATCTTATCGAACTTTCTGTTAAGTTTTGTGTGATTGAAGTTTTCAAGTTTTGGGAGAGATCACGATGGATGAAGGAATAAGGAGTGGCAAGATCCTAAGCTTGGGGATTCCCGAGGCACCCCAATGAAATATTGAAGTACTCCCAAGAAACCAAGCTTGGGGATTCCCTGGAAGGCACCCCTCTTTCTTCTAACAATCATCGGTAATTTTACTTGGAGCTATATTTTTATTCGTCACATGATATGCGTAAATCTTGGAGTGTCTTTTGTATTTAGTTTTCACCTTTATTTTATGCACCATGTTGGTATGAGATAGTCCTTGGTTGATTTATAGAATGCTCATTGCACTTCACTTATATTTTTTGAGTATGGCTTTATAGAATGCTTCATGTGCTTCACTTATATCATTTGAAGTTTGGATTGCCTATTTCTCTTCACACAGAAAACCGCCATTTGTAGAATGCTCTTTTGCTTCACTTATATTTGTTAGAGCGTGGGCATATCTTTTGTATAAAGAATTAAACTATCTTGCTTCACTTATATCTATTTAGTGAGATGACAGGAATTGGTCATTCACATGGTTAGTCATTAAATCCTACATAAAACTTGTAGATCACTGAATATGATATGTTTGATTCCTTGCAATAGTTTTGCGATATAAAGATGGTGATATTAGAGTCATGCTAGTGGGTAGTTGTGGATTGTAGAAATAATTGTGTTGAAGTTTGTGATTCCCATAGCATGCACGTATGGTGAACCGTTATGTAACGAAGTTGGAGCATGAGGTATTTGTTGATTGTCTTCCTTATGTGTGGCAGTCGGGGACGAGAGATGGTCTTTTCCTACCAATATATCCCCCTAGGAGCATGCGCGTAGTACATTGTTTCGATGACTAATAGATTTTTGCAATAAGTATGCGAGTTCTTTATGACTAATGTTGAGTCCATGGATTATACGCACTCTCACCCTTCCATCATTGCTAGCCTCTTCTGTACCGTGCATTGCCCTTTCTCACCTTGAGAGTTGGTGAAAGCTTTGCCGGTGCATCCAAACCCCGTGATACGATACGCTCTATCATAGATAAGTTTCCTTATATCTTCCTCAAAACAGCCACCATACCTACCTATCATGGCATTTCCATAGCCATTCCGAGATATATTTCCATGCAACTTCCATCATCATCATATACATGACTTGAGCATTTATTGCCATATTGCTTTGCATGATCGTAAGATAGCTAGCATGATGTTTTCATGGCCTGTCCATTTTTGATTTCATTGCTACGCTAGATCATTGCACATCTCGGTACACCGCGGGAGGCATTCATATAGAGTCATATCTTTGTTCTAGTATCGAGTTGTAATACTCAGTTGTAAGTAAGTAAAAGTGTGGTGATCATCATTATTAGAACATTTTCCCATGTGAGGTTATCAAAAAAAAAGTGGCCAAAGAAGCCCCCCCCCCAAAGGAGAGAGGCCAAAGAAGCCTACAAAAAAAGAAAAAATGAGAAAAAATAAAAAAAAGAGAAAAGAGAGAAGGGACAATGTTACTATCCTTTTACCACACTTGTGCTTCAGAGTAGCACCATGTTCTTCATATAGAGAGTCTCTTGAGTTATTACTTTCATATACTAGTGGGAATTTTCATTATAGAACTTGGCTTGTATATTCCAACGATGGGCTTCCTCAAGTGCCCTAGGTCTTCATGAGCAAGCAAGTTTGATGAACACCCACTTAGTTTTAGTTTGAGCTTTCATACACTTATAACTCTAGTGCATATATTGCATGTCAATCCCTACTCCTTGCATTGACATTAATTGATGGGCATCTCCATAGCCCGTTGATTAGCCGCGTTGATGTGAGACTTCTCCCTTTTTGTCTTCTCCACACAACCTCCACCATCATATTCTATTCCACATATAGTGCTATGTCCATGGCTCACGCTCATGTATTGCGTGAAAGTTGAAAAGGTTTGAGGACGTCAAAAGTACGAAACAATTGCTTGGCTTGTCATCGGGGTTGTACATGATTTGAATATTTTGTGTGGTGAAGATGGAGCATAGCCAGACCATATGATTTTGTCGGGATAACTTTCTTTGGCCATGTTATTTTGAAAAGACATGATTGCTTTATTAGTATGATTGAAGTATTGTTGTCTTAATGTCAAAAGATAGACTATTGCTTTGAATCACTCGTGTCTTGATATTCATGCCATGATTAGATTATATGATCAAGGTTATGCTAGGTAGCATTCCACATCAAAAATTATCTTTTTATCATTTACCTACTCGAAGACGAGCAGGAATTAAGCTTGGGGATGCTAATACGTCTCCGTCCTATATATAATTTTTGATTGTTCTATGCCAATACTCTACAACTTTTATATACTTTTGGCAATTTTTTATACTATTTTTGGGACTAACATATTGATCCAGTGCCCAGTGCCAGTTCCTGTTTGTTGCATGTTTTTTGTTTCATAGAAAATCCATATCAAACAGAGTCCAAACGGGATAAAAACTGATGGGGATTGTTTTTGGAATATATGCGATTTTTGGGAAGAAGAATCAACACGAGACGTTGCCCGAGGGGGCCACGGGGCAGGGGGCGCGCCCTAGGGGGGCAAGCACGCCCTGGGCCCATGTGGCCACCTCGTAAGGCGGTTTGTGCCCTTCTTTCGCCGCAAGAAAGCTAATATATAGATAAAAATCGTGTCCAAATGTTAGCCCAATCGGAGTTACGGATCTCCGGAAATTTAAGAAATGGTGAAAGGCCAGAATTTGGAACGGGGAAACAGAGAGAGACAGGGAGACAAATCCAATCTCGGAGGGGCTCTTGCCCCTCCGCCTCCATGGAGGCCATGGACTAGAGGAGAAACCCTTCTCCCATCTAGGGAGAAGGTCAAGGAAGAAGAAGAAGAAGGGGGGCTCTCTCCCCCTCTCTCCCGGTGGCGTCGGAACACCGCCGGGGCCATCATCGTGTGACGGTGATCTACACCAACACCTCCGTCATCTTCACCAACATCTTCATCACCTTCCCCCATCTATCTACAGCGGTCCACTCTCCCGCAACCCGTTGTACCCTATACTTGAACATGGTTCTTTATGCTTCATATTATTATCCAATGATGTGTTGCCATCCTATGATGTGTGAGTAGATTTTCGTTGTGCTACCGGTAATTGGTGAATTGCTATGATTGGTTTAATTTGCTTGTGGTTATGTTGCTGTCCTTTGGTGCCCATCATATGAGCATGTGCGTGGATCACACCATAGGGTTAGTTCTATGTTGATAGTACTATATATTGGGGGGCAAGAGTGACATAAGCTTCAACCTAGCATAGAAATTGATGCATACAGGATTGAAGGGGGACCAATATATCTTAGTGCTATGGTTGGGTTTTACCTTAATGAATGTTAGTAGTTTCAGATGCTTTTTAATAGTTCCAATCACAAGTGCATAGAATTCTAAGTCAGGGATGACATGCTAGCAGTGGCCTCTCCCACATAAAACTTGCTATCGGTCTAGTAACGTAGTCACTCGCTTAGGGACAATTTCGCAACTCCTACCACCACTTTTCCACACTCGCTATACTAACTTTATTACTTATTTACCTAAACAGCCCCTAGTTTTTATTTACGCGATCTTTATTATCTTGCAAACCTATCGAACAACACCTACAATGTACTTCTAGTTTCATACTTGTTCTAGGTAAAGCGAACGTTAAACGTGCGTAGAGTTGTATTGGTGGTCGATAGAACTTGAGGGAATATTTGTTCTACCTTTAGATCCTCATTGGTTTAACACTCTTACTTAACAAAAGAGGCTACAATTGATACCCTATACTTGGGGGTTATCAATTATTAGTAGTAGTATCGATGGATTGCGCGAAGCACCAAGTTTGTTTTGAGGGGGCGAAGCACCTAGTTTAAAAGGAAAAAAAGGCAGTACACTCACAACACCCCTATCACGGTCACAATACACCCCACACACATTTGGTCCTGCACACGGCTCACGCAAATAGAACGCACTTCAGCTTGCCTCTTCACTGACATGTGGGACTTGCTACGTCTTGAGCATGCGCTGGTTCTCCCTTGAAGAAGAAAGGGTGATGCAGCAAAGTAGCGTAAGTATTTCCCTCAGTTTTTGAGAACCATGTATCAATCCGGTAGGAGATAACACGCAAGTCACCTAGTACCTGCACAAACAATCAAGAACCTTGCAACCAACATGATAAAGGGGTTGTCAATCCCTTCAAGGTCACTTGCGAAAGTGATATCTAATAAAGATAGTAAGATAAATATTTTTGGTATTTTGTTGTATAGATTGGAAGTAAAGATTGCAAAATAGTAAACGAGATGCGATGTAAATAAAAAGAGATGCAATATAATAAGAAAGAGACTCGGGGGCCATATGTTTCACTACTGGCTTCTCTCCTGATAGCATGTATTACGGTGGGTGAACAAATTACTGCCGAGGAATTGATAGAAGAGTGCATAATTATAAGAATATCTAGGCAATGATTATCAATATAGGCATCACGTCTGTGTTAAGTAGACTGAAATGATTCTGCATCTACTACTATTACTCCACACATCGACCGCTATCCAGCATGCATCTAGATTATTAAGTTCATAAGAATAGAGTAACGCTTTAAGCAATATGACATGATGTAGAGGGATAAACTCAAGTAATATGATATGAACCCCATTTTCTATCCTCTATGGCAACAATACAAAACGTGCCTTGCTGCCCCTACTATCACTGGGAAAGGACACCGGAAGATTGAACCCAAAACTAAGCACTTCTCCCATTGCAAGAAAGATCAATCTAGTAGGCCAAACTAAACTGATAATTCAAAGAGACTTGCAAAGATATCAAATCATGCATATAAGAATTTAGAGAAGAACAAAATATTATTCATAGATAAACTTGATCATAAAAGTATTACATCGCAAACACATCGCAAAAAGTATTACATCGAATAGATCTCCAAGCACATCGAGGAGAACTTTGTATTGAGAACCAAAGAGAGAGAAGAAGCCATCTAGCTAATAACTATGGACCTGAAGGTCTGTGGTAAACTACTCACACATCATCGGATAGGCTATGGTGTTGATGTAGAAGCCCTTCATGATCGAATCCCCCTCCGGCAGATTGCCGGAAAAGGCCCCAGATGGGATCTCACAAGTATAGAAGGTTGCGGCGGTGGAAAAGTGGTTTCGTGGCACCCTTGGTGTTTTAGGGTATAAGAGTATATATAGGTGAAAGAAGTACGTCGGTGGAGCTCCATGGGGCCCACGAAGGTGGGGGCGTGCCTACCCCCCTAGGCGCGCTCTCCTATCTCGTGGACGCCTCACGGAGTTCCAGACTTCCACTCCAAGTCTCCTAGTTTGTGTTTGTTCCAAGAAATATCCTCGCGAAGATTTCGTTCCGTTTGGATTCCGTTTGATATTACTTTTCTACGGAACACTGAAATAGGCAAAAAAAACAGAAACTAGCACTAGGCCTCTGGTTAATAGGTTAGTCCCAAAAATAATATAAAAGAGCATATTAAAGCCCATTAAACATCCAAAACAGATAATATAATAGCATGGAACAATCAAAAATTATAGATACGTTGGAGACGTATCAAGCATCCCCAAGCTTAATCCTACTCGTCCTCGAGTAGGTAAATGATAAAAACAGAATTTTTGATGTGGAATGCTACCTAACATAATTTTCAATGTATTTTTTTGTTTATTGTGGCATGAATTTCAGATCCAAAAGATTCAAGACAAAATTTTAATATTGACATAAAAATAATAATACTTCAAGCATACTAACCAAGCAATTATGTCTTCTCAAAATAACATAGCCAAAGAAAGCTCATCCCTACAAAATCATATAGTTTGGCCATGCTTCATTTTTGTCACACAAAATGCTCCCATCATGCACGACCCCGATGACAAGCCAAGCAATTGTTTCATACTTTAGCATTCTCAAACTTTTTCAACTTTCACGCAATATATGAGCGCGAGCCATGTACATAGCAATATAGGTGGAATAGAATGGTGGTTGTGGAGAAGAAAAAAAGGAGGAAGATAGTCTCACATCAACTAGGCGTATCAATGGGCTATGGAGATGCCATCGATAGATGAGGGAGTCCTGGATTAGGGGGTGTCCGGATAGCCGGACTATACCTTCAGCCGGACTCCTGGACTATGAAGATACAAGATTGAAGACTTCGTCCCGTGTCCGGAAGGGACTTTCCTTGGCGTGGAAGGCAAGCTTGGCGATACGGATATGTAGATCTCCTACCATTGTAACCGACTCTGTGTAACCCTAGCCCTCTCCGGTGTCTATATAAACCGGAGGGTTTTAGTCCGTACGACGAACAACAATCATACCATAGGCTAGCTTCTAGGGTTTAGCCTCCTTGATCTCGTGGTAGATCTACTCTTGTACTACCCATATCATCAATATTAATCAAGCAGGACATAGGGTTTTACCTCCATCAAGAGGTCCTGAACCAGGGTAAAACATTGTGTCCCCTGCCTCATGTTACCATCCTCCTAGACGCATAGTTCGGGACCCCCTACCCGAGATCCGTCGGTTTTGACATGGACATTGGTGCTTTCATTTAGAGTTCCTCTGTGTCGTCACTTTTAGGCCCGATGGCTCCTCCGATCATCAACGACGATGCGATCCAGGGTGAGACTTTTCTCCCCGGACAGATCTTCGTATTTGGCAGCTTTGCACTGCGGGCCAATTCACTTGGCCATCTGGAGCAGATCGAAAGCTACGCCCCTGGCCGTCAGGTCAGATTTGGAAGTTTAAACTACACAGCGGACCTCCGTAGAGACTTGATCTTCGACGGATTCGAGCCGCAGCCGAGCGCGCCGCACTATCATGATGGGCTTGATCTAGCTCTGCCGCCGAACAGTGCCCTAGAGGCCGCACCCGCATCAGCTCCGACCCTTAATTCGGAGCCAACTGCACCAATCGAGGATGGGTGGTTGGACACCGCCTCGGGGGCTGCAATCCCTGCGGCGATCGAGCCGAACACCAGCCCTATTCTCTGGGAAGCCCGTGACTCCCAGGAGCTGGACTCCTCTCCAGACTCCGAGCCCTCCGCGCCCCTACCGATCGAACCTGATTGGGCGCCGATCATGGAGTTCACCGCCGCGGACATCTTTTAGCACTCGCCCTTCGGCGATATTCTGAATTCACTAAAGTCTCTCTCTTTATCAGGAGAGCCCTGGCCGGACTATGGTCAGCAAGGTTGGGATGCGGATGATGAAGAAATTCAAAGACCACCCACCACCCACTTCGTAGCCACTGTCAATGATTTAACTGACATGCTCGACTTCGACTCCGAAGACATCGACGGTATGGACGCCGATGCAGGAGACGATCAAGAACCAGCACCTATAGGGCACTGGAAAGCCACCTCGTCGTATGATATATACATGGTGGACACCCCAAAAGAAGGCAATGGCGATGGAACAGCGGAGGATGACCCCTCCAAGAAGCAGCCTAAGCGTCGGCGTCAGCGGCACCACTCTAAATCCCGCCAAAGCAAAAATGGTGATTCCGGCACGGGAGATAATAACACCCCGGACAGTGCCGAACACAACCACCTCCAGCAAGATTCAGCGTAGGAGGATGGTGAAGCCAGCCCTCATGAGAGAGCGGCAGACAGAGAGGTCGAGGACGATAATTATATACCTCCCTCTGAAGACGAGGCAAGCCTCGATGACGACGAATTTGTCATGCTAGAGGATCCCGTCGAACAAGAGCATTTCAAACGTAGGCTTATGGCCACGGCGAGCAGCCTCAAGAAAAAACAGCAACAGCTTAGAGCTGACCAAGATTTGCTAGCCGACAGATGGACTGAAGTCCTTGCGGCCGAAGAGTATGAACTTGAACGCCCCTCCAAGAGCTACCCAAAGGGCATGTTGCTACCCCGATTAGAGGAGGAAGCACCTAAACCTACATCATCAGCGCATGATGCGGCCGACCGACCACCTCGTGGTCGCGACAGAGAGGCCTCTTGGCCCTCCACACAAGCTGCACCCTGGTGCCGCTCAAAAAATACCAAGGCACAGGAAAATGCGCCAGACCTGTGAGATATATTGGAGGACAAGGAAAGGCAAACAAGATCGATCTACGGATCGCGTGGGCGCCCCACGGCACGAGACGGTAATCGTCACTCCGGATACAGTCAACCCGGCCGGGCCGAACACAGTAGACAAAGCTTGTTTGAGTTGCATCGTGATATAGCCCAATACAGAGGCGCTACACACCCACTATGCTTCACAGATGAAGTAATGGATCATCAAATCCTTGAGGGTTTCAAACCCGTGAACATCGAATCATATGATGGCACAACAGATCCTGCGGTATGGATCGAGGACTATCTCCTTCATATCCACATGGCCCGCGGTGATGACCTACACCCCATCAAATACCTCCCACTCAAGCTTAAAGGACCAGCTCGGCATTGGCTTAATAGCTTGCCAGCAGAATCAATTGATTGTTGGGAGGACCTGGAAGCCGCATTCCTCGACAATTTCCAGGGCACTTATGTGCGACCACCAGACGCCGATGACCTTAGCCACATAATTCAGCAACCGGAAGAATCGGCCAGACAATTCTGGACATGGTTCCTAACCAAGAAAAATCAAATCATCGACTGTCCAGACGCAGAGGCCCTAGCAGCCTTCAAGCATAACATCCGCGACGAGTGGCTTGAACGACACCTAGGACAGGAAAAGCCAAAATCTATGGCAGCCCTCATGACACTTATGACCTATTTTTGCGCGGGAGAAGACAACTGGCTAGCTCGTAGCAATAACATGACCAAGAGCCATGGTAATTCGGATACCAAGGACAACAGTGGCAGGTCGCGTCGCAACAAGCAAAAGCACTGCATTAACGGCGACAATGCTGAGGATATGGCAGTTAATGCTGGATTCAGAGGCTCAAAACCCGGTCAGCGGAAAAAGCCATTCAAAAGAAATACCCCGGGCTCGTCAAGTTTGGACTGAATACTCGACCGCTCATGCCAGATACATGGCACCCCCGAAAAACCAGCCAATCACACCAACAGGGATTGTTGGGTGTTCAAGCAGGCAGGCAAGTTAAATGCCGAAAGCAGTGACAAGGGGCTGCATAGCAATGACGAGGAGGAGCCCCGGCTGCCGAACAACAGTGGACAGAAAGGTTTTCCCCTGAAGTGCGGATGGTGAACATGATATACGCAACCCATGTCCCCAAGAGGGAGCGGAAGCGTGCACTAAGGGACGTATACGCGATGGAGCCAGCCACCCCAAAGTTCAACCCATGGTCTTCCTGCCCGATCACTTTTGATCGAAGGGACCACCCCACTAGCATCTGTCATGGCGGATTCGCCGCATTGGTTCTAGACCCAATTATTGACGGATTTCACCTCACTAGAGTCCTTATGCACGGCGGCAGCAGCCTGGACCTGCTTTACCAGGATAGAGTGTGGAAAATGGGCATCGATCCCTCGAGGATTAAACCCACTAAAACGACCTTTAAAGGCGTCATACCAGGTGTAGAGGCCAACCGTACAGGCTCAGTTACACTTAAAGTGGTCTTCGGATCTCTGGATAATTTCCGAAGCGAGGAGTTAATCTTTGACATAGTCCCGTTCCGCAGTGGCTATCACGCACTGCTCGGGTGAACCGCATTTGCCAAGTTCAATGCGGTGCCGCACTACGCATACCTCAAGCTGAAGATGCCAGGCCCTCGAGGCGTCATCACGGTCAACGGAAACACCGAACGCTCTCTCCGAACGGAGGAGCATACAGCAGCTATCGCAGCGGAAGTACAAAGCAGCCTCTCAAGGCAATTCCCCAGTCCGGCCAATAAACGTCTGGACACCGTCAAGCGTGCCCGGAGTAACCTACAACAAGACCGCCTGGTACGTTCAGAGCAAGCGTAGCAATGCGGCCCCAACCCCAGCCCTCACGAACTTGCGAAACCGGTGCTGCACGTACATAACTACGCTCTGGAAATACCATGGGCACAGGGGGAGGGGCACCATCACGGCATGCCCGAAACGCGGCTTAAACTGCACTAGGGGCTGCCGATTTCTTAATTTTCTCTTATTTTCAGGACTCCATTCTTCGGAAGGCTTGTCCGACAGTACAATTGCCGCACAAATGATACAACCAGGGAAGCAGAAAACTACGCCGCGGTATGGAACTCTAAGGTGGTCTCTATAACGAGCAGTATACCTGTTTCACATAACATTCCGCAGCTTGCCCCTGGAAAGGACATGTTAAATAGTCCCATCTTTTGCTTATTGTAGTATTTGTATCGTTCTGCTTTGGTTGCAGCTTTTTTAAATAAACAATGCATAGCTTCCATCTATTATTGCATTACTCTTTTTTACGAATATATTTTCATTAATGACATGTTGCACCCGTACACTTTGGTACGGCCAATACGCCAGGGGCTTAAGTATCCCACAATACGGTGTGAGAAGTCCGAACACTTCCACAAGTGCGGCACCCCGAACTTATAGCATTATATGCATAGGCTCCGAATCATGTCTTGGGTCAATGGTTGGGTTTGCCCGGCTCCTATGTTTTGGTACCTTACGTTCTGTTATATCGGCTAAGGTAGCACTACGAGAACTACTGCGATTGTGCCCTAGTTGAGCTGGGCTAAGCACCTCAGTAGAGAAAGCTAAAACTGACCGTCATGTTGAGGCGAGAGCTGGTCGCTGTTCGAGAGGTTTTCGAGTCCCAAAAGACTTATGCCGCTTAGAGCAAGGAGTCGGCTTTGTCCGGCCTAGGCGTGGATAGCGCCCCGAACTTGGTCTTCCGAACACTAGGGGCTTCGCCGAAATTTAAAATTATAGAATTCTATGGCTAAGTGAGAGTGTTCAAGCATTATAGTCCGATTGCCTTGTTCGTTGTGTTGAGCGCCTCCCTCGAAGGACCAAGAATTGGAAAAAGAGCGCTCATGTTTATCCCGAACACCCCAGCACTCGTGCCATGGGGGCAGAAGCCGATGACTCGTCATCTCTCAAATTTGATAAACGGCTGCACAGAAGGTAATATTTTAAATTAAAAAAGCATTGCTTAGTGCACATGAACAAGTTTTCAGCGCACAGGACAAAACGAGCGAGTTTACTGAAAAATTACATCCATGGAACATTCATCCGGCACTAGGCGGGCACCCTTTAGAACACCCTCATAATACATCTCGGGCTTGCGATGCTCCTTGCTCGGTGGTGGCCCGTCCTTCACAAGCATCTCAGCATCCAGCTTGCCCTAGTGCACCTTCGCACGGGCAAGCGCCCTACAGGCACCCTCGATGCATACGGAGCGCTTGATGACTTCGAGCCTTGGACAGGCCTCCACCAGCCACCTCACCAGCCCGAAGTAACTCCCAGGCATGGCCTCTCCAGGCCACAGCCGGACTATGAGGCCCTTCATGGCCTGTTCGGCCACCTTATGGAGCTCGACCAGCTGTTTCAGCTGGTCGCTTAAGGGCACCGGGTGTTCGGCCTCAGCATACTGAGACCAGAACACCTTCTCCGTCGAGCTTCCCTCCTCGGCTCGGTAGAAGGCGGCAACATCCGACACGCTACGGGGCAAGTCTGCGAAAGCTCCTGGAGAGCTCCAGATTCAGGTAAGTAACAAGTAATTCACTTTTACGTGCTTGCTTTGCATAAAGAATGCCTTACCCGCCGCTATCTTTTTTATTGCCTCAACCTCCTGGAGGGCCTTCTGGGCTTCGGCCTTGGCAGACTTGGCATCTTCAATGGCCGCCGCGAGCTCAGACTCTCGCGTCTTCGAGTCAAGCTCCAAACTCTCATGTTTTTTCATGAGAGCCTGGAGCTCTTGCCGCACCTCGCCAACCTGCATCTCATGCTTCTCCCGCTCGGTGCGCTCCGTGGCCACCCTCTTCTCGGCCTCGGACAGCGCTTGCTTAAGGGTCGCCACCTTAGTTGTGGACCCTACAATAGCCGCGTTAATCCTGTCACTTTTTGCAATTGCACCTTTCACATATTTCAATAAGGTATTTCTTACCTTCCTTCTCCTCGAGCTGCTGCTTGGCTAGGCCGAGCTCTTGCTCGGACCACTCGAGGTTCTGCTTCAGTGTGCCCACCTCCGCTGTGAGTGTGGCGGATGCTAGCAGCGAAGCCTGCATATGCATATTGACTTACTTTTGTTAGACTCCTGCGAATGTTATTAGATCCTCTATTCGGCTTTTCTTTCCGAACGCCGGACAGAGCATCAGGGGCTACTGTCTATGCGGTAATATTTTTACATATTCCTTACTTACCTCAAAGCCTGTTAGAAGGCTGGCACAGGCTTCAGTCAGTCCGCTCTTGGCGGACTGAACCTTCTGGATCACCGCACTCATAATAGTGCGGTGCTCCTCGTCGATGGAGGCGCCGTTAAGAACCTCCAGCAAATTGTCCGGTGCCTCCGGTTGGACGGAGGTCACCGGCTCGGTAGGCTTGCTCCTCTTGGAAGGAGGCTGCCTACCAGAGTCCAGAACCGTTGAAGGTTCCGGCGTGGTGTCCGGCTCAAAGTCGGACTTAGAGCCCTTGGGGGTTTTATCCCCTTCACGCCTGGAGTCCGGGAGGTCGCCTTGCGACGCCTCCAGGACCACCTCCTCCTGGCTTGGAACCTGTTGGGATGCCACCTCGGCGTCGTCCGTAGGGTGGGGGGAGGTAGCCGCCGGAAGCGAATTCACATCTGATGAATCCAGGGAGCCGCTCGACGACTCGTCGAGCCCGGCCTTGGGCGGACTGCATAGACATGTTCGACATAAGGAAAAGCTGTGCAATGGGGGAATACTATGAATCACTATGGTATCCGGATACTTACGATCTCGCCAGGGGCTTGGCCCTGTGCGGCCACTCCTCTTCGTCGTCGTCAGTGTTAGTGGAGTAGTCCGGAGGAGGGGTCTTCCCCCTCTTGGACCCTTCGGCCTCCCCAGTTGGGGCGGCCTTCCTTTTCTTCCCTCCCCCCGCTAGAGTGGGAGAGGTCTCTTCTTCCTCCTCCTCGTCTTCATGGGAGGAGTGCGCCTTGGAGTCGTCGAATGATGAATCCGACACCTCCTGGCGCCGGGCACTCTTTCGAGTCCCCGTGGCCTTCTTCTTGGCCTTCTTCTCCGGCACCACGTAGGGTGCCGGAACCAGCAGCTTCGCCAAGCCAGCGTCCGCTGGGCCTTCGGGCAAAGGAGCCGGACAGTTGATCTGTCCGGACGTCTCCTACCAATCTTGTCAAAGGTAAGGGAGCTTAGATCCCGCATGGAGTCAAACTATGAAAGACTAATACCCTGTAAAAAGGTAAAAACAGCTTACCGCACGAGCGTGACGCTGCGTGCTGAATCCGCGATCCTCGGTAGCGGATGCGGGGGCCTCGGCGCCCTTGAAAAGCACCTTCCAGGCATCTTTGTACGTCGTGTCGAAGAGCCTGTTCAGAGTTCAGTGTTGCGCCAGGTCGTTGTTGACACGGGAGGATCCGGAGGATCAGCATAACCTGGACTACGTTGACAAGTTTGAGCTTCTTGTCCACCAGGGTTTGGACGCATGTTTGCAGCCCGGTCAGCTCTCCTTTTTTACCCCACGACAGGCCCGCCTCTTTCCAGGAGGCGAGCCGCGTAGGGGGTCCGGATCGGAACTCGAGGGCTGCGACCCATTCAGGGTCGCACGGCTCGGTGATGTAAAACCACCCCGATTGCCACCCCTTTAGGGACTCCACGAAGGAGCCCTTGAGCCATAGGACGTTGGGCATTTTGCCCACCATGGCGCCTCCGCACTCCGCCTGGGTGCCATGCACCACCTTCGGCTTGACATTGAAAGTCTTGAGCCATAGGCCGAAATTGGGGCGGATGCGGAAGAAAGCCTCGCACACGACGATAAACGCCGAGATGTTGAGGAAAAAGTTCGGGGCCAGATCGTGGAAATCCAGGCCATAGTAGAACATGAGCCCCCGGACAAATGGGTGGAGAGGGAAGCCCAGTCCATGGAGCAAATGGGGGAGGAACACCACCCTCTCATGGGGCCTAGGGGTGGGGATGAGCTACCCCTCTTCAGGAAGCCGGTGCGCAATGTCGTTAGACAAGTATCCAGCCTTCCTCAGTTTTTTTGACGTGTCCCTCCATGACGGAGGAGACCATCCACTTGCCTCCCGCTCCTGACATGGCGGGAGAAGGTTGAGGTGGGTTGTGCGGACTTGGGCGCTGGAGCTTGAGATCGCAGAAATGGATAGGCAAAGGAGGAAGAATGCGTGGATGAAAAGGTGGATCCTTATCCCCTTATATGGGTGGACGCGACTATGCGTCCCCACCAGCCTGGTAAAACTCGCTTATCTACCAAGCACCGTAATCAATGGCGCGGTTGGGTTACCCACGCCCGTATTGATGAGAATCCCGGAATAAGGGGACACGATCTCTGCTTTGACAATACGTGCCAAGGAAACCTCCTCGCTAAACGCGCTGAGGTGGGACAGTAAAACGATTCGAATAAAGACTTGGCCATGGTGTGATGTCACGCTACGGAATACGTCAGCAGATTAGATTTGTGTAAATATTATTCTCTCTATGGCAATATGTGGAAACTTATTTTGCAGAGTCGGACACTACCTTTGTGTTCAAAATCTTCTATGAAGTACTTGGAGGAGGAACCCGCCTTACAATGCCGAAGACAATCTGCGCGCCGGGCTCGTCGTCATTGAATCCTGGTTCAAGGGCTACTTAGAGAGTCCTGGATTAGGGGGTGTCCGAATAGCTGGACTATACCTTCGGCCGGACTCCTGCACTATGAAGATACAAGATTGAAGACTTAGTCCCATGTCCGGAAGGGACTTTCCTTGGCGTGGAAGGCAAGCTTGGCGATACGGATATGTAGATCTCCTACCATTGTAACTGACTCTGTGTAACCCTAGCCCTCTCCGGTGTCTATATAAACCGGAGGGTTTTAGTCCATAGGACGAACAACAATCATACCATAGGCTAGCTTCTAGGGTTTAGCCTCCTTGATCTCATGGTAGATCTACTCTTGTACTACCCATATCATCAATATTAATCAAGCAGGACATAGGGTTTTACCTCCATCAAGAGGGCCCGAACCTGGGTAAAACATTGTGTCCCCTACCTCCTGTTACCATCCGCCTAGACGCACAGTTCGGGACCCCCTACCCGAGATCCGCCGGTTTTGACACCGACAATTGATATCAATGTGAGTGAGTAGGGATTGCCATGCAACGGATGCACTAGAGCTATAAGTGTATGAAAGCTCAAAAAAGTAACTAAGTGGGGGTGCATCCAACTTGCTTGCTCACGAAGACCTAGGGCAATTTGAGGAAGCCCATCATTGTAATATGCAAGCCAAGTTCTATAATGAAAAATTCCCAGTAGTATATGAAAGTGAAAACATAAGAGACTCTCTATCATGAAGATCATGGTGCTACTTTGAAGCACAAGTGTGGAAAAGGATAGTAACATTGCCCCTTATCTCTTTTTCTCTCATTTCTTGTTTGGGCCTTCTTTTTTTATGGCCTCTTTTTTTTCGTCCGGAGTCTCATCCCGACTTGTGGGGGAATCATAGCCTCCATCATCCTTTCCTCACATGGGACAATGCTCTAATAATGAAGATCATCACACTTGTATTTACTTACAACTCAAGAATTACAACTCGATACTTAGAACAAAATATGACTCTATGTGAATGCCTCCGGAGGTGTACCGGGATGTGCAATGAATCAAGAGTGACATCTATAAAAAATTATGAAAGGTGGCCATGCCACAAATACGATGTCAACTACATGATCATGCAAAGCAATATGACTATGATGAAGCGTGTCATAATAAACGGAACGATGGAAAGTTGCATGGCAATATATCTCGGAATGGCTATGGAAATGCCATGATAGGTAGGTATGGTGGCTGTTTTGAGGAAGATATAAGGAGGCTTATGTGTGATAGAGCGTATCGTATCACGGGGTTTGGATGCACCGGCGAAGTTAGCACCGACTCTCAAGGTGAGAAAGGGCAATGCACGGTACCAAAGAGGCTAGCAATGATAGAAGGGTGAGAGTGCGTATAATCCATGGACTCAACATTAGTAATAAAGAACTCACATACTTATTGCAAAAATATACAAGTCATCAAAACCAAGCACTACGCGCATGCTCCAAGGGGGATATATTGGTAGGAAAAGACCATCGCTCGTCCCCGACCGCCACTCATAAGGAAGGCAATCAAAGAACACCTCATGCTTCAAATTGTCACACAACGGTTACCATACGTGCATGCTACGGGACTGGCAAATCTCAACACAAGTATTTCTCAATTTCACAATTACTCAACTAGCACAACTCTAATATCCCCATCTTTATATCTCAAAACAATTATCAAGTATCAAACTTCTCATAATGCACTCTATATGCAAGATTTTATTATACCCATCTTGGATGCCCATCATATTAGGACTAATTTTATAACCAAAGCAAATTACCATGCTGTTCTAAAAGACTCTCAGAATAATATAAGTGAAGCATGAGAGATCAATAATTTCTATAAAATAAAACCACCACCGTGCTCTAAAGAGATATAAGTGCAGCACTAGAGAAAAATTATCTAGCTCAAAAGATATAAGTGAAGTACATAGAGTATTCTAATAAATTCCGATCATGCGTGCCTCTCCCAAAAGGTATGTACAGCAAGGATGATTGTGGTAAACTAAATAGCAAAGACTCAAATCATACAATATGCTCCAAGCAAAACAGATATCATGTGGTGAATAAAAATATAGCCTCAAGTAAAGTTACCGGTAGACGAAGACGAATGAGGGGATGCCTTCCGGGGCATCCCCAAGCTTAGGCTTTTGGTTGTCCTTGAATTTTACCTTGGGGTGCCTTGGGCATCCCCAAGCTTAGGCCCTTGCCACTCCTTGTTCGAAAATCCATCAAATCTTTACCCAAAAACTTGCAAACTTCACAACACAAAACTTAACAGAAAATCTCATGAGCTCCGTTAGTATAAGAGAGCAAACCACCACTTTAATGTACTGTAATTAACTCATTATTTATTTATATTGGTGTTAAAACTACTCTATTCCAACTTCTCTATGGTTTATACCCCCCGATACTAGCCATAGATTCATCAAAATAAGCAAACAACACACAAAAAACAGAATCTGTCAAAACAGAACAGTCTGTAGCAATCTGGACGTTTCGAATACTTATGTAACTCCAAAAATTCTGAGAAATTAGGAAGACCTAAATAATTTAAGTATTGATATATGATGACCCACAAGTATAGGGGATCTATCGTAGTCCTTTCAATAAGTAAGAGTGTCGAACCCAACGAGGAGTAGAAGGAAATGATAAGCGGTTTTCAGCAAGGTATTCTCTGCAAGTACTGAAATAAGTGGTAACAGATAGTTTTGTGGTAAGATAGATTGTAACGAGCAACAAGTAACAAAAGTAAATAAAGTGCAGCAAGGTGGCCCAATCCTTTTGTAGCAAAGGACAAGCCGGAACAAACTCTTATAATAGGAAAAGCGCTCCCGAGGATACATGGGAATATCGTCAAGCTACTTTTCATCACGTTCATATGATTCGCGTTCGATACTTTGATAATTTGATATGTGGGTGGACCGGTGCTTGGGTGCTGTTCTTACTTGAACAAGCGTCCCAC
This sequence comes from Triticum timopheevii, assembly GCA_963921465.1. Classification (NCBI taxonomy): domain Eukaryota; kingdom Viridiplantae; phylum Streptophyta; class Magnoliopsida; order Poales; family Poaceae; genus Triticum; species Triticum timopheevii. Next base: position 10,089,660 of record OY997262.1, read on the forward strand.
TAATGATTAACCTCTATTGTAAGCATCCACAACTACAACAAAAGTATTAAGGTAAACCTAACCATAGCATGAAACATGTGGATCCAAATCAGCCCCTTACGAAGCAACGCATAAACTAGGGTTTAAGCTTCTGTCACTCTAGCAACCCATCATCTACTTATTACTTCCGAATGCCTTCCTCTAGGCCCAAATAATGGTGAAGTTTTATGTAGTCGACGTTCACATAACACCACTAGAGGCGAGACAACATACATCTTATCAAAATATCAAACAAATACCAAATTCACATGACTACTAATAGCAAGACTTCTCCCTTGTCCTCAGGAACAAACGTAATTACTCACAAAGCATATTCATGTTCATATTCAGAGGGGTAATAATATGCATATAGGATCTGAACATATAATCTTCCACCAAATAAACCAACTAGCATCAACTACAAGGAGTAATCAACACTACTAGCAACCTACTAGCACCAATCCCGGACTTTGAGACAAGAATTGGATACAAGAGATGAACTAGGGTTTGGAGATGAGATGGTGCTGGTGAAGATATTGATGGAGATTGCCCTCTCCCGATGAGAGGAGCATTGGTGATGATGATGGTGATGATTTCCCCCTTCCGGAGGGAAGTATCCCCGGCAGAACAGCTCTGCCGGAGCTCTAGATTGGATCCGCCAAGGTTCCGCCTCGTGGCGGCGGAGTTTCATCCCGAAAAGTTCCTTCTAATTTTTTTCTCATTCAAAGACTTCATATAGGAGAAGATGGACGTTGGAGAGCCAGGGGGCCCACGAGGTAGGGGCGCGCCCTAGGGGGGGCGCCCCCCACCCTCATGAGCAAGGTGTGGGCCCTTGGCCTTCATATTTGGCGAGGATTTTTCTTTATTTATTTTAAGATGTTCCGTGGAGTTTCGGGACTTTTGGAGTTGCGCAGAATAGGTCTCTAATATTTGTTCCTTTTCTAGCCCAGAATTCCAGCTGCCGACATTCTCCCTCCTTATGTAAACCTTGTAAAATAAGAGAGAATAGCCATAAGTATCATGACATAAAGTGAAATAATAGTCCAAAATGCAATAAGTATCGATATAAAAGCATGATGCAAAATGGATGTATCAACTCCCCCAAGCTTAGACCTCGCTTGTCCTCAAGCGAAAAGCCGATAACAATAAATATGTCCTCATGTTTAGAGGTAGAGGCGTCGATAAAAATAAAATATGGGCATGAAGGCATCATGATTATTCTCATAACAGTGACATATATAGATTTTGTCATATGATTACTTATGTTCAAGTGATGATCTATTCACAATGCAAGAGTATAAATCATAAACCTTATTGGGCTCCGACAAACTATAATCTCAATCATTGAAGCAATTGCAATTTATCATAACATCGGAAAGAGTCTATGTCAGAGCTAAAAAGCAAGTCCACATACTCAACTATCATTTAGTCCTTCATAATTGCTAACACTCACGCAATACTTGTGGTTATGGAGTTTTAATCGGACACAGAGAAAGATAGGGGCTTATAGTTTTTCCCCACAACCTTTTACCTCAAGGGTAATGTAAACAATAATGGTTCATGCTCCCCTACATCCAATTAGATATATATATCATGTTCTTTCTAACATGCTGAGCTTGCCAAAGGATAAAATGAAAGGGAAAGGTGAAGATCACCATGACTCTTGCATAAGGTAGAAGATAATAATAAAGGATAGGCCCTTCGCAGAGGGAAGCAGAGGTTGCCATGTGCTTTTATGGTTGGATGCATAAAATCTCAATGCGAAAGAACGTCACTTTATATTGCCCCTTGTGATATGAACCTTTATTATGCAGTCAGTCGCTTTTATTACTTCCACATCACAAGATCGTATAAAGCTTATTTCTCCCACACCAATCAATCATACATATTTAGAGCAATTTTTATTTCTTTGCACCAATGACAACTTACTTGAAGGATCTTACTCAATCCATAGGTAGATATGGTGGACTCTCATGGCAAAACTGGTTTAAGGGTATTTGGAAGCACAAGTAGTATTTCTACTTGGTGCTGAGAATTTGGCTAGCATGAGGGGGAAAGGAAAGCTCAACAAGTTAGAGGACCCATGACAACATACTTTATCTCAGATATAAGAAAGACATAACTCATTACGTTGTCTTCCTTGTCCAACGTCAACTCTTTAGCATGTCATATTTTAATGAGTGCTCCCAATCATAAAAGATGTCAATGATAATATATCTATATGTGAAACCTCTCTTTCCTTATTACTTCCTATTAATTGCAACAATGACCAAAGCTATGTCTGCCAAATCCCAACAACTTTTAATCATCATACTCTTTCTATGTGAAGTCATTACTCTCAATAAGATCAATATGAACTCTTTGTTTCTTTTTATTCTTTTTCTCTTTTCTTTTATTGACCCAAGATCATGGAAAAATAATCAAGCCCTTAACTCAACGCTAATCTTTATTATATATAGCTCACGGACTCGATTACATAGACAGATCATAAAGAAAAACTCAAAACTAGATCATGCCATAAACTTTATTCTACTAGATCAAGATATTACGAATAAGATCGAACTAAGAAAAACAGTAAAGATAGAAGTTGTGATGGTGATACGATACCGGGGCACCTCCCCCAAGCTTGGCAGTTGCCAAGGGGAGTGCCCATACCCATGTGATTATATCTCCTTGGTTGGTGAAGAAGGTGGAGGTGACGGATAATCGCACATCGAGCGTAAGAGGTCCTCCAGCTTGCGAATAATGCCCTTGAGTGCGGCAATATGCTCCTTCAACAAAATATTTTCTTGTGTGAGATACTTGTTTTGTATGCGAGCTAACTCAGTCATCTTGAAAGCTTCGATCTCAGTTGGGTAAGAAGGTTATGATCAAGTTGAAGGATGTCTTTTGCTGCCGGAGCTTGATCCTCCGTGGCCTTCTTGATCCTTTCATCCTTGTTGACCCTTGTGGGTTCTTCCCTCTTCAGATCTATCTTCATTAGCCAAGCATCGTTGTCACCATTGTTGGAGGAGGGAGACGACATGATGCCTAGCCTGGAAAACCCTGACGGAAAACAGCTCGAAACAAGAACAGAGGAAGTTTGCGTGATACGGGAGTCAAAACCTTCTGGAGGTTATATAATGAATTTTACCGACCAAAATATGCATCGTGCAAGAAAACGGAGTCCGGAAGGCACACGAGGTGCTCATGAGGTAGGGGGCGCGCCCAGAGGGGTAGGGGGCGCCCACCACCCTCGTGGGGCCCTCATGTCCTTCCCGGACTGCTACTTATTTTTCTATTTTTCTAAATATTCCAAAACGGAGAAATATTGCCTTAAAAATTGTTTTGGAGTCGGTTTACTTACCGTACCACATACCTATTCCTTTTCGGGGTCTGAAACGTTCCGGAAAGTGTCCCTTATGTATTCCTCCGGGGTTACGGTTTCAATAATATTGGTTTCAACATTTATGGGATTACCTGAGATATAATGTTTGATTCTTTGACCGTTTACCACCTTCGGATTTGTGCCCTCGAAGTTGTTGATCTTTATGGCACCGGAATGATATACCTCTTTGATAACATATGGGCCTTCCCATTTAGAGAGAAGTTTTCCTGCAAAAAATCTTAAACGAGAGTTGTATAGCAATACATAATCACCTACATTAAACTCACGCTTTTGTATCCTTTTGTCATGCCATCTTTTAACTTTTTCTTTAAACAACTTGGCATTTTCATAAGTTTGGGTTCTCCATTCATCAAGTGAGCTAATATCAAATAACCTCTTCTCACCAGCATTTTAAAATCATAGTTGAGCTCTTTAATAGCCCAATATCCCTTTTGTTCTAGTTCGAGAGGTAAGTGACATGCTTTTCCATAAACCATTTTATACAGAGACATACCCATATGATTTTTGTATGTAGTTCTATAAGCCCATAATGCATCATCAAGTTTCATGGACCAATTCTTTCTAGACCTATTAACAATCTTTTGCAAAATTAATTTGAGCTCTGTATTGATCAACTCTACTTGACCACTAGACTGAGGGTGATAAGGAGATGCAATTCTATGATTAACATCATATTTAGCAAGCATTTTACGGAAAGCACCATGAATAAAGTGTGAACCACCATCAGTCATTTAATATCTAGGGACTCCAAACCTCGGGAAAATAACTTCTTTAAGCATTTTAATAGAAGTGTTATGATCGGCACTACTAGTTGGAATAGCTTCTACCCACTTAGTAACGTAATCAACATCAACTAAAATATGTGTGTATCCATTAGAGGCAGGAAAAGGTCCCATATAATCAAAGCCCCAAACATCAAACGGTTCAATAACAAGAGAATAATTCATAGGCATTTCTTGACGTCTACTAATATTACCAATTCTTTGACATTCATCACAAGACAAGACAAACTTACGAGCATCCTTGAGGAGAGTAGGCCAATAAAAACCAGATTGCAATACCTTATGTGCAGTTCTATCTCCAGCGTGGTGTCCTCCATAAGCCTCGGAATGACACTTGCGTAGGATTTGTTCCTGTTCATGCTTAGGTACACAACGTCTAATAACACCATCTACTCCTTCTTTATAAAGATGTGGGTCATCCCAAAAGTAATGTCTTAAATCATAGAAAAACTTTTCTTTTGCTGGTATGTGAAGCTAGGTGGTATAAATTTAGCAACAATATAATTAGCATAATCAGCATACCATGGAGTACTACGAGAAGTACTTATAACATTCAATTGTTCATCAGGAAAGCTATCATTAATAGGTAGTGGGTCATCAAGAATATTTTCTAACCTAGACAAGTTGTCTGCAACGGGGTTCTCACCTCCCTTTCTATCAACAATATGCAAATCAAATTCTTGTAGCAAGAGAACCCATCTAATAAGTCTAGGTTTACCATCTTTCTTTTCCATAAGGTATTTAATAGCAGCATGATCTATTTGAATAGTTACTTTAGAATCAACAATATAAGATCTGAACTTATCAAAAGCAAATACAACTGCTAAAAGCTCTTTTTCAGTAGTAGCATAATTTCTTTGAGCATTATCTAGAGTCTTACTAGCATAATGAATAACATTTAATTTCTTATCAACTCTTTGCCCTAGAACACCACCTACAGCATAATCACTAGCATCACACATAATTTCAAAGGGTAAATTCCAATCAGGTGGTTGAACAACAGGTGCAGAGACTAATGCTTTCTTAACTATTTCAAATGCTTCTACACAATCATCATCAAAGACAAATGGTATATCTTTTTGCAATAAATAAGTCAGAGGCCGAGAAATTTTTGAGAAGTCCTTAATGAACCTCCTATAAAATCCAGCGTGACCAAGGAAACTTCTTATACCTTTGATGTCCTTGGGACATGGCATCTTTTCAATAGCATCAACCTTGGCTTTATCAACTTCAATACCTCTTTCAAAAACTTTGTGCCCCAAGACAATACCTTCATTAACCATAAAGTGGAACTTTTCCCAATTCAATACAAGATTAGTTTCTTCACATCTCTGCAAAACTCGATCAAGATTGCTCAAGCAATCATCAAAAGAGGAATCATAGACGGAAAATTCGTCCATGAAAACCTCACAAATCTTTTCACAGAAGTCAGAGAATATAGCCATCATGCATCTTTGAAAGGTAGCAGGTGCATTTTATAAACCAAAAGGCATACGTCTATAAGCAAAAGTACCAAAAGGGCATGTAAAAGTAGTCTTTGATTGATCTCTAGCCGACACAGGTATTTGAGAGAAACCAGAATAACCATCTAGAAAGCAATAGTGTGTATGTCTGCATAATCTTTCTAGCATTTGATCAATAAAAGGTAAGGGGTAATGATCTTTCTTAGTAGCTTTATTTAATTTGCGGAAATCAATTACCATCCTATAACCTGTGATAATTCTTTGTGGAATCAATTCATCTTTATCATTAGGAACAATAGTAATACCTCCCTTCTTAGGGACACAATGGACATGACTTACCCACTCACTATCAGCAACGGTATAGATTATACCTATTTCCAGAAGATTTAGTATTTCTTTTCTTACCACTTCTTTCATTTTAGGATTCAGACGTCGTTGATGATCACGAACTGGTTTGGCATCTGCTTCCAAATTTATTTTATGTTGGCATAGAGTGGGACTAATGCCCTTAAGATCATCAAGAGTATATCCAATAGAAGCACGATGCTTCTTCAGAGTTTTCAATAATCTTTCTTCTTCATGCTCTGAAAGGTTAGAACTAATAATAACATGATATATCTTCTTTTCATCAAGATAAGCATATTTAAGATTATCAGGTAAAGGTTTAAGCTCAAACATGGGATCACCCTTGGGTGGAGGAGGATCCCCTAAAATTTCAAAGACAAATTGTGTTGCAGAATAGGTTCCTGTTTAAAGAATACTTCATCTATTTCCCTTCTTTCATTCATGAACATATCATTTTCATGGTCTGGCAAATAGTGTTCTAAAGGATCACTAGGACGTACGATAATAGAAGCAAGACCAATAATTTCATCCTTACTAGGTAATTCTTCCTCACGATGTTGTTTACTAAATTTAGAGAAATTAAACTCATGAACCATATCATCCAAGCCAATAGTAACAACATTCTTTGTGCAACCTATGGTAGCATTGACAGTATTTAAGAAGGGTCTACCAAATATAATGGGACAAAAGCTATCTTGTGGGGAACCAAGAACAAGAAAATCAGCAGGATATTTAGTTTTCCCACACAAGACTTCAACATCTCTAACAATTCCAATTGGTGAAATAGTATCTCTATTGGCAAGTTTAATTGTGACATCAATACCTTCTAACTCAGCAGGTGCAATTTCATTCTTAATTTCTTCGTATAAAATATGCGGTATAACACTAGCACTCGCACCCATATCACATAAGCCATGATAACAATGATCTCCTATTTCAACAGAAATGACAGGCACACCTACCACAGGTCTATGTTTATCTTTATCACAATGTTTAGCAATATTAGCAGTTTCACCTTTGAACTGAATAACATGCCCATCAATATTATCAGACAAGAGATCTTTAACAATAGAAATATTAGGTTCTACTTTAACTTGCTCAGGGGGTGTATAAGTTCTAATATTGCTTATACGAACAACAGTTGAAGCTTTAGCACGATCCTTTATTCTAACATGGAAAGGTGGTTTCTCAACATAAGAAGTAGGAACAATAGGATCATTATAAGTGACAGTCTTTTGTTCAACTTCAATAGGTGCAGCTACTTTTACTTCTATGGGAGGATGATATTTAAACCACTTCTCCTTAGGGAGATCAACATAAGTAGCAAAAGATTCATAGAAAGAAGCTACTATCTCAGAGTCAAGTCCATATTTAGTGCTAAACTTACGGAAAATATCGGTATCAGTAAAAGATTTAACACAATAAAACTTAGGTGTCATACCTGACTCCTTACCTTCGTCAAGGTCCCAATCTTCAGAGTTGAGTTTAATTCTATCCAATAAATTCCATCTGAATTCAATAGTCTTCATCATAAAAGAGCCAGCACAAGAAGTATCGAGCATGGTGCGATTGTTTTCAGAAAGTCGAGCATAAAAACTTTGCATAATTATTTCTCTCGGGAGCTCATGATTGGGGCATGGATATGACATTGATTTAAGCCTCCCCCAAGCTTGAGCGATGCTTTCTCCTTTGCGAGGCCGGAAATTATATATATATAATTGCGATCACGATGAACAAGATGCATAGGGTAATACTTTTGATGAAATTCCAACTTCAATCTTTTATAGTCCCATGATCTCATATCATCACATAGCCTATACCATATCAATGCGTATCCCTTCAAAGATAAAGGGAAGACCTTCTTCTTAGCAACATCATCAGGTATACCTGCAAGCTTAAATAATCCACAAACTTCATCAACATATATTAAGTCCTCATCAGGATGCTTTGTTCCATCTCCTGTAAAAGGGTTAGCTAGCAGTTTTTCCATCATACCCGAAGGAAATTCAAAAGGATTTTCATTTTCAATACGTTCAGTAGGTTGAGGAGAAACTCTTTGCTCTACTGGACAGGGTGAAGATACCCCGAAAAAGCCCCTCAGAGAATTACTTTCCATAGTAACAAGTGACAGTAAATTTCAGCACACTATATAAATTTTTCCTTACCAAATTCCACCTACCAAAGGCGCTACACTCCCCGGCAACAGCGCCAGAAAAGAGTCTTGATGACCCACAAGTATAGGGGATCTATCGTAGTCCTTTCGATAAGTAAGAGTGTCGGACCCAACGAGGAGCAGAAGGAAATGATAAGCGGTTTTCAGCAAGGTATTCTCTGCAAGTACTGAAATAAGTGGTAACAGATAGTTTTGTGATAAGATAGATTGTAACGAGCAACAAGTAACAAAAGTAAATAAAGTGCAGCAAGGTGTCCCAATCCTTTTGTAGCAAAGGACAAGCCGGAACAAACTCCTATAATAGGAAAAGCGCTCCCGAGGACACATTGGAATATCGTCAAGCTAGTTTTCATCACGTTCATATGATTCGCGTTCGATACTTTGATAATTTGATATGTGGGTGGACCGGTGCTTGGGTGCTGTTCTTACTTGAACAAGTGTCCCAATTATGATTAACCTCTATTGCAAGCATCCGCAACTACAACAAAAGTATTAAGGTAAACCTAACCATAGCATGAAACATGTGGATCCAAATCAGCCCCTTACGAAGCAACGCATAAACTAGGGTTTAAGCTTCTGTCACTCTAGCAACCCATCATCTACTTATTACTTCCGAATGCCTTCCTCTAGGCCCAAATAATGGTGAAGTTTTATGTAGTCGACGTTCACATAACACCACTAGAGGCTAGACAACATACATCTTATCAATATATCAAACGAATACCAAATTCACATGACTACTAATAGCAAGACTTCTCCCTTGTCCTCAAGAACAAACGTAATTACTCACAAAGCATATTCATGTTCATAATAAAAGGGGTAATAATATGCATATAGGATCTGAACATATAATCTTCCACCAAATAAACCAACTAGCATCAACTACAAGGAGTAATCAACACTACTAGCAACCTACTAGCCCCAATCCCGGACTTTGAGACAAGAATTGGATACAAGAGATGAACTAGGGTTTGGAGATGAGATGGTGCTGGTGAAGATGTTGATGGAGATTTCCCTCTGCCGATGAGAGGAGCATTGGTGATGACGATGGTGATGATTTCCCCCTTCCGGAGGGAAGTATCCCCGGCAGAACAGCTCTGCGGGAGCTCTAGATTGGATCCGCCAAGGTTCCGCCTCGTGGCGGCGGAGTTTCGTCCCGAAAAGTTCCTTTTGATTTTTTTCTCATCGAAATACTTCATATAGGAGAAGATGGACGTCGGAGAGCCACCAGGGGGCGCGCCCTAGCGGGGGGGGGGGGGTGCCCCCACCCTCGTGAGCAGGGTGTGGGCCCCCTGGCCTTCATCATTGGCGAGGATTTGTCTTTATTTATTTTAAGATGTTTCGTGGAGTTTCAAGGCTTTTGGAGTTGCGCAGAATAGGTCTCTAATATTTGTTCCTTTTCCAGCCCAGAATTCCAGCTGCCGGCATTCTCCCTCCTTATGTAAACCTTTTAAAATAAGAGAGAATAGCCATAAGTATCATGACATAAAGTGAAATGACAGTCCAAAATGCAATAAATATCGATATAAAAGCATGATGCAAAATGGACGTATCAATATACTACAGTTGGAATTGGTATTTTATCGCTCTCTCTTAAAAAGTGAAAATTATTTTTGTGAGCGCATACTTTCTGGTTTTTTTCAGCAAGATCAAACAACAATCACCCAAGAAGATCCTAAAGGCTTTACTTGGCACAAACACTAATTAAAACATAAAAAACACAATCATAACAGAGGTTAGATAAATTATTTATTACTAAACAGGAACAAAAAGTAAAGAACAAAAATAAAATTGGGTTGCCTCCCAACAAGTGCTATCGTTTAACATCCCTAGCTAGGCATAAAAGCAAGAATAGATCTAGGTATTGTCATCTTTGGTATGCAATCCATAAGTGGATCTCATAATTGATTCATAAGGAAATTTAATTTTCTTTCTAGGAAAGTGTTCCATGCCTTTCCTTAACGGAAATTGGCATCTAATATTTCCTTCTTTCATGTCAATAATTACACCAATCGTTCTAAGGAAAGGTCTACCAAGAATAATTGGACACGTAGGATTGCAATCTATATCAAGAACAATGAAATCCACGGGCACATAATTCCTATTTGCAACAATAAGAACATCATTAATCCTTCCCATAGGTATCTTAATGGTGGAATCCGCAAGGTGCAAATTTAAAGAACAATCATCAAATTCGCGGAAACCTAACACATCACACAAAGTTTTTGGAATCGTGGAAACACTAGAACCCAAATCACACAAAGCATATCATTCATAATCTTTAATCTTAATTTTAAAAGTAGGTTCCCACTCATCATAAAGTTTTCTAGGAATAGAAATTTCTAGTTCAAGATTTTCTTCATAGGATTGCATTAAAGCATCAACTATATGTTTAGTAAAAGCTTTATTTTGATCATAAGCATGAGGAGAATTTAACATGGATTGCAACAAGAAAACACAATCTATCAAAGAGCAATTATCATAATTAAATTCCTTGAAATCCAAAATTGTGGGTTAATTGCTATGTAAAGTTTTGTTTCTTCAATTCCACTTTTATTGATTTTAGCATCAAGACCTAAAAACTCTGAATCATTGGGACGCCTTTTAACTAAAGTTGACCCATCTCCAGTCCCATCTTTATTAAGATTCATATTGGAAAACAAATATTTAATAGGAGACACATCAATCACTTTTATATCTTCATCATTATTATCATGAAAACTAGAAGAACACGCTTTTACAAAGCAATCTTTTTTAGCACGTATCCTAGTAGTTCTTTCCTTGCACTCATCAATCGGAAAAAATATGTGAAAGCATTATCGGCACACTTCTTAATATTGAAGGAAAGACGAAAGATACCTTAAAATCTAGGATTGATTTGACACACCTGGGTATCAGACAGGATTTGCAGGTGCAAGATGAAGGTAAACCACGAGATATGGCACCAGTTGTGGACAAGGTAAAAAGAAAAGAATTCTGTGAGGTCCTGTGACGTGTGAGATTCCCACATGGATTTGCTTCCAACCCTGAAAGGAGAGTCAGTGCAGATGGAAAGAAGGTACAAGGGTTGAAAACAGATGGAAAGAAGGTACAAGTGTACATGGATTTGCTTCAAAGGGTTTTACCTGTTATCCTTAGAGGATTGGGCAGCCCTGACTTATACAAAGCAGTTGCAGAGTTGGGACAATTCTTCAGGGAACTCTGCAGTAGAAATATCAGGGTAGATGCTTTGGAGCGTCTTAGAGACAAGATACCAACTATCCTATGCGACCTTGAGAAGATACATCCTCCGGCCTTCTTTGATGTGATGGTGCATTTGGTTGTTCATCTACCTGATGAGGCACTACTTAGAGGTCCAGTACAGTATGGCTAGAGGTACCCTATTGAAAGGAGGCTAGGCACTTTCAAGGGCTATGTTAGGAAAGGAGCTAGACCCGAGGGTTCCATTGAAGAGGCTTACATTGCTACAGAAGCGTTGATATTCTGCTCAAAATATATTGAAACAGCTGATCAGCTTAGCAAAGAGGTGGGTGAAGACAATCCCGGGCTCAATGTTTTCGATTATTCCGTTCGAGTTACACGGAAGAGTCGACAAGAGGACAAACCTAAAGATTTGGACAAAATGGTTTGGTATGTGTTGGATAAATGTCCTGAGATACTACCTTATACAAAGTAAGTGCTAAGTATTGTAGCTTATACATCGTAATCTACTAAACTTGTAGCACATTCTTATATATTTAGATGTTTGACGCGATCACTATGTTGTGCAACATCTACAAAAATGAGTTACTGCCGCAAAATCCAAGAAACATTGACAAACTGGTTATGACAGGATTTGCGAAATGGTTCAAGAGCCATGTAAGCTTTTGAATTGCACTGTCAGTTTTTTTAATATATTGAGTACATAAGATGATTAGCTTGTCTATTTTCTAACCATAGGTTAAGAAGATGCGGGAGGATGGGCAGGCAGTTGATGATGCCCTTTACACACTAGAAATGGGTCCCGATACTCGGGTAGGACATTACGAATCTTGCATTGTTGGAGATGTGCGCTACAACACCCTTGCACGCGTCGAAGGTAGGAAGACACAAAACAGTGTCATCATGAGCACGGATACGTACGACAGAGAGACAACTGAAATGTATGCTAACATAACAGACATTGTTCAGTTGCCGTATATCTCCAGTTTTGAGGATCATCGGTGTGTGGTTCTATTGTGCTGTCGTTGGTATAACCTGTTTTCCAGGATCGCAAAACCCAAAGCTGATGATTATTTCAAATCCATCAATGTCAAGGCGGCGTAGCAGACCAACAAGCCTTTTATTTTGGCAAATCAAGCAACACAAATATTTTTCTTGGAAGACACATTTGCACGTAGCGATTACTAGAGAGTATTGCAAAGGTTTGAGGAGTGGAATTCATTTAATAAAGTTGCACAACAAGATGATGCTTACACTGCCCCTGATGTACAAGATTCCACAGATGTTCTTAATATCTTTGAGAACCATCACGTCAATGACGTTGGCGAAAAGATTGCCTGTCGTGCTGTGGACATACAAGAGTTGATTAAGAAGAATCCAACGTTCGAGGACATTGAGGATGAAGAAGAAGATGGCACTCTGGGGAATTATGATTCAGACTGATACACATGGCGAAGATGTTGACGCTCCTGCTGCGGATTATGATTAGATTGCTTTTGTAGTATTTGCCCGTCAGAAGACGTTTTTTATCTACTATGTGAAATTGTGTTTGCTATGACAACTGAAACCTGATGAACGTGTTTCTTAGTATTTTGTTGTGAGACATCACTTGTTATGTATGTTTATTTGTGTTTGATGATTGGATGACGACTAAAACATGATGACATTGTTGTTTAGTTGTACTCATATTTGGCTGTGAAACTTTGTAACATCCCAAATTTTCAATTTGGAATGCTATATATATGTCATTATATGCACATCATATTTTATTTGCATTTCGTTTGAGATCCTAGAAATCCTAAGCAACTCAAGGACCCACGGAGAGAGTTGGGAATTTTCACTATTTTCATATTTGAATTTGTCTCAAATTTGAAAAGAGGATCACTTTTGTTTTAATATTTTCTCTCCGCAATATTTCCAATATAAAAATAAAAGAGAGAACATAGAAGGAATTCTTCAAAATAAAGGAAATGTTGGAGGAAAAATATTAAAATTAAATAAATATTTTATTTGGATTTTATTGCTATTTTATTTGAATTAGAAAAATACACATTTTTCAAAATTGCATTTTTAGGCTAGAAAAATGTTCACTTTGTTTTAAATATTTTATTTAGACGGCGAAAATTGTTTTTGACGTTTTTAGAATTTTTAAAATATTTATTTAGGATTTTCTTCGGCAGAATTTGTTAAAAAAACGTTTTGCCCGACTTGGCCAGCGGCCCAGCAGAGCGGGCTGAAGCCAAGCGCCGCCAACCGCCTCCGTCGCCATGGTCGGCACGGACTCCGAGGAGTCCCACGTCTCACCGTGGCCGCCCGACTTCGGCCGCAAGTCAGAGCCGCCCCCAAGGCCTTTAAAAGTCGACCCTGCCCCCCTCCCGTCGCCTCTCACCCCGCCCCCCGCAGCCACGCCACCAGCAGCGGCCGCTCGCCGCTGCTTGCAGCCGCCGCTCGACGCTACGCCCCGACGCCCCGCAGCCTCGCCGGAGCCGCCGCCCCGCACGCCGCCGCCGCTGCCACCGTTGACCGGTAGGGAACCGGCCGGTTCGTCGGCTCTTTCGGTTTTTTTCGGTTTTAGATCTAGTTAGGTTTTTTAGTATTAGGGATTTCTCGGTTTTCTCCGGGTTTTTTAGTTAGCGGACGCTCGCCCGAACGACCCTGTTCATGACCATGTTTGTTTTTTTGTCTCTGCCAACGAACGTTCGTTCGTTAGTCTTTTCTTTTTATTTTATTTTTTGGCCAGGGACCTATCCGTGAATACTTTTATCGCAGATTAGCCCCCGATCTTCAAACCCTCACTACTTTTCAACCATTCGTCCAAATCCAGTGAAACCAACGCCAAAATCTTCGTCTCGAAGTTCTATTTCCAGTTAACCAACTTGAACATGGTTTTCACAAATTAAAAATTTGGTTTCAAGCAGATTTGAATTCGAAGTTCTTTTGATCGTAGTTTCAGTTCCGTAGCTCCGATTCGATTGATTCTTTTTGCAAATCGAAGCTTTTCAGTTGAATTTTCAGTTTGGACTTTCTTATCTGTGTTTTACCCTTGCATCTATGCTTGAGTGCTTATGTATGCTATTGTTCATTTGCGATAGAATTTCCGAAGTGCGAAGCATGCTACTACAAGTCTCTAGGGTTTGTAGATCGTCGGCAAGGCAAGTAACATTTTGATCATACTTCTTCATTACCCAGTTTTTATGCATTAGTTCCAATCCTCAAACATTGCATGAGTAGGATCTCTTAACATGTGGGTATTGGGAAGTAGATGGTGAGGTAGAACCTATTGACTTTTATTATCAAACCTTGGGAGTTACCTCTACGTTAAGCTTATACTGCTATGCTATGCTCGTAGACGTGGATTGGTTCAGTGTATCCATGACAGATGTGAGAGTTGTTAATTAAGGGTTAACTTAAGGTGGCAACTTAAATACACATCTAGGTGGATTGGTTGCGGGCACCTCGAGAATCCAGTGTTGTCCTAGGATATCCCGGAGTACCCATGTGATGATCCTATGGTTCGCCACCCAGGCTCAAAGAAATCATAAGATTATTCATGCTAGAAACTTCGTGTATAGCCACAAGCCATTATGGGCTCTGGCACAGTTGAGTATGTTGCGTGACCTCTTTTAGTGGTAGGCTAGAAGATGTAGGGGAAAGTAGGTGTAACTGTCTACCCAAAGTAAAGAGGTAATGCTTCTGAAAGACTGTGTCTCGGTCATCCGTTTCTCAAACACCATTTAGTGCGAGAAATCCAACAGAGGAGATCGAGTCTTGTGGGGAAAAGTGCGCAAACCTCTGCAGAGTGTACAAACTAATCATGGTTAGCCGTGTCCCCGGTTATGGACATCTTGAGTATCTGGTTCTTGAATTGTCATGTTGATCTCAACACTCTAAATTAATTTGTTGGGTTATTAATATTGTTTAATTGGGATTGAGTTGGAGGAACCTTCTCAATGTTTTTCAACTACCATGATAGTTAAACCAAATATATTCCTTTGTTGTAAGAAAAATTGGCTTTTCGCAAAAAACATTATAATCGTAGAGCCTCCACCAGCCAAATATGCATATAGTTATAGCTTCTACCAGTTCATTGCTCTACAGTGTTATATTGCCAGCATATTCCATGTGCTGACCCATTTTCGGGCTGCAACACATTATGTTGCAGACTTTTCAGAAGAAGAGTAAGGCGCGCTAGGTCATTATCATGCACTCAGCTATGCCATTGGAGTTGATGGACTCACTTTATCTTCCAGGCCTTCTGTTGTTATCCTATTTAGATGGCCTTAAGCCATATTATTGTAATAAGTACTCTTTTATGAGTTATTCAATGTAATAAGTGTGTGATTGCAAATTTGTTATAAATCCTTCGAAGTACTGTGTGTCTCAGCATTACTGATCCAGGGATGACACTTATGCATAGAGTTTTGACCGTTTGAGTTCAGATCGCTACAAGATGGTATCAGAGCACACGCTTATTGTAGGATGCGACCACTAAGATAAGCCATAGGTCACTCTTTTTTACTCATTTCTGACTCCTCTCCATTTTCCACTCTATAGATGACGGACCCAAGGAACAAGTTTTCTCAACCGGATGAAGATACACCCTTTGGACGACACTTGAATGAAGTCACTAGGTACCTAAACATCGGAATACCAAGCTTCACCGGGACCTACACCGCCACTTTACCAGAAGAGGAGCGTTGGATGATTCGAGTTCAAGTTCCAGGAAGGACATTCACGCCAGTTACTGAGCCCATAGAGTTTTCCTTTGATGCACCAACCTGGAGTCTAGGAAAGAGCATGGCAGCTCACATCGCCATGGGATGCATTGGCGAACTTTACCACAAGGATCTTAAAGACACTATCTACCAGATATGTGGGCGCCAAGATGAGCAATGGGAGATGATCAGCACTAGGAGGGACAGGTCCATTGCAGCCTTCATCCAGGAATTAAACCAGCCCATTCGTCGCCAGGAGAACCAAATGTGCACAAGCATGATAGATTTGAAGAAGATGATGACTAGGAACATGGAGCTTGAAGAGGAACTCAAGTCTACACGCCATGGATATGAGGAGGAAATCGCAATATTAGTAGAAAAGAATGACGACTTGACAAGGAAGCTAGGAGTATTCATGGGAGACCCCGCGCCAGGAGGAGATGACGACCATCCCAAAGACTACATCATCATTGACGACACCGACCCCGACAGTAGTGATGATGATTACAAAGACGAAGATGGAGCGGATATCATGGAGTCTTCCACCGATCAAAATTTCTAGATGACCACCATATTAGTAGTAGTATTTTCCCCATGCATATAGTAGTAGCCCGAGTATTTTGTAACGGTAGCTAGATCGATTGTATGCCCTTGTTTGAATTGAGTGGTGTGATATGAATGCGTTTGTCTCATGTGCATATGGGTAGTGTTTCCTCACTAGACCTCATTCTATTCTAATCTCTTCCCTCTAAACCCATCAGATGCCTCCGAGACGTGACCCCGGATTTGTCTTCCCACCGGAGCTCACATAGTTGATCCAACAGCAGAATTCCTTGATGCAGCTACTAGTCCAGAACCAAGGCAACAACAACAACAATAAAAACAACCCACCACCACCACCTCCAGTGGACAACCTAGACTGTTTTCTGAGGTTGAATCCACCGGTGTTTTCCAGTAGCACCGAGCCAATTGTTGCTGATGATTGGCTATGTAGGATTGGAAGGGAGTTGACCACCGTAGGTTGCACAGATGCGGAGAAGGTGAGCTTTGACGCACACCAACTGGATGGACCCGCAGCCTCATGTGGGAGAATTACACAACCACTTTTCCTATAGCCAATGTCACATGGGATCAGTTTCAGCAAGCATTCCACACAACCCGTGTCTCTACAGGAGCAATGAATATGAAGAAGCGTGAGTTTCGCAACTTACGCCAGGGAAACCATACTATGGGGCAGTACATGGATGAGTTTAGCAAGTTTGCCCGCTATGCCCCAGATGATGTGGCCACAGATGCCGCGAAGCAGGAGAAGTTTATGGAAGGGATGAATGATGAGATGAGTATGCAGTTGATGGTGGCAACATTCACTAACTACCAGGAGTTGGTAGACCTGGCCCTGATGATTTAAAACAAACATCAGTAGATGGAGAGCCGCAAACGGAGTTATGGATAGGGGAAGTACAATTCTGGAGCTCAGCAGAAGCCTCGCTTTACCCCTAACTCCGGAGGTTATACCCATAACCATGGATGCCATACTCATATTGGAGGAAGTTCACATAACCACAGTGGCCCCAAGAATGGGAATGGAAATGGAGGAAGCAGCAGCCAGAACCGTTTCAACCCAGAAACGCCCACAAAGAAGGATCTAAGTCACATTACTTGTTTCAAGTGCTGGAAGACTGGACACTACGCCACCGAGTGTTCTGAAGCAAAGAATGGAAATGGCATTGGAAGCTCTGGGAAGAAGCCCAACCCTTACAACAGGGGACAAGTAAACCACGTTAACGTGGAGGATGTTGAAGAGCAGCCTGATGTAGTTATAGGTAAGTTTTTGGTTAAGTCATTTACTGCAATTGTTCTTTTAGATACTGGTGCATCGCATTCATACATTTCATGGGGATTTGTGGATAAGTATAAGTTGCCCACCAAAGTTCTTAGGACACCTATGTTAGTAAGCTCGCCAGGAGCGGAGTATATGGCAAGCCAAGGATGTTTTCAGGTGCCACTAGCCATAGGTAGGCATGTTTTCCCCTCAGACCTAATAATTCCGGAGTCACAAGGATTGGATGTGATACTAGGCATGGATTGGCTATCAATGTATGGGGGAAACATCGATTGCACCAGTAAGGCAATTATGCTCACCACCCCGGAGGGAAAAAGGATTATGTATGTATCTAGGCATGCGCTAAGGAGGACCAAAGTAAATCCCCTCTTAGGAGTTGTTCAGGAGGAAGTGCCTGTAGTGAAGGATTATCCAGATGTATTTCCAGAAGAACTACTAGACATGTCACCGGATCGAGACATTGAATTTTTGATAGAGTTCTTTCCAGGCACCGGGCCAATATCAAAGAGACCATACTGGATGCTCGCAAATGATCTGGAGGAGATTAAGAAGTAGACTAAGGAGTTATTGGAGAAAGGTTACATTCGACGAAGTTCGTCACCATGGGGAGCCCAGTGTTATTAGTTGAAAAGAAGGATGGATCTTTGAGAATGGTTGTTGATTATCATGCGTTGAATGAAGTGATGATCAAGAACCAATACCTGCTACCGATGATCAACGATCTGTTTGACCAGCTGCAATGAGTTAAAGTATTCTCCAAGATCGACCTGCGATCAGGATACCACTAGCTGAAGATCCGAGAAAATGATATACCCAAGACAGCTTTCACCACTAGGTACGGGTTATATGAGTACACAATCATGTCATTTGGATTGAAAAATGCCCCTACCTATTTCATGAGTATGATGAATAAGGTGTTCATGGAGTTCTGGGATAAGTTTGTTGTGGTGTTCATTGATGATATTTTGGTATACTCGAAGAATGAAGAGGAACACAAGGAGCATTTGCGTTTAGTTCTCGAGAAGCTCAGGGGACATCAGTTATATGCCAAGTTCAGCAAATGTGAGTTTTGGTTGAAAGAAGTTGGATTTATTGGACATGTTATATCAGGAGAGGGTATAGCAGTAGACCCCACCAAGGTTCAGTCAGTCACTGATTAGCTAGCACCCACCTCAGTAGGGGAGATCAGCAGTTTTCTTGGACTCACGGGATACTACCGGAGATTCATTGAGAATTTCTCCAAGATTGCGAAACCTATGACAGAGTTGTTGAAGAAGGACACTAAGTTCAAATGGACAGATGAATGTGAGGCAAGTTTTCAGGAGTTGAAGAAACGTTTGGTTAGATCCCAGTGCTGATTTCCAAGTGTATTGCGATGCTTCTCGCTTAGGACTTGAAGGTGTAGTTATGTAAGACAGAAGAGTTGTTTCCTATGCCTCACGTGAGCTTCGACCGCATGAATTGAATTATGCCACACATGATTTGGAGTTAGCAGCTGTAGTTCATGCACTCAAGACTTGGAGACATTATCTTATTGGAAACCGTTGTGATGTATACACGGATCACAAAAGTTTGAAGTACATTTTCACACAGAAGGATCTGAATCTCAGATAAAGGAGATGGTTGGAGCTTATAAAGGATTATGATATGAAGCTACACTATCATCCAGGCAAGGCCAATGTCGTAGCAGACGCTTTGAGCCGGAAGAGTTATGCCAATACCCTCATAAGTGGAGGATTTCCGCAGGAGTTAGTCGAAGATCTCAGGGAGCCTTGCTTGGAGATAGTCCCTAGAGGTTTTGTCACAGCAATGGAGGTTCAGTCAGCACTATTGGGAAAGATTCGAGAAGCTCAGAAGGATGATAAGGAGATTGCTGAGATAAAGGAGAAGATGAGCAAAGGAAAAGCCAAAGGTTTTCATGAGGATGAGCACGATACTTTATGGTTTGAGGACCATGTATATGTACCCAATAATGCAGAAATCAGGAAGTTAATACTATAGGAAGCTCATGACTTGCCATACTCGATTCACCCAGGAAACACCAAAATGTATTTGGATTTGAAGGAGCGTTTCTAGTGCACTAGTATGAAGAAGGATATTGCAGAGTATGTAGTAGTATGTGATGTGTGTCAGAGAGTGAAGGCAGAACATCAGAAGTGAGCAGGATTACTGCAGCCTATGCCGATACCCGAATGGAAGTTGGACAAGCTTGGCATGGATTTCATCACCGGATTACCCAGGACCCGATCGAGATATGAATCTATCTGGGTAGTAGTGGATCATTTGACCAAAGTGGCTCACTTCTTCCTAGTGAAGAGCACCTATACGAGTGCGAAGTTGGCCAAGATATATATGACCAGGATTGTATGTCTGCATGGAGTTCCGAGGACCATCGTATCGGATAGAGTTTGGCACCAGCTGCACTAGAGTTTGGTAACCAGGCTAGAGTTCAGTACAACCTTTCACCCATAGACAGACGGACAGACTGAGAGAGTCAATCAGATTCTGGAGGACATGTTGAGAGCTTGTGCGCTAGATTATGGATCTAGTTGGGATGATAATTTGCCTTATGTCGAGTTCTCATACAACAACAGTTATCAGGCTAGTCTAAAGATGGCCCCTTTCGAAGCCTTGTATGGAAGGAGGTGTAGGACACCGTTGATGTGGGATGAAGTTGGAGACCATCAATTGTTTGGACCGGAT
This sequence comes from Triticum timopheevii, assembly GCA_963921465.1. Lineage (NCBI taxonomy): Eukaryota > Viridiplantae > Streptophyta > Magnoliopsida > Poales > Poaceae > Triticum > Triticum timopheevii. Next base: position 10,110,291 of record OY997262.1, read on the forward strand.
TTGATCAAAGAATCCGAAGATAAGGTTAAGTTGATCCGCGACAGACTAAAGGTAGCCCAGTCCAGGCAGAAGAGTTACACAGATTCAAAACGCAAGGAGATAGTCTATGAAATCGGAGACAGAGCATATCTTCGTGTGTCACCTCTCCGAGGAGTTAAACGTTTTGGAGTTAAGGGAAAGTTAGCCCCGAGATTTGTAGGACCATACCGAGTTTTGGAACATATGGGAGAAGTTGCCTACAAGTTGGAGTTACCCGAAGGACTGTCAGGAGTTCATGATGTGTTTCACATTTCCCAGTTGAAGAAGTTCCATGCAAAGATGGCTGATATTCCTCTGAGAGATACAGTGCCCCTGGAAGTAATTCAGTTGGATAGTTATTTGACCTACGAGGAGAAAGCTGTCAAGATTCTTGAGTTTGCCAGTCAAGTTACACGCAGCGAGGTTATCAAGTTTTGCAAAGTTTAGTGGAGCCACCATACCGAGGATGAAGCCACCTGGGAACGAGAGGATGATCTACGGAAAGACCATTAGCACCTATTTTCTAGCCAACCCGAATCTCGAGGGTGAGATTCATCTTAAGGGGGGTAGGTTTGTAACATCCCAAATTTTCAATTTGGAATGTTATACATAGGTCATAATATGCATATCATATTTTATTTGCATCTCATTTGCGATCCTAGAATCCTAAGTAACTCAAGGACCCACGGAGAGAGTTGGGGATTTTCACTATTTTCATATTTGAATTTTTCTCAAATTTGAAATGAGGATCACTTTGGTTTTAATAATTTCTGTCCGAAATATTTCCAATATAAAAATAAAAGAGAGGAGATAAAAGGACTTCTCTAAAATAAAGGAAATATTGGAGGAAAAATATTAAAATTAAATAAATATTTTATTTGGATTTTATTGCTATTTTATTTGAATTAGAAAAATATGCATTTTTCAAAATTGCATTTTTAGGCCAGAAAATGGTCACTTTGTTCTAAATATTTTATTTATACGGTGAAAATTGTTTTTGGCGTTTTTAGAATTTTTAATATTTATTTAGGATTTTCTTCGGCGGAATTTGTAAAAAAATGTTTCGCCCGACTGGGCCAAAGGCCCAGCCGAGCAGGCTGAAGCCCAGTGCTGCCTCCGTCGCCGTGCTCAGCACGGACTCCGAGAAGTCCGGCGTCCCGCCGCCACCGCCCGACTTTGGCTGCAAGTCGAAGCCGCCCCCCTCCCAAGGCCTTTAAAAGTCGGCCCCTCCCCCTCCCGTCGCCTCTCACCCCGCCGTCCGCAGCCCCGCCACCAGCAGCCGCCGCTCACCACCGCTTGTCGCGCTCGCCGCCGCCGCCGCAAGCTGCAGCCGCCACCCACCCGCTGTAGCCGCCGCTGCTCGACGCCGCGCCCCACCGCCCTGCATCCTCGCCGGAGCCACCACCGCTGCCGTTGACCGGTAGGGAAGCGCCCGGTTCGCCAGTTCTTCTGTTTTTTTCGGTTTTAGATCTAGTTCTTTTTTTAGTATTAGGGTTTTCTCGGTTTTCTCCGGTTTGGTTAGTTAGCGGACGCTCGCCCGACCGACTCTGTTCATGAACATGTTCATTTTTTCATCTCTGCTAACGAACATTCATTCGTTAGTCTTTTCTTTTTATTTTATTTTTCAGCCAGGGACCTATCCGCTAATACTTTTATCGCACATTAGCCCCTAATCTTCAAACCCTCGCAACTTTTCAACCGTTCGTCCAAATCCAGTGAAACCAACGCCAAAATCTTCATCTCGAAGTTCTCTTTCCAGTTAACCAACTTGAACATGGTTTTGATGTCAGGACCCCGATTCCAAGTCATGTCGATCTAGCCGGTAACACCTCATATCACTTTGCGGCCTTACGCACAGTATTCCCACGGGTGTCGCCTTACCATGGCCCGGGACCGTTTGCGTCTTTTGGCTCACGTATATGATAGTGTCGCTAGCATCCATATGACAGAGAACCCGGGCCGACATGGCTAGTCGTGAACCCAAAACGGCACTAACCTATGGCGACAGGCATACATGAATCACATCGAGCATGTCGGTCAGCAGCGTGTAAATCCGGGCTGCAGCACTGGGCTAACAAGACTCCAGGAACCTGGGCTATAGCAGGCTAGGCAGGACTCCGGATGTTATCGCGTGACGTTTCCCTGAAGGGACAGACACAGGAACAAAGTGAAACACATGCCGGCCAGTCAATTGTTCTGAGCAGTAGTGCTGGGCTAGCAGGACTCCGGTGAACCGGGCTGTAGCGGACTACTATGGCTCAAGGAAGCACTAGACTACATTTCCCCATAAGAGAGGCTGCCAAGGATAAACAGCTAGATTTGTCGGATCCCACACATACCAAGCATTTCAATCATACACACAATATGCTCGATATGTGTAAATACAACATGGCATCACAACATAACTCTATGACTCAAAGTACTTATTCATTAGGCTCCGAGGAGCGGGATATTACAAGCATGGGTCTCATGACCAAACATTCAGAGCATACAAGTCAAAACACATGCGGAAGCTTAACAAGTCTGAGTATAGACATGTACAAATGGAAAAGGCTGAGAAGCCTGACTATCTACCAGATCCTGCCAAGGGCACAAGATCGTAGCTGAGGTATCAAGCTAAATGTCGAAGTCCACACGGAACTACTAGCGAGACTGATGTCTCTCTGCAAAACATAAAATAGGCAAACGTGAGTACAAATGTACCCAACAAGACTTACATCAGAACTATCTACATATGCATCGGTATCAATAAAGGGGGTGGTGGAGTTTAACTGCAGCAAGCCAGCTTTGACTCAGTGGCTAACCTGAACTACGACTACAAGCAACTCTTTTGAGGTGGCGCACACGAGTCCACATATTCACCATTCAATACACCACTATGGATCCCCTCTCGTCTACCTACGAGAACGCCATCCATAGCACTCACGCTTATCTTGCGCATTTTAGAGTATCCACTTTCACTTGTCTATGAACTGTTATAGGCAACCCAGAAGTCCATTACCGCGGACATGGCTATTCGAATAGATGATGTTAACCCTGCAGGGGTGTACTTCTTCACACACGCTCTCACCACTTACCGCCGTTTACACGACATGTACCCGGCAACCTTCAAGCGGAAGCCCAACGAGGGTGTCGGCCACGGCCTACCTAAACACTTAAGTCTCTAGTCCAGGTTTATCGCCTATCCAGGTTCCATCCGTAGGGAGTCCGGCCGAGGTTTCCACATACGGCCCCGAACGATGTGAACAGGGTTCCCGAGACACCAAACGGGCGCCCGGTACACCGTGCCACGGTGTATCTACCGCAACATAGCCCACCCCTAGGGTCAGCGCTACGCACGGCTGCCAACACATAACCTACAAACACCAGAAACTATTTGCAACTCCTGGACAGAGTACTAGGGTGATTAAGAAGCCGAGAGGGTCCATTGGTTTCGGGCCCAATGCGTGGTAGTAACTGTTTCATGGATAACAAACACAGAACTCAGTTCCTAAGAACGGTTTCAATGAGACAACCCACCATGTACTCCTACATGGCCTCTCACCGCTACCGTTACCAAATCGTGTTCACACACTTAGCTCACACACTGTAGGACATGTTTACACACCTCCGGTTCATCCCCGATGAACCAGGCCTGACACGACTCTATGCAATAGCAGGAATGACCAACAAGCATGAATGAGTAGGCACATTAGGGCTTAAACAACTCCTACTCATGCTAGTGGGTTTCATCTATTTACTGTGGCAATGACAGGTCATGCAGAGGAAAGGGGTTCAACTACCGCAACATGTAATAGTTGAATCGTTGTTGTCCTAATGCAGTAAAAGAGAGCAGGAGCGAGAGAGTGTTTTGTATCGGAATGAACAAGGGGGTTTTTCTTGCCTGGCACTTCTGAAGATATCATTGGGTCTTCATCAGTGTCAACGATCACAACGTCGGTACAACGTCTATCGAGAGGGGACAAACACCAGCAACTGAGAAAGAACTCAATCAACACATGACGATATGCAACAATATGATGCATGCTATGACATGTCAATATGAATGTGTTTTGCACTAATGCATCTAGCAACAATTTAAGTGAAGTCCATATGGACCAAGGGTTCATATGCAAACTCCATATTTAGCATTTAAAATGCCATTATCATGTTTTCACTTATACAGTGGGTATAAGTTAGTTGAACATGCATGAATGTAGTATAAATGGATAGATTGGATTTTTCTGATAATTTTTCATATATAAATTATTTCATTTGGAGTTACGGTTGAATTTCTATGATTTTTGGAAGTTTTGGACATTTTCTGAATTAAATAATTCATTTTTGATTTATTTAAAATCCAGCAAGCATTACTGCGTCAGCCTGACATCAGAATGATGTCAGCAGGTCAAAGGCGACGGTCTAGGTCAACCCTGACCTGTGGGTCCCGTCTGTCAGTGGTTAGTTAAGCTAACTCAATTTAGTTAGCATTAAACTACCATTAACCGAGTTTAGTTAGCGGCCTGGGTCCCACAAGTCAGTGAGTCAGGGGAGGTCAAACCCCCTGGTTAGCGGGGTCAAACCCGGGTCAACTAGGTTAACACCTACCGGCGACTTGACGCCGGCGAGGCGGGACGCGGCGGAGAGCTCCGGGTTTCCTCCTCCGGCGACCAAATGGCCGGTGGAGGGCGTCTACGTGTAGCGGGCGCTCGTCCGCATTGAGTAATGGCAGCGGCTGGGCTTGAGATGGCCGGAGTCATCACCGGCGTAGACCTTGGCGGTCGCCGGAGCTCGGGCGAGCTTGGGGTCGACGCTACGGTGGCCGGGGAGGCTCGTGCGAGGCACCTACGTGCTCTATGCAGCGCGGGGAGGGAGCTAAGCACGACGGCCAGGCCGCTAGGTGGCCGGAGGCACGTCAACGGCGGTCACAGGCGGCGGCGGGTTTCGGTCATCAGCGAAACGGCGACTAGAGCTAGCAAACGTCACGGAGACAAGGGGGACACGGTGTAGAAGCTCACGGGGATCGTGTAGGGCTGGTCGGCGAGCTCGGGGAGGGGCCGGAGCAAGCGGGGCGGCGATGGCGATCTCGGTGGACCGAGGTTGAAGAAGACGGTGTGGCCGGCGTTCGAGGGCGTCCGGCAGGGCGTGGCTCGGTGAGGAGGTCGAGGACGAAGCTGCAGAGCTTCTGGGCACGTCGGTGAGGCATGGGGTGGCCGGTGGCCGCGGTGGAGCTCGTCGGCGGCGACGACTACGTTTGGTCGCGCTCGGGGAAGGAATAGAGGGCGAGGGAGAGAGCAGAGAGTGAGGGAGAGGAGCGAGGGGCCACGGGGCGTCTCTGTGGCGTCGCTAGAAGGTCCGGGGAGGAAGCAGGAGGTGGCCAGGGGCGAGCGCGCGCGCGACAGCGAGCTGCTCCTACTGGCAGGAGGAAGACGACGCGGTGGGGTGGTGGGCTGGGCTCTCTATGGTGCTGGGCCATAGCTGGGCCGACTAGGTGGGCTGCACGGTGAGGCCAGGTAAGTTCTTCTCTCTCTCTCTTTCCTATTTTCTGTTTTGTATTTTTTGCAGTATGTTTTGACTTAGTTTAAATACTAAAACACTTTATAAAATTCTGCAAACTTTTATGGGCACTATCTGATTTAAACCAGAGGCCCTCACCAAGTTTCAGAATATTTGGAGCTACCAAATATTTTGTAGGCATTAGTATCTCCAATTCAAATAAGTATTGACTTAATTCAAAGGCCCAAATAAATATTTCTGTGACTCCCAAAATATTGGTTTGAATTTCACCTCATGCCAATATTTTCACAGAATAACAGGAACATTTTCTTGGACTCATTTGATGAGATTTAAATGTTGATTATTTTTAGAGGTTTTCCGAGGCTTGGAAAATTCCTCAATTCAAATTTCAATTGAATTTAAACATGATGCAACAACCAAACTAGTCCAAGGCCAGGGTAAAGCTAGGGCTGTGACAACTCACCCCCACTAAACAGGAATCTCATCCCGAGATTCAAGACGCGAAGTAAGAAGATAGAGGGGACACAAAGCTAACACGATCTTCACGATCCAACTGTCCTTCTCAAAGATAATGATTCATTGCTTCAATTTGATCTTGACGTCTTTGCTTTCGAGATCTCCATCCAGCACGATGATGGCAGAAAGAAACTCTACAGGAATCGATCTCCTCGAAGATCAAGTACTCAGGATCAACTCAGGGAGTGAGACATTGAAACATCTCTTGAGTTGAGAGACAAAACACACATCAGGGGTGATGGAAAGAAGCGGATGACAAGGGTTCAAATTGGTAGACAAAAATTCCACACCTAAGAGGGTGGTGAACGGTGTCAACGTAGCGAGGAGTTAGGTTGCCAAGATACCACAATGAGACACCTTAAGGAAGGTGACTCGCAGAAATATTCCCTTAAGTGGCAAAAAGAATTACTTTTGATCCATAGATCATTGAGACTCTCTATACCAACCTAAGGGAATTCACAAACGATCCTTTGACGGAGTTCGAGAGAACGACATACTCGGGCTAGAATGGATGATGTGGACTACCTTGTTGAAGAAAACGTGATGGATGATTTGTTTATCATCGAAAATGGATGGAACCCATGGTAGGACCACTTTGAAGATAATCCTGATCAGTAATTACTGAGAAGGGTAGTCCGTAGTAGGATGACACAATGGCGGTGCAAGCTGGGAACAAAATGCAAATGCTGGGAATGATTCTAGTAACTGGGGAGAACCCGAACAGTAGAGAGAGATTCCACTATTTGAAAGGTTATGGCATAATCGAAGAAACCGAGAACGGACCCCAGCTAATGCCGACGATAAATCCTAGTGCTTGCGCATGCTCTCAAGAACTTGAGCATTTCCGTATTCATCAGGGTTTTACCAATATCCGTGTCAAGGATCCTGGCAACACAACATGCTACCATGATGAATAATGGTGGAAGATGTAGATGCAAAGAAAGATAACACTTTCTCAGATTTCACCTTAGCGAGGCCAAGGGATCAAAATCTGGATGATCGACCGAGAGACATATAGCACCCCGCTTCTAATGTTCTCCTTGATGCGCTAGTGTATCCCAATCATAGATATGGTTTGATATATAGAACATCAAGTAAAAGATCGGACTTCGGAAGCACAAGAATCCGTAAGGATTAACTACTGAGGTTAATCCTACAAAATCCTCATGGGAAGGTGGCCAACTTTCTTCAATCGAGATACTACAATAATAGGTCTTCCGGCTGGATGTGTTGGCCACGACATCCACTTTACCGGTTATCGAGAGACCAATATTGTAGTTCTTGGAAAATGCTCCAACCATCATATCTGCCTGAGATTCAGATCTGGTTGGTGTCAGGATATTCCAGAATCACCGAGTCTAGAAAGGAAAATGAAGGTTTGCAACACAATTTGACGAGATGACGTTGCGAGATTCTCGGGGAATGAACTGCGATAGCAAGGTCCAAAACATGAGCTGGTTCTACTACAAACCTGTGAACACGCTATCCAAGACGAGCATGACCACGTAGCAGTCTTATAGTAAAACACTATAGAGTTCAGGTGGGGAACCATCATCAAGGATTTCAAAGTCTTTACGCAAGTCCATGGATTAGATCCCAAGCGTAGACTTCTTTGCCTTGAACAAGTCAATCAGTGGCTTGGTGTGCTGGGGAATACATATGGAGTGGAGGTAATTAATCTACCAAACCATAGAATACATTCACACATGCATAACTGACTTGGGACGGTTCCAGGGGAAAACAAAAACAATCTTTCTCGAACTCACGGCGGCAACTTGCACCGAATGCACATGAATTCGAGGAAGTCACTTCTTCCATCCAAGCATAAGCTTCATGAACGAAACACGAAGGCATTGCTTATAAAGTTTCCAACACTAGGTTGATGTTCAACATGAATCATGGGGGAGACAAAATGCTGTTGATGGGCTCAACAACAACTCATCAGAATTTCCATATCACTGGACTTCCACCACCATGTGAACACGGTGATAGCATTGGTTAGACCAAAAGATGTAATGGTGTATGCTCGAGGAATCAACCACGAGTAAGACAACATTACGAATATCGTTGGTTTTAACTTGATTTGACGATAGCCCATACTCAAATCAGGCTTTGGATAAGACAATAGGTTCAACAACTGATCACGGGGATCAGTCGATGAAGATATCATCTATATTCAACACACACACACACACACACACACACACACACACACCAGGATATCCCTTAACATGAACTAAGTCAGACAAGCTTCCATCTTCCAACTCTCCAAATTGTTGTTTAGCTCAACCAACTAACTCAGGGATATCCAACACAGATTCTTGGAGAAGGGGTGATTTATAAGAAAACCAACTTGATCACGAACTCAACATAGCGGTCAGGTGACAGCCAGGTAACACTTCCGAGAAGATCTTCGGAAAATCACGAACCATCGATATGTTATTAAACTTGAGAACAATCTTGCTTTTCAGGCAAGATGATATGATCAAGGAGCGAGGGATTGTCACAATCCTAACTCCTTGGTCGATGAGTGCACCCAGAAATATGGACTAGGTAGCACGATCAGTCCTAGGATGGTGATTCAATAACCAACACGCTAAGAATGAGAATATAGTCCATTTACTACAAAGCAACGAGTTGCTCGGAGTATTGATTTCACACATCACAATTCACTTGTCAGCATTTCGGTTACAACAACACGGAACCGAGGAATGAATAATGATGGCGAGAAGTAACACTGTATCAAGAGTTCATAGGATGGTGCGCAATTCCCATGACATTCTTGACATAAGACGGTAATACTACCGGGTAGAACAGAATCAAAAGCTGGATTAGCATTTTGATCTGCGAAAAACAACTACCTTGACCCAATCCTAGATATGGATGAGGTACTGGAGTTTGTTTCTCCTAGTCATTCTGGAATTGAATGGCTTGACGGATCACATGAATAATAGGCATCGATAACACCAATGCACAACTACTCTCGACCAACAATTGACAGACGAAGGTCAGATAACAGCTAAAGAGGGACAACTCAAAGGAGCATATATCTTTTTGAGTTGTGGATGCATAGATTAGTATGTCGAACGAGTTCAACATATTTCTTCCGGATAACCCATGCAGGAAGGTAGGGTTGGCAGAATCACAATATAGAATGGGAAACTCATCGAGAGCACTCTTGTTGTGATCTTTTGGTCCAACAAACTTCTGCCATAAGTGGTTCATAGTATTTGGAAGAAGGAAATACCACGGACCTCGAGGACTAATGCAAAGGTTACTAATATCCTAGAGGAACTATCAAACACAATCAACATGAGGTAAGTAGGGTGAATCTCGGGTTCAAGAACCCATGAATAGAATACCTACCACTACATGGCATCACGGGATGCTTTTGAAAATAATGGCCAGAATCACACACTGGGAATACAAAACATGGCTAGATCACTAGGTGACTCCCTAAAACACCTATGGTCATGCTAATAGCTCCGACAAATATGTCGAGACAATAAATTACCTCAATGCACCGGTTAGTGTGCTTATTCTGACCATAAAGGACATCGGGAACGAAAAGAAAGGATTGCAAATGCATCAGATTATCTAGAAACCTGGGATGACTCGGACAGCATAACGGTTGTAAATGCTCAAAATGATTTGAGACATCCTGCAAAAATGGTGGCATAACCACTCAACATCACAATATCAAGGTTCCAAAACAACTATGAACACACGAAGTAATAGAAACTGATCTGGGGATCAAATCCGTCAATCCTACAAGTCTCTAGATTAGTAACACGTCATCCTGATAGATAGATGAGAAGGCCTAGTTTCTTAACCCCGTAGAAAGGAAGAGGGTGACTCAGATCAGAGGGCATAGGGTAAAGGAGTAAACAGAGCCTTACGTTTCCTTCCACAATCAATTCCCTTACATAACTAAAGCATTTCTAGACTCGACTTCGACCAGTTTGGCTTGGTAATCCTACAGGCAGTCAGGCTCTGATACCAACGCTGCCAGGACCCCGATTCCAAGTCACGTAGATCTTGCCGGTAACATCTCATATCACTTTGCGGCCTCACGCACGGTATTCCCACGGGTGTCGCCTTACCATGACCCGGGACCGTTTGCGTCTTTTGGCTCATGTATATGATAGTGTCGCTAGCATCCATATGACAGAGAACCCGGGCCGACATGGCTAGTCGTGAACCCAAAACGGCACTAACCTATGGGGACAGGCATACATGAATCACATCGAGCATGTCGGTCAGCAGCGTGTAAATCCAGGCTGTAGCAGGCTAGGCAGGACTCCGGATGTTACCGCGTGATGTTTCCCCGAAGGGACAGACACAGGAACAAAGTGAAACACATGCCGGCCAGTCAAGTGTTCTGAGCAGTAGTGCTGGGCTAGCAGGACTCCCGTGAACCGGGCTGTAGCGGACTACTATGGCTCAAGGGAGCACTAGACTACATTTCCCCATAAGAGAGGCTGCCAAGGATAAACAACTAGATTTGTCGGATCCCACACATACCAAGCATTTCAATCATACACACAATATGCTCGATATGTGTAAATACAACATGGCATCACAACATAACTCTATGACTCAAAGTACTTATTCATTAGGCTCCGAGGAGCGAGATATTACAAGCATGGGTCTCATGACCCAACATTCAGAGCATACAAGTCAAAACACATGCGGAAGCTTAACATGTCTGAGTACAGACATCTACAAATGGAAAAGGCTGAGAAGCCTGACTATCTACCAGATCCTGCCAAGGGCACAAGATCGTAGCTGAGGTATCAAGCTAAACGTCGAAGTCCACACAGAACTACTAGCGAGACTGGCGTCTCTCTGCAAAACATAAAATAGGCAAACGTGAGTACAAATGTACCCAGCAAGACTTACATCAGAACTATCTACATATGCATCGGTATCAATAAAGGGGGTGGTGGAGTTTAACTGCGGCAAGCCAGCTTTGACTTAGTGGCTAACCTGAACTATGACTACAAGCAACTCTTTTGAGGTGGTGCACACGAGTCCACATATTCACCATTCAATACACCACTATGGATCCGCTCTCGTCTACCTACGAGAACACCATCCATAGCACTCATGCTTATCTTGCGCATTTTAGAGTATCCACTTTCACTTGTCTAGGAACCGTTATAGGCAACCCAGAAGTCCATTACCGCGGACACGGCTATTCGAATAGATGATGTTAACCCTGCAGGGGTGTACTTCTTCACACACGCTCTCACCACTTACCGCCGTTTACACGACATGTATTCAGCAACCTTCAAGCGGAAGCCCAACGAGGGTGTCGGCCACGGCCTACCTAAACACTTAAGTCTCTAGTACAGGTTTATCGCCTATCCAGGTTCCATCCGCAGGGAGTCCGGCCGAGGTTTCCACATACGACACCGAACGATGTGAACAGGGTTCCCGAGACACCAAACGGGCGCCTGATACACCGTGCCAGGGTGTATCTACCGCAACATAGCCCACCCCTAGGGTCAGCGCTACGCACGGCCGCCAACACATAACCTACAAACACCAGAAACTATTTGCAACTCCTCGACAGAGTACTAGGGTGATTAAGAAGCCGAGAGGGTCCATTGGTTTCGGGCCCAATGCGTGGTAGTAACTGTTTCATGGATCACAACCACAAAACTCAGTTCCTAAGAATAGTTTCAATGAGACAACCCACCATGTACTCCTACATGGCCTCTCATCGCTACCTTTACCAAATCATGTTCACACACTTAGCTCACACACTGTAGGACATGTTTACACACCTCCGGTTCATCCCCGATGAACCAGGCCTGACACGACTCTATGCAATACCAGGCATGACCAACAAGCATGAATGAGTAGGCACATCAGGGCTCAAACAACTCCTACTCATGCTAGTGGGTTTCATCTATTTACTGTGGCAATGACAGGTCATGCAGAGGAAAGGGGTTCAACTACCGCAACATGTAATAGTTGAATCGTTGTTGTCCTAATGCAGTAAAAGAGAGCAAGAGCGAGAGAGTGGTTTGTATCGGAATGAACAAGGGGGTTTTGCTTGCCTGGCACTTCTGAAGATATCATTGGGTCTTCATCAGTGTCAACGATCACAGCGTCGGTACAACGTCTATCGAGAGGGGACAAACATCGGCAACTGAGAAAGAACTCAATCAACACATGACGCCATGCAACAATATGATGCATGCTATGACATGGTTAGTTAAGCTAACTAAATTTAGTTAGCATTAAACTAACATTAACCGAGTTTAGTTAGCGGCCTAGGTCCCACAAGTCAGTGAGTCAGGGGAGGTCAAACCCCCTGGTTAGCGGGGTCAAACCTGGGTCAACTAGGTCAACACCTGCCGGCGACTTGACGCCGGCGAGGCGGGACGCGGCGGAGAGCTCCGGGTTTCCTCCTCCGGCGACCAAATGGCTGGCGGAGGGCATCTACGTGACGCGGGCTCTCGTCCGCATCGAGTAATGGCAGCGGCTGGGCCTGAGATGGCCGGAGTCGTCACCGGCGTCGACCTTGGCGGTCGCCGGAGCTCCGGCGAGCTCGGGGTCGACGCTACGGTGGCCGGGGAGGCTCGTGCGAGGCACCTACGTGCTCTACGCAGCGCGGGGAGGGAGCTAAGCACGACGGCCGGGCCGCTAGGTGGCCGGAGGCACGTCGGCGGCGGTCACAGGCGGCGGCGGGTTTCGGTCATCAGCGAAACGGCGACTAGAGCTAGCAAACGTCGCGGAGACAAGGGGGACACGGTGTAGAAGCTCACGGGGATCATGTAGGGCTGGTCGGCGAGCTCGGGGAGGGGCCGGAGCAAGCGGGGTGGCGATGGCGATCTCGGCGGACCGAGGTTGCAGAAGACGGCGTGGCCGGCGTTCGAGGGCGTCCGGCGAGGCGTGGCTCGGTGAGGAGGTCGAGGACTAAGCGGCAGAGCTTATGGGCGCGTCGGTGAGGCGTGGGGTGGCCGGTGGCCGCGGTGGAGCTCGTCGCGGCGACGACTGCGTTCGGTCGCGCTCGGGGAAGGAATAGAGGGCGAGGGAGAGAGCAGAGAGTGTGGGAGAGGAGCGAGGGGCCACGGGGCGTCTCTGTGGCGTCGCTAGAAAGTCCGGGGAGGAAGCAAGAGGTGGCCAGGGGCGAGCGTGCGCGCGACAGCGAGCTGCTCCTACTGGCAGGAGGAAGACGACGCGGTGGGGTGGTGGGCTGGGCTCTCTACGGTGCTGGGCCACAGCTGGGCCGACTAGGTGGGCTGCACGGTGAGGCCAGGTAAGTTCTTCTCTCTCTCTCTCTTTCCTATTTTCTGTTTTGTATTTTTTTGTAGTATGTTTTGACTTAGTTTAAATACTAAAACACTTTATAAAATTCTGCTAATTTTATGGGCACTATCTGATTTAAACCAGAGGCTCTCACCAAGTTTCAGAATATTTGGAGCTACCAAATATTTTATAGGCATTTGTAGCTCCAATTCAAATAAGTATTGACTTAATTCAAAGGCCCAAATGAATATTTCTGTGACTCCCAAAATATTGGTTTGAATTTCACCTCATGCCAATATTTTCACAGAATAATAGGAACATTTTCTTGGACTCATTTGATGAGATTTAAATGTTGATTATTTTTAGAGGTTTTCTGAGGCTTGGAAAATTCCTCAATTCAAATTTCAATTGAATTTAAACATGATGCAGCAACCAAACTAGTCCAAGGCCAGGGAAAGCTAGGGCTGTGACATTTGAAAAATTAAAATTTTGGTTTCCAGCAGATTTGAATTCGAAGTTCTTTTGATCGTAGTTTCAGTTCTGTAGCTCCAATTCAATTGATTCTTTCTGCAAATCGAAGCTTTTAGTTGAATTTTCAGTTTGGACTTTCTTATATGAGTTTTACCCTTGCATCTATGCTTGAGTTCTTATGTATGCTATTGTTTGTTTGTGATAGAATTTCCGAGTGCGAACCTTGCTACTATGAGTCTCTAGGGTTTGCAGATCGTCAGCAAGGCAAGTAACACTTTGATCATACTTGTTCATTACCCAGTTTTTATGCATTAGTTCCAATCCACAAACATTGAATGAGTAGGATCCCTTAACATGTGGGTATTGGGAAGTAGATGATGAGGTAGAACCTATTGCCTTTTATTATCAAACCCTGGGAGTTACTTCTACGTTAATCTTATACTGCTATGCTATGCTCGTAGACGTGGATTGGTTCAGTGTATCCTTGATTGATGTGAGAGTTGTTAATTAAGGGTTAACTTAAGGTGGCTAGTTAAATACACATCTGGGTGGATTGGTTGCGGGCACCTCGAGAATCCAGTGTTCTCCTGGGATATCCCGGAGTACCCGTGTGATCATCCTATGGTTCGCCACCCAAGCGCAAAGGGATCATAAGATTATTCATGCTAGAAACTTCCGTGTGCAGCCACAAGCCATTATGGGCTCTAACATAGTTGAGTATGTTGCGTGACCTCTTTCAGTAGTAGGCTAGCAGATGTAGGGGAAAGTAGGTGTAACTGTCTACCCAGAGTAAAGAGTTAATGCTTCTGAAAGACTGTGTCTCGGTCATCCATTTCTCAAACACCATGTAGTGCGAGAAATCCAACGGAGGAGATCGATTGTTGTGGGGAAAAGTGCACAAACCTCTGCAGAGTGTACAAACTAATCATGGTTAGTCGTGTCCCCGGTTATGGACATCTTGAGTATCTGGTTCTTGAATTGTCATGTTGATCTCAACATTCTAAATTTAATTTGTTGGTTATTAATATTGTTTAATTAGGATTGATTTGGAGGAACCTTCTCAATGTTTATCAACTACCATGATACTTAAACAAAATATATTCCTTTGTTGTAGGAAAAAATTGGCTTTTCGCGAAAACATTATAACCGTAGAGCCCCCACCAGCCAAATATGCATATAGTTATAGCTTCTACCAGTTCATTGCTCTGCAGCGTTATATTGCCAGCATATTCCATGTCCTGGCCCATTTTTGGGCTACAACGTATTACGTTGCAGACTTTTCGAACGGAGAGTAAGGTGCGCTAGGTCGTTGTCATGCACTCAGCTATGTCGTTGGAGTTGATGGACTCACTTTATCTTCCAAGCCTTTAGCTATTATTGTATTTAGATGGCCTTAAGCCATATTATTGTAATAAGTACTCTTTTATGAGTTTTCGATGTAATAAGTGTGTGATTGCAATTCTGTTATAAATCCTTCAAAGTACTGTGTGTGTCAGCATTACCGATCCAGGGATGACACTTATGCATACAGATTTGACCGTTTGAGGTCGGATCGCTACAAACTTGATGACATTGTTTGTTGTTGGACTGCAATTTGCTCGACGTCCTCGAATAGGAATAAAGCTGACCCGACAGGGCCTCTACTAATTTATTTATTTATTACCAAAAGGGCCTCTATTATTTATTTAATTATGAGCAAAATGTGATACCCCACTATTTTCGTTAATAGAAATCATGAGATGTTCACAAAACTATGCCCAACCTGCTACACATGTTTCATTCATTACTAGTTTCAGCAAAGTGCTCATGTCATAGCCACTGAATACATCACGAGTGCTACATACACTACAAATAAAGAGACAATTATCCTACAAAGCAAATCGATTTTTCCCATTATCTTCACATGCTCTTTCATCTCCTCATTGCTGTCAATGTCGTTCAACAGCTGTTGCTTGGCCATGATCAGAGGAACTGCATCTTTAACCTTCTGCTCTGCATCTTTCTTTTCTGTCGTTCCTTTAGTTACTTGTCCAACACCCCAACCTGCTGGTATTGGGATTCCTCGGCTAACCAAATAATCAACGTAGTTGCATTCCCCCACATCAGCAACTTCCCAGAAATACAAATCACACGAATCTTCCCTTTTCTGCACGAATCAAATTGGAAGGTCATCAAGCAAACTATTAAAAAAATCAGCAACTGAAAGCAGCAGAACAACACTTAAACATATTATTACCCCATGATTCGGGCATTTGTAGAAGACTCGACCAGGGTTGAGGATTGTGGTTGAGACGCAACAGATGACTCTGCATGATTTGCAGCAGTGGCACCACACCAACACAGCGGGTTGCAATGAGTAACCGGCTGCGGTGTGTGTGCCGGCGGGGGTGTGATGTGACCCACAAGCGATGGTACGGGTGGCGACTTGGTTCATATCTGGTTGTTGCCTGCTGAAGAGCAAGTGGACGAGCAGCCAGCGGACATGGTTGCTGCGGCCAGAGCTTCTAATACTAGGCAGAGTAAGTAGAGAAGAGGAGAAGCGAACGTTGGATATGTCAGTTTCATTACTTGTAGAGTAGCATAGCACCATATATAGCCATAGTCTAGGTTTGGATTCGAACCACTACAGGAGCACATTTCTCTTTTTTCTAAAACTCAGCAACGTCTCTTTACATGTACACTAGCTTGTTTTGTACGCCTTCTCAAGTCTTTGATTTACTTTCTTTTTTTTGTGAAATACACAACAAAAAACACAATTCACAACCTGCAAATACTGACAACCCTAAGCTCCTCCTGACAATTCACAACCTGCCCTACTATTGGGCTGGGGGGCAGCCCCCTCCTATTCCTCGGCGGCAGACAACCGCCCCGTGAGACGATGTGAACGGCGAGGGAGACGATGGCGGGGAAGAGTCATCGGGCCAACTACTTTTCTCCTCTTGCAGTTGGGTTCGGTCGACGAAGACTCCACCGGCTCGCTCTGGCAGGACACCCTCACAAACGGCACCCTGTAGATGCTCGATCCTTCAATCTCTGGTGGATGCTCCATCTGGGATCGATACTCCCACCACCGCTCCCTCACGATCGGATTTGGTGAATCTGTTTGCTCCATGGCCCAGAGGAGTAGCTCTATGTACTCCGGCGCGACTCCCTCCAGGATTATCGCCGCCTTTTCGCTCTGTTGCAGATATTTGGCCATGGATGTCACCGTCACCGCTAGTTGGTCCTTGTTGCCAAACCAAGACTGTATCTCCAACATCCTAGCAAGCTTCACAGGGTCGCCGTCTGCGATCCTCACGTATCGGTTATACTCCTCCATCGGTCTACTTCTCCATAGCACCTTCACTCACTGGCGGTGGTTTTTGAATGGAAGAGGAGAGGAGCAGCGCTGGTTTTGGATTAGAACGGGAGAGGAGCGACACTGGTTTTGGACTGGAACAGGAGAGGAGGGGTGGTGTTTTTGAAATGGAAGAGGAGAGGAGCGGCGCTGCATTTAGATTGGAACAGGAGAGGAGCGGCGGTGGTTTAAGAGGAGAAGAGCGGAAGAGCGGTGCTAGTCTTGGAAGTATTTTTGTTGTTGTTTTGTGTATTTTGGGTGAAATTTTGACCACGTACTGTATTTGACAAGCAAAATGTGAATGCATGTCACCAAAAATTGTATCGTTTGGTTCGTATATGAATGTACTTTCAAATTATATTATTTTTGCAATGTACAACATATATTTTATGTGCGAAAATCATGGTTAATTATGACTCAGAATAAAAGGGAGACTAGTTAATGTGGGGTCGCTTTCTTAATTGAGGGGTAAATTGATTTTGATCCAGCCACAGCGCGCTGGCCCTCTCGTCCAATCCTAAATCGCTGCCGCACGCTCCTCTCCCTCTTCTCCATTGCAAAACCACCTCCTCTCCTCTCCATCATCTCCATTCCAAAACCACTGTCTCGCCTCTCCCTCTTCTGTTCTTCTCCATTGCAAAACCACCTCCTCTCCTCTCCATCATCTTCATTCCAAAACCACCATCTCGCCTCTCCCTCTTCTCTATTGCAAGACCACCTTCTCTCCTCCATTTTCTAGATGCTTTGCTCCATGGCACGGGCGCAATCCATGGATACAAAATTAGTATACTGTATACTATTTAAAAGTCGAGGGCGGGGCTTTTCCTGCGCGGTAGGCGGCGGGGCAGTTCCGCCTAGTTGGTTCGACAGAGATGCGAGAAGATGAGGGAGTAGGCTGCTGCAAACGTAGGGCTGTGTGATTTGACAGCGAGTTACTGCCGGACAGGTGGGGCCCTGTGATTTGACTTGCCATTATCATTTTAACTGCGGAGCTACGACTGACGTGAGTCTCCCAATTCCTCACCACCTCCATACAGGTGCCTCTCCCAATGCTCCACCATGTAGTAGAGGCTAGCTCTTGCATGAGAGCCCACTTCTCCACTTTTTCCTTGCCTCTCTTTCCTCCACATATGCAAAAATGCCATGTAAAGCGCACTGTTGTACTTACTTTTACTTGCTCCTACAGGTGCTTAAGCTTGCCAAATAGGCATAAAGTCTGATGTGGCAAGTTAATCAAGAATAGAGAGACTAGTTTGGTGACCCAAGGAAGAAACAATGCTAAGAGCGTGTATCTAGGTGAAAAGACAATTTTGAGTCTATAGCTAATTAAATGAAGCAAACTTAGCAACACCATTTCATTGGAAGAGGTCACTCCTTGGCAAATGCAATAAATACTAGTACTCCTTGTGTCCCATAATATAAGAACATTTTTGGCACTACACTAGTGTCAAAAACATCCTTATATTATGGGACGGAGGGAGTACGAAGAAAGAGATAGAGAGGAGTAAAAAAATACACTTATAGCCAACCTTATAGCCAACCTTGTTGTAGTATGAGTGACTAACTGATGACTATGTATGACATGCTAACATCAGATAGCCTCACGCACAGTGTTAAATCTCCAAGGGCGCGACCGCGTGAGCGACGTGATGGTCGTGGTAGGCACGACCATGATACGGGCTGCTGGCAGCCCTTGGATCTGAGATCAAACGGTCACATGCTAAGTTGCTGAAAATTTGCTGAAAATCTGAGAATCACGCCATGCAATCATTCGATCTCAGATCCAAGGGCTCTCGGAAGCCCGTATCATGGGAGAATGGAAAGCCACTACCCTGCCGTTCGCACGCTGGCAGTTCGCTCCTATTCGTCCCCGCACGTCCTTCAATACTACGGCGGTTCGCTCCTAGTCGTCCCATCCATTCACATTACGGCAGTTCCACTAATCCTAACCCTCCTCCCAAATCCATGGAGTCCCAAATCCCCACGATCGGCGGTGAGTACAAGGTTAGAACCATCACCGGCGATGAGTTCGACATCATCTACACCCGTTCTTACGCAACGGTGAAAGGATGCCTTTCTCGCTTCAGACGCATGTTCGAAAACTCAGATGATGAGTGGGTCGCTGGGCTAGATGTTGAGTACACCACAGTCCTGGGACCAGAGAAGGATCTAAAGGATGAAGAGAGGAAGAAGCCCGGCGTGATCCAGGTTTGTGTACATAACGTTTTCTTGGTCTACCACATATGCTATGCCGACATTGAGTGCCTGGATTTTAAGAACTTCCTCAAGGACAAAACAATGAAATTCATTACTGTAGACTTAAGAACGACAGGGATGTCCTGCTTCGGATAGGTCTCATTGTAGGCAACCCCTTCGACCTCCAGAAGAATCGGCTGGTGTCCTCTCGTGAGCCTTCAATGCTGACCCTGGCAGGAGCCATGGTTCATCCTTCGTATGGTAAACTGGGGAAACCTCCATACACGTTTCATCGTCATGCATGGCGGCGGAATGTACTGATATAGACCACATCCACTACGCTGCAATGGATGGCTACCTTTGCTTCAATATCTACAAGGGTTGGATCAAGAGCAACAGCCAAGTGTGCGGTTCAAGCAAAGAAGTGTCGGCCAAGAGGAAGAGGGTCAAGGACGAAGTCGAGGACGTGGACAAGGACTCCTAGTAAGGTGGCAGTGTCGTTGCTCATGGTGGTTCTAATGTAGTGTCTACCGGAATAGTTGCAAAGTTTAATTTCAGGTGTGCTTAATTTAATTTGGGGGGTGTGTTGTGCTGAGCCCCCAGCAGCACTATGTTATGTTTCTTCTCGTTACTTTAACTCTTCAGTACGTACATACTAGTATTTCTTACATTTCATCTTTTAGTTGCTATAGTACTACCACTTGTTTCTTCACATTATATACGTACAATATAAATATCCAACATCATATAGCCAGCAGTTTAGTTGTCAAAGAATTTCAGGGTGCTTAGTTTTGACAAAGAATTCCAGGATGCTTGGATCCAAGGGACTTATTTTAGTCTGACTAAAAATAGTCTCTTTAAGAGGCTAAAGTTCCAAGCAGCCCTACTTAAAGAGGGGCTAAAACTAGTCTTGAGACTAAATTTTTTTAGTCAGGGGTACTGTCGGTGTCAAAACCGGTGGATCTTGGGTACGGGGTCCCGAACTGTGCGTCTGAGGCGGATGGTAACAGGAGGCAGGGGACACAATGCTTTACCCAGGTTCGGGCCCTCTTGGTGGAGGTAAAACCCTACGTCCTGTTTGATTAATATTGATGATATGGGTAGTACAAGAGTAGAAATACCACGAGATCGAAGAGGCTAAACCCTAGAAGCTAGCCTATGGTATGATTGTATGTTGTGGTTGTTGTGTCCTATGGACTAAAACTCTCCGGTTTATATAGACACCGGAGAGGTTAGGGTTACACAAGGTCGGTTACAAAGGAGGAGATACACATATCCGTATTACCTAGCTTGCCTTCCATGCCAAGTAGAGTCCCATCCGGACACGAGACGAAGTCTTCAATCTTGTATCTTCATAGTCTAACAGTCCGGCCAATGGAGATAGTCCGGCTGTCCAGAGACCCCCTAATCCAGGACTCCCTCAGTAGCCCCTGAACCAGGCTTCAATGACGACGAGTCCGGCGCACAGTATTGTCTTCGGCATTGCAAGGTGGGTTCCTCCTCCGAATACATCACGGAAGAATTTGAATACAAGGATAGTGTCCGACCCTGCAAAATAAGTTCTACATACCACCGTAGAGAGAATAATATTTTCACAAATCTAATTTGCTGACTTGTTTTGGCAGCACGACATTATGTCATGGTCCGGTGATTATTCGAACCGTTTCCTTTAACTAGCCCCGCACATAACGCGAGGCAGTTTTTTGACACGTTTTGTCAAAGTAGAGATCGTGTCCCCTTATTACGGGATTCTCATCAATACGGGCGTGGGTAACCCAACCGCGCCATCGATTACAGCGCTTGGGGGATAAGCGAGTTTTACCAGGCTAGTGGGGATGCATAGTTTCGTCCGCCCATATAAAGGGATAAGGATTCACCTTTCCATCCACGCCTTCTTCCTCCTTTGCTCATCCATTTTCGCACACTCGAGCTGTAGCGCCCAAGTACGCACTTCCCACCTCAACCTTCTCCAACCATATCCGGAGAGGGAGGTAGGTAGATGGTCTCCTCCGTCACGGAGGGAAACATCAAGAAGCTGAGGAGAGCCGGATACCTGCCCGACGACATCGCGCACCGGCTCCCAGATGAGGGGCAGCTCATCCCCAACCCCGGGCCCCATGAGAGGGTAGTGTCAAGCCGAAGGTAGTGGGCGGCCGCCAGGTGGAGTGCGGAGGCGCCATGGTGGGCAAGATGCCCAATGTTACATGGCTCAAGGGCTCCTTTGTGGAAACCATAAAGGGGTGGCAATCGGGGTGGTTATACATCACCGAGCCACGTGACCCTGCATGGGCAGCGGCCCCCGAGTTCCAATCTGGCATCCCCACGCGGCTCACCTCCTGGAAAGAGAAGGGCCTGTCCTTGGGTATTCGGGAGAGCTGACCGGACTCCAAACATGTATTCAAAACATGGTGAACAAGAAGCTCAAACTCTTCAACGTAGTCCAGGTCATGCTCATCCTCTGGATCCTCCCGTGTCAACAACGGGCCTTCAACTTGTGGGAGTTCGACCCGGCGCAGCACCAAACTCTAAACAGGCTCTTCTATACAACACACGAGGATGCCTGGAAGGTGCTATTCAAGGGCGCCGAGGTTCCTCCTCCTACTACCGAGGATCGCGGATTCTGCGCGAAGCACCAAGCCAGCGCGGTAAGCTGTTTTACCTCTTACAAGATACTCGTTTTACATAGTTTGACTCTATGCGGGATCTAAGCTCCTGTTCCTTTGACAGGACTGGCAGGAAATGGCCGGACAGATCGACTGTCTGGCTCCTTTGCCTGAAGGCCCAGCAAACGCTCTCTTGACGGAGATGCTGACTCCGGCTCCTTACAAGGTGCCAGAGAAGACCAGGAAGGCCAAGGGAACCCGAAAGAGTTCCCGGCAACAGGTGTTATCGGACTCATCGTCCGATGACTCTGCGGCAGACTCCTTCCCCGAAGACGAGGAGGAAGAAGAAGATGCTCACCCTCCAGGCGGCGGAGACAAGAAAAGGAAGGTCGTCCCAACTGGGGGGCCGAAGGGTCCAAGAAGGGAAGGACTCTCCTTCCGGACAGTTCCACCGCCGCTGACGAAGGCGAAGACGAGTGGTTGCCCAGGGCCAAGCCCCTGGGGAGATCGTAAGTATTCGGATACCAGAGTAACTCATAGTATTCCTTTGTCGCACCGCTTTCCCTAACGCCGAACATGATTATGCAGGCCACCACGAGCCAGTATTGATGTATCATCGGACGGCTCCCTGGGCTCGTCGGACATGGATAGTGATCCCGTCCCGATCGCCACCTCCCCTCATCCTGCGGACGATGCCGAGGTGCTGTCTCACAAGGCATCGGGTCGAGGGGAGACAGTCCTGGAGGCGCCTCAAGGCGGCCTCCCGGACTCTGGGAGCGGAGGGGACAAGGCCCCTGAGAGCCCCGAGTTCGGCCCTCAGCCGAACACCGCACCGGAACCTCCAGTGGTTCCGGGCTCGGGTAGGCGGCCTCCTTCTAAGAGGGGCAAGACGCCTGTACCGGCGACCTCTGTCCATCCAGAGGTGCCGGACAATCTGCTGGAAGCGCTTCACAGCGCTTCCATCGACGAGGAGCACCGCACTATCATGAGTGCGGTGATCTAGAAGGTTCAGTCCGCCAATAGCGGATTGACTGAAGCCTATGCCAGCCTTCTAACAGGCTTTGAGGTAAGTGTTTGAAATATAGGAAAATATTACTGCATAGACAATAGCCCCTGATGCTCTGTTCGGTGTTCACAAAGAAAAGCCGAATAGAGGATCAAATAATATCGCAGGAGTCTAATATAAGTATGTCAAATATGCGTATGCAGGCTTCGCTGCTGGCGTCCGCCACACTGACTACGGAGGTCGCCGTACTGAAGCAGGACCTCGAGGGGTCCAAGAAAGAACTCGGCCTTGCCAAGAGGCAGCTCGAGGAGAACAAAGGTAAGTATACCCTATCTATAGATATGTATATATAAAAGAAGATGCGATTGCAAAATGACAGGATCATTGTATATTTGCCAGGGGCCACGACCGAAGTGGCGACCCTAAAGCAAGCGCTCACCAAGGCCGAAGATAAAGCGGCCAAGGAGCGCACCGAGCGGGAAAAGCAAAAGGCTCGTGTGGGCGAGGTGCAGCAAGAGTTCCAGGCTCTCGTGACGAAGCACGCGGCGTTGGAGCTTGACTCGAAGACGCAAGAGTCTGAGCTTGCTGCGACCCTCGAGAGCGCAAAGAGTGCCAAGGCCGAGGCCCAGAAGGCCCTCCAGGAGATTGACGTGATGAAGAAAATAACGGCGGGTAAGGAATTCTATATGCAAAGCAAGCATGTGAAAGTAAATTACCGAGTACTTACCCGAATTCGGAGCTCTCCAGGAGCATTCACAGATTTGCCCCGCAGCATGTCAGATGCCGCACAATTTTACCAGGCCGAGGAGGGAAGCTCAACGGAGAAGCTGTTCTGGTCTTAGTATACTGAGACCGAACACCCGATGCGTCTGAGCGACCAGCTAAAGCAGCTGGTCGAGCTGCACAAGGCGACCGAACAGGCCATGAAGGGCCTTATAGTCCGGTTGTGGCCTGGTGACACCCTTCCGAACAGCTAGGCCTAGCGAGGCGGCTTGTGGATACCTGCCCATGGCTGGAGGTCATCAAGTAGTCCGTCTGCATCGAAGGTGCATGCCAGGCTTTCGCCCGTGTGAAGGTGCAGTGGGCCAAGCTAGATGCTGTGAAGCTGATCAAGGAAGGGCCGCCGCAGGGCAAGGAGCATCGCACCCCCGAAATTTATTATGAGGGTGTCCTGAAGGGTGCCCGTCTTGTAGCGGACATATGTTCAAAGGTTGTAATTTTTGAGTAAACTTGCTCATGTGATCCTGTATGATGAAAACTTGTTTCATATGCGCTATGCATCACTTGTGTGAATCTAAAATATTACCTTCTGTTTGGCTGTTTATCCAATCTGAGAGATGGCTAGTCCTCGGCTTCTGCCCCCATGCCACTAGTGCTGGGGTGTTCGGGATAAACCTGAGCACTCTTGTTCCCATGTTTGGGGTCCTTCGAGGGAGGTGCTCAGCACAACGAACCAGGCAACCGGACTAATAATGCTTTATCACTCTCACTTAGCCATAGAATTCTATAATTTTAAATTTTGGCGAAGCCCCTGGTATTCGGAAGGCCGAATTCGGGGCGTGATACACGCCTTTAAGCCGGACAGGGCCGGCCCCTCGCTCTAAGCGGCATAAGTCTTTAGGGACTCGAAAACCTCGCCGAACAGCGACCAGTCTCTCGCCTTATCATGACAGTCAGTTTTAGCTTTCTCTACTGAGGTGCTCAGCCCAGCAGAACCGGGGTACAATCGCAGTAGTTCTCCTAGCGCTACCTTAGCCGATAGAGCGCAACGTAAGGTACCAAAACATAGGAGCCGGGAAAACCCGACATTTGACCAAAGACATGATTCGGAGCTGATGCATATAATGCTATGAGTTCGGGGTGCCGCACTTGTGAAAGTGTTCGGACTTTTCACACCATATTGTGGGGTACGTGAGCCCCTGGTGTATTGGCCGTACCAAAGTGTACGGTTGCAAGGCGTCATTAATGAACACACACACACACACACACACACACACACACACACACACACACATATATATATATATATATATATATAACAATAATGCAACAAAAGTCGTAATGTTATGCATTGTTTATTCAAAAAGGTGCGTTAAAGCAGAATGATACAGATGGTGCGATAAGCAAAGAGTAGGGCTATCTCCCTTCCAAGGGCAAGCTGAGGAATAGTATTAAATCAAATATTTCGCTCGTTATTGTAATCCACATGGGAATGCCGTGGTGTGACGTAGCTTTCTGCCTCCTTGGTTGCTGCATCATGTGTTTGGCAATAGTGCTGCCGGACAAGGTTTCCAGAGATTAAGGTCCTGAAAAAGAGAAAAATAACCAAACAGGAAGCCCCTAGTGCGGTTTAAGCCGCGTCTTGGGGCGTGCCGCAGTTGTGCCCCCCTCCCCACCTGTGCCCATGGTATTTTTAATGCGTGATTATGTACGCGTGGCACGAATTTCACCGTTTGGCTGGGACTGGGGTGGGGGCAGCATTGCTACGTGAGCTCAGATCGCGCCAAGCGGTCTAGTTGCCGATTGCTCGAGCGCGCTTGAAGGTGTCCGGGTCTTGAAACACCGAATTGGTGGATTGCCTTAAGAGGCTGCTTTGCGCTTCTACTGTGAGGGTCGCGGTGTGCTCCTCCGTTCGGAGAGAGCGCTTTGTGTTTCCATTGACTGTAATAACCCCGCGAGGTCCTGGCATTTTGAGCTTGAGGTATGCATAATGCGGTACCGCATTGAATCTCGCAAATGTGGTTCGCCCGAGCAGTGCATGATAACCACTGCGGAATGGGACTATATCGAAGATTAACTCTTCACTTCGGAAGTTATCCGGGGATCCGAAGACCACTTCCAGTGTAATTGAGCATGTGCAATGGGCCTCTACGCCTGGAATGACGCCTTTAAAGGTTGTTTTTGTGGGTTTGATCCTTGAGGGATCTATACCCATTTTGCGCACTGTGTCCTGATAAAGCAGGTTCAGGCTGCTGTTGCATCCATAAGGACTCGAGTGAGGTGAAATCCGTCAATTATTGGGTCCAGAACCAGTGCGGCGAATCTGCCATGACGGATACTAGTGGGATGGTCCCTGCGATCAAAAGTGATCGGATAGGAGGACCATGGGTAGAACTTTGGGGCGACTGGCTCCAACGCATATACGTCCCTGAGCGCACGCTTCCGCTCCCTCTTGGGGATGTGGGTTGCGTATATCATGTTCACCGTCCGCACTTGTGGGGGAAACCTCTTCTGTCCTCCGGTGTGTGGCTGCCGGGGCTCCTCCTCGTCATCGCTATGTGGCCCCTTGTCCTTGTTTTCGGCAATTAACTTGCCGACCTGCTTGAACACCCAACAATCCCTGTTGGTGTGATTGGCTGGCTTTTCTGGGGTGCCGTGTATTTGACACGAGCGATCGAGTATACGGTCCAAGATGGACGGACCCGGCGTACTTTGTTTGAATGGCTTTTTCTGCTGACCGGGTTTAGATCCTTTGAATCCGGCATTGATTGCCGTATCCTCGGTATTATCACTGTTAATGTGGCACTTATATTTGTTGCGACGTGACCTGCTATTGCCGTCCTTGGTATCCGAAGTACCATGGTTCTTTGATATGTTATTACTGCGAGCCAGCCAGTTGTCTTCTCCCACACAAAAGTGGGTCATGAGTGTCGTGAGGGCTGCCATAGATTTCGGCTTTTCCTAACCAAGGTGCCGGGCTATCCATTCGTCGCGGATGTTGTGTTTGAAAGCCGCGAGGGCCTCTACATTCGGACAGTCGACGATTTGATTTTTCTTCGTTAGGAACCAAGTCCAGAATTGCCTGGCCGATTCTTCTAGCTGCTGAATTATGTGGCTCAAGTCGTCGGCATCTGGTGGCCGCACATAAGTGCCCTGAAAGTTGTCGAGGAATGCGGCTTCCAGATCTTCCCAACACCTAATGGACTCTGCTGGCAGGCTATTAAGCCAATGCCGCGCTGGTCCCTTGAGCTTTAGTGGGAGGTATTTGATGGCGTGTAAGTCATCACCACGGGCCATGTGGATGTGGAGGAGGAAATCCTCGATCCATACCGCGGGATCTGTTGTGCCATCGTACGATTCAATATTCTCAGGTTTGAAACCTTCTGGGATTTGATGATCCATTACTTCGTCTGTGAAGCATAAGGGGTGTGGGGCGCCTCTATACTAGGCTATATCGCGATGCAGCTCAAGTGGGTCTTGCCCGCTGTGTTCGGCCCGACTGGATTTACTTTTACTGTATCTGGCGTGACATTTATCGTGTCGCATAGTGGCGCTCCCTCGTGATCCATAGATCAATCTTGCACGCTTTGCTTTGTCCTCCAATATGTCTCGCAGGTCCGGCGTATCTCCCCATGCCTTTTTATTTGAATGGCGTTGGTGTGCAGGCTGAGTTTTTGGCTGGAATGCCTCTCTATCACGGCCACGAGGTGGCTGATCAGCCACGTCATACGCTTCTTCCTCTAGTCGGGGTAGCAACATACATTTTGGGTAACTCTTGGAGGGGCGCTCGAGTTTATATTCCTCGGCCGCGAGGACTTCATTCCATCTGTCAGCTAGCAGATCTTGATCAGCTTGAAGCTGATGCTGCTTTTTCTTAAGGCTATTTGTCGTGGCTATAAGCCGGCGTTTGAAGCGCTCTTGTTTGACGGGATCCTTTGGCACGGCGAATTCGTCGTCGCCAAGGCTTGCCTCGTCTTCGGAGGGGGCCATGTAATTATCATCCTCCGCCTCTCCATCTGCCGCTCTCTCAGGAGGGCTGGCTCCTCCATCCTCCTGCTCTAAATCTTGCTGGAGGGGATTGTTGTTGTCTTCGACACTATCCGGAGTGTTATTATCTCATGTGCCGGTATCACCACTTTTTCTTTGGTAGGACTTAGAGCAGCACCGCTGCCGTCGGCGCTTGGGTTGCTTCTTGGAGGGGTCATCCTCTGCTATCTCGTCGCCATTGCCTTCTTTGGGTGTATCCAGCATGTATATATCGTATGATGAGGTGGCTGTCCAGTGCCCTATGGGCAGTGGTTCCGCTTCGTCTCCCGCGTCGTCGTCCATACCGTCGATGTCTTCGGAGTCGAAGTCGAGCATGTCGGTTAAGTCATCGACAGTGGCTACTAAGTGGGTGGTGGGTGGGCCGTGAATTTCTTCGTCGTCCGCATCCCAGTCCTGTTGGACATAGTTCGGCCAGGATCCTCCTGACAAGGAGAGAGACCTTAATGAGTTCAGTATGTCGCCAAAGGGCGAGTGCTGAAAATATCCTTGGAGGTAAACTCCATGATTGGCGCCCAATCGGATTCAATAGGAACGGGCGCAGGCGGCTCGAAGTCCATGGCCGGAGAAGGATCCGACAGTTTAACCACACGGCTCTCGTACAAGGTAAGGTTGATGTTTGGCTCGATCGCCGCTGAGGGTAAGGCCTCCGTGGCGGGGTCCATCCACCCGTCCATGGACGGCGCAGCTGGCTCCGAATTGTGGGTCGGAGCGGCTGCCTGTGCGATCTCCTGAACATTGTCCGACGATAGAGCTAAATCGTACTCATGTGACCACGTGACGCACAAGGCAGAGGCTCGAATCCGTCGAAGATCAAGTCTCCACGGATATCGGCCGTGTAGTTTAAGCTTCCAAACCCGACCTGGTCGCCAGGGGCGTAACTTTCAATCTGCTCCAAATGGCCAAGTGAATTGGCCCGTAGTGCAAAGCCGCCGAACACAAAGATCTGTCCGGGGAGAAAAGTCTCACCCTGGACTGCATCTCTATCGATGATAGTAGGAGCCATCCATCCTAACGGCGACGACAGAGAGGAACTCTCAATGAAAGCACCAATGTCGGTGTCAAAACCGGCGGATCTCGGGTAGGGCGTCCCGAACTGTGTGTCTGAGGCGGATGGTAACAGGAGGCAGGGGACACAATGTTTTACCCAGGTTCGGGCCCTCTTGATGGAGGTAAAACCCTACGTCCTGCTTGATTAATATTGATGATATGGGTAGTACAAGAGTAGATCTACCACGAGATCGAAGAGGCTAAACCCTAGAAGCTAGCCTATGGTATGATTGTATGTTGTGGTTGTTGTGTCCTACGGACTAAAACCCTCTGGTTTATATAGACATCGGAGAGGTTAGGGTTACACAAGGTCGGTTACAAAGGAGGAGATACACATATCTGTATTGCCTAGCTTGCCTTCCATGCCAAGTAGAGTCCCATCCAGACACGAGATGAAGTCTTCAATCTTGTATCTTCATAGTCTAACAGTCCGGCCAATGGAGATAGTCCGGCTGTCCGGAGACCCCCTAATCCAGGACTCCCTCAGGTACCCCTACTAAAATGTGGATTAGTCCTCTCTCTACTCATTTAACTGTTGGAAATATGCCCTAGAGGCAATAATAAATTGATTATTATTATATTTCCTTGTTCATGATAATCGTTTATTATCCATGCTATAATTGTATTGATAGGAAACTTAGATACATGTGTGGATACATAGACAACACCAGTCCCTAGTAGGCCTCTAGTTGACTAGCTCGTTGATCAATAGATGGTTACGGTTTCCTAACCATGGACATTGGATGTCGTTGATAACGGGATCACATCATTAGGAGAATGATGTGATGGACAAGACCCAATCCTAAGCCTAGCACAAAGATCATGTAGTTCGTATGCTAAAGCTTTTCTAATGTCAAGTATCATTTCCTTAGACCATGAGATTGTGCAACTCCCGGATACCGTAGGAATGCTTTGGGTGTACCAAACGTCACAACGTAACTGGGTGGCTATAAAGGTGCATTACAGGTATCTTCGAAAGTGTCTGTTGGGTTGGCACGAATCGAGACTGGGATTTGTCACTCCGTGTAAACGGAGAGGTATCTCTGGGCCCACTCGGTAGGACATCATCATAATGTGCACAATGTGATCAAGGAGTTGATAACGGGATGATGTATTACGGAACGAGTAAAGAGACTTGTCGGTAACGAGATTGAACAAGGTATCGGGAGACCGACGATCGAATCTCGGGCAAGTATCGTACCGATGGACAAAGGGAATTGTATACGGGATTGATTAAGTCCTTGACATCGTGGTTCATCCGATGAGATCATCGTGGAACATGTGGGAGCCAACATGGGTATCCAAATCCCGCTGTTGGTTATTGATCGGAGAGTCATCTCGGTCATGTCTGCATGTCTCCCGCACCCGTAGGGTCTACACACTTAAGGTTCGGTGACGCTAGGGTTATAGAGATATTAGTATGCGGTAACACGAAAGTTGTTTGGAGTCCCGGATGAGATCCCGGACGTCACGAGGAGTTCCGGAATGGTCCGGAGGTAAAGAATTATATATAGGAAGTGCTATTTCGGCCATCGAGACAAGTTTCGGGGTCATCGGTATTGTACCGGGACCACCGGAACGGTCCCGGGGGTCCACCGGGTGGGTCCACCTATCCCGGGGGGCCACATGGGCTGTAGGGGGTGCGCCTTGGCCTACATGGGCCAAGGGCACCAGCCCCAAGAGGCCCATGCGCCAAGAGAAGAGAAAAAGGGGAGAGTCCTAAAGGGGGAAGGCACCTCCGAGGTGCCTTGGGGAGGATGGACTCCTCCCCCCCTTGGCCGCACCCTTTCCTTGGAGGAAGGGGCAAGGGCTGCGCCTCCCCCCTCTCCCTTGGCCCTATATATAGTGGGGAAAAGGAGGAGCAACCAGACCTAAGGCCTGGCGCCTCCCTCTCCCTCCCGTGACACATCTCCCTCCTCCCGCAGCGCTTAGCGAAGCCCTGTTGGAATCCCGCTATTTTCACCACGCCGTCGTGCTGCTGGATCTCCATCAACCTCTCCCTCCTCCTTGCTGGATCAAGGCATGGGAGACGTCTTCGTTCCGTACGTGTGTTGAACGCGGAGGTGCCATCCGTTCGGCACTTGGTCATCGGTGATTTGAATCACGACGAGTATGACTCCATCAACCCCGTTCACTTGAACGCTTCCGCTTAGCGATCTACAAGGGTATGTAGATGCACTCTCCTTACCCTCGTTGCTAGTCTCTCCATAGATAGATCTTGGTGACACGTAGGAAAATTTTGAATTTCTGCTACGTTCCCCAACAGTGGCATCATGAGCTAGGTCTATTGCGTAGATTCTTTGCACGAGTAGAACACAAAGTAGTTGTGGGCGTCGATATTGTTCAATATGCTTGCCGTTACTAGTCTTATCTTGATTCGGCGGCATCGTGGGATGAAGCGGCCCGGACCAACCTTACACGTACGCTTATGTGAGACCGGTTCCACCGACAAACATGCACTAGTTGCATAAGGTGGCTGGCGGGTGTCTGTCTTTCCCACTTTAGTCGGATCGGATTCGATGAAAAGGGTCCTTATGAAGGGTAAATAGAAATTGGCATATCACGTTGTGGTTCATGCGTAGGTAAGAAACGTTCTTGCTAGAAACCCATAGCAGCCACGTAAAACATGCAAACAACAATTAGAGGACGTCTAACTTGTTTTTGCAGGGTATGCTATGTGATGTGATATGGCCAAAAGGATGTGATGAATGATATATGTGATGTATGAGATTGATCATGTTCTTGTAATAGGAATCACGACTTGCATGTCGATGAGTATGACAACCGGCAGGAGCCATAGGAGTTGTCTTAATTTATTTATGACCTGCGTGTCAACATAAACGTCATGTAATTACTTTACTTTATTGCTAACCGTTAGCTGTAGTAGTATAAGTAATAGATGACGTGACAACTTCATGGAGACACGATGATGGAGATCATGATGATGGAGATCATGGTGTCATGCTGGTGACGATGATGATCATGGAGCCCCGAAGATGGAGATCAAAAGGAGCAAAATGATATTGGCCATATCATGTCACTATTTGATTGCATGTGATGTTTATCATGTTTATGCATCTTATTTGCTTAGAACGACGGTAGTAAATAAGATGATCCCTCATTAAAATTTCAAGAAGTGTTCTCCCCTAACTGTGCACCGTTGCTACAGTTCGTCGCTTCGAAGCACCACGTGATGATCGGGTGTGATAGATCCTTACGTTCACATACAACGGGTGTAAGACAGATTTACACATGCAATACACTTAGGGTTAACTTGACGAGCCTAGCATGTACAGACATGGCCTCGGAACACGGAGACCGAAAGGTTGAGCATGAGTCATATAGTAGATACGATCAACATGAAGATGTTCACCGATGATGACTAGTCTGTCTCACGTGATGATTGGACACGGCCTAGTTTGACTCGGATCATGTGATCACTTAGATGACCAGAGGGATGTCTATCTGAGTGGGAGTTCATAAGATGAACTTAATTATCCTGAACATAGTCAAAAGACCTTTTGCAAATTATGTCGTAGCTCACGCTATAGTTCTACTGTTTAGATATGTTCCTAGAGAAAAATTAGTTGAAAGATGATAGTAGCAATTATGCGGACTAGGTCCGTAAACTGAGGATTGTCCTCATTGCTTCATAGAAGGCTTATGTCCTTAATGCACCGCTCAGTGTGCTAAACCTCGAACGTTGTATGTGGATGTTGCGAACATCTGACATACACATTTTGATAACTACGTGATAGTTTAGTTAAACGGTTTAGAGTTGAGGCACCAAAGATGTTTTCGAAACGTCACATATGAGATGTTTCGAGGGCTGAAATTGGGATTTCAGGCTCGTGCCCACGTCAAGAGGTATAAGACCTCCGACGATTTTCTTAAACCTGCAAACTAATGGAGAAAAGCTCAATCGTTGAGCTTGTGCTCAGATTGTCTGAGTGCAACAATCACTTGAATCGAGTGGGAGTTGATCTTCCAGATGAAATAGTGATGGTTCTCCAAAGTCATTACCACCAATCTGCTAGAGCTTCGTGATGAACTATAATATATCAGGGACATATATGATGATCCTTGAGATATTCGCGATGTTTGACACCGCAAAAGTAGAAATCAAGAAGGAGCATCAATTGTTGATGGTTGGTGAAACCACTAGTTTCAAGAAGGGCAAGGGAACAAAGGGATACTTCATGAAACGGCAATTCAGCTGCTGCTCTAGTAAAGAAACCCAAGGTTGAACCCAAACCCGAGATTAAGTGCTTCTGTAATAAGGGGAACAGCCGCTGGAGCAGAATTACCCTAGATACTTGGTAGATTAGAAGGCTGGCAAGGTTGATGGAAGTATATTGGATATACATTGTGTTGATGTGTACTTTACTAGTACTCCTAGTAGCACCAGGGTATTAGATACCGGTTTGGTTGCTAAGTGTTAGTAACTCGAAACAAAAGGCTACGGAATAAACGGAGACTAGCTAAAGGTGAGCTGACAATATGTGTTGGAAGTTTTTCCAAGCTTGATATGATCAAGCATCGCACGCTCCCTCTACCAAAGAGATTGGTGTTAAACCTAAATAATTGTTATTTGGTGTTTGCGTTGAACATAGACATGATTGGATTATGTCTATCGCAATACGGTTATTCACTTAAGGAGAATAACGGTTACTCTGTTTATTTGAATAATACCTTCAATGGTCTTGCACCTAAATTGAATGGTTTATTGAATCTCGATCGTAGTGATACACATGTTCATGCCAAAAGATAGTAATGATAGTACCACCTACTTGTGGCACTGCCACGTAAGTCATATTGGTATAAAACGCATGAAGCAGCTCCATGTTGATGGATCTTTGGGCGCACTCGTTTTTGAAAGGTTTGAGACATGCGAACCATGTCTATTGGTGTATATGCATGAGGAAACTCCATGCAGATGGACCGTTTGAACTCACTTGATTTTGAATCACTTGAGACATGCAAATCATACCACATGGGCAGGATGACTGAAAGCCTCGGTTTCAGTAAAATGGAACCAGATAGCAACTTGTTGGAAGTAACACATTTTGATGTGTGCAGTCCAATGAGTGCTGAGGCATGCAGTGAATATCGTTATGTTCTTACTTCACAAATGATTCGAGTAGATGTTGAGAATATTTACTTGATGAAACACAAGTGTGAATTATTGAATGGTTCAAGTAATTTCAGTGTGAAGTAGAAGATCATTGTGACAAGAGGATAAAATGTCTATGATATGATCAGAGAGATGAATATCTGAGTTATGAGTTTTGGCACACAATTAAGACATTGTGGAAATTGTTTTGCAATTAATACCGCCTGGAACACCATAGTGTGATGGTGTGTCCGAACATCATAGTTGCACCCTATTGGATATGGTGCGTACCATGATGTCTCTTATCGAATTATCACTATTGTTCATGGGTTAGGCATTAGAGACGACCACATTCACTTTAAATAGGGCACCACGTAATTCCGTTGAGATGACACCGTATGAATTATGGTTTAGAGAAACCTAAGATGTCATTTCTTAAAAGTTTGGGGCTGCGACGCTTATGTGAAAAAGTTTCAGACTGATAAGCTCAAACCCAAAGCGGATAAATGCATCTTCATAGGACACCCAAAACAGTTGGGTATACCTCCTATGTCAGATCGAAAAGCAATAAGGGATTGTTTCTAGAATCGGGTCCTTTCTCGAGGAAAATTTTCTCTCGAAAGAATTGAGTGGGAGGATGGTGGAGACTTGATAAGGTTATTGAACCGTCACTTCAACTAGTGTATAGCAGGGCACAAAGAGTTGTTCCTGTGGCACCTACACCAATTGAAGTGGAAGATTATGATAGTGATCATGAAACTTCAGATCAAGTCACTCCCAAACCTCGTAGGATGACAAGGATGCGTACTACTTCAGAGTGGTACGTAATCCTGTCTTGGAAGTCATGTTGCTAGACAACGATGAACCTACGAGCTATGGAGAAGCGATGGTGGGCCTGGATTCCGATAAATGGCTCGAGGCCATATAATCCGAGAGAGGATCCATGTATGAAAACAAAGTGTAGACTTTGGCAGAACGGCTCGATGGTCGTAAGGCTGTTGAGTGCAGATGGATTTTAAAAGGGAAGACGGACAATGATGGTAAGTATCACCATTAAGAAAGCTCGACTTGTCGTTAAGATGTTTTCCGACAAGTTCAAGGAGTTGACTACGATGAGGCTTTCTCACTCGTAGCGATGCTAAGAGTCTGTTGGAATTATATTAGCAATTACTGCATCATTTATGAAATCTTGCAGTTAGGATGTCAAAACATTGTTTCCTTGACGATTTTTCTTGAGGAAAGGTTGTATGTGATACAACCGGAAGGTTTTGTCAATCCTGAAAGATGCTAATAAGTATGCAAAGCTCTAGCAATCCTTCTAAGGACTGGAGTAAGCATCTCGGAGTTGGAACGTATGCTTTGATGATGATCAAAGATTTTGGGTTTATACAAAGTTTATGAGAAACTTGTATTTCCAAAGAAGTGAGTGGGAGCACTATAGAATTTCTGATGAGTATATGTTGTTGACATATTAATGATCAGAAATGATGTAGAATTTCTAGAAAGCATATAGGGTTATTTGAAAGGTGTTTTTCAATAGAAAGCCTGGATTAAGCTACTTGAGCATTGAGCATCAAGATCTATAAGGATAGATCAAAACGCTTAATAGTACTTTCAAATGAGCACATACCTTGACATGATCTTGAAGGTGTTCAAGATGGATCAGTCAAAGAAGGAGTTCTTGCCTGAGTGGTAAGGTATGAAGTTAAGACTTAAAGCTCGACCACGGCAGAATAGAGAGAAAGGACGAAGGTCGTCCCCTATGCTTAAGACATAGGCCTATAGTATGCTATGCTGTGTACCGCACCTGAAGTGTGCCTTGCCATGAGTCAGTCAAGGGGTACAAGAGTGATCCAAGAATGGATCATAGTACAGCGGTCAAAGTTATCCTTAGTAACTAGTGGACTAAGGAATTTTCTCATTATGGAGGTGGTAAAAGAGTTCGTCGTAAAGGGTTACGTCGATGTAAGCTTAACATCTATCCGGATAGCTCAGAGTAGAGATACCGGATACGTATAATGGAGCAACAATTTAGAATAGCTCCAAGTAGAACAATTTAAAATAGAGCGTGGTAGCTACATCTAGGAGATGACATAGAGATTTGTAAAGCACACACGGATCTGAAAGATTCAGACCCGTTGACTATAACATCTCTCACAAGCATAACATGATCAAACCCAGAACTCATCGAGTGTTAATCACATGGTAATGTGAACTAGATTATTGACTCTAGTAAACTCTTTGGGTGTTAGTCACATGGGGATGTGACCTTGAGTGTTAGTCACATAGCGATGTGAACTGGATTATTGACTCTAGTGCAAGTGGGAGACTGTTGGAAATATGCCCTAGAGGCAATAATAAATTGATTATTATTATATTTCCTTGTTCATGATAATCGTTTATTATCCATGCTATAATTGTATTGATAGGAAACTTAGATACATGTGTGGATACATAGACAACACCAAGTCCCTAGTAGGCCTCTAGTTGACTAGCTCGCTGATCAATAGATGGTTACGGTTTCCTAACCATGGACATTGGATGTCGTTGATAACGGGATCACATCATTAGGAGAATGATGTGATGGACAAGACCCAATCCTAAGCCTAGCACAAAGATCGTGTAGTTCGTATGCTAAAGCTTTTCTAATGTCAAGTATCATTTCCTTAGACCATGAGATTGTGCAACTCCCGGATACCGTAGGAATGCTTTGGGTGTACCAAACGTCACAACGTAACTGGGTGGCTATAAAGGTGCATTACAGGTATCTCCGAAAGTGTCTGTTGGGTTGGCACGAATCGAGACTGGGATTTGTCACTCCGTGTAAACGGAGAGGTATCTCTGGGCCCACTCAGTAGGACATCATCATAATGTGCACAATGTGATCAAGGAGTTGATCACGGGATGATGTGTTACGGAACGAGTAAAGAGACTTGCCAGTAACGAGATTGAACAAGGTATCGGGATACCGACGATCGAATCTCGGGCAAGTATCGTACCGATAGACAAAGGGAATTGTATACGGGATTGATTAAGTCCTTGACATCGTGGTTCATCCGATGAGATCATCGTGGAACATGTGGGAGCCAACATGGGTATCCAGATTCGGCTGTTGGTTATTGACCGGAGAGTCATCTCGGTCATGTCTGCATGTCTCCCGAACCCGTAGGGTCTACACACTTAAGGTTCGGTGACGCTAGGGTTATAGAGATATTAGTATGCGGTAACCCGAAAGTTGTTCGGAGTCTCGGATGAGATCCCGGACGTCACGAGGAGTTCCGGAATGGTCCGGAGGTAAAGAATTATATATAGGAAGTGCTATTTCGGCCATCGGGACAAGTTTCGGGGTCATCGGTATTGTACCGGGACCACCGGAAGGGTCCCGGGGGTCCACCGGGTGGGGCCACCTGTCCCGGGGGGGCACATGGGCTGTAGGGGGTGCGCCTTGGCCTACATGGGCCAAGGGCACCAGCCCCAAGAGGCCCATGCGCCAAGAGAAGTGCAAAAGGGGAGAGTCCTAAAGGGGGAAGGCACCTCCGAGGTGCCTTGGGGAGGATGGACTCCTCCCCCCCTTGGCCGCACCCTTTCCTTGGAGGAAGGGGCAAGGGCTGCGCATCCCCCCTCTCCCTTGGCCCTATATATAGTGGGGAAAAGGAGGAGCAACCAGACCTAAGGCCTGGCGCCTCCCTCTCCCTCCCGTGACACATCTCCCTCCTCCCGCAGCGCTTAGCGAAGCCCTGTTGGAATCCCGCTACTTTCACCACGCCGTCGTGCTGCTGGATCTCCATCAACCTCTCCCTCCTCCTTGCTGGATCAAGGCATGGGAGATGTCTTCGTTCCGTACGTGTGTTGAACGCGGAGGTGCCGTCCGTTCGGCACTTGGTCATCGGTGATTTGAATCACGACGAGTACGACTCCATCAACCCCGTTCACTTGAACGCTTCCGCTTAGCGATCTACAAGGGTATGTAGATGCACTCTCCTTCCCCTCATTGCTAGTCTCTCCATAGATAGATCTTGGTGACACATAGGAAAATTTTGAATTTCTGCTACGTTCCCCAACATTAACTCCTCTCCTTTAACACTGGCGAGTTCTAGATTGGAGGGTTTGGAGGATAATAAATGCTCATTAACTTGATTTTAGCCTTTTTAGTATTTGGATCCAAGCATGGGTGAGGCTAGCATGTTTTAGTCCCACTACTTTTAGTCATGGGACTAAAACGTATCCAAGCACCCTCTTAGATTTATTAGAGGGGTGGGTTGTGCTGGACACCCTTATTGTGACTAGCCTTTTTAGTAGTACTATATGCATAATTTGGCGAGAGCGCTCTCTATATGTACCACTTTTTTTTAATTTCAAGTTTTGCTCCATGGCGCAATCCATCGATACTACTGTTGTACAAAAGTATACATTTTTTAAAAGGCTAGAGGGCGGGGCAGTCTAGCTTGGTCGGTTTCACGAGAGGTGATGGCCTTTGTGATTTGACAGCTCATTACTGCTGGAAGGCGGGGCCTTGTGATTTGACTGCTCTTATAAATGCGCTGACGACCTGATCGAGGAGGAGCAAAGAACCGTGCGGTATACTAAAATTTTCCATTGGAGTAGTACTGTGATAAAAATGATCTAATTTGCTAGTCATCTCATTGTTAGCATTGTTCTATTCATTCCCTAAAAAACCATTGTTCTATTCATGCCTCGCAGAGAACGTGACACGTGCGACGAAACACTCAAAGCAAAAGATGAGACACAAGAGCAAAAGAAGAAGGAAGATTATCACCCCAAATGATCTAATTCGCCGCGGAGTCGTAACTGCTTCTTCATCTCCTCCACGACCTCCATCTCCTTGCGCGTCTCCTTCGCCATCTTTTTCATTCTGTCTATGACGTGGGATTTCTCGACGCGAGCCTTCATCATCTGTTCCACTACCGCATTACATAGCTTGACAGCAGCCGGGTGCTCGATGTGGAGCTTCACCAACTCCTCCTTCTGTTCCATGACGAGGGCCTGCAGCATCTTCATCGAGGAACTACTATTCTCATGCATCTTCTTCTAGCCGGTGTTCTTCTCCTTCAACAGGTCGATCTCGTGGCAGAGCTTTGCCTTGTCCTCCTGAAGTCGCAGGATTTCGCCGGTCGCCTTCTTCTCCGAGGCAATGCTCTTCTTCAGCAGCATCACCAAGCCGGCGGTCAACTCCCCCTACTGATTGAGCTCAGCGGGCATGTCGTCGAGGCTCTCCTTCAGCAACTCCATCAAGCCTTGGATGAACTCCTTCTACTTATTGAGGCGCTTATTGAGTTGATCGGGCATGCCATCGAGGGATAACGACTCTAGCTCCGCCGGCTCGGCATGTTCGCCTCTGCGGCTAGGTCGCTCCTGGGAGCCATCGCCTGCCCGTGAGAGATCTTTCGCGGTCTCTGCGTGGCAGCGAGCCCTCTCTTTTTTTTCTGCAACCTTGGTTGCCGCTCCCTTGTTACGAGTAGTTCTCGACATAGAGCTTTGCTCACTGGCCATGGAAACGACGGACGAAGAAGAGGACTTATGAGGAGGAAACGTAGAGTAATTTTCGGTTAGGTAGTTCCCCTTTTTATAACCTAAGTACTAGCACTAGTACTAATACCTGCATAGTGGGAACACATTCAGGTTTGGTACGTACTAGTAGGTGTGAGTAGGCTTTTGAATGTGATGGGAACAAGGTAAAGATTAATTGATGGTTTTGGTTTCGAGGCCCGAAACAGCTACCGATGAGTTTAGCGGAACATAAATTTCAAGTACTACACTGCTCAAATGCGTAAATATTATGTTAGTGTCAAAAATTGGCACAAAATACGAAGGAGACCAATGGAAGTACTACTAGCAACCCATGATTTAACTACTCGCATGCGTGCAGTGGAGTAATAATGTCTTTCTTCCGCCCTCACGTCCACTCAATTTGCATGCGCTGTATTAATTGACCATCAATGAACTGAACGACTTTACATGCGTCAAATTATCACATGGGGTGGATCTTGGTACAAAATTGCATCCGCCCATGTACCCGCATGTGCGTGAGAGGAATGAGTGCGTGCGTGGCGTGCGTGCACATCTTCGCTTCGTGCATGTACCACCAGTATGGCTCAGGGAGGACGAGTACATTCTTCTGGAACTAGCAGCACGTCACTGTGATCAATCCACGCAAGGAGGTCGCGACAACGCCTCCACAGGTGCCACGTGGCTTCATGAACTGTAAGGGAGACACTGTGTAGCGTGCCATTGGTATTCTAATTTACATGTTTTGCACATACTCCAAGTACTAGTAAGGTACACGTGCATTGTATGCATCAGATTTTGCAACCAAATTATGAATAAATACC
Organism: Triticum timopheevii; assembly: GCA_963921465.1. Classification (NCBI taxonomy): domain Eukaryota; kingdom Viridiplantae; phylum Streptophyta; class Magnoliopsida; order Poales; family Poaceae; genus Triticum; species Triticum timopheevii. The sequence goes on from OY997262.1 coordinate 10,150,474, forward strand.
ACACTATAGCATGTAAACTCTGAGTCATATATTCCTGATGTAGCCCTTTGTTTAATTCTTATAGTTCATCTCATTCAAAATCAATTAGTTTTTATAAAAAAGCTAAGAATGTGGGAATAGGAAAAACATGGGATTATAGTGGAATGTCGTCTTGAATCCTACAGGATTGTACGAGTGTTTGATTGTGCATAGAAAAAACGCAGAATTCTTTCAAAGAGGTTTGAGTGGATGGGATGTTTCCTATGAAATCTAGTGCAAATGAATCATATGGAAAAATTCCTATGGTTTACAATCCTACGAATCAAACAACCAAGATAGGAAAAATTCCTAATGACTAGAATCCTCCAAAATTCCTTTGAGAATCCTTTGAATCAAAGAAGCCCTTAATCTATTTTATGATTCATGGAATTGTGCGTTGTAAAGCATAAAGTAAAAACAAATAATGGCAATTCAACTAGAAAAAAAGTTTGGGCATTTATGATACGGAAGATTCTAGAACAAAAGAGAACCACTGTTGTTTTGAGGTTTGTGCATTATGCTTAAGTTCAACTATGGAGTCTGCTAGATTGTACATGTGGCAAAATCCGGTGGGGGCTAGAAGATGGTGTGAGGGGCCGAGTGAGGGAGACTATGAAGGAATGCACAAGTGCGAGATCGATATTTAGAGAGAGGGGGCGAACACATGCGTTGTTGCGCGCAGTGGCGGAGCCATGAAAAATAAATGAGCTAGGGGCCAAGCATTGCTAATCCTTTACGAGGAGGGTCAATTAATGAACTTAAACCATTTTTAGCAGCAATTGTCTAATGATCACATTCATATTAGCCTCGATATATAGTGATGTTAGGGGGGAGGGGGCAGGGGCCTTACTGCCCCCTGTCTTCGCCATTGTGCACGCGTCTGAGAGATAAAGCGGAAGGCATGGATGATGAGAGGGGGACGTTGGATATATAATTAATGTGGGTGTATTAGCTATATATGTTAATCCTATATAGAGAAGTATAGATTGATCGATGTGGACGTGGAAAAGAGGGTGAGACCTCACTGGATATATCGATTGATCGGTTCGTGTGGAAAACTATGAAAGACCTAGCTATATACACACATACATAGAGGAACATCAATCATTGCGCATGCACGCGTGAGAGATAAAGAATGCCCGATATGATGGAGAGGGGGATGTGTGTTCGGTGTGTGCCTTCATGGGAGACCGACCTGAAGAAAAAGATTGCATGCGTGCGATGGATAATGCCGACTGGTAGTATGTTTGCATGCATGCATGAGAGAAAGTTAGTTGTACAATTATAAAGAGAAGACTACTGTGTGGGTGTAAAAGAATAGGTGATGTCATAATCAATGTAAAGTTGAATTCAAATATTTGAATAAGAGATCATGATGTTTGAAACCCATGCATGCATGAATATAACCGAGATCTGCGCGGTGTGGTTTGGAAACGAGCATGTTGTAATGTATACACATTGAACAAGGTCAGACTGATTTGAATTTGAGATACCGATGGCAGACATCATTTGGCCACGTCGCATCTGTGCATGGACAAACTATTCTAATTGGAGATGATGGGCGGCTTTCGCATCACATATCTATATCTATACCCCTATATATATATTATATTTTATATTTTTTTATATTGTGTGCGGGTAACTTTAACTTTGAAAGATGGTCGTTGGATGAGGCGTCTGATGGTCCAAAGATGGCAAATTTGAGCACTACTGGTCGTTGGATATCATCTAGATTCCACCAGATTTTGCCACATGTATAATCTATAAGACTCCATGGTTGAACTTAAGCATAATGCACAAACATCCAAACACAAGCACTTCTTATTTGTTCTAGAATCTTCCGTATCAGAATTGCCCGAATGTTTTTCTACATGATTTGCCATTATTTGTTTTTACTTTATGTCTTACGATGCACAATTCCATGAATCTTAAAATAGATTAGCTTTCTTATAAAAACTAGATGATTTTGAATGAAATGAACTATATAAGAATTAAACGAACATCTACATCATGCATATATGACTCAAAGCTTGCATGCTATAATGTGGTATTTATTCATAATTTGGTTGCCAAATCTCATGCGTGCAATGCACGTGTACCTTACTCTAGTCTAAATGGTGTTTGTGTGTGTGTGTGTAGTGCGTGTTGAGGTGCAAATTGTCTTTTTTTGGGTACACGTTAAGCTTGTTCTTCCGAAATTTCAAGCCGCGCCTTGTTATGCTGAAAATTCAAGCTAGTGTCTCTGTCTATCGTGCTGCGAAACTCCCGCCTCTTCAACCTGCGCCTTGTTAGCCCGAAATATTTAAGATATATCTTTGTCTCGTTGTGCTTCGACAACTCCCTCCATCTCAACCCGCACCCTGCTATTCCAAAATTACAACGCACGCAAAAACTCCCACCTCCTGTGAAATCCCGACACGCGAAATGCCCGTGGTACCCCTGAACCGAAAGAACCGCCTCAAATTAGTGGGGGTACTTTCGTAACTTACCCCACATTTCGGACAAGCGTGTCTCTAACCCATGGTTCCCCACTGCCATCTCATCCGCCCATCCATTCGTACATTGAGGCCGCGAAAACCCGCGACGAAACCCCACACCCTGCTCCATCCGCCACCCAGCCGGACCCTCTTCCCCGACGACGTCGTCCACAGCAACACCTCGACGTCCCTCATCCACCGTACCGAATGAGGATCCGTCGTCGATCTCATCGTCCTGCCGGTTCAGCCACCCCGTGCTCCACCTCCAAGGAGCTGCCCCGATGTTCCCCTCGTCTTTCGCGCCACCTCCATTCCCACACCGCCGTCTTCACCTGCACCACCGGAAGAGCAACGTCATTACCGTTTCCTCGGATGAAGCTGCAGCCTAATCAGCGCCACCAAAGAGGTTGTACACTAATCGCCACATTTTCTTCTTGATTCGATCTCACGGTGCTACCGGCACTCGGTCCTGAGCCGACATGGCGCGGCTCCATCCATGGCGGCGTCGCCGGCCACTTCCTCCACGATGTAGCTTCCTCGGCGGCAACGTCCACATCAGTAGGAGCTGCTGCTGCTTTAGCTCTCGCTCGCGCTGCTGCTCTGCTCTTGCTCTCGGTCCCCTGCCTAGTCTGCTCTTGCTATTGCTCTTGCTCGCGCTGCTGCTCTCGCTCTTGCTCTTGCTTGCGATGATGCTCCGATTTAGCTACCCTTCAGTTGACTGAATCGACTTTTGGGTCAGTCTATTTTCAGGGGGGGCTCGCCGGGGTGAAGGAAGAACCAGCCGCAGTAGGGAGGGGGGCTCGCCAGAGAGGTACCCCACTATCTATCTTAGGGTTCAGGATGGGGGTGGTGGTCGCCGGCGGTGGCGGGGCGTTGGTGGGGCGGTGGCGTGGGGATCGCCGGAGAAAAAGCTTGGCACGGGGGGCCTAGAGGGATGGCCGGGGCGGCGACGGACCAGCGGTGGGGAGTGTTTTCGGGGCGGTGCACCGCCGGCCGCGGGCGGCGGGGTGTTGCTGTTTGGCCGGTGGTGGCCAGCGGCTCAGGGGGGTGGAGGTTGAAGATGAACCGCAGGCCCTTGATTTCGTATCCAACGGCTGCAAAATCGACTGACCAGAGATGAAAAAGTCAGTCGACTGATGTGTAGCCTCACCTTGCTAGTGCGTTTAGTTTCGACAACAAAATTCAGTTTCGACAGTTAAGTTCAATTTCGACAATTAAGTTCAGTTTCGACAGTTAAATTCTGTTTTGGCAGTTAAGTTCAGATGTGAGCGGCTGATGTATTTTACATCTAGCACTTTGTAGTTATGTATTTTATGTCATGTATTGGAGATGCTATTAGAATTCCACTCAGGTTAACGTTGTTCGTTGTCTCTCTTGCCCTGCTTCAGCCTCGGCGTCGTACAACTCACCGGAGCTGCTCCAACGATGAAACCCTCCATCACAGCTGAGCAGTACCTCGGGCTCCATCTCCAGAGACCTAAGATCTTCTTCCCCTCCTCCGACAGCCAAGTCAGCCGGAGCATCCTCACTGGCCAACCCAATCATGCTGAGATCGGCATGGCTTCGCCAAAGAGGTTGTACACTTGTTGCATCTCTTTTTTACTCTACATGTTATATATATTATCCACTGAGCACTCGTAGTAACGGGAAATACGATTATTTTATCCTACTATATGACAAGCAGTGAGGTACCAAGAAACTTAGCTATCCATGATGGACTCTCTTGAAAGCCATCATTATTTATCTCTGCGCGTTTGAGCTGTGCATTTGTCGATGGGCCTGGGAGTTGAGCTAGTATGGCAGTGGCCTGGGTCCAAAGTAATAGAAGTAGCACAAAAACATTTTTTAGTGCAGGATTTTCCTTGCTCAAGCCTGCCTACTAGAATTGCCAGTGCTTGAAAGAAAAAGTGAATGAAAAACATCAGAATTGGAAAGTTTCCTATGGTACTACTTTTCATGAATTTGGTGCAAAGGAATGGAGCAAAGGAAAACTGTAGGACTTGTTCCTTTAGTGTCTCCTTGAAATAAAAACCATCGGAGTGCTAATTTCCACTTCTCCTCCTTTTCATATTCCTATTCATCAAGCACAAGACTAAGAGATAGTAGCATAATAACATTATAACCGTACATTTTCTTGTGGTTTGACTTAATCTCACCATGCTTTTTTGCATCCTGTGATCTTCCAATTGTTGTGAATCAAACACCCAGATTGGCAGAAATCATGTGTTTTTAAATTCTCTCTTTTGCACATGCATTCCTATCCTATTCCTGTCTATTTCCTATCCCTGCATTGTTAGAATCCTCAAATTCAAACAAGCCCTTACTCAATTACTTCTGTTACAGATATGTGTCAAAGAAAACCTTGTGTGGTTTGTCCTGCTCCTACGGCGCTGTGTTCCACCCCAGCTCAGCTGCTCCAACGACGGAAGCACTACTAGGAAAAGGGCTACAGATAGGATTGACACTAATGGCGCACCAGGGAAGTAGTGCGCCACTACTATATACTAATGACGCACCAGTTGATGATGCGCCATTAGTGTGGAAGACACTAATGGCGCACCAGAAAATAGGTGCGCCACTAGTGATAACTTTTTTTTTCATTTTTACATACATACTAATGGCGCATCCTACCGAAGTGCGCCATTACTAGTTCTAACTAGTAATGGCGCACCAGACAGGGAGTGCGCCAGTACTGAATTTTTTTTATTCTTTTTTTTTGCAAAACTACTAATGGTGCACCGCCTCACAGTGCGCCATTACTAGTTTAAACTACTAATGGCGCACCCTGTAAAAGTGCGCCATTAGTATTTTTTTTTTACTTTTCTGCAAAATTACTAATGGCGCACCACCTATAGGTGCGCCATTAGTAACCAGGGTTACTAATGGCGCATTTGCAGGTGGTATGCCATTAGTAACCTGGGACCCCAACAAGATATTTTGGACAGCCACACCTACCCACTCACTTTCCCCACTTCATTCCCTCCACCTCCTTCTCCAAGCTTTCGGCTGCCTCCTCCTCCTCACCTCATTTCCACAATAGATTCATCAAAATTAAGTGGTGAAATTACCTTTTTTGATAGGTAAGTAAGGGGAAAGCTATCTTCATGACGTAGATCTACTTTTTTTCTCCCTAGCTCGCTCCAACAACATGCACATGCACTTTTTCTGGCCTAGCTAGATCTATGTATGTTTGTGGTGTTGCATGTGTTTGTGGTGTTGCATATATGTTTGTGTTTGCAGGTACCGGTATTTGAAATGCGATAGTTGCCAATATTTTGCCGGAATGTTGATTCATTTCCGTTTCAGCGAGAATTTTGGCACTATGCATTCTTTTTGGTCCTATTTTTAGGGAAGGTCACGCCAAATTTTTTCTTGGTTCTAAAATATCGTTTTGCTCTACCCCGCAGGCAACCATGGTCCGCACGATGACCGAAGGCATCGTGAATAGGTTTTTGAGCTCCGCAAAGGCCGACATGCTTCAAAAGAACGAGACGGAGATAAGATGTCCGTGTCGAAGATGCAAGCTGAAGAGCCTTATTGCGGACCCGGATTCCGGGCAGGTGCGGGACCACCTGCTCTTGCGTGGTTTCATGGATGGCTATCGGTGGCAAGGTGATGAAGATGACTATGAAGTCGTCCATGGGGGCCGGGCAAGAAATGAGGAAGGGCAACAAGACAAGTACCACCGCGGCGAGGGCGGGCGAGAAGACGAAGAATCTCCAGGACATGATCACGACGGTGATGCTGTACACAGTCATCATGTAGAAGATGTCGTACATGATGATGAGGAAGATCAAGACGAAGGGCATAATCATGAAGATGAAGATGCCGGAGCAGACGATGATGGAGGCTGGGTGCAGGACCCTCATATTCAAGAGCTGCTTCTCAAGCAGACGGATAACGCAAGAGCTACCGCCCGAGAGAAAGCCAAGCTGGATAAACTGGAGATAGACGCGGTTACTCCACTGTATGAAGGATGCAGGCCCGAGGATACCCGCCTGAAAGTAACGCTCATGGCTCTAGAGATGAAGGTAAAACACAAAATGACCGACGCATGCTTCGATGAGAACATGTCATTCTGGCACGAACGTCTTCCCAAGGGGAACAAGTGCCCGACCAGTTTCGAGGAGGAGAAGAAAATCATGTGTCCTCTGGATTTACCGCACGTGAAATACCATGTGTGCATGAACAATTGCATCATTTATCGGGACGAGCACGCGGAGTCTACCATATGTCCGGTGTGCGGCGTCACTCGATACAAGGAGAGGAAGAAAGCTCCTCGAAAATCAGTGTGGTACTTTCCGATCACTCCTCGTCTGCAGCGGTATTTCACGGACCCTAAGTTAGCAAAGCTCCTGCATTGGCACGCGGATAGGGAGGATAAGAAGCGGGAAGATGACGGAAATGATCCGGAGATAAATAAAAAAGACAAGATGCTGAGTCACCCTAAGGATGCGAGCCATTGGCAAGCGTTGAACTTCGAATACCTAGAATTTGGGAAGGATCCAAGGAGCATCGTGCTGGGCGCGAGCACCGATGGAGTCAATCCATTTGGCAGCCAGAGAAGCACACATAGCACCTGGCTTGTGTTTGTGTGGATGTACAACCTTCCCCCCTGGTTGTGCATGAAGAGGAAGTACATTCACATGAGTATGCTAATTGAAGGGCCGAAACAACCAGGGAACAACATCAATCTGTATATGGGGCTGCTGAAAGAGGAGCTAGACACGCTGTGGAAAACGCCAGCCAATACGTGGGACGCTGCAGAGAAAGAATATTTCCCTATGAGAGCCGCACTGCTCACGACGGTGCACGACTATCTCGGTTACGGATATCTCGCGGGGCAGGTAGTCCACAGATTTTCTGGATGCGTAAGGTGCATGGATGACACAACGTATCGCCAGCTAGATAGAGATCCCAGGTCTTCAAAAACCGTGTTCATGGGACATCGAAGGTGGCTTCGCGATGATGACCCGTGGAGGAAACGCAAGGATCTGTTCGATGGTGAAACCGAACCCCGAAAACGCCCGCGTACGAGGAGCGGCGAGGAAATAGACGAGCTGTTGAAAAATTGGAAAGATTGCCCACTGCCGGGAAAGGAGCAAAAGGCGCCAGAGCCGCTGCTGAAGGTATGGAAAACGAGGTCTGTTTTCTGGGACTTGCCGTACTGGAAGATCCACCGTGTGCCTCACAGCCTTGATGCCATGCATATCACGAAGAATGTGTGTGAGAGTCTGCTTGGTACCCTGCTCAACATGCCAGAGAGGACCAAAGATGGGCCGAAAGCAAGGGTAGACTTGAAATCAATGGGCATCAGGCAGGAGCTTCACGCTAATGATGATGATGATGATGATGATGATGATGATGATGATGAGGCGAAGGAGGACACAGAAACTCGTCGCAAAGGCAAAAAGGCCAAGAAGGCCGGAAATGACTACCCTCTCGCGTGCTTCACTATAAGTCAGGAGGAGATCGAGAAGTTTTTCACCTACCTCGTAGGAGTAAAACTTCCTTATGGTTAAGCGGGGAAGATAAGCAGATACCTAGACCCAGCGAAGCAGAAGTTCAACGGGATGAAGTCTCATGACTGTCATCTGCTGATGACGCAGATACTTCCAGTTGCAATCCGTGGGATCATGGACGCGCACGTCCGTGAAATGCTATTTGGCCTATGCAACTTTTTCGACGTCATCTCTCGGAAGTCGATTGGCGTGAGGCAACTCAAAAGGCTACAGGAAGAGATCATGGTGATACTATGCGAGCTTGAGATGTACTTCCCGCCCGCATTCTTCGACGTAATGGTGCATCTGCTGGTCCATATAGTGGAGGATATCATCCGACTCGGGTCGACGTTCTTACACAGCATGATGTCATTCGAAAGGATGAATGGTGTCATCAAAGGATACGTTCGCCACATGTCACGTACAGAGGGAAGTATAGCCAGGGGCTTTCTGACCGAAGAGTGCATCTCCTACTGCACGAATTATCTAGGCATCGAGAACCCCGTTGGTCTGCCCGTCAACAGGCACCTCGGCAGGCTCGCTGGATGGGGTCACCGTGAGGGTCGCCACGAAATGCATGTCGACTTCGAGGGTCGACTCGCCGACTTTGAAAGAGCAAACCTAGTCGCGCTACAACACATAGACGTGGTCGATCCTTGGGTGGTAGAGCACAAAACCTTTATTGAGAAGACGTACAATGACCGAGGCCAACAGAGGACGGACGGAGATATAATCAAAGAGCACAACTCATGTTTCACGCGTTGGTTCAAGCAGAAGCTTCTGTCGTACCCTTTACATGAGGATTCTTCCGCGGAAGAACAACTCATATTCGCCTTGTCACAGGGCGCCGAGCACAACCTGATGACCTATGAGGCATACGATATCAACGGCTACACATTCTACACCGAGAACAAGGACATGAAGAGTAATGGTTATCAGAACTCCGGGGTAACGATGGAATCCTACACCGGTAACGACAAGGACAGATACTACCGAAGGATCGAGGAGATCTGGGAGCTGAGCTAGGCTGGAGAGAAGGTCCCGATGTTCCGTGTCAGATGGGCCAAGAGCGTCCTAAAAGAAGACCGGTATTTCACCACCATGGTTATACCCGAAGCCAAATCCAAGACCGCCGGAGCAAACGTCACCGCGAAAAATGAGCCATGGGTACTGGCTTCCCAAGTGGACCAATGCTTCTTCATTACCGACCCGTCAAAGCCCAGTCGTGTTGTCATGAGGAGAGGCAAAAGGAAGATCATCGGAATGTATGGAGTAGCCAATGAGCAAGACTTCGACAAGTACGGCGACCCGAAGATCGAACATGACGACGACGATGAAGTAGCATCACACACCACAAGAAGAAGCAGGACCACCCTACCTAAAGGACGTCTGTTCCACAGAAGAACTCCATTTGCGAAAAAGAAGGGCAAGAAGATTGTGAACAGATAGCTAGCTAAGATCAATTGTATTTAAATCATAGTCTTCATTTCTCGATTGTATTTCATGGGAACTTTTTGATATCATGAATATTTTTAAATTTCACGGGCACTTTTTGAATTCATGAGGACACTCGATCTCGATCCCCCTCCACCGCCGTCGACGAGCACCCGCCCCCCCGCACCCTCCCCTGCTCCACCGCCGCCAACGGGCACCCCCCGCACCCTCCCCCGCTCCAGCGCTGCCGCCGATGATATTTTCAAGTAACAAATTTGAACATATTTTAAAAAAATTATTACTGTTTTTATAAAAAAATATTACTGTCATGATTTAAACAAGTTTGAACATATTTAAACATAGATGAATATCAAACAACATTCAAAATGCAAAAAAATATTGTGGAGCCTGGGAATCGAACCCAGGACCTCCTGGTGTGTGTGCTGCGTGCTGACCAGTCGGGCTAGTGGGCGGGTTCTGATGTGGATTGGGTTAGGTGCAATATAACCTATACTCGAACTATAATAAAAAAAACATTCTAATGGCGCACCGCTGCAGGGTGCGCCATTGCTATCTAAAAAAAGATTTCTAATGGCGCACCGAGGTGTGGTGCGCCATTAGTAAGCTTCCCCCTAGCTATCCTCCCTCTCCCTCGCCAGATCCCCTTCGACCCTCTCTCCCTCGCCACCACATCCACCCACGCGCTGCCCCAACCCACGACGCCGCCGCCCCGACCCTCACCGGACTCCACCCCCGCCGCCCCCGCGCCCCACCCCCGCCGCCCTGACCCTCGCCGTACTCCACACCCCCGCCGCCCCCGCGCCCCTGCGCCCCCACCCCCGCCACCCGACCCTCGCCGGACTCCTCCTCGCCGTCGGTGCCGAGCAGCGACGCAGCACCGTACGCCCCCCGACCCTCCTCCTCCCCTTGCCCCTCCTCCTCCTCCCCTTGCCCCCGCCTGCGCAGCTGACGGCCCCTTCTCTGTCTCGCAGGGCAAGGTCTCTGGCGCCTCTACGACACCGATGCCACCAGCGTCTAGGGCGTCTGCGCCTTCTTCCACCTCCGGCCACCGCGGCCTCACCGTCTGTGGAGGTATCTGCTCCTAAGATCTCTGCGTCCCACTCCCCTTGGCCCTCCCGGTTCTTCTCCACTAAGGTGCATTTCTCCATGCCCCTGTCTCCGCCGTTCCAGGGCTTAATAGATCTCCTATGATATATGACTTGTTTATGAAGATTTTGATGTGTTATGCCTTGTTCTTGTCTGTCCATTTGCGCCCTTCCAGGGCTTAACTTGCTTATGAATACATCTCACATTGATTTTGATGTAGTTTTAGAGTGGCTAGTATGTATGTAGTGGAGCTAGCAGTAGCAGCTGCTTCTACGTCACCTTCTTTGCTGTTCAGCTATGTCAAACAAAATTCCAATGGCCAACTCGTATGCCCTGCAATTTGCTCATGATTATTATTTATCTCACATCACCTTCTCCTCTTTGCTTGCCATGCACTCCCAGCTCCGTCATCGCGACCGCGTAATAGTCCGCGGGTGATACAACATGCTCAAATTCAGTAATTAATCAATATATATATACTATAAGAGAAGTCTCAAAGATTGGGACTATCTTGCCTTATGTTTCAAACTTTGAACTATATACATGACTTCTATTTTATTTTTGAAATTCACAGAGTTAGGACTATCGTGTGGATGATACTAAACAGAGATAGGAGTAGTAGTGGTGGCCATCTAGTTGGACTACTACTGCTAGGACTTGCTCCAGATTTTAGGATTTCTTTTCTTTTAGGATTTATTTTCTTCTAGGACTAGGTTTTTATTATTTTTCTGTTGTGATTGTTTTTTGAGCTCTTTCTTTTTCATTTCCTACTATCCTTATCCTAATTATCTTAAATTGTTATGATGTGTGTAACAGGATTAGATCTTGGATTTGCTAGTGGACTTTGGGAGTTTCTTAGCCAGCTTGGTGACTCCATATTTTTCACTATTTCAGCAAGTCTTTTGTAAGCATTAAACTTTCAGCACTACATTTCTATCTTATGTGTACATCTGTTTGCTTCCAATTGCTATATATGTATTGTTGTTACTAAAACTGATGAAGCTCTTGTCAATTGCTATACATATATATGTGTATGATGATCCTCCTTTCCTGCAGTAGTATAACTAGGATATAAAGCACATTGAACTAACAATCTTGTATGGTGCCTAAACTACAATGATTGAGGAACATCAGATGACATAGCATGTGGATATTGACATAGGATGAGTAGATTAATAAGTGAGCCAAAAGTGATGGACAAACCTCATGCTAGGAATTCTCGAGGGTTGCAATACATGGAATGCATTTGCAAATGCAGCCAAAACCTGATATATACCAAAAAAAATTGTATAGAAATATGCTGAATTTTCTGCTCTAATTGTTGCTCAAAGAAATTTAGAAAAAAAATGGGGTCCTGGGAGAGGCCGCTGCTGCTTGAGGCCCTTGAGAGGCCCTTCGTGTCATGATGATTTTGCAGGTACCCCGAGAGGCCCTTGAGTTTGTCGGAATGTCGATTAACTTCCGTTCCAGCAAATTCGGGTACTCCATATGTCCTATTTTCAGCAAAGGTCATGCTGAAATTTTCTGTGAATTTTAGCATGACTTTGCTAAAAATAGGACATATGAGGTACTTGCTAATAATGCATGGGCTGGGGTATCTTAGTACTTAATTAAGTAGGATCAACTGTCCCTTTATTCTTGCTGCATTAAACCATAGGTGGCAATAGAGCCAAGTGATTAGGCCCAACTTAGAAATTCTCCTCGGCATCGATAAACCCTAGATGATAAACCAAACATAGGTGGCAATAGAGCCAACTGATTAGTGCCAAGTGATTAGGCCCAACCTAGGGTGCCTCGGCATCGATAATCCCTAAATGATGAAAACTTAGCATTTAGGGTGCCTCGGCATCGACAAACCCTAAATGATGAAACCTGGGCTTTTAGGGTGCCTCGGTGTCGATGAGAACCTAAATGATGTACGCTTAGGCTTTTAGGGTGCCTCGGCATCGACAAACCCTAAATGATAAAAGCTTAGCTTTTAGGATGCCTCGGTGTCGACAAACCCTAAATGATGAGACCATGATCTTGTTCCTTGAAAATAACCAACTTTTTGACCGGACTTTTTTCCTATTTAGAGCGAAACATGGCCCACAATGATGAGGCCGGCGGTTCAGGCGGCAAGCAATTCTGGGAGCTGTCCCAGGAGTTGGAGGAAGAACCTCACTGCTATGAGGACGCCGCGGAAGACACCGATCCTGACTACAAAACCCTTAGTGGCGTCGGGGATGACACCACTGATGATGGCCCCGCGGATGCCACCACTGATGATGGCGGCGCACGCACAGATGGCAGCCAACCGAAGAGGCAACGGAAGGACCGGCGCCCGAACGTGCTCGGCACCGTTAGGGAGGAATTTGCTGAAGTGAACTCCGACGGGCATCCGACGGCGCCCAAACACGTAGTCAAGGGGTACTCAATTCAGCTCGGGTGCATTCTCCGGAGCACCGCCTCGATCAACACCGAGAACCTAAGGCATAAGGACCGAGGGAATTTGCGCGGCCTCCTCTTCATGAAGCTGCACGAACGATACAAGTTCCCCGCTGAGTTCGCAAACACACGCCTCTTGGGTAATAAAGTGAACGGTGCCGCCCTCACGACGATGAGCACGGCCCTGTCTACTTGGAAAAGCACGGTGAAGGCAATGATTGGCAAAGGTGATAGTTATGAGAAGATCAAGGCGAAATATCCTTTGATGAGCGAAGATGACTACAAGGAGTTCAACATCAAGTGCGAGAGCCCCGCAACCTCCGAATCAAGTCAGTGGGGGAAAGAAATGCGGCAGTTGAACATAGGGGTCCACCAACTCGGTCCCGGCGGTTACAGAGTGGCGGAGCCTGTATGGTACAAGGAGGACGCGAAGCGTGCCGAGCAAGGCCTACCGCCCCGCTTCGAGAAATACAGTGACAAGCAGACCAGGAACTTTCTTAGGGCCCGGTACAAGGAAGACCCGGTAACAAAGGAGCTTACCACGGATCTGAAGACCAAGGAGCTTGAGCTTGTTCTGGCAAGGAATACACCCCCGCGTAATTAGCTCCATATGGTTGCATTCTAATTAATCCCCAATATTTCTAAATGGTTCACGTTCCTTCCGCAGGACAAAGAAAGCAGTAGCGCGGGGTCGTCTCAGAGCTCCCCTTTCGACACCCCTTTGAATAGGGCATTGAACGTAATGAAAAACAGGGATAAGCTCAATAAGACGATGTCAGCTGGTCGTGTGGCCGGCAAAGGCTTGTCCACAAAATGGTCATCATACTATGGCGCTGGTGGGCGAAAGGAGAAAAAGACCAGCTCGGAAAGCCAGTCGCGCGAGGTTGAAGCACTCAAGGCGCAAGTGGCGCGGATTCCGGAGATGGTCCAAGAGCAAGTGCAACAACAACTAGGATCGACGCTTACCGGCATTATGCCTACCTTGATTCATGGGATAACGACGTGGATTGCGGGTGGCCAACAGGGGCCGCCCCCGATTCCCAGCTTCACAGCCAGCAACTCACACAACGTGCAGGCGGCACCATTGGTGTCTTCGGCGGCGGCGGTATTGGTGTCTACGGCGGCGGTGCCATGGGTGTCTCCGGCGGCGGTGGTATTGGTGTCTCCGACGCCGGCATTGGAGCTTAATGCACCCGGGTGTACGCCGGTCGGCACCTCGCCAGCAAGCGGCCCCTCCGTCAGTTGCACGCCCGCCGTTGGCGGTGCCTTGACATTAGCCGAGCTCGACGGCATCACGGTAACTAAGCCTCTCGGCCGAGGACTTCATCTCCTTGCCTTTGACTGGGCATCCCTGACGCTCTACATGTTTTCGCAGGGCGCCGCCAACGTTCCTTGCACTCTCCTGCACTTCGTGGGCGGTGAGTTGGTCGATGTCGCCAAGGGCAGAATCGTTCAACCGGGCAACCCCGTGTTCCACGGTAATCCGATGCCACCCACAATGTATAGGGTTGAAGTGGTTCGGGTGCTGCCAGGCTATGACGATCTGTTACCTCCGATTCAACCCGCTGGGGCCGACGAAGAAGATGAGATGACCCTCGGCGCCTGCATAAGATGGCCCCTTCTTTGGCCGAAGAGTGAGATTCGTTTGGGGGCGGGGGACACCACCCCACAGACAAGACCGTCAGTCATGCCGGCGCCAAGCCATGGCAAGAATGCCGCAACGCTACCGGACATTCCGGACATCCCTATGGCACAGGATCCGGACATGCATATGGCACAGGATCCGGACGACGACGACAATGACGATGGTACATTTACCAACGTCGATAAGTACTTTGCCGAACATGGGTACGGTGATGAGTTCTGCGGGCCTCCTTCTCGACAACCCAAACAAGACGACCACGATCTAGTTGGTACGGCGGAGAAACCCAATTGCAACAGGCGTCGTATGGTGTTCAGTTCTCAGGAGACGCCTCCAACTGCCGCCTTCACCGAGCCTCAGATAGCGGAGGTGCCAAATATTATCAGCCCCAACACGCTCACGAAGGCGGTCTGTGAGCAGAACTCGGTCCCATTACAGCAGATCAAGAAGAAGGGCCGGAAACGGCCGACTAAAAAGGCCGCCGGTGCGAGCCAGCCGGCACCGAGTACGATCCGTGCTCAGGACGGGCCACCTTCACCTAAGGATATCTCGAGGAGGGTGCATGTGGCGGGTAGGGCGATGCTGCCAACAAATATGCTCAATGCTGCAACCGGTGCTACGCGGAGTCTACACGACAGTGTTCTTTCTTTGGAGAAGCGGCATCTCAGAGAGAATGATGTGGCATACCCGGTTTTCGTGGCCAAGGTGCCAGAGGGCAAGGGCTTTGTGGATAGCGCCATCGGGGGTACGATCGTCCTGTGGTTTGATGACATCTTTGCTATGTTCAACCTTCATCCGCTGCACTACACCTTTGTTCGGCTATTTTCGCTGAGTATGGAGATGCGGATCATTAGAGACAAGACCCCGGACATCGTGATCGTCGACCCCTTCTACATGCGTGCCAAGCTCTTGAGCAGCGCTGGGGACCGCCAAGTCGCGAGTTCACACCTCGAAGACGTCATTCTGGCAAACCCAGATAAGGATAACTTCCTTGTGCCTTACTCTCCCGAGTAAGTCATCCCTTAACCGCCCCGTAACATATGATTTCTTAGATTTCGATCGTTCTTTTTTTTTCTAACATTCCGTGTTCTGTGCAGTGACACACATTGCACACTCATCCTCTTAAGCCCGAAATATTCCATGGCCACGTATTTCGACCCGAACTGTAACTCCAAGACAGACTACACAAATATCAAGAAAGTTCTTGATGATGTTCTCCCTGGCTACGCCAAATCTGGAAGCACCTTCATCAGGGCAGTTCGTAAGTACGGCAAGCACGTGTTCGCCCACAATACGACGTTCTGCTGCGTCAAGCAGCTGCCTGGCGGTCAGAAGGATGCCTACTACGCCTTCCATCACATGCGGGCGATCGTAAGGGACCATCATCACCTTCTGCTACCAAATAATCTCAGAGATTGGGCCGCGAGCTTGTCGGCAATAAAGGACGCGGACATCAGACAAGAATTCTTTCACATCCAGTCGGAGTTTGCGGACATCATCCATCAAGATGTCCTTCATACCTCGGGGCAGTTCTTCCTAAGATATCAACCGTCCAACATTGAGATAGATGGAATGCTACAAATTCAGGCTGACAATGCCTGTGATTTCATGACCATCACGACAGACGGCGGCTTCATCCACGCTCCTGTCCATGAGTTGAGTCAAAAGTAGTGATGTGTAGTTCTGAAACATTGATTGGCTCATGTTGTAATTAAACTTTAATGAATTGTATGTCTCTTTGGTTTGGACAGTCGTTCAACTTAGATGTAATCGATGCTATTTATTAGTAGGTCCATGAATCGTGCTATTAATGTCTTGCTTTTCTCTTCCGGTCCTTTTGTTGCATACTTACATATTGCTTATGTATGTACTGTCTGTTGTTTGGCTTGTGCATAGAGATGCCGTCGTATGTCGTGTACAAGGGTAAGGTTCCCGGAGTCTACGAGGACTGGGAGGAGCGTCGGAGACAGGTTCACCATTTCAGCGGTAACAGTTACAAAGGGTACACCACTAGGGCGGAGGCCGAATCTAGATACGCCCGCTATCTAGCGGGAGAGAGGAGGGAGTGTTGGAGGAACCGGATGAAGACCAGTTTGATCGTGATGATGCTCATCGTGATGACCGCAGCTCTCTTCTATGTGATGGTAGTTTAGATGATTGATATCGACTTGTAATGTGAAGACAAACTCGATACTCGCGGTCTCGAGACTTGTAATGTTTTATCTTTGTTCGGTCTTTTGAATTTGGAGACTAATATGATGAATTGTATTCGGAGACTAATCTTCTATTGTATTCGATGAATCTATTGTTGATGTGTGCTACTGTCTATATTCTGTCAAATAATATATTTTGTAACCTGTGCAAAAATTAGAAAAGTAAAAAAACCAAATATTCATACTACTGGCGCATCACCACAAGGTGCGCCATTAGTATGCCAAAGGATACTAATGGCGCATCAAGACAGAGTGCGCCATTAGTATGACAAAGCAGATGGTTACATATGGCCCCCCCAGGAGGCATACTAATGGCGCATGGTGTTACATACTAATGGAGCACTTCCTGGTGCTCCATTAGCATACCAGATACTAATGGCGCACCAGTGGTGCGCCATTAGTAAAAAATTCTAGTGGCGTGATACTAATGGCACACCGGTAGTGCGCCATTAGTAGGCAAAACCGGTGCGCCATTAGTAGGCCTTTTCCTAGTAGTGAAGGGTTCACCACAGTAGGGATCCGCTCTCCAGACTGTCTTTCGCCGCCTCAGATCTTCTTCCCCGCCACCGGCAGCCACGACAACTGCATTACCATCATCAACTGAGCAGATGACCTTGAGGACTACACGGGTCCGCAAGAGAGGTCGCACTCTTCCGTGTCTGCTTACATTATGCGTCGCTTAATATGATGACATGCTACATTATCATCGTGTTCACCTATTAGACTTCGAGTCAGGTCCAAACTAATGCTGAAACTTGAGTTTTTAAATGGTTGTGGGGTACATATTGGGGCAACAATCAATACTATCTGTCTACTATCTGGTTAATCTCCGGTGTCTACTATGAGTTTCATGTTGGGTGCAAACAAACATTAAAGGAGCCATTATCTGTATTTTTTAACTAAAGCTATTATCTGCCTGCTATCATTGGTTTTTGGTCTATCCACAGTTTTCTACCATCACTCTGGATTTGTGCATGCACTCCTTACATAATCTCACTATGTTTTATTCCTATGCATGCCAGTTATTGTACATAATGGAACTGGTCATGTAGAGCAAAAGAGATGAGCCTTGCGTGGCAATAAAATTTCATACAGACGTCGTTCCATGGTGGGCGCAAATGCAGCCCCCCTCCACCCATTTCAGATCATAATAAAGAGGAAGATAACTGTTCCGAGGGGCATTCAGAAGGAGAAGACCACTCCTATTTACCCCATGAGGTCTTCGCTCTAACTTGGCATGCTAATGTTGGTAATATCATGCATATGGTGCCTTGCATTGCTTACTGTATACATTAAAGATGTCATCTTCTTAGTTTAGACATGCTTTGTGTCAATGCCATCTATTTAGTTTCTTTATCGTATATGTGAATCATGCAATGCCATCTTGTCTAGCCAGGCATCATATATGTGAATTTTGCAATGCCACCCTGGTTAACCAGTCATCTTATATGTGAATTATATATGCCATCATTTTTTATTACGTGTTAAATTTGTCAACAATTTTAGTACATTCAATTACTCTTCCTATGCATCAGCCATTCGGCACGGTCATGGAAAAATCTGGAGTGGAAACAAGGTCTTCAGAGCAGACAATGCTATCTGACGAAGCGCTTGTCTTGCCGGTTACCGATAGCTCCTCAGAGGAGGATTCAGAGACAGATGACCAGTCATATTTCCCCCCCGAGGTGCATGCCCTAACTTGGCTGGGTTATGTTGCTCATATCGTGCGTATGGTATCTTGCATTGCTATGTCATTTGCTTAGTTTAGACATGCTTTGTGTGAATGCCACATGTTTAGTGTCTAATTACCATATATGTGAATTATGCAATGCCATCTTGTTGCAAGACATTATATATGTGAATTATGCAATGTTATCTTGTTGCAAGGCATTATGTATGTGAATTCTACAATGCCATGTTGTTTAGGCAAGCGTCATATATGTGAATTATAGCATGTCGTCCTTTTTTTGTATTTCTCATTGCTTTTGTCGACAATGTTTGTATATTCAACTTCTCTTCTTGTGCATCAGCCATTTGAATTGGTGATGGAGAAATCTGGAGTTAAAACAAGGTCTTTAGAGCAGACAATGCTACCTGGTGAAGCTGATATCTTGCTGGTTACAGATAGCTCTTCAGAGGAGGATTCAGAGGCAGATGACCAGTCCTATTATCCCCCTGAGGTGTATGCTCAAACTTGGCAGGGTTATATTACTCATATAATGCATATGTTGTATTGCAATGCTTAGTTTTTACATCATATACACAATATTGAATGCCATCTCCTTAGTTGACACATCATATATGCGATTTCCCTCTTCTCACTTCCTTAGTATATAAATCATATATTTGAATTATGTCATGCCATGATGTTTACATAGACAGCATGTATATGAATTATGGCATGCCAACCCATTTTCTAAAGACATAATATAGTTATATCATCTCGTCCTGTTTACATAGTCATCATATTTTAAATTATGTCATTCTATCCATGAATTATATCATGCCATCATGTTTCCATCGACAACATATTTGTGATTTATGGCATGACAACCACTTTAATAGACACATCATATAGTTATATCATGTCATCATGTTTACATAGTCATCATATTTTGAAGTATGTCATTCTATCCTGTTTAGTTAGCCATCATACATGTGAAATTGTGTCATGCTATCCCCTGTATAATTAGCCATCATATATGTGAAATTATGTCCTGCTATTCTGTTTGCTTAGACAACATAAATGTGAATTATTTCATGCCCTGTTTTCTTCCCTACTATCCATTGCACCTGTCTATCTTACAATGTATGTACATTCAATTACTTTTCTTTTTTAACAGCCATTTCAATTGGAGGGAGTGATGGCAGTATCTATGGGAGTAAAAACACGGTCTTCAGAAAAGATCATGCTACCTGTCGATGCAGATAGAACCATGGTTGTACTTTCCCAAGAACCAGCCCCACCACACAAAACCCACACTCATGCAGATTGTACCCCTACCCAGTTGGACAGAGAACCAGCTACACCCCTTCTAACCCCAACCCCAGCAGATAGACATCCAGTTCCCGTTGACACAACACCGTCTCCACCACAGAGCACCCAAACACGAGCAGTTTGTAAGGCAACTACAGTGCCCAAATCACGAGGACCACCACTCCGAACCCGAAGTCAACGCTTAAAGCAGAAGAAGAATTGTTCTCAGGTCAGGTTCCGTAGCTATGGTTCATACTACTTTGCTCTTGCATCACTGTATTTACTGATACCAACTAATTTCAAATTTGAAGGATGCAATTGAAATTCCAATGGCGCAACGGGTATGTTTTAAACCTATTTCTTCAACGTGTTTGGCTGTTTGTTGTTGTAACTTGCTCTATGTTGATTTCAGTTTCAATTGAATAAACAGTTATGTTCTCATGCCATGCACATTACAAGTGTTGTTATTGTTGTGTAGTTTCCCACACTTATATTCTGTCTATGCTGCTTTGTCTTAAATAGATATGATTCAACTGTATCTATCTTGATTTGGCAACATAAACTAGAATGATATAGACCATACAGTGACCATACTACATAGATATATGTTTGTTTCATGTTGTTATCCTGTCCACCTTACTACTGAACTAGTTTACCAAAATGAGTTTCGTATACTACATTGTAAACCTGAGATGTGTTTTTTTGTTTCTCTTTTAGAACGCGGATAAAATATTGGAGAAGAGTACCATGTTATGCAATGGTAAAGGAAGTAATGCATATAAGGTTCAAGATAGTGAGACATCCCTGTTGGTCTCCAAGAAAGCTGATAAAAACTATATTGAAGACACTAAGACAACCCCAAAGTCATGTCTTGATGTAGTGTTCGAGTTACTGGCTACCACTGCTGGCACCAGCTCTTGGAACTCGTTGCCTGAATCAGTTCGGCTTCTTGACTCTCAACTTCAAGTTGAAAGACATCGATCAGATGTTATGCGACAAGAAGCCGAAGGACTGAGGAAGTCCCTGCAAAATTGAGATGCATACTTTCTGGTGCAACAGCAAGCGCTGGAGGACTTAAGCGCCAAACAAGAGAAAGTTAATAAGCTTGCTACGTATCTTGCCAGCATTATTGGTACCCAAGATATTTTTTTCTTGAGCTCTTCTGAAGTGGTTTCAGTTCTGGAATTGTTTTGCTGCGGCGTTTATATGCTGTTGTGTTCCCTATATTTGCACTGGTGGTGAACTTTGATGCCCAGTGGATGTAATATGTGTAATAGTCATGATAGCCTAGTGTAAGTTTCTTGCTTATTTATTTCCTTGTTGTCTTGTTTATTTGTTTGCTTGTAGTCAGTGCAGTTCTTTTTCTGCAGTTTGCTAGTGGCTGCAATAACCTATTTTTTAAAACTAGGCCACAATAACCATGGGCTAATATTTACTGTAGTGACACTTGGCCTCCTACGGGCCGTAGAAACAGTGGGCCTTCTACGAGCCATATAAACAGTGGGCCTTCTACGGGCTGTAGAAACAGTGGGCCTTCCACGGGCCGTAGAAACAATGGGCCTTCTACGGGTCGTATCATCAATGGGCCTTATACGGGTCGTATGATCGATTGGCCAAACATGGGCCAAACAGACCGCATTCTGGCCGTAAACGGGCTAGAGTTGGAATCATCCGTTCATGGGCCGACCATAACAGGCCATCGTTAATAGGCCGTATTTGATGACGCTATGAAAACGGCACAACGTATTAACGGACCACAAACGGGCCGACTGTAACCACGGGCTGAATTTGGCCCACAAGCAGAAAATGACATTAACGGGCCGTAATAAAAAGAATGCTGGAAAATAGCCCAAGAATAAATGGGCTCTGAGAAGGCCGAAAGATAACATGGGCTGGAAACGGCTCAACGGAATAATGGGCCGTTAATCTATACCTACTATTAAAAGGATTAGGTATTCTTGGTTTGGTTCCACTTTATTTGGTCCCGTCTTGAGTATTTTCACATGTGTATGTTATTTTTTAGTTTTGTCCACCTTATGAATCCTATGTGCAAAGAAAGGAAACCGGGACAAACGAAGGAAACAGATACTACGTGTAAAGCTACGTACGTGTAAAGGAAACTTGAAACTAAGGGAAGCAGCCGGCCGGCCGACCGATATCTATTTTTCAGTTGCCAAACGAAACAAAGCTGATGGCCCATATGTCTATCTTATTTATAGTTGTCAGCCCATATCAAGAGGACACATGGCAAATTAAGGTTCCCTTGAGCTATCAGAAAAGAGTAAGCGATCATGCATGAAAACCTCAAGTGACTCGAAGGCTAGTAACTTCTCAATCGGCTGAGGCGACGACAACGAGAGGAACTTTCAAAAGGTGCAGCCCCTCACTGGTCGCTGCTGCACGTCGGCCACGGACGACGGTGAGGAGGTGAAATGGCCGACAGGGAGGTCAGCCTGCCGTGCTTTGTGTTTCACGTTAAGTAATGATGCCACAGTCAAATACCATCGGAAAGGGCTGATTGTGCATGCACATCATCGTCACCATGGCCATGCTAAGCAAAGAAAGAAGAGACAAGACAAGCATCATGCATCATTGCATGCTACCGTCTATCCTAATCTGACATGCATAATATCTCCTAGGTATCTAAGGAAATTACGAGCATGCATGCATGGCTCAACCGGTGGGGTGCAATCAATTGCTTTATTTATACTGACATTACTTAGTCTTGAGGTTCTCGCATAAAAGAGTTAGTCTTGAGGTGGCCAAAAAAATTACGTGCTTTGATTCAAATTAACACAGATTTATTTTGTGTAGACCACCTTCACTGTGGGGAGTCATGTGTGTTGTTTAACGTATTGCTAGGTAATCGTGTGTTACAGAGAGGAATTGAATCTGATATCAAATAGTTACATATTAAGTGGTCATGGTCAATGAAATTGCTTAAGCGTGATTGTTATATATGATATTTATTTGTGTGTAATGTTCATTCCGGAATCGCTGATTGATGGACGAAATTATGATGTCAAATAGTTATTCACAATCTGGACAGTGAAATTGCTTAAACATGATTATCAAATCGTACATTTATGTTCCGAAGGTTTTAGTTGTATCATCTATTTAATTTATTTATCAACATTGTTTCCCATTGCAATGCCCTGACATTTAACTAGAAACCTACAAATAGAGATTTATATATATATGCCTACAGAAGATTTCACTGCATCAAGGAAACAAACTTTAAATGGTCACACCGTTTATTTTTTGATACCTATTACTAAATTTCCCCTACTTTAGTTTCATGTTATTTCATCGGATATTTAGCAGTATATAGATATGACACCGGTCGCTTCGCAAAAGCCAATGAAGACAGGCCGGCAAATGTTCTTGATTGAAAATTCTCAAAAGTTCTTTTATTTCTACACATCCGCACATCCTGATTCTCACGGCCTATACGTAGTGTGCTTTTCATAATGTGGATTTTTTCTCCCGTTGCAACGCATGGGCATGTTTCCTAGTGGGTATAAAGTGATACATTGTTCTTTACGGGCCAGTTTCACCACGGGCAGTTAATGGGTGTAAAGTGATACACTGTTCATTACGGGCCAGTCTCACCACAGGCCGATAATAGGCCAAGAGTTACATAGGGCCTCATATGGGCCGAAAGACATCATGGGCCATACATGGGCCAGAAGTGAAAACGGGCTGGAATCATATTGGATGGCCCAGATGACGCTACTGGGCCTAATTCGAATAGGGCGTAACGGGCCTTGGGTTAGCGGGCTGTAAATGGGATATATGCGAGCAGGCCGTTAACAGGCTTTCCATGGGCCGGCCCGCCACCTTTTGACCTAGTCAAACGGCCGGCCTTTTCACAGGAATGGGCCTCTGTTGGGCCGTGCCACGTGTCGACGTATCATAGGCGCCTTCTGTCCAATGAGTGGATGACATATGTCCCAGCAATGAGCCGACACGTGTTTCCTCTAGCCAATGATGATTTTACACATGGAAAATCCCCATTGGTCGGGGATGTTAACGGGTTATCAGATCCAAAAGCCGACCCGATAGCTTAACGGCGTTCCATTACGGTGGATGCCACGTGTCGGTCACCCTTGACGAAAGCACTTCTGTGACGCGCGATTTATCATCATGGAAGTGGACACTTCTGTGATGATAATTTTGGTAATGTCATGGAACACTTCTACGACAGCACCGGTATGGCTATCTTGATTCTGTCATAAAATTGTCATGGATGTACATGCATGACAGAAAACGCGACCTACTATGACAAACATGTATCATCATGGAAGTGTATTTTTTTGTAGTGTGTACCCGTGAGATCCCATCTGGGGACCTTTTCCGGCGATCTGTCGGAGGGGGAATCGATCACAGAGGGCTTCTACATCAACACCATAGCCTCTCCGATGATGTGTGAGTAGTTTACCACAGACCTTCGGGTCCACAGTTATTAGCTAGATGGCTTCTTCTCTCTCTTTGGTTCTCAATACAAAGTTCTCCCCGATGTTCTTAGAGATCTATTCGATGTAATATTCTTTCGCGGTGTGTTTGCTGAGATCTGATGAATTGTGGATTTATGATCAAGTTTATTTATGAACAGTATTGTCACAGCCCTAGAATTTTCTTGTAGCTATTTACCTGAGTGAGCATCATGCATCATGTCTAAATTCTGAAAGTTGAATTGAGGTTAGTTGCAACCCTCATAAATCACTTCAAAAATAATCAACATTAAAATATTTTCAAGTAAGTCCAAGAAAATGTTCCTCTTAGTCTCTGAAAATATTGGCAAGAGGTAAAACTGAAAACAATATTTTTGGAATCTCAGAGATATTTATTTTGGGCCTTCGAATTAATTCAATAACTATTTGCGTTGGATATATATTCTTTATATAATTAATATATGTCCAATAATTCTGGAACATTTTATGTGTCTTGGGATATTTTAGTTCTAGTCACATATTTATTTTCAGGATTTTATAAAATGATTTAGTATTTTTATTAAATCAAAACAAATGTCAGAAAAATAGAAAACAGAACAATTAATAAAACAGAGAAGAGAGAGAAGCCCACCTGGGCCTTACCTGGCGGCCCAAGTGGCCGGCCCGGCCCACCTGGCCCCCTCCCCTGTCGTCTTCCCCCTCGCCAGGAGGACGAGCGCGTGGCCGGTGCGCGCGAGCACGCGCCCGGCCACCTCCTGCTTGCTTCCGCCGCTTCTGGAGCCAGCCCCGAGTGCCACGCACTCCCCCTCGCCCCCTGCACCTCTCCTCTCTCCCCCTGGACCCCATCCCCTCCTTTGCTCCCCTCTCGCGCGCACCACCGAGCGGAGCTCGTCGTCATCGTCGCCGTACTCGTGGCCACCGGCCACCCCTCGCCCTGCCGCTGCGCCCAAAAGCTCCGCCTCGACCCCCTCCTTCTTCCACCCCGAGCCACGCCACCACGGGAGCCCCACATCGCCGCTACGAGTCGTCTTCCCCGAGCACGGCCGCCGGACTTCATCGACGAATTCGTCGCCTTCCGGTCGTCCCCAAGCCAGCTGAGCTCCGCTTCGACCTCGCCATGAGCTCCTCTACCAAACCCCTCTCTCCCCGCCGTCTATTTCCTCCTCTAGCCTCACTAACCACCGCGGCCGAAGCTCGCTGCCGCCGTACCTCATCGCCGCCACGGCCACAGCTGCCGCCACCCATGCCCGAGCTTTGCCCCGTGCTCAGCACCCTCCCAGGAGCTGGGCGCGCTCACCCGTTCGACCTGCTGTGCCCCCTAGCGCCAACCCCGACCTCGCCCGAACTCTGGCCGCCGCCGAGGGCGACGCCGTGCTCAACTCCGGCCACCTCGCGGCCTCCCGTCCGTTCCTTTGGATGCGGACGAGCAAGATCTCCTCCCTAGTGCCCCCAGCGCGCCAAACCACCGCCCGTAGCGCAATCCCGAGCCGCGCCGCCGTCGTTTTGCTCGCCGCCGGCGAAACTCCGGCGACTGCCGATGTGTCTGTCGTTAGGATTAACCCCCCCCCCCCACCTAATTACCACCTCACTGCCACTGACATGTGGGCCATGCCGCACTGACACTTTTAGTTAGGATTTAATTAGCATTAAAAGTCTCTGTTAATTAGCCTAGTCACTGACCAGTGGGTCCCAGCCGTCAGGTTTGACTCTGGGCGACCGTGTTGACCAGCTGACGTCACAGTGACGTAATGCTGACGCAATAATTCATTTTCTGGAATTAGTTAATTCTAAATAATTCAGAAAATTCCAGAAAATGCCCAAAACTTCTAAAAATCATAGAAAATCAACCGTAACTCCAAATGAAATAAATTATATATGAAAAATTATCAGAAAAATTCAACGAATCCATCTGTACCATTTTCATGCATGTTAAAACAACTTAAGGCCACTGTTTAGGACAAATCAATTGAATGTTATTTAAATAACCACATGTGGAGTTTGAATTTGAACCTAGTGTTCAAACAAACTCCATTTAACCTGTTGTTAGTTGCATTAGCTCAATCAACAGCATATTGCCATGTCATGATCATGCATCATATTGTTGCATCACATTGATTGTGTTCTTCCTTGTTTGCCGGTGATTGTCCCCTCTCGGTAGACGCTGCTCCGACGCTGTGATCGTTGACACTGATGAAGACTCAATGTTATCTTTAGAAGTGCCAGGAAAGCAAAACCTCCTTGTGCATTCCGATACAACCCCACTCTTCCGCTCCTGCTCTCTTTTACTGCATTAGGACAACACGATTCCTCTGTTACTTGCTGCGGTAGTTGAACCCCCTTATCCTCTGCATGACCTGTCATTGCCACAGTAAATAGATGAAACCCACTAGCATGAGTAGGAGTTGTTTGAGCCCTGATGTGCCCACTCATTCATGTTTGCTTGTCATGCCTGCTATTGCTTAGAGTTGAGTCAGGTTTGATTCATCGGGGATGAATTGGAAAGTTGTGAACATGTCCTACTGTGTGTGAGCTAAGTGTGTGAACACGATTTGGTAAAGGTAGCGGTGAGAGGCCATGTAGGAGTACATGGTGGGTTGTCTCATTGAAACCGTTCTTAGGAACTGAGTTCTGTGTTTGTGATCCATGAAACAGTTACTACCATGCATTGGGCCCGAAACCAATGGACCCTCTCGGCTTCTTGATCACCCTTGTCCTTTGTCCAGGAGTTGCAACTAGTTTCTTGTGTTTATAGGATATGTGTTGGCGGTCGTGCGTAGCGCTGACCCTAGGGGTGGGCTATGATGCGGTAGATACACTGTGGCACGGTGTACCGGGCGCCCGTTTGGTGTCTTGGGAACCCTGTTCACATCGTTCGGGGCCGTATGTGGAAACCTCGGCCGGACTCCCTACGGATGGAACCTGGATAGGCGATAAACCTAGACTAGAGACTTGAGTGTTTAGGTAGGCCGTGGACGACACCCTCGTTGGGCTTCCGCTTGAAGGTTGCCGAGTACATGTCGTGTAAACGGCGGTAAGTGGTGAGAGCGTGTGTGAAGAAGTACACCCCTGCAGGGTTAACATCATCTATTCGAATAGCCGTGTCCGCGGTAATGGACTTCTGAGTTGCCTATAACAGTTCATAGAAAAGTGAAAATGGATACTCTAAAACTCGCAAGATAAGTGTGAGTGCTATGGATGGCCTTCTCATAGGGAGACGAGAGCGGATCCATAGTGGTGTATTGAATGGTGAATATGTGGACTTGTGTGCGCCACCTCAAAAGAGTTGCTTGCAGTCGTAGTTCAGATAGCCACCGAGTCAAAGCTGGCTTGCTGCAGTTAAACTCCACCCCCCCCTTTTTGTTGATACCGGTGCATATGTAGCTAGTTCTGATGTAAGTCTTGCTGAGTACCTTTGTACTGACGTTTGCTTAATCTATGTTTTGCAGAGATCTCAGTCTCGCTAGTAGTTTCGCGTGGACTTCGACGTTTATCTTGATACCTCAGCTACGATCTTGTGCCCTCGGCAGGATCTGGTAGATAGTCAGGCTTCTTAGCCTTTTTCATTTATAGATGTCTGTACTCAGACAAGTTAAGCTTACGCATGTGCTTGTTGCTTGTATGCTCTGTGTGTTGGGTCATAAGACCCATGTTTGTAATATCTCGCTCCACGGAGCCTAATGAATAAATACTTGAGTTGTAGAGTTATGTTGTGATGCCATGTTGTATTTACACATATCGAGCATATTGTGTGTATGATTGAAATGCTCAGTATGTGTGGGATCCGACAATCTAGTTGTTTATCCTTGGCAGCCTCTCTTATGGGGAAATGTAGTCTAGTGCTTCCATGAGCCATAGTAGTCCGCTATAGCCCGGTTCACCGGAGTCCTGTTAGCCCAGCACTACTGCTCAGGACACTTGACTGGCCGGCATGTGTTTCACTTTGTTCCTGTGTCTGTCCCTTCGGGGAAATGTCACGCGGTGACATCCGGAGTCCTGCTTAGCCTGCTATAGCCCGGGGTCCCAGAGTGCTGTTAGCCCAGTGCTACAGCCCGGATTCACACGCTGCTGACCGACACGCTCGATGTGAATCATGTATGCCTGTCCCCATAGGTTAGTGCCGCTTTGGGTTCACGACTAGCCATGTCGGCCCGGGTTCTCTGTCATATGGATGCTAGCGACACTATCATATACGTGAGCCAAAAGGCGCAACTGGTCCCGGGCCATGGTAAGGCGACACCCATGGGATACCATGCGTGAGGCCGGAAAGTGATATGAGGTGTTACCGGCTAGATCGATGTGACTTGGAATCGGGGTCCTGACAGCGTTGGTATCAGAGCCTGACTGCCTGTAGGATTACCAAGCCAAACTGGTCGAAGTTGAGTCTAGAAATGCTTTAGTTATGTAAGGGAATTGATTGTGGAAGGGAACATAAGGCTCTTTTTACTCCTTTACCCTATGCCCTTCTGATCTGAGTTAGCCTCTTCTCTTCTACGGGGATTAAGAACTAGGCCTTCTCATCTATCTATCAGGATGATGTGTTACTAATCCATAGACTCATAGGAATGATGGATTCAAGCCCCAATTCAGTTTCTACTACTTCCGTGTGTTCATAGTTGTTCTCGGAACTTTGATTTTATGATTCTGAGTGGTCATGCCACCATTTTGCAGGATGTCTCGAATCTTTTTGAGCATTTATAGCCGTTATGCTGTCCGAGTCATCCCAGGTTTCTAAGTAGTTTGATGCATTTGCAAACCCCTTCCTCCTGTTCCTGATGTCCATTTGGGCCAGATTAATCACACTAATCGGTGAGTTGAGGTACTTTGTTGCCTCGACATATATGCTGGAGCTATTACTATGACCCTAGGTGTTTTAGGGAGTCACCTAGTGATCTGGCCATGTTTTGTATCCCCAGTGTGTGATTCTGGCCACCATTCTCGAAAGCATCCCGTGATGCCATTAGTAGTAGGTATTCTACTCCTGGGTTTTCGAACCCGTGATTCACCCTACTTCATGTTGATAGTGTTGCTCGTACCTTGAGAATATTAGTAACCTTTGCGATAGTCCTCAAGGTCTATGGTATTTCTTTCTTCCAAATACTACGAACTACTAATGGCAGAAGTTTGTTGGATCAAAGATCACAACAAGAGTGCTCTTAATGAGTTCTTGATTCATATTGTGACTCTGCCAGTTCTATCATTCTGCATGGGTTATCCGGAAGAAATATGTTGAACTCGTTCGACATGCTAATCTACGCATCCACAACTTAGAAAATTATATGTTCCCTGAGTTGTATTCCGACCATCCTCTATCAGTTGATAGCCAAGGGTATGTGTGCATTCGTGTTATCGATGCTTATTATTCTTGTGATCCGTCAAGCCATTCTATTTCAGAATGGATAGGAGAAACAAACTCCAGAACCTCATCCATATCTCGGATTGGGTCAAAGCAATTGTATTCCGTGGATCAAAATGCCAATCCAGCTTTTTCTCTGCTCTACCTTGGAGTATTACCCACTTTATGCCAGGAACGTCATGAGAATTGCACCTTCTCTTATGAATTCTTGATGCAGTGATACTCTCGCCATCATCGTTCATTCCTCGGTCCCGTGTTGTTGCAACCGGATTGCCGACAAGTGAACCATGATGTGTGAAATCTATACTCCTAGCAACCGTGTTGCTTGGTAGTTAATGGACAATACTCTCATTCTTAGTGTGCTGGTAATTAAATCACCATCCTAAGATTGATCGTGCTACCTATATCATATTTCTAGGTGAACTCATCGGCCAATCAGTTAGGACTGTGAATCCCTCGCTCCTTGATCATATCGTCTTGCCCTGAAAAGCAAGATTGTTCTCGAGCTTAATAACTTATCGGTGGTTCGTGATTTTCCGAATATCTTCTCGGAAGTATTACCAGGTTGTCACCTGACCGCTATGTTGAGCTCGTGATCGAGTTGGTTTCTTGTAAACCAGCCATTCTCCAAGGAATCTGTGTTGGATACCCCTGAGCTAGTTGGTTAAGCTTAACAACAACTTGGAGAGTTGGAAGATAAAAGCTTGTCTGACTTAGTTCATGTTAAGGGATATCTTTGTGTTTGTGCGTGTGTTGAAGAAAGATGATATCTTCACCAATTGGTCCTCGTGATCAGTTGTTGGATCTGTTATCTTGTCCAAACCTTGATTTGAGTATGGGCTATTGTCAAATCAAATCAGAACCAACAATGTTCGTAATGTTGTCTTACTTGCGGTTGTCCCTCGAGCATACACCATTATATCTTTGGTCTGACCAATACTATCACATTGTTCACATAGTGGTGGAAGTCCAGTGATATGGAAATTCCGATGAGTTGTTATTGAGCCCATCAGCAACATTTTGTCTCCTCCATGATTCGTGTTGAACATCCAGCTAGTGTTGGAAATTTTCTAAGCATTATCTTCGTGATCCGTTCATGAAGCCTATGCTTGGATGAAAGGAGTGACTTCCTTTGATTCACGTCCTTTAGATGTAAGTTGTCGTCGTGAATTCAAGAAAGCTTGTTTTTGTTTCCTCTAGAATCATCCCAAATCAGTCATGCATACGTGCGAAGAACTCTATGGTTTGGTAGATTGATTACCTCCACTCCATATGTATTCCCTAGCACACCAAGCCACTAATTGATTTGTTCAAGGAGAAGAAGTTCCTTCCTAAGAGCAAGACTTATGTAAGGACTTCGATATCCTTGATGATGGTTCCCCACCGAACTCGGTAGTGTTTTACTATAAGACTACTAAGTGGTCATTCTTGTCTTGGACAACGGGTTCACAGGTTTGTAGCAGAACCAGCTCATGTTTTGGAGCTTACTATCGTAGTTCATTCCCCGAGAATCTTGCAACGTCGTCTCGTCAATTTGTGTTGCAAACCTTCATTTTCCTTTCTAGACTCGATGAGTCTGGAATATCCTGTCACCAACCAGATCTGAATCTCAGGCAGATATGATGGTTGGAGCATTTTCCAAGAACTATAATATCGGTCCCTCGATAACTGGTAAAGGGGATGTCATGGCCAACACATCCAGCCGGAAGGCCTATTATTGTAGTATCTCGATTGAAGAAAGTTGGTCACCTCCCCATAAGGATTTCGTAGGATTTACTCCAATAGCTGTTCCTTATGGATTTTTGTGTTCCCGAAGTCCGACCTTACTTGATGTCCTAGATATCAAACCATACCTATAAATGGGTTATCCTAGCACATCAAGGAGAACATTAGAAGCGGAGCGCTAAATGTCTCTCGGTCGATCATCCAGATTTTGTTTCCTTGGTCTCGCTAAGGTGAAATCTGAGAAAGTGTTATCCTCCTTTGCATCTGCATCATCCATCACCATTCATCATGGTGGTATGTTGTGTTGCCAGGATCCTTAACACGGATATTGGTAAAACCTTGATGAATACGGAAATGCTCAAGTTCTTGAGAGCACGCTCAGGCACTAGGTTCTGATGTTGTCGTTAACTAGAATGTGCCCCCATTCTCTCAGTTGTTCGATAGCCATCCAATTGGTGGAATCACCTTTGCCGGTGAACCTTCTCCCCAGTTACTAGAATCATTCCCAACATTTGCATTTTGCTCCCAGCTTGCACCTCAGTAGTTGTTGTTCATGATCATCTTCAAAAGTGGACTTACCATAGGTCCCATCCATTTCTGATGATAAGCAAAAATCATCCATTGCGTTGTCTTCAACAAGGTAGTCCACAACATCCATTCTGGTATGAGTATGCCATTTCTTCAAAATCCTTCACGCGATCATTTGTGATTACCTCAGGCTGGTGAGAAGAGTTTCAGTGATCTTTGAATCAAAAGTAATTCTTTTTGCCACTTAAGGGAATAGCTCTATGAGTCAACTTCACTAAGGTGCCTCGTTATGGTTTTATGGGCAACATAACTTCTCGCTACTTGAAACCCCCTCACCATCTATTTAGGCGTGGAATTGTTGCCCACCAAATCAAACCCCGTCGTTGTTCTTCCATCCCTCTTGATGTGTTTTGTGTCTCAACTTGAGATATTTCAACATCTCATTCTGTGAGTTGATATTGTTAGCTCGATCTTCGAGAAGATCAATCCTAGTTGAGTTTCTTTCCGTCGTCATCACGTGGATGAAGATCTCAAAAGCGAGGATGTCAAGATCGACATGATGCAATGAATCAACATCTTCGAGAAGGGCAATCGGATCGTGAAGATTCCTTATTGGTGTTCCCTCTGTCTTCTTACCTCATGTCTTGAATCTCGGGACGAGATTCTTGTTTAGTGGGGATGAGTTGTCACAGCCCTAGAATTTGCTTGTAGCTATTTACCTGAGTGAGCATCATGCATCATGTCTAAATTCTGAAAGTTGAATTGAGGTTAGTTGAAACCCTCATAAATCACTTCAAAAATAATCAACATTAAAACCTTTTCAAAGAAGTCCAAGAAAATGTTCCTCTTAGTCTCTGAAAATATTGGCAAGAGGTAAAACTTAAAACAATATTTTTGGAATCTCAGAGATATTTATTTTGGGCCTTTGAATTAATTCAATAACTATTTGCATTGGATATATATTCTTTATATAATTAATATATGTGCAATAATTCTGGAACATTTTATGTGGCTTGGGATATTTTAGTTCTAGTCACATATTTATTTTCAGGATTTTATAAAATGATTTATTATTTTTATTAAATCAAAACAAATGTCAGAAAAATAGAAAATTGAACAATTAATAAAACAAAGAAGAGAGAGAAGCCCACCTGGGCCTTACCTGGCGGCCCAAGTGGCCGGCCCGGCCCACCTGGCCCCCTCCCCTGTCGTCTTCCCCCTCGCCAGGAGGACGAGCGCGTGGCCGGCGTGC
This sequence comes from Triticum timopheevii, assembly GCA_963921465.1. Lineage (NCBI taxonomy): Eukaryota > Viridiplantae > Streptophyta > Magnoliopsida > Poales > Poaceae > Triticum > Triticum timopheevii. The sequence goes on from OY997262.1 coordinate 10,183,582, forward strand.
GCGAGCACGCGCCCGGCCACCTCCTGCTTGCTTCCGCCGCTTCTGGAGCCAGCCCCGAGTGCCACGCACTCCCCCTCGCCCCATGCACCTCTCCTCTCTCCCCCTGGACCCCATCCCCTCCTCTGCTCCCCTCTCGCACGCACCACCGAGCGGAGCTCGTCGTCATCGTCGCCGTACTCGTGGCCACCGGCCACCCCTAGCCCTGCCGCTGCGCCCAAAAGCTCTGCCTCGCCCCCCTCCTTCTTCCACCCCGAGCCATGCCACCGCGGGAGCCCCACATCACCGCTACGAGTCGTCTTCCCCGAGCACGGCCGCCGGACTTCATCGACGAATTCGTCGCCTTCCGGTCGTCCCCAAGCCAGCTAAGCTCCACTTCGACCGTGAGCTCCTCTACCAAACCCCTCTCTCCCCGCCGTCTATTTCCTCCTCTAGCCTCACTAACCACTGTGGCGAAGCTCGCCGCCGCCGTACCTCATCGCCGCCACGGCCACAGCTGCCACCACCCACGCTAGAGCTTCGCCCCGTGCTCAGCACCCTCCTAGGAGCTGGGCATGCCCACCCGTTCGACCTGCTGTGCCCCCTAGCGCCAACGCCGACCTCGCCCGAACTCCGACCGCCGCCAAGGGCGACGCTGTGCTCAACTCCGGCCACCTCGCGGCCTCCCGTCCATTCCTTTGGATGCGGACGAGCAAGAGCTCCTCCCTAGTGCCCCCAGCGTGCCAAACCACCGCCCGTAGCGCAATCCCGAGCCGCGCCGTTGTTGTTTTGCTCGCCGCCGGCGAAACTCCGGCGACTGCCGACGTGTCTGTCGTTAGGATTAACCCCCCCCCCCCACCCACCTAATTACCACCTCACTGCCACTGACATGTGGGCCATGCCCCACTGACACTTTTAGTTAGGATTTAATTAGCATTAACAGTCTCTGTTAATTAGCCTAGTCACTGACCAGTGGGTCCCAGCCGTCAGGTTTGACTCTGGGCGACCGTGTTGACCAGCTAACGTCACAGTGACGTAATGCTGACGCAATAATTCATTTTCTGGAATTAGTTAATTCTAAATAATTCAGAAAATTCCAGAAAATGCCCAAAACTTCTAAAAATCATAGAAAATCAACCGTAACTCCAAATGAAATAAATTATATATGAAAAATTATCAGAAAAATTCAAGCAATCCATCTGTACCATTTTCATGCATGTTAGAACAACTTAAGGCCACTGTTTAGGACAAATCAATTGAATGCTATTTAAATAACCACATGTGGAGTTTGAATTTGAACCTAGTGTTCAAACCAACTCCATTTAACCTGTTGTTAGTTGCATTAGCTCAATCAACAGCATATTGCCATGTCATGATCATGCATCATATTGTTGCATCACATTGATTGTGTTCTTCCTTGTTTGCCGGTGATTGTCCCCTCTCGGTAGACGCTGCTCCGACGTTGTGATCATTGACACTGATGAAGACTCAATGTTATCTTCAGAAGTGCCAGGCAAGCAAAACCTCCTTGTGCATTCCGATACAACCCCACTCTTCCGCTCCTGCTCTCTTTTACTGCATTAGGACAACACGATTCCTCTGTTACTTGCTGCGGTAGTTGAACCCCCTTATCCTCTGCATGACCTGTCATTGCCACAGTAAATAGATGAAACCCACTAGCATGAGTAGGAGTTGTTTGAGCCCTGATGTGCCTACTCATTCATGTTTGCTTGTCATGCCTGCTATTGCTTAGAGCTGAGTCAGGTTTGATTCATCGGGGATGAATTGGAAAGTTGTGAACATGTCCTACTGTGTGTGAGCTAACTGTGTGAACACGATTTGGTAAAGGTAGCGGTGAGAGGCCATGTAGGAGTACATGGTGGGTTGTCTCATTGAAACCGTTCTTAGGAACTGAGTTCTGTGTTTGTGATCCATGAAACAGTTACTACCACGCATTGGGCCCAAAACCAATGGACCCTCTCGGCTTCTTGATCACCCTTGTCCTCTGTCCAGGAGTTGCAACTAGTTTCTGGTGTTTATAGGATATGTGTTGGCGGCCGTGCGTAGCGCTGACCCTAGGGGTGGGCTATGATGCGGTAGATACACTGTGGCACGGTGTACCGGGCGCCCGTTTGGTGTCTTGGGAACCCTGTTCACATCGTTCAGGACCGTATGTGGAAACCTCGGCCGGACTCCCTGCGGATGGAACCTGGATAGGCGATAAACCTGGACTAGAGACTTGAGTGTTTAGGTAGGCCGTGGCCGACACCCTCGTTGGGCTTTCGCTTGAAGGTTTCCGAGTACATGTCGTGTAAACGGCGGTAAGTGGTGAGAGCGTGTGTGAAGAAGTACACCCCTGCAGGGTTAACATCATCTATTCGAATAGCCGTGTCCGCGGTAATGGACTTCTGAGTTGCCTATAACAGTTCATAGACAAGTGAAAATGGATACTCTAAAACTCGCAAGATAAGTGTGAGTGCTATGGATGGCCTTCTCATAGGGAGACGAGAGCGGATCCATAGTGGTGTATTGAATGGTGAATATGCGGACTCGTGTGCGCCACCTCAAAAGAGTTGCTTGCAGTCGTAGTTCAGATAGCCACCGAGTCAAAGCTGGCTTGCTGCATTTAAACTCCACCCCCCCCCTTTTTGTTGATACCGGTGCATATGTAGCTAGTTCTGATGTAAGTCTTGCTGAGTACCTTTGTACTGACGTTTGCTTAATCTATGTTTTGCAGAGATCTCAGTCTCGCTAGTAGTTTCGCGTGGACTTCGACGTTTATCTTGATACCTCAGCTACGATCTTGTGCCCTCGGCAGGATCTGGTAGATAGTCAGGCTTCTTAGCCTTTTTCATTTATAGATGTCTGTACTCAGACAAGTTAAGCTTCCGCATGTGCTTGTTGCTTGTATGCTCTGTGTGTTGGGTCATAAGACCCATGTTTCTAATATCTCGCTCCTCGGAGCCTAATGAATAAATACTTGAGTTGTAGAGTTATGTTGTGATGCCATGTTGTATTTACACATATCGAGCATATTGTGTGTATGATTGAGATGCTCAGTATGTGTGGGATCCGACAATCTAGTTGTTTATCCTTGGTAGTCTCTCTTATGGGGAAATGTAGTCTAGTGCTTCCCTGAGCCATAGTAGTCCGCTATAGCCCGGTTCACCGGAGTCCTGTTAGCCCAGCACTACTGCTCAGGACACTTGACTGGCCGGCATGTGTTTCACTTTGTTCCTGTGTCTGTCCCTTCGGGGAAATGTCACGCGGTGACATCCGGAGTCCTGCTTAGCCTGCTACAGCCCGGGGTCCCGGAGTCCTGTTAGCCCAGTGCTACAGCCCGGATTCACACGCTGCTGACCGACACGCTCGATGTGAATCATGTATGCCTGTCCCCATAGGTTAGTGCTGCTTTGGGTTCACGACTAGCCATGTCGGCCCGGGTTCTCTGTCATATGGATGCTAGCGACACTATCATATACGTGAGCCAAAAGGCGCAACCGGTCTCGGGCCATGGTAAGGCGACACCCATGGGATACCGTGCGTGAGGCCGCAAAGTGATATGAGGTGTTACCGGCTAGATCGATGTGACTTGGAATCGGGGTCCTGACAAGTATTTGGTTCTTCTCTGAACTCTTATATGCATGATTTGATATCTTTGCATGTCTCTTCGAATTATCGGTTTAGTTTGGCCTACTAGATTGATCTTTCTTGCAATGGGAGAAGTGCTTAGGTTTGGGTTCAATCTTGCGATGTCCTTTCCCAGTGACTGTACGGGCAGCAAGGCACGTATTGTATTGTTTCCATCGAGGGTAAAAAGATGGGGTTTATATCATATCTTGAGTTTATCCCTCTACATCATGTCATCTTGCCTAAAGCACTACTCTATTCTTATGAACTTAATACTCTAGATGCAGGCTGGATAGTGGTCGATGTGTGCAGTAACAGTAGTAGATGAAGAATCGTTTCGGTCTACTTAACACGGACGTGATGACTATATTTCATAATCATACCTAGATATTCTCATAACTATGCGCTTTTCTATCAATTTCTCGGCAGTAATTTGTTCACCCACCGTAATATATGTTATCATGAGAGAAGCCACTAGTGAAACCTATGCCTCCCGGGTCTATTTCATATCATATAAGTTTCCGATCTACTATTCTAGTTTACTATTTATTTTATTTTGCAATATTTACTTTTTAATATATATATATATATATATATATATATATATATATATAAATACGACAAATATTTATCTTATTATCTTTATCAGATCTCACTTATGTAAGTGACCGTGAAGGGATTGGCAACCCCTTCATCATGTTGGTTGTGAGGTTCTTGATTGTTTGTGCAGGTACTAGGTGACTTGCGTGTAGTCTCCTACTGGATTGATACCTTGATTCTCAAAAACTGAGGGAAATACTTACGCTACTTTGTTGCGTCACCCTTTCCTCTTCAAGGGAAAACTAACGCATGCTCAAGAGGTAGCAGTCCCTTTGGAACTTATGCTTATATATGTATGCCATTTGTCTTATGCAATGCATGTGCTATCTTTCAAAATGTATGACTGCTATAGTCTTTGACCTTTGTAAAAAGATTGTTGAGGTTTTCATGGATGATTTTTTTCATTTACGGGACTTCTTTTGATGATTCCTTAAGCAACCTTGATCGAATTTTGCAGACATGTGAAGAAACTAATCTTGTCTTGAATTGGGAGAAGTGCCACTTAATGGTAAATGAAGGTATTGTCCTTGGGCATAAAATTTCTGAACGAGGTATTGAGGTAGACAAAGCTAAAGTTGATGCAATTGAGAAAATGCCACGTCATAAAGATATTAAAGGTATAAGAAGTTTCCTTGGTCATGCTGGTTTCTATAGGAGATTCATTAATGACTTCTCTAAAATTTCTAGGCCTCTAACTAATCTCTTGCAAAAAGATATTCCATTTGTTTTTTTATGATGATTGTGTAGAAGCCTTCGAAATACTTAAAAAGCCTTAATCTCTGCACCCATTGTTCAACCACCTGATTGGAATTTAGCATTTGAAATTATGTCTGATAATAGTGATTATGATGTTGGTTTTGTCCTAGGATAAAGAGTTGATAAGAAATTACATGTTATCCATTATGCTATTAAAACTCTAGACTATGCTCAAAGAAATTATGCTACTACTGAGAAATAATTTCTAGCAGTTGTATTTGCATGTGATAAATTCAGATCCTATGTTGTTGATTCTAAAGTAACTGTGCACACTGATCATGCTTCTATTAAATACCTTATGGGAAAGAAAGATGCTAAACCTAGGTTGAGTAAGTGGGTTCTGTTGCTAAAAGAATTTGACTTACATATTATTCATAGAAAGGGAGCTAAGTATCTTGTAGCTGATAATTTTTCTAGATTGGAAAATGTTCTTGATGACCCACAACCTATTGATGATAGTTCTCCTAATGAACATTTAGCTGTTATAAATGCTTCTCGTAATACTCATTGGTATGCAGACTATGCTAATTACAGTGTTGCTAAATATATACCACCTAGTTTCACATACCAACAAAACAAAAGTTCTTCTTTGATTAAACACATTACTTTTGGGATGACCCACATATTTATAAAGGAGTAGATGGTATTATTAGATGATGTGTACCTGAGCATGAACAGGAACAAATCCTATGGAAGTGTCACTCCGAGGCATACGGAGGACACGATGCTGGAGATAGAATTCCACATAAGGTATTACAATCTGGTTTTTATTGGTCTACTCTCTTCAAGGATGAACGTAAGTTTCTCTTATCTTGTGATGAATGTCAAAGAATAGGTAGTATTGGTAGACCTCAGGAAATGCCTATGAATTATTCACTTGTTACTGAACCATTTGATGTTTGGGATTTGATTATATGGGACCTTTTCCTTCCTCTAATGGGTATACTCATATTCTAGTTGTTTTTGATTACGTTACTAAGTAGGTAAAGGTTATTCCAACTAGTAGTGTTGATCATAACACTTCTATTAAAATGCTTAAAGATGTTATTTTCCTGAGGTTTGGAGTCCCTAGATATTTAATGATTGATGGTGCTTGACATTTTATTCTTTGTGCTTTCCATAAACTTCTAGCTAAATATGATGTTAACCATAGAGTTGCATATCCTTATCACTCTCAATCTAGTGGTCAAGTTGAATTAGCAATAGAGAAATCAAGTTAATTTTGCAAAAGACCGTTAATAGATCTAGAAAGAATTGGTCTAAGAAACTTGATGATGCATTATGGGCTTATAGAACCGCTTATAAAAAATCCTATGGGTATGTATCCTTATAAAATGGTTTATGGAAAAGCATGTCATTTACCTATTGAGCTATAACATAAAGCATATTGGGAAATTAAAGAACTTAACTATGACTTCAAACTTGCTCGTGAAAATAGGTTATTCGATATTAGCTCATTAGATGAGTGCAGGACCCAAGCATATGAAAATGCTAGGTTGTTTGAAGAAAAAGTTAAAAGATGACATGATAAAAGAATTCAAACACGGGAATTCAAAGTGGGTGAGTATGTTCTATTGTACAACTCTCGTTTCAGATTCTTTGCACGAAACTTTTCTCTAAATGGGAAGGATCGTGTATCATCGAACAAGTTTATCGTTCCGGAGCTATCAAGATCAACATCTCCGAAGGCACTAATTCGAGGGTGGTCAATGGACAAATAATTAAGCATTATATCTCAGGTACACCTATTAATGTTGAAACTAACATTGTTCAAACTATGACACTGCAGGGACACATAAGAGAGACCTTCCAGAACACTCCAGAACCCTGAAATGGAATAGGTATGTGATACAGTAAGTAAACCGAGTCCAAAAATTCCATAAAAATATTTTCTATCCATTTTGGAATATTAGAAAAAATATAGATATAATAAATAGCCGAGGGGACCCACCAGTTGCCGCACCTGGGTGCGCCCACCCCCCTAGGTGCCCTGGTGGCTCGTGCCCCCCCTCCCCCGATGTGCCTTCTGTCTGTTTTCTTCTAGAATACTTGTTTTGCAAGATAGAAATTCTTTATATACACTCCTGGATGTTTTGACCACCGTATCGTAGAAATCTCCTCTATCTTTGTTTCGTGCTATTTCTCTGACAGACCTAGATCACCATGGCTCCACCAAGCTCCTCCAAGGACAAGTTCTACAAGAAGGTCATCAATCCCTACCTACCGGAGGTGATGAAACACCATCAAGCCATTGAGATGCATGAGAACACTACAAAAAAAGATACATCCGTGACATTTTGGGCCGAACGAAAAAAATTTCTGTCATACTTATGACACTTCTATGACGATAATTGTGACAAAACTTGGTATCATCATAGATGTGGTGGGGTCCTACTTCTATGACAAAAAATCATGACAGAAAATGGGCTTTTCGTCATGGGCGGGCCGGAGACGCAGCTGCATGACATTCTTTGGGCCATCCATGATGGAAAAAACCGTGGTAGAAGCGAGGGCAAGGAAAATATCGGGGTGTTCCCGGTTACGGTGGGTGGTCGGGGCCGAGCGATGCACATTTCTCTCATACACACACGCACGTGGGTGTGAGACGTTGGGCTCTAACTGAACCCGAGCGATTGCACTGTAGGCTACGCGTTACTGAACCCGAGCGATCGATCGATGGCTGTTAACTGAACCCGATCGAGCGATTCCTTCGCTACTGCTGCTAACTGAAGCCGATCGATGCTGTCTCTAGATGAACAGTGAGAATTGCTGGGGGGTTTTGGATGAATAGTTCCCGGTGGGGGTGGATGAACAGGACCCCGTGGTGTTGCCTCTGGATGAATAGGACCCCGATCGATCGAGCTAGTTGGGCTGGATGAACATGACCCCATGGAGGGCATGTTGAACAGGACCACCCCGTGGAGGGCTGGATGAATAGTAGACAGTGGAGGGCTGGATGACCAGTAGCCCGTGGAGGGGTGGTTGAACAGGAGCCTGTGGAGAGGGTTGGTAGAACAGTAGCCGGTGGAGTAGCGCGCGGTGGAGGCTGGATGAACAGGAGCCCGTGGATGAACAGTCGTAGGTGGAGGCTGGAGGAGGTTGACGCTGGATGAACAGTAGACCATGGAGGCTGGAGGGGTTCGACGGTGGAGATGAGCAGTATCCCGTGGAGTCCCGTTTTGTGGTACGCCACACCCCTCCCGATGAACAGGACCCCCGTTTTGAACGTAGCGCTCCAACACAAGTCTGTTTCCTCCGTTTTGTGGTACGCCACACCCCTCCCAATCAAGAGGACCCCTGTTACAACCGTAGGAGGTTCGTTACCTCCGTTTTGCGGTACGCCAGACCCCTCCCGATGAACAGGATCCCGTTTCGATCATGGCCGGTCGAACACAAGGTCGTTTCCTCCGTTCTGCGGTATGCCAGGCCTCGTTTCCATCTGTTGTTCCGTCCAAGCATTCCCGATGAACACGATGACGCATTCAGTTCCGACCCAGCCGGTTGGCTCCCCATGAACATGATGACGATGCAGTTTCTACGTTCCGACCCAGCCATGTACACGAGCCCTGGCTGTACGTATGTGGGAGTATGCGCTCAAGACCCTGCCCGTATGTACGTACGTGGCCGTATTTTCTTTCTTGCACACTGGCCGTTGTATGTACTTGTACATGCTACATGCGCGCCTCTACTATGACACGTGCGCACCCCTACATTGACTAGTATGTACGTACACGTTCGCGACCAGAATGACAACACTATGTACGCTTCGACCAGGTGGGTCCTGACTGTCAGGCACTTCCTTGCGTGCGAAGATGTAGCTGGTGGGTCCCAGCAGTCAGAGGGGCGAATTTCTTTTTGCCCGGACGCACTTTCTTGCATGCGAATATGTAGCTAGTAGGTCCCAGCAGTCAGGGGGAAACGTTTTTTCGCGAAACACAGTTGCCCGTCTGGTGGGTCCCTACTGTCAGGTGGAGGAATAATTATTTTGCATGTAATAAGGAGTCACTTCCTTGCTGCGGCCATGGACCCAACAGTCAGCCTCTCCACGTACAGTCCACATAAGATGGAAGCCGTTCCTTGACAATGTTGACCACGTTGCACCGAGAGCACCAGGGCGGTGGACGACAGCGAGGCCTAGGAAGGGGACGACGCGGAGCCGAGGAAGACGCGGCAGTGGAAGCCCACGCGGAGAGGAGTAGGAGGGTTCACTGGTTCGGCTGCGGTGTGAGGCTACCGTTGCCACAGGGCCTCGCTAGTGGTGGGAATAGTAGGGGCGGTGAGGCCTCCGCGGCAGCACATCCAACCATAGGAGGCAGGAGCACGCGGCACGACCGGCGCTGCTTTGGGCAGCTGGAGCAAGAAGACCAGAGGTTGAAGAAGTTCTACGGCCGTTAGATGGACATCGTATGGTCACTGGAGCTAGAATCATTCATATTGACTAAGTTGACAAAGCACTCCGTTCCCGTCAACTTAGTAGGCCCACAAGTCAGCCACCCACCATGGTGGGTCCCAACTAGTAGGGAGAGTATTCATTTTTTTGTGCATAATAAGGAGGCACTTCCAGTGGGTCCGAGCCGACAGCGGGGGGAACGTTATTTTCATGAAATACGGTGGCCTGTCCGGTGGGTCCCAGCAGTCAAGGGGGAAACGTTTTTTCGCCAAATACGGTGGCCCGTTCCGTGGGTCCCTGTTGTCAGGTGGAGGAATAATTATTTTCCGTGTAATAAGGAGGCACTTCCTTGCGGCTGCCGTGGACCCAACTATCAGCCTCTCCACATACAGTACTCTTCTGATGGAAGTCGTTCCTTGACCACGTTGACCACGCTGTGCCGAGAAAACTAGGCCGGTGGACGATGGTGAGGCATAGGAAGGGGAAGACGCGGCAGTGGATGCCCACACGTAGAAGAGTATGAGGGTTCACTGGTTCGCTGCGGTGTGAAGCTGTCATCGCTGTAGAATAACAGGCAGTGTGGGTGAGTAGAGGGATGGCCTGGCTAGCGGTGGGAGTAGTAGGGGGAGGTGAGGCCTCCGCCGCATCGCAGCCGGCCACGGGAGGCAGGAGCACGAGGCACGACCGGCGCTGGTTTGGGCGGCTGGAGCAAGAAGACTAGAGGTTGAAGAAGCACTAAGGTCGTTGGATGGACATTGTACGGTCATTGGAGCTAGAATCGTGCATATTGACTAAGTTGACAACGCCAGCCGTCCCCGTCAACTTAGTAGGCCCACAAGTCAGCCTGCCACTATACTGGTTCCCGGCTAGCAGGGGGAGTATTCATTTTTTTGTGCGTAATAAGGAGGCACTTCCTTGCGTGCGAAGATATAGCTGGTGGGTCCAACCTGTTAGCGGCGGTAACGTTTTTTTGCGAAATACAGAGGCCCTTTCGGTGGGTCCCAGATGTTAGGTGGAGGAATCATTATTTTGCGCGTAATAAGGAGGCATTTCCTTGCGTGCGGCCGTGGACCCATCTGTCAGCCTCTCCACGTACAGTCCACTTCAGATGCATGTCGGTCGTTGACCATGTTGACCAGGCCACACCGAGAGCACCAGGGTGGTGGACGACGGCGAGGCCTAGGAAGGGAATGACATGGTGGCAGGGAAGACTTGGCAGTTGTTTCCCACGCGGAGGGGAGTATGACTGTATGAGGGTTTACTGGTTCGTCTGCCATCGCCGAAGAATAACAGCAGGTGTGGGTGAGTAGAGGGATGGCTAGGCTAGCGATGGGAGTACGGTGGGGTGGTGAGGCCTACGCGGCAGCACAGCCGGCCTCGGGGAGGAGAGAGCAGGCAGTCCTGCCGGTGCTTGTTTGAGCGGCTGGAGCAGGAAGAGCAGAGATTGAAGAAGCACGACGGCCGTTGGATGGACATCCAACAGTCACTGCTTGTGCGTCAACCTTTTTTTAGGAAAGCCTCAAATCTGTGGAAAACATCATACATCCCATCTGCCATTATTTCCAATAATTTGCAGCCCATTTGCTAATTCTTAATGTTTTTTTGGAGCCCATATTCTTTTTGTTAGCATTACAACCCATATTGTGGCCACAGTTAAAAAATTATACGAAATTTTGCATATTTCGTTGCGGTTCGAACTGTTTTTTTAATCCTGAAATTTCTAATCACATTCAAACTGATTTTAAAAATAAATATATATCAATATAAAATCTAAAAAATTTTCCACGCATAAAAATCAATGCAATTTAAAAATCTCAAAATGAAAAAAAGAAATTTGAAACTAATTGCTGGTTTGATGTGTTTTAAAAATGTACAACCCATTTCTCATTACTGATAGGCCATTTTCTCGGCCAGCCGAATGAAGCTCTCCTCGTCTTGAAAGATTTGCAGCCCAACAGGCCTGACAAAGCAATTTACTTGGCAAATCACAAAAAAACTGGGTTGTGGCCGTGGACCCAGCTGTCAGCCTCTCCATGTACAGTAATCTTCCGATGGAAGTCGGTGGTTGACCACATTGACCACGCCGTGCCGAGAGCACCAAGGCGGTGGACGACGACGAGGCCTAGGAAGGGGACGACGTGGAGCCGGGGAAGACCCGGCAGTAGATGCCCACGCGGAGAGGAGTACGAGGGTTCACTGGTTCGCCTGCGGTGTGAAGCTGTCGTCGCCGCAGAATAATAGGGGGTGTGGGTGACTAGAGGGATGCCCTAGCCAGCGGTGGGAGTAGTAGGAGGCGGTGAGGCCTCCGCGGCATCACAGCCGGCCACGGGAGGCAGGAGCACGCGGCACGACCGGTGCTGGTTTGGGCGGCTGGAGCAAGAAGACCAGAGGTTGAAGAAGCACTACTGCCGTTGGATGAACATCGTATGGTAACTAGAGCTAGAATCATTCATATTAACTAAGTTGACAAAGCCCTCCATCCCCGTCAACTTGGTAGGCCCACAAGTCAGCCTCCCATGATGCTGGTTCCAGCTGGCAGGGGGAGTATTCATTTTTTTGTGCATAATAAGGAGGCACTTCCTTGCGTGCGAAGATAGCTGGTGGGTCCGACCTGTCAGCGGGGGCACGTTTTTTCCGTGAAATACAGAGGCCCTTCCGGTGGGTCCCAGATGTCAGGTGGAGGAATCAAAGACTTGAGAAGGCGTACATAACAAGCTAGTGTACCAGTAAAGAGACGTTGCTGAGTTTTAGAAAAAAGAGAGACGTGCTCCTATAGCTGGTTCGAATCCAAACCTAGTCTATGACTATATATGGTGCTATTCTACTCTGCAAGTAATGAAACTAACATATCCAACATTCGCTTCTCCTCTTCTCTACTTACTCTGCCTAGCATCAGAAGCTCTGGCCGGAGAAACCATGTCCGATGGCTACTCGTCCACCTGCTCTTTAGCAGGCAACAACCAAATATGCGCCAAGTCGCCACCCGTACCATCGCATGTGGGTCTCCTCACACCCCCGCCAGCACGCGCACCGTAGCCGGTTGCTCATCGCAACCCGCTACCGTTGATGTGGTGCCACTGCAGCAAATCATATAGAGTCATCCGTCGCATCTCAACCACAATCCTCAACCCTGTCCGAGTCTTCTACAAATGCCCGAATCATGGGGTAATAATATGTTTAAGTGTTGTTCTGCTGCATTTAGTTGCTGACTTTTTCAATAGTCTGGTTGATGATCTTCCAATTTGATTCATGCAGAAAAGGGAAGATTCGTGTGATTTGTATTTCTAGGAAGTTGCTGATGTGGGGGAGTGCAACTATGCTGATTATTTGGTTAGCCGAGGAATCCCAATACCAGCAGGTTGGGGTGTTGGACAAGTAACTGAAGGAATGGCAGAAGAGGAAGATGCACAGAAGGTTAAAGATGCAGTTCCTCTGATCATGGCCAAGCAACAGCTGTTGAAGGGCCTTGACAACAATGAGGAGATGAAAGAGCTTGTGAAGATAATGGGCAAAATCGATGTGCTCTGTAGGATGATTGTCTCTTTATTTGCAGTGTATGTAGCACTCGTGATGTATTCAGTGGCTATGACATGAGCACTTTGCTAAAACTAGTAATGAATGAAACCTATATAGCAGGCTGGGCGTAGTGTTGTGAACATCTAATGATTTCTATTGACGGAAATCAAGGGGTATCCCCTTTTGCTCATAAATAAATAAATAGCAGAGACCCTTTTGGTAATAAATAAATAAATAAATTAGAAGAGGCCCTGTCGGGTCAGCTTTGTTCTCATTCGAAGACGTCGAGAAAATTGCAGTCCAACATCAAACTATGTCATCAAATTCAAGTTTCACAGCCAAATATGAGTACAACTAAACAACAATGTCATCATGTTTTAGTCGTCATATAATCACCAAACACAAATCAGCATACATAACAAGTGATGTTCTCACAGGAAAATACTAAACAACATGTTCATCAGGTTTCAGTTGTCATAGCAAACACAATTTCACATAGTAGATAAAAAATGTCTTTTGACAAGCAAATATGACAAAAGCAATGTAATCATCATCCGCAGCAGCAACGTCAACATCTTCGCCATGTTTATCAGTCTGAATCATAATTCCCCATGGTGTCATCTTCTTCTTCATCCTCAACGTCCGCGAACGTTGGCTTCTTCTTGATCAACTCTTGTATGTCCACAGGCCCACAGCACGATAGGCAATCCTTTCGCCGGCGTCATTGACGTGATGGTTCTCAAAGATATCAGGAACATCTGTGTTATCTTGTACATCAGGAGCAGTGTAAGCATCATCTTGTTGTGCAACTTCATTAAACGAATTCTTCTGGTCAAACCTTTGCAATACTCTCCAGTCATCGCTACGTGCAAATGTGTCTTCCATGAAAAATATCTGTGTTGCTTGATTTGCCAAAATAAAAGGCTCGTTGGTCTGGTACGCCGCCTTGACATTGACAGATTTGAAATAATCATCAGCTCTGGGTTTTGCGATCCTGGAAAACATGTTATACCAACGACAACACAACAGAACCACACACCGATGACCCTCGAAACTGGAGATATACTGCAACTGAACAATGTGTGTTATGTTAGCATACATTTCAGTTGTCTCTTTGTCATACGTATCCATGCTCATGATGGCACTGTTTTGTGTCTTCCTGCCTTCGTCTCATGCAAGGGTGTTGTAGCGCACATCTCCAACAACGCAAGATTCATAATGTCTTACCCGAGTATCAAGACCCATTGCTAGTGAGTAAAGGGCATCATCAACTGCCTGCCCATCCTCCCGCATCTTATTAACCTATGATTAGAAAATAGACAAGCTGATCATCTTATGTACTCAATATATTAAAAAAACTGACAATGCAATTCAAAAGCTTACATGGCTCTTGAACCATTTCGCAAATCCTGCCATAACTAGTTTGTCAATGTTTCTTGGATTTTGCGGCAGTAACTCCTTTTTGTAGATGTTGCACAACATTTTGACCACGTCAAACATCTAAATATATAAGAATGTGCTGCAAGTTTAGTAGATTACGATGTATAAGCTGCAGTACTTAGCACTTACTTGATATAAGGCAGTATCTCAGGACAGTTATTCAACATATACCAAACCATTTTGTCCAAATCTTTAGGTTTGTCCTCTTGTCGACTCTTCCCTATAACTCGAACAGAATAATCGAACACATTGAGCCCGGGATTGTCTTCATACACCTCTTTGCTAAGTTGATCAGCTGTTTCAATGTATTTTGAGCAGAATGTCAACGCTTCTATAGCAATGTAGGCCTCTGCAATGGAACCCTCGGGTCTAGCTCTGTTCCTAACATAGCCCTCGAAAGTGCCTAGCCGCCTTTCAATAGGGTACATCCAGCCATACTGTACTGGACCTCTAAGTAGTTCCTCATCACGTAGATGAACAGCCAAATGCACCATCACATCAAAGAAGGCTGGAGGATATATCTTCTCAAGGTCGCATAGGATAGTTGGTATCTTGTCTCCAAGACGCTCCAAAGCATCTATCCTGATATTTCTACTACAGAGTACCCTGAAAAATTGTCCCAACTCTGCAACTGCTCTATATAAGTCAGGGCGGCCCAATCCTCTAAGGATAACAGGTAAAACCCTTTGAAGTAGGACGTGGCAGTCATGAGTTTTCAACCCTTGTACCTTGTTTCCATCTGCACTAACTCTCCTTTCAGGGTTGGAAGCAAATCCATGTAGGAATCTCACACGTGACAGGACCTCGCAGAATTCTTTTCTTTTTACCTTGTCCAAGACGTACACAGCTGGTGCCATATCCCGTGGTTTACCTTCATCTTGCACCTGCAAATCCTGTCTAATACCCAGGTGTGTCAATTCAATCCTAGATTTTAAGGTATCTTTCATCTTGCCTTCAATATTGAGAAGTGTGCCAATAATGTTGTCACATATATTTTTCTTGATGTGCATCACATCAAGATTATGCCGCAGATCCGAATCTTTCCAATACTCCAAGTCCCACAAAGTGGACCTGCGGGTAAACAATAATCTCTCTTCTGCCCTGTCACACTTCCTTTTCCCGCTACCATTATCAGCATGGTTTCCTGGTGTAATATGCCTGACCTTCTCTAATTCCACTTGCAACTCATCGGCGGTGAGCCTCTTTGGCGCATCATGGTTTTCATGCTTTGCATTGAACACATGTCTTTGGTATTTTCTAGGATGCGGCTTGTCCTTGGCAAGGAAATGACGGTGTCCAATGTAACAGATCTTTCTAAGTATTGTGTATGACAGCGGATTCCTGTCACAGCGAACACATGCATTGTAAACATGCGTCGTTCGCCCTGACATAGTGCCCAAAGCCGGATAATCATGGATGCACCAAATTATAACAGCACGTAGAAAGAAATCAGCTGGTGGGCTGCTATATAGGTCTCGAGTGAGAACACCCCTCCATAGCTATTGAAGTTCCTCCACAAGAGGCTCCATGAACAAATCAAAATCCTTTCCAGGACTTTTTGGACCTGGAACGAGCAAGGACATCATGTAGTTTGATTCTTTGGTGCAGACATTTGGAGGCATGTTGTAAGGGATAACAAGCACTTGCCACATGCTATACGTGGCACTCTGGTGGCCAAATGGGTTAAATCCATCTGAAGCTAAGCCAAGTCTAATGTTTCTCGGGTCAACAACAAACTTTTCGTGTTTCTGATTGAAGCTTTTCCACTCACTACCATGTGATGGATGGATCATTACATTCTGATCTCTGTACTCCTGGTTCCTAGAATGCCACAATACATCCTCTCTTGTTTCAGCATCATGAAACAACCTCTGCAATCTTGCTGTAATTGGAAAATGTCTCAGAACATTATGAGGAATCATATTCACATCATCGCCATCTTTCCATCTTGATGATTTGCATTTCGGGCATTCACTTAAGTTGGCATAATCCTTCTGGAACAGAACACAACTATTCTTACAAACATGGATCATATCATATCCAATTCCAACTCCACAAAGGAAATTCTTCATTTTACTGTAGGTGTGTGGCAGCTCGGACGCATTTGAGTAAGCTTTGCGGAAAGCAGCCAACATCGCACCGAATGATTTGTTGGTCATCCGCTCAGACGTCTTCACCTGAAGAAAGGTGACCATAGCTGAGAATACTAGCAGCTTATTTCTTGGGGTGACAGCCACGTTGCATTGTTCCAACATGCGGGCCCACCGTTTTTCTTCTGCAGGTGAAAGTTCACGGAATGCACGGGCATTTCGTAGCACCGTTTCAATGTTGGTCAAACTCACTGGCTCTGCCACCACCTCCTCCTCCTCTTCCACCTGAGCATCAGGCAGATCAAGATGGTGATCTGCTGCTTCCACGTAGTCAATAACATTGACGTTCACAACTTCACCATGATGAACCCACCTAGTATATGTGACCGACATCCCATACAAGTGTAGATGATTTTTGACAGTTGACTGGGGTCTTGTAACTGAATTCATACAGCTTCTACACGGGCAGAGCACATCTGATTTCGGACAACCATACTCAGCTTTGATAAAGTTCATGAAGTTTTAAACCCCCTCGACATATGCAGCGGAGAATCTTCGAGCAGAAGTTATCCGAGTCCTGTCCATCTGTTAGACATACAAATTAGTTCTTCTACTAGATATTATAGGAAAACCATATATGCTTTTTTATGAAGTCCAGAAGAAAATACCTAGGTCGATGTCTAAAGCTATGGAAAGATATTTGGACGAGTAGATCTAAGTAACGAAATATATGTAAAGCTAATTCAGCAAACAGATTCGAGTCCTAAATTATGGCAGGTTGTTTCAGCAATCAATGAGGCCGAGCACACAGCCATCGAACTATCGAAGGCCATCGCAGCAACAAAGATCGAGTATAAAATGGTGTAGAGCTATTTAACCTAACAGATTGGCTACTAGACCATGGCAATCTACGTCACAATAAATATATGGCAGGATATTTTACCAACTAATCGGCCTTGGCATGCCATCTCAGCTAAGCAGATTGAGTGTAGAACAGGGCAAGGAAGCTTCTTAAGCAGAGCATATTGACTGTAAACTACTTCGGCAAACAGTGAGATTAACAACGTCTATCAGCTAACATTCAGCGCTACACCGACATGCACGGGGCCTTGGTCTAGAATGCGCGTACCTTGGGAGAAGCTGACCGCCGTGCGTCTCTGTCACATCCCTGCTTTTAGTCATGCATTAGGGTTGGATGAACTTGTGCATCATGTTTAAATTTCTCTTAAACTTGAAATGGGGCCTAATCAACCCCAACACCCCCCCTGAAAATGCTAATTTCCAACAATTGGAATTTCAATGAACCCAAAATGCCCTTCATAAAAGCCCACCATTTCTGGTCTTGACTAAAACCTCTGCCAAAAATGGTCTTGCAATTTATGGAGCCATTCTGGATTTTTTGAACAACCCATAAGTATTTGAATTTGGGCATTTTAAATGCTATAAATATTTTAAAGTGCTAAAATAATCTTGGAAGCATTTTTAGGCAGTTGGGAATATTCCCAAATGTGTCTCTGAATATTTCCAGAGTTTTTCGAAATGAAATAGTATTTATTCTATTTCAATACACATAGCAGAAAAAAAAGCAAACAGAAAGAGAGAGAGATAGAGGACTTACCTGTCGCCTGGCCTGGCCCAGCTCGGCCCAGCCCACTGGCTCCTGCCAGTCGTCCTCCTCCTCTCGCCAGGAGGACGAGAGGTGCGTGGCCGGCGCCCACGGCCACACGCCGGCCACCTCCTGCTTCTGCCGACACCCCGGACGCGCCTACGAGTGCCACGCACTCCCCCTCGTCCCCCTCTCCTTCTCCCCACTCTCCCCGTGCCCTCTCCCTCCTCTGGTTCTCCCCACATTCCCTGCAGAGCGCAGCCGTCGCCACCGACAAGCACCACCGCGGCCACCGCCTCTCCCTCGCTTCTCTGACCGGCCCAGAGGCTCTGCCTCGACCCCCTCTTCCTTCCAGCCCGAGCCACGCCACCGCGGGAGCCCCACATCGCCGCCACGAGTCGTCTTCCCCGAGCACGGCCGTCGGACTCCATCGACGGATTCATCGTCACCAAGCCGTCTCCGAGCAAGCCGAGCCCCTCTTCGTGATCACTGTGAGCTCCGCCACCGTTTCCCCCTCTTCTCGCGCTCATCCGCGTCCTCTAACCACCATGGCCATCGGAGCCGAAGCTCGCCGCCGCCACCGCACGTCGCCGTCGTGGCCACAGCCACGTTTGGTCACAACCGAGCACGCCATCGTCTTCAATGCACTCACAGGAGCCCGTAGCACCCTGCACGCCCTTTGTCTTGCCTGCTAGCGACTAGTTTGACCTCGCCCGAACTCCGGCCGCCGCGGACGTGCTCGCCGCCTTCGTCTCCGGCCACCCCAGCTCCACCCACTGCCACCACTCGACGTGGCTCACTCCCCGCATCACGTAGATGGTCTCCGCCCTCCTTTTTGTCACCAGAGTGCAAAACCCGAGCCCCTCCGCCGCGTCTGTCATCGCCGGCGTCAAGCCGCCGGCGAGTATGACCACTTTTTGACCGTGGATTGACGTGTGGGCCCAGGTTGACTTCCCCCCTGAGCCTATGACAGGTGGAGCCGGCCTGCTAATTAGTTTAGGATTAGTGTTAACTAATTTTAATTAGTTTAGTCACTGACATGTGGGCCCAGGCCCCACTGACAGTTAATTAGTACTAACTTAATACTGTTAATTAGCTGAGACACTGACAGACAGGGCCCACCAGTCAGGTTTGACTAGCCCTGGCGCCTTTGACTCGCTGACGTCATAGTGACATAGTGTTGACGCATTTATTCTTTTTCTGGATTTATTTTTATATAGGAAATTCCAGAAAATAGCCAAAACTTCTAAAAATCATAGAAAATCAACCATAGCTCAAAATCAAACAAATTATATATGAAAAATGATCAAAAAAATTCAATCTATCCATCTGTAATGGTTTCATGCATCACAAAACAAGTTAACCTTGATGTTTAAGCAAAATAAGATAATGCACTAATAAGGCTATGTTAAATGAACTAACATTTGAATCTTTGATTCAAATGAGTTCATTCCTTTCTGTTTTAGCTTGCATTAGGCCAAGACACATTCATTTTTCCATGTCATAGCATGCATCATATTGTTGCATATTTTCATGTGTTGATTATGTTTCGGTGTGTCTTTCGTGGTAGGTTCTGCCTTCGAGGATAACCCCGAGTATCCGTCTGAAGGGCAGTACCCTACTACCACTACATCAGGCAAGCAACCCATTGATCATTTCGATACAAACCCATGTTCTCGCTTCTGCTCTTGTTTACTGCATTAAGACAACGCGATTCAAACTGCCGTGTGCTACGGTAGTTGAACCCTTATCCTCTGCATGACCTGTCATTGCCACAGTTACTAGATGAAACCCACTAGCATGTGTAGGAGTTGATTGAGCCATGTATGTGTTTCCTACCTTGCTATGCCTGCTATGCTTAGAGTTGTGTCAGGTCTGGTTCATCTGGGTGATGGGCTAGAGTGAAATGATTATGTCGGTAATGTGAGGGATGTGTTGAACATGATTTGGTAAAGGTATCGATGAGAGGCCATGTAGGAGTACATGGTGGGTTGTTTCATTGAGGCCGTCCATAAGAACTGAGATATGTATGTGTGATTTAAGATTCAGTTACTACCATACATTGGGCCCGAAACCAATGGACCCTCTCGGCTTCTTATTCACCCTAGTACTCTGTCCAGGAGTTGCAATTAGTTTCTAATGTTTGTAGGTTATGTGTTGGCGGCCGTGTGTAGCGCTAATCCTAGGGGTGGGCTATGTTGCGATAGATACACTGTGGCACGGTGTACCGAGTCACCCGTTTGGTGCCTCGGGAACCCTGTTCACATCGTTCGGGGCCGTATGTGGAAACCTCGGCTAGACTCCCTGTGGATGGAACTTGGATAGGTGATAAACCTGGACTAGAGGCTTGGGTGTTTAGGTAGGCCGTGGCCGACACCCTCGTTGGGCTTCTGCTTGAAGGTTGCCGAGTACATGTCGTGTAAACGGCGGTAAGTGGTGAAAGCGTGTATGAAGAAGTACACCCCTGCAGGGTATAAAACTATTCGAATAGTCGCGTTCGCAGTAAAGGACTACTTGGTTGCCTATACAGTTCATAAACAAGTTAATGGATACTACTAAAAGACTCAAGATAAGTGTGAGTACCGAGGATGGCCCTCTCGTAGGATGACGAGGGAGGATCCCCGGTGGAGTATTGTGTTGGTGATTAGTGGACTCGTGTGCGAAAACTATTTTACTAGTGGTGTCTTGTAGGATAGCTTAGCCAAGAGTCAAATCTGGCCTGCTGCAATAACTCCACCACCTCCTTGAGAACGAGCATGTATAGTAGGTTCTGATGTAAGACTTGTTGAGTACTTTTGTACTCATGTTTGCTTAATTACTGTTTTCAGACGACAACACCGCCCCCTCCGATGGGTTCTACGTAGACCTTGATGTCGATGAGTGACTAGCCACCCAGGTGGTGATCCTGGCCATGGAGGGCCCTATGTAGATAGACAGGCTTCGAGAAGCCTTCTTTCTTTCTAGTGTCTGTACTCAGACTATTTGCTTCCGCATGTGCTTGTATGCTTGTATGACTTGAGTGTCGGGTCATGTGACCCCTACCTGTATGAACATGTTATGTATGGCTCTCTAGAGCCTTTAAATAAAGTACTTGAGTTGTAGAGTTTTGTTGTGATGCCATGTTGTATGTATTCATATCGGGCATATTGTGTGTATGATTGAAATGCCTGGTGTGAGTGGGATCCGACAATCTAGTTGTTTATCCTTGGCAGCTTTTCTTATGGGGAAATGTAGTCTAGTGTTCCTCAAGCCATAGTAGTCCTCTATAGCCCGATTCATCGGAGTCCTGCTAGCCCAGCACTACTGCTCAGGACACTTGACTGGACGGCATGTGTTTCACTTAGTTCCTATGTCTGTCCCTTCGGGGAAATGTCACGCGGTGACATCCGGAGTCCTGCCTAGCCTGCTACAGTCTGGGTTCCCCGGAGTCCTGTTAGCCCAGTGCTACAGTCCGGATTCACTCGCTGATGACCGACATGCTCAATGTGATTCATGTATGCCTGTCGCCATAGGTCTGCGCCGCTTTGGGTTCACGACTAGCCATGTTGGCCCGGGTTCTCTGTCATATGGATGCTAGCAACAATATCATATATGTGAGCCAAAAGGCGCAAACGGTCCCGGGCCATGGTAAGGCGACACCCATGGGGATACCGTGCGTGAGGCCGCAATGTGATATGAGGTGTTACCGGCTAGATCGATGTGACTTGGAATCGGGGTCCTGACAGCGTTGGCATCAGAGCCGGACTGCCTGTAGGTTCGTTGAGCCAAACTGGTCGATGTCGAGTCTAGAAATGCTTTAGTTATATGTAGGGGAATTGATTCTGGGAGGGAACGTAAGGCTCTTTTACTCCTTTACCTTATGCCCTCTGATCTGAGTCATTCTCTTCTCTTTCAACGTGGGTTAAGGACTAGGCTCTCTTCTTCTATCAGGTTCACGTGTTACTAATCCGTAGTAGCTTATAGGATTGTTGTTACAAGCCTCAGTATAGTTTCTACTACTTTTAGTATGTTGCCAGTTGAATCAGAACCTTGATATGATGTTGTTGAGTGGTATTGCAAACTGTTGTGGATGTCTCAAATCTTTTTCTGAGCATTTACAGCTGTTATGTTGTCCAATTTTCCCTAGAAATTCTAATGTCTTTGCATTGTGGTTGTCCTTTCAGATGGCCACTCGTGCTCAAAACCAAGTGGTTCGCCTGACCCGGTGCCTCGATGTTCCCAGTCATCCTGCTATGTTAGTCCGGGTAATGATCGAGACGGGTTACCGTTGGTATCCCGAATACACTGTCGAAGAGCAATCCCGAGACTTCAACCAGAGCCAGTACGTCTGTACCGTTAGGATATATCCCTCTTATCTTGGAGCCACTGAGCCCCTTCACTGTTCCTATGGACTCGGGGTTACTGTTGAGATGGCTGTGCAGGATACTGCCTATTCCATGATGACCATCATGCGAGTCCGGACTGGCCTGCTTCGGAACACCGACTTCCGTTATATGCCAGCTTCACTTCCCGGAGCGCAAGGGTATCTCCAGGCTATCTATGCTCACCCCACACATGAGGAGTCATTACTCCGCATCATTGCCGAGATGCTCGAGGATAAGGACCATGAAAATCGGGCCTTGCGTATGGAGCTTCTTAACTCTCGTGCTGATCACTGGGCCACTTTGACTCGGTTTGCACCGGCGGTACATGCAGGATACATGGATCTAAGGGATCTGTACCCTGTACGGTCTGGATTGCCAGATTGTATGGAGTGGTGCGATGTAGGAGGAATCACCCCTCCTCGTGGTCCTCGTCTGCCACCACCTATGGGACCAAGGCCACATCCGAGTCCCTATGGTCCGCAGGCTCTGCAGGACCGTCTGTTCCCAGATGATCATGTTCCACTTCCAGGTTTTGGTGGCGATTTCTATGAGGATTACTACGGAGCCGTCTGAGCTAGTAGTAGGTTCACTAGTATTGTAGTAGTTGTATTCTCCACAGTCCTGCACGACCGTGGGATACGACTTGGTGTATCACACTCCGGAGGTGTAGGAAAATAATGTATAGGATCTTGGAATGCCTTCGATGAGATGTAATGTCTTTCACCGTAGTTGTACTCTAGCCTGGGCTTGTACTAAACTATGTACGGTGTGTATGACCAATGGTATATATATGGCAGTTTCTATATTACCATGTCGTGCAATGAACATCTCTGCATTCCATGTTATCCATTACATTCTGCACTTCCTTGCTAAGTTTGTGCCATCCTTATCTAAACCGTTGTCTTGTTTTCTCCTAGGATGGTCAACACCCGCAGCAACCCTGCTGCCCTGGAGCAGGGGGAAGCTAGTGCAGCTAGGGGTGAAAATCTGCCTCACCCGCCTTCTCTGGCCGAAGTGATGCTGGAGGCGGAAAGAAACAAGCGTGAGACTAACCGCTTGTTGGAGCGGATTGAGCAGAACACTGCACGCCATCAGCGAAATGACTTGGTGTCAATCAATGACTTCATTAAGCTGTACCCACCAAAGTTTAACCATTCCGTCGAGCCCCTCGACGCGGATGACTGGCTTCGCAGCATCACCCACAAGCTATGTTCTGCCAACGTAGCCGAAGCTGACAAGGTTACTTATGCTGCCTATCACCTCGAAGGCCCTGCTAGCCTTTGATGGGAAAACTTTGAAGCTATGCGCCCGGTCGGCCAAATCACTACTTGGGCTGAACTCAGTGAGGCTTTCCGTGAGCACCACATTCCGGAAGGTCTCATAGATCGCAAGAGGGAAGAGTTCTGCAATTTCACCCAAGGAAGACTGACTGTGGATGCATATAGTCGTGAATTTGGGAATCTGGCACGATATGCTCCTGAAGAAGTATCTACCGACGCTAAGAAGGAGGCGAGGTTCCGCAAGGGACTTAGCCCTGAGCTTCGCCGTGATCTTTGTCTGCACGAGTGCACCTCCTTTCAGAAGTTGGTCAATAAAGCCATCAGTGCTGAGTCAGGCCAGTCTGACTATGATGCTTCAAGCAAGCACTCACGTGATTTTGGCTCTTCATCCGGCTCTGGAGCTCAGAAGCGCCGGGTGTGGATTCCAAGCACGGCACTGCCACCCAGGTTCATTCCGAGGCCATCCTTTGAGGCGCCTCGTTCCAACCAGCAGTTTGCACCGCCCAAGCCCTATGGTGGCCCCGCTGCTAATGTTGCTCCACGCCCCAATGTTGTGACATGTTTCAAGTGTGGAGAGCCGGGTCATTATAGCCGAGAGTGTCCTCGGAACAACAACCCCAATCAGTCTGGAAAGTCCGTTGGCCGTCGTAAGCCAGCAGGAAAGACATTCTACGCCAAGCCGATCACCACTGCACGTGGCCATGTCAACTATGTCTCAGCCGAGGAGGCTCATGAGTCTCCTAACGTCGTCCTTGGTATGCTCCTTGTTAATTGCCATCCGGCATCTGTTCTTTTCGATACTGGAGCATCTCATTCATTCATATCCGAGAACTATGCTCGATTGCATAACACGACATTCTGTGACATGCCCACTTCCATGGTAATTCAAACTCTGGGTTCCAAATGGCAAACTTCTAGAGTAAGCCATGGGAACGAAATTCTTGTTGATAGACTTGTCTTCCTTGCATCCTTAATAGCTCTCAAGTCCTCAGACATTAACATCATCTTGGGTATGGACTGGATGTCAGCTCATTATGCTAAGATTGATTGTGCCACTAGAACCGTTCAACTTACTCACCCATCGGGCAAGACAGTCAATGTCTTAACTCGAGTGGCCAAGCACCAGCTTTACTCCCTAAATGCCAACCCCCTTCCAGACCTTGAGGATGTTCCGGTAGTCCGAGACTTTCGGGACGTCTTTCCAGAAGAACTGCCAGGTGTTCCACCTGACAGGGATGTCGAGTTTGTGATAGACCTTGTTCCAGGAACCGTTCCAATTTCTAGAAGACCCTATAAGATGGCACCCTTAGAACTAGCTGAGCTTAAGAACCAACTCGATGAGCCCTTGAAAAAGGGTTTCATCCATCCTAGTTCCTCTCCTTGGGCTTGCCCCGTCCTCTTCGTCAAGACGAAGGATGGAACGGATCGGATGGTTGTAGATTACCGACCTGTCAACTTGGTCACCATCAAGAACAAGTATCAGCTTCCCAGGATCAAAGATCTGTATGATCAGCTCGCTGGATCCTTAGTCTTTTCCAAGATGGATTTGAGGTTGGGCTACCATCAAATCAAAATCAGAAATGGGGACATCCCCAAAACGGCCTTTGTTACTTGTTATGGCCAATACGAGTACACCGTTATGTCCTTCGGTTTAACCAATGCCCCAGCCACCTTCTCTCGGTTAATGAACTCGGTCTTCATGGAGTATTAGGATAAATTCGTCGTAGTTTATCTCGATGACATACTCATGTACTCCAAGAATGAAGAGGAACATGCCGAACATCTAAGGCTGGTATTGATGAAACTTCGAGAGCGTCGCCTTTATGCCAAATTCTCCAAGTGTGAATTTTGGTTGCCAGAAGTGACCTATCTAGGCCATGTAATCTCTGGTAAGGGTATTGCTATCAATCCCGAGCGAGTTCAAGCCATCCTTGATTGGACTCCACCTGAGACGGTCAAGCAAGTTCGGAGCTTCCTTGGCTTAGCGAGCTATTGCCGCCGCTTCGTCAAGAATTTCTCCAAGGTTGCTAAACCTCTAACTAAACTCCTCAAGAAAGATAAAAAGTTTGAGTGGACCCCACAGTGCGAGTTCAGCTTTCAGGAACTGAAAAGACGCCTGACATCTGCTCCCGTACTGGTACCACCAGATTTCTCCAAGGACTTTATTATCTATTGCGACGCCTCGCGACAAGGACTAGGTTGCATACTCATGCAAGATCTTTAGGTAATTGCCTATGCTTCACAGCAATTACACCCACATGAGGAAAACTATCCCACACATGATCTAGAGCTTGCAGCTGTAGTCCATGCACTCAAAACTTGGCGACATTACCTCCTCGGTAATCGTTGCGAGATCTTCACCGATCACCAAAGTTTGAAATATATCTTCACCCAACCGGATTTGAATCTCAGGCAAAGACGTTGGGTCGAGTTGATCTCGTATTACGACTTAGGAATAACTTACACCCCGGGCAAAGCCAATGTCATGGCTGATGCACTAAGTCGTAAATCCCATTGTAACAACTTGATGTTACAACAAAGTCAACCACTTCTCCACGAGGATTTCTGTAAGCTTAATCTTCACATTGTTCCTCGAGGATTCCTATCCACCCTGGTGGCGAAACCTACCCTTACAGATCAGATCATCAAGGCACAGAAGGTAGATCCGGGAATCTCCCGTATTAAAAGAAACATTAAGAAAGGAGTCGCGAATTGTTTCTCCGTTGATGATCAAGGTGTCGTATACTTTGGAAACCGCTTAGTGGTTCCCAAGGCACGAAACCTGAGGCGCCTGATCCTTAAGGAAGCTCATGAATCCCCTCTCATCATTCATCCCGGTAGTACTAAAATGTATCAAGACCTACGCTAGAGGTTTTGGTGGACTAGGATGAAGAGAGAAATCACTCAATACATTGCTAATTGCGATGTTTGTCGTCGTGTTAAAGCAGAGCATCAACGGCCTGCTGGCACCCTTCAACCTTTGGCTATTCCTGAGTGGAAATGGGATAAAATCTGTATGGATTTCATCACTGGGTTTCCCTGGACCAAGAGAGGGAATAATGCCATCGTCATCGTGATCGACCGTCTTTCCAAAGTAGCCCATTTCCTACCTGTTCGTGAGAGTATCACCGCTAGCCAGCTAGCTGACTTATACATCTCCCGAATAGTGTCTCTTCATGGTGTCCCATTGGAAATTAACTCAGACCGTGGGAGTCTCTTCACCTCTCGATTTTGGGGAAGTTTCCAAAATGCTATGGGAACTCGTCTCTCTTTTAGCACCGCCTTCCATCCTCAATCAAGTGGTCAAGTAGAGCGAGTCAATCAAATTCTGGAAGATATGCTCCGAGCTTCTGTCATCTCATTCGGAATGGGTTGGGAGAAGTGCCTTCCATTCGCGGCGTTTGCTTATAACAATAGTTATCAAGCTAGTTTGGGCAAGGCTCCTTTCGAAGTTCTCTATGGACAAAAATGTCGAACGCCTCTTAACTGGTCAGAAACCGGGGAAAGACAACTCTTTGGCCCGGATATGATTCAGGAACCAGAAGAGCAGGTTCGCGTTATTCGTGAAAAATTGAAAACAGCCCAATCTCGTCAAAAGAGCCAATATGACCGTAAACATAAGCTCATGACTTATGAAGTCGGTGAGAAGGCTTACCTTCGGGTTACTCCGTTAAAGGGAACCCATCGTTTCGGTATCAAAGGAAAATTGGCTCCTTGTTACATTGGACCTTTTCGCATTCTTGCCAAACGAGGAGAAGTTGCCTACCAATTGGAACTACCTTCACATCTTTCCGGAGTTCATGATGTCTTCCACATTTCTCAAATCAGGCGTTGCTTTGCAGATCCTATCCGTGGAGTCGACCACGAAATGCTTGATCTACAAGATAACCTCTCATATCGAGAATATCCCGTTCGTGTCCTTGATCAAGCCGAGCATACCACTCGACGCCATAATATCAAGTTTCTCAAAGTTCAATGGTCACACCATTCCGAAAAGGAAGCCACTTGGGAAAGGGAGGATTGTCTTCGACTCGAGTACCCCACCTTCTTCCCGGAGGATCCTAAATCTCGGGACGAGATTCTTTTGAGTGGGGGTGAGTTGTCACATCCCTGCTTTTAGTCATGCATTAGGGTTGGATGAACTTGTGCATCATGTTTAAATTTCTCTTAAACTTGAAATGGGGCCTAATCAACCCCAACCCCCCCCCTGAAAATGCTAATTTCCAACAATTGGAAGTTCAATGAACCCAAAATGCCCTTCATAAAAGCCCACCATTTTTGGTCTTGACTAAAACCTCTGCCAAAAATGGTCTTGCAATTTATGGAGCCATTCTGGATTTTTTGAACAACCCATAAGTATTTGAATTTGGGCATTTTAAATGCTATAAATATTTTAAAGTGCTCAAATAATCTTGGAAGCATTTTTAGGCAGTTGGGAATATTCCCAAATGTGTCTCTGAATATTTCTAGAGTTTTTGCAAATGAAATAGTATTTATTCTATTTCAATACACATAGCAGAAAAAAATAAAAGCAAACAGAAAGAGAGAGAGAGAGTTAGAGGACTTACCTGTCGCCTGGCCTGGCCCAGCTCGGCCCAGCCCACTAGCTCCTGCCAGTCGTCCTCCTCCTCTCGCCAGGAAGACAAGAGGCGCGTGGCCGGCGCCCGCGGCCACACGCCGGCCACCTCCTACTTCTGCCGACACCCCGGACGCGCCTACGAGTGCCACACACTCCCCCTCGTCCCCCTCTCCTTCTCCCCACTCTCCCCATGCCCTCTCCCACCTCTGGTTCTCCCCCTATTCCCTGCCGAGTGCAGCCTTCGCTGCCGACAAGCACCACCATGGCCACCGCCTCTCCCTCGCTTCTCTGACCGGCCCAGAGGCTCCGCCTCGACCCCCTCTTCCTTCCACCCCGAGCCACACCACCGCAGGAGCCCCACATCGCTGCCACGAGTCGTCTTCCCCGAGCATGGCCGCCGGACTCCATCGACTGATTCACCGTCGCCAAGCCATCTCCGAGCAAGCCGAGCCCCTCTTCGTGATCGTTGTGAGCTCCGCCACCGTTTCCCCCTCTCCCCGCGCTCGTCCGCGTTCTCTAACCACCATGGCCATCGGAGCTGAAGCTCGCCGCCGCCACCGCGCGTCGCCGTCATGGCCACAGCCACGTTGGGTCGCAACCGAGCACGCCATCATCTTCAACGCACTCGCAGGAGCCCGTAGCACCCCGCACACCCCTCTCCGTGCCCGCTAGTGACTAGTTCGGCCTCGCCCGAACTCCGGCCGCCGCGGACGTGCTCGCCGCCGTCGTCTCCGGCCACCCCAGCTCCACCCACTGCCACCACTCGACGTGGCTCACTCCCCGCATCATGTAGATGGTCTCCGCCGTCCTTTTGGTCACCGGAGTGCAAAACCCGAGCCCCTCCGCCGCGTCTGACGTCGCCGGCGTCAAGCCGCTGGCGAGCTTGACCACTTTTTGACCATGGACTGACGCGTGGGCCCAGGTTGACTTCCCCCCTGAGCCTATGACAGGTGGGGCCGGCCTACTAATTAGTTTAGGATTAGTGTTAACTAATTTTAATTAGTTTAGTCACTAACATGTGGGCCCAGGCCCCACTGACAGTTAATTAGTACTAACTTAATCATGTTAATTAGCTGAGACACTGACAGACAAGGCCCACCAGTCAGGTTTGACTGGCCCTGGCGCCTTTGACTCGCTGATGTCATAGTGACGTAGTGCTGACGCATTTATTCTTTTTCTGGATTTATTTTTATATAGGAAATTCCAGAAAATAGCCAAAACTTCTAAAAATCATAGAAAATCAACCATAGCTCCAAATCAAACAAATTATATATGAAAAATGATCAGACAAATTCAATCTATCCATCTATAATGGTTTCATGCATGACAAAACAAGTTAACCTTGCTGTTTAAGCAAAATAATATAATGCACTAATAAGGCTATGTTAAATGAACTAACATTTGAATCTTTGATTCAAATGAGTTCATTCCTTTCTGTTTTAGCTTGCATTAGTCCAAGACACATTCATTTTGCCACGTCATAGCATGCATCATATTTTTGCATATTGTCATGTGTTGATTATGTTTCGGTGTGTCTTTCATGGTAGGTTCTGCCTCCGAGGATAACCCCGAGTATCCGTCTGAAGGGCAGTACCCTACTACCACTACATCAGGCAAGCAACCCATTGATCATTCCGATACAAACCCATGTTCTCGCTTCTGCTCTTGTTTACTGCATTAAGACAATGCGATTCAAACTGTTGTGTGCTACGGTAGTTGAACCCTTATCCTCTGCATGACCTGTCATTGCCACAGTAACTAGATGAAACCCACTAGCATGTGTAGGAGTTGATTGAGCCATGTATGTGTTTCCTACCTTGCTATGCCTGCTATGCTTAGAGTTGTCTCAGGTCTGGTTCATCTGGGTGATGGGCTAGAGTGAAATGATTATGTCGGTAATGTGAGGGATGTGTTGAACATGATTTGGTAAAGGTATCGATGAGAGGCCATGTAGGAGTACATGGTGGGTTGTTTCATTGAGGTCGTCCATAAGAACTGAGATCTTTATGTGTGATTTAAGATTCAGTTACTACCATACATTGGGCCCGAAACCAATGGACCCTCTCGGCTTCTTATTCATCCTAGTACTCTGTCCAGGAGTTGCAGTTAGTTTCTGGTATTTGTAGGTTATGTGTTGGCCGCCGTGCGTAGCGCTGACCCTAGAGGTGGGCTATGTTGTGGTAGATATACCGTGGCATGGTGTATCGAGCCACCCGTTTGGTGCCTCGGGAACCATGTTCACATCGTTTGGGGCCGTATGTGGAAACCTCGGCCGGACTCCCTGCGGATGGAACCTGGATAGGCGATAAACCTGGACTAGAGGCTTGAGTGTTTAGGTAGGCTGTGGCCGACACCCTCGTTGGGCTTCCGCTTGAAGGTTGCCGAGTACATGTCGTGTAAATGGCGGTAAGTGGTGAAAGCGTGTATGAAGAAGTACACCCCTGCAGGGTATAAAACTATTCAAATAGTAGCGTCCGCGGTAAAGGACTACTTCGTTGCCTATACAGTTCATAGACAAGTTAATGGATACTACTAAAAGACTCAAGATAAGTGTGAGTACCGAGGATGGCCCTCTCGTAGGATGACGAGGGAGGATCCCCGGTGGAGTATTGTGTTGGTGATTCGTGGACTCATGTGTGAAAACTATTTTACTAGTGGAGTCTCGTAGGATAGCTTAGCCAAGAGTCAAAGATGGCCTGCTGCAATAACTCCACCACCTCCTTGAGAACGAGCATGTATAGTAGGTTCTGATGTAAGACTTGCTGAGTACGTTTATAGTCATGTTTGCTTAATTACTGTTTTCAGACGACAACACCGCCCCTCCGATGCGTTCTACGTAGACCTTGATGTCAACGAGTGACTAGCCACCCAGGTGGTGATCATGGCCATGGAGGGCCCTATGTAGATAGACAGGCTTCGAGAAGCCTTCTTTCTTTCTAGTGTCTGTACTCAGACTATTTGCTTCCACATGTGCTTGTATGCTTGTATGACTTGAGTGTCGGGTCATGTGACCCCTACCTGTATGAACATGTTATGTATGGCTCTCTGGAGCCTTTAAATAAAGTACTTGAGTTGTAGAGTTTTGTTGTGATGCCATGTTGTATGTACTCATATCGGGCATATTGTGTGTACAATTGAAATGCTTGGTATGAGTGGGATCCGACAATCTAGTTGTTTATCCTTGTTAGCCTTTCTTATGGGGAAATGTAGTCTAGTGTTCCTCGAGCCATATTAGTCCGCTACAGCCCGATTCACCGGAGTCCTGCTAGCCCAGCACTACTGCTCAGGACACTTGACTGACCGGCATGTGTTTCACTTAGTTCCTATGTCTGTCCCTTTGGGGAAATGTCACGCGGTGACATCCGGAGTCCTTCCTAGCCTGCTACAGCCCGGGTTCCCCGGAGTCCTGTTAGCCCAGTGCTACAGCCCGGATTCACTCGTTGATGACCGACATGCTCAATGTGATTCATGTATGCCTGTCTCCATAGGTCTGCGCCACTTTGGGTTCACGACTAGCCATGTCGGCCCGGGTTCTCTGTCATATGGATGCCAGCGACACTATCATATACGTGAGCCAAAAGGCGCAAACGGTCCCGGGCAATGGTAAGGCGACACCCGTGGGGATACCGTGTGTGAGGCCACAATATGATATGAGGTGTTACCGTCTAGATCGATGTGACTTGGAATCGGGGTCCTGACAGTCTCCACACGAATGTCGCCAGTGGTGGCGGCGCTGACTGCCGTGCGCCTCCACAAGAACGTCGTTAGCGGTGGCGGCGCGGCTAGAGGACGGCAGTCTACGAGAGCGTACTGTGGGAGCGAGAGGATCGTCGTGCGTCCCCTCGACGAACCATGGCCCCGACGTATCGGCATGGCGAGGAGGGCGACTTTGGCGGAGCGAATGGAGTGGAGGGAGACGGGGGAGGGGGGTTTGGGGAATATTATTGGCTAGTTGGCCGAAGGGCGGTTGAATCTAGGATTTTGGGGGGAATTTTTGGGTGGGGTGGGGAGGATTTTCGCGCGGTGGGCGGGGGGAGTTTGGCGCATGGTCGGTTTCTCCAAGTGCAATCCCACGTGTAAGTGAAGAGGCAAGCCGAAGTGCTTTCCATTTGCGTGAGCCGTGTGCAGGACCGAATGTGTGTGGGGTGCAATGCGACCGCGACAGGGGTGCTGTGAGTGTACCGCCTTTTTTCCTTTGAAACTAGGTGCTTCACCCCCCTCAAAAATAGCTTGTTTCTCCGTGCGATCCATCGATACTACTACTAGTAATCCGGTAATCCCGACTAAAATGGCGTGGCCGGGTCTTTTCCCGCGCGATATACTCGGAGGTTGGCTTAGTTGGGTTTTTAGGACAAGTAATGCTACACCTATGTAGTCCCAGTTACATAATTAACATAATGTGAAACGTGTGAGCTGTTGATTGTAGATTGGGGGGAGGGAGGGGCCCACCACCATGAAAATCAGGGAAGGAGAGAGAGAGGCAATTTACGTTAACCCTTTCGTAGGTTCCCGTAGATGTGGAAAGATGTGAAATGCGTGAATGTGCATTTACAGATAAGGCCTTCCCTCATTCATCCTTTTCTCGCACAAGATCTTGATCTTCCATGCAACGCACAAGCATCTCGCTAGTACTCCTACAATATACTATATTATTGTGAAAGTTCATATACACCGGACGAGATTAATGCAAACACGACATATTTTCATTACATTTTGAACTTTTATAGGACAGAAAATAAAAGAATCCCGACCCTAAACCTATTCTACGGCAGCGACCGACATCCTCCATCTGCGATCACCATGTACGGGGGCGGGGTTCAAGACCCGTGAAGTGAAGGTGTAGTCTCCGGCGAGGAAAAGTAGAACACGGGAGACGGACCGACCAGTTGGCACACCATGCCCTGCCGCCTCCCATGCCCTACTCATCCTCGGAGGAGTCCCCGCCCTCGGCGGTGCCGGACGTTGGATGACGGCAAGTAGGACGCGTGGCTGACGGTGCTCCCGTCGTCGGCCGCCAGCGTGGCCACCACTTGTGCGGCGACTTGAGCGAGGGCGACGACCTCGAGCTCCATCCCTAAAGACAAGCTCTCCCGTAGAGCATTCGCGGTTGCGGTCATGGCGGATGTGGTGCCAGGTAGGAGGATGATGTGCTATTGTGTGGAGGTTAGCTGGGCGTTGCCGCTTTAAGGAGCGCATTCTGGTGAGTCCAAGCGTCCTGGTGCGTCATTAAGTCGCAGGAGTTTGTTCCTGGGGCACTGATCCTCTTAATGATGGCATACAGACGGACGACATGAATGTGGG
Organism: Triticum timopheevii; assembly: GCA_963921465.1. Taxonomy (NCBI): domain Eukaryota; kingdom Viridiplantae; phylum Streptophyta; class Magnoliopsida; order Poales; family Poaceae; genus Triticum; species Triticum timopheevii. Next base: position 10,217,110 of record OY997262.1, read on the forward strand.
CAGCTGGCGCCGGCTAGGAACGCACTGCGTGACAGCGCGAGGGACGAGGGTTTTTGGTGTGCTAGGGTAGTCAGCTGTGGTCGTGGCAACATTGGAGATGCCCTTTTCTTACATGCGATCGACGCATGTCATTGAAAAAGCAAGACGACCCGGCATGGTCTCTCAAGTCATGAGGATGCAGTTGGCCACGCTACACCACTCCGCGGATGCGTCCCGGCGCCCCGTGCATCCTCGATGAGCCAGGTGTTGGGGTGTGTTTGGATTGTGGCCAAAGTTCTCCTTACCAAAATTTTGGTCATGACCCAAAGATTGGCCTTTGTTTGGATGGTTGCCATTTTTGGCATGCCAATGAACTCTAGCCAACTCTAGTTCATTTTTCTTGCCGATGTCGGCCAAATCATGGGCAACCAAAACCTCAAGCAAAATTTTGGCTACCCAATGCTTTGATGGGGCAACCTTGGGCACAAACTAAACATACGGTTGGTCGTGCCACGACACTAATGCCACCCTCGGCACACTGAAACTGACCATGTCTAGCGACGATGAGCGTGTCGCTCACCGTGGTGGCCGTGTCTAGAGGCGGTGCTGGAGCTGCGCCACGTTGTTGGCCCCCACGACCCACATGAACGGTTGCCGGTGGCGAGGAGTGTTGGAAATATGCCCTAGAGGCAATAATAAAAGTGTTATTATTATATTTCTTTGTTCATGATAATAGTCTTTTATTCATGCTATAACTGTATTATCCGGAAATCGTAATACACGTGTGAATACATAGACCACAATATGTCCCTAGTGAGCCTCTAGTTGACTAGCTCGTTGTGATCAACAGATAGTCATGGTTTCCTGGCTATGGACATTGGATGTCGTTGATAACGGGATCACATCATTAGGAGAATGATGTGATGGACAAGACCCAATCCTTAGCCTAGCACAAAGATCGTGTAGTTCGTATGCTAAAGCTTTTCTAATGTCAAGTATCTTTTCCTTAGACCATGAGATTGTGCAACTCCCGGATACCATAGGAATGCTTTGGGTGTACCAAACGTCACAACGTAACTGGGTGGCTATAAAGGTGCATTACAGGTATCTCCGAAAGTATCTGTTGGGTTGGCACGAATCGAGACTGGGATTTGTCACTCCGTGTAAACGAAGAGGTATCTCTGGGCCCACTCGGTAGGACATCATCATAATGTGCACAATGTGACCAAGGGGTTGATCACGGGATGATGTGTTACGGAACGAGTAAAGAGACTTGCCGGTAACGAGATTGAACAAGGTATCGGTATACCGACGATCGAATCTCGGGCAAGTAAAATACCGCTAGACAAAGGGAATTGCATACGGGATTGATTAAGTCCATGACATCGTGGTTCATCCGATGAGATCATCGTGGAACATGTGGGAGCCAACATGGGTATCCAGATCCCGCTGTTGGTTATTGACCGGAGAACGTCTCGGTCATGTCTGCATGTCTCCCGAACCCGTAGGGTCTACACACTTAAGGTTCGATGACGCTAGGGTTATAAACGAAGTTTGTATGTGGTTACCGAATGTTGTTCGGAGTCCCATATGAGATCCCGGACGTCACGAGGAGCTCTGGAATGGTCCGGAGGTAAAGATTTATATATGGGAAGTCATGTTTTGGTCACCGGAAGAGTTTCGGGGTTTATCGGTAACGTACCGGGACCACCGGGAGGGTCCCGGGGGTCCACCAAGTGGGGACACCAACCCCGGAGGCTTGCATGGGCCAAGAGTGGTGAGGGACCAGCCCCTTAGTGGGCTGGTGTTGGGGAACGTAGCAGAAATTCAAAAATTTTCCTACGTGTCACCAAGATCTATCTATGGAGAGACCAGCAACGAGTAGAAAGAGAGTGCATCTACATACCCTTGTAGATCGCTAAGCGGAAGCGTTCAAGTGAACGGGGTTGATGGAGTCGTACTCGTCGTGATTCAAATCACCGATGATCAAGTGCCGAACGCACGGCACCTCCGCGTTCAACACACGTACAGCCCGACGATGTCTCCCACGCCTTGATCCAGCAAGGAGAGAGGGAGAGGTTGAGGAAGACTCCATCCAGCAGCAGCACAACGGTGTGGTGGTGGTGGATGAGTGTGGCAATCCAGCAGGGCTTCGCTAAGCACCACGGGAGAGGAGGAGTACTTGGGAGAGAGGAGAGGGCTGCAACCAAAGGCAGAGATTGAATCATGTGTATTCTGTGTATCCTCTGGGCAGCCCTATGCCTCACTATTTATAGGGGGAGAGGGGGCTGCGCCCCCTTTAGGGTTTCCCACCCCCAAGGGGTGCGGCCAGCCTCCAGATCCAATCTGGGTGGCGGCCAGAGGGGGAGAGAGGGGGAGGCGCACCCAGGGTGGGCCTTAGGGCCCATCTGCCCTAGGGTTTGCCCCCTCCCACTCTTCCCACGCCTTGGGCCTTGGTGGGGGGCGCCCCAGCCCACCTAGGGGCTGGTCCCCTCCCACACTTGGCCCACGCAGCCTTCTGGGGTAGGTGGCCCCACTTGGTGGACCCCCGGGACCCTCCCGGTGGTCCCGGTACGTTACCGATAAACCCCGAAACTTTTCCGGTGACCAAAACAGGACTTCCCATATATAAATCTTTACCTCCGGACCATTCCGGAACTCCTCGTGACGTCCGGGATCTCATCCGGGACTCCGAACAACATTCGGTAACCACATACAAGCTTCCTTTATAACCCTAGCGTCATCGAACCTTAAGTGTGTAGACCCTACGGGTTCGGGAGACATGTAGACATGACCGAGACGTTCTCCAGTCAATAACCAACAGCGGGATCTGGATACCCATGTTGGCTCCCACATGTTCCACGATGATCTCATCGGATGAACCACGATGTCAAGGACTCAGTCGATCCCGTATACAATTCCCTTTGTCTAGCGGTATTTTACTTGCCCGAGATTCGATCGTCGGTATACCGATACCTTGTTCAATCTCGTTACCGGCAAGTCTCTTTACTCGTTCCGCAACACATCATCCCGTGATCAACCCCTTAATCACATTGTGCACATTATGATGATGTCCTACCGAGTGGGCCCAGAGATACCTCTCCGTTTGCACGGAGTGACAAATCCCAGTCTCGATCCGTGTCAACCCAAAAGACACTTTCGGAGATACCTGTAGTGCACCTTTATAGTCACCCAGTTACGTTGTGACGTTTGATACACCCAAAGCACTCCTACGGTATCCGGGAGTTACACGATCTCATGGTCTAAGGAAGAGATACTTGACATTGGAAAAGCTCTAGCAAACGAACTACACGATCTTTGTGCTATGCTTAGGATTGGGTCTTGTCCATCACATCATTCTCCTAATGATGTGATCCCGTTATCAACGACATCCAATGTCCATAGCCAGGAAACCATGACTATCTGTTGATCACAACGAGCTAGTCAACTAGAGGCTCACTAGGGACATATTGTGGTCTATGTATTCACACGTGTATTACGATTTCCGGATAATACAGTTATAGCATGAATAAAAGACAATTATCATGAACAAGGAAATATAATAATACTTTTATTATTGCCTCTAGGGCATATTTCCAACAGTCTCCCACTTGCACTAGAGTCAATAATCTAGTTCACATCGCCATGTGATTTAACATTGACAGGTCACATCGCCATGTGACCAACATCATCAAATGAGTTCTGGGGTTTGATCATGTTTTGCTCGTGAGAGAGGTTTTAGTCAACGGGTCTGCAACTTTCAGATCCGTATGTACTTTGCAAATCTTTAGGTCATTCTGTAAATGCTACTTCCACGCTCCACTTGGAGCTATTCCAAATGGTTGCTCCACTATATGTATCCGGTTTGCTACTCAGAGTCACTCGGATAGGCGTTAAAGCTTGCATCGACGTAATCCTTTACGCCGAACTCTTTATCACCTCCATAATCGAGAAACATGTCCTTATTTACTCCAAGGACAATTTTGACCGCTGTCCAATGATCCATTCCTGGATCATTCTTGTACCCCTTGACTGACTCATGGCAAGGCACACTTCCGGTGCGGTACACAGCATAGCATACTGTAGAGCCTATGTATAAAGCATAGGGGACGACCTTCGTCCTTTCTCTTCTGTCGTGGTCGAGCTTTAAGTCTTAACTTCATACCTTACATGTCAGGCAAGAACTCCTTCTTTGACTGATCCATCTTGAACACCTTCAAGATCATGTTAAGGTATATGCTCATTTGAAAGTACCATTAAGCGTTTTTGATCTATCCTCATAGATCTTGATGCTCAATGTTCAAGTAGCTTAATCCAGGTTTTCCATTGAAAAACACTTTTCAAATAACCCTATATGCTTTCCAGAAATTCTACATCATTTCTGATCAACAATATGTCAATAACATATACTCACCAGAAATTTTATAGTGCTCCCACTCACTTCTTTGGAAATACAAGTTTCTCATAAATTTGTATAAACCCAAAGTCTTTGATCATCTTATCAAAGTACATATTCCAACTCCGAGATGCTTACTCCAGTCCTTACAAGGATCGCTGGAGCTAGCATACCTTTTAGCATCCTTAGGATCGACAAAACTTTTCTGATTTGTATCACATACAACCTTTCCTTACGAAAACTGGTAAGGAAACTCATTTTGACATCCATCTGCCAGATTTCATAAATGCAGCTAATGCTAACATGATTCCGACGGACTTAAGCATCGCTACGGATGAGAAAATCTCATCGTAGTCAATTCCTTGAACTTGTGAAAAACTCTTTACCACAAGTCGAGCTTCACAGCCGGTGACATTACCGTCCATGTCCGTCTTCTTCTTAAAGATCCATTTATCTCAATGGCTTGCTGATCATCGGGCAAGTCCACCAAAGTCCATGCTTTGTTCTGATACATGGATCCTATCTCGGATTTCATGGCTTCTAGCCATTTGTCGGAATTTGGGCCCACCATTTCTTCTCCATAGCTCGTAGGTTCATTGTTGTCTAGCAACACGACCTTCAAGACAGGATTACTGTACCACTCTAAAGTAGTATGCATCCTTGTCACCCTACGAGGCACGGTAGTGACTTGATCCGAAGTTTCATGATCACTATCATAAGCTTCTACTTCAATTGGTGTAGGTGCCACAGGAACAACTTCCTGTGCCCTGCTACACACTAGTTGTAGTAATGGTTCAATAACCATATCAAGTCTCCACCATCCTCCCACTCAACTTTTCGAGACAAACTTTTCCTCGAGAAAGGACCCGATTCAAGAAACAATCCCTATTGCTTTCGGATCTTAATTAGGAGGTATACCCAACTGTTTTGGGTGTCCTATGAAGATGCATTTTATCCGCTTTGGGTTCGAGCTTATCAACCTGAAACTTTTTCACATAAGCGTCGCAGCCCCAAACCTTTTAAGAAATGACAGCTTAGGTTTCTCTAAACCATAGTTCATACGGTGTCATCTCAACGGAATTACGTGGTGCCCTATTAAAGTGAACGTGGTTGTCTCTAATGCCTAACCCATGAACGATAGTGGTAATTCGATAAGAGACATCATGGTACGCACCATATCCAATAGGGTGCAACTATGATGTTTGGACACACCATCAAACTATGGTGTTCCAGGCGGTATTTAATTGTGAAACAATTTCCACAATGTCTTAATTGCGTGCCTAAGCTCGTAACTCAGATACTCATCTCTATGATCATATCATAGACATTTCATCCTCTTGTCACGATGATCTTCAACTTCACTCTGAAATTACTTGAACCATTCAATAATTCAGACTTGTGTTTCATCAAGTAAATATACTCTACATCTACTCGAATCATCTGTGAAGTAAGAACATAACGATATTCACTGCATGCCTCGGCACTCATTGGACTGCACACATCAAAATGTGTTACTTCCAACAAGTTGCTATCTTGTTCCATTTTACTGAAAAACGAGGCCTTTTAGTCATCTTGCCCATGTGGTATAATTTGCATATCTCAAGTGATTCAAAATCAAGTGAGTCCAAACGATCCATCTGCATGGAGTTTCTTCATGCGTATACACCAATAGACATGGTTCGCATGTCTCAAACTTTTCAAAAACGAGTGAGTCCAAAGATCCATCAACATGGAGCTTCTTCATGCGTTTTACACCAATATGACTTACATGGCAGTGCCACAAGTAAGTGGTACTATCATTACTATCTTATATCTTTTGGCATGAAAATGTGTATCACTATGATCGAGATTCAATAAACCATTCCTTTAGGTGCAAGACCATTGAAGGTATTATTCAAATAAATAGAGTAACCATTATTCTCCTTAAATGAATAACCGTATTGCGATAGACATAATCCAATCATGTCTATGCTCAACGCAAACACCAAATCTCGATGGTAGAGGGAGCGTGCGATGCTTGATCACATCAACCTTGGAAACACTTCCAACACTTATCGTCAGCTCACCTTTAGCTAGTCTCCTTTTATTTCGTAGCTTTTATTTCGAGTTACTAACACTTAGCAACTGAACCGGTATCTAATACCCTGGTGCTACTAGGAGTACTAGCAAAGTACACATTAACATAATGTATATCCAATATACTTCTATCGACCTTGCCAGCCTTCTCATCTACCAAGTATCTAGGGTAATTCCGCTCCAGTGGTTGTTCCCCTTATTACAGAAGCACTTAGTCTCGGGTTTGGGTTCAACCTTGGGTTTCTTCACTGGAGCAGCAGCTGATTTGCCGTTTCATCAAGTATCCCTTCTTGCCCTTGCCCATCTTGAAACTAGTGGTCTCACCAACCATCAACAATTGATGCTTCTTCTTGATTTCTACTTTCGCGGTGTCAAACATCGTGAATACCTCAAGGATCATCATATCTATCCCTGATATGTTATAGTTCATCACGAAGCTCTAGCAGCTTTTGTGGTAATGACTTTGGAGAAACATCACTATCTCATCTGGAAGATCGACTCCCACTCGATTCAAGTGATTTTTGCACTCAGACAATCTGAGCACAAGCTCAACGATTGAGCTTTTCTCCCTTAGTTTGCAGGCTAAGAAAATCGTCGGAGGTCTCATTCCTCTTGACGTGGGCACGAGCCTGAAATCTCAATTTCAGCCCTCGAAACATCTTATATGTTCCGTGACGTTTCGAAAACGTCTTTGGTGCCTCAACTCTAAACCATTTTAACTGAACTATCACGTAGTTATCAAAACGTGTATGTCTGATGTTCGCAACATCCACAAACAACGTTTGGGGTTCAGCTCACTGAGCGGTGCATTAAGGACATAAGCTTTCTACTGTCCGCATAATCGCTACTGTCAACTTTCAACTATATTTTCTCTAGGAACATATCTAAACAGTGGAACTAAAGCGCGAGCTTACGACATAATTTGCAAAGATCTTTTGACTATGTTCAGGATAATTAAGTTCATCTTATGAACTCCCACTCAGATAGACATCCCTTTGGTCATCTAAGTGATTACATGATCCGAGTCAACTAGGCCGTGTCCGATCATCACGTGAGACGGACTAGTCTCATCGGTGAACATCTTCATGTTGATCGTATCTACTATACGACTCATGCTCGACCTTTCGGTCTCCGTGTTCCGAGGCCATGTCTGCACATGCTAGGCTCGTCAAGTTAACCCCAAGTGTTTTCGCTGTGTAAAACTGTCTTACACCCGTTGTATGTGAACGTAAGAATCCATCACACCCGATCATCACGTGGTGCTTAGAAGCGACGAACTGTAGCAACGGTGCACAGTCAGGGGAGAACACTTCTTGAAATTTTGTAAGGGATCATCTTATTTACTACCGTCGTCCTAAGTAAACAAGATGCATAAACATGATAAACATCACATGCAATCAAATAGTGACATGATATGGCCAATATCATTTTGCTCCTTTTGATCTCCATCTTCGGGGCTCCATGATCATCTTGTCACCGGCATGACACCATGATCTCCATCATCATGATCTCCATCATCGTGTCTCCATGAAGTTGTCTCGCCAACTATTACTTCTACTACTATGGCTACCGGTTAGCAATAAAGTAAAGTAATTACATGGCGTTGTTCAATGACACGCAGGTCATACAATAAATAAAGACAACTCCTTTGGCTCCTGCCGGTTGTCATACTCATCGACATGCAAGTCGTGAATCCTATTACAAGAACATGATCAATCTCATACATCCCATATCATTCATCACATTCTTTTGGCCATATCACATCACATAGCATACCCTGCAAAAACAAGTTAGACGTCCTCTAATTGTTGTTGCATGTTTTACGTGGCTGCTATGGGTTTCTAGCAAGAACGTTTCTTACCTACGCAAAACCACAACGTGATTTGCCAATTGCTATTTACCCTTCATAAGGACCCTTTTCATCGAATCCGTTCCGACTAAAGTGGGAGAGACTGGCACCCGCTAGCCACCTTATGCACGAAGTGCATGTCAATCGGTGGAACCTGTCTCACGTAAGAGTACGTGTAAGGTCGGTCCGGGCCGCTTCATCCCACAATACCGTCGAAACAAGATTGGACTAGTAACGGTAAGCATATTGAACAACATCAACGCCCACAACTACTTTGTGTTCTACTCGTGCAAAGAATCTACGCAATAGACCTAGCTCATGATGCCACTGTTGGGGAACGTAGCAGAAATTCAAAAATTTTCCTACGTGTCACCAAGATCTATCTATGGAGAGACCAGCAACGAGTAGAAAGAGAGTGCATCTACATACCCTTGTAGATCGCTAAGCGGAAGCGTTCAAGTGAACGGGGTTGATGGAGTCGTACTCGTCGTGATTCAAATCACCGATGATCAAGTGCCGAACGCACGGCACCTCCGCGTTCAACACACGTACAGCCCGACGATGTCTCCCACGCCTTGATCCAGCAAGGAGAGAGGGAGAGGTTGAGGAAGACTCCATCCAGCAGCAGCACAACGGTGTGGTGGTGGTGGATGAGTGTGGCAATCCAGCAGGGCTTCGCTAAGCACCACGGGAGAGGAGGAGTACTTGGGAGAGAGGAGAGGGCTGCAACCAAAGGCAGAGATTGAATCATGTGTATTCTGTGTATCCTCTGGGCAGCCCTATGCCTCACTATTTATAGGGGGAGAGGGGGCTGCGCCCCCTTTAGGGTTTCCCACCCCCAAGGGGTGCGGCCAGCCTCCAGATCCAATCTGGGTGGCGGCCAGAGGGGGAGAGAGGGGGAGGCGCACCCAGGGTGGGCCTTAGGGCCCATCTGCCCTAGGGTTTGCCCCCTCCCACTCTTCCCACGCCTTGGGCCTTGGTGGGGGGCGCCCCAGCCCACCTAGGGGCTGGTCCCCTCCCACACTTGGCCCACGCAGCCTTCTGGGGTAGGTGGCCCCACTTGGTGGACCCCCGGGACCCTCCCGGTGGTCCCGGTACGTTACCGATAAACCCCGAAACTTTTCCGGTGACCAAAACAGGACTTCCCATATATAAATCTTTACCTCCGGACCATTCCGGAACTCCTCGTGACGTCCGGGATCTCATCCGGGACTCCGAACAACATTCGGTAACCACATACAAGCTTCCTTTATAACCCTAGCGTCATCGAACCTTAAGTGTGTAGACCCTACGGGTTCGGGAGACATGTAGACATGACCGAGACGTTCTCCAGTCAATAACCAACAGCGGGATCTGGATACCCATGTTGGCTCCCACATGTTCCACGATGATCTCATCGGATGAACCACGATGTCAAGGACTCAGTCGATCCCGTATACAATTCCCTTTGTCTAGCGGTATTTTACTTGCCCGAGATTCGATCGTCGGTATACCGATACCTTGTTCAATCTCGTTACCGGCAAGTCTCTTTACTCGTTCCGCAACACATCATCCCGTGATCAACCCCTTAATCACATTGTGCACATTATGATGATGTCCTACCGAGTGGGCCCAGAGATACCTCTCCGTTTGCACGGAGTGACAAATCCCAGTCTCGATCCGTGTCAACCCAAAAGACACTTTCGGAGATACCTGTAGTGCACCTTTATAGTCACCCAGTTACGTTGTGACGTTTGATACACCCAAAGCACTCCTACGGTATCCGGGAGTTACACGATCTCATGGTCTAAGGAAGAGATACTTGACATTGGAAAAGCTCTAGCAAACGAACTACACGATCTTTGTGCTATGCTTAGGATTGGGTCTTGTCCATCACATCATTCTCCTAATGATGTGATCCCGTTATCAACGACATCCAATGTCCATAGCCAGGAAACCATGACTATCTGTTGATCACAACGAGCTAGTCAACTAGAGGCTCACTAGGGACATATTGTGGTCTATGTATTCACACGTGTATTACGATTTCCAGATAATACAGTTATAGCATGAATAAAAGACAATTATCATGAACAAGGAAATATAATAATACTTTTATTATTGCCTCTAGGGCATATTTCCAACAGCTGGTGCGCCTCCCACAAGGGCCCATGGCGCCTAAGAGGTGGAGAGGGGGCAAACCCTAAGGGATATGGGCCTTAGGGCCCATATTGGTGCGCCTCCCTCTCCCCTCCCCTCTTGGCCGCCACCCTTGTTCCCCATCTAGGGCTGCCGCCCCCCTAGGGGTGGGAACCCTAGAGGGGGCGCAGCCCCTCCCCTTCCCCTATATATATGAGGCCTAGGGCTGCACATAAGACACGCGATTCGATCTCTCGTTGGTGCAGCCCTGCGTCTCTTCTTCCTCCTCTTCTGTGGTGCTTGGCAAAGCCCTGCAGGATAGCCACGCTTCTCCACCACCACCACGCCGTTGTGCTGCTGCTGGATGGAGTCTTCCTCAACCTCTCCCTCTCTCCTTGCTGGATCAAGGCATGGGAGACGTCACCGGGCTGTACGTGTGTTGAACGCGGAGGTGTCGTCCGTTCGGCACTTGGTCATCGGTGATTTGGATCGCGACGAGAACGACTCCATCAACCCCGTTCACTTGAACGCTTCCGCTTAGCGATCTACAAGGGTATGTAGATGCACTCTCCTTCCCCTCGTTGCTGGTCTCTCCATAGATAGATCTTGGTGATACGTAGGAAATTTTTTGAATTTCTGCTACGTTCCCCAACAGTGGCATCATGAGCTAGGTCTATTGCGTAGATTCTTTGCACGAGTAGAACACAAAGTAGTTGTGGGCGTTGATGTTGTTCAATATGCTTACCGTTACTAGTCCAATCTTGTTTCGACGGTATTGTGGGATGAAGCGGCCCGGACCGACCTTACACGTACTCTTACGTGAGACAGGTTCCACCGACTGACATGCACTTGGTGCATAAGGTGGCTAGCGGGTGCCAGTCTCTCCCACTTTAGTCGGAACGGATTCGATGAAAAGGGTCCTTATGAAGGGTAAATAGCAATTGGCATATCACATTGTGGTTTTGCGTAGGTAAGAAACGTTCTTGCTAGAAACCCATAGCAGCCACGTAAAACATGCAAACAACAATTAGAGGACGTCTAACTTGTTTTTGCAGGGTATGCTATGTGATGTGATATGGCCAACAAGAATGTGATGAATGATATGTGATGTATGAGATTGATCATGTTCTTGTAATAGGAATCACGACTTGCATGTCGATGAGTATGACAACCGGCAGGAGCCATAGGAGTTGTCTTAAATTTATTGTATGACATGCATGTCATTAAACAACGCCATGTAATTACTTTACTTTATTGCTAACCGGTAGCCATAGTAGTAGAAGTAATAGTTGGCGAGAAAACTTCATGAAGACACGATGATGGAGATCATGATGATGGAGATCATGGTGTCATGCCGGTGACGATGATGATCATGGAGCCCCGAAGATGGAGATCAATGGAGCTATATGATATTGGCCATATCATGTCACTACTATATAATTGCATGTGATGTTTATTATGTTTATGCATCTTGTTTACTTAGAACGATGGTAGTAAATAAGATGATCCCTTACAACAATTTCAAGAAGTGTTCTCCCCTAACTGTGCATCGTTGCTACAGTTCGTCGCTTCTAAGCACCACGTGATGATCGGGTGTGATGGATTCTTACGTTCACATACAACGGGTGTAAGACAGATTTACACACGCTAAAACACGTAGGGTTAACTTGACGAGCCTAGCATGTACAGACATGGCCTCAGAACACAGAGACCGAAAGGTCGAGCATGAGTCGTATAGTAGATACGATCAACATGAAGATGTTCACCGATGATGACTAGTCCGTCTCTCATGATGATCGGACACGGCCTAGTTGACTCGGATCATGTAATCACTTAGATTACCAGAGGGATGTCTATCTGAGTGGGAGTTCATAAGATGAACTTAATTATCCTGAACATAGTCAAAAGATCTTTGCAAATTATGTCGTAAGCTCACACTTTAGTTCCACTGTTTAGATATGTTCCTAGAGAAAATATAGTTGAAAGTTGACAGTAGCGTTTATGAGGACAGTAGAAAGCTTATGTCCTTAATGCACCGCTCAGTGTGCTGAACCCCAAACATTGTTTGTGGATGTTGCGAACATCGGACATACACGTTTTGATAACTACGTGATAGTTCAGTTAAATGGCTTAAGTAGAGGCACCAAAGATGTTTTTCGAAACATCGCGGAACATATGAGATGTTTCGAGGGCTGAAATTAGGATTTCAGGCCCGTGCCCACGTCAAGAGGTATAAGACCTCCGACGATTTTCTTAGCCTGCAAACTCAGGGAGAAAAGCTCAATCGTGGAGCTTGTGCTCAGATTGTCTGAGTGCAACAATCACTTGAATCGAGTGGGAGTTGATCTTCCAGATGAGATAGTGATGTTTCCCCAAAGTCATTGCCACCAAGCTGCTAGAGCTTCGTGATGAACTATAACATATCAAGGATAGAGATGATGATCCTTGAGGTATTCGCGTTGTTTGACATCGCGAAAGTAGAAATCAAGAAGGAGCATCAATTGTTGATGGTTGGTGAAACCACTAGTTTCAAGATGGGCAAGGGCAAGAAGGGATACTTCATGAAACGGCAAATCAGCTGCTACTCTAGTGAAGAAACCCAAGGTTGAACCCAAACCCGAGACTAAGTGCTTCTGTAATAAGGGAACAGCCACTGGAGCAGCATTACCCTAGATACTTGGTAGATGAGAAGCCTGGCAAGGTCGATAGAAGTATATTGGATATACATTATGTTAATGTGTACTTTACCAGTACTCCTAGTAGCACCAGGGTATTAAGATACCAGTGCAGTTGCTAAGTGTTAGTAACTCGAAATAAAAGAGCTACGGAATAAACGGAGACTAGCTAAAGGTGAGCTGACGATATGTGTTGGAAGTGTTTCCAAGTTTGATGTGATCAAACATCGCACGCTCCCTCTACCATCAAGATTATTATTAAACCTGAATAACTGTCATTGTGTGTTTGCGTTGAGCATAGACATGATTGGATTATGTCTATCGCAATACGGTTATTCATTTAAAGAGAATAATGGTTACTCTATTTATTTGAATAATACCTTCAATGGTCTTGCACCTAAAGGAATGGTTTATTGAATCTCGATCGTAGTGATACACATTTTCATGCCAAAAGATATAAGATAGTAATGATAGTACCACTTACTTGTGGCACTGCCATGTAAGTCATAATGGTATAAAACGCATGAAGAAGCTCCATGTTGATGGATCTTTGGACTCACTCATTTTTGAAAAGTTTGAGACATGCGAACCATGTCTATTGGTGTATACGCATGAAGAAACTCCATGCAGATGGATCATTTGGACTCACTTGATTTTGAATCACTTGAGATATGCAAATCATACCACATGGGCAAGATGACTGAAAAGCCTCGTTTTCAGTAAGATGGAACAAGATAGCAACTTGTTGGAAGTAACACATTTTGATGTGTGCAGTCCAATGAGTGCTGAGGCATGCAGTGAATATCGTTATGTTCTTACTTCACAGATGATTCGAGTAGATGTTGAGAATATTTACTTGATGAAACACAAGTCTGAATTATTGAATGGTTCAAGTAATTTCAGAGTGAAGTAGAAGATCATTGTGACAAGAGGATAAAATGTCTATGATTTGATCATAGAGATGAATATCTGAGTTACGAGTTTTGGCACACAATTAAGACATTGTGGAAATTGTTTCGCAATTAATACCGCCTGGAACACCATAGTGTGGTGGTGTGTCCGAACATCATACTTGCACCCTATTGGATATGGTGCATACCATGATGTCTCTTATCGAATTACCACTATTGTTCATGGGTTAGGCATTAGAGACAACCACATTCACTTTAAATAGGGCACCACGTAATTCCGTTGAGATGACACCATATGAATTATGGTTTAGAGAAACCTAAGTCGTCGTTTCTTAAAGGTTTGGGGCTGCGACGCTTATGTGAAAAAGGTTTCAGAATTGATAAGCTCGAACCCAAAGCGGATAAAATGCTTCTTCATAGGACACCCAAAACAGTTGGGTATACCTCCTAATTCAGATCCGAAAGCAATAGGGATTGTTTCTTGAATCGGGTCCTTTCTCGAGGAAAAGTTTGTCTCGAAAAGTTGAGTGGGAGGATGGTGGAGACTTGATATGGTTATTGAACCATTACTACAACTAGTGTGTAGCAGGGCACAGGAAGTTGTTCCTGTGGCACCTACACCAATTGAAGTAGAAGCTTATGATAGTGATCATGAAACTTCGGATCAAGTCACTACCGTACCTCGTAGGGTGACAAGGATGTGTACTGCTTCAGAGTGGTACAGTAATCCTGTCTTGAAGGTCATGTTGCTAGACAACTATGAACCTACGAGCTATGGAGAAGTGATGGTGGGCCCAAATTCCGACAAATGGTTAGAAGCCATGAAATCCGAGATAGGATCCATGTATCAGAACAAAGCATGGACTTTGGTGGACTTACCCAATGATCGGCAACCATTGAGATAAATGGATCTTTAAGAAGAAGACGGACGTGGACGGTAATGTCACCGTCTATGAAGCTTGATTTGTGGTGAAGAGTTTTTCACAAGTTCAAGAAGTTGACTACGATGAGATTTTCTCATCCGTAGCGATGTTTAAGTCCGTCAGAATCATGTTAGCATTAACTGCATTTATGAAATCTGGCAGATGGATGTCAAGACGAGTTTCCTTACCAATTTTCGTAAGGAAAGGTTGTATGTGATACAATCAAAAAGGTTTTTGTCGATCCTAAGGATGCTAAAAGGTATGCTAGCTCCAGCGATCCTTCCATGGACTGGAGTAAGCATCTCGGAGTTGGAATGTGCGCTTTGATAAGATGATCAAAGATTTTGGGTTTATACGAAGTTTATGAGAAACTTGTATTTCCAAACAAGTGAGTGGGAGCACTATAGAATTTCTGATGAGTATATGTTGTTGACATATTGTTGATCAGAAATGATCTAGAATTTCTAGAAAGCATATAGGGTTATTTGAAAGGTGTTTTTCAAGTAGAAAACCTGGATTAAGCTACTTGAACATTGAGCTTCAAGATCTATAAGGATAGATCAAAAACGCTTAATGGTACTTTCAAATGAGCATATACCTTGACATGATCTTGAAGGTGTTCAAGATGGATCAGTCAAAGAAGGAGTTCTTGCCTGAGTTGTAAGGTACGAAGTTAAGACTTAAAGCTCGACCACGGCAGAAAAGAGAGAAAGGACGAAGGTCGTCCCCTATGCTTCAGACGTAGGCTCTATAGTATGCTATGCTGTGTACCGCACCTGATGTGTGCCTTGCCGCTTGTCTGGCAAGAGGGTACAAAGGTGATCAAGGAGTGGATCACTAGATAGCGGTCAAAGTTATCCTTAGAGGAATAAGGATTTATTTCTCGATTATGGAGGTGATAAAGAGTTCGGCGTAAAGGGTTACGACGATGCAAGCTTTAACACTTATCCGAATGACTCTGAGTAGCAAACCGGATACGTATAGTGGAGCAACCATTTGGAATAGCTCCAAGTGGAGCGTGGAAGCAACATTTACAATATGACCTAGAGATTTGCGAAGTACACACGGATCTGAATGTTGCAGACCCGTTGACTAAAACCTCTCTCACAAGCAAAACATGATCAAACCCCAGAACTCATTGAGTCTTAATCACATGATGATGTGAACTAGTTTAATGACACTAGTAAACTCTTTGGATGTTGGTCACATGGCGATGTGACTTGTCAGTGTTAATCACATGGCGATGTGAACTAGATTATTGACTCTAGTGCAAGTGGGAGACTGTTGGAAATATGCCCTAGAGGCAATAATAAAAGTGTTATTATTATATTTCTTTGTTCATGATAATAGTCTTTTATTCATGCTATAACTGTATTATCCGGAAATCGTAATACACGTGTGAATACATAGACCACAATATGTCCCTAGTGAGCCTCTAGTTGACTAGCTCGTTGTGATCAACAAATAGTCATGGTTCCCTGGCTATGGACATTGGATGTCGTTGATAACGGGATCACATCATTAGGAGAATGATGTGATGGACAAGACCCAATCCTTAGCCTAGCACAAAGATCGTGTAGTTCGTATGCTAAAGCTTTTCTAATGTCAAGTATCTTTTCCTTAGACCACGAGATTGTGCAACTCCTGGATACCGTAGGAATGCTTTGGGTGTACCAAACGTCACAACGTAACTGGGTGGCTATAAAGGTGCATTACAGGTATCTCCGAAAGTATCTGTTGGGTTGGCACGAATCGAGACTGGGATTTTTCACTCCTAACGGAGAGGTATCTCTGGGCCCACTCGGTAGGACATCATCATAATGTGCACAATGTGACCAAGGGGTTGATCAGGGGATGATGTGTTACGGAACGAGTAAAGAGACTTGCCGGTAACGAGATTGAACAAGGTATCGGTATACCGACGATCGAATCTCGGGCAAGTAAAATACTGCTAGACAAAGGGAAATGCATACGGGATTGATTAAGTCCTTGACATCGTGGTTCATCCGATGAGATCATCGTGGAACATGTGGGAGCCAACATGGGTATCCAGATCCCGCTGTTGGTTATTGACCGGAGAACGTCTCGGTCATGTCTGCATGTCTCCCGAACCCGTAGTGTCTACACACTTAAGGTTCGATGACGCTAGGGTTATAAAGGAAGTTTGTATGTGGTTACCGAATATTGTTCGGAGTCCCGGATGAGATCCCGGACGTCACGAGGAGCTCTGGAATGGTCCGGAGGTAAAGATTTATATATGGGAAGTCCTGTTTTGGTCACCGGAAGAGTTTCGGGGTTTATCGATAACGTACCGGGACCACCGGGAGGGTCCCGCGGGTCCACCAAGTGGGGCCACCAACCCCGGAGGCTTGCATGGGCCAAGAGTGGTGAGGGACCAGCCCCTTAGTGGGCTGGTGCGCCTCCCACAAGGGCCCATGGCGCCTAAGAGGTGGAGAGGGGGCAAACCCTAAGGGATATGGGCCTTAGGGCCCATATTGGTGCGCCTCCCTCTCCCCTCCCCTCTTGGCCGCCACCCTTGTTCCCCATCTAGGGCTGCCGCCCCCCTAGGGGTGGGAACCCTAGAGGGGGCGCAGCCCCTCCCCTTCCCCTATATATATGAGGCCTAGGGCTGCATATAAGACACGCGATTTGATCTCTCGTTGGTGCAGCCCTGCGTCTCTTCTTCCTCCTCTTCTGTGGTGCTTGGCGAAGCCCTGCAGGATAGCCACGCTCCTCCACCACCACCACGCCATTGTGCTGCTGCTGGATGGAGTCTTCCTCAACCTCTCCCTCTCTCCTTGCTGGATCAAGGCATGGGAGACGTCACCGGGTTGTACGTGTGTTGAACGTGGAGGTGCCGTCCGTTCGGCACTTGGTCATCGGTGATTTGGATCGCGACGAGAACGACTCCATCAACCCCGTTCACTTGAACGCTTCCGCTTAGCGATCTACAAGGGTATGTAGCTGCACTCTCCTTCCCCTCGTTGCTGGTCTCTCTATAGATAGATCTTGGTGATACGTAGGAAATTTTTTGAATTTCTGCTACATTCCCCAACAAGGAGGTCATGGGCCAGCTCCTCCATTGGACTAGTTTGCGCTACTTCGTCCCGACAGGCATGCCCCACATGTCGGTTTCCCTGTTTTCCCGGCCATATTCGAGCGTCAGTGCTCCGCGTTGCGCATTAGGCCTTTCACTATGTAGGCCAAGCGAGACAACTTATTGTTTATTTGAGCCGTTCAAGTATAATCATGTGGCGTTTGCTTATTTCTCATTCCTCTCCAACCCTGTTCTCCATCGATCATGTCGCCCTCCGGTCGAGTCCATCCTCCCGCATGCCTCATTTGAACATTCCGCCGAGTATCATTTGCATGTGGGCCTAGACCATGCTTGTATTTCCAATGTTTATTTGTAATTTGTCCGACATGCATACAAACAAACGGTTCATTGGAAGTTTCACTTTGCCTCCACTACGTGTCGCTTCGCGTCTTAGTTTTGACATCCCATTCAGTTCATGCCCCGACACATGTTGACGAGATCGATTGATGTTCAGATTTCAATTGTGTGTCGTGCAAGGAGATAAAGGCTTGGTCTGTTTCTATGATAGAAATGACCCGCGGGGGGGGGGGGGGGGGGGGGATATGTGGGGATCAGAGGGAGTATATTGTACGTTCATAAGCGAAACGAACGTATTGTACCCACCCTATTCCTCTTTCAATCGATCTCCGGACCCCGAGATGAAATCGAGAGAGAACGAGTGGGGGCATGTTTGATACCTAAGGCGGATTGAAAATTTTGAACTAGTGATCATAGCATCTGCAAATCATATGTAAAGGGTATTCAATGTTCGTTTCGTTTTTGAACGTACAATATACTCCCTCCTATGCTTTCTAGTTTACATATAAGTTTTATGTGTAGTCAAAGTATCTCTACTTTGATAAAAATATCAACATTCAGCAACGCCCAATCAATATTGTTAGATTCATACGTACTCCTAGATTTGTACTCGAGATGGTTTCCAATTTGTTTTCAACCACGTGAATGTGCTTGTTCTCGCGCATGCTCTTCCTACTAGGATTTCACCACATATAGCCAGTCCAATAGTAACTTTTTAAGGCTCCTTGTCCAATAGTACTAGTGGAGTACTGATAACATCTGCACTAGAGTATGCAGTGCTCATAGTTGTACTCACTCCTTCCATTTATATAGGGCCTATGTGGAGGAGAGAGATGTGAAAAAGTAAGGGGTGTGAGCTCTCATGCAAGAGCCTAGCTATATACGCATTCCTAGTTAAATACGTACAATAAATATGAAGAAAGAGATGGAGAGGAGATGGAAAAAGTACTAATACAATAGCCAACCTTATATTTTTTTGCGGGAAATAGCCAACCTTATAGCCCACACTACTGTATGAGTGCATATAATAGATGATGGCTATAGATGACATGTCAGTTCCTTATAGCCATCGACTGGCTATATTATTAACCATGCTCTAATGCGTTTTTCAAAACCGCATTTTACTATTGACAAGATTAATAGTACATGAGATGTATAATGTGAAAATTATATCATTGGAAGCTCCTTTCACATACATATCCCTGCCTTACCCTCCCTTTCGGTCACTTACTGGCGGACCCCATGCTTGCTAGGCCCCACATGTCAGTTTCTCAATGGGTTCGGCCACGTCAGGGGATCCTCATCCGTAGTATACTCCATCTGTTTTTATTTACTCCGCATAAAATGACGCGGGCGGGGGAGGGGGAGGGACGTCGGTTTGCTCTCAACTGCGGTCCCACAAGCGAGCAAAAATGCAAGACGAAGCGCATTCCATTCGGTGAGCAACATGGAGGGTCCAGCGTGCCGGGCTGCAACGCAAACGCGACAAGAGCGATGTACAGTCAAAACCGATTGACCGGACATCACCGGAACCACTGTTCACACTAGAACCTTCTCTGCTCAGCTTATGCCAGCCACTGCCCTAAAACCACACCTAATCTCCAGCCCCTTCCCCCACCTTTCGATCCCCTAGCCTGCATCAAGCATCCCCTAGTTCTCCAGAAAGCCATGGTGCGCTGCAAGATCACGTACTACAAGATGCTGACGCCGGAGCGCCGCACAGAAATCGCGGCAGCGGTCTGCGCCAGAGACCTCCGTTCCCAAGCTCGCTTTGTGGCGGGCCAATCCCCGAGTTCTCTGTAGCCAAGCTACGAGGAGGAGGAAGCCGATCAAATGTTCATGGTGGAGGTCGCGGCGCAGAAGGCCCCCGATGGGTATGAGACGATGGACGTCTACTTCGTGCTGGCGTCCGAGTCCCCCATGGTGCAGGCGGACCAGTGGTTCAACCTGGCGATACTAAAGGAGGACCGGGAGGCAGAGGCTCAACTCGACGTGGAGCGCGTGCATGCCGCTGCCATCGAGGCTCTCCTGCGGGCTGAACCGGATGTCTTGGATGTGAACCGGGCGGTGGAGGCTCAACTTGAGGCGGAGCGCGCGGATGCCGCTGCCAATGATACCTAACGTAGTTCGGAGTTCGGGATGTGAAACCGGACGTGCTGGACTTGAACCGGGCGGCAGAGACTCAACTCGACGCGGAGCGCACAGATGCTGCTCTCATCGAGGCCCTCCTGCAGGCGGAACCGGATGTCCTGGACTTGAACCGGGCAGCAGAGGCTCAACTAGACGCGGAGCGCATGGATGCCGCTGGCATCGAGACCCTCCTGCAGGCGGAACCGGACGTCCTCGACTTGAACCGGGCGGTGCTCTCGTCTGTGCAGAGCGCCCGCATGCTCTGCGTGAACGAGTAGCTGGAGGCCGAGGACAACCATGGTGCGGAGACACACGTCGGCAGCTACGGCTAATTCGCCCCTGCAGCCAAAGACGACGAGGCCATCTTGTTCCGCGAGCAGTGATAGTTTTTTTATGTTGTTGTTTTTATGGATCTTTTGTTGTGTAAAAACATATATTGCTATGCAAGTTGCCTGACTTGGGCCAGTCTATCATTTCAGGCGGTTGGATGAATATCCTACGTCTCCTAACCCTTGTTCCTCACCTCTTCTTCTTCCCCAACAGACCACCACACGGGCCGTACGAATACTCCCCAACATGCGGTTGGATAAACATACTCTATGAACAAAAATTATAGGTCAGTGGTAGGGTGGCTGAGTTTGGTTTGTTCACATGCGACAGCACGTGTCAGTGAGGGTGCGTTCCCTTGGTTGGGTTTGCAGCGTGCAAGAGCGACTGTGCATTTGAGGGTGCGGTGCGACCGCGGCGTGCAGGAGCGACCGTGTGAGGGTGTGGTGTGACCGCGACAGCCGTGCGCAAGTGTACCTCCTTTTCATTTTGAAAACTTTAGGCAAGCTTGGCAAAAATGTGTGGCGAAGTATGGCAATGCAAGGCCTAGACCCAAACAGGATAAGTACGTTGTACTACATACTAGGAGTACTAGTATTAAAAAAGAAAGGCAGGGTTTTTCTTCGCGGGATTAATTGATACAAATCCAAGTTTCACGTGTCAATTAATGCATATTTTTTCTTCAAAGCCCAAAAAGCTAAGAACATGGTTAATAAGAGAGCCCGCTGCGGGCTATATAGCAAGATCATGTCACATAAAGCCTTCATTAAAGCCCACTAATACAATAGCTTGGCTGTAGACTAGCTATTAAATAACTATACCATTTAATACTTGCATGCAAAGGGAGGCAAGGAAGGCCACGTGATTGGGGGAGAGGATGAAAAGTCTTCGTTTTAGCTTTCACATGGCTGCATGCGAGCTACTTTTTCTTATTTCTAGCGCTTCAGCCGGCTGCAAGTGAAACGCCTGCTTCCTTCTCTTTCCTATCTTCTCTCTCTTTCAAGTAGGATTCTGATGACATGGAATGGCTTATAGCCTGCTGACTGGGACCTATTATACTTTCTTTAACCATCTCACTCCTCATCTCTTGATTAATGAAGCGCCATGCAAACCAACCTTCTCACTTCCGCATGCATGCAGGGGATATTAATGTCCTTGGTTGCTAGTACGAGGCAAACCCCATCAATTTTGCCTCGATTAGTGTTAGTGGCCTTTTGCAAATTGTAATTTTGATATACTGGACTTGTGTACAAAAAAATGGAGGTAGTAACTATGTTTGACTTCCTTCCCCATTGTGGTGACGTCGACGATATCTCGAACGTTGTGGTTTGGCGAAGTGCGTTCGACGGAGAACACCATTGAGGGAGACCACGGTAAGTCATTCACAAGTGCCGCCTGCAAGCCATGACAACCGCCTTATTTGCATCCAGGAAGTCCGTTGAACCAAATGGTGCGTAAATGTACTAGTACTACTCGTACACAATAGCGTCATCTGTCCAGCTTAGTGCGGTGAGATGGTTTCTCGAAGAAGACGATGGAGAAGTGGAGTCAGCGAAGAGTGAAATGATGGTTGCTTTGTCCGTGCTTTGTGATTTGATGCCTCACTACTTTGTGATTTGTGATAGAAGGGACAGGGGAGTAGACTCTGTCCTCTATACTGTGCATGCGTCCAAGCATGGGAGAAAGAGGAGAGACGTTGCATTTTTCTATTCCTTCAATCAATCAATCAGGGAGCTTCGGTTCCATTCTTTTGGCTTTGGCAACACCGCCCACAATTGTTCCCACGATACCAAAAGCTATTTTCACATTTGGCTACACATTGTGGATGCCCTTAACCGTACCACTTGGTTTTGCCCCTGTGTGCTATATATACAAATCTCAATTATATTGATCTAAAAAATTATAGAATCAAGATTATTAAAAAGGAGGTGATTTTGCAGGGAGGATGGCGGGGGAGGTTTCTTATTTTTAGAGGACATTGTCCTGGTGGTTTGCTAACATGCGGTCCCATGTGTCAGTGCTTTACCAAGCCGATCCGCTTCCCACATGAGGCAGAACAACGGCAGAAGCAACACGTGGTTAACTTGAAGAAGATGAGGGAGAAGCGGATTCAGCAATGAGTGAAATGATGGTTGCTTCATCCATCCAACTTCTTTTTTAGCATTATTACTTCGTCCCTCCAACTTAACTGAGGGAAAGGTGCAGCTTTGTGATTTGACACCTCATTGCTCATTACTACGTCGGTGCCATGACTGGGTGCTTCATCCTGGCTGCTCTGCATTGTATTCCGGTATGGCACGTGGACTCGGTAGCTTGATGCCCCACATGTCAGCGAAAGGGACTAGAAGATTTATGAAAGCGAGCGCTCCACTCTTACGACGGGGGAGTACACGACACGACGGCCCAGTGAACTGCCACTTGTATTGTATATAGTACTATAGTTTTGTTGTTTCGCACGATCCATCGATACAAACCCGATTAAATAGGAAAGAGCAGGATTTTTCCCGCGCGGTATATGATACTGGCCATACATTTCAAAGAAAATTTTAATGTATGCAAACTGAATAATTAAGTAACAATATGATATCTGGTAAAACTAAAAACACATATGATTTATTGTGTTAGAGTGTAGTAGTAGTGCTGTATTGCATAGTTGTTAGATGTAACATGCGAGAATGTGTATATATGTAGTTTTGGAGGGCCTATAGAGAGAAAAGTGTAATACATTCACCGAACTTCAGAATAAGCTGATTACGGTCACTATATACGTTTTGCAGTGATTATACGGTCACTTGCTCACGATTCAGCATCGGATTGCACTTTGTTGACCGGCCACATAGTCTGCGTGGCACCATGTTGACTAGTTAAATTGACCATGTTCCTTGTGAGTCCCACCTGTCAGATCGCATAGGGAAAGATCAGATAAACACAAATTTATGCAGGCGCGACAAGACTCCACCCCGTGCGCGGAATCACCTAGTTGTGTATGTGTTGTCTGTCAGGGTCTGATGTGTGCGCATGCACGTGTAGGTTGAGAACTGTAACATCCCAAAATTCTAAATTTTGGAATGTTATAATAAATAGATAGATTTGACTGATTGTTTAATTGATTGTCCGAAAGTGAGTGAATTCGAAACTTTTTGAAAATTAAATGAGAGGGAATAAAAGGACTTTCCCAAACTTTCATCTTTGCTTTCTGATCTCCATGAATTCAAATTCTTTTCAAATACAAAACCCTTGAGCGAAGATGATATGACTTCTTCCATTTAAATTAAATGAAAGGGTATTTGAAAATAATTGAATTTCATTTGGAAATATTTCAATTCATAAACTGCATGCAGCTCAATGATTTTCATGATAGAAGATAAAAGGACTTCTTCAAATTATATGAAATATGAGTTGGGAGTTTCAAAGAATTAAATTCAAAATTCTTTTGAATTTATTTTCAATTTGGAGTTATTTGAGTTTTATTCAAATTTTTTTTCTCCAAAAATAAAATATATGGAAATTAGGGTAACATGATTCCCTACAACACAAAATTGGAGAGAAATAAATTTGAAATCATTTTGATATTTCTAAAATAATTTTTATTGGATTTTATTAGACCAGTAGCACTCTTTGAATTATCTGAATTTGTGTGAATTTTATTTAATACTAGGGAAATGTTCATTTTGTAGAAAATCTTTTTCCGAAAATTTTGATATATAATATGCCTATATAAAGTTTTATTTTATTTTCGTTTTTCAGTTTATCGCATTCTGTTTTAAAAAAACTGCGCGCGCGGCTGAAACTAACTATCGCCTACATGCACAGTATAGTACTTCTGGCGCCCCATTGTTTTTTCTATTAAATAGGCTAGGCCCAGCCAGCCTTTTCTTTTTTTTTAATTCTTCGGGCGAATTTTGTAAAAAGAAAACTGCACCGCAGCGTGCGCGCGGCCGGCCGAAGGCCTTTAGGCCCATCGCCTCTTTTCTTCTCTGTTTCGTATATTTTCGTCTATGTTTAATCCCACATTGCCTAGCCTTCGACCCCTAAGTCTTTTTTCCACCAATAAATTAGACCCATAGAACCTCCAAAAATCATCCAATTCAGATTAAATCAATATTTTGGTTTGACTAGATCCATTTAAGAAAAATATTTTTCTCCTCTCCGGCGCGACTTCTGGAGGTTGTCCCCTCTATCCAAAGTCATCTTTTCTCTGCCTTATAAAGGTATCTTTCTTTATTTTTTTCTTCATATACTTCTGTAGACTAATACGATAAAATAATTAAATTATCAATTTGTCTACATATTTATACGTTAGACCTTAACCGTAGTTATTTTTTCTTTCGTAAAACAGCTTGGCCCTGATTTTTCAAATAACCATAACTTTTCACTCGTTTATCCAAATTAGATGAAAACAGCGCCTATAGTTTCGTCTTGTTTTCACCTATCCGGTGAACCTGTCACATCAACTTTTTGAAAATTTCAAATTTCAAATTTTGTTCAGATTCATATTCAAACTTCTTTTGATCATATCTTTTTTTCCGTAACTCCATTTGAGTTGATTCTTTTTACAAATTAAAGCTCTTGACCTTAACTTTCTGATAAGGCCAAATTCAATAATTTTGGTACTGTTCGAAATTGTTTTATGTTGCAAGAGTTATTTGCTTGGTTTTGATGTTCTCCGAATTGTCTTCTTCGATCTTTCTGATCTTTTGAGTGATTGCTTATGTGTGGTTACTATTGCTTGATTACGATAGATTGGCCGGAGTGTGACGAGTAGAGCTATCAAGATTTTTGAGTGCGAATCATCTTCATCAACATTGCAGGCAAGTTCACACTTTGATCATACCTTTTTCATACCCAGTTTTATTGCATTAGATCAATCCTCAAACATTGCATGATTAGGATCTAATTAAATTGTGGGATGGGAAGTAGTTGAGGTAGTACCTATTACCTGTTTATTATCAAACCTTTGGGAGTTACTTCTACGTTTGCCTATTGTGCCATGCTATGCTAGTAGACGTGGATTGGGTGAGTGATATCCATGACAAATGTGAGTTTGTTAATTAATGGTTTATCTAAGGTGGCAACTTAAACACACATCTGGGTGGATTGAGGTACCTGGGTATTCCAGGATTGCCTGTTTTTCCTTATGGACCGCCACCCAGGCCCAAAGGGATCATGAGATTTTTCATACTAGAAACTTCCATGTACAGCCACAAGCTATTATGGGCTCTAGCATAGTTGATTAAGTCGTGCGAACTCTTACAGGGTAGACTAGCAGATGTAGGGGAAAGTAGGTGTAATGGTCTATCCATCGTAAGGTGCTAGCGCTTCTGAAAGACTATGTCTCGGTCATCCGTCTTCTCAAACACCATGTAGTGCGAGAAACCAAACGGAGGCGATCGAGTCTTGTGGGGAAAAGTGCGCAAACCTCCGCGGAGTGTATAAACTAATCATGATTGGCCGTGTCCCCGGTTATGGACATCTTGAGTATCTAGTACCTGGATTATCATATGAATCTCATCATGTTACTTTAAATGAATATTGTTGGGTTTTAATGATGATGCTTAATTGGGATTGAGAATGCTATCAACCATTCTCAATGTTTAACAATCACCATGATAGTTAAATAAAATTTATTCCTTTGTAGTCGGGAAAAATTGGCTTTTCGCAAAAACCTTATAACCGTAGAGCTTTTCCACCAGCCATATATGCATGTAGTGATAGCCATTATTCATCATTGCTCTACAGTGTGAATTTGCCAGTACATTCAATGTACTGACCCTTTGTGACTGCAACGTCTCATGTTGCAGGATTATCTTACGACGAGTAAGTGATACATTAAGGTTACGATTTCTACACTCAACTTTGTCGTTGGTGTTGATGGGAATCCACAACCTTGTTACTTCCGCTATTTGGATTGAGGTAATAGTATTTACGTTACATATACATGTGATTTACCTCTGTTATAAATCCTCGAGTACTGTGTGTGTCAGCATACCGATCCAGGGATGACACTTAAGCACAGAGACTTGATCCATTCGAGTCGGGTCGCTACAAGAACTTGAGCGTGAGAGTGTGTGTTGGTCGTGTGGTGTACTGGTGTGTGCATGCATGCGTGCGTGTGTGTGCGTGTGAGTGTTGCGAGCATGCGTGGCTGTGTGTGTACATGTGAGTGTTGCATGCGTGCGTGGGTGCATGTGTTTGTGTGAGTGTTGCGTGCATGCAGTTTGTGTGTGTGCGTGCGTGTGTGTATAATCACCACGCCAGCTTTTGTGTGTTAAAACAGACGGCTCAGCATACCAATACAAGGCCACCTTATCCGCTGTGCCCGTGGTCATGACTTCGAACCACCGTCCAATATTTTGTTGTCGTTTGTTTTCATTCTTACTAGCAAGATGCCCATGCGTTGCACGTAACATCAAGATGCATTTGTATGACTAGTTTATCTTGTGAGAGAAAAGGATGAACGAGGGAAGGCCTTATTTGCAAATGTGGAGAGGTGTGTGGGTACCTTTTTGCAAAATTGTCATAGTTTCTTTCCTATCCGTCAGATATAAATCGGACGACCTATATTGCAGGATGGCAGGCACACCATCATCACCAACTCTGTTTTTTTATAAGAGTGTATTTTATCCCTACTCTTATAAAAAGCATAGTCGGTGATGATCATGTGCCTGCCATCCTGCAATATAGGCCGTCCGATCTATATCTGACGGATAGGAAGGAAACTATGGCAATTTTGCAAAAAGATACCCACACCCCTCTCCACACTAGCTTGCAAATAAGGCCTTCCCTTGTTCATCCTTTTCTCCCACAAGATAAACTACTCATAAAAAAGCATCTTGATGTTTTGTGCAATGCATGGGCATCTTGCTAGTATTTTATAGGAGTGTAGATGTAGAGTAGATACAAGCCGACAGGTGGGCCGGATGGTAGTGAGATAATGTGATGCAACACTAGAGGTGCCACGTGGAGCGTTTAACTGGTCAACTAGCCATGTCTTGAGCAAATACAGAGTTGTATGGTGACCCCATGAGTGTATAATAACCACAAAACTTAAATGGTGACCGTAATGATTGGATTCTGAAGTCCACTGTACGTATCGTGCTTTCTCTTCAAATACAATGATCGTCACTATATATATCGTGAGAGAAAGATGAAACATGCGTGAATGTGTTGGGGGCTTACTTTTAGAGGACCTAGAGATAGTTTGTGTGGGTACGTGAAAGGGGCTTAGAGGGGGGAATGCGATGGAGAGAGAGATGCTCTTCATTTCTCTTTATTATGACTAACTTTATATATAGTATAAAAATATACAAATTCACAGTGCGGAATAAATATCATTGCGGGCACCGTGCAATGCAAGCGTTCATACTCCTCCATATAACTTTGTAATGTTGTATATATGTACAAATTCTAAAATATTTTTTGGCCACACTTTATTCAAAAGGAATGTTGTATGCGAAATAAACATGAAGAGAGGGCTTTTTTAGATCAATGGGGTACGTGATGTAACATGTGTGAATGTTTAGTTGATGCATCTGGCAGGGCCTGTGTGTGTATTGCGTATTCGAGAGAGGCATGGATAGAGGGGCCGACGGGAGGGAGGGGCGTGGGAGAGATCGCACGAGAAATGAGAGTGGTCTAGAGAGAGAGAGAGAGACAAATATGACGTCACAGTGAGAGATTCCCTTGAGTGTGTATATGCAAGGGGGGAGTGGATAGAGGCACAAGGAGAATATATTTTTTAGTCTGTGGTGTCTGTGTTGGTATGTGTGGGTGTGAGAAGATAACGAGACGTGGGGGCAGAGGGTGTGTCACTGCGTGAGGTCCGGTGGGTCGAGGTGAGGCCCTTCGTTCGGTTCCGTCCTGCGCCACATTGGTCGGCCCGTGACGCATTTAGGGAGACCCATGGATGACTAGTCGTATAAGACAAAGATAGCATAATTGTCAAGGACACTATGTCCACTGACAAAGTCGGCTAGGATTTGTAACCCTAGGTTCTCGAACTAAGGTAACCCCTTTCTCTCTGATATTACTATTCATCCAACCTATCTTTAAGGGGCATCCTACAGAATGCTCTGCTAGAATCATACTCGTCAATTAGGAAGAGAGGTGTGAGACAATGCATGACAGGCCTAAAGATAATGTGCGTACAGGAGACACATAGGCAGGTCTATGTATATAGAAAGGGTCGACGGGGATTGTGCATGTGTATGTTTGCGAGAGGAAGAGTTCTTTTGATAAAGGTTAGTGAAGACTGTCGTAAATGGTTACGAGAGGGAGGGAGGGTTATATCGAGAGCATGTGTGCGAGAAAGACACATCAGGAGAGAGTGTGTGAGCATGTGTGAGATACCACCGATGGAGAGTGAAACTACATGTACAAGACTGTTGTACACATTGATTAAAGATATAAATTGTATCAAATATTAGGATGGGATCATGATATTTGCAATTCACGTAAGGAACGACATTGATCCATCAGACATCTATATTCTATCGAATTTGAGCATGTCTATGTTATTATTCGACACAATTGATCCACATAGTTAGTATTTTGAACTCCATACAATCCATCACTTTAGCAATCGAATATAAACGTGAGTATAGTTCATGTTGTGTGTGTAAATCACATTATACATACGAAAGTCACACAATGAACATTATAAATAGCTACCTATGAACTAGCATACATTTCAATTCAACTTAAGGTGGTTTAAAAAAATCCAACTCAACATGAAGTCCATTCAATTATTTGAATTTGATATCATGGCATTTGTAAATCATACCTAAATTATGGGGGCACCAATCTTTGCTCTGATTTTGTACATAATAGCATATATAGTCGTGTACAAAATAGATTCTAATTTAGCTCCTCTATTCCAAAATAATCATAGTTATAGGATTTTCAAGTGTCAAAATTTAAAAATGAAGCGGATAATTTAATGAGGTTTTCAAACATACAAGGTCAAATTTAACGTTGTCTATTTAGGTCAATCCTCAAAGTTCAAGATTACTCTAAACATGAATGCTTGTGTTTCAAAATTTCGAATGAAGCGCCAAAAGAGCCTCTACTCGCCCGAAACCGCTTGAGACCAATGTTTGGTAGTACAAGGAAATTACTTTTCTAATAACTTTGACCCGTGAAACCTACCGGCCCGACGTCCAAAGGTCTAAGCCGGGGTATGTTTGTAGCTTCATCTAGACGCCACGCAACCGCCTCCAAAAAACATTCATACACAATGGCCACCTAAGCACACATGCACACGACCGAAATCGCTCCTGCCCACTATTTGGGACACCTTGGATTACCATCCTACCCCCAACCCGCAGTAGGTCCGAAATTTAAGAGGGAGGCAAAGTTTGTACTTTCCCCAAATTTCAAACAAGCGCGTCCCATCTTCTATTCAAAAAAGCAAAAAACAAGCGTGTCCCAGACAGAAACATTGTTCTCCCCCCCCCCTGCCCACCCGTCTGATTCCCCATTCGTACTCCATGGGCGCAAAAACTACCTCTCCACCAGCGGCGAAACCCCGACGTCCTCCGCCCGCCACCCCATTCCACCCATCAACCGCCGCCCTCCTCCATCATGCCGGAGCCGATACCTCGACATCGTCGTCCACCGCAACCTCAACCGCAACGCCCTCCATGGCTAGTAATTGAAACCGAGGCCGAGCCGTCCGTACCCGAGCCAGTTCAACCACGCCGTCCTGCGCCTCACCGTTGTCTCTCCAACTTTGCCACCCTCCATCGCACCGGAGTTGTTCCTGCTACGCCGTCCTTCGCCGCCTCGGATCTGCTTCCCCTCCGCCGACATACGGCCACAGCAACACAGTCAACAATTTGGCCATGGGTTCGTACAAGCCTGCACCCTCCTCCAGAACATCGGTTTCCCCGGCAAAAATAAGAAGATCGGCGCGACATGTGGAGGCAACCACACCGGCAACCGAAAATGGCACTCCTCTTCCCTTATTCGTGCAAATCTTACGTGTCTGCTTGCACGGTATTCATCCCACATAAGACACTAGTTGACTGCTTCTTCTTGATACTAGATGTTCCTAGTAACTCGTGATGCACAAGGTTTCTCCTCATATACTATTTCACCTTAGCTAGAGGTCCGTCGCCCCCCTGAATTTCAATTCCTGGTCAGTTGATTCCCAATTAACGGAAGCATTCCCGATGTAACAGGTGCTAGTCCGCCTATTACGCCGGGGAAGCAGCGCCTCGGTGTGTATCTTAGGGGCATGTGGGGCCTAGAGCTACTAGCGCCCGATCTGGAGGTCAGCCGAGATTAAAGGGATGGCCTGGGGGCGCTGCCAAGCACGGCGGTGGTGTGAGGTCGAGGCGAGGGCGGGGCGGCGGAGGCAGGGGTCTGGACTAGTGGTCGCGGGCGGTTCGAGAAAGATCGTCAACAGTGACTGGTGGGAGGTAGACGAAGGCCATCTGCCTGTTCCTTATAGATCGGACGGTTCATTAAAAAATCGACTGACCTATTTTTTCAGTCGTCTGTTATCTTGATATGACCACATGTGGTGGTGTGCTGGAGGAGTACCTGCATTTCCTGTGCTCATATATTACAAAATCATATGGAGTAGAATCTAATTTTGTTTGCCATGCAATGTTGTAGAGATATCATATGTCTCCTGTCATTTATTTTTCAGCCACCTGCTATCTGCTACTTTTACAGTGCACTAGTTCTGCACACACTTCACCCATACTGTCACTATTGTGTTTTTATGCAAGGGTATTTCAGACTCTGCTGCTATGAGAGAAGAAAAAAAGAAAAGAGAGAAGTCGCTCCAGCGTCGTACGCGGATAGGCCAGACACGTTTCAGCCTTATAATAGGTGCAGTGTCAGCAGATGGAGACGGTAAACATAGCTCTGGAGTTGATGACCTCGCTCGCAATGAACCACCATCCCAGGTGCTTTGCTTTAACTTCGCGATGTCATATGTGGTTGCATGTTCCATATGGTGTCTAGCTTGTATTCGGAAGGCTGAAGTCGGTCGTTATTAAGATAAGGAAAGATATTTTTTACATGAACCACCATCCCGTGAGCACTAGAAGATAAATAGCTAGTCAAGGCATTGGCCGAGCCAGTGACAAACCCAGCAAAGAGAGGCATCACCTGGAAGCCAACTAAAAAGCCGTGATGGTGGCGAAGCAGCCCGCCTCCCATCAGGCTCTCAGGTCCTAGATGATCATGCTCACCACTCCGGGCGGATGTATAGCTTGTATTGCTTCCAATTTGGTTAAATTTCATCTACTTAGCTTACACATTATACCTTTGAATATGACATGCCTTTATATTTTTGGTACATACAGTACATTTGTGTATTAACCATGTTCTTACATCAAACTAATGTTCTTGTGTATCCCTCATCAATCACTTATGATGAGGCAGTCAGGCAAGTGGATTACTCCTCATTTAAAGAATGCAGCGTCAGCCTCCCGACATGATTATCAAGAAACAACAAGGCTAGATGAAGATAGTGAATGTAGCTCTGTAGTTGATTACCGCATTTCCCCTACACTAGCATCGCAGGTGCTTGCTCTAACTTGGCAGCGTGATATGTGGTTGCATGTTGCATATGGTGTCTAGATTGTAATTCTTCCAATCTGGTTAAACTGCATGTGCTATTCTGCTTAGCTTATACATTATACCTATTAATGTGACATGCCTTTCTGTATTTAGTACATAGTACATCTATCTATTAAGCATGTCCTCACATAAAACTATTGTTTTTGTATCCCGCATAAATCAATATGACGAGACACCTTCAGTACATGCAGTGTGATATTAGTTGCATCTTTGATATGATTTATAGCATGCGCTGCTTCTAATTTGTTGAAATGACATTTATGATGGGACACTTTTAAGTTGGCAGAGTCATATTGGTTGCATCTTTCACGTGGTGTCTAGCTTGCATTGCCTCTTATTTGGTGAAACATTTTCTGCTTAGTTTACACAAATAGTTGTGAATATGCCATGCCACCCTGTTTTTCGTATTATTCCATCCTGGAATCATGTGTTTGCCTTACATCAAAGTAGTGATTGTCAGTATCATGCACGAATGAGTTCTGAAGAGTGAATTTTATTGCTTTTTCTTGTCGGTCTTACTTGACAATTCAAAATCAATAAAGCGGAAGGAAGTTAGCAAGGCAGTGGATGAAGGTGCTCCTTCCAAATGGAGGGCCTTTACAGATTCTACTCCTCCATCCCCCCAAGATGATTTCCAAGACAACACATGCATAGACACTCAACGTAGCTGTGTTGGTGATGAGCATGTCTGCCCTAGTGCACCATCATAGGTGCTCCCTCTAACTTGGCACAGTTATATGTGGTTGCATGTTATGTATGATGTCTAGCTTGTATTGCTTCTAATTTTGTTGAATTTCATTTGCTTACTTTACACATTATACTTGTGACTAAGACACGTGTTCCTGTTTCTAGAACATACAATATCTATCTATCACACCATATTCTTACATCAAAGTACATTTGTTATGAATAACTAAACTGTTATTCGTTTTTCTTGTCGACTTGACTTAATATGGCACAAAGAAAGAGGAAGCAAGACAGAATGACAGGGAAAGGAAAGTGGAACAATCCTGCAGATTCTGCTGGTACTGATGGTGCAATAGAAGGTCAAAGTCCAGCAAAAAATTGTACTGATAGGGTATCCCGTGCTACACGAGCTGCAGAACAAGCCAAACAGAAACAAATAGCTGCCACAAAACAAGCAGAGACAACCCTAGTTGTTGCAACACCTTCCACAGTACCACTAGCTACACGATTTACTCGTTGGTCAACACAGCTAGCAGCACGTTCCCAAGCTCCCTTTCCACCTGAAGACACTACTTCCGAAGCACTCTTGACACAAGATGAGTTGGCAAGATCAGATGAACTTTGTGAGCTTCAACAACAAGAAGGTAGTTGCTGGAGTCAAGTTACAGTTGCATGCTTCTTTATATGTAGTCTCACAGTTTGATGTACACTAACACTTCCTATGTTTGTTGTTGGACTAGCACCTAGGCGCAAGAGGAAACAAACATCAGGGATAATGCTCGATAGGTTAACTAAATCTAGAGGAGGAAGAATGGAGATCCGTTTTGAGGCAGGTTTAAAAAGTCCATGTGATGCTACAGAGTCAGCCAAGTTAGTATCAGTGGCAGCGGTTGCTGTTAGGTGTCATGTACGTATCCTCCCAACATGGATTCAGTACAGGAATAACAAAGACGAAACCCAGTTCAACACCTTCCTCGACCATTTATCTGTAAGTATGGTTATGTATGGAAACTAGTAATATCGTCTTACTCTGTCCCATACTTTCTAGGTTGCTGATAATGAGACTCCCATAATTTTCAACAGATGAGGTTCAAGTTGGATAGCCAAGATGATGCAACCAGACAAGCTTGCACCCATGTTTTCAAGTATTCTCTGTGACAGTATCAGTATAACTTGAGCAAAACTCACTTTGAAGGCAAGGCTAACAGTGAACTTGCCCAAACATCTCCAGTGGAAAATATATCTGATGAAGAATCGAGAGGCCTCGTTAAACACTAGTCCGATCTGAAGTATCATGTACATTATATATATGTGATCAGATCACATGTTGAAGTCCTATTTACGCATGTGCCACACAAATCTATCTTCTTGTAGGTGAACTGTTCAAAGTACAAGGCCAACCGTTCGAAAGTGAAATTCCAACACACGATAGGATCTCGTAGCTATATTGCACACTGCGAGGCTCTTGCAATTAGCTGTTGTTTCACTCTTTTCGCTGTACCATATTATCAGATCTATATTGACTTGTTCCAAATGCAGAGGAAAGCCCGCAAGGACCAAAAAGTACCTGGACCAAATGCTGTGGAAATCTTCAAGGACTGTCACACCAGCAAGAAGAAGGGCATGACTACACCAGTCAAAGCCGCTGTTGTAAGTCCTTAATCCTCATTCCTTTTAACTACTACTTACACTGACTTGTGCCTTGAACTACATGGTTTGCAGCCAATGTCTATTACTCTTTTCAATTTTATACACAATTGTCTTAGCATATCATTGCACCTTACAAAGTTTAAAAGAGAGGAGTGATGTTCCTTTGATCTTGACCTGTAATCTAGTTCCATGTGGACTTGCCCAGACAACTTTACAATTGCCTGTTTGTCTATTCTCAGTTGTTTTGTGATATGAATGATGTCATACTATGCTTACCATATTATAAACTTCATCTCTTTATCCTTAGCCCTCAATACAATGTGAAGAAATAGACAATACATTAGCGATGTTACATGGTCATATGTTTGGAATGTGGTTTTATTATATACTTTACAATAAAAAATACAACTATTATTTTACATGGGATCACCAGTATAAGTTCTGTATATAGACCAAAGCTATTTTGCTTGGTTTTGCTGCCTCCTTAATATCTTCTATTCTGGTACTACTAATGTGAAACCACAACTTTTCAGCGAGCTATGGAAAAAATGGTGGAACCGCCACCTTCTGAAGGTGGCGAGGCAACTATAACCGCAATGTCAGCTCTTGCTGCAGTGGCTCAGTATGTGTCGACTAATAGTGCCAAAAGCATGTTCCTGCGTAATACTGGCTTGGTTGTTAAGGCAATCTCGTCCAAACTTCCTCATGATCAAGATATGCAAGCTCAAAACAATGTTGTATCTGCGCTCCAGACACAAGTCCATTCCCTAACAGAGACCCTTTGTGAAACAAGGAGAGACATTGTTCGATGTTGTCAAGATATGCATGGTTCTGAAACCAGACTATTAGACATTTTCTATGTTGTTCAGGAGCCTTCGAGAACTGAAGGCGAAGGTTATGGTGCTCCATCGGACAATACAACATGAAAATGTAACAGTCAGGTCAAATGAACTGAGCTTCTGAACTTCTGGTGGTGCATTTATCTGCTAGACTGTTAACTTTTATGCCAACCTTCCTTTTTTATAGTTGTAATTTGTTTTGGTGCGATACAAAATTTGTTCTTAACATGCAGCCACCGGCTGAAGAAAATAGCAAGCCATTTTTGTATAGTATAGGATGTTCCCTATATTTGCACCGGTGGCGAACTTTGATGCCCACCGGCTGTAGTTAACATGGGACTCCTACGGGCCATAGAAACAATGGGCCTTCTAAGGGCCGTAGAAACAATGGGCCTTCTACGTGGCGTAGAAACAATGGGCCTTATACGGGCCGTAGACACAATGGGCCTTCTATGGGCCGTATCATCAATGGGCCTTCTACGGGGCGTATGATCGGTTGGCCAAACATGGGCCAATAACAGACCACATTATGGCCGTAAATGGGCTAGAGTTGAAATCGTCCATGGGCCGACCATAACGGGTCGTCGTTAATCGGCCGTATTTTGATGACGCTATGAAAATGGCCCAACGTATTAACGGGCCATAAACGGGCCGACTGTAACCACGGGCTGAATTTGGCCCACAAGCAGAAAATGACAGTAATGGGCTTTAAGTAAACGAATGTGGGAATGAGCCCAAGAATAAATGGGCCCCGAGAAGGATGAAAGATAACATGGGCTGGAAACGACCCAACGGAATAATGGGCCGTTAACGGGCATAAAGTGATACACTGTTCATTACGGGCCAATTTCACCATGTGCCGTTAATGGGTATAGAGTGATACACTGTTCATTACGGGCAGTTTTACCACGGGCCGTTAATGGGCCGAGAGTAGTAAGGGCCTTATATGGGCCGAAAGACGTCATGGGCCATACATGGGCCGAAAGTTAAAACAAGATGGAATTATATTGGATGGCCCAGATGACTCTACTGGGCCTAATTTGGATAGGCCGTAAATAGGCACTGGGTTAGCGGGCTGTAAATGGGCTATATGCGAACAGGCATTAACATGCTTGTCATGGGCCGGCCCGCCACCTTTTGACCAAGTCAAACAGGCCGGCCTTTTCACAGGAATTGGCCTTTGTTGGGCAGTGCCACGTGTCGACGTATCATAGGCACTTTGGGTCCAATGAGTGGATGACATCTGTCCCAACGGTGAGCCGACACGTGTTTCCTCCAGCCAATGATGATTTTACACGTGGAAAATCCCCATTTGTCGCGGCTGTTAACGGGTTATGGGATCCAAAACCGGACCCGGTAGCTTAACGGCGTTCCGTTACGGTGGATGCCACGTGTCGGTCACCCTTGACGAAAGCACTTCTATGACGCGCGATTGATCGTCATGGAAGTGGACATTTCCGTGATGATAATTTTGGTAATGTCATGGAACACTTCTACGACAGCACATGTATGACTATCTTGATTCTATCATAAATTTTTCATGGATTTACATGCATGATAGAAAACGTGACCTACTTTGGCAAACACGTATCATCATGGAAGTGTCTTTTTTTGTACTGGAACGTGCTTCACATCTGAGACGTTCAAGGGCCCAAGAAGACCGGAAGCATGGAGGCCAGGCTCGAAGCAATGGAGCAGGAAATCTTCAAGTGCCAAGGGATGGTGGAACGTAGACTCTGCATCAACCACTCCATGATCACAGATCCACCCATGAGCAGAAGGTGGATGGCAAGGAGATTAGAGACACCATCTTCAAGCTCAACGGTCGAATTGACTACCTCCAATCTCAAATCTATGATCTCCAAAGTCAAAATTTTGAAAATGAGGCAAGATTTAAAGGTATGAGTTTAGCTCAACGGTCGAATTGACTACCATCTTCAAGCTCAACGGTCGAATTGACTACCTCCAATCTCAAATCTATGATCTCCAAAGTCAAAATTTTGAAAATGAGGCAAGATTTAAAGGTATGAGTTTAGCTGCAAGTTTCAGGACCTTGGAGACTCACTCATCCTTTTATGATGGGGAACATACACTACAAAAAAATACACTTCCGTGATCATACGTGTTTTTCACAGTAGGTCGTTTTTTTGTCATGCATGTACATCCATGAAAAATTTATGACAGAATCAAGATAGTAATACTTGTGCTATCGTAGAAGTGTTCCATGACATTACCAAAATTATCATCACGGAAGTGTCCACTTCCATGACGATAAATCGCGCGTCACAGAAGTGCTTTCGTCAAGGGTGACCAACACGTGGCATCCACCATAACCCGTTAACAGCCCCGACCAATGGGGATTTTCCACGTGTAAAATCATCATTGGCTAGAGAAAACACGTGTCGGCTCATCGTCGGGACAGATGCCATCCACTCACTGGACAAAAGGCATCTATGATACGTCAACACGTGGCACGGCCCAACAAGTTTAAATGGGCCGGCCCAACTAAAGGCCCACAAGATTTTGCGGACCATAATAGACCGGCCCAGCTAAAGGCCCATGAGATTTTGCGAACCATAATGGGCTGGCCCAGCTAAAGGCCCACAAGATTTTGCGGGCCATAATGGGCCGGCCCAGGTAAAGGCCCATAAGATTTTTGTGTGCCATAATAGGCCGGCCTAGGTAAAGGCCCACAAAATTCTTGCGGATCATAATGGACTGGCCCAGCTAAAGGCCCACGAGATTTCGCCGACATTAATGGGCCGGCCCAGCTGTAGGCCCACAAGATTTTGAGGACCCTACTAGGCCGGCCCGTTAACTAGCTGCCATGTTTTGGGCCAAATGCCGGCCCATATTTGATACGGTCTATTAATGGCCTGCCATGCTCTGGGCCTAATAGTGGCCCATATGAGATCCGGCCCGTTAAAAGCCTACCACGTTCTGGGGCCAAATTACGGCCCAGATCAGGTCCGGCCCTTTAAGAGGTTTTGGGCCTAATTATGGCCCATATCAGATTCATCCCGTCAACTGGACACTATGCTTTTGGGCCCACTTGCTAAAGGCCCACTTAGTAATTCGGCCTGATATTAGTTTTGGCCTGTTAAGGGCCCATTTAACATTTCGGCCCTATATTAATTTCAGCCTGTTAAAAGCCCGTCATATAGTTGGGCCTAACTACGGCCCGGTTTGCATCTGTCCTGCTTGCAACCGATATCTGATTGGGCCAAACAAGGACCGAGAAAATTTTTCGGCATGTTAAAAGCCCGTGATTTGATTCGTACAATCATGGGCCGGGGTTCATTTCGGGCTGCTGCCGGCCCGTGAGCTGATCGGCATGTTTGAGGCCCAACCTACATCGTGATTGCATGATGGCCCGATTATGTACCGTAATTTTATGGTTTGGCCGGTTTACTGTGAAGACAGGATATATATACAGTAAAATAACTGCAGCATCGTGAATAAGAAAAAACCTATACTATACAATAAAGAAATTACGGCATATTACATCCACTGGGCATCAAAGTTCGCCACTATGATAATAAAGCACAAGCAGACAGCAGATTACATACACTGGGCATCAAAGATCACCACTAGTGCAAATAAACTCGCCGACAAAATAATATACAAAACCGACAGCACTACAATAGAGTTCAAGAAAGGTTAGCCCTGCTGGGAAGCTGCAGCTCAAGCAGCTGAGCAAGATGATGAGACTACACTTATTCAACACTTATATCTTCCTCACTCTGAAAGATAAACAAGCAGACCGATGACAGATTTTGCTCATAAAAGTATCAGTGCTGACAATTCATCACATTTCTTACTAACGAATAAAGTGACACAATTTAAATTTGCATTAACACAAGATGGTATTGTTCAGGTCAAGACATGACAGGAAATGACATTGTGAAGGAGTTGGCAGCTTCACGACACCACTGGATTACAGATCAAGAACTCATAAGTATCAATGGTTAGTGTGCTGTCAATTTATACCATTTCAGATTGGCAAATAAAGAGAAGGTTTAAATAATAGTAGAATGATATGGCATTTTTCATAGTTAAGACATTGCAGAATATGACATTGTGCTGTAGTGGGTAGGTTCACCACACCACTGGATTACAGATGAAGAACAGAAGCAAACATGAAGTGCAAAAGAAGATCACTTGCTCTGTATAGTTTAATTTACATGGTATGAAGAAGGAACTTGGTTGTACAACTGAAAACTTAAATTGAGAAAGGACGAACTTTTGTTTATGAACTACATATAATAAACTTTAAACAAGCAATTTGATGCAAACACCAAAAATAAACAGCTGTTGCAGTCATGCCTAACCAAATATATACAACAAAGTTTGTAGGCTTGAGATGGACAAACTTACATTATTGGTGAAGACAGGCTCTATAAAGGCCTTATCCATGCTGATGGGGGGGCAATTCAAGAAGTTTACCACAGAATCTTCTTCAAAAGCATTGCCTTTATTCTACATTTCGTTAAGAGTAAATATAGATGTGATAATATACGAAAAATGGAGAACATTTAAGATAAGATGAAGAGTGATGCTACATAACCAAGTAGCTATAAATGTAAGTGCGGCGATACAGGCAAAAGGTACAGCCAAGAGCAATGCACAGCTAAACTTCTTCAGTACCAACCTTATGGTAAGAGTAAACATTGATCTGATGTGTAGAAAATGGAGGGCAAAGGAAAATAAGCCGCAGAGTGATGGTACATGAACAACTACCTGTCATTATAAGTACACTGATAAAGGACAGCATGTACTTACAAGAACAATGCAGAGCTAAAAAAACATTGGCATTGGATATATTCTACACTAATGTAACCACTCATACAGATCAGATAATTTGGAGCGAACAATTGATAAGCAAGCTATCATGCATACTGCTGTCACATAATGAACCAGGTATGTATGCAAGTACAGTGATATAGGACAACAAGTACTAACAAGAGCAAAGCAGCGGGAAGCATATTTGCGATATCCTGTCGTTCTTGTCAAACCGGAATTCTTCTTCGAGCAGATTTCCTGCAAAAAAAGATCCGTAAGGCACATGCAGAAAAGTAGAAGTTCAAATTGTCATGTGATTTCATAGACAGTACCTCATCCTGGGAACGAGACGAGTGCATAACAAGGTTTTTCCATTCAATGTCTTCTAAATTTAGCACAGGAGACTTCACCAGAAATTCGTTTATAGACTTGCCATCAAAGTGTGATGTCCTCAGGTAACACCGATACTGCTGCAATGCTTCCTTGAAAAGCACAAGCAAGCTTTGATCGTCATGACTATCCATATTGACCCTCGCCTAGTTACAACAATGTAATGTAAATCATTGATGTGTTCAATCAGCAAAAAACAGGAAAATAATAACCAAGAATAATAGCACTTACACGTAAGTTGTACATGAAGATGTGAAAATGGTGTTTGTCTTCACAATAATCTTCCCATGATGGGAATATATGCACGTAGTCCCTAACAACAATGAAATCATTGTCTCTTAAACTGGGAATAAATGGAATGGGGTTCTAATCTGTAGGAATTGGCCGTCTCTGCAGTTGGGATAGGACTTCGACAGGTGGACTTGCTGTACTTTTTGCTGGAGTGGGATTTTTCTGTGGTACAGCTGGTGCTATGGCAAATGAAATCGGTATACCTTTTGCTGGAGTGCAGGTCCTATGTGGTGGGGCTAGTGGTGTGGCCAGTGAAGTATGGGTATAGTCTGCTGGAGTCGGTCCTACGTTTTGTGTCACTGGTTGTACAACCAATATAAGTGGGGTGATGTCTGATTTCTCTGGCACCACCACGTTTTTCAAGGACTTTGCTGGTGCTCCTTCAGGTTCGGCAATCACCCTCTTCCTTATTGATGTCTGATGCACAAGAACAGCATTTGAGTGGAAAAACATGGTATGATGACAGATGGAATATGTATTGATAATGGATGGGCATGTCATCTCGACATATATGATGAGTAAACTAAGCAGATGGCGGTGTAACAAAGTAGAAGAAATGCTAGATAACATATGCAAGATACGCGCAATCAATAAAACCTTGCCAAATTAGAACAGGCACCTTGATGGGTGAACAGGACAGGCCATCTGCCTTTGACTCCTCGAGGTTAGAATAGTCATTAGGATGATATTCTGAACAAGAATCAATAGGTGGGGAGCGTATGAGTTTCATTGCTTCCAGAATGGCACTCAATGCCTTGCTGCCAATTTTGTAAGTCATTGCAGTGTTCCACAATATTCTTCTGATGCATGGATTCTGATATTCACTGTAATTGCGTATAATATCCGAGAACCATGAAAACATAAATAGTTGTGAGATTATCTTTGTAATGCAGATGATATTCTAATATAGGGGCGCCCCTGTAAACACTTGTGTGCTATCACTGGATTCTGATGAGAGAGCTCATGTGTGTTGTAATATGGTGCGTGCATTTATATAATCTGGCACAAGTACACAAAAAATAGGCTCCATAAGTAAGGATAGCTGGCAGATGATAGGTTCATAATATACTGTATAGAGAGTTTATTGCCAAACCATGATAACAAGAGCACACAGCAACTAGGCAGATCATAGTGTACATAACAGGGGTACACCATAACCAAGATATATAAATCGGGAAAGTGGAAATGGCTGGAAATTACAGTGTTGTATTGCCGCTAGTAATTGAA
This sequence comes from Triticum timopheevii, assembly GCA_963921465.1. Taxonomy (NCBI): domain Eukaryota; kingdom Viridiplantae; phylum Streptophyta; class Magnoliopsida; order Poales; family Poaceae; genus Triticum; species Triticum timopheevii. The sequence continues at coordinate 10,259,349 of OY997262.1, forward strand.
AGCCTATCGATCACGTACAGGCCAGCTCTATCAGCTGTTGACTGCAGATGTCCCTGATCCCCTTCCTGACAAGGAACATACTGTGCTTCCCATACAGAACGCCGCATGGGCTGCCGGCCGTACCACCGGCCCCACCGCATGTGTTCCTCCGCCACCCCCACCCCCACCCCCGCCCCCACCCGCGTCGAGTTTTCTTCGTTCGACGAGGCCCCACCACCGCCCCCCACAACCACCATCCCCACCCGAGCCCCTTCGATCGCACCGGCGAGCTCTGAAAAAATCGACTGACCCAATTTTGAAATTTAGTCTACTGTGATTTAACTAGTGTGGAATATAAAAGGGGAAAACCATAAGCATTGCGAGTATGGTGTTGAGCGTGCCATGGCGGATCTGAAGGTGCAAACCGGACAAAGGCAACTTCGCAACCAAGACAAGAAATCAGAGTAAAGCAGTTGCGATCTATTTTCTTGCTGCGATAAATAAGTTGAGCAGATACGAAAGAGTACCGCCTCTGGTGTGGCGCCGTGTACGCATCTGCTGAGAATTTGATGGTGCTGTGGTAGTGATGGTTGTCGGTGGCGTGGAAGCAGATCTAGGAGGGTAGACGGTGGCTACGGGGCGCGTTGGACGAGACGGTCGTAGGAGCAGCGCCGACAAGGTGGACAATGGTGGGGATGAAGCGAGAGGACGGGATGCAAGGATCCCGGTCCGAAGCCGTGGATGAGAGAGGTCGATCTCTTGTAATGGACGGCGACATCGGGGTATCAGCTCCGGCATGGTGGAGGAGGACGGCGGTGGATGGGGTGGCAGACGGCGGCGGACGGAGGAGGGTGGGGTGGAGAGGGTGTTTTGGCGCCCACGGAGTACGAATGGGGAAAAGGGAGGTAGAGAGGAAGGGGGGAACCATGTATTCAAGGCGTGCTTGTCTCAAATGCGAGGAAATTTACAAACTTAGCCCCCGTTTCAAATTTCTACTACATCACAGCAACACTAGTCGGTTGGGGATAGGACGGTAATCTCTCATACACCTAATATTTGCTGACGAGAGTTTGTTTTTGGCGCCCACCGTGTATGAATATGAATCGGGGAGGGAATAATTTCGGCCGAGGACACACTGTGTTTTGGCGCCCACCGTGTATGAATCACGGTGAGATGTGGTTACATCACGTTTGGGTGAAATTACAAACCTACCCCTATCGAAACCTATAGAAATCCATCATATAGGCTTTGCGTGGCAGGGATAGGCAGTAGTGATTTCCATCTCGCAGATATTTGTTTCAGGCGGTTACTGCGACTTTCCCCGCTTCGTTCAAATTTTGTAGAGTGCACGTTTACCGTGCCAACTCAATTTGAATCCCGTGTGTATTCTATTTTTTTCGGGCGGGATCCATTTTCAATTGGAATTACATTCTATATACATCATTTTTTATATATACTTTCAAAAGCACAACAAAGAATTCTGCTCCTTTATATGTATAATTTGATTTACATATACAATGATCTCGAAATCTTAAGGTTGAATTCGAAGAAATTTAACCAAATTATGTTCTACTAAAATGTATGGATCAGTAATATCTACATATTAAATAACATAGATGTGCATGAATTCATATGAGTATGCATGTTTGATAGATCAATTTTGGTTCGAGTATGGATTACATGTATCATCATCTCGAATTCAGATATTTGAATCCCTTTTTTTGTTCACTCCTTTCACGCCCATCTCTCTCGCATGCATGCTCCTTCAGGTAGCTATCACTCTCTTTTCTCCAGCTCACCCGCACGCTCACTTCATGTTGCTCCTATCCTCGCAAACATGGTCTCTCGACGTCTCCCTTGAGAAGTGTCACACTCTCCCTATCATTATAAATTACACGGTTTTCATTATCTCTCATGTCTCTACTGTTCACTGGTATCACTCCGTACCTAAGCTTTCTTTTTCACCGCCAAACACACAGCCTCCACTCGTCTTTCACTTTGTCTTTCTCTCTATGGGATTCTCTCACACACCCTATATGTCTCTACATATGACTCAAACCACTAAAATTACTCTCTCTATCTCTCCTGTAGACACAACATTTGTTGCGGTCTCCTTTTCGTCTCCATCCCAGACTGACATTATTCATTTGTTTACCGATCAGACAACCCCGACTACCGTCTCCTCTCTCTCTCACACAGACACGCACGCACAACTCCTACCACTAAAATGTGAATGGACAACGAGATTTTGTTATACCCAAACAAAAAAGGACTGGAGGGAGTGATTGCTCTGACACGGACACGATCTCTCATAGTGCAGGCATTGAACCGGCGCGTCGGCCAAGAGGGCCACACTCGCTGCAGGCCCGGCTGAGCACGCCTCCTCGCAGCGTGCAACCAGCTTAAGGCTGCCCCGCCTGCCTTCATTGAATCTGCGCGTGTGCCGGCAACACGTCCTTCCGCGAGCCGGCAGGCATTTTAGAACACAAAAAATGACTAAAATATAATTAATTTACGCATGGTCTTGACTTGTTGTGCTCGCACTGGTAGCAGGAACTAGTAGAGGATTTTCTTTATTTATAACTCTCCTCACATTTTTTGGCTTTGAAGTGAATCATGGTTGTGGACATTATGTATGAATGTGCAGATATCTGTGAACATGAGTTTGATGTGGAAGTTGAATTTGGAATGTCAGGCTTGCGCGTGAACTATACCATGTCCAATGCTTCATCTGTTATTGTTTGCAAAGTAATTGCTGTTATTACATGACCCAAAAAAAACATTTTGTGCCACATCAATAGATGCACAGACATCACAACAGGCATGCTGACTGGATAAACATTTGAACCTAGCTATTATGAAGGAAATTTTGTGTTGAAAACAGTTTTAGATAGCAAGAGACGCCTAGCCTGCTCTGCCTCTGCTAGCTTATTTCTGGCTTCTTCCATCTCTTCTTTGGCTTGGGTGAAGAGAGCATCTGATTGCTCTTTTCGCTTCTTTAGGAACTCAGCTACATTCTCAAGGGCTGCTGCACGCTTTCTTTCAGCCTTTTCTAATGCCACGAGGACACGAACAGCCGACGACTCCACCTGGCTTGTGTGTAATCCAGCATCATCTGGGAATATGCACCTTGTGTCTAATCCAGCATCATTAGGGAACTGGCACCTTGTGTGTAATCCAGCCTCATTTTGGAAACATGATCTCGAGGTTGACCATACTTCCCTCCTCGCAGGAACTGCATCCTGACATGAAGTTACTTCTTTTTTAGATCAATACTCAGATCAACCTAGATCCATTTAGTAGATGCCAGATAAACATAACTCAGAGAAGTGAATTCAAAAGGAAAAAATAAATAAAAACAGACTACAAGGTGAGAATACCCACTTCCTACATCAAGCTAAAAACAAAAGCATTAGGACGATTAAGACTCTTCTTATTACACATCGAAGAACACCACGCTTAAGAGAAACAGAAACTACAACATATACACATCCAAGAACACGAGGCTACATGAATGTAATTGAAAGGGTGTTACTTACCAAAGATCGTTTTACAGGTTCGGTGCAACTCCTCTTTAACTTGCCACGCTCCTTGAAGATGTCCCGAATATCCCATGTTTGGTCTTCATTGCTCCTCTGCATGTTCGCACTCGTGGTTTTAAAATCTCAACATGGCAAGAAAAATATACTACTAGTAATACTCGCGCATCTTGTGGGCAACATTAAAGTACTCGTCTGCCATGTTAGAGCATCTCCAACAAGATAAACTGCTCATACAAATGCATCTTGATGTGTGCAATGCCTGGGCATTTTGCTAGTTCTAAAAACCTTTCCATCATTTGCCACACTACTGGTTGCAGATGAAAAACCTACCCAAGCACAACGCGATACAGGAGCGACGCACAATTACAAGCTGATATTCTATTGGACAATGGAGGCTATAACCAATTACTTTTACGGGAACAATAGCACCCAGGAAATTTGAAGGGTATGTATGAACAAAATTGGAACTGCACATGTACTGCTAAGTGATTCAATACACACATTACCAATCGAGGAGGAGAACGATGGTCGCGGCGGCCTCTGTGAGCCATGGTCCGCAACGGGAGTCAGTTCATTGTCCATGATGGTGGTACTTCTGCGCTTGGCGTCGGCTTCCGGGAAGCAGATCTGAGACCGTGGAAGACGATGCCGGGGAAGAGGCTCTGTGTACGATGACAATGGTGGACCGGCTCCAGTGCAGCGTATGAGGTTGTTGATGAGGCAGATGCGCTGCGGTGGACGAGTGCGCCGATGTAAAGGGGAGGAGCACGAAGGCTGCGGTGCCGTGGAGAAGTCCATTTTGCGGTGGGGATAGAAATTGTGGAGTATTCAGGTGTACTACTTTGGGTGCCGGGGTGGGGTTGGCTGGGTAGGGTGAACCTGAAGTTACGAAAACCGCCCCCTACCAAGCGTCATCTGTAGGCCTGTTCAGAAGGCTATGATGGTAACTTCCCACTGCTCGAATCAGGGTCGCGGGAGATTTTCCCGCCGACTTCAAAATTTTCTGACACTGGACTCCCCATGTGGCGTGTTGAGTGATCCGGCTAAGCAACTAGCGAGTAGTAGTAGTAAACTCTGCATATTAGGTTTGACCGAAGTCAAACTTCCTAAGGTTTGACCAAGTTTATAGAAAAATATAAACATTTACCATAACAAATATGTATGATGTGAAAGTACATTCAATAATGAATCTAATGGTATTTATTTGTTATTGTATATGTTAATTTTTTTTGTTATAAGCTTTCTGAGAGTTTACAAAACTTGACTTTGACCAATGCTAATACGCGGACTTAAATAAAAACAAAGGGAGTACACATTTGTTTTCTTAGTTTGTAGTGAACTAATCATTTGTTGAAATTGTGAAATAAATATATTAGGCTATGGACTTCTAATGTAATGGTCTATACAATTCAATAGTTACAATCATTGTCGAATCCCAAGATGTTTACAAGGTCTATAGTACTTCACAACATGCTCAAACTCACATAATCCCAGTCAAATGAGAATCTAAATGCATTTCATAGTTATTACTTTGTAGGATGCAACAAGAACAACCATAACTCTACATCAGCCATTATAGAAGCAACATTTTGACATATCCCAATGTGTGAATGAAACGTGCAGAGAGAGCTTTTGAAGATGGAGCAGATAGGGCGGGAACGATTGTATGTATGTGGACGAGAGAGTAGGAGACAAACCTAATGAGACAGAGAGAGATAGAGAGAGAAAGAGAGAGGAAGAAGTTAGGTCTGTGAGAAAGATGCATACATGTAATATACATGAGATGCGTGTGCATCTGGATTCTGTATACGTGGAAGGAGAAGAGACAAAATGTTTGATGAGAGTGCAGGAAAAACATGGACGAGAGGGGAAGGATCTCATGGGTTGAGGGATTGACAATTTTGTGCGGGGGAGAGAGGGATTGGTAATTTTGTGCAAGAGAGAGAGAGAGGGTGGGGGGAGGAGTGAGTCAGCCATCGTCACATCACCCTGCTTCCAAATGACCCCGCATTCTCTAGCGCAGTGTGGTCGCCGTCTTTGATCTGCTCTTTGCCCTCTTTGAATATTGAGGTGTTGTGCATGTTGGGGTGCAAAGAAGCACAAGCGAGAGTGGTCACCGTATAGCCTTGGATGGGGATGAATTGTGTGCTCGGGGGAGTGTGTGTGTGTGTGTTGTGCTGCGTGTGTCTGTGTGTGTGTGTGTGCGTCAGATATTGAGAGAAAACAAACCTAAGGAGAGAAATGGGTATTCACGAAGAGATTGTGCGGGCCTTGAGGTGGGCAGGGGCTGGGTGAGGGTGTCAAAATGTGTGCGTTGATGCATGTGTTGCATGCAACCGTGCGAGGGACAGACGAATCGAGAGAGATGGTTGTTGTGTTACGGATGCTCCTCTCTATCTATCTCTCCCTCCCTCTCTCTCTCACACACAAACACACACACAAGTAAACTAGAAGACCGTTCTCTCATGTATACACAACGTATCGGCATTTGTCTATGCCTCACTCATGCACGATCATTTGCACATTCACACCTCTATATGTCTGTATCACACGCACACCGTCTCCACATTGCCCTTCCACCACAACACACATATGGACACATACACACGTTCTCCCTCAGTCACACACACAAAATCAGTATTAAAAAAACTAGGGCGCACCTAAAACGTCCAAATCCAAATAAACACGAACTGGAGCTAAATTCAAATAAATGGAAATATTGCATCATCAAGAACTTTCATAGGAAAAAAAGTTGAGTAATATTCAAGGATTGTTTTCACACACAAAAAGGTTCGGTGGATGTCCTTCGAGCGCGACACGGCGACGCATCGTTCGATCGACCGCGCGGCCGCGGTTCACGCGCTTGCACAGGATTCCGTATCGTGGCCATGGTACAAAGGCTGGTCACAATGGGCAAGAACATAAGCTAGTAACTAATAAAAGCACTGCCTAAGTCTAATGTTTACGTGTACTAGTACGGTTTTCTTTTAAGTTTGACCAACCTTATATATAAAACTAAAGTAAGCTCCCACACGTGCACTCATCAATATGCCGCCGTTGCCGTTGTGCATGCCGGTGCCCGCCTGCTCCGGCCAACAATTTCTCGCCCATCACCGCCGTGTCGCCGCCATTCCTGTGCCATGAAGCCGAAGGCTCGCCCGCTCACATCGTCTGCAGTCCCTCCTCGCGATGCCGCCGCGCTGCCAAGCATGCGAGCAGCTAGTGGAGCCGCGTCTATGGACGCAGCGTATGAAGAGGAGGACGAGCGCGTGCTCCAACACACCGGTGAGGAGGAACTAGCGTGTCATTGTCGTCTCTGCCCGCGCGGAGGAGGCGTGCATGGTGGCTATCGCGGCGGAAGCCGGTCGCGCGCGCGTCGAGCCCGCAAACCGGGTGCGGACGCGGAATCTACCTTCAAGACCTTGAATGCCACGTGGATCCTGCAATCTGAAGGAGCAATTTGGGTCAGTCGACTCATGTGAGCTGTTTGATGCAACATGGATGGCTAGAAGGGCTTCTTCCACCTCTTCTACTGTCTTCTTCCTTTGCTCCGTCGAACTTCTTTCACAAATCGACTAACCCAAATTATACTACTAGTACAAACATATTAAGTACAGTAGGAACACGAAGATACGGGTAGTAGTACCAACTGCAAGAAGAACAGTAGTAAGACATAGTACTAGTACTACTATACGTACTAAAGAGTTCAAATAACGAGAAAGAACATAAACGTAGTTCTGCTAGGGCCTCAGCACAACACGCCCTTGAAAATAAACTAATAAGCAACTAGTCCGCTTGACACTGCAGTAGAACCAGCATGAGCAACGACACTGCCACCTACTTGGAGTCCGAGTCCACGTCCCTGACTTCGTCCTCGTCCCTCTTCCTCTTCCTCTTCGCCGACGCTTCTTTGCTTGAACCAGACACTGGGCTTTGCTTCTTCGTCCAACCCTTGTAGATATTTAAACAAAGGTAGGCATCCATTGCTACGTACATGATGTGATCTTTATCTAATGTCTTCGACTCCCATGCATGATGAAACTCGTGATGAGGTTTCTTCAGTTTAGCGTACGAAGGATCTATCATGGCTGCTGCCAGGGTCAACATTGAAGGTTGAGAGGAGGACACCAGGCTTGCCTTCTGGTGATCGAAGGGCTGGCCTACAACGAGACCTATCCGACGCAGGACATCACTGTCGTTCTTAAAGCCTATAGTAAAGAATTTCACTCTTTTGTCCTTGAGGAATTTCTTAAAATCCTGGCACTCAACGTCGGCATGACATATGTGGTAGACCAAGCAAACGTTATGTACGCAAACCTGGATCACGGCGGGCTTCTTCCTCTCTTCGTCCTTTAGATCCTTCTCTCGTCCCAGGACTGTGGTGTACTCAACATCTAGCCCAGCGACCCACTCATCCGTTGAACTGTTGAAAATGCGTAGGAAGCGAGCAAGCCATGCTTTCATCGTCTCGGATCCACGTGTGTAGATGACGATGAACTGATCGCCGGTGATGGCTCTAACTTGGTACTCAGCGGCGACCATGGAGATTTGGGAGGCCATGGATTTTGGAGGAGGGTTAGGAGAAGTTGAACTGTTGTACCCCGCAAAAAAACTGGGAGCGAACTAATGTGAAAGGACGGGACGACTGGGAGCGAACTGTTGTAAGGTAGAAGACGGGGACGAGTAGGGCGTGCAAACGGCATGGGGTTGCTGGCTTACCCGGTGGATAAACGGCTGCAAGCCCCCAAAGAGTTCTCGAGAACTATGCGGGACCCAATAGATGTCATGTCTACTATACCCATATCGTAGGCCTGGCGGTATAGCTTCTGCCTGTTCGCATGCCATGCCGGCGCGTGGATGTAACTTCACTTAATTCCGTCAAACGTCGCGCCTCCCACGGCCTTCGCCTCCCTCGCGCGGTCGCGTCCTTTGAGACTTCGACCGGCTATAAATGAGGAATTTTTTTGGCCTTTTTTTAGACAAGCAAATTTTTTGCCTACTCCGCATGCATGATACTCCCTCTGGTCCTTTTTACTCCCGTCAACCGTTTGCAAAGTGTTTGACCAAATTTATACTTTTTTTGAACACCACCTTATACTAATTAACCAGCCACACCAGTACACTCATTCGATACAATATTCACCACATAGGGCGGTACGTTATTTACAAGAATACCATCTAATCTATTGTCAAAGCTATACTTAGCGATTAAGTGTGCCACCTTATTGGTCGAACGGCTAATCTTTGAGAATTGAAGATTGTTGATCAACTTCGAGATGCTCAACGCTTTCATCTTCAGGTCACGCATAGCAGACCTGTCAACGCTTTGATAGGCATCAATGAAATCCCACGGCCAAATTTATACTAAAAATATCAATATCTATAGTACTCCCAAAACACTTAGGCGCGGTGCATTAACTTCTACCTCATTTCTTGTTTCCTAACATATCAACTAATAGGAGATGTGGGTGTGCATGCTTTTAATGACTTGATACTACCAAACACGACATGCAGTGGTTAGTTCACTGCATGCAATGCTATTAATTAGCAAATAAACATCAAGATCTCTCGTTTTCCCCTCCTTGGTCACAGTGCACAATCTAAGATGACTTGCTCACCTAGACGGAGGGAGTACTGATTATAATGAGTATAAGAACTACGTTTTATAATGAGTGTAAAAATATTGATTTGACATTGTGAATGTTGACACATTGTGGAATAGTTTTTGATGTCTGCAAAAGTACTCAATTAGTGCTGTCGTTCTCCACAAAAGATGTGTTTACCAATGCATGCATGAACACTAGTTACTCTAACCCCCCTCCCTTCTTTAATTCTTTGCAACATCAGCATGTTTGCTATTCCCGTGTGCATGATACCAGCTAAGATACCACCATTATGGCCAGCCTTAATCATCGCATGCAATAATTTAGTGCACCTTCAAATATGAACATGTGTGGGGCGTGTTTGTTTTTAATGACTTGAGACTATACCTAGCCCGGCATGCAAGATGACTTATTATGCACCGTTCCCCATACCTGCAGGAAGCCCGTTCGTCTCCAAATCTTTTCCTCTCCATGTGTGGAAACAATATGCCTACCAAACTCTCCTTCTCTCTCCGGCGGTCCCACCACTCCACCCCGTGTGAAAAAATCTGCATGCATGACTCTCCTCCCCCCACGCTCGTCCAAACTGTTGTGACCAGTAATATTTCCACCCCTTCGCTCCCCCGTAATTTACTCCAACAAATATGCCCACGTAGCTGTTACTTAACTGCAGGTGCATTCGGTCACTGACATATGGGCCCAACACGGGTGTGGCCCACATGTCAGTGACGCAACTGAACCGGCAGTTAAGTCAGTGCAGCTCAGTCCATATCTTACGTAGGTGTGCCATTGCTCACTATAAATACTGCGCCTCCTACGACATCGCTATCTCCTCCCCCTCACATTCACATTCATCGCTATCTCCTCCCCCTCCCTCTCATGTCGACCACCATGGCATCGCCCCTCCCAAGCCCTAGGAGCCCCTCGCTGCATCATGCGGATGGTCATGCGTCGCCCTTCTGTTCCTCGCCACCACTAGTCGAGGAGGACGCGTCGGTGTTCCCCTCCCCGCCGCAACACGACGCGTTGCTGTTCCGTTCCTCGCCGCCACTAGTTGAGGAGGACGCATCAGCGTTCCGCTCCTCGCCGCGACGCGATGCGTCGCCATTCCATTCCTCGCCGCCACTAGTCGAGGAGGACGCATCGGTGTTCTGCTCCTCGGCGCGACGCGTCGAGGTGGACGCGTCGGCGTTCCCAATCTCGCCAGCACGCGCGCCGGAGGACGCGTCGGCTCCCCGCTACAAGGAGAATGCCGCGCCGCCCGCCGAGCCCCCCAGCCTTGAGGAGCTTTGGAAAGAAATGGGTGTCGCCTTGTGGGAGGCTTTGCCTCCAACAGAGTGCGCCAAAATAGAGGCGGAGGAGAAGGCCGAGGAAGAGAAGCGCACCGCGGAACAAGCTGCCTGGGAGGCCTATGTCGCATCTGAGAGAGTCAGGCAATTGGCTCTTTGGGAGAAGGCTCGTGCGAGGGCCATGAGGGCGGCGGAGGACACTCGTGCTGACGCCCTGAGTGTAGTCGGGCCCAAGCGCCTCATCTACACTTGGCGGTACGTGGACCGGGTGCACGCTTCCAGCGAGGAGGAGTACCTGTTGGCGCCGGATCACCACACCGGTGAGATCGCGCTCGCCCGCCGGCAAGCCACCAATCAGCACCTCGCGAGTTGCGAGGCTGAGGAAGAGGCGTTGTGTCAGCGTGCCGGGAAACGGGCGCGCACCAGGGCACTCGTGGCGCGCCGCAAGCACTCCTGCGAGCGCCGTGGCTTTTAGGAGGAGTATAACTTTTGTTTCATAAGGCGATCTCATTAGTTTTGGGATGCAAATGATAAATCCCGAACGTTCAGGAATTTTTAGCGTCCTTAATTAAGTATGTAAAAGGGAAAGTTTGGAAACCTTGTGTATTCATACGCATTTTGCAAGTACGTGCATATATCACAAACTTTACTATATACTATCGCACTACACTTCTCTCTCAATATATGCTTGCAGACTGTGCTACTCCCTCCGTCCAGGTCAATAAGTCATCTTCGGTTGTGCACCGTGACCAAGAAGGAGGGAAGACTTATACACCTAGACGGAGGGAGTACTACTGTTACTTATGTACGTGCAAATGCACGTTTTAACATTACGATGCGGTTTTTGTAAAAGTAGAAAAATAGCACTAGTCAAGCTTGTGAAATTATTCAATGCAAAACAAATGCAAAAATGCTCGTTTGATTGTTTACTTTTAGCTTCCTTCTCCGTGGTTATTTCTCTGTCGTACTTTGTACGGAGTATCTCACTGGTTGGAAAGGCATGCAAATTTCCAAACTGCTTCCTACACCCTGTATCTCGCTGGTTGCCGGCGTTGACGTTGTCGCCCATGTCGAGGATGAGGTTGCCGAGGTCGGGGAAGAAGTCGTTGTTCGCGAAGTCGTCGCTGCCAGCAGTCATGCGAGTGCGCTCCCAAAAAACCTGATCGCCCCTCTCCCATACAGGATCACGAGAGTCGGGGTTCCGGAGGCCTGCTGTCCCTTCTCCCGGTGCACACCAAAAGGAGGGATGGAGAAGGCTTGCTTGACGGTGCAATGATCTGGAACGGTGGTGAGAAACTATATAGTGTGGGCCGGGTAGGTCGTGGGAGTATAGCTCTGTCCTTGGCTCGGCTCAATCCCGCAACCCGCGGCGCGTCGTGACGAGGCGTGGCGTGGCGAGGCGAGCGAGGAGGAGGAGCGCATGTGTAGGTCTCCTCTTCTCATGCTCATACAAGTGGTAGAAGAGCTCACCTTATAAAGGCCTACTAGCAAAATTCCAACATCGACCAGGCCGTCCATGAAACGGGAGTGGCTGTAGGGGACGTTGCGCCAGTTGAATATATGAGCAAGTTACTACGAGATTTAATCCGAATAAGCACAAAATAAATCATGACGGCTATAACAGAGATGGACCTAATCATGTGGACTAGCATAGTAGTAGGATACAAAGTAGAAATATGAATTCTACCACGATTTTGAACAGGAAGGACAGAAACACATACGGTGCAATGGGAGCAGCACCATTGGTGTTGAGGTTGTCGCCCATGTCCAAACACCACGTAGACACGGTCTTTGAGCACGGTTCGTAGTCGTTCCATGCTCGGGCATTGAAGTTTGTAACTATTTTAGATTAGAATATACTACTCCTCCGGTGCTAGTAGTAGAGCAGAGTCCTACTCTACTACTCTACTCAAGCAAGTTAGGGCATAGCATTGTAGGGAGTACCAGTACTATGATCACTCAAGCAAGTTGTCTGGCATCGACATGACCCTACGCTGCTGGTATGTGTCTCGTAAGTCAAGCGGCGTGTTGTAGTCATCATCACTTGTCCACTTCTCGCAGCACATATTCGCTTCTCCATCTTTGTCCGCACATAATCTCGTCCAATCTTCCATCCCCGCTAAGGCGCCTCCCCCCCTCGTCCGAAACCCAAGCACTAACAATGGCAGAACCCGAGCAGCGTCCGCCGAAAGAGTGGTTGGAATTCGCTCCCCACAGAGGTAATCAAGCTCATTATTTCGCGTGTGGACAATCTCAGTACCATGCCGCTCGCCGCGTGCTCGTCGGGGCTGTACCGTTTACTCAAAGCCCTCAGGCCGGAGCTTTTTAAGCCAGCTCCTTGCTTGTTGATGGCGCCTGATCTTCAGAAACGGCGTGTCACACAGCATAACCATCGTAGGGTGGCGAGCATCAACCCCCTTGACTGCGATCCGATCCCCGTCAGCCTCAACTACATTAACGGTATGTACTAGGTCGGCATGAACACGTCTTGGATGGTGCTCGTCGACGGTCGTGGCAGCTGGATGCTCGTGGAGGTCTACACCCGGCGATTGATCCCTCTTCCTTTGATTAACACTGCACTGCTTTGGCATTGCGGCCTAGAATACTCGGAATCTTACAGTAGCCAACATGATACCAAGTTTGATTTGCTCATGGTTGTAATCTGCCAAGTGCCCACAAGATCTGCGAATTATAAAGACTTCAGGCTAATTGTGTTCTTCAACCACGGTCTCACCTATCTGACAGGTCACTGCGGTAAGTGGATAAATCTGCACATCCATCGCAGGATCATACATCCTCCATGGTTCTCTGATGCCATTGAACACAAGGGCTTCATTTACGTTGTCGACTCCTTCTATGGCTGGACGTATTGCTGGCCTACTCCATTCATCGCACAAACGGCTGTTACAACAGTATGTTACTTTCCTATGATATCATGATGGCTTGCTTATATTACGGTCAACATTTGCTATAAAAATATGCATGCTCATAACATGTTGTTCTTAAGATTGACTAAACCAAGAGCCCTTTTTTTATTTGACTCCAACTTGATATGTTGTTGTAGGCCGCCTGGTGTCCCTACCCTTCCTAATCCCAGAACCTTTCAAAGAAAAGCGGCATGGCAGTTGTAGGTGGTTCCTGGCTCGATCAGACGACGGCGAAAGATTGATGATCATTCGCACGTACCGGACGTGTTGTTTCGCGTAATACAATCACAGTCACTGCAAGGTCTTTGAGCAGGATCCCAACTTCTCTGGGCCTTTAGGAATTTTTGACTGGAGGCTGGTAAGTAGCCTTGGTACACGCTCTATGTTTGTCGGACTGAATTATCCGATTAACCAGGAGATAACCGATGACAAGGATCATGATGGCAGCGCGGTTTCGTTCATCAGGCAAAACTGTGTGTACACAGCGTACCATGCGTCTCTGCATGCACCATACCCTGATTTGTGCTGCCACGCTCTGCAGCCCAAAGTAGGAGAGAGGGTTGCAAGTATCAGACTTCGACCTGCTGGCTGGAGTTTCCACCATTAGGCACCCATCTGGTTCAAGCCGTCAAAAAATCTCCACAGCTTAATAAATAGTAACGTCTAACTGAGCCAGTTAGTTAGATGCGTACACTTGGTGTAGTAGGATCTTTATTAGTTTGATGCATACACTTGTTCTTTTTTGGTAGCCTTTTTGTAATGATGGCTGATGTTTGGTTTGGAAGAGAGAGCTGCGTCTTCACTCTTCTGGCCTGCTTACTGCTTCTGTTGCACCCCCAGCCCTGGTTGCTGCTGCTGCTGCTGTTTTCAGTGTACAATCAGTAGTATATTTCGTCTGTTGGTTGAATAAATGTGTTGTTAGAACGACAAACACAATGTTTTGGAAGTCGTTGCACGGTTTGATTCTTTAGTGTCCCATACCGTGCGTAGCGCATACTATTTATCATACAGAACACATTTTTTTTGAAACTCGGAACACATTTTCCACTTGTTGATAACATGCAGCCCACTGATGAAGGCCCAATAGAGAAGCCCATAATTAACTGGAAGGGAGGCTCTCACATGAATCCGGCCCAGGTACATGCTCATGGTCCCCTAAACACAAATAAGTAAATAAATAAATAAATAAATAAAGCTAAATGCTCATGCACCAGTTCTTTGGGAAAATAGGTAGCTCAGTATTTCTTTTTGAAGAATACCCAAGCTAGGCCTATTTGTTTTCTCCGAATTACTAGGCTGCAAATCTTTCAAGACGAGGAGGGATGCATTCCGGCCTGGCTTAAGAGTATGGTCAATGTATGTTAAAAGTAATATCAAAAGGGGTTGAAAATTCCAAAAAAAAATATAGCAAATGGGATATAAGTTTATTTTTTTTGTTTTTGTTCTTCATTGATATCTTATACGTATTTCATTGGATTTAACATGACATGGTACTAATTTATTTTTAAATTTGTTTTAGTATGGCTATTAATTTTTGGATTAAGAATATTTCGTTCCCCAGCAAAAATTTGCGAATTTTCAAAATTTCCCACATATTTAGTTAATGTTTTTACCATGGTACTGACCAGAAAATGGCCAGCAATTCTAAAAATGGAAAATGGGCTGCAATAAATTCCATAT
The DNA here is from genome assembly GCA_963921465.1 of Triticum timopheevii. Taxonomy (NCBI): domain Eukaryota; kingdom Viridiplantae; phylum Streptophyta; class Magnoliopsida; order Poales; family Poaceae; genus Triticum; species Triticum timopheevii. The sequence continues at coordinate 10,274,369 of OY997262.1, forward strand.
GAATTAGAAAATGAGTAAAAATTATAAAAATAATAGCAAATGGGCTGTACATGCCATAGATTTCGAGGCTGACTTGTTTACGCAAGGCTTGGTCAGTGAACACACGATTCTAGAAGCAGTTAGTGTTGGATGTCCATCCAACGGCCGCCGTGCTTCTTCAATCTCTGATCTTCCTGCTCCAGCCGCCTAAACTAGCGCAGGCGGGACTGCCTGCTCCCTCCTCTTGTGGCCTGCTGTGATGCCGCACAGGCTTCCCCGGCCCACCCTACTCCCTCCGCTGGCCTGGCCGCACGCAATCAACTGCTTCCTTATTACGCGAAAAAATGATTCCTCCAACTGACATCTGGGGCGCACCGGTTGAGAGGCTAACCTATGGGCCTACTAAGTTGACGCGTACGCAGGGCTTGTCAACTTAGTCAACAAACGATTCTAGCAGCAGTAACCGTTGGATTTGAATCGAACGGTCCTGCTGCTTCTTCAATCGCTGCTCTTCTTGCACCAGCCGCCCAAACCAGAGCCGGGGAGACCGCCTGCTCCTGCCTCCAGTGGCCGGCTGTGCTGTCGATGAGGCCTCATCGCCCCCTACTACTTCCACCGCTAGCCAGGCCCTGCGGCGACGGCAGCCTCACACCGCAGCCGAACCAGTGAACCCTCGTACTCCTCTCCGTGTGGGCATCCACTGCCGCGTCTTCCCTGGCTTCGCGTCGTCCCCTTCCTAGGCCTCGCCGTTGTCCACCGCCTTGGTGCTCTCGGCGCGGCATGGTCAACGTGGTCAACGACATTCCATCGGAAGAGTACTGTACGTGGAGAGGCTGACAGCTGGGTCCACGGCCACAACCCAGTTTTTTTGTGATTTGCCAAGTCGCTTTGTCAGGCCTGTTGGGCTGCAATTCTTTCAAGACGAGGAGAGCTTTCATTCGTCTGCCCGAGAAAATGGCCCATCAGTAATGAGAAATGGGTTGTACATTTTTAAAACACATCAAACCGACAATTAGTTTCAAATATCTTTTTTTTCATTTTGATATTTGAAATTACATTAATTTTTATGCGTGGAGAATTTTTTGGATTTTATATTGATATACATTTATTTTTAAAATCAGTTTGAATGTGAGTCAAAATTTCGGCAATAAAAACAGTTTGAACCGCACCGAAATATGCAAAATTTTCGTATAATTTTTTAACCGTGGCCACAATATGGGCTGTAATGCTAACAAAAAGAATATGGGCTACAAAAAAACCTTAATAATTAGCAAATGGGCTATAAATTATTAGAAATAATGACAGATGGGTTGTATGCTGTTTTCCACAGATTTGAGGCTTTCCTAAAAAAAGGTTGGCGCACAAGCAATGACTATTGGATGGCCATCCAACGACCGTCGTGCTTCTTCAATCACTGCTCTTCCTGCTCCATCTGCTCAAACAGGCGCCGGCGGGACTGCCTGCTCCCTCCTCCCCGCGGCTGGCTCTGCTGCCGCGCAGGCCTCACCGCCCCACCGTACTCCCATCGCTGGCCTAGCCATCCCTCTACTCACCCACACCTGTTGTTATTCTCCGGCAATGGCAGACGAACCAGTAAACCCTTGTACAGTCGTACTCCCCTCCGTGTGGGAAACAACTGTCGAGTCTTCCGTGCCTCTGTGTCGTTCCCTTCCTAGGCCTCGCCGTCGTCCACCGCCCTGGTGCTCTCGGCGCGGCCTGGTCAACATGGTCAATGACCGACATGCATCTGAAGTGGACTTTACATGGAGAGGCCGACAGCTGGGTCCATGTTCGCACATAAGGAAATGCCTCCTTATTACGCGCAAAATAATGATTCCTTCACCTGACATCAGGGACCCACCGAAAGGGCCTCTGTATTTCGCGAAAAAAACGTTACCGCCGCTGACAGCTCGGACCCACCAGCTATATCTTCGCACGCAAGGATGTGCCTCCTTATTACGCACAAAAAAATGAATACTCCCCCTGTTAGCTGAGACCCAGTATAGTGGCAAGCTGACTTGTGGGACTATTAAGTTGACGGGGACGGAGGGCTTTGTCAACTTAGTCAATATGCTTGATTCTAGCTCCAGTGACTGTACGATGTCCATTCAACGGCCGTAGTGCTTCTTCAACCTCTAGTCTTCTTGCTCCAGCTGCCCAAACTAGCGTCGGTCGTGCCTCGTGCTCCTGCTTCCCGTGGCCGGCTGCGATGCGGCGGAGGCCTCACCACCCCCTACTACTCCCACCGCTGGCCAGACCATCCCTCTACTCACCCACACCCCCTGTTATTCTGCGGCGACGGCAGCCTCACACCGCAGCGAACCAGTGAACCCTTCTACTCCTCTACGCGTGGGCATCCATTGTCGCGTCTTCCCCGGCTCCGCGTCGTCCCCTTCCTAGGCCTCATTGTCGTCCACCACCCTGGTGCTCTCAGCGCGGCATGGTTAACGTGGTCAAGGAACGGCTTCCATCGGGCTTGGACTGTACCTGGAGAGGCTAACAGCTGGGTCCATGGCCGCAGCAAGGAAGTGCCTCCTTATTATGTGCAAAATAATTATTCCTCCACCTGACAGCGGGACCCACCGGACGGGCCACCGTATTTTGCCCCCCTGACTGCTGGGACCCACTAGCTACATCTTCGCACGCAAGAAAGTGCCTGACAGTCGGGACCCACCTAGTCAAAGCGTACGTAGGGTTGTCATTCTGGTCGCGAATGTGTATGTACATATATACTGGTCGATGTAGAGGCATGCATGTGTCGTAGTAGAGGCGGCCAGGGTGCAAGAAAGAAAATACAGCCACCTATGTGTATATACGAGTGAGGTCTCGAACGCCTACTCGCGCATACATACGGCCAGGGCTCGTGTACATGGCTGGGTCAGAATGGAGAAACAGCATCGTTGTCGTGTTCATGGGGAGGCAACGGAATGCGTCGTGTTCATGGGGAGGCAACGAAATGCGTCATGTTCATCGGGAGGGCTTGGATGAAACAGGCGATGGAAACAAGGCCTGGCGTACCGCAGAACGGAGGAAACGGCCTTGTGTTCGACCGGCCACGTTCGAAACGGGATCCTGTTCATCGGGAGGGGTGTGGTGTACCGCAAAATACAGGAAACGGACCCCCTACGGTCGAAACGGGGGTCCTGTTGATCGGGAGGGGTGTGGCGTACCGCAAAACGGAGGAAACAGACTTGTATTGGAGCGCTACGGTCGAAACGGGGGTCCTATTCATCGGGAGGGGTGTGGCGTACCGCAAAACGGAACTCGACGGGATACTGTTCATCTCCACCGTCGACCCCCTCCAGCCTCCACGAGCTACTGTTCATCCACCGTCGACCTCCTCCATCCTCCACCTACGACTGTCATCCACAGGCTCCTATTCATGCAGCCTCCACCGCGCGCTACTCCACCGGCTACTGTTCAACCAACCCTGTCCACGGGCTCCTGTTCAACCACCCCTCCACGGTCTACTGTTCATCCTGCCCTCCACCATCTATTGTTCATCCTGCCCTCCATGGGGTGGTCCCGTTCATCCAGCCCTCCACGGGGTCCTGTTCATCTAGCCCCAACCAGCTCGATCAATCGGGGTCCTGTTCATCCAGAGGCAACACCACGGGGTCCTGTTCATCCACCCCCCGCAACACTCACTGTTCATCCAGAGGCAGCATTGATCGGCTTCAGTTAGCAGCAGTAGTGAAGGAATCGATCGATCGGGTTCAGTTCTCAGCCATCGATCGATCGCTCGGGTTCAGTAACGCGTAGCCTGCAGTGCAATCGCTCAGGTTCAGTTAGAGCCCAACGCCTCGCTTGGGTTAAGTTAGAGCCAACGCCTCGCACACACGCGCGTACGTGTACGAGAGAAACGCGCATCGCTCGGCCCCCGACCTCCCACCATAACTGGGAACTCCCCGAAATTTTCCTCGCCCTCGTTTCTACCACGGTTTTTTCCGTCATGGACGGCCCAAAGAATGTCATGCAGCTGCGTCTCCGGCCCGCCCAAGACGAAAAGCCCATTTTCTGTCATGATTTTTTGTCATAGAAGTAGGAGCCCACCACATCTATGATGATACCGGGGTTTGTCACAATTATCGTTATAGAAGTGTCATATGTATGACAGAAAAAAATTCCGTTCGGCCCAAAATGTCACGGATGTGTCTTTTTTTGTAGTGATATGTCGTGGAAGACGGAGGATAAGCCCACTACCTCACCATCACCATCATCACCGAAGAAAGAGACTTGAGTGCACGGGAATGGGCACTCTACTTGGCTTGTGCCAAGGTTCGGGGAGATGCAATGGTATCATATCACCATCACTTTTATTACCTTTACCTATTTTAGCTTGATCCTTAGCTATTTCATGATTTAGTAGAAAAATGTTTAGTATGATCTATTTTCGGGTGCTAGTTTCGTGATCTATCTAAGTAATTGAGTTGAGAGTTATATAATAAAGAGTAGTTTGACTTTTGCTTCTATACTTTTATGTTTCAATCTTAGTATTGAAAATAATGAAAAGATCATATGCTAATCCCATTGATAGTAATGACTTCACATAAAGCCTTTAGTCCCAAACAAGTTGGGGTAAGCTAGAGGTGAAACCCATAAGATAGCAAGCTTCCACACATCCCTGTCCATAGCTAGTTCTTTGGTGATACTCCAATCCTTCAGGTCTCTGTTGACACTCTTCGCGGGCTTTAGCCATCCTCTATGCACTAGAGCTTTTGGAGGCCTACGCTAAATATGCCCAGACCATCTCAGACGATGTTGGAAAAGCTTCTCTTCAATTGGTGCTACCCCAACTCTATCTCATATATCATCACTCCAGACTCTATCCTTCCTCGTGTGGCCACACATCCATCTTAACATACGCATCTCCGCCACACCTAACTGTTGAACATGTCGCCTTTTAGTCAGACAACACTCGGTGCCATACAACATTGCGGGTCGAACAGTCGTCCTGTAGAACTTGCATTTTAGCTTTTGTGGCACTCTCTTGTCACGGAGAATACTAGAAGCTTGGTGCCACTTCATCCATCCGGCTTTGATTCGATGGTTCACATCTTCATAAATACCGCCATCTTCCTACAGCATTGAACCCAAATATCGAAAGGTGTCCTTCTAAGGTACCACCTACCCATCAAGGCTAACCTCCTCCTTGCTACCTCTTGAGCTTGCGTTGGTTTTTCCCTTGAAGAGGAAAGGGTGATGTAGCAAAGTAGAGTAAGTATTTCCCTTAGTTTTGAGAACAAAGGTAACAATCCAGTAGGAGAAAACGCACAAGTCATCGAATACCTGCACAAACAAACACCAACTTGCACCCAACACGATAAAGGGGTTGTCAATCCCTTCACGGTTATTTGCAAAGTGAGATTTGATAGAGATGGATAAATGGTAAAGTAATATTTTTGGTTTATGGAACGAAAAGTAAAAGATTCCAAATGAAGTAAATAGGAAACTAAAATTGTAGATCGGAAACTTATATGATGGAAAGTAGACCCGGGGGCCATAGGTTTCACTAGAGGCTCTTCTCAAGATGGAAATTATTACGATGGGGGAACAAATTACTGTCGAGCAACTGATAGAAAAGCGCAAAGTTATGAAGATATCTAAGGCAATGATCATGAATATAGGCATCACATCCGTATCAAGTAGACCGACTCCTGCCAGCATCTGCTACTATTACTCCACACATCGACCAACTCCTCCTTGCACCTAGAGTATTAAGGTCATAGAACAGAGTAACACATTAAGTAAGATGACATGATGTAGTAGGATAAACTCAAGAAATATGATGAAAATCCCATCTTGTTATCCTCGATGGCAACAATACAATATGTGTCGGTTCCCCTTGTGTCATTGGGATCGAGCACCGCAAGATTGAACCCAAAGCTAAGCACTTCTCCTAATGCAAGAAAAACCAATCTAGTTGGCCAAACCAAATCGATAGTTCGAAGAGACTTGCAAAGATATCAAATCATGCATATAAGAATTCAGAGGAGATTCAAATAATATTCATAGATAACCCGATCATAAATCCACAATTCAACGGATCTCGGCAAACACACCTCAAAAAGAGTATTAGATCAAATAGGTCTCCAAGAACATCTAGGAGAACATGGTATTGAGAATCAAAGAGAGAGAAGAAGCCATCTAGCTACTAGCTATGGACCCGTAGGCCTATGGTAAACTACTCACTCTTCATCTGAGAGGCAATGGTGTTGATGTAGAAGCCCTCCGTGATCGAATCCCCCTCCGGCAGGATGCCGAAAAAGGCCCCTAGATGGGATCTCACGGGTACAGAAGGTTGCAGTGGTGGAAAAGTGTTTTTTGGCTCTCCTAGAATGTTTTGGGATATTTGAGAATATATAGGCGGAAGAAATAGGTCGGTGGAGTCACGAGGGGTCCACAAGGGTGGCGGGCGAGCCCTCTGACCTTGTGGCCGCCTCATGGCTTTCCTAACGTGTACTCCAAGTCCTCTGGATGTCTTCTGGTACAAGAAAAATCATCGCAAAAGTTTCATACCGTTTGGACTCCGTTTGGTATTCCTTTTCTATGAAACTCTAAAAGAAGGAAAAAAATAGGAACTGGCACTGGGCTCTAGGTTAATAGGTTAGTCCCAAAAATAATATAAAATAGCATAATAATGCATATAAAACATCCAAAACAGATAATATAATAGCATGGAACAATAAAAAATTATAGATATGTTAGAGATGTATCAAGCATCCCTAAGCTTAATTCCTGCTCATCCTCGAGTAGGTAAATGATAAAAACAGAATTTTTGATGTGGAATGCTACCTAACATATTTATCCATGTAATTTTCTCTATTGTGGCATGAATTTTCAGATCTATATGATTCAAAAAAAAAGTTTAATATTGACATAAAAACAATAATACTTCAAGCATACTAACAAGAAAGTTATGTCTTCTCAAAATAACATGGCCAAAGAAAGCTTATCCCTACAAAATCATATAGTTTGGCTATGCTCCATCTTCATCACACAAAATATTCAAATCATGCACAACCCCAATGACAAGCCAAGCAATTGTTTCATTCTTTTGATGTTCTCAAACCTTTTCAACTTTCACGCAATACATGAGCGTGAGCCATGGACATAGAACTATGGGTGGAATAGAAGCTGGTTGTGGAGAAGACAAAAAGAGGGAGATAGTCTCACATCAACTAGGCTTATTAACGGGCTATGGAGATGCCCATCAATAGATATCAATGTGAGTGAGTAGGGATTGCCATGCAACGGATGCACTGGAACTATAAGTTTATGAAAGCTCAAGAAAGAAAACTAAGTGGGTGTGCATCCAACTTGCTTGCTCATGAAGACCTAGGGAAATTTGAGGAAGCCCATCGCTGGAATATACAAGCCAAATTCTATAAAGAAAAATTCCCACTAGTATATGAAAATGACAACATAGGAGACTCTCTATCATGAAGATCATGGTGCTACTTTGAAGCACAAGTATGGAAAAAGGATAGTAACACCGCCCCTTCTCTCTTTTTCTCTCATTTTTTCTTTCTTTCATTTTTCTCTCTTTTTTCTTTCTCCCTTTTTTCTTGCTTTCCTTTTTCTTTTTCTTTCTTTTATTTCCTCACATGGGACAATGCTCTAAAAAGGCAAATCATCATACTCCTATTTACTTGGAACTCAAAAATTACAACTCGATTCTTAGAACAAGATATGACTCTATATGAATGCCTCCGGCGATGTATCGGGATGTGCGATCAAATCAAGAGCGACATGTATAAAAATGATGAATGGTGGCTTTGCCACAAATACGATGTAAACTACATGATCATGCAAACCAATATGACAATGATGATTCATGTCATAATAAACGGAATGGTGGAAAGTTGCATGGCAATATATCTTGGAATGGCTATGGAAATGCCATAATAGGTAGGTTTGGTGGCTGTCTTGAGGAAGGTATATGGTGGGTTTATGGCACCGGCGAAAGTTGCGCGGTACAAGTGAGGCTAGCAATGGTGGAAAGATGAGAGTGCGTATAATCCATGGACTCAACATTATTAGTCATAAAGAACTCACATACTTATTTCCAAAAACCTATTAGTCATCAAAACAAAGTACTACGCGCATGCTCCTAGGGGGTTATATTGATAGGAAAAGACCATCGCTCATAAGGAAGACAATCAATTAATATCTCATGCTCCAACTTTGTTACATAACGGTTGATATGTCTCCAACGTATCTATAATTTATGAAGTATTCATGCCATGTTTATAACAATTTTATATGGTTTTGGTATGATTTGCATGGAATTAACCCGGACTGACGATGTTTTCAGCAGAACTACCGTGGTGTTGTTTTTGTGCAGAAATGGAAGTTCTCCAAATGAGCTGAAACTTTTTGATGATTTTTTTGGAACAAAAGAGACCCCCAAAGCTTCATGGAAGGACCAGAAGGTGAATGACTAAGGCTCAAGACATTGAGGCGCGCCTGGACCCTTGCATGTGCCCTCGGTGGGTTGTGCTCACCTCGAGGCCCACCTTCACATGATTCCAATGCCCAAAAATCCTATAAATAGAGAAACCATCAGAAATAACCCTAGATCGGAAGTTCTGCCGCCTCAAGCCTCTGTAACCATGAAAAACCAATCTAGACCTGTCGGGGGTTGGGTGCACCATATGCCAATGGATGGCTTATCATGGTGGGAGAGAGTAGAACGTCGCCGGTGCCTGGAAGCGGGATAAGAAGTAGACACGAACAACGGCGCACTTTACCCAGGTTCAGGGCTCTCCTAGGAGATAACACCCCTAGTCCTGCTCTGCGGGGTCTCCACGTGATCACTAAGGCACTAGTGAGTACAATGGTGCTCCTCGAGCTGTATGCTAGAGGTAGAAGAAGGCAAGGCCTGCTCTCCTCTCCCCCTAGGTGTGAGTCTAATTCTAACAGGTTCCAACCCTTTGCATGGGTGCCATGGGGGGTTTATATAGGCCTACCCCCAGGGGCACAATGCTAATCTGGCTGGGTGTAGGAACCCGGCTGTCAGTCTCTCTGGTCACCAGCTTCTCCGCCGACTGCTAGGGCCCGCCGCCTGGTGGGCCCCGCCGGCTGGTCTGGTACGGAGCCGACAGGCCGCCTCCGCCGCTCACGGGTCTTGCCGGCTGTGGATTACTGTAGCCGTGATGCTAATGATGCTTGCTTGGTTAGGGGAGCATGGCTACAGTCCCGCCGCCTGGTGGGAGATCACTGTAGCCACTCCGTGTCTTATATGGTTAATGGTGCGTAGGGCCCCGAGGAAGGAACGGGCTAACTGCTGAGAGCTGGCCTCCCTCGGGTCCGACTGGTGAGGCCCCCGCCGTCTTCCGGTCTCTCGCTAATCGGTAGGGCCCGCCATCTTCGCGCCGTACCGACAAGCGGTCATGGGAATAGGGCTTCGCCTGACAGGAGTGACGTTAGGGGCGGAGTGGCAACAGTGCAATGCCGGGAGGAGATCTCTGCCTGTACGGAGCACTGTGGCCATGCCCGACCCTGGATACGGGGGGATGGGCTATACTGCAGCCAAACCTTGTCTTGTCTTCTTAATGAGGGCGCACACTTTGAGGGCGCCATGGGCCGACTGCTAGGGGCCGGCCTCTCTGGAGGCCGCCTGCTAGGAGTCGGCCCATCTTGGAGCCACCTTCCTGAGCATGGCCGCCTTCTGGCAGTCGGCCGTTCGGCGAGCCGGCCGCCAGAAGGCGGAGCTCTATCTTGACGCCTTGAGGGGCACAGCCGGCCCCAATGTCTTGAAAGGTTATGGGGCTCGGGTTAGGCTACCCATGGCCCATTACTCCGACAGTAGTCCCCGAAGCTGGTGAGACCAAGACATTCCATTCCTACCATATGAATCTTGATCTCTAGCATTCCCAAGTTGCTTTCCACTCAAACCCTCTTTCCACCAAATCCACATCCTATGAGAGAGAGCTGAGTGTTGGGGAGACTATCATTTGAAGCACAAGAGCAAGGAGTTCGTTACCTACACACAATTTGTTACTTCTTGGAGAGTGGTGTCTCCTAGATTGGCTAGGTGTCACTTGGGAGCCTCCGACAAGATTGTGGAGTTGAACCAAGGAGTTTGTAAGGGCAAGGAGATCGCCTACTTCGTGAAGATCTACCGCTAGTGAGGCAAGTCCTGTGTGGGCGATGGCCATGGTGGGATAGACAAGGTTGCTTCTTCGTGGACCCTTTGTGGGTGGTTGCTTCTTCGTGGACCCTTCGTGGGTGGAGCCCTGTGTGGACTCGCGCAACCGTTACCCTTGGGTGGAGCCCTGTGCGGACTCGCGCAACCATTACCCTTCGTGGGTTGAAGTCTCCATCAACGTGGATGTAGGATAGCACCACCTATCCGAACCACGGGAAAAACATTTGTGTCTCCAATAGCGTTTGAATTCTCCAAACCCTTCCCTTTACATTCTTGCAAGTTGCATGCTTTACTTTCCGCTGCCTATATACTCTTTGCATGCTTGCTTGAATTATGTGATGATTGCTTGACTTGTCCTAAATTAGCTAAAATCTGCCAAGAAGTAAAATTGGGAAAAGGTTAAGTTTTTATTTGGTCAAGTAGTATAATCACCCCCCTCTAGACATACTTTCGATCCTACAAGTGGTATCAGAGCTTTGGTCTCCATTTGCTTGATCTCCATAGCTTTTGGTGGTCATAGCCTTGGTTTCACAACCTAGGAGAGTATGGAGTCTAGCAAGGGAAATTATCACCGTAGAGGTCCTTACTTTGATGGTACTAATTTTGCTAGTTGGAAGCATAAAATGAAAATGCATATTCTTGGACATAACCCTGCCGTTTGGGCTATTGTGTGTGTTGGTTTGCAAGGTGACTTCTTTGATGGGAGAGAACCGAACCGTGAAGCTACCGCGGATGAGTTGAAGATGTTGCAATACAATGCTCAAGCTTGTGATATTCTCTTCAACGGATTGTGCCCCGAAGAATTCAACAAAATCAGCCGTCTTGAGAATGCAAAGGAAATTTGGGACACTTTGATTGATATGCACGAAGGTACCGACTCCGTCAAGGAATCCAAGTTGGATGTGCTTCAAAGCCAACTTGACAAGTTCAAGATGAAGGATGGTGAAGGTGTCGCCGAAATGTACTCTAGGCTTGCTCTCATCACAAATGAGATTGCCGGCTTAGGAAGTGAAGAGATGACCGATAAATTCATCATCAAGAAGATTCTAAGAGCCTTGGATGGAAAATATGATACCGTGTGCACATTTATCCAAATGATGCCCAATTACAAAGATCTCAAGCCAATGGAAGTGATTGGAAGAATTGTTGCTCATGAGATGTCACTTAAGGATAAAGAGGAACTTCACAACAAATCAAGTGGTGCCTATAAAGCCTCATGTGAAGCCCCTACATCATCAAGTGAGAAACAATACTTCAATGAAGAATTGAGCTTAATGGTGAAGAACTTCAACACGTTCTACAAGAGTAGAAGCAAAGATAGAAGCTTCAAGTCAAGGTCCTACAATGACAAAAGATCTTCTAGTCAAGAGCGAAACTGCTACAATTGTGGAAGACCCAGACACTATTCAAATGAGTGTACGGCTCCCTACAAAAGAAGAGAAGATTCTCCAAAAAGAAGAAGCAAAGAATCACCATCAAGAGAGAGAAGGAGTAGAGATGATCGTTATGAACGAAGATACTCACGGAGAAGCAAGGATTCGGAAAGGAAGAAAAAATCATCAAGGAGCTACACAAGACGAAGACATCAAGCTCATGTTGGTGAATGGGTATCCGGCTCCGACTCCGATAGCCACTCCGAGAGAAGTTATTACTCCGGCTCCGAAGATACTCAAGATGAAGGTGTTGCCGGTCTAGCACTTGTGTCAACCAACTCCTACCACATATTTGACTCACCAAATGAGGGAATTGGAAGATGCTTCATGGCCAAAGGTCCTAAGGTAACACATCCCGAGTATGTTGATTTCAATAGTGATGAAGATGACTTGTTAGGTGATGATTTGCTTGTTGACAACTCTAGTGATGAATACTATGATGAAATGTCAATTAAACATGCTAATCAAGATAAAACGAATGACAATGATAAGGAGAAGATTGAGGCTCTAACTAAAGAACTAAAAACTCTTAAGTTAGCTCATGACACTATCTTCGAAGATCATCGAGAACTTTTAAGAGCTCATGAGAAATTATGCTTTGAAAAGCTCAATCTTGAGCAAGAGCATGAGTTCTTAAAAGCAATCAATGATGATCTCCGCAAGAAAAGTTCTTCTTACATTGCCAAGCATTTACTCTTATCCACTTACATGCCTCAAGTCAAGTCTAACAAGAAAGATTCTTCCTATAGTAGTAACAATGATCATGCTAAATCCAATATTGTTGCTTCTAGTAGTTCTCTTGATTCCACTAATGATTCTCTTAGCCAAGTTACACTTGAGCAAGAAAATAGCTTATTGAAGGGAATTATAGAGAAAGGAGTGTACAAAAGCCTTGCTGGGAGTAAGAAATTCGAGGAAATTGTGCACAAGCAAGGAATGCACCGGAGGAATCAAGGTGTTGGTTTTGAACGAAAGTTCAATGCCAATGGAGTTGAGTGGGAAGAAGATCAATACCCCAAGACAAAGTTTGTCCCTCAATAAGAGAAGTATACTTCTTTCAAGGGGACACAAGCTCAAGATGATCTTCCACCACAAGACTACAAGAAAAAAGGCAAGGACAAGCTTCAAGAGGAAATCGATGCATTTGAAGAAGCTCCAAAGACCTTAGTCAAGTGGATTCCCAAGACTACTTCAAGTTCCACTTCATCAAGTACGACTACAACTCCAAGGATTCCCATCAAGATGGTGTGGATCCAAAAGAAGAAGAACTAGAGAGTTCTTGAGGGTGACTCCGCCAACATACTTCACTCTTATCATTTTGGCAAGAACAAGTGCAATCAACTTCTTGCACTAGTTCAAGGAGTCACAAACCCTCTTGTTGGTAAGACAAGGGACAAGGTGACCTAAAAGTTTTCATGGACATCATCTTCTGTGTGCATCACTCTATGTCTATGGATATCCTTGCCTGTTCCTTGTGGGACTAACCCATGTAGGTATTGAAAGTGCAATTCACTCAAATGGATAGCTCCAAGAGATCTACATCAACACTGAGCATCCACATCTTCAATATCTACATGAAGTCATCATCGACAAAACCCAAGGTTAGTTCATCCCTCTTAAGGGGGATATCACATCTAGGGGGAGCTTTACTCTAAGACTTGAGCTAAAGCAACTCTAAAGATGTGAACAAAACAATGCTTTATGTAAAAGTGGTAACCCCACTTGAGCTTAAACGATGAGTATGACCTATGATCAAGTGCTCTCACTTGACTCCTAAGTCAATATACTCATATATAGATGACCTAGTCATCGCAAATTGCTTGATAGATGCTAGAATTGGTTGTGCATGCCTTGTCACATATTTCATTTGCCATCTTATTATGTGAGCATGCTGGTTGCACATTTTACTCATTCGAGGACATCCACTTGTTGTTTTGATTGTTTGGTTTTATCTTCTTTTGCCAAGTGGATGGACAAGAATGCCTAAGAACCTCCTCTAGCTATCTATGCTCTTCTCGTCTCAAACTCTATTCATGCTGCATCACAAAATTTGATCAAGTCAGATTCGAACCACTCTGTGTGAGGAGCGCTCAGAGTCCCCGATTCGTCATAGACTTAAACTTCCAAAACCTCTTTATGATCCTCGGTCTGACCGATACTCCACTTTCGGTCCTACCGAGATCATTAAGTTGATCTAGATTTTCGATCTCGGTGCAACCGATTTGAACCTTTCGGTCACACCAAGTTTCAGTAACTGCACATAGTTATGAATCTCGGTGCCACCGAGTTGTTCCACTCGGTCACACCGACAGGGTCGGGCTATATATAGTCACGGGCAAAATTTGGAAATTTCTCCGAACCCCTTTGCCCGCGTGATAGCCTGCTCTGCCCTTGTGGTCTCCGGATCGTCTTCTCGCCGCCAGCAGCCTCCAGTCGCTGGTCTCCGTCGCCGACAACGGGAATTCTGCCCCGCCGTTGCCGCCGTAGCAAGTCTCCGCCGATCTAGGGTATGGACTTGATCACAGTGCTATTCCCCGTCCAATTCCTAGCACATTGTGTTCTTCATGATTCTTGCCACGATTGAAACACTCCTATCCAGTCAAAATGCTCGTAGATTAGGTTTGATTCGAAAATTTTAGGGTTAGGTTTCCACCGAAACCATCTCGGACCCACCGAGTTGAAAAACTCGGTCCCACCAATTTGGCTCTTGCCATTTCACAAGTGAGACTCGGTCTGACCGAGAATTACTTATCGGTGTGACCGATTTTTGAACTCAGTGAAACCCTAGCAGTCTCGGTGCTACCAAACTGTGACTCGGTCCTACCGAGTTCACTAGTTTAGGTTCCAAAACTGCTTCGGTATCACCGAGTTTGAAAATCGGTAGATCCGAGATGATTTCAGTGGGAAACTAAAACTATGTTTTTGGATCATTCTTTTGCAAAAATACTCTGCATTTTGTGATGCTCATCTTTTCTATCTCATCTATAATCTATTCACAGGGTCAGCAGTCAGTTTGCAGCATGTCTGATCAAAATGATAGCCAAAATATGTCAGAGCAGCAAGTGGTGATGAGTGAGGGCACTAGTCCCTCCAGTTCATCTGATGAAGGCAGCAGGAGCACTCCTAGCAATTTGCCAAAGGCTGCCACGAGACAAAGGAAGAAGAGGACTTCAGATTCCGAAGATGAGGACTATATGGCAGAGGAAGAGGCCACTTCCAAGAGAATTGAGCCAGCTCAAGGCACTAAGCCAGGTTTGAAAATCAAAAGGCCAGCAGGCAGGCAGCCCATGTCAAAGGCAAGAGCCTCAACTGAGAAGCCCACTCCCCAAGAGCCAGTTGCAGCTGAGGGCAAGAAAAGAAAGGAGAGGGTGAAGAAGACTGTGGCTAGAGTGCTTGGAAAAGCTTCCATCATGGAAGAAGAAGAGGAAGAAGAGGAAGCTGCACCAGCACCCAAGGCACCCTAGCTGATGGGTGATGCCATAAGGTCAGGGGCTACTGCATCTAAGCCCAAAGCTACCTCCAAGCCAAAACCTAAGAGAAATACAAGGAGCATTCCTGCAGCTGAGAAGAACAAGGCCCCGGTGCCTGAGACTGTTGCTGAGGATGAGGAGGAGAATGTCCTGAGAAAGCTAAAGCCCAAGATCCCAGACCACAACGATGCTCATCCTGTGGCTGAGGATATGAAGCTCAGGAGAGATTCAGGGCTGAGGAAATGGAGAGAAGCAGACCCGTATGCTTTAAGGAGAAGGACTGCCGTGGACTACAGGTTTCACACCAAGGAGCAGCATGATTTCTATGAGACTGTTTTGCTAGATAAGAAGCCAATTGTCTGTGACATGAGATGGATTGACTGGACCTACATGAGGGAGAAGGAGGAACACTACCCAGGAGTATATGACAGCTTTCATGCTTGTGGAGTAGCTGACTTTGTTGGGCAGAAGCTCACAAAGTGGAATGAGGAACTTATCATGCAGTTCTACTCCACGGCACACTTTTATCCAGATGGGAGGATCACATGGATGTCTGAGGGTACAAGGTACCAATCCACATTGGCTGAGTGGGCACAGATCATTAATGCCCCAGAGGAGCAAGACGATGTCTTGGATATCTATGCCAAGAAGAAGATGGACCATAACTCCATGTCCAATATGTACAAGGAAATTCCCAATGAAGCTCTTGACACCTTCAAGTTTGGCTCTGTGCATTACCTTCTGTCAGGGCTCCCGACGATCAATTGGATACTAAGGCACAACTTATTGCCTAAGTCTGGAGATCACAAGATGATCAGAGGCCATGCTATCAACTTGCTACATGTGTTTGATGTGCCTCAGAAGTTTAAGGTGATGAGCCTCATAGTGGAAACTATCAAGAGGACTGCAGCAGATCAGAAGAGGAGCTGCGAATAGGCCCCTCAGATTTAGGAGCTCATCAACTCCAAGATGGGCACGGGCATATATCTATTGGACAAGGAACACCTGCCCATCCGTCCAGATTTCGGGGACAATCAAGTTGTCATGACTGAGAACGAGCCATCATCTGCCCAAGCATTTGCAAAGAAGGAGAAGGCGAGGAAGGAGAAAGCTGCCAAGATGCCTACCCAAGAGGAGGCATCTGAATACTTCTTGAAGACCAAACAAGAGCAGCTTGGTTACTTGATTGCATCCACGCTGAGGATTGAGCAAAGTCTGGCCACCCTCACTCAGAATCAGCAGAGCCTAGAGAGAATCATGGAACAAAAGTTCTATGACCTGGATGTCAAGGTAACGGAAGTTCAGTCCACAGTGGAGCAGCTCCAGGAGGACATGCAGGAGAGGAGAGGCGGGACTACCACTCATACCTTTGCCAGAGTGCCACGAGGCCCGAGGTCATCTGCCGTGCCAGTTGCTGACACAAGAGCCACCACCTCAGCACCAGCTCCAGCATCCACCTCAGCACCAGCTCCAGCATCTACTTCAGCTCCAACTCCAGCGACTACTTCAGCATCTACAGAAGCCTTCATCCTTGGAGTGATCCGGGCTCCACCACCACCTGAAGATCAAGCCTGAGCATCGATCTAGTGCTATGCATTTTCTAGGAACTTTTTGGTAACTTGTTGCCAAAGGGGGAGAAGATGTATAGATCATAGGCTTCGAGAGAGAGAGAGAGTGTTGCTTTTCTCTCTTGCTTTATTTGGTGGTTTTTTGAACTTGTTTGCTTTTGAGTGCCTGAGATACTACGTCATTATTTGTGAGACATTGATGATTATGTGTTTGATCATAAGCTACACTTAATGTTTGCTTAATATTATCATCTTATCTATCTTGTGTGATCATTCACTTTTCTTGGTGATGAGTGCATGTATTTCATTCTTATCATTTTAAGCGCTCCACCAAGATGTATGTGACATGGAAGAGTAACCCATGACTCTAACTCTTTGTGCATTTGCAGTCCAAAGCAAATTTTAAATATGCACAAATTTAGGGGGAGCTCTTACTTATCACATACTTCTCAAAGCGACGATATATTTCATGCTTATTATCATTTGTCGAAGCTTTGATCTATATGTTGTCATCAATTACCAAAAAGGGGGAGATTGAAAGTGCAACTATCCCTAGGTGGTTTTGGTAATTCATAACAACATATAGCTCATTGAGCTAATACTATTCCGAGATGATTATTTCAGGAAAGCTCAATGATTGGCATGGCATGGATGTGAAAGTGGAACCCTCAAAATTCTAAGGACAAAGGATTGGCTCAAGCTCAAAATCTCAAGACTCTTCATTTTATATTTTAGTGATCCAAGATCACATTGAGTCTTTAGGAAAAGCCAATACTATCAAGGAGGGATGAGGTGTTGCTTAATGAGCCTCTTGCTATATGTGCTTAGTGATATGCTCCAAAACCCTCAACTACTTTCCATATCCACATATGACCTAAACCCTAAGCCAAACTCGGTCCTACCGATTCTTCCTATCCAGCGCCACCGAGTTTCACTTGTCATTAGCCACTACCAAACCCTAGCAATTCGGTCCTACCGATAGGGATCTCGGTCTCACCGAGATGGGGTTGCAAACTCTCTGTTTCCCTTTCGTAACTTTTCGGTCCCACCAAAAGAGCGAATCGGTCCCACCAAGATTGCAATGTAAACTCAGTGTTTCCCCTTTGTAACTTTTCGGTCTCACCGAGTTCCACTCGGTCTCACCAAAAGAGCAAATCGGTCCCACCGTGTTTGCCTGACCAACTCTCTGGTTAGCTAATTACCAAATTCGGTCTCACTTTGCTGCAATTTTCGATCTCCTTGCTCAAAGCACCTCTCACAAAACTGCTTGGGGAGATTGTTCCTTGGTATGTGACTCCTCCATTGGTCCAATTAGTTTTTGTTCTAGTGCTTTATTCATTGCAAATTTTTGTTGCTTAGGTGACCCTGTTATTGAGCGTGCATTTCAAATTTATATGGTCAAAAGTAGTTTTGATGCATGATATAGGCTCTACGCACTTCTTGGAGTAGTTGTTATCAATATTATTGAGTTTGGTTTACTTTTATTTTGAAGTTACTAAAAAAATTCAGAATTTTTGAGAAGAAGAAATATGCTTAGGAAAATGTTCCAAGGTGGTTCTTCAAGGAAGCAAGGACCCATGCTTGCAATGGGTGATGCTGATGACGAGCCACCAAGAGACGCTCCAGTGCATCCTTGTGATTGGCCTTCTGAGAACTTTATGGAACGAGCGGGAATTAAGGAAGAATTCAACGCATATTTGCGTAACGCTGATCTTGTGAGCTTCGAGGAAGAGAAGTGCAGCCAGTATCACAACCTCACCAGTACCTTTGTGAGGAGGTTTGAATTTTCAACTTCACAGAATTCTCCAACTGTCCTGTTTGATCTTTATGATGATTCTTACACTATGGACTTAGAGGATTTTACCACTACTTGCAAACTTCCACAATGGGGTAGTATAAGGGATCCTCGCAAATCTGCATTTGGAAGTGCGTTATATCGACTAGAGGGAGGGTGAATAGGCGATTTTTATGAAAGTCTTCAAAACGTGGAAGTTATGAAGACAAACAGAATAGATAAGCCTATCACTATGCAGCGGAAGTTAGATTACACAAGGCAAGCCATAGTCAAGTATTCAATATAGTGAAAGCACAGTGACAAACAGCTTCAGTGTAATAAGGATCAGGTAGGAAGAGGTTATGAAGCCAAACAAATCATACAGTTACGTTGTGAAGACAATCGACAGATCAGGCATGCAATGGCTTCACAATGAATAACAGTAAGTAAAAGGAAGTGAAGATGAAACCAGCGACTCTTTGAAGACAATGATATGTTGGACCAGTTCCAGTTGTTGTGACAACTGTACGTCTGGTTGGAGCGGCTAGGTATTTAAACCTCAGGACACACAGTCCCGGACACCCAGTCCTGAACACGCAGCTCAGGACACCAAGTCCTCACCGTATTCTCCTTGAGCTAAGGTCACTTAGTCCTCGCCCAATCACTCTGGTAAGTCTTCAAGGTAGACTCCCAAACCTTCACAGACTTCGTTCACTGGCAATCCACAATGTCTCTTGGATGCTCTGAACGCGACGCCTAACCGTCTGGAGGATTCACAGTCCTCAAGTGTAATAAGTCTTCAGTTCACACAAACAAGAAGACTTAAGTGATGCCCAATTTACTCTGGCTCTGGGTGGTTAGGGCTTTTCTCCTCGCTAGGAATTTTCTCTCAAAGGCTTCGAGGTGGGTTGCTCTCAAACAACTAAAGCCGTGCACTGAAATCTGAGCAGCCAACCGTTTATGGTTGTGGGGGTGGGCTATTTATAGCCACTTGGCAACCTGACCTGATTTGTTCGAAATGACCCTGGGTCACTAAGGAACTGACACGTGTACCAACGGTCGGATTTCGAACTCTCATGGCAACTTTACTTGGGCTACAAGTAAAGCTGACTTGTCCGACTCTGGACAAGATTTGCTCTCATAGTCTTCGCTTGAAGACATAGGATTTGAATTAGGCATCACTTCAGTCATTCTGACTGGTTCTCTTGGACCCCACTTAACAGTACGGTGGTTCCTATGACACAACATAAATGAAATAAACTACGAAGGATCTAAGTCTTCGAGTTCCATAAGCTTCATAGGGAGTCTTCTCTTATCATAGTCTTCAATATGAATATCTTCATAAACCACCATTGTCTTCAATGTCTTCGTACATTTTTAGGGGTCATCTCTGGTAGTGAAACCGAATCAATGAGAGACTTCTTCCCGTGTTATCCTGCCATTCTCACAAACACATTAGTCCCTCAACTAGGTTTGTCGTCAATACACCAAAACCAACTAGGGGTGGCACTAGATGCACTTACAATCTCCCCCTTTTTGGTGATTGATGACAAACTAGTTGAAGCTTTCAACGGGGAACATAATTTGTGAAATTGTAAAGGAATTGTCTTCATAAGCTGCAAGGGCTCCCCCTGAAGATGTGCATATAAGTAATTTGCCTCTTGAATGCAAATGCACATGGCAGGTTGTACTTGTGGATGATCCACTTCAACTTATGATGACAATCCACTATGCATGTAAGAGTATATGAAGATAATGACATGCATAATGGAAAATGGACGTCTGCAGAATGATCTAAGTGCGGAATTTATCATCGCACATGCGGAATTTATCTTCGCATAATAGAGTAACAAACAGGTAGCAGACGACCATCAAGTCTAAGTGTTACAACTCAAAGAAGCAAATGTAGCAAAAAACGGGAGTTGTAAGCACGAAGCAAAATGCAGCAAAATATATAAAGGCACCCGCCCATATTGACCCGCTTGAAGACTATAAACATCATATGCTTCTCCCCCTTTTGTCAGGAATGACCAAAAAGGTTTGAAGACATAGAGTTTTCTACGTGTTCCCAGGTGCAGCAGGGTCGGTGGAGTTGTTTGGCGGTGCAGAGCTTTGAGGTGCTGAAGCAGGTGGTGGTGAAGTAGCATCATCGTCTTCATCAATGATCCTTGCAGTAACTGTGGCAGTAGATGAAGAAAACTCAAAGTCTTCAAGTGACGGTGTCTTTCGCATCACAGCCCTTCTAGGAGGTGTGGTGTCAAATTTGAAGCGCTCTGTGAAGCCATCCTCTTCAAGTTCAGCTTCAGTGTAGATCATTGAGAGCCCTTTCCACGTACGACGGCAAGTCTAATGTGTAACGAAGGCATTCTTGGTGGCAAGGTTTCAAAGACGATTGACATCCACCAAGAGGCTCTTCATCTAATGTTTCAGCCAGTCGTGATGCCTATCTTGCTTTTGGTGAAGGGCCACAAGAAGCTCTCGGTCAGTGAGGATACGAGCACGCTTCTTGGGTCTTGGAGCATTTGTGCTATCTGTGGCTTCAGTAGATGCTGGTGCACGTGTAGTGCCAGCCATCGGATAGACCTTGGACATGGCTTCAACACCTTCAACATTCTGCGTGAAGCTCTGGTGTTCGGCATTTTGAAGACTTATCGGTTGCTTGGCAGGCTCAGGGTATATTGCTTCAGCAAAGATATCCACATCTGGCAGGAAGATCCGATGGTTTCGGGCTGAGGGCTGATACGAGATCGTAGAGTGCAGTTTGATCAGCCTCATCACCCAAGGGGCATAGAACTTTAAACCAAATAATTCCGAGCCTAACGCTGCAAGTTGGCGTATGAAGAGATCCTGTGCGTTGAAGCATTTGCCATGCATGATATATAATATGAGAGTCTTCATTGCACCCTCAATCTTGGCATGTGGTGAGTGTCCCTTAATGGGCCAGAGAGTCTGCCGGATAATGTGATATATGGTCCTGGGCAGGAACTCTAGGTCTTCAACGAAGAACTCAGTTGGATAGGGTGCATCCTGAGGCAATGGCTTCATCATTGAGAGCATCTGACTCATATTTGGTTCAGGTCTCTGGAAAATGCTCTCAATAGCTTCAGAATGCGGTTGGTAGCCTTCCTCGAAGAATTCGCCTGGAGTGGGCAGGCCGGTGAGCTCAATGATATCAAATGCATTGGCTTCATGATGGACATTTCCGGTCATCCACTCCAGGATCCAAGTCTTCGGATCTCTGTTGTATCCTTTGATATGGAGAGTGGCATAAAACTGAAGCAGAAGCTCTTCGTTCCAATGCTCTTCATCAGTCACAAACGGCAGCAGACCCACTTGCCTGAAACAGTCCAAAGCTTCCTCAAGACATGGCAGACCAGCAATGGCTTCAACCTCAAGGCGCTTGTGAGGGAAGATGCGACCTTGGTTGTATAAGATGCATGAATAATAGCTGCGCTGTGAATGGCTCCAGAACCTGTCTGATACAATCCTTTCCCTTGAATAGGGGTTCTTGGAGCTATTGAAAAATGTATTGTCTGCCTTGAAGCTGTTTATATCAAAGGAGCCAGGTGCTGATGCAGGACCTGGGAACCTTGGAAGCCTTGGGACTGGCTTCTGGACATGAGGCCAGTGCTCTATGTGATAATCAAATTGTGGACCTGCAGCAGACTCAGGAACTGAAGTGTCTGGCTCAGTGGCTTCGTTGTCCGCTGAAGCATTTTGTGGGGCGGGCTCCACATTGGCTTCATTGTTTGAGGTTGGAGGGACAACCTCAGGCACGTTCTCCTGGAGAACTGCATCTTGATGGAGCGGTGGAGTGGGTTCTGGAGGTGCTTCTTCATTGTCTTCGGCTGATGCAGCCAGAATTTCTGCAGACTGGACTTGAGGCCGTGGACCTTTGCGAAGCCTACGGAACGCAGACGACGCTTGTGGGGTCGGAGTGGGCTGAACGTCAAAGTCTTCTTCCTCCTGAGGGCGATCCGCCCATGACTCATCTTGTGCCATTGGCGTCAGAGGACGACCAATACTTATGAGTTCGCTTGTTTCAAGCTGAGGAAGGGCTGCATCATCTTGCACATTGTCCTGATGACCAATGTCTTCAGCAGCTATTGGGTCGGCTGCTGGAATATCTCCAACGTCAGGAGCCTCTGTGGGAGCAGGCTCATGAACTGTCACTCTTCTTTCTGCATTGGGGTGAATGACAGAAAGGGGTTCAACCATCAAGGGCTCTGTGGGAGCAGCCTTAGATTTCTTGACCTTGCGCTTCTTTTTGCTGGGGTAGTAGGAGAGGCTTCAGAGCTCTTCCTTTTTCTGGCTTCAGCTTCTGCAGCTCTTGTCTTCTTTAGCTCTGAAGCTGTTGACCGGCTCTTTGGCTTCGAGCCAGTCGTGGCGGTTGGGAAGACAACTGGAATAGTTGCTTGTCTTGATGCCTCTGGTTCACTCACAGCAGGCTGCTTCTTCTTCTTTGCGGCCATCTTGGGGTCGATGCCAGGACGCCCAAGTGCCTTGCGCTTTTCAGCCTCGTTGTAGGCTTGAACACATGTGTCTGCCAAAGACTTCATCCTTTCACACGAGCCCTGAGCTTCAGCACGCTTCTTTAGAAAGTTTTCTTTGAGCTCATCCAGCATGATTTTGAAGCTTACTTCTTGCACACTGAGCTTGGCAACGTGCTTCTTGAACTGAGCCTTTTCAAAATCAATTTTCTGCTTTAGTTCAACAATGCGCTGGGCTATTGCAAGTTCTGAAGCAATTGCGCCTTGAAAAGCGACGCTGAGGCCAACGGGCAGCTGAAGGTCCTCAAAGCTGATGTCTGGTGAGGCAAACCATTCATCGATGAAATTGTGGATGATGGCGACATCAAACAGAGGCAGATTGTTGAAGAGTTCAGCCTCCTCCTTGCTCTTTATGAGCTGCTCAAGAGCATCATCTCCAAGATCTTCATCACTTGATAGATCAATGGTTTCGCTGCGCAGAATGGCAGCAGCAGTGAGCTCTTTGCCTGTTTGTTGCTGGGGCTCCTTTTCCTTCAGGGGCTTGGAGACGCGGGATACGTCTTCGGACTGCACACTGACTTCAGGAGGTGCAGTTTTCAATGGCTTCGCCCTTGAGATTTTTGAGGCAGGGTCCGACTTTGAAGCTTTTGGTTTCTTTGTCTGCTTAGGCTTCGGCACAGCAGGAGCTTCATCAGACTCAGAATCAGCTGGAGGGTCATTCACAGCAGTCCCTTGGACTAAGATGTGGGTGATCAGGCCCTCAAGATTGGCAAACGGACCGATGATATTGGGTTCTGCATCGCGTGTGCCATCTGCCCTTGGTGAGGAGGGACCAGGGTTAAAGTCAAGCCCAAATTTCTTCTTGTTTAGCTTCGCTGACTATTGGGCAAACTGAAAGTTGCGCTTGAAGAGATTGTCATCGCGACACCAGAGGAGTGATGACGGATGTGCTTCAGCTGGCTGCGGTCCTCGGACCATGCATGGGTAGAAGCCTTGAGCAATGGCTTCGTCTCTGGACCTGGGTACGAGATTTTTGTATAGTACGTCTCCCCATGGTCTCTTGATGGCGCACTTCTCCGCATACTCCTGAGTAACGAAGCGGTATTGGAACCGTTGCTCTGCCCAATATCTTCGAATCCATTGGATTCGTGTCTTGCGCTGACCATAGTTCTCTTCAGGGTCTGTTTTGTACATCTCTGCCAGTTCATCAGGCAGATCTTTGGATGTGCCGCCACGGCGCTGTCTACCTCCCTTCCTTGCTGCTGTTTCTGAAGCCATAAATCTTAGCTTGGAAAGCTTCAAGATGTTCAAAGGCTTCAAAGGCTTCCTTTTGCTTGACCAACAAGAACTGGCTTCAGGAGAGTTGATGTGATGCTGTAAGAATTCTGCAAATGAATGCAGACTATGAGAACCAAAGGATTCTCCCACGGACATGTACCTGTGACAGCATTAAGGTGCGAGGGAAGGGGAAGAGGTCATATGCATTCTCAGAAGATTTTGAAGATAAATCAGTTTCGAAGACATTGACCTCATCGTGCGAAGACATTCACTCAGAGAAAAGAAGTTGGTTCCAGATTTGTACGAACCCACAGATTAGTACAAGTGAGGAATCTAACTACTTCATGAATCACAAGTGAACATTCTAGGCAGGTTATGAGATGCAGACTGAGAGAGAACTAACTTGTGTGAAGAGAAACTTCTTATGGTAGGAAATGACTGAACTATAGGATCAAAAGAGGCTGTAAAAAGAAATTTTATTTACCCCACTGGAACTGCTAGAAGGAAGGAAGTTGATGCCGAGCAGTTCAATCCTCCGTGCCCTAACTTGGCGACGGAAAACACCTATGGTGACGGCGGAGAAGACGATGTCCGCGGTCGGCGTGAGGACGGCATTGGAGAGATTGCGGCAGCGAAGCGCTTCGTCTCCGGCATCGTCGAGTGCTAGCGGTGGTCCTAGGGTTCGTGCGAGGGTGGAAGAAGGAGATAGTGACCGCGGTAAGTGTGAATTTATAGACTCAGGGGCGGCACTGTGCTATTACATAGGTGCCCCTGGCGGTTCGCATTTGAGGAACGCGTGGCCAGTTAGCGAAAGTTTGGGGTTTGTTCCACGTCCCACGTGTGCCTAAATTGTCGGGCGGTCGTTCCTGCTTCTCCGGATTTTATGTGGAGGAATGATCATTAAAACCGGACTTTATGGTTGTCTCTATATCTTCAGCTGACAAGGACACAGTGAAGACATTCGACAGTTTCAATAGAATGCATATGACTTGGAGAGATAGAATTTGAGATAGAAAGCATAGAGACATTAGGGTCCGATCACATTCACTTAGTTCAAAAGATTCAACCAAGAAGATATAGCTATAAGTGAATGCTGTAGAGGACAGAACACTAGAGTATATATCTATATAATCAACGTACTGAAGATAATCATGAAGACATGTTAAGTTCGAAGCCAAACCAAATGTGAAGATATTGCAAGGTAACGCCATGAGTTAAACACTTCAAAATGGAACGTTTGGTGGTGGCGTTACCCACCGTATAGGAAGTATTAGACCCATACACGGCGCACAATTATCGTGGCGCTCCGAAGTCAAATTCCACATTAATGTATTCACACTTAGAATGTATGTCTTCATTGATTGAAGATATACTTTACTTTGTGTGTTGCACATCTAATTCATCAATATGCATAAGTGTTAGGATGTGTGCCTGATCACAGGACATTTGAGGATTCCAAGATATTTAGCTCACACCGTAACTTGCAAAACCTCTTCTCATCCAAGGGCTTGGTAAAGATATCTGCCAATTGCTCTTCAGTGTTGACGTGTATGATATCAATGTCTTCCTTCACAACATGATCTCTGAGAAAGTGATGACGAATTTCAATGTGCTTTGTCTTCGAGTGCTGAACTGGGTTGTTGGCAATCTTGATGGCGCTTTCATTGTCGCAGTAAAGTGGCACTTGCTTCAGATGAATGGCATAATCCTTGAGTGTTTGCTTCATCCATAGAAGCTGAGCGCAGCAAGATCCAGCAGCAATGTATTCAGATTCAGCAGTGGAGAGAGATACACAGTTCTGCTTCTTTGAAGACCAACATACAAGTGATCGTCCCAGAAAGTGACATGTGCCTGATGTAGACTTGCGATCAACCTTGTCACCAGCATAATCAGCATCCGAAAATCCAACCAAATCAAACTCCGAGCCCTTTGGATACCATAATCCTAGAGTTGGGGTGTGAGCCAAATATCAAAGAATTCGCTTCACAGCTAAGTGATGCGACTCCTTTGGTGCCACTTGAAATCGAGCACACATGCAAACACTAAGCATGATATCTGGCCTAGATGCACATAAATAAAGCAAAGACCCAATCATGGAGCGGTATACCTTTTGATCGAACTCTTTACCATTGTCGTCGGGACCCAGATGATGTTTGGCTGGCATTGGGGTTGTGAAGCCTTTGCAATCTTGCAGACCGAACTTCTTCAGGCACTCTTTAAGATATTTCTCTTGAGATATGAAAATGCCGTTGCGTTGTTGCCGTATTTGAAGACCGAGGAAGAATTTCAACTCCCCCATCATAGACATCTGATATTGCTCTTGCATCATATATCCAAACTCTTCACTGTATTTCTGATTGGTGCAGCCGAAGATAATGTCATCCACATATATTTGGCACACAAACAGTTCACCATCATATGTCTTCGTGAAGAGAGTGGGATCTAAGGAACCAGGTATGAAGCCTTTGCTCTTCAAGAAGTACTTGAGTGTGTCATACCAGGCCCGAGGGGCTTGTTTGAGGCCATACAGTGCCTTATTGAGCTTGTATACCATGTCAGGATGTTTTGGATCTTCAAACCTTGGTGGTTGTGCAACATACACTTCTTCTTCAATCTTGCCGTTGAGAAAGGCACTCTTCACATCCATTTGATACAGAATTATGTTGTGATGATTTGCATAGGCCAGCAGAATACGTATGGCTTCAAGTCTAGCCACAGGAACAAAGGTTTCATCGAAGTCAATGCCTTCCACTTGAGTATATCCTTGAGCAACGAGGCGAGCTTTGTTTCTGACGATTTGACCATGCTCATCTTGCTTGTTGCGGTATATCCATTTGGTGCCTATTATGTTATGCTTCCATGGATCAGGACGCTTAACCAGTTCCCATACATTGTTCAGCTCAAACTGTTGAAGCTCTTCTTGCATTGCTTGAATCCATTCAGGTTCCATAAAGGCTTCTTCAACTTTCTTGGGTTCTAAAATTGAGACGAATGCGAAGTGCCCACAGAAATTTGCCAGTTGAGTTGCCCTTGAACGAGTGAGGGGACCAGGTGCATTGATGCTGTCAATTATTCTGTCAATCTGCACTTCATTGGCTACCCGAGGATGAATAGGGCGAAGACTTTGCTCTTGCTGATCTGTGTTGTCGTTGGGAGGAATATCTTTAGACTGAGCATTATCTTCATGTGGATCAGGTGCTGAGATGATAAGTTCTTCTTCAGGATGAGCTTCATAAGGTACAATTTCTCCAGTTCCCATAAGCTTGATTGATTCACTAGCTGGAACTTCATCTAGCACATTTGGCAGTTGCTCTCTTTGTGATCCATTGGTTTCATCGAACCGCACATCCACTGTTTCAACCACTTTGTAGTGGAAGAGATTGAAGACTCTGTAGGAGTGCGAATTCTTTCCATATCCAAGCATGAAGCCCTCATGTGCTTTTGGTGCAAACTTTGAGGTGTGGTGTGGGTCCTTGATCCAGCACTTTGCGCCAAATACTCTAAAGTAACTGACATTTGGCTTCTTGCCAGTTAGGAGTTCATACGATGTCTTGTTCAGAAGGTTGTGAAGATAAACATGATTGGTTATATGGCATGCAGTATCAACGGCTTCAGTCCAGAATTTTCTTGGAGTCTTGTATTCATCTAGCATTGTTCTGGCCATCTCAATGAGTGTTCTGTTCTTGCGTTCGACAACGCCATTCTGCTGTGGCGTGTACGGAGCTGAGAATTCATGTGTGATGCCTAAGGTATCCAGATATGTATCAAGGCCAGTGTTCTTGAATTCAGTGCCATTGTCACTTCTGATGTGCTTTATCTTGGCGCCAAAATTGTTCATAGCTCGATTGGCGAAGCGTCTGAAGACATCCTGCACTTCAGTCTTGTAAAGGATTATGTGCACCCAAGTATATCTAGAGTAATCATCAACATTGACGAAGCCATAGAGGCAAGCAGTAGTAGTAAAAGTTGAGTAGTGAGTGGGGCCGAAAAGATCCATGTGGAGTAGTTCGAAGGGTTGAGTAGTAGTCATGATTGTCTTCGAAGGATGTTTTGCCCTTGTCATCTTCCCTGCTTCACAGGCACCACATAAGTGATCTTTCTTGAACTTGACGCCCTCGATGCCTATGACATGCTTCTTCTTCGCAAGGGTGTGGAGGTTCCTCATGCCAGCATGCCCAAGCCTCCGATGCCAAAGCCAGCATTCTGAAGCTTTTGCAAGAAGACATACTGCAAGTTGTGGCCCTGCTGAGAAATCTACCACGTACAGATCATCTTTTCGGTACCCTTCAAACACTAGAGACTTGTCAGATTCCATTAGTACTAGGCAACGATATTTTCCAAACATTACAATCATGTTCAAATCGCAAAGCATTGAGACAGACATTAAGTTGAAGCCAAGGGATTCAACAAGCATGACTTTATCCATGTGTTGATCCTTTGAGATTGCAACTCTACCTAGACCCAAAACCTTACTTTTACCAGTGTCAGCAAATGTGATGTGGCTCTTGTCGGATGGACGTAAGGTTGAGTCCATAAGAAGGCTTCTTTTGCCAGTCATGTGATTTGTACACCCACTGTCAATAATCCATTCTGAAGACTTTGAAGACGCTGGTGTCGTACCCTACAATGCAGTTAGGGGGATAGGCTTCACGAAGAGAATTGTGAAGCAAAAACATTTGACGAACCAGTGGGTTATGAAAACTTAGATCCAGATTAGGACTAATAGGGAGAGTAGCATGCGATTCAGGAATGAAGTACATAAGGATGCCATTCGGGCATTTTATCTTGCGCCCTACAAGATTTTTAAGGTCCCTAGCAATAGCATCAGAAGATTTTGTTTTTCTGCTGGAGACCTTTCCCTTGGCACCGCGTGCCATGAAGCAGTAGGTAGGAGTGGAGCCGTTCGTGTCATTTGCGTCGGTGTCGGTGATGCAGTCATTGTCTTCAGTGTTGAAGATGGACTTGGCGACGTATGCTGTAGCCAGACTCACAATGCCAGAATCAGATTCCTCCTCAGACTCCACCTCTGCCTCCTCTGATGCAGACTCCTCCTCTGAGTCCATATCCTTGCCAACAAACGCACGTGCCTTGCCAGATGAGCACTTCTTGTGTGTTGAAGACTTTGAGGAAGACTTGGAAGAAGACTTTGAGTATTTCTTCTTCTTCTTGTCGTCAGAATCATATTCCTTGCTCTTCTTCTTCTTTCTGTTCTCATTGTCCCACTGTGGACATTCAGAGATGAAGTGTCCAGTTTTCTTGCACTTGTGACATGTTTTCTTCTTGTAGCATGAGCAGATGCTTCATCATTCCTTGAGCTTGATCGTGAAGACTTTCTGAAGCCTTTCTTCTTGGTGAATTTCTGGAACTTCTTCACTAGCATTGCAAGTTCCCTTCCAATGTCTTCAGGATCATCAGAACTGCTGTCAGATTCTTCTTCAGATGAGGAAACAGCTTTTGCCTTCAAGGCACGAGTTCGCCCATAGTTTGGACCGTAGATATCTCTTTTCTCAGAAAGCTGAAACTCATGTGTGTTGAGCCTCTCAAGTATGTCAGACGGATCGAGTGTCTTGAAATTAGGACGTTCTTGAATCATCAGGGCTAGGATGTCAAACGAACTATCAAGTGATCTCAGCAGCGTCTTGACGATTTCATGTTTGGTGATCTCAGTGGCGCCGAGGGCTTGAAGCTCATTTGTGATGTCAGTGAGCCGGTCAAATGTGTGCTGGACATTCTCATTGTCATTTCGCTTGAAGCGGTTGAAGACGTTGCGAAGAACACTGATTCTCTGATCTCTCTGGGTTGATATGCCTTCATTGACCTTGGAGAGCTAGTCCCAGACCAGCTTGGATGTCTTCAAGGCACTCACACGGCCATACTGTCCTTTTGTCAGATGACCACATATGATATTTTTGGCAGTAGAGTCCAGTTGAGTGAACTTCTTGACATCAGCAGCAGTGACACCTTCTCCAGCCTTGGGAACGCCGTTCTCGACGACATACCATAGGTCGACGTCAATGGCTTCAAGATGCATGTGCATCTTATTCTTCCAGTAGGGATATTCAGTTCCATCGAAGACGGGGCACGCAGCAGAGACTTTGATTATCCTTGCAGTCGACATAGCTAAAACTCCAGGTGGTTAAACCGAATCACACAGAACAAGGGAGCACCTTGCTCTGGTACCAATTGAAAGTGCGTTATATCGACTAGAGGGGGGGGTGAATAGGCGATTTTTATGAAAGTCTTCAAAATGTGGAAGTTATGATGACAAACAAAATAGATAAGCCTATCACTATGCAGCGGAAGTTAGATTACACAAGGCAAGCCATAGTCAAGTATTCAATATAGTGAAAGCACAGTGACAAACAGCTTCAGTGTAATAAGGATCAGGTAGGAAGAGGTTATGAAGCCAAACAAATCATACAGTTACGTTGTGAAGACAATCGATAGATCAGGCATGCAATGGCTTCACAATGAATAACAGTAAGTAAAAGGAAGTGAAGATGAAACCAGCGACTCTTTGAAGACAATGATATGTTGGACCAGTTCCAGTTGTTGTGACAACTGTACGTCTGGTTGGAGCGGCTAGGTATTTAAACCTCAGGACACACAATCCCGGACACCCAGTCCTGAACACGCAGCTCAGGACACCAAGTCCTCACCGTATTCTCCTTGAGCTAAGGTCACTTAGTCCTCGCCCAATCACTCTGGTAAGTCTTCAAGGTAGACTCCCAAACCTTCACAGACTTCGTTCACTGGTAATCCACAATGTCTCTTGGATGCTCTGAACGCGACGCCTAACCGTCTGGAGGATTCATAGTCCTCAAGTGTAATAAGTCTTCAGATCACACAGACAAGAAGACTTAAGTGATGCCCAATTTACTCTAGCTCTGGGTGGCTAGGGCTTTTCTCCTCGCTAGGAATTTTCTCTCAAAGGCTTCGAGGTGGGTTGCTCTCAAACGACTAAAGCCGTGCACTGAAATCTGAGCAGCCAACCGTTTATGGTTGTGGGGGTGGGCTATTTATAGCCACTTGGCAACCCGACCTGATTTGTCCGAAATGACCCTGGGTCACTAAGGAACTGACACGTGTACCAACGGTCGGATTTCGAACTCTCATGGCAACTTTACTTGGGCTACAAGTAAAGCTAACTTGTCCGACTCTAGACAAGATTTGCTCTCATAGTCTTCGCTCGAAGACATAGGATTTGAATTAGGCATCACTTCAGTCATTCTGACTGGTTCTCTTGGACCCCACTTAATAGTACGGTGGTTCCTATGACACAACATAAATGAAATAAACTACGAAGGATCTAAGTCTTCGAGTTCCATAAGCTTCATAGGGAGTCTTCTCTTGTCATAGTCTTCAATATGAATATCTTCATAAACCACCATTGTCTTCAATGTCTTCGTACATTTTTAGGGGTCATCTCTGGTAGTGAAACCGAATCAATGAGAGACTTCTTCCTGTGTTATCCTGCCATTCTCACAAACACATTAGTCCCTCAACTAGGTTTGTCGTCAATACACCAAAACCAACTAGGGGTGGCACTAGATGCACTTACAGAATTTAGAGATTTTCTTGCTAGTATAACTATGGGAGAATCTAGAGACATAACACAAGCCACCATAGGGATGCTATACATTATTTTGCTCTCTTCATAGGTAGATGCATTAATGGTAAAGATGAGGCATGTCACATGTGTGTCCCTGACCTCAGTATTGTTCGGAGTGCTTTGTTAGGAGAAAATCTTATAATTTTGGAGCCATTGTTGCGTGTAGGTTGCATCTTAATAGATTTAATGTAGATTTCTTTGGTGGAATTTATGCAACTCGCATAGCTAATTTTCTTGGTATAGCCATACGCGAAGATGATATTGAATTACCTCCTGCTTACCTAGACTTTAATGCTATGGTTCACCACCAGTTTGTCGAGAGGAATGACTCACCTCTCCAGTATCGCTTAATCTTTGACAGACGTCGTGCTGCCAATATTACTCTACCTGCTCCTGCCCTCTTTGATTATCAGGCAAGAGGAAGATATACTATTACCAGAGAGGAGGCAGATGAATACGAGAGGAGAGCGGAGGCCGCTCGTCGCCACGCTGCAGCCTAGCAAGCAATAGCCGCTGCATCGCAGTATGACCCCAGCTACTATTATGGATATCCGCCAGGCCAGCCGTGGCCATAGACCAACTTAGGCCAAAAGCCTAAGCTTGGGGGAGTATATATTTCCCACCGACATTACATTTATGTTCACACACTCATTGCTAGATGTCGGTGCTCATACTTTTTCATTGTATCATCCATGCTAGTTTATTTTCCTTTTTTATGCATTCTTCTTGTGTGTTTAATAAACTTTAAGAAAAACCAAAAAAATTAGTTGTAGCTTTTAATCAGTTTAATTTCCATGCTTGTAGTAGTAATTAAAAAGAAACCCAAAAATATTTCATGTTCTTCTTTTGCATGTTGGGAGCTCTCCCATGTAAATAGTTTTACTTCTTTTCTTTTCTTTGGGGGTCGATAGGAGAAGACCATAATTAAATTGTTGAAGTGGCTCTTATATGCATTATTGTTTTTCTGACAAAAGAGCCCATATTGCCTTGTCTTCTCCTATTTATTGAATGCCTGCAGATTCCAGCTTAGTCCAATGCATGTGCACTATTATTATTCACATCATTCGATTGTGCTAGTGAAAGGCAATTATGATGGTATATGATGGACTAGCTGAGATGAGAAAAGCTGGTATGAACTCGACCTCTTTTTTGTAAATATGATTAGTTCATCATTTCTGATTCAGCCTATTATGAATAAACATGTTTGCAATGACAAATAGAGATCATAGTTTCTTGTGCCATGCTTGATTAGCTATGAGTTATAATGGTTTACCTTGCGTGCCAACATGCTATTGAGATAGTTATGATGTGGTATGATAGGGTGGTATCCTCCTCTGAATGATTTAAGTGACTTGACTTGGCGCATGTTCACGCATGTAGTTGAAACAAAATCAACATAGCCTTCACGATATTTATGTTCATGCTGCATTATATCCTACTCATGCTTGCATTCGGTGTTGATTAATTTTAATGCATGTTCATGACTGTTGTCGCTCTCTAGCTGGTCGCTTCCCAGTCTTTTGCTAGCCTTCACCTGTACTAAGTGGGAATACTACTCGTGCATCCAATCCCTTAAACCCCAAAGTTATTCCACATGAGTCCACTATACCTACCTATATACGGTATCTACCTGCCGTTCCAAGTAAATTTGTATGTGCCAAACTCTAAACCTTCAAATAAATATCTTGTTTTGTATGCTCGAATAGCTCATGTATCAACTAGGGTTGTCTGCATCTTCCATGTTAGGCGGGTTATTCTCAAGAGGAGTGGACTCCGCTCCTCACTCACGAGATAAATGGCTGGTCACCGGGATGCCTAGTCCCATGCTTTACGCAAACTAAATCAAAATAATTGCAAACAAAACTCCCCCTGGGACTCTTGTTAGTTGGAGGCACTCGTTTCGAGCAAGCCATAGATTGATGCTTGTTGGTGGAAGGGGGATTATAAACTTTACCATTCTGTTTGGGAACCTCCTATAATGTGTGTAGCATGGAAGATATCGCCATCTCTTGGTTGTTCTATTGAAAATGAAAGTATACCGCTCAAAATATTATTCACCTCTGTTTCAAAACTGAGCTCTGGCACCTCTACAAATCCCTGCTTCCCTCTGTGAAGGGCCTATCTATTTACTTTTATGCTGAGTCATCATCCTCTTATAAAAAAGCACCAGTTGGAGAGTACCGCTGTCATTTGCATTCATTACTGTTAGTTTACATTGAGTATGATTTAACTAGATCTATTTTACCATGAATTACGATGTCTAGTCAGTCCTTGGTCTTTAAAGGTGCTCTGCATTTATGTTTTGCATTCTCGGAAAGGGCTAGCGAGATACCACCTTGTTATATCATATTATGATTGTTTTGAGAAAGTGTTGTCATCCGAGATTTATTATTACGGCTCGCTAGTTGATTATGCTATTGATATGAGTAAACTTGAGACCCATGCGTTATTGTGAATGTGGTTAGTTATAATCTTTGCTGAAAACTTGAATGTTGGCTTTACATATTTACAACAACAAGAGCAAATCGAGTTTGTAAATTTTTTTCTTTATCACTTTCAGTTTATCAACTGAATTGCTTGAGGACAAGCAAAGGTTTAAGCTTGGGGGAGTTGATACGTCTCCGTCGTATCTACTTTTCCAAACACTTTTAACCTTGTTTAGGACTCTAACTTGCATGATTTGAATGGAACTAACCCGGACTGACGCTGTTTTCAGCAGCATTACCATGGTGTTATTTATGTGCAAAAACAAACATTATCGAAATGACCTGAAACTTCACGGAGCAACTTTTCAGAAAATATGAAAAATACCTGCAAAAAATGAAGGCCAAGGGGCCCGTCACCTCTCCACGAGGGTGGGGGCGCGCCTGCCCCCCTAGGGCGTGCCCCCCTACCTCGTGGGCCCCCTGTTGCCTCTCCGACTCCAACTCCAACTCCATATATTGTGTTTCGGGGAGAAAAAATCAGAGAGAACAAATCATCGCGTTTTATAATACGGAGCTGCCACCAAGCCCTAAAACCTCTTGGGAGGGCTGATCTGGAGTCCGTTCGGGGCTCCGGAGAGGGGAATCCGTCGCCATCGTCATCATCAACCATCCTCCATCACCAATTTCATGATGCTTACCACTGTGCGTGAGTAATTCCATCGTAGGCTTGCTGGACGGTGATGGGTTGGATGGGATCTATCATGTAATCGAGTTAGTTTTGTTAGGGTTTGATCCCTAGCGTCCACTATGTTCTGAGATTGATGTTGCTATGACTTTGCTATGCTTAATGCTTGTCACTAGGGCCCGAGTGCCATGATTTCAGATCTGAACCTATTATGTTTTCATCAATATATGAGTGTTCTTGATCCTATCGTGAAAGTCTATAGTCACCTATTGTGTGTTATGATCCGTTAACCCCGAAGTGACAATAATCGGGATACTTACCGGTGATGACTGTAGTTTGAGGAGTTCATGTATTCACTATGTGTTAATGCTTTGTTTCGGTTCTCTATTAAAAGGAGGCCTTAATATCCCTTAGTTTCCATAAGGACCCTGCTGCCACGGTAGGGTAGGACAAAAGATGTCATGCAAGTTCTTTTCCATAAGCATGTACGACTATATTCGGAATACATGCCTACATTATATCAATGAACTGGAGCTAGTTCTATGTCACCCTAGGTTATGACTGTTATGATGAACCGCATCCGGCATAATTCTCCATCACTGGTCCATTGCCTACGAGCTTTCCATATATTGTTCTCCACTTATTTTACTCTTTCGTTGATATTTCTATCATCACTACAAAATACCAAAAAGATTACTTTTACTAATATTACCTTTTGTTACCGTTATCACTACTATCATATTACTTTGCTACTAAACACTTTGCTGCAGATATTAAGTTTCCAGGTGTGGTTGAATTGACAACTCAGCTGCTAATACTTGAGAATATTCTTTGGCTCCCCTTGTGTCGAATCAATAAATTTGGGTTGAATACTCTACCCTCGGAAACTGTT
The DNA here is from genome assembly GCA_963921465.1 of Triticum timopheevii. Classification (NCBI taxonomy): domain Eukaryota; kingdom Viridiplantae; phylum Streptophyta; class Magnoliopsida; order Poales; family Poaceae; genus Triticum; species Triticum timopheevii. The sequence goes on from OY997262.1 coordinate 10,310,129, forward strand.
GCGATCCCCTATACTTGTGGGTTATCAGCCAATCAACCAGCTAGCACCACCGACTCCACCATTCCACGGAACCCGTCTGCTGTTTCCTAGGAAGCCATTTTACCTTTGTTTCTTCCTGCTTATCAGTTTCGATAAACTTCGTTAACTTCGCACAATTCCACCCGCGGGGTGTATTTTAAATTCTTGTTGGATGTCGGCCAATGGCCTTTCGATGTGTAAATATTTTTGCCGAGTTCTACTTTCCCTTGCTTTCTGCTCTTTGGCTTTTTTCCTTTGCCGCCTTCCCTCGATTGTCGTCTTGCCAGCCGAACAACCGCTCTATGGACTGCAGCTGGGTCAATTACTTAGCCACTTTCGGGGAGGCAAGTACTTAGCTGATTAGAGTTTTCTAGCAAGTTAAGTAGAAGCCGGCCGGATGGCTGCTTGACAGCCAGTCGGTGAGGCGGGAAGCCGGCTTGGACTATGTGTATGCTTTGGGTCCTTAGCCATTTTTCATGCAGACACCCTTTCTGCCTTAACTCCTGCCGACCGAACAGTCGCTCTGCGCGCTGCGGCCTGTGGTAGAAGAAATCTTAGGTGCCAACACATTACTTGTCCGGCTGCAGGAAGCATTTCATAGTACAAGGAGGCAAGTCCCCGGCTCGACTGGTCAAACCCGGTGCCAGACGGACTAATGAAATAACACAAAATGGCATGCATAATACTTATCATATAGATCAAAGAGGGCAGTACCCGAGCTCTTCTCGGGGGACCCAGAGTCTTCATACTTAATAAAAAAGCTGGTGTGGTACATACTGCATCAACTGTAAAACCTTTGAAGGAGGTTCGCATTCCATGGTCGCTCCGTCTCCTTGCCGGAGTCATCTATTTTGCGTGCTCGAGGCTTCTGAGCATCGATGAGGTAGTAGGAGTCGTCGCCCAACACCTTGCTGATGATGAAGGGGCCTTCCCAAGGTGCCGAGAGCTTGTGCTGGCCGGCTGTTCGCTGGATCAGCCGGAGCACAAGGTCTCCTTCTTGGAAGGATCTTGGCTTGACCTTTTGGTTGTAGTATCGGCGCAGGCTCTGCTGGTAGATGGTGGACCGGCTGAGTGCCAATAGCCGGCCCTTCCCAGGACCGGATTTTTAGGATATTAATTCCCCAGAAAATGCCCCTTGTGCTCACCAGCCCCAGGATTACTGTTAGCTGATGAGACACCAACTTGATATAGAAACTCTAAGCAAAAATACAAAAAATGTAGTACAAGACCATTCTGGCCTATGAGTACAACAAATGGTTTCTAGTGGTTGATGGCGGAAGCGGTTTGTGGTTCATCAGCGTCTATGGGACTCCATTTTCCACAGGAACAGCTGACCTGGATAACTCCTATCTTCGCGAGGCTTCTATCACCATTGCGTAGGTTCCGGGGCTGTCATCGCAATGCTCCTCTCCATGCAAGGAATCTGGCCAAGACAATAGCCAGGGACAAGCCAGTGAGTACCTTGAATGTACTCGCAAACATTATGAACTCAGGTATAATATAACAAATGATAATCATGCTCTGAAATATTTTATGATCACAACGTCAGTCACAAAAATAAAAAAATCCATGATGCAGGCAAGCAGGTTATTCATATACAACATGAATATGCAATAAGGGAGTAGAAATGGAATGCACCGACTGGGTGTCTAAAGCGATGCCTCAAAAGGATAGTAATATAAATCATGCCTCAGTCGGGCTTCTGAGCAACGTCACATAAAGGGCTTATAAAGGAAATAAGTAGCAAGCATGCCACAGCCGGGCGTTTGTGCGACACCACATAAAGGGCTTATAGAGTAAGTAAATAACAAGCATGCCATAGTCGGGTGTCTCAGCGACACCACATAAAGGGCTTATAAAGTAAATGAATAACAAGCATCCCACAGTCGGGCGTCTCCGCGACACCACATAAGGGCTTATATGAGAGTAGTCACAGTGAATATCCAGGAGGTGGAACCATCCCAGGGATACTCAATAATTCAAATAATGTAAATGATTAGTCCATAGTAATAGTAATCATAATCATCATAAGTCACAAGTCATGATCCATGTTTTGGTTTAGCAGTTTTTCCTCTGAAGACCGACACTTGACCCATCCCAGACTGTAGTCCCTAACCATGGACACAGCTATTCAAATAGATATAATCTCTGCAGAGGGTGTACTCTTTACCCACGAGTAACGGATTCCTTTAGTCCATCGGGACTAATTCCATCTACGGTCTTTTAATTAAAAACACACCTGACCGCACACACCAGCCTAACTTACCGGTGTCTAGAATCACCCACGACACCCGTTAAGCGAATCTCAAAGTGGGGAGGCTACAACCTCGACTAGCATGGGATCACAAAATTTATAACGCGCGCAAACTAGGGGAGCTACCCCCTCGGCTCCAACCGGAAACACCCATGCCCCCGAACTAGGTGGCATGCCTACCGGATGCAGCGGTATCTTCCACCATGGCCTCTCTGTATGGTGTGCGCTAGGAAGGGGTTGACAGCTTACTGAACCATACCCTACCTATGGCAGGGACAAGTGGTAGTACGAAACAAGTATGGGGGTTACTGGAACAAGACTCGATCTATGGTCGACTCAGGAGGTTAAAGCATTTCCTGCATGATTAGCATAAGAAATATGTTTCACACCAATCAGACAGAATCACCCCTCATCATACCTTACCGGACACAACCGTCTCGACGAAGAACTAGAGACAAGCTCGTGTCTACCCAAGACAGAGGCTTTCCCGGATTCCTTCCGGTAGGCATGAAAGGCATACGAGGGTGATAACTATCACAAACATATCAAATTCCAATAGCACGGAATCATCAATATGCACTCATGAGTATGATCATGTCATCACATAAAATAACGAATACTCCGTGTCAAGGTGGTGTTGTAACCGCATCAAACAACACACAATAATATTATGCCAGGGTTCAGAATGCTTGCCTTCAAGAGTATGCAAGTGGGGGTGCACTTTTTGAAAGTTGCTTCCTTCTTCAAAAATCCTATTTTAAGAAAATTTAAATTAACACATAATTTCAAACAGTACAAAAAAGTTGTTCGGACAATTTTCAAATAAATATGAAAATAAACTAGATAAAATTTTGAGAAACAACAGAAAAAGAATCAAATCAATTGGACTTGTATTTAAAAAGTTATAGCCAGTCAAAGTTTAGTCAAAGTCTGTTTGTAATAAAAATCAGAAAAAGAAAATGGTTTGGGGAGTAATACATTTTCGAACAGGAGGAAATGTACTCTGGGTTTTACGCTTCCACTAAAGCCAGCGCGGGTCGTCGCTGGGTCACTGACAGTGGGTCCATCGGGCCCACTGGTCAGGTTTGACCAGTCGCCTGTGCCTTCTTTCTCCTCTGGCCGAGCAGAGGCGAAGCTCCGGTGATTGCCGCCGATGAACGACGGCTCCCCACGGGATTCCGAGGGCAGGGATGGATCCGCCAGTCTAGTGCGGTCCTCCCAGTGGTCGAGAGGGTCGTGGGGACAAAGAAGGTCGCCGGCGGCGAGCTCCGTGGCGGATGGTGGCTTCTGGTGGATCGGGGTCTCGAGCTATGGTGGCTCTCGATCAGGTTTGAGAGGTGGGGTGGCTCAGCAAGGTCTAGGGGAGTGGGACGGTGGCACTGGATGGACGGGGGAGGCCCTGCTCGCGAAGAATGGGACCGGAGCGTGGCGGTGGCCGAACTGATCGGAGACGGGGAAGACGGCCTCCCTCCATCGATTGCTGGCTATGTGAGCACTAGAGGGATGGCCTGAGGTCGCCTGAGGGTCTGGACGAGCCCGGGGGCTCCTTTTATAGGCGGTCGAGGTCGGTTCTGATGGCGGCAGTGGATAGGAACGGCGAACCACCGTTCTGCAGCCAGGGGGCGCGTGGTGATGGCTGGCGGGGTCTGGCAGGGCGAGAGGATGAGCTTGAGTTATTCCAGGTGCAGCTGGCGGGCGAGGGTGGTCGGGGCAGCGCCGTCCATGGTAGGAGCCTGCTACAGCCATCCACTAGCAGCCATGGCCGACCTGACGGTGGCGCTGCGGGGCTCCAGGGGTGGCTTGGATGGCTTTGATGAGCGAATGGGAACGGAGCGCGGCCCTGCGGGCGAGCAAAGGCCAGGGACAGGCTGTGGCGGCTCGGTTTCACGCGCGCTTGCAAAACGTGCGCTCTGGGCGCGCCCAGAGCATGCACGCCAGGTGCTCGACGAAATGCCAACGCATGCCAGGAGGCTTGGATGAGGCTGGGGATTAACAGGTCTAGGTTAGAGTTGGCTAGGAGATTAGTGGACATGGCTGCTGGGTTAGGGGATCAAGTCCACAATGTAAACTAAAAACTATGCCCAAAACTGGCCATGCACAGAAGGTGCTCGACAGAATGCCATGGGCATATGGGCATCTCTTCTGGTGGCCAAAATCTCCAGATCAGAGTCTCTTTAGATGTAGGTGATGGTGGCAAGGTTAGTTTGGCAAGACCAGAAACTTGTTAGTGCAAGTTTTGAAATTTTCAGTTTTGGACAAAAAATGAAAGGCATTATTGCATGGACCAAAAATACTCCAATGGGTCCAATCTCCTGGACTTAAGGGTTTGGTAGAGTGGTCTATGGGCAGGAGAAAAATCATGGGTAATAGGGCAAGATAAAATATGGTTGCAGTAGAAAATACCCAACCGGACCACAGAGCAAAAGAGGATGATTTGCTCAAATTTTTCAAAGAACACCAATGGGTTTTTGCATAAAGTTGAATTATACACTACTAGTAACATCTCCCAATTTTGGTGGAATTTATAAAGAAATATTTAAATAGGTTGTAGTGCAAATTACAAACTGGACCAGATTTGAAAACTTGGGGTAGGGCTCGAAATTTCCAAATGACTAAAAGAGATTTTTGCATAAAAGTGATGTGGGAACATCACATGACATCCCCAAATTTTGGTGGGGATTTTAAAGAAGTATTTGAAAGGGTTGTAGTGCAAATGGAACCCTAAAACTTATGAAAAATCATTTTTAAAGAAATAAAGCTCAGGAAAAATAATTGTAGAAATAATTCCACTGATAAAAAGAAATGGTCTTGGGAAGATATACAAGTCCAACAATATTTCTGAAAGGTTTCCACCTAGAAGGAAAAACTCAAAATTTCAGAGGGACAGAGTTATCTGAAAATGAAAAGATAAAACCAGAAAATAAAATTTTAATTTCCTGGTGAAATTTTAATTAATCAATCAAGGTTACAGCCTTCTTCCACCAGATCGATGCCGTCTTGTCGTGCTTCTTCTACCTCCTCTTCAGTGTACATGGTGACTCGAGGGGAGTCGAATTCTATGTCTGTTGGGATGATGGCTTCGGCACCGTAGACGAGGAAGAAAGGCGTAAAGCCGGTTGACTTGTTCGGAGTTGTGCGCAGGCTCCAGAGGATGGCCGGCAGCTTGTCGAGCCAACAGCCGGCCGACCGCTCCAGAGGCTCGACCAGTCGTGGCTTGATGCTGGATAAAATGAGGCCGTTTGCTCGCTCCACCTGGCCATTTAACTACGGATGGGCAACGGACGCTAGGTCCAGTCGGATGCCCTGCGTAGCGCAGAGACGGGCCAAGGCACCTTTGTCAAAGTTTGTGCCATTGTCAGTGATGATGCTGTGTGGTATGCCATACCGGATGGTGATGTCGGAGATGAAAGTCACAACAGTCGGACCATTCAACTTCTTAATTGGCTTTGCGTCTATCCATTTGGTGAACTTGTCCACTGCGACAAGCAGATGAGTCATGCTGCCGCGTGCCGTCTTGAATGGTCCCACCATGTCCAGGCCCTAGATGGCAAAGGGCCAGGCAATGGGAATAGTCTTGAGTGCAGAAGCCGGTTGATGTGGCTTTGAACGAAACTCCTGGCACCCTTTGCATTTCGGGACCAAGTCCTTGGCGTCTTCTAGAGCAGTCGGCCAGAAAAAACCATGGCGGAAAGCTTTGGCCACGAGTGCTCTTGAAGCTGCGTGGTGACCACACTCGCCTTGATGGATATCTTTGAGGATTGCTTGGCCTTGCTATGGCTCTACATAGCGCTGATAGACACCAGTGGCACTGCGCCTCACAAGCTCTCTGTTGACTATGGTGTACACTGCTGCCCAACGTTGCACTTGCCGGGCCGAGATCTCATCAGTCGGCAGCTCTTTGTTCACCAGAAAGTTGAGGATGGGCTGGGCCCATGAAGGTGCCGCAATTTCTTCGGCTGCTAGGACTGCTACTTGCACGAGGGCAGTTGGGCCGGGAGGCGGTGGGTTGGAGTCGACTGCCGCTTGCTAAGTCGATGAGGTCCCTGGGCCGACTGCTGCAGTCCTCAGGTCACCTGCTGAATTCCCCGTGCCGGCTGCTGGGGTCCTCAAGTCGGATCCGACTGCTTCAGGAGGAGCTGGCACGAAGATGGAATCCGACTCTGGCGATGGCTTGACAGATGGCTTGAGGAGGTGTTGCAGGGTGTCAGCTTGCCGGTATTGCTTGCTGGGTGGAGCCGATTCGTGCCAAGGCGTCAGCTTGCTCATTGTCATTTCTTGGCACATGGAGGAACTCGCACCCTTCGAAGTATCCGCTGAGTTGCTGGACGAGAAAGCGGTAGCTTGCCATGTTTGCATCCTTGGCATCCCAGTCGCCAGACGACTGCTGGACCACCAGGTCGGAATCTCCATAACACAAGATCCGGCGAATGCTGAGTTCCTTGGCAAGCGGGAGCCCGTGAATGAGTGCTTCATATTCAGCAACGTTGTTGGAGGTGGTAAACTGAATTTGCAGCACATATCTGAGCTTGTCACCTTTGGGAGAGGTGAGGACGATGACAACTCCCAAACTGGTGCGCATCTTGGAACCATCAAAGTGCATTCGCCAGTGAGTGGAATCTAGCACTGGCGGCAGGTACTGGGTCTCGGCCCAGTCGACGAGGAAGTCAGCTAGTGCTTGTGACTTGATGGCGGTGCGAGGCTGGTAGTAGATAATGTAGGGGGACAAATCTATAGCCCATTTGGCCACTCGGCCTGAGGTATCTCGGCTTCCAATGATCTCGGCAAGTGGAGCTAGGCAGACCACAGTGATTGGGTGCTCTTGGAAGTATGGCTTCAGTTTCTTGGCAGCAAAGTGCACGCCATAGCACATCTGCTGGTAGTGGGGGTAGTTCTGCTTGGAGGCGGATACTACTTCACTCAGGTAATACACCGGCCTCTGGACTGGTAGAGCTTTGCCTTCTTCCTTGCGTTCCACCACTATGACTGTGCTAACCACCCAGCTAGTGGTTGCGATGTAGAGGAGCATGGGCTCCTTACAAGTCGGGGCCGCCAGGACAGGCGGAGTGGTCAACATCTTCTTGAGCTGGAGAAAAGCTTCATCCTCCTTGTCGTTCCACTCGAAAAAAGTGGTCTTCTTCATGAGCTGGTACAGGGGAAGAGGCTTCTCGCCCAGCCGACTGATGAAACGGCTGATGGATGCCAAGCAGCCGGTAAATTTTTGCACGTCCAACAGTCATGTGGGCACCTCCATCCTCTCGATGGCCCTGATCTTCACAGGGTTACACTCTATGTCGCGCTCTGAGACCAGAAAGCCAAGAAGCTGGCCGGTTGGCACTCCAAAGACGCATTTCTCCAGGTTGAGCTTGATCTAAAACTGGCGCAAGTTCTCAAAGGTCTCCTTGAGGTCTTCTAGTAGCGTTCCTCACTTTTTCATCTTCACCACCACATCGTCCACATACATGTGGGTGTTTCTGCCGAGTTTCTTGAGGAGACACTTCTGCATGCAACGCTGAAATATGGCGCCGGCATTTCTCAAGCCAAACGTCATGGTCAGGTAACAGAAGGCTCCGAATGGCGTGATGAAGGCGGTCTTCAGCCTATCGGCTGGGTACAGCTTGATCTGGTGATACGCTGAGTATCCATCCAAAAAGCTCAACAGCTCGCATCCGGCTATGGAGTCAATCACTTGGTCGATTCTCGGCAGAGTAAATGGGTCTTTGGGACATGCTTTGTTAAGGCTGGTATAATCAATACACATGCACCACTACTTGTTCTTCTTCAGCACTAGGACCGGGTTGGCTAACCACTCTGGGAAGAATACTTCCATGATGAAGCCGGCTGCTAGAAGCCGGGCTATCTCTTCTCCAACAACTCTTCTCTTCTCCTCCGACAGGCGGCGCAAGGGTTGCCTGACTGGCTTGGCATCGGAACGGACATGTACCTTGTGCTCGGGAATTCCGTTAGAACACCCGGCATATCCTTGGGAGACCATGGTAATCTGGCCGGGTGTAGGACCCCGGCTGTCAGTCTCTCTGGTCGCCGGCTTCTCCGCCGCCTGGTGGACCCCGCCACCTAGTCTGGTACGGAGCCGATGTGGCACCCCGGCGCAGAGCGACCGGTTTACCCTGCATTGCTAATCCAGAGACCATGTCTTCTGGCAACACAAAACATCTTGGTACAGAAAAACAACCGCTTTATTGATGCTAGCGGATCAGGATTTATATTACAACAGATGTCGAGGCCGAGCAGCACGCACGGTGCGGCTGAACAATATGTACATTATTTAGTGAACATAAAGGAGGCCTCGATCATAACAACTACGCGGCAGCGGAACAACATCGTAGAGGGAACTCCATAGCACAGGGACACCGATGTGGACACGATCTAGACTCAAGCGGCGCTCCTTTCCAACGCGACCTTCCTGAAATCTGGCATGACACTCCAGGTGAGTACATTGAATGTACTTGCAAGCTCACAACATGCATAATCATAATGACAAACAATATCATGATATTTAACCAATTAATAATGTTCCAACATGCTATGCTCATGCTCTTGAGATCAACATCCCTCGGGACCGACTTACCAACTGTGATCGTTCTCGGATCACACACAAACCACCATCGTGGTCTTGAACAGAATAACTCGTGATCCTTACGGCAATCACCACCAAACCACCATCGTGGTCTTGTCCAGAGTAACTCGTGACCCTTACGGCAATCACAACTGAGGGAGTCCTGGATTAGGGGGTGTCCGGATGGCCGGACTATACCTTCAGCCGGACTCCTGGACTATGAAGATACAAGATTGAAGACTTCGTCCTATGTCCGGAAGGGACTTTCCTTGGCGTGGAAGGCAAGCTTGGCGATACGGATATGTAGATCTCCTACCATTGTAACCGACTTTGTGTAACCCTAATCCTCTCCGGTGTCTATATAAACCGGAGGGTTTAGTCCGTAGGACAACATACACAACAATCATACCATAGGCTAGCTTCTAGGGTTTAGCCTCTCCAATCTCGTGGTAGATCTACTCTTGTACTACCCATATCATCAATATTAATCAAGTAGGACGTAGGGTTTTACCTCCATCGAGAGGGCCCGAACCTGGGTAAAACTTCATGTCCCTTGCCTCCTGTTACCATCCGGCCTAGACGCACAGTTCGGGACCCCCTACCCGAGATCCACCGGTTTTGACACCGACAACAACCACGACCCCTATTGGGCCTTGAACATCTCAATGGCCTTCCCACCATCTTCATCAGTGCAAAGTTCATAACTTAGTGTGCAAGTTTTTTAAACGTTGACTCACGCTGGGACCTACTATGAGGCGTCCATAACCGTGGACTCGGCAATCGATAGATTATACACTCTGCAGAGGTAGCACACTGTACCCACACTATGGAAACCATGGCCTCGCACTCCCATTCGGGTGGACCAACGACATTCCGACAAAACCCTTCCATTGGCATGACACTCTCCTGGCCACTCCGACCCAATCCCCAATGGGCTAGTCCTGGGTGGCCCCGTGTCTACCAAAGACACACCGACCACCGTCGTGGCCAAAACAATCCCACTCGGGGACTCGGTACCATAATCTCAACAATCGGCACACAAGGTTATGCCTGCTTACCAGGCCAGGGTAAGCATGCCCATAACCTTCCCTAGTTGGAGGCACCGACCAGAGGCATGTCAATGGACCGAATCAAGGCCTTCCCATAAGGCAAATGTGCTTGCACTGGGAAAATCTCGATTCGCGGCACCATGACCTAGTCAACAATATATTCAAGTTGAGTTATACTCAGGTTCAACTTAAAATGAAAATGACCGGTGTCATAGCATGCCATGAAATGCAATACTACACATGCATCACATGATAACGAAAATGAATGATGTCAACCATATTCACACTAAGCATACACATCAACAACTTATATTACTTTCCTGGTCAGGGTAACTCTCATTTTAACAATATATTTTGCAGCAAGTATTATCATATTCTCATGCAAGAAAACAACTTCGATTAATTTCTCATAGGCATAGCAAAGATTTTACTATCACCTCAAGAAAATCCTATTTTCCTTGCCAACCAAGTTAGGTTCAAACATTCTGTAAATTAGGTAAAAATGGCTGAACAAACACTTAACAAGATATTTTCTAGCAAATATAAGTATTTTATTGATGCAAGAAAATAACTTTAAGCAATTATTCATATGCATAACAAATCATTGTATCATGACCACAATTAGGTCATAGCTACTTTACCAACTAAACTACTTTCAAGGTTTTGTAAATTGAGCATAATACCAACACACACTTAAAGAATATAAATAACATGAAAGTTATTTAAATGCATGGATTAATCATTTCATTCAAGTAAGAAAATCCTCAATATTGAAATGGCACCATGAAAATGTTGCTGTGGCTTGCCTTCGTGCAGATGAGGTTCACAAGCCTTCTGGTGATCCTCAAGACAAGCCTCACCCTCTGAAAATAATTTTAAACACGAGAAGAAAATATCAAGAACTCTTCTGAAAATCACCATAAATTCTAGACAGTTCAGAAAAATCTCATTTCTGGTGAGCTGCTAGATTTCTTTGCAAAGAACATAATGCAAAAAGAATCAATTCATTTGGACTTATGGTTGAAAAGTTATAGCTGTTTGAAGCTCTCTGGAATTGGATTGAATCTAAATTTAAATAAACAGACTAGGGGGTGACGTCGAAGGCGTAAAGCCTCAGGGCGCCACAGCTCATACCGCTTCACGCGCGTACAGAGTGGCTGACTAGTGGGCCCCGCTAGTCAGGTGAGAAGGAGGGGAGAAGGAAACAGAGGAGGGTCGCGGCTTCGCCAGAGCTCTCGCCGGCGACGAGGGCTCCTTGGCCAAAACCAGAGGGAGGGATCGAGAGAGGGGGTTGAGGCACACCTGCCTGTACCCGTAGCGTAGCTAGCGGTTGTCAGAAGGCGTCGAAATTGACCTCGCCAGCGGAGGCAGAGGGCGGCGGTCGCCGGAGATGAGGAAGACGGCGACCAGAGGCAACTTCAGGGGCTCTAGAGGGACGGGATGGCTTCACCGGAGAGAGGCAGAGGCCCTAGAAGGATCGCCCTGGCCTGGGAGGGGCTGGAGCTACTGCGGCGACCAGAGGGGATCGCCGGCGAGCTCGAGCTCGAGGGCAACAGCCCGCGGCCTGCCCGGCCGGGCTACGGTTTCCTGCGCACTTGTGGGGTGTGTGGGAGTGGTGGATGGTGCTCAAGGAGGCTGGGGGCACCACCATTTATAGGCGAGCGGAGAAGGGGGGTTCGCGCTCCGCTGGTGGACACCTGTCCACGGCGCCCGGCGACGAGCGGCGTCAGTGAGAGGGGGAGAAGGCGATGCAGTTCACGCGGCAACTGTGGGCAAGCGGGGACGAGCACAGGAACGAGGAGAAGGTGACGAGCACAGTGCACACCGCACTATTAGGTTGGCCGGACCGTGCCCGTGCTCGCTGTGGCAAGCTCCGGCGTCGGCAAGCGCCAGGGGGAGTTAATGGTGTTGAGACGATGATGGTGGCGAGGTTTGGCACGCTTAGGCTGGCGGGGAAGCGAGCACGCGATCAATAGAGGCTCGGGCGTGTCGCAGAGCACGTAGGATGCATGCCAGCACGCCTGGACGAACACGGTCAACGCGTGAACTCTGACCTCATGCCGATCTAAGCCCAAACTCCATGTCTGGCATGTTGTTCGTGGTAGTTTTGAATGTTACCACGCTTTGGTTTGGCTCCAGATGCAGTAAAGAAAATTTTACACGCCAGGTAAGTTTCTGGTCAGTAACTTTGAGGTGTTACTAAGGTCAAATGGCTGGGAGTTGGGGGCTGTGCTTTGGAGGCTAGCCATCACCTACTAAGGTCATGATGCACAAGAAATTTCAGGCACAGGGGAGCAAGTAAAATGGTAGTTGCTTGTTGAAACCACCATTTCTGTCCAGAACAGAAAATATTTTTTGTAGCAAAAATATTCCAAAAAGTGATGAAATATTTTTGCTCAAGAAGGTGCCCTAGGGTTCAGAGAATAATTGGGAATTTTCTCAGATTTTTGTGGGCAAGAAAAATGAGGGTTTCTTTGGAGCTCATTGAACTAGCTAGGGTTTTAGAGAAGAAAAATGAATATTTTTCATTTAAGAAAAATATTCCCAAGATTATTTTGAGATGGATCAGAAGGGGAATGATGATTAGGGAGGGGAATGATGCACTTGGGTGAAAGCCAAGGGTACCCAAGTGTTTAAGTCCATATGAAAAGATTCAAAAACCCCAACTTCCAAAATAAATCCAAATGAAAATCAGGCAAATAAGAGAGGGAAAAAATCAGGATGTCACAAACCTCCCCCACTTAGAATGAATCTCGTCCTCGAGATTCGGTTGCTTGGGAAAACCACTCTGGATAATGAGCACTTAGGAATTCTTCCCGCTCCCAAGTCGATTCTGACTCTGTGTGATGCTCCCACTGAACTTTGTAAAATTTTCTTACTTTACTGCGAGTGACCCTTTTCATCTGATCCAAAATTCTAAATGGTCTCTCTTCATAGGATAAATCATTTGCCAATTCTACCTCATCCATAGCAGTCCTTTTCTCAAGCAGGGATATGCAGCGTCTTAATTGTGAAACATGAAATACGTTACGCACGTCTGCCAATTCAGCGGGTAGCTCCAACTGATAGGCAATAGTACCCACTCGGGACATAACCAGGAATGGACCAACAAACCTGGGTGCCAACTTTCCACGGGTCTGAAATCTCTTGACTCCTTTCATAGGAGTGACTCAGAGGTATACATGTTATCCGGGTTCAAAATTGATATGTCGGTGCTTTGCATCATAATAACTTTTCTGTCGAGATTTGGCCAATTGCAATCCGTCTCTGATTCCTTAACTTGTTTCTCAGCTTCCATCATGAGATCTTTTTCGAAGATACGGCTATCTCCAGTTTGAGACCAATTTAAAGGAGTGTGACACTCACGGCCATACAGAGCTTCATACGATGTGGACATGATCTAGACTCGAGCAGCGCTCCTTTCCAATGCGACTTTCCTGAAATCTGGCATGACACGCCAGGTGAGTACATTGAATGTACTTGCAAGCTCACAACATGCATAATCAAAATGACAAACAATATCATGATATTTAACCAATTAATAATGCAATAATGTTCCAACATGCTATGCTCATGCTCTTGAGATAAACATCCCTCGGGACCGACTTACCAACCGTGATCGTTCTCGGATCACAAACAAACGACCATCATGGTCTTGAGCAGAGTAACTCATGATCCTTAAGGCGATCACCACCAAACCACCATCGTGGTCTTGTCCAGAGTAACTTGTGACCCTTACGGCGATCACAACCACGACCCCTATTGGGCCTTGAACATCTTGATGGCCTTCCCGCCATCATCATCAGTGCAAAGTTCATAACTTAGTGTGCAAGTTTATTAAACGTTGACTCATGGTGGGACCTACTACGAGGCGTCCGTAACCGTGGACTCGACTATCGATAGATTATACACTCTGCAGAGGTAGCACACTGTACCCACACCACGGAACCCATGGCCTCGCACTCCCATTCGGGTGGACCAACGGCATTCTGACAAAACCCTTCCATTGGCATGAAACTCTCCCGGCCACTCCGACCCAATCCCCAACGGGCTAGTCCTAGGTGGCCCCGTGTCTACCAAAGACACACCGACCACCGTCGTGGCCAAAACAATCCCACTTGGGGACTCGGTACCATAATCTCAACAATGGGCACACAAGGTTATGCCTGCTTACTGGGCTAGGGTAAGCATGCCCATAACCTTCCCTAGTTGGAGGCACCGACCAGAGGCATGTCAATGGACCGAATCAAGGCCTTCCCACAAGGCAGATGTGATTGCACTAGGAAAATCTCTATTCAGCAGCACCATGACCCAGTCAACGATATATTCAAGTTGAGTTATACTCAGGTTCAACTTAAAATGAAAATGATCGGTGTCATAGCATGCCATGAAATGCAATACTACACATGCATCACATGTTAACGAAAATGACTGATGTCAACCATATTCACACTAAGCATAAACATCAACAACTTATATTACTTTCCTGGTTAGGGTAACTCTCATTTTAATAATATATTTTGCAGCAAGTATTATCATATTCTCATGCAAGAAAACAACTTCGATTAATTTCTCATATGCATAGCAAAGATTTTACTATCACCTCAAGCAAATCCTATTCTCCTTAACAACCAAGTTAGGTTCAAACATTCTGTAAATTAGGTAAAATGGTTGAACAAACACTTAACAGGATATTTTCTAGCAAATATAAGTATTTTATTGATGCAAGAAAATAACTTTAAGCAATTATTCATATGCATAACAAATCATTGTATCATGACCACAATTATTTCTTAGCTACTTTACCAAATGGCTCAAGAGGGTCGAGATGGCTTCACCGGAGAGAGGCGGAGGCCCTGGAAGGATCGACCTGGCCTGGGAGGGGCTGGAGCTGCTGCGGCGACTAGAGGGGATAACCGGCGAGCTCGAGCTCGAGGCCAACGGCCCGGGGCCTACCCGGCCGGGCTACGGTTTCCTACGCGCTTGTGGGGTGTGTGGGAGTGGTGGATGGTGCTTGAGGAGGCTGGGGGCGGCTCCATTTATAGGCGAGCGGAGAGGGCGGGTTCGGGCTCCACAGGTGGACACATGTCCACAGCGCCCAACGACGAGCAGCATAAGTGAGAGGGGGAGAAGGCGACGCAACACACACGGCAACTGTGGGTGAGTGGGGACGAGCACAGGAACGAGGAGAAGGCAACGAGGACAGTGTGCACCGCACTGTTGGGTTGGCTGGACCGTGCCCGTGCTCGCTGCGGTGAGCTCCAGCATCGGTGAGTTCCAGGGGGGAGTTAATGGCATTGAGATGATGATGGTGGCGAGTTTTGGCATGCTTAGGCTGGCGGGGAAGCGAGCACACGATCAACAGATGCTCGGGCGCGTCGCAGAGCGCGTCGGCTGCATGCCAGCACGCTTGGACGAACGCGGTCACCGCGTGAACTCTGACCTCATGCCGACCTAAGCCAAACTCCATGTCTGGCATGTTGTTCGTGGTAGTTTTGAATGTTACCACGCTTTGGTTTGGCTCCAGATGCAGTAGAGAAAATTTTACATGCAAGATAAGTTTCTGGTCAGTAACTTTGAGGTGTTACTGAGGTCAAATGGCTGGGAGTTGGGGGCTATGCTTTGGAGGCTAGCCATCATCTACTAAGGTGATGATGTACAAGAAATTTCAGGCACAGGGGAGCAAGTAAAATGGTAGTTGCTGTAGAAACCACCATTTCTGTCCAGAACAGAAAATATTTTCTGTAGCAAATATATTCCAAAAAGTGATGAAATATTTTTGCTCAGGAAGGTGCCCTAGGGTTCAAAGAATAATTGGGAATTTTCACAGATTTTTGTGGGCAAGAAAAATGAGGGTTGCTTTGAAGCTCATTGAACTAGCTAGGGTTTTAGAGAAGAAAAATGAATATTTTTCATTTAAGAAAAATATTCCCAAGATTATTTTGAGATGGATCAGTAGGGGAATGATGATTAGGGAGGGGAATGACACACTTGGGTGAAAGCCAAGGCTACCCAAGTGTTTAAGTCCATATGAAAAGATTCAAAAACCCCAACTTTCAAAATAAAACCAAATGAAAATCAGGCAAATAAGAGAGGGCAAAACTCAGGCTGTCACAGCCGACAGGCCGCCTCCGTCGCTCATGGGTCTTGCCATCTGTGGATTACTGTAGCCATGATTCTAATGATGCTTTCTTGGTTAGGGGAGCATGGCTACAGTCCCGCCGCCTGGCGGGAGATCATTGTAGCCACTCTGCATCTTATCTGGTTAATGGTGCGTGGGGCCCCGAGGAAGGAATGGGCTAACTGCTGAGAGCCGGCCTCCCTCGGGTCCGACTGGTGAGGCCCCCACCGTCTTCCAAGATCTCGCTAACCGGCAGGGCCTGCCGTCTTCGAGACGTACCGACAAGCGGTGGTGGGAATAGGGCTTCGCCTGACAGGAGTGACGTCAGGGGCGGAGTGGCAACAGTGTCGCGCTGGGTGGAGATCTCCACCTATACGGAGCACTGTGCCCACGCCCGGCCCTGGATACGGGGGGATGGGTGATACGTCCATTTTGCATCATGCTTTTATATCGATATTTATCGCATTATGGACTGTTATTTCACTCTATATCACAATACTTATGGCTATTCTCTCTTATTTTACAAGGTTTACATAAGGAGGGAGAATGCCGGCAGCTGGAATTCTGGGCTGGAAAAGGAGCAAATATCAGAGACCTATTCTGCGCAGCTCCAAAAGTCCTGAAACTCCACGGAACGTCTTAAAAGAAATAAAGAAAAATCCATGCCAAAGATGACGGCCAGGGGACCCACACCCTTCTCACGAGGGTGCCCCCCCTAGGGCGCGCCCCCTACCTCGTAGGCCCCCTGGTGGGTCTCCGACGTCCTTCTTCTCCTATATGAAGTCTTTCGATGAGAAAAAAATAAGAAGCAACATTTCGGGACGAGACTCCGCCGCCACGAGGCGGAACCAAGGCGGAACCAATCTAGAGCTCCGGCAGAGCTGTTCTGCCGGGGAAACTTCCCTCCGGGAGGGGGAAATCATCACCATCGTCATCACCAACGCTCCTCTCATCGGGAGAGGGCAATCTCCATCGACATCTTCACTAGCACCATCTCATCTCCAAACCCTAGTTCATCTCTTGTATCCAATTCTTGTCTCAAAGTCCGGGATTGGTGCTAGTAGGTTGCTAGTAGTGTTGATTACTCCTTGTAGTTGATGCTAGTTGGTTTATTTGGTGGAAGATCATATGTTCAGATCCTTTATGCATATTATTACCCCTCTGATTATGAACATGAATATGCTTTGTGAGTAATTACATTTGTTCCTGAGGACAAGGGAGAAGTCTTGCTATTAGTAGTCATGTGAATTTGGTATTCGTTTGATATTTTGATAAGATGTATGTTGTCTAGCCTCTAGTGGTGTTATGTGAACGTCGACTACATAACACTTCACCATTATTTGGGCCTAGAGGAAGGCATTGGGAAGTAATAAGTAGATGATGGGTTGCTAGAGTGACAGAAGCTTAAACCCTAGTTATGCGTTGCTTTGTAAGGGGCTGATTTGGATCCATATGTTTCTTGCTATGGTTAGGTTTACCTTAATACTTTTGTTGTAGTTGCGGATGCTTGCAATAGAGGTTAATCATAATTGGGATGCTTGTTCAAGTAAGAACAGCACCCAAGCACCGGTTCACCCACATATCAAATTATCAAAGTATCGAACGCGAATCATATGAACGTGATGAAAACTAGCTTGATGATATTCCCATGTGTCCACGGGAGCGCTTTTCCTATTATAAGAGTTTGTTCCGGCTTGTCCTTTGCTACAAAAAGGATTGGGCCACCTTTTTGCACCTTATTTACTTTTGTTACTTGTTGCTCGTTACAATTTACCTTATTACAAAACTATCTGTTACCACTTATTTCAGTACTTGTAGAGAATACCTTGCTGAAAACCGCTTATCATTTCCTTCTGCTCCTCGTTGGGTTCGACACTCTTACTTATCGAAAGGACAACGATAGATCCCCTATACTTGTGGGTCATCAAGACTCATTTATGGCGGCGTTGCCGGGGAGTGTAGCGCTTCTGGTAGGTGGAATTTGGTAAGGAAAAATTTATATAGTGTGCTGAAATTTACTGTCACTTGTTACTATGGAAAGTAATTCTCTGAGGGGCTTGTTCGGGGTATCTTCACCCTGTCCAGTAGAGAAAAGATTTTCTCCTCAACCTACTGAACCTATTAATGAAACTCCTTTTGAATTTCATGTGGCTATGATGGAAAAACTGCTAGCTAATCCTTTTATAGGAGATGGAACAAAACATCCTGATGAGCACTTAATATATGTGGATGAAGTTTGTGAATTATTTAAGCCAGCAGGTATACCCGATGATGTTGCTAAGAAGAAGGTCTTCCCTTTATCTTTTAAGGGAGATGCATTGATATGGTATAGGCTATGTGATGATATGAGATCGTGGGACTATAAAAGATAGAAGCTGGAACTTCATCAAAACTATTACCCTATGCATCTTGTTCATCGTGATCGCAATTATATATATAATTTCTGGCCTCGCGAAGGAGAAAGCATTGCTCAAGCTTAGGGGAGGCTTAAATTAATGTTATATTCATGCCCCAATCATGAGCTCCAAAGAGAAATAATTATGCAAAGTTTTTATGCTCGGCTTTCTGAAAACAATCGCAACATGCTGGATACTTCTTGTGCTGGCTCTTTTATGATGAAGACTATTGAATTCAGATGGAATTTATTGGATAGAATTAAATGCAACTCTGAAGATTGGGACCTCGATGAAGGTAAGGAGTCAGGTATGACACCTAAGTTTGACTGTGTTAAATCTTTTATGGATACCGATATTTTCCGTAAGTTTAGCACTAAATATGGACTTGATTCTGAGATAGTAGCTTCTTTTTGTGAATCTTTTGCTACCTATGTTGATCTCCCTAAGGAGAAGTGGTTTAAATATCATCCTCCCATAGAAGTAAAAGTAGTTTCACCTATTAAAGTTGAAGAAAAGACTGTCACTTATAATGATCCTATTGTTACTACTTCTTATATTGAGAAACCACCTTTCCCTGTTAGAATAAAGGATCATGCTAAAGCTTCAACTGTTGTTCGTAAAAGTAATATTAGAACTTATACACCTCCTGAGCAAGTTAAAGTAGAACCCAATATTGCTATTGTTAAAGATCTCTTGTCTGATAATATTGATGGGCATGTTATTCAGTTCGAAGGTGAAACTGCTAGAATTGCTAAACCATGTGATAAGGATAAACATAGACATGTGGTAGGCGTGCCTGTTATTTCTGTTAAAATAGGATATCATTGTTATCATGGCTTATGTGATATGGGTGCTAGTGCTAGTGTTATACCTCATGAATTATACAAAGAAATTAAGAATGAAATTGCACCTGTTGAGTTAGAAGATATTGATGTTACTATTAAACTTGCTAATAGAGATACTATTGCACCAATTGGAATTGTTAGAGATGTTGAAGTATTGTGTGGGAAAACTAAATATCCTACTAATTTTCTTGTTCATACTTCTCCACAAGATAGCTTTTGTCCCATTATATTTGGTAGACCCTTCTTAAATACAGTCAATGCTACCATAGACTGCACTAAGAATAGTGTTACTGTTGGTTTGGATGATATGCTTCATGAGTTTAATTTCTCTAAATTTAGTAAACAACATCGTGAGGAAGAATTACCTAGTAAGGATGAAATTATTTGTCTTGCTTCTATTGCCGTACCTCCTAGTGATCCTTTAGAACACTATTTGCTAGACCATGAAAATGATATGTTCATGAATGAAAGAAGGGAAATAAATGAAGTATTCTTTAAGCAGGAACCTATTCTACAACACAATTTGCCTGTTGAAATTTTAGGAGATCCTCCTCCACCCAAGGGTGATCCCGTGTTTGAGCTTAAACCATTGCCTGATAATCTTAAATATGCTTATCTTGATGAAAAGAAGATATATCCTATTATTATTAGTGCTAACCTTTCAGAGCATGAAGAAGAAAGATTATTGAAAAATCTGAAGAAGTATTGTGCTGCTATTAGATATACTCTTGATGATCTTAAGGGCATTATTCCCACTCTATGTCAACCTAAAATAAATTTGGAATCAGATGCCAAACCAGTTCATGATCCTCAACGACGTCTGAATCCTAAAATGAAAGAAGTGGTAAGAAAATAAATACTTAAGCTTCTGGAGGCAGGTATAATTTATCCCGTTGCTCATAGTGAGTGGGTAAGTCATGTCCATTGTGTCCCTAAGAAGGGAGGTATTACTATTGTTCCTAATGATAAAGATGAATTGATTCCACAAAGAATTATCACAGGTTATAGGATGGTAATTGATTTCCGCAAATTAAACAAAGCTACTAAGAAAGATCATTACCCCTTACCTTTTATAGATCAAATGCTAGAAAGATTATGCAAACATACACATTATTGCTTTCTAGATGGTTATTCTGGTTTCTCTCAAATACCTGTGTCGGCTAGAGATCAATCAAAGACTAGTTTCACATGCCCTTTTGGTACTTTTGCTTATAGACGTATGCCTTTTGTTTTATGTAATGCACCTGCTACCTTTCAAAGATGCATGATGGCTATATTCTCTGACTTTTGTGAAAAGATTTGTGAGGTTTTCATGGACGACTTTTCGGTCTATGGTTCTTCTTTTGATGATTGCTTGAGCAATCTTGATCGAGTTTTGTAGAGATGTGAAGAAACTAATCTTGTCTTGAATTGGGAAAAGTGCCACTTTATGGTTAATGAAGGTATTGTCTTGGGGCACAATGTTTCTGAAACAGGTACTGAAGTTGATAAAGCCAAGGTTGATGCTATTGAAAAGATGCCATGTCCCAAGGACGTCAAAGGTATAAGAAGTTTCCTTGGTCACGCTGGATTTTAAAGGAGGTTCATTAAGGACTTCTCAAAAATTTCTCGGCCTCTGACTAATTTATTGCAAAAAGATATACCATTTGTCTTTGATGATGATTGTGTAGAAGCATTTGAAATACTTAAGAAAGCATTAGTCTCTGCACCTGTTGTTCAGCCACCTGATTGGAATTTACCCTTTGAAATTATGTGCGATGCTAGTGATTATGCTGTAGGTGCTGTTCTAGGGCAAAGAGTTGATAAGTTAAACGTTATTCATTATGCTAGTAAGACTCTAGACAATGGTCAAAGAAATTATGCTACTACTGAAAAGAGCTTTTAGCAGTTGTATTTGCTTGTGATAAGTTCAGACCTTATATTGTTGGTTCTAAAGTAACTATTCACACTGATCATGCTGCTATTAAATACCTTATGGAAAAGAAATATGCTAAACCTAGACATATTAGATGGGTTCTCTTGCTACAAGAATTTGATTTGCATATTGTTGATAGAAAGGGAGCTGAGAACCCCGTTGCACACAACTTATCTAGGTTAGAAAATATTCTTGATGACCCACTACCTATTAATGATGACTTTCCTGATGAACAATTAAATGTTATAAGTACTTCTCATAGTACTCCATGATATGCT
This sequence comes from Triticum timopheevii, assembly GCA_963921465.1. Lineage (NCBI taxonomy): Eukaryota > Viridiplantae > Streptophyta > Magnoliopsida > Poales > Poaceae > Triticum > Triticum timopheevii. The sequence continues at coordinate 10,331,579 of OY997262.1, forward strand.
AATTATATTGTTGCTAAGTTTATACCACCTAGCTTCACATACCAGCAAAAGAAAAAATTCTTCTATGACTTGAGACATTACTTTTGGGATGACCCACATCTTTATAAAGGAGTAGATGGTGTTATTAGACGTTGGGTACCTCAGCATGAACAGGAACAGATCCTGCGCAAGTGTCATTCTGAGTCTTATGGAGGACACCACGCTAGAGATAGAACTGCACATAAGGTATTGCAATCTAGTTTTTATTGGCCTACTCTCTTCAAGGATGCCCGTAAGTTTGTCTTGTCATGTGATGAATGTCAAAGAATTGGTAATATTAGTAGACATCAAGAAATGCCTATGAATTATTCTCTTGTTATTGAACCGTTTGATGTTTGGGGCTTTGATTATATGGGACCTTTTCCTGCCTCTAATGGATATACACATATTTTAGTTGCTGTTGATTATGTTACTAAGTGGATAGAAGCTATTCCAACTAGTAGTGCTGATCATAACACTTCTACCAAAATGCTTAAGGAAGTTAGGTTTGGTGTCCCTAGATATTTAATGACTGATGGTGGTTCACACTTTATTCATGGTGCTTTCCGTAAAATGCTTGCGAAATATGATGTTAATCATAGAATTGCATCTCCTTATAACCCAGAGTCTAGTGGTCAAGTAGAGTTGAGCAATAGAGAGCTCACATTAATTTTGCAAAAGACTGTTAATAGGTCTAGAAAGAATTGGTCCAAGAAACTTGATGATACATTATGGGCATATAAAACTGCATACAAAAATCCTATGGTTATGTCTCCATATAAAATGATATATGGAAAAGCATGTCACTTACCTCTCGAACTAGAACATAAGGCATATTGGGCTATTAAGGAGCTCAACTATGATTTCAAACTTGCCAGTGAGAAGAGGTTATTTGACATTAGCTCACTTGATGAATGGAGAACCCAAGCATATGAAAATGCCAAGTTATTTAAAGAAAAAGTTAAAAGATGGCATGACAAAAGGATAAAAAAGCGTGAGTTTAATGTAGGTGATTATGTATTGCTGTACAACTCTCATTTAAGATTTTTTGCAGGAAAACTTCTCTCTAAATGGGAAGGCCCCTATGTTATCGAGGAGGTCTATCGTTCCGGTGCAATAAAAATCAACAACTTCGAAGGCACAAATCCGAAGGTGGTAAACGGTCAAAGAATCAAACATTATATCTCAGGTAATCCCATAAATGTTGAAACCAATATTATTGAAACTGTAACCCCGGAGGAATACATAAGGGACACTTTTCGGAACGTTTCAGACTCCGAAAGGGAATAGGTATGTGGTACGGTAAGTAAACCGACTCCAAAACAATTTCTAAGGCAATATTTCTCCATTTTGGAATATTTAGAAAAATAGAAAAATAAATAGCAGTCCGGGAAGGACACGAGGGCCCCACGAGGGTGGTGGGCACGCCCCCCTACCTCGTGAGCACCTCATGTGCCTTCCGGACTTTGTTTTCTTGTATGATACGTATTTTGGTTGGTAAAAATTCATTATATATTCTCCCGAAGGCTTTGACTCCCGTATCACGCAAATCTCCTCTGTTCTTGTTTTGAGATGTTTTCTGTCAGGGTTTTCAAGGCCAGGCATCATTTCGTCCCCCTCCTCCAACAATGGTGATAACGATGCTTGGCTAATAAGGATAGATCTAAAGGTCAACAAGGATGAAATGATCAAGAAGGCCACGGAGGATCAAGCTCCGGCAGCAAAAGACATCCTTCAACTTGATCATAACCTTCTTACCCCAACTGAGATCGAAGATTTCAAGATGATTGAGTTATCTCGTATACATAATAAGTATCTCACACAAGAAAATATTTTGTTGAAGGAGCATATTGTCGCACTCAAGGGCATTATCCGCAAGCTGGAGGACCTCTTACGCTCGATGTGCGATTATCCAGCACCACCACCTTCTTCACCGACCAAGGAGATATAATCACATGGGTATGGGCACTCCCCTTGGCAACTGCCAAGCTTGGGAGGTGCCCCGGTATCGTATCACAATCACATCTCCTATCTTTACCGTTTTTCTTAGTTCGATCCTATTAGTAGTATCTTGATCTAGTAGAATAAAGTTTATGACATGATCTAGTTTTGAGTTTTGCTTTATGATCTCTCTATGTAATCGAGTCTGTGAGCTATATAATAAAGATTAGTGTTGAGTCAAGGGCTTGACTTTTTTGCCATGATCTTGGGTGAATAAAAGAAAAGAGAAAAAAGAATAAAAAGAAACAAAAAGTTCGAATTGATCTTATTGAGAGTAATGATTTCACATAGAAAGAGTATGATGATTAAAAGTTGTTGGGAATTGGCAGACATAGCTTTGGTCATTGTTGCAATTAATAGGAAGTAATAAGGGAAGAGTGGTTTTCATATATAGATATATTATCATTGACATCTTTTATGATTGGGAGCACTCATTAAAATATGACATGCTAAAGAGTTGATGTTGGACAAGGAAGACAACGTAATGAGTTATGTCTTTCTTATATCTGAGATAAAGTATGTTGTCATGGTTCCTCTAACTTGTTGAGCTTGCCTTGCCCCCTCATGCTAGCCAAATTCTCAGCACCAAGTAGAAATACTACTTGTGCTTCCAAATATCCCTAAACCAGTTTTGCCATGAGAGTCCACCTTATCTACCTATGGATTGAGTAAGATCCTTCAAGTAAGTTCTCATCGGTGCAAAGCAATAAAAATTGCTCTAAGTATGTATGATTGATTGGTGTGGGAGAAATAAGCTTTATACGATCTTGTGATGTGGAAGTAATAAAAGCGACGGACTGCATAATAAAGGTTCATATCACAAGGGGCAATATAAAGCGATGTTCTTTCACATTGAGATTTTATATATCCAACCATAAAAGCGCATGGCAACCTCAGCTTCCCTCTGCTAAGGTCCTATCCTTTATTATTATCTTCTACCTTATGCAAGAGTCACAGTGATCTTCACCTTTCCTTTTTCATTTTATCCTTTGGCAAGCTCAGCATGTTGGAAAGAACATGATATATATATCTAATTGGATGTAGGGGAGCATGAACCATTATTATTGATATTACCCTTGAGGTAAAAGGTTGTGGGGCAAAACTATAAGCCCCTATCTTTCTTTGTGTCCGATTAAAACTCTGTAACCACAAGTATCGCGTGAGTGTTAGCAATTATGGAGGACTAAATGATAGTTGAGTATGTGGACTTTCTTTTTAGCTCTGACATAGACTCTTTCCGATGTTATGATAAATTGCAATTGCTTCAGTGACTGAGATTATAGTTTTTTGGAACCCAATAAGGTTTATGATTTATACTTTTGCATTGTGAATAGATCATCACTTGAACTTAAGTAATCATATGACAGAACCTATATATGTTGCTGTCATAAGAATAATCATGATGCCTGCATGTCCGTATTTTATTTTTATTGACGCCTCTACCTATAAACATGAGGACATATTTATTGTTATCGGCTTTTCACTTCAGGACAAGCGAGGTCTAAGCTTGGGGGAGTTGATACGTCCATTTTGCATCATGCTTTTATATTGATATTTATCGCATTATGGACTGTTATTTCACTTTATATCACAATACTTATGGCTATTCTCTCTTATTTTACAAGGTTTACATAAGGAGGGAGAATGCCGGCAGCTGGAATTCTAGGCTGGAAAATGAGCAAATGTTAGAGACCTATTCTGCGCAACTCCAAAAGTCCTGAAACTCCACGGAACGTCTTAAAAGAAATAAAGAAAAATCCATGCCAAAGATGAAGGCCAGGGGGCCCACACCCTTCTCACGAGGGTGCCCCCCCTAGGGCGCGCCCCCCTACCTCGTGGGCCCCCTGGTGGGTCTCCGATGTCCATCTTCTCCTATATGAAGTCTTTCGATGAGAAAAAAAAGAAGCAACCTTTCGGGACGAGACTCCGCCGCCATGAGGCGGAACCAATCTAGAGCTCCGGCAGAGCTGTTCTGCCGGGGAAACTTCCCTCCGAGAGGGGGAAATCATCACCATCGTCATCACCAACGCTCCTCTCATCGAGAGAGGGCAATCTCCATCAACATCTTTACCAGCACCATCTCATCTCCAAACCCTAGTTCATCTCTTGTATCCAATTCTTGTCTCAAAGTCCGGGATTGGTGCTAGTAGGTTGCTAGTAGTGTTGATTACTCCTTGTAGTTGATGCCAGTTGGTTTATTTGGTGGAAGATCATATGTTCATATCCTTTATGCATATTATTACCCCTCTGATTATGAACATGAATATGCTTTGTGAGTAATTACATTTGTTCCTGAGGACAAGGGAGAAGTCTTGCTATTAGTAGTCATGTGAATTTGGTATTCGTTTGATATTTTGATAGGATGTATGTTGTCTAGCCTCTAGTTGTGTTATGTGAACGTCGACTACATAACACTTCACCATTATTTGGGCCTAGAGGAAGGCATTGGGAATTAATAAGTAGATGATGGGTTGCTAGAGTGACAGAAGCTTAAACCCTAGTTATGCGTTGCTTCGTAAGGGGCTGATTTGGATCCATATGTTTCATGCTATGGTTAGGTTTACCTTAATACTTTTGTTGTAGTTGCGGATGCTTGCAATAGAGGTTAATCATAAGTGGGATGCTTGTTCGAGTAAGAACAGCACCCAAGCACCGGTTCACCCACATATCAAATTATCAAAGTATCAAACACGAATCATATGAACGTGATGAAAACTAGCTTGACGATATTCCCATGTGTCCTCGGGAGCGCTTTTCCTATTATAAGAGTTTGTTCCGGCTTGTCCTTTGCTACAAAAAGGATTGGGCCACCTTGCTGCACCTTATTTACTTTTGTTACTTGTTGCTCGTTACAATTTACCTTATTACAAAACTATCTGTTACCACTTATTTCAATACTTGCAGAGAATACCTTGCTGAAAACCGCTTATCATTTCCTTCTTCTCCTCGTTGGGTTCAACACTCTTACTTATCGAAAGGACTACGATAGATCCCCTATACTTGTGGTTCATCAATGGGCTATATTGAAACCACACCCTATCTTGTCTTCTTAATGGGGGCGCAGACTTTGAGGGCGCCATGGGCCGACTGCTAGGGGCTGGCCTCTCTGGAGGCCGCCTGCTAGGAGTCGGCCCGTCTTGGAGCCGCCTTCCTGAGCATGGCTGCCTTCTGACAGTCGGCCGTTCGGCCAGCCGGCCGCTAGAAGGCGAAGCTCTATCTTGACGCCTTAAGGGGCACAGCCGGCCCCTATGTCTTGAAAGGTTCTGGGGCTCGGGTTAGGCTACATGTGGCCCATTACTCCTACAAGACCCCGTTCCGGCACCCTACCGGAGGGGGAAATCATCACCGGTGGCCATCTTCATCATCCCCGCGGCCACCATGATGAGGAGGGAGTAGTCCACCCTCAGAGCTGAGGGTTTGTACCAGTAGCTATGTGTTTAATCTCTCTCTCTCTTGTGTTCTTGAGATGTCACGATCTTGATGTACCACGGGCTTTGTTAATATACTTGGATCATATGGTGTTTCTCCCTCTCTATCTTGTTGTGATGAATTGATTTTTCCCTTTGAGATTTTGTTTTATCGTATTGAATACTTTTATGGATTTGAGAGCACTTGATATATGTCTTGCATATGAATACTCATGGTGACAATGGGGTATTATATTGATTCACTTGAGATATGTTTTGGCACTCAACTCGCAGATTCCCGAGGTGACATTGGGGTAATCTATGCATGGGGGTTGTTGCACGTTCTCGTCTTTTGTTTCTCTGGTTGAAATCTTGGGCCACACTTTGAGGTTCTTTGTGTAGGATTGAGTATTATAAATGTGAATTTGCTTTGGTGTTATTTTAGTACAAACTTGTCGGCATTCTGGGAACGGGGGTCCCCAGACTTGCCTGCCTGCGGCCTGCGGCGTGGCTCAAAGGGGGGCCCAGCACGGCCCATCTTCACCAACACAAACTCAAGACCCTCGCGAGGGGCCAAGCCTCGCGGGGCGGATGACACGGAGCTTCCTCGGGCATGGCCACGTCAGGCTGGCTCACGAGGAGGCGGAGAGATCAAGGCGGGGTACCTCCCGAGGTGCCTGTGACACAAGCCATGACGACTCAGGGCGCCAGGCGGGTGCCAGCCCGCGCAGGGTCCTCCTTTCCTCTTTGGTGCAAAGGGGGCAAGCGCAGCCGCGGAGTACCGAGGCATCAGGCAAAGGTTGCCATTTCGGTGCAACGAGACCAAGACCAGGAGGACTATGAGATGGAGGTCACCGTGGAGCCCAAGACGGCGTCATCACCAGAGCTTTGCGCAGGCGAAGACTACTTTTGTCAGGATAGCTGATACTTGCTGTCCCCTTTGAAATTAACCCACCATTGTTGGCTCCCTTCCCGCTCAATATTTGGGAAGAGGACCAGGGCCTCTATAAATAGGACCAGCCACCCACAGAGAAAAAGGGGTTTTTGGGTGGTAGGAAGTAGGAGGCTCGTTAGAGAGGTGAGAAGCAGAGAGAAAGAGAGAGATAGAGAGAGAGAGAGAGAGAGAGGTGGCTGAACTCCCCCCATCAGCTCATCGCCCCAGCCAAGAACAGACCCTCGCGAGGCTGTTCTTCCTTGTATTGTTCATCATCATCAGCCCAAGAGGCAATCCACACACCACACACTGGAGTAGGGTATTACACCACAACGGTGGCCCGAACCAGTATAAACCCTGTGTCCCTTGTGTTGTTCTTTTCATAGCTTTGATCCTAGCGTGGTGGAGGGGTGCAGGTAGGTAGGAGGCGAAATCTCCACGCGCACCCCAGTGTTCGAACCTCAAGGGTCTGCCGGAACCCTAAATCTGACATTTGGCGCGCCAGGTAGGGGTGCGCCGGAATTCGTCTTCCACCACCCCGCTCTCCTCCGACCATCACGCTCATGTCTGACGCACGTCGGGCCCGCGCGGAGCGCCGTGCCGCCCTCGCTTCCCGCGTTGCCCAGACAGCCCCTGTTGGCGGGCGTCCTCGTCGTTCCCCATCACCTGCCGTCAATGCCGCCACCGGCCCGGCGGGGGACGAGCAGCAAGCATCGTCTCAGCATCTATCCGTGCGCCCTCGCTCGCCCCAGCTGGATCTTCGTCCCGCGCGTTCCGCGTGCCCATGGAGGCTCGGGCTGCACTCATCGCGGCGAACGAGCTCCTGCGCTACTGTCCCGTCGACGACGTCTATGAAGAATGGCTCGGCCGCGTCGCCGAGCTCGTCCGCGCTGCAGGGGGTTCTTCCGCGACGTCCGTTCCGCTGCACCGCACCCCGCCCCGCGCGGGCGACGAGGCTCCGGCGGCGCCCCGGCCGCCTCCTCCCCAAGAAGACGCCATGGCTCCAAGGTGCGTGGCCCCTGGGCGGAACCCGCTCCATCAGGTGCCAGCGCGGCAAGAGCAGAGCTGCCAAGAACTCCCTCGCCCGCCAGAAGCTGCCCGGGCGCTCCCTGCTCCAGCACGTCGCGACCATCCTCCTGCTCCGGCGTGTGGGGACATGCAAGACCAGGCTCTCCATCACCCAAGGCCTCCTGTGGCCACAGCAGGCTGCCGCGCCTACACCACCGAGCTGCGCAGCGTCGCGTGGCCAGGCAAGTTCAAGCCGGACCTGCCTCCTCGCTACGATGGCACGGCCGACCCTGCGGAGTTCCTCTAGCTCTACAAGCTGTGCATCGAAGCTGCCAACGGAGACGAGAAGGTCATGGCGAACTGGTTTCCCATGGCGCTCAAGGACGGGGCCCGCACCTGGCTCCTGAACCTGGCTCCAGGCACAATCTCCTCCTAGGAAGAGATGCGCACCCGCTTCATCGCCAACTTCCAAGGTACTCGCGACCGGCCACACGCTGTGAGCGACATGCGCCGCATCAGGCAACAACCCGGGGAGACCCTACAGAAGTACATCCAGCGCTTCAACAAAACACGCCTCAAGATTCCCAAGGTGACTGAAGAGGCCATCATCTCAGCCTTCTCCGACGGCGTGCGCAACGTCAAGATGAAGGAGGAGCTAGCGATGCATGAAGACCTGTGCACTTATTTGGAGCTGTTCAACTTGGCGAACAAGTGCGCCAGGGCTGAGGAAGGGCGTCTCTCCCTCCTTGAGCTGCCTGCCGCAGACCCAGAAGAGAAGAAGCTCAAGGCCAAGGAAGTGAAGCGTGAGGGGGCTGCCGTGCTCGCGGCAGAACCAGACACCAAGCGGGGCAGAGATCAGCCCGAACCTCCCAAGGGCAGCCGGTACTGCGTGTACCACGACCTCCACACCCACAACACCAGCGAATGCCAAGAACTCCGAGCCGTACGTGAAGGAAGGATCGGCTGTCGCCCTGACCGTGGTGACCAGGGATACGGCCGAGCAGGAGGAAGGAACACAGGGCGCTGGGTAGACCGTGGCCCGTGCCAGGGGTGGCGCGACCAACCTCGTGAGGATCGCTGGCATGACCCACCTCGCGAGGGAGGCTGGAGGGATCAGCCTCGCGAGGATCGACCGCAAGGCAACGCAGGCCTCCCACTGCTGCCGCCGCAGCCAAGGAGAAACGAGGACCGCCACCAGGACGAGGAGGCTGGGGGCTTCCAGGAGCCGCGCGCGATCGCCTGCATCCTGGGCGGAGCTCAGGCCCCAGCCTCTCAGCGCATCTTCAAGCAGTTCGCCCGCGAAGTGAATGCAGCCCTCCCCAGGCTCGAAGCCACGCGCCCTCTCAGGTGGTTGGCGTGCGCCATCACATTCAGCTCAGCAGATCAACTCAAGTCTGCGGCTACAGCCGGAGTCCTCCCGATGCTTTGTTCCCCAATCATCAGCAACATGGTGGTCACCAAGACCCTCATCGATGGTGGGGCAGGGCTCAACGTCCTGTCCGTAGAGACATTAAACAACCTCCAAGTGCCCTACAACCAGCTTCAACCAACCAAGCCCTTCTCCGGTATCACCGACGGCTCCACGGTCCCGATCGGGCAAGTCCGCCTCCCCGTCACCTTCGGGGCACGTGACAACTACCGCACCGAGCTCATCGACTTCGACGTCGATCACATCCGCCTGCCGTACAACGCCATCCTTGGGTACCCGGTGCTGGCCAAGTTCATGGCCGTGACTCACCACGGCTATAATGTCCTCAAGATGCCAGGAAGCGGTGGAGTCATCACGGTGCCCTGTGAAGAGAAGGACGCGGTGTGCTCCCTGGAGCGAGCCTTTCAGGCCGCATCACTGGAAGACCCGGATCGCGGAAGCAGGAGGCTTCCCGAGGCCGCCCCCAAGAAGAAGAAGACATCGTCCGGCCTGGCCCCTCAGGAGGTAGGCCCCTCTGGGCCCGTGCCTTCCTAGGGGGAACCTCCTTCCATCGCATAGGAAAGCGCGCCCGGTGCCCTCCTCAGGCAGGGCTCGGGGGCTCTCCCCTGGAGGGCCACCGACCTAGCAAGGGTCACGAGGGAGGCGCTGGGGCACCATATGGAGGCGTGTTTCGAAGCACGTTTCCCTCAAGGAGGAGCAAGGCAAGGAGATCCAGACCCACAGGAGTTCGTCAGCAAGGCCATTCAGGAGCTGCAGGAGTCCAGGGTCATGAGAGGCGCCCGCCGCCTACCAGCACTGGCTCCCCATCCGGGCAAGGATGGCGGGCTGCGCGTCTACGTCGACGTACCAGGGCTCAACCAAGTCGCCTCCCTGGAGCGCCTCTGGCCCTCGCGAGTGGGGCGCTGCGGAGGTCCACCCCACAGCTACGTTCGCATGCCTTACGGCTTGCCGAGCGCGGCTGACGCGTACTAGCGCCTCATGAGGGGCATCACGGAGGCACAAGAGGCTAGGTGCTCCGCGGCCCTGGCGAAGATGAAGATGGCCCGCGAGGAACCGCCAGCGCCTCCGGAGACCCCCGAGGCCCCTGGGCCTGGGGGCTCATGAGGATCGGCTTCTGCTGCCCACTGAGCCGGCTACACCAACACCCCTTCGTCTCCAGCGTCATCAGGTGACATCTTTCAAGTTTCACTTCCAGCTGGGAGCACCCCCAGGGCTGCATTATTCCCAGGCCGCGTGGGTCCATCCCTGCGGCGTGTATCCCTTTTATTTCGCGTCATTGGCTTACCTTGTTGGGGGCGCCCCTCGGGCTGCATGATCCCCAAGTCGCTCGGGCCTGACCCAGTGATCTCCGCATCTATTTGAACGAATCCACTCCTTCACGGCTAATGTGCTTTACCTAGTTGCCTGCTCACCTGACGCCAACTAACGGAACTGCTCCCAAACGGCACGACGCTTGCGCATGGGTCCGTCCCTGCAACGCCGACAAACCTGGATGTGAGCTCTGGCCGCGGCAGCCCCGCATAGCGTCACCTCGTCAAGCCTTCAGTGCCTCACTACCCTACGGAAGCAACCAACGGCTGATCGTCAATTGTTATGGCAACTCCTTGCTCTTTCTATGATGGACCCACAGGACCTCCTGAAGGAGCTGCGTCAGGCGAGGCTCTTGCTGTGTCTCCTTCGCTCTTGTCTGCACGAACCGCTTGCACGTTAAAGGGGGGGTGCCTGAGCATCGCGACTCAGGGCTCCTACTGGCTCTCCAGCCCTCACCCCCTGGCCTTGACCATGGCATCACGACCTGGCATACCAGCGACGGCTGAGACTCGCTCAAGGGCCGGGACCCGAGGACGTAGAGCAGAAAGGGGAGCAAAGGCGAGAGGGGAGAGACACACGAGGACCTCGCTGAGCAACCTCACGTCTGCCGATGCACGGACCTGGACACACACCAGAGAGCGGCCCCTGATCCTCGAGATAAGTTATCGCCCAGAAGCACCAGCTACCGTGGCACCATCCCTGCACCTAATGCTATCCCATGTTAGCGACGTCGCTCCCCTTTCTCACCGAACGACGACTGCTTGGGCGCCAAAGGGGACCTCCTGAGCATCGTGACTTAGCGGCTCTTACCAGACTCCGGGTCACTCACCTCCTGGCCTTGACCACGGCATCGCGACCTGGCATACCAGCGACGGCTGAAGCCGCCTTGCGACTGGGACCTGTCGGCGCAGAGCACCAAGCCCTCGTGAGGTTCGAAAGGGAGGACCGAGCTAAGACGGGATGAGCAACTCGCGTAAATCTACGGCAAGGGTTATATTAACAAAACAGGATCACAGGCACCTTACAAGCCCCCACGGGGCACGCTTTTGGTTCCTCGCAGGGAACAGATCCTAAAGAGACGCAAACTACGCGCATCGCTACAAAAGACGCCATCATCAATAGTGGGCCGCCAAGTACCGACGGCAACCCCATCCAGATTAGAGTCGACGGTAGCCTGACGAGCCTGCCCTGCTCCGGGAGCGGCGCCGGCTCGGGGGCTCGTAGCTATCGTCGCTCGTCTCCGGAGTCGCGAAGGGCTCTCCGAAGTCGCTGGAGCCTCCGACGTCTCCACCGCCTGAGGAGCCGCCAAGGGAGCGATTGGCGAGCCCGGTCCTCGTCACAGCAGGGCCTTGGCCGCCTTCACCAGGGCAGCACTCCACCCGGCGCCCGTCCGCGGTGAAGACCTTGAGGAGCATCATCGAAGCACCGTCGTAGCCCAAGTGGATCGTGAAGACGCCCCTTGTCCTGCAAACCCGGGCAATCTCTCTCCAGCCCCGGGTCATAGACCTCGCCCGGGGCGACGACCGCGACCTCTGCCTCGGTCGCGAGGGTGCTACAGCCGGCGTGCTGCAGCCAGAGCTCCAGAGGCTCCCCCTGCGGGATGACGGAGGCGAAGAAGGGAGGAATACGGATCCAAGACTGAAGAGGAATGGCAACATGGAGCACGAACTCTTGGGAGGAGCCCTCGGTGTGGACCCCAGGGGGGACGACCCACACCTTCGTGACCCGTCGGCGCAGGCGGCGGCGCCGCCCATGGCGGTCAGCATCAGCTCCTTTGGGGCCCTCGACGTGGGCGTACAATGGAAGCGGGAACCCCAGCGGCGCCCGCTCGCCCCAAGGCCTCGACACCACCTGAAGGGCCCCCTCGTCCGGGCCATGGTGGACATGCCATTTCTTCGGCGGTGGGTCAGGTCCCTCTCGGGGAGCCTTTCCCTTCTTTGCCGTCGAGAACCGGCAGATCGGAGCCATCGCAGCAAGACGGATCACGGATCGAGAAGAAGGAGAAGCAAGGAGGGATGGACTGGAAGGGCGCACTGAAGAAAATATGCCCTAGAGGAGAATCATTACTGTGTAATCTAGATTATTGACTCTAGTGCAAGTGGGAGACTGAAGGAAATATGCCCTAGAGGCAATAATAAAGTTATTATTTATTTCCTTATATCATGATAAATGTTTATTATTCATGCTAGAATTGTATTAACCGGAAACGTAATACATGTGTGAATACATAGACAAACAGAGTGTCACTAGTATGCCTCTACTTGACTAGCTCGTTAATCAAAGATGGTTATGTTTCCTAACCATCGACAAAGAGTTGTTATTTGATTAACGGGATCACATCATTAGGTGAATGATCTGATTGACATGACCCATTCCATTAGCTTAGCACCCGATCGTTTAGTATGTTGCTATTGCTTTCTTCATGACTTATACATGTTCCTATGACTATGAGATTATGCAACTCCCGTTTGCCGGAGGAACACTTTGTGTGCTACCAAACGTCACAACGTAACCGGGTGATTATAAAGGTGCTCTACAGGTGTCTCCAAAGGTACATGTTGGGTAGGCGTATTTCGAGATTAGGATTTGTCACTCCGATTGTCGGAGAGGTATCTCTGGGCCCTCTCGGTAATGCACATCACATAAGCCTTGCAAGCATTGCAACTAATGAGTTAGTTGTGAGATGATGTATTATGGAACGAGTAAAGAGACTTGCCGGTAACGAGATTGAACTAGGTATTGAGATACCGACGATCGAATCTCGGACAAGTAACATATCGATGACAAAGGGAACAACTTATGTTGTTATGCGGTCTGACCGATAAAAGATCTTCGTAGAATATGTAGGAGCCAATATGAGCATCCAGGTTCCGCTATTGGTTATTGACCGGAGACGTGTCTCGGTCATGTCTACATTGTTCTCGAACCCGTAGGGTCCGCACGCTTAAGGTTTTGATGACAGTTATATTATGAGTTTATGCATTTTGATGTACCGAAGTTTGTTCGGAGTCCCGGATGTGATCACGGACATGACGAGGAGTCTCTAAATGGTCGAGACATAAATATTGATATATTGGAAGCCTATATTTGGATATCGGAAGTGTTCCGGGTGAAATCGGGATTTTACCGGAGTACCGGGAGGTTACCGGAACCACCCGGGAGGTATATGGGCCTTAGTGGGCTTTAGTGGAAGAGAGGAAAGGTGGCCAGGGCTGGGCCGCGCGCCCCTCCCCCCTAGTCCGAATAGGACAAGGAGAGGGGGCCGGTGCTCCCCCTTTCTTCTCTCTCTCCTCTTTCCCCCTCCCGAATCCTATTCCAACTAGGAAAGGGGGGAATCCTACTCCCGGAGGGAGTAGGACTCCTCCTGGCGCGCCCTCTCCTGGCCGGCCGCACCCCCCCTTTGATACTTTATATACGGGGGCAGGGTGCACCCCTAGACACACAAGTTGATCCAGGTGATCATATTCTTAGCCGTGTGCGGTGCCCCCTTCCACCATAGACCTCGATAATATTGTAGCGGTGCTTAGGCGAAGCCCTGCGACGGTAGTACATCAAGATCGTCACCATGCCATCGTGCTGACGGAACTCTTCCCCGGCACTTTTCTGGATCGGAGTCCGGGGATCGTCATCGAGCTGAACGTGTGCTAGAACTCGGAGGTGCCGTAGTTTCGGTGCTTGATCGGTCGGGCCGTGAAGACGTACGACTGCATCAACCGCGTTGTGCTAACGCTTCCGCTGTCGGTCTACAAGGGTACATAGATCACACTCTCCCCTCTCGTTGCTATGCATCACCATGATCTTGCGTGTGCGTAGGAATTTTTTTGAAATTACTACATTCCCCAACAGTGGCATCCGAGCCTAGGTTTTATGTGTTGATGTTATTTGCACAAGTAGAACACAAGTGAGTTGTGGGCGATATAAGTCATACTTCTTACCAGCATGTCATACTTTGGTTCAGCGGTATTGTTGGACGAAGCGGCCCGGACCGACATTACACGTACGGTTACGCGAGACCGGTTCTCCCGACATGCTTTGCACAAAGGTGGCTAGCGGGTGACAGTTTATCCAACTTTAGTTGAACCGAGTGTGGCTATGCCCGGTCCTTGCGAAGGTTAAAACAGCACCAACTTGACAAACTATCATTGTGGTTTTGATGCGTAGGTAAGATTGGTTCTTGCTTAAGCCCGTAGCAGCCACGTAAAACTTGCAACAACAAAGTAGAGGACGTCTAACTTGTTTTTGCAGGGCATGTTGTGATGTGATATGGTCAAGACATGATGCTAAATTTTATTGTATGAGATGATCATGTTTTGTAACCGAGTTATCGGCAACTGGCAGGAGCCATATGGTTGTCGCTTTATTGTATGCAATGCAATCGCGCTGTAATGCTTTACTTTATCACTAAGCGGTAGCGATAGTCGTGGAAGCATAAGATTGGCGAGACGACAACGATGCTACGATGGAGATCAAGGTGTCGCGCCGGTGACGATGGTGATCACAATGGTGCTTCGAAGATGGAGATCACAAGCACAAGATGATGATGGCCATATCATATCACTTATATTGATTGCATGTGATGTTTATCTTTTATGCATCTTATCTTGCTTTGATTGACGGTAGCATTATAAGATGATCTCTCACTAATTATCAGGAAGTGTTCTCCCTGAGTATGCACTGTTGCGAAAGTTCTTCGTGCTAAGACACCACGTGATGATCGGGTGTGATAGGCTCTATGTTCAAATACAACGGGTGCAAAACAGTTGCACACGTGGAATACTCAGGTTATACTTGACGAGCCAAGGATATACAGATATGGCCTCGGAACACGGAGACCAAAAGGTCGAGCGTGAATCATATAGTAGATACGATCAACATAGTGATGTTCACCAATGAAACTACTCCATCTCACGTGATGATCGGACATGGTTTAGTTGATTTGGATCACGTAATCACTTAGAGGATTAGAGGGATGTCTATCTAAGTGGGAGTTCTTTAAGTAATATGATTAATTGAACCTAAATTTATCATGAACTTAGTACCTGATAGTATCTTGCTTATTTATGTTTGATTGTAGATAGATGGCCCGTGTTGTTGTTCCGTTGAATTTTAATGCGTTCCTTGAGAAAGCTAAGTTGAAAGATGATGGTAGCAATTACACGGACTGGGTCCATAACTTGAGGATTATCCTCATTGCTGCATAGAAGAATTACATCCTGGAAGCACCGCTGGATGCCAGGCCTGCTGCTGGAGCAACACTAGATGTTATGAACGTCTGGCAGAGCAAAGCTGATGACTACTCGATAGTTCAGTGTACCATGCTTTACGGCTTAGAATCGGGACTTCAACGACGTTTTGAATGTCATGGAGCATATGAGATGTTCCAGGAGTTGAAGTTAATATTTCAAGCAAATGCCCGGATTGAGAGATATGAAGTCTCCAATAAATTCTATAGCTGCAAGATGGAGGAGAACAGTTCTGTCAGTGAGCATATACTCAAAATGTCTAGGTATAATAATCACTTGATTCCATTGGGAGTTAATCTTCCAGATGATTGCGTCATTGACAGAATTCTCCAATCACTGCCACCAAGCTACAAGAGCTTCATGATGAACTATAATATGCAAGGGATGAATAATACTATTCCCGAGCTCTTCGCAATGCTGAAAGCTGCGGAGGTAGAAATCAAGAAGGAGCATCAAGTGTTGATGGTTAACAAGACCACTAGTTTCAAGAAAAAGGGCAAAGGGAAGAAGAAGGGAAACTTTAAAAAGAACAGCAAGCAAGTTGCTACTCAAGAGAAGATACCCAAACCTGGACCTAAGCCTGAAACTGAGTGCTTCTACTGCAAGCATATTGGTCACTGGAAGCGGAACTGCCCCAAGTATTTGGCGGATAAGAAGGATGGCAAGGTGAACAAAGGTATATGTGATATACATGTTATTGATGTGTACCTTGCTAATGCTCGCTGTAGCACGTGGGTATTTGATACTGGTTCTGTTGCTAATATTTGCAACTCGAAACAGGGACTACGGATTAAGCGAAGATTGGCTAAGGACGAGGTGACGATGCGTGTGGGAATGGTTCCAAAGTCGATGTGATCACAGTCGGCACGCTACCTCTACATCTACCTTCGGGATTAGTATTAGACCTAAATAATTGTTATTTGGTGCCAGCGTTAAGCATGAACATTATATCTGGATCTTGTTTGATGCGAGACGGTTATTCATTTAAATCAGAGAATAATGGTTGTTCTATTTACATGAGTAATATCTTTTATGGTCATGCACCCTTAAAGAGTGGTCTATTCTTATTAAATCTCGATAGTAGTGACACACATATTCATAGTGTTGAAACCAAAAGATGTAGAGTTGATAATGATAGTGCAACTTATTTGTGGCATTGCCGTTTAGGTCATATCGGTATAAAGCGCATGAAGAAACTCCATACTAATGGCTTTTGGAACCACTTGATTATGAATCACTTGGTACTTGTGAACCGTGCCTTATGGGTAAGATGACAAAAACACTGTTCTCCGGTACTATGGAGAGAGCAACAGATTTGTTGGAAATCATACATACAGATGTATGTGGTCTGATGAATGTTGAGGCTCGTGGCGGATATCGTTATTTTCTCACCTTCATAGATGACTTAAGCAGATATGGGTATATCTACTTAATGAAACACAAGTCTGAAATGTTTGAAAAGTTCAAAGATTTTTAGAGTGAAGTTGAAAATCATCGTAACAAGAAAATAAAATTCCTATGATCTGATCGTGGAGGAGAATATTTGAGTTACGAGTTTGGTGTACATTTGAAACAATGTGGAATAGTTTCGCAACTCATGCCACCCGGAACACCATAGCGTAATGGTGTGTCTGAATGTCATAATCGTACTTTACTAGATATGGTGCGATCTATGATGTCTCTTACTGATTTACCGCTGTCGTTTTGGGGATACGCTCTAGAGACGGCCGCATTCATGTTAAATAGGGCACCATCAAAATCCGTTGAGACGACGCCTTATGAACTGTGGTTTGGCAAGAAACCAAAGTGTCGTTTCTAAAAGTTTGGGGTTGCGATGCTTATGTGAAAAAGCTTCAACCTGATAAGCTCGAACCCAAATCGGAAAAATGTGTCGTCATAGGATATCCAAAGGAAACTATTGGATACACCTTCTATCACAGATCCGAAGGCAATACTTTTGTTGCTAAATTCAGAAACTTTCTAGAGAAGGAGTTTCTCTCGAAAGAAGTGAGTGGGAGGAAAGTAGAACTTGACAAGGTAACTATACCTACTCCCTTATTGAAAAGTAATAGATCACAGAAACCTATTTCTGTGACACCTACACCAATTAGTGAGGAAGCAAATGATAATGATCATGAAACTTCAGAACAAGATACTACTGAACCTCGTAGATCAACCACAGTGAGATCCGCGCCAGAGTGGTACGGTAATCCTGTTCTGGAAGTCATGCTACTAGATCATGATGAACCTACGAACTATGAAGAAGCGATGGTGAGCCCAGATTCCGCAAAATGGCTTGAAGCCATGAAATCTGAGATGGGATCCATGTATGAGAACAAAGTATGGACTTTGGTTGACTTGCCCACTGATCGGCAAGCAATTGAGAATAAATGGATCTTCAAGAAGAAGACTGATGCTGACGGTAATATTACTGTCTACAAAGCTCGACTTGTCACAAAAGGTTTTCGGCAAGTTCAAGGATTGACTATGATGAGACCTTCTCACCCGTAGCGATGCTTAAGTCTGTTCGAATCATGTTAGCAATTGCCGCATTTTATGATTATGAAATTTGGCAGATGGATATCAAAACTGCATTCCTGAATGGATTTCTGGAAGAAGAGTTGTATATGATGCAACCAGAAGGTTTTGTCGATCCAAAGGGAGCTAACAAAGTGTGCAAGCTCCAGCGATCCATTTATGGACTGGTGCAAGCCTCTCGGAGTTGGAATAAATGCTTTGATAGTGTGATCAAAGCATTTGGTTTTATACAGACTTTTGGAGAAGCCTGTATTTACAAGAAAGTGAGTGGGAGCTCTGTAGCATTTCTTATATTATATGTGGATGACATATTACTAATTGGAAATGATATAGAATTTCTGGATAGCATAAAGGGATACTTGAATAAGAGTTTTTCAATGAAAGACCTCAGTAAAGCTGCTTACATATTAGGCATTAAGATCTATAGAGATAGATCAAGACGCTTAATTGGAGTTTTACAAAGCACATACCTTGACAAAGTTTTGAAGAAGTTCAAAATGGATCAAGCAAAGAAAGGGTTCTTGCCTGTGTTACAAGGTTTGAAGTTGAGTCAGACTCAATGCCCGACCACTGCAGAAGATAGAGAGAAAATGAAATATGTTCCCTATGCTTCAGCCATAGGCTCTATCATGTATGCAATTATGTGTACCAGACCTGATGTGTGCCTTGCTATAAGTCTAGCAGGGAGGTACCAAAGTAATCCAGGAGTGGATCACTGGACAGCGGTCAAGAACATCCTGAAATACCTGAAAAGGACTAAGGATATGTTTCTCGTTTATGGAGGTGACAAAGAGCCAATCGTAAATGGTTACGTCGATGCGAGCTTTGACACTGATCCGGACGATTCTAAATCGCAAACCGGATACGTGTTTACATTAAACAGTGGAGCTGTCAGTTGGTGCAGTTCTAAACAAAGCGTCGTGGCGGGATCTACGTGTGAAGAGGAATACATAGCTGCTTCGGAAGCAGCAAATGAAGGAGTCTGGATGAAGGAGTTCATATCCGATCTAGGTGTCATACCTAGTGCATCGGGTCCAATGAAAATCTTTTGTGACAATACTGGTGCAATTGCCTTGGCAAAGGAATCCAGATTTCACAAGAGAACCAAGCACATCAAGAGACGCTTCAATTCCATCCGGGATCTAGTCCAGGTGGGAGACATAGAGATTTTCAAGATACATACAGATCTGAATGTAGCAGACCCGTTGACTAAGCCTCTTCTACGAGCAAAACATGATCAGCACCAAGGCTCCATGGGTGTTAGAATCATTACTGTGTAATCTAGATTATTGACTCTAGTGCAAGTGGGAGACTGAAGGAAATATGCCCTAGAGGCAATAATAAAGTTATTATTTATTTCCTTATATCATGATAAATGTTTATTATTCATGCTAGAATTGTATTAACCGGAAACGTAATACATGTGTGAATACATAGACAAACAGAGTGTCACTAGTATGCCTCTACTTGACTAGCTCGTTAATCAAAGATGATTATGTTTCCTAACCATGGACAAAGAGTTGTTATTTGATTAATGGGATCACATCATTAGGTGAATGATCTGATTGACATGACCCATTCCATTAGCTTAGCACCCGATTGTTTAGTATGTTGCTATTGCTTTCTTCATGACTTATACATGTTCCTATGACTATGAGATTATGCAACTCCCGTTTGCCGGAGGAACACTTTGTGTGCTACCAAACATCACAAAATAACTGGGTGATTATAAAGGTGCTCTACAGGTGTCTCCAAAGGTACATGTTGGGTTGGTGTATTACGAGATTAGGATTTGTCACTCCGATTGTCGGTGAGGTATCTCTGGGCCCTCTCGGTAATGCACATCACATAAGCCTTGCAAGCATTGCAACTAATGAGTTAGTTGTGAGATGATGTATTACAGAACGAGTAAAGAGACTTGCCGGTAATGAGATTGAACTAGGTATTGAGATACTGACGATCGAATCTCGGGCAAGTAACATACCGATGACAAAGGGAACAACATATGTTGTTATGCGGTCTGACCGATAAAAGATCTTCATAGAATATGCAGGAGCCAATATGAGCATCCAGGTTCCTCTATTGGTTATTGACCGGAGACGTGTCTCGGTCATGTCTACATTGTTCTCGAACCCGTAGGGTCCGCACGCTTAAGGTTTCGATGACAGTTATATTATGAGTTTATGCATTTTGATGTACCAAAGTTTGTTCGGAGTCCCGGATGTGATCACGGACATGACGAGGAGTCTCGAAATGGTCAAGACATAAAGATTGATATATTGGAAGCCTATATTTGGATATCGGAAGTGTTCCGGGTGAAATCGGGATTTTACCGGAGTACCGGGAGGTTACCGGAACCCCCCGGGAGGTATATGGGCCTTAGTGGGCTTTAGTGGAAGAGAGGAAAGGTGGCCAGGGCTGGGCCGCGCGCCCCTCCCGCCCTAGTCCGAATAGGACAAGGAGAGGGGGCCGGCGCCCCCCTTTCTTCTCTATCTCCTTTTTCCCCCTCCCGAATCCTATTCCAACTAGGAAAGGGGGGGAATCCTACTCTCGGAGGGAGTAGGACTCCTCCTGGCGCGCCCTCTCTTGGCCGGCCGCACCCCCCCTTTGATCCTTTATATGTGGGGGTAGGGGGCACCCCTAGACACACAAGTTGATCCAGGTGATCATATTCTTAGCCGTGTGCGGTGCCCCCTTCCACCATAGACCTCGATAATATTGTAGCGGTGCTTAGACGAAGCCCTGCGATGGTAGTACATCAACATCGTCTCCACGCCGTCGTGCTGACGGAACTCTTCCCCGACACTTTGCTGGATCGGAGTCCGGGGATCGTCATCGAGCTGAACGTGTTCTAGAACTCGGAGGTGTCGTAGTTTCGGTGCTTGATCGGTCGGGCCGTGAAGACGTACGACTACATCAACCGCATTGTGCTAACGCTTCCGCTGTCGGTCTACAATGGTACGTACTCTCCCCTCTTGTTCCATACTTATAGCCGGTGGAGGTCAACCACCGGCCTCCACGATCGCAGGTAATCATGACCGGATTTGCATGCAGGGACTTGTCCAATCCGTGCAGTTGCCAAGGCTCCATGGGGAAGGGGAGGCGCCCACGTCCAGTCAACTGCCACGTGGCGCACAAGGCCGCGGGTTGTTAGGGCCCGCGGCTCTTCGCCCTTGCCCTTCCGCCTCCCTGCACGGCCAAGTCCGGGCGCGCCTTGGGCCCAGGGGCTACTGTCGGCATTCTGGGAACGGGGGTCCCCTGACTTGCCTGCCTGCGGCCTGCAGCGTGGCTCAAAGGGGGGCCTAGCACGGCCCATCTTCACCAACACAAACTCAAGACCCTCGCGAGGGGCCAAGCCTTGCGGGGCGGACGACACGGAGCTTCCTCAGGCACGGCCTCGTCAAGCTGGCTCATGAGGAGGCGGAGATATCAAGGCGGGGTACCTCCCGAGGTGCCTGTGACGCAAGCCATGACGACTCAGGGCGCCAGGCGGGTGCCAGCCGCGCAGCGTCCTCCTTTCCTCTTTGGTGCAAAGGGTGCAACCGCAGCCGCGGAGTACCGAGGCATCAGGCAAAGGTTGCCATTTCGGTGCAACGAAACCAAGACCAGGAGGACTACGATATGGAGGTCACCGTGGAGCCCAAGACGGCGTCATCACCAGAGCTTTGCGCAGGGGAAGACTAGTTTTGTCAGGATAGCTGATACTTGCTGTCCCCTTTCAAATTAGCCCGCCATTGTTGGCTCCCTTCTCGCTCAATATTTGGGAAGAGGACTAGGGCCTCTATAAATAGGACCAGCCACCCATAGAGCAAAAGGGGTTTTTGGGTGGTAGGAAGTAGGAGGCTCGTTAGAGAGGTGAGAAGCAGAGAGAAAGAGAGAGAGAGAGAGAGAGAGAGAGAGAGAGAGAGAGAGAGAGAGGTGGCTGAACTCCCCCCATCAGTTCATCACCCCAGCCAAGAACAGACCCTCGCGAGGCTGTTCTTCCTTGTATTGTTCATCATCATCAGCCCAAGAGGCAATCCACACACCACACACTGGAGTAGGGTATTACACCACAACGGTGGCCCGAACCAGTATAAACCCTGTGTCCCTTGTGTTGTTCTTTTCATAGCTTTGATCCTAGCGTGGCGGAGGGGTGCAGGTAGGTAGGAGGCGAAATCTCCGCGCACATCCCAGTGTTCGAACCTCAAGGGTCTGCCGGAACCCGAAATCCGACAAAACTCTTGATATCGATCAGAAAGAATAGCTTGGTGTTATTTTAGTACGATCTCTTGATAGATCGATCGGAAAGAATAACTTGGTGTTATTTTAGTATGAACTCTAGGATAGATCGATCGGAAAGAATAGCTACAAACAATTTCTTCTTATGTTCTCCGCTAGATAGGAACATTGGAGTGATTCTTCATCACCTTTGAGGGATTGTTATATGATCCAGTTACATTAGCATTATTGAGAGATTGCACTAGCGAAAGTACGGACCCTAGGCCTCATTTTCAAGCATTGCAATACCATTTGTGCTCCATTTTATCAATTTCTACCTTTCATTTTTTATTGTTCCTATTACAAAAATCAATATCTACTATCATTATTACAATTGTATCACCATCTCTTCGCCGAACTAGTGCACCTATACAAATTACCATTGTATTTGGTGTGTTGGGGCCACAAGAGACTATTAGTTATTTGGTTGCAAGGTTGTTTGAGAGAGGCCATCTTAATCCTACGCCTCCCATGGATTGATAAACCTTAGGTCATCCACTTGAGGGAAAATTGATGTTGTCCTACAAAACTCTGCGCTTGGAGGCCCAACACGAGTCTACAACAATAAAGTTGCGTAGTAGACATCAACGGTTCACCATACGTGCATGCTACGAGACTCACAAACCTTAACGCAAGTATTTCTCAAATTCAAAACTACTTACTAGCATGACTCTAATATCACCATCTTCATATCTCAAAACAATCATAAGGAATCAAACTTCTCATAGTATTCAATGCACTTTATATGAAAGTTTTTATTATATCCCTCTTGGATGCCTATCATATTAGGACTAAATTTATAACCAAAGAAAATTACCATGCTATTTAGATACTCTCAAAATAATATAAGTGAAGTATGAGAGTACATCAATTTCTATAAAATAAAACTGCCACCATGCTCTAAAAAGATATAAGTGACGCACTAGAGCAAAACTTGAATATTACCTTGGGGTACCTTGGGCATCCCCAAGCTTAGGCTCTTGCCACTCCTAATTCCATAGTCCATCAAATCCTTACCCAAAACTTGAAAACTTCACAACACAAAACTCAACACAAAATCTCATAAGCTCCGTTAGTATAAGAAAATAAATCACCACTTTTGGTAATATTATGAACTCATTCTTTATTTATATTGGTGTAATCTACTATATTCCAACTTTTCGATGGTTCATACCCCCCCCCCCCCGATACGAGCCATAGATTCATCAAAATAAGCAAACAACACAAAGAAAACATAATCTGTCAAAAATAGAACAGTTTGTAGCAATCTGGATATTTCAAAATACTTCTGTAACTCCAAAAATTCTGGAAAATTAAGACAACCTAAGAAATTTGTTTATTAATCTTATGCATAAATAATCAATATTTTATCATGCTTTTGTGATTTTTAACAATTCTGGGACTGAGTGCAGAAGTTTTTGTTTTTCAGGAAGATCAAATCAACTATCACCATAAGCTATCACAAAGGTCTTACTTGGCACAAACACTAATTAAAACACAAAACCACATCTAACCAGAGGCTATATGAAATATTTATTGCAAAACAGAACCTAAAAAGCAAAAAAAAAAATGGTTCTCTCCCAACAAGCGCTATGGTTTAACGCCCTTAGCTAGGCATAAAACACGAATAGATCTAAGTATTGTCATCTTTGGCATGCAATCCATAAGTGGCTCTCATAACAGATTCATAAGGAAATTTAATTTTCTTTCTTGGAAAGTGTTCCATGCCTTTCCTTAACGGAAATTGAAATCTAATGTTTCCTTCTTTCATATTAATAGTTGCACCAACCGTTCTTTGGAAATGTCTACCAAGAATAATAGGACACGTTGGATTGCAATCTATATCAAGAACAATGAAATCTACGGACACATAATTCCTATTTGCAATAATTAGAACATCATGAATCCTTCCCATAGGTTTCTTAATAGTGGAATCCGCAAGATGCAAATTTAAAGAACAATCATCAAATTCACGGAAACCTAACACATCACATAAAGTGTTTGGAATCATGGAAACACTAGCACCCAAATCACACAAAGCATGGCATTCATAATCTTTAATTTTAATCTTAATAGTAGGTTCCCACTCATCATATAGTTTTCTAGGGATAGATACTTTCAATTCAAGCTTTTCTTCAAAATATTGCATCATAGCATCAACGATATGTTTAGTAAAAGCTTTGTTTTGATTATAAGCATGAGGAGAATTCAACATGGATTGCAACAAGGAAATACAATCTATTAAAGAACAGTTGTCAGAATTAAATTCCTTGAAATTCAAAGGAGTGGGTTCATTGCTACCTAAAGTTTTGACCTCTCCAATCCCACTTTTATCAATTTTTGCATCAAGATCTAAAAACTCTGAATCATTGGGACGCTTCTTAACTAAAGTTGACTCATCTCCAGTCCCATCTTTATCGAGATTTATATTGGAAAACAAAGATTCAATAGGAGTCATGTCAATCACTTTAAGATCTTCATCATTATTCAAAGCCTCCGGTTTAGCGGCCATTCTGTTTACTAAGGTAGCTTGTTTATTAGAAATTTGGCCTACTAAAATTTCAAGATGTGCAAACTGAGATCTCAAACCATAAAATTCCTTAGACATATCATCAAGCTCCTTATTCATGTATTCCATAAAAAATCGCTCCATGAGCTGGTTTCTAAAGAAATTGTTATGATCAAATTGCAAAGACATGAAGCTTCTGACATTATTTTCAATTTCTTCCAACCTCCTAAGGTTAGGGTCAACGCTTTTTGGAGGGGTCATTGAGACATGGCAAGCAATCCAACACACGAGCACACAAAAAGCAAGCGAAGAAGACGAACGAAAGAGGAGCGAAGAAAAGGAAAATCTTTTCAAAAATCGTTTTAGAAGTGGGGGAGAGTTAAACGAGAGGCGAATAGCAAATAATGTAATGTGAGAGATGAGATTTTATGATGGGTTCTTGGTATGTCTTGGCTTGGCGTAGATCTCCCCGGCAACGGCGCTACAAATTCTTCCTGCTACCTTTTGAGCTTGCGTTGGTTTTTCCCTTGAAGAGGAAAGGGTGATGCAGCAAAGTAGAGCAAGTATTTCCCTCTGTTTTGAGAAACAAGGTATCAATCCAGTAGGAGACAATGCACAAGTCAACGAATACCTGCAGAAACAAACACCAACTTGCACCCAACGCGATAAAAGGGGTTGTCAATCCCTTCACGGTTATTTGCAAAGTGAGATCTGATAAAGATGGATAAACGGTAAAGTAATATTTTTGGTATTTTTGGTTTATGGAACAGAAAGTAAAAGATTGCTAAGGAAGTAAGTAGGAAACTAAAATTGTAGATCGGAAACTTATATGATGGAAAGTAGACCCGGGGGCCATAGGTTTCACTAGAGGCTTCTCTCAAGATAGAAATTATTACGGTGGGTGAACAAATTACTACCGAGCAATTGATAGAAAAGCACAAAGTTATGACGATGTCTAAAGCAATGATCGTGAATATAGGCATCACGTCCGTATCAAGTAGACCGACTCCCTACTACTATTACTCCACACATCGACCGACTCCTGCCTGCATCTAGAGTATTAAGTTCATAGAAGAGAGTAATGCATTAAGTAAGATGACATGATGTAGCGGGATAAACTCAAGCAATATGATGAAAACCCCATCTTGTTATCGTCTATGGAGACAATACAATACGTGTTGGTTCCCCTTCTGTCACTGGGATCGACCACCTCAAGATTGAACCCAAAGCTAAGCACTTCTCCCAATGCAAGAAAAACTAATCTAGTTGGCCAAACCAAATCATCCAAAGAGACTTGCAAATATATCAAATCATGCATATAAGAATTCAGAGGAGATTCAAATAATATTCATAGATAAGCTAAACATAAATCCACAACTCATCGGATCTCGGGAAACGCACCGCAAAAAGAGTAATACATCGAATAGATCTCCAAGAACATCGAGGAGAACATGGTATTGAGAATCAAAGAGAGAGAAGAAGCCATGCAGCTACTAGCTATGGACCTGTAGGTCTGTGGTAAACTACTCACCCTTCATCAGAGAGGTAATGGTGTTGATGTAGAAGCCCTCTATGATCGAATCGCCCTCCGACAGGATGCCAAAAAAAGCCCCTAGATGGGATCTCACGAGTGAAGAAGGTTGCGGCGGTGGAAAAGTGTTCTTTGGTTCTACTGGAAGGTTTTGGGATATTAGATAATATATAGGCGGAAGAAATAGGTCGGTGGAGTCACTAGTGGACCACAAGGGTGGGGGCGCGCTGTACCCCCCCTGGGTGGGCCCTCCGACCTTGTGTCTACCTCGTGATTTTCCTCACGTGTACTCCAAGTCCTCTGGATGTCCTCTAGTCCAAGAAAAATCACTGTGAAAGTTTCATTCCGTTTGGACTTCGTTTGGTATTCCTTTTCTGTGAAACTCTAAAACAAGGAAAAAACAGGAACTGGCATTGGGCTCTAGGTTAATAGGTTAGTCCCAAAAATAATATAATAATGCATATAGAACATCCAAAACAGATAATATAATAGCATGGAACAAAAAAATATAGATACATTGGAGACGTATCACTCCTCCTCACACCTAGTAGTACTGAAACCGCACATCATGTACTCGGTTTTAGTTCTACTAAGCCTAACCCTTTCTATTCCAAGGTTTGTCTCCATAACTCCAACTTCCTATTTACCCCCGTTCGACTATCTTCAACTAGCACCACACCATGGGATCTAGATCTCCTTGTATATCCGTTGTGACTTCATCCATCACCAAGGCAAAAATATAATGGCTCAAAGCCGACCCCTGATGTAGTCCTATCTTAATAGAGAAGTCATCAGTGTCGACATCACTTGTTGGAACACTTGTCACAACACTATCGTACATGTCATTGATGGGTGTAATGTACTTTCTTGGGACTTTGTGTTTCTCCAAGGCACACCACATGACATTCCTTGGTATCTTATCATAGGACTTCTCCAAGTCAATGAACACCATATGCAAGTCCTTCTTTTGCTCCCTGTATCTCTACATAAGTTGTTGTACCAAGAAAATGGCTTCCATGGTCGACCTCCAGGCATGAAAGCAAACTGATTTTTGGTCATGCTTGTCATTCTTCTTAAGCGGTGCTCAATTGCTCTCTCCCATAGCTTCATTGTCTGGCTCATCAGCTTAATTCCACGGTAATTGGTACAACTCTGAACACCCCCTTGTTCTTGGAGATTGGTACTAATATACTCCATCTACATTCTTGTGGCATCTTCTTTAAGATGAGGTTGAAAAGCTTGGTTAGCCATATTATCGCTATGTCCCCGAGGCCTTTCCACACCTCAATGGGGATACAATTAGGGCCCATCGCCTTGCCTCCTTTCATCCTTTCTAAAGCCTCCTTGACCTATGACTCCTAGATTCTCCGCACAAAACGCACACTAGTCTCATCAAAGGAGTTGTCCAGTTCAATGGTAGAACTCTCATTCTCCCCATTTAACAGCTTGTGGAAGTACTCCCGCCATCTATGCTTAATCTCCTCGTCCTTCACCAAGAGTTGACCTGCTCCGTCCTTGATGCATTTGACTTGACCAATATCCCTCGTCTTCCTCTTTCAAATCTTGGCCATCTTATAGATGTCCCTTTCACCTTCCTTCAGGCCTAACCATTGGTAGAGGTTCTCAGATGCCCGACCCCTTGCTTCACTGACAGCTCGCTTTGTGGCCTTCTTCGCCATCTTGTACTTCTCTATGTTTTCTGCACTCCTATCGAGGTATAGGCGCCTGAAGCAATCTTTATTCTCTTCAGTCGCCTTCTAGAAATCATCATTCCACCACCAGGTATCCTTATCTTTGCTTCTCCTTCCCCTGGACACTCCAAACTCCTCCAAGGCCACCTTATGAATGCAAGTCGCCATCTTATCCACACATTGTCTGCATCCCCTCCTTCCTCCCAAGGGCCCTCCTTAATGACCCTCTCCTTGAACGCCTGACCTACCTCCCCCTTGAGCTTCCACCACTTCATTCTCTAGTGACTTTGGCACACTTATCCCGCTGGACACGAATCTGAAAGCTGAAGTCAGCAACCACCAGCTTATGCTGAGGTACAACACTCTCTCTAGGTATCACCTTACAGTCTAGGAACGCATGCCTATATTCTCTTCTCGAGAGGATGAAATCATTTTGGCTAGAGTGTTGGCCACTCTCGTTCTAAACAGGGTGTTAGATACAATCATGTCGTAGGCTACCACAAAGCTTAAGACATCTTCTCCTTCTTAACTCCTGATGTCATCGCCAAAGCCCCCATGCGCCCCTTCAAAACATGTGTTAGATGTACCCACGTGGCCATTGAGGTCTCCTCCTATGAAGAGCTTCTCATCAATCGTACACTTCTAACCATGTCTTCTAGGCCTTCCCGGAACTCCCTCTTGGTGTTCTCATTGTCGCCTACTTGCAGGGTATACGCGCTGATAACATTGAGAACTAAGTCCCCAACTACCAGCTTGACCAGGATAATCCGGTCCCCATGTCTCTTGATGTCTACCACTCCATACTTGAGGCTCTTGTTGATCAAGATGCCTATGCCATTTCTGGTTGCAGCCGTCCCCGTGTACCACAGCTTGAAGCCGGTATCCTCCACCTCCTTCGCCTTCTGTCCCCCTCCATTTGGATTCTTGGATGCAAAGGATATCAACACCTCTCCTCACCGCTGCATCAACTAGTTCCCGAAGCTTCCCCGTCAGAGACCCTACGTTCCAACTACCTAAGCGAATCCTCCTAAGCTCGGCTAGCTTCCTTACCCTTCGCACTCATTGAGTCAAATGCAAAGACCCTTGCTCATTTTCCACTACATCTGGGCGCCAATGTAGCATGCCACTAAGGATGGGACGACCCGCTTTGGGTTTAATCTCCATAAGTGGTAAAAAAATTTGGAAGTTAACAAACATAGTATTGGTCAATGATGCAATTCATGAAAAATTAATAAGGGAAGAGAAGATTCACATATAAATATACTATCTTGGACATCTTTTATGATTGTGATCCCCCATTAGATATTCTATGTCAAATTGTTGATGTTGGACAAGGAAGACAACGTAATGAGTTATGTTTGATTATATTCACATAGAAGTTATATTGTTATGGATCCTCCAACATGTGGTGCTTGCGCAATATCTTTGCTAGCCAAAAATCCGCACCAAGTAGATATACTACTTGTGCATCCAAAACCCTTAAACCCATTTTCATGTCATGAGAGTCCACTATATCTACCTATGGATTGAATAAGATCTCATCGGTGCATAAAGCAATAAAAGTTGCTCCTAAATATGTATGATCTTTTCTTGCAAGGTAAGATAAGCTTTGTACGATCTTGTGATGGTAAAGAAATAAAAGTGACAGACTACAAAATAAAGGTTGCTATCACAAGGGGCAATATAAAGTGAAGTTGCTTTACATTAAGAGCTTGCACATCCAAAAACAAAAAGCGCATGGCAACCTATGCTTCCCTCTGCGAAGGGCCTATCTTTTACTTTTCATGCAAGATTCAATAGTGTTCCCCTTTATTCCTTTTTCATTTTTCTCTTTTGGAAGCATCATGTGGTGGGGAAAGATCTAGGCATATATATCTAGTTGGATATGAGTGATCATGAGTTATTATTGTTGACATTACCCTTGAGGGAAATGAGTTGGGAGGCGGAGTTATAAGCCCATATCTTTCTATGTGTCTCACTGAAACTTTCGCTCCATATATATGTCGTGAGTGTCAACAATCATACAATACCAAATGATAGTTGAGTATGTGTACGTGCCAAATAAAATCTCTTACATCAGACCCTTCCTGAAAGTATGATGAATTATAATTGCCTTGTTGACTGAGAACATAGTTTGTTAGTTTTTAAGAAAGTTTATGCCTTATAGTTTGTTGTTGTGATGAATTGTTACTTATTCATGAGAAGTTTTATGATATTATATATTTTTGTTATGATAATGATCATGATGCTACTATGTCCATATTTTTTTTATTGACACCTCTCTCTCTAAACACGTGGTCATGATTATCGATATCGGCTTTCGCTTGAGTATAAGCAAGGTCTAAGCTTTGGGGAGTGGATATGTCCATTTTGCATCTTGTTTTCCTACTATTATTTATATTGTTTTTGATTAATAAAATATTTCATGGTGCAATTCTAATGCCTTTTGTTTCTTAATTTGCAAGATTTACATGAAGAGTGAGATTGCCAACAGCTGGAATTCTGGACCTGAAAAAGCTATGACAGAGATACCTATTCTGCACAACTCCAAATGAGCTGAAAGTTCATGGAGAATTAGTTATTTTGGAATATATAAAAATACTGAAGAAACGAAATACTAAAGGAGGCCACCTAGTTGCCCACGAGGCACCAGGGCGGGCCACCCCTCCTTGGCATGCCCTGGTGGCCTATGGGGCCCCTAGCCAGCCTCCATGGCCCATCTTCTCCTATATGAAGCAATTTTCCTAGAAAAAATTAAGGGGAGGAATTTCGGGATGAAGTGTCGCCCTCTTGAGGCGGAAACTGGGCAGGAGCACTTTTGCTCTCCAGCAGAGCGATCTGCCGGGGATACTTCCCCTCGGGAGGGGGAAATCAAAGCCATCGACATCACCAAAAACCCTCTCATCGTGGGAGGACCAATCTTCATCAACATCTTAATCAACACCATCTCATCTCAAACCCTAGTTCATCTCTTGTATTCAATCTTTGTCTCAAAACCTCAGATTGGTACTTGTGGGTTGCTAGTAGTGTTGATTACATCTTGCAGTTGATGCTAGTTGGTTTATTTGGTGGAAGATTATATGTTTAGATCCATGATCCTATTCAATGCCCCTCTGATCTTGAACATGAATGTGATTTATGAGTAGTTACTTTTGTTCTTGAGGACATGGGAGAAGTCTTGTCATAAGTAATCATGTGAATTCGATATTTTTTTGATAAGGGAAGGCATTGTGGTGTAGTAATTAGATGCTGGGTTGCTAGAGTGACAGAAGCTTAAACCCTATTTTATGCGCTATTCCGAAAGGGGCTGAGTTGGATCCATATGTTTCATGCTATAGTTAGATTTATCTTAATTCTTCTTTTGTAGTTGCGGATGCTTGCGAAAGGGGTTAGTCATAAGTGGGAGGCTTGTACAACTAAGAAGATCACCCAAGCACCGGTCCACCCACATATCAAATTATCAAAGTAACGAACGCAAGTCACACAAACATGATGAAAGTGACTAGATGAAATTCCCATGTGTCCTCAAGAACGCTTTACTTAGTATAAGAGAAGTTCTGGCATGTCCTTTGATATAAAAAGGATTGGGCTACCTTGCTGCACCTTTGTTATAATTACTACTTGTTACTGATAATTTCAGTGCTTGCAGAAATATCTTGCTGAAAACCGCTTGGCATTTCGTTCTGCTCCTTGTTGAGTTCAACACTCTTACTTATCGAAAGGACTACGATTGATCCCCTATACTTGTGGGTCATCAGTGATCTCCGATCTAAGACTTCCAACTGCGCCTGAACTCCTACCGAGGGATCCGACGGTACTAGATTGATGCTATGTGGATGCTGGTGGAGATGTTGACTCGACAAAGTGCCGGTCCTGTGGTACTACAATTATGTGCACCAATCAATGCATGTGTGGATAAGCACTTCGATATTACTACGCAATATTACTGATCGACTAAAATTAGACTATGTGCAAAAATCAGTGCAGATGTAATGCCAGATAAGAGAGACATTTATTGTAATTAAGAATATGCCAATTCTAGCTAGTGTTTGCTCGCACGCAATCTTGTCCAAAGGTATCTCTCGCTATCTTTTTATAGCTGGTTAATGGCATGTTTAACAGGTTTTCTATATATGAGGCTCTGACCATGCACCCTCAACACAATTAAACCCTCGTCCTCGACAGAGAACAAGGAGAGTCCATGCTGCGACACCTCCTCTAGACTTGTTGGTGCTCCTTGTCGCCCCCTCATCCAGTTCCTCTTCCACCAGTCTTCCTTCACATCGGAGCAACCTCTGCCGTGTATGTGTATGCACTTGCTCTTTCTTGGTTCTTGCATATGGTGATTTATATTGCTTAATCTGTGAATCTGTGCTCAAAGGTTCATGGGTTCTGCTAGCCCGAAGAATAAGGTTGATGATGTGATGGATGCCCAGATGGTGATGGAGTCTCATGGCATGCGTCGACGGCGAATTGACAAGCACTCTATTGAGTTCATGCGCATCCCCAACAACTTACCTGCAGGGACACATAATCTTGACAGTGCAGTAAACATCGTTGACCTCAATTTGCCTCCCATGGTCGACGAGGAGGACGAGCCCATGGAAATCCTAAGTGACTACCCTGGAGGCTTATCGGGGCCAGTCGATGTTATAGACATGAGCGACTCTCCCATGGCTGCCAAGGATGGCGTGGGATCATCAGTTGAGGCGGCGTTAACCAACTTCGTGCAACCAATGGCTGCAATCCATGACGAGGAGTCACCCATGAACTTCGATGACTTCCCAAAGGTTCCGACAATGCTTGACTTCCTCATGGGTGGCTCTGGGGAAGCTCGGCCTCCTCCACAGGGCTCTCAGACATCACCATTTTACATGCACAACTCCAAGATCCCTGGACTATGAATGGCTTGCCGCAAGGGTACATGTGAAGGTCATGTTCTTTTTGTTATGCAAGGAAAATATAATATACATGACATTTTTTGGTGTCTCCTTTGCAAATTCATAACATATGACATTCGATGTAGGTATATCGATACTACATTCATTCATTCATTCATTCATGGATCACTAGTTTCCCCTTTGAAGCGAGGTTGATCTCGCGTTGAGTTTGCGGTTATCTAGAATTAGATGAGAATTTTTTGTTTTGGGTTTGAGTTATGTAATTCGATGAAGAACTAGAACTCAAGTGATATATGATGGTGAATTTTTATCCATTGGGGGACAAGTATCTCATGTAATGTTACATCCCAAATTTTTCCCAAACATGAAATGTTTAAAAAAATGCTTCAGTGCTATTTAGCTAGAGTTACCTAGGATTGGTTACATGTTGACCTTGGATGGCCACTTAGGATAGTTAGAGGCCCTAAATGAGTAGTTGAAACCCCAGTCTCACAACGTAGAAAGCCGAAAAGAAAAGCCTAAAGGGGTCAAGGTACAAAGGTAAATTTCTCAAAAGATTGGCCCCCACGACCACGTGAACACCTGACACTAACAATCTCCACTCCGCACATCCCTGGACATACCTAAGCCTTGATGCCATGTCCTATAAGTACCCCTGCCTCACCTGTCAATTTGCCCCACCTTGCACCACCTCTTGCCTCTAGATTTTCGGCAAACCAACGCCCGCCGCCTACCTTTGCCCTAACCGCCTCCGGCTAGATTTCGACAAGTTAACGCCACCCCAAGCCATGACACCGCCACCATCCTCTTTCCCGAGCCACGATGCACCTTCTAGACATCGCCGCCTTGACCAAAGCTTCCCCGCGCACCTATTCCAATGAAGGTTGAACCTCTCCACCGCCCACCATTGATTCTAGTTAGGTGAGCACACTATGGACGCTCTTTTCGTGTCCTTCATCTTCATCTTGCCTGTGCGCACATACTCACCCAATCACGCTTACAAAAATGCCCAAGTTTGAGCATGTCGTCAATGCCCGATGATCTCCATCAACCTCGCCATGCCATCTTCGTGCACCTCATGGACCACCAAGACCACCCACGACCTCCCCGTGCCGGTCCAGCCGTGCCCTTCGCCGCATCTGAAACACCTTGCATCACCGTCCTCATCAACGACGAGAGCTGCAACACTATCTTTGTTGTCTCCACCGACTTTTCTGAAGACCTAACCATAGTGAGCTCCAGATCTATTTTGCACCATTTGATCACACACACACCTCCATGATTAGATCACTTAAAATCTGAAATGGTATGCACTTACAGCTGCCCATCTCAGATCCAACGACCCATGTTTTAACTTAAATGAATCGTTACCAACCAATTAGAAGCCGCCACGTGCCACCTAATTTAGATTAAATCAAATTGGCAGAATTAAACACTGGCAGTTTTACAAAAAAACTGAATATTCAAACCCTTATAATTTCTTACCAAAGAGTCCAAATTGAGTGGAACTTTTTGAAAATTGATAGTTAGGAAATAAACTTTCACATGACAATAAAATTTAACTTTCAAATATTTTGAAATTTAAATTCAAATAAAATGGTGTCAAACTTAGATAGGGTCTAACTTGTAAATAATAAATCCAATTTAACCAATTCTTTTTGCGGAATCAACCTAGTGAATTGTGGTTTCAACTTAGCATTGTAGCTAAAATTTGAACAAGTTAAAATTCAAATAAATTTTAACAAAAGCTCTAGTTCAAACTAAATTTAAACCTAATTAGGATGAATTTTAAAAAAAGGTCCAAATAGAATAATTCCTTTTACAAAATATTTCAGAAACTTAAATTAAACTTAGTAATAATTTTGGATTTATATTTCACATTAGAAGGTTCAAAGATAATTTGAATTAAGTCCAAACTTAAATGGAACTTAAAAGCCATTTAGTTAATTCGATTTAAATGGAACCATCAACAAGTAAATTCATGAACCAACCTTAATCAAATATGAAATGATTTGAATCTGAACCTAGCTTTATGAATTTCAAACTTAGTTGAATTCAAATTCAAACCTTATTTAAAGAAATTATAATTAAGTTCAAACAAGATGTACCCAAATTCAAATTTAAATTGAATTGTAATCGAAACCAAGTTGATGAACTTATTCACTTGAGATGAACCAAATTCAAATCATTTGAACCAAATTCACACAAGAAGTTCAAACCAAGCCTAGTATGAATTCAACTTAGGACAGGACCAGTAGTGGATCTTATAATGAAACCTGGCAATGCAACCTTGCATCGCATACTCCTTATGTGATGAACCCTTTTACAATTTAAACTTAATGTGAACCCTTATGTCACATGTGTTCCAAGTGATAACTAATAAGTTGTCTCCAGACTCCTTAATAGTGGACACATGACACTTTATCTCACAACACCATCTAAACAGATGCCATGCACTACACTATTGTTTGATAGATGGTTTTGTATGGTTGTTTACCAGTACTCTTTATTTACTACATATCGTTCGAGAGCGAATAGTAGCTTGATCAATAACGTGAGACTGAAGAATCGTCAATACTAGGCAAGTGGAACCCTTGATCACTATCACCTATTATTTTCTACATGTAACATTTCCAAGCAGGGTTGGGCGCCCTATGCATTTGTAGCCGATGCGGCGTTTTGAGGGCCTTCAATTTTTTGAAACAACGCAGATGGCTTGTAGCCCATTTTCCAGTAGAAGCCCTGGTCAATAGCCAAGCGAGCAGCCCACCAAATGGCTCCATCGTTGTCTCCTCTCTCTAGCCCAAAGCAGACTGATCTCACGCTGGTCCAATTGGGGATCACAATTTGTGGGTGCTAGCACACATGCAACTATCATCGCTCACACGCTCCATCGCCAGCATGCAAGCACCCTCCCCCTATCGCACGCACCACTTGATCCTGCGTATGACGACCTGTTGTGCTATACCTTCGAGAATGTTAGGGTGCTTGCGCGCTTCATTGGGTTGTCTTTCCTCTTGGAACAGGGTGATGGCACTGACGACGATATTGTCAAGCTCTACATCTTGGTATACCTTAAGCCTTGGAAGCCAAACAATGGGCCACTTGTACCCCCTCCTCCCGGTGAGCTCATACTTGACATTGATTCAACCATGTTGATGACGTATCAGTGTCACTGATTAAGTCTTGTGTATGTCCATAATTCATTTTATTTTCTAACATAATTTCATTCTTGTTGCTATGCAAACTTTAGTCTATGTGTTATCCCAATTTCAGTGCTTTGTTCTACCAATGCAGAGATGGTGTTGTCCAATCTTTAGTACATATGTTGTATAAGTTTTAATTTACATGATGTCCAAATTTTAGTGTACTTGCTTTGAAATTTTACTACCATTTATCAAATGGTTTGTTGCCTTTTATCAAGTCTACAAGATTTGGACTTAACCCATTATTCTCTTCTATTTTACTGGGCATGTACAAGCTATGCTTGTTGCTTCAAAGATGAGTCTATCGATATCATAATCAATGGGAACAAAAGGTATCAAGTATTTATTATTTCTACTAAAACACTACTAACATATGATTTGGAATTTAAACCTTTTATGTGATCTCCTTCAGATTACTCTGCCCAATTTTTTCTTTGTAGCTCAACCACTAGAAGATACGCCACATTTTATAGCATGGCACACAACCCCAAATTTTGCCAGACCGGCCCTGTTTCCAAGTCGGGATGCATGATTAGATTTTACTTTATGCTTTGAGTGGACAAGAACTAGTAGCAAGGTCATATGTACAGTGCCCTATAACCAACGTGTAGTGATGCTTGTCTGCTATTTAACAGGCACTACTAGGAAAGGTCTTATAGGTGAAGTCACGTTAGTGGTGGGCGCAACGTAGCACCCACCAGTGATAATCTACAAATTACTAGTGACGCACGCAAAAATCTGCCCGCCACTACTATCGGCTTACAGTGAAAGGCGCCAGCTTGCGCCTGCCACTGGTAACAAATGTCCAGATTTTCCGTCAGACAAATGTTACTAGTGACAGGCACAAACCGACGCCCACCACTGGTAGTTGGATTAAAAGTGGAGCACGGTAATACCAGCTGCCACTGGTATTTTTGGGTTTTGCAGCAAATCTGTGTAAAAATAGAAGTGACGGGCAGTAATTCGTGCCCGCCACTATAACTTAAGTAGTAGTGGCGAGCTTAATATGACACCCATCACTTCATTTTTTCTGACCCCCCAGGAAACCACAAAGGTCTGTCAAATTCTTCCAAGAGATAACCCTTCTATCTGTCAAAAAAGAGATAAAAGAAACAAAATCTAACCCTAAGCCCCTCCCGTCTGTCTCTTTCTCTGCAGCCACCACACATCTCGTACCACTCCTCCAGATCCCCTCATCTCTAGCCACCAGATACTCCCTGTGGATCCCTCCCTCCTTTGATCTACCGCGAGCGGCGGCGCCCGGCGACTGGCTCGTGATCACCCTGTAGCTCGATGGCGGGCGCTCCCGGTCATGCCCTCCAAAAGAGGAGAAAGAGAGAGATCGATCCATCGATCGAGCATCCGGATATGGAGATGCCGAGCCTGTCGCTGCCGCCCAGCCCCGCAAGGGACCAGTTCATGTACAACAGCTCATGCACCGCGACCATGCCGACGCGTTGTTGTGCCTGGCCTTCCACCGCTTTGCCTGTGCGCGCATCGCCCTCGCCCGTGTCCACCACCCCTCCCTGGTTATCACCACGCTCTGTAAGCCACCAATTCCACTCCACCCATTTCCTTTTCTTTTCCTGTATGAATGAAATTCCCTACTACATAGTCTATCCGAAAAAGCATGTTATGGGCGTAATACAAACAATATTTTGCAAAAAAAGTCCTTGTAGTTTTAAACCTCTGAAAATAGGCCTATGTCTTCTTCCTTTGCCCTATGTCCGCCCCCGCACGTCACCACGACGAGCTGCCATCGAATTCCTCAATGCACAATGCAGCGCCCATGAGTAGGTCCGGTGCCGCCTCGAGTAGGTCCTATGCCGCCCACAAGCAGCTCCTGCACCGCCCACTAGCCCGCCGATAAGCAGGACCCCCATCGCCTCCCCACGAGCGAGAACTCTGTCGCCTACCCATGAGCAGGACCGTCGCCACCCAAGACATAGCTCACCAACCCCGATTCCGCTGCTCACCGCCGCCGCGGTGGTTCAGCTA
Source organism: Triticum timopheevii (assembly GCA_963921465.1). NCBI lineage: Eukaryota > Viridiplantae > Streptophyta > Magnoliopsida > Poales > Poaceae > Triticum > Triticum timopheevii. The sequence goes on from OY997262.1 coordinate 10,369,564, forward strand.
CCGGCTAGTGGTGGTGGCGGTGGTGGGAGATGTCGACGCCCCCAATCCACGCCCCCACCTCTGTTGCTGACGGCTGCTACTCCAATCCTCGTCCCCACCCCCGCCTTTGCTGGCACTGGTCAATTATCCTCATGCTACTATCCTTTGTTTCAGTTTCAGTTAACAGATCCTGAAATTAAATTGACACAATCTTTTCAATTATCCTCCTGGTTCTAATCCAATCCTCGGTTTCAATTAACTGATCCTTAAATTAAATTGACATGTCATAGGAGATGTTAACTATTAAATTGTTTTCCTATTGTTGTCCAATTATCCAATTTATGCTTCGAATAGTGCATAATAGTAAACTAAAAACTATAGTTGGTCACTATTCTACCGCAACTGTTGTCCTCCTCCTACTACTGCTCGATTGGCGATAATATTTTAACTTGTCCTCCTCCCGCTCTTGTAGGATTCGCAATATCTTTTGGTCTTTTGTGCACTATTCCAAACTAAAAATTACAGTAAACTGAATTCAGTACTCCAATTATTGCTTCAGTAAACTAAAGTGTTTCTTGTTGCAACGATATGTAGAGCAATAGTAGTACTCCAATGTTATCTCAAACTGAAAACTGAAATAGGAGTACCCTGAACACTTAGAACAATAGGAGTGAACTGAAACGTACTCCAATTGTCATCCAATAGGTTCATTGTCAGGTTCATCCAATAGGATTATTTCTTGCAGGAAACTAAAAACATATGGTACTCCAATATTATCTCAAATAATGTTCAAATTATAAATAAAGAGAGCATGATTGTACCAAAAAGAATAGATCAAATTCACTATTAATTTGGAGTAGATCAAAATCAGACAACCAAGAGTTCAAAACTCAGTACATTGATCCTAGGCTAATGTTGATTACTTTGTGTATGAAAAAAAATCTACTTCTGTCAGTCCAATAATGTTTTTGTTAAAAAATTGGATAAATGTATTACTGGTACTGTGAGGTGCTATACAAACGGTTTTTAACCCCTTTCCACGATGGCGTTTGGAATCGTTGCCAAGTGAGTGTGTGTGATACGGGGGTCCTTCCCACACGACCCAGAAATCGTCGGGGATAGGGAGCCATGATGCAGCCTTGCCAAATGTAATTGTTTGCGATGCAGCACACTAAATTCCTTCACACGTGTGGGATCAGTGAGTAAACGTTTCTAGTGACGCAGTGAAACCAAATGGTGTGCTGTAATGAACCATTTGGGAAACAGTATGTAAGGCACACAGGCCAACCTGTGAACTGTGTGCGATATGTGCCCCATCACACACGAGTTTGCTGCGGAACTCGTGTGCATGCAAGACTCCATAACACATGTTTCCTAACAATTACCATGTGCGATAATGTTCTATCACAAACGGTTCATGAGCCCCTTCGCACACATACAAGTGCTGCAGTCCATTTGTGATTTGTTGTGTATCACCGACGGTTGCGCTAAGAGTGACGTGTGCTTTTCGTTTGGGATCCCACATGTTTCCAGAAAAAATTACGACTAGGATTGTATTTTACATCCGGCATGGTTCACTCCGAGCTCTCTTTTGCGATAATGTGATAGCACAAACGGTTCCGGAGCCCCTATGCACACGTAGTAGTGCTGCAAATCGTCTACGATCTGCTGTTATCACCAACGGTTCCGCTACAATTGATGTTTGCTTTCCGATGTGGATCACACGCACTCATTTAGTTGAACCGTGTGCGGAGAAATTGCTAGGTTAAAGACAAAAATATCCCATTTGTATCGGCATGCAAAAAGCAAATTCGCCAAAATATGCAATTGAACCAAATAGTGTCCACATGAAGAATATTCATCAGATTTCACAACAATTGCAATTGAACAAATGGTAGCTAAATTTCAATGATTTTTCCACGTATATATGCATTACATAATTAATCATAATGTACTAAATACGAAGACATCATCAAATGGAAAACAATGGATCCATGCGTATATGTTTAGCGGCTGACTCTTACTCAATGTTTCAAAAGAAGGCATGCTGAAATCTTCATTATCACCAATGGGATTGATGTAGTGATTCAAGAAGAAGTCACAGATAAATCTTTGAGCCATCTGCAATTCACCAACGGGGAGTGGTTTAGGGGGCCTCGGTTCTAAGATGAGCTGTGGTATTTTTAAGATCAGAATGTGCCATAGGAGTGGAGTAGAAGATATAAATTAAGATAGACTTACTGGTACTAATTCGCAAGCACTTTCACAACTATCAGCAGATTTGCATATGGAGATCATGTGTCTGCAAAAATAGTATCCACAAAGGTTGGTCCCTGCTTGTTGCTGAGGACACTGAAATTTTTTGTACAGAATTAGTCATGTATTTGTCTTGTTAGGAACAACCTAACCGGTGTTAGATGTATTTTTTTCTTGGGACAGAAATACAAAGAGGTTTATTTAGAAGCTTGAACATTTGACTAGCCCAAGAAAAGGTATTTGCAGACTATTGGATACATTTTCTAAAAATAATGGATTTCGGTGTGTTACCGGGGAAACAATCTCGTGGTGCAAAGGTAGTTCCCTCTTGAACAGTTTCCTTGGTTTAGTTTTTCATAATGCGAACACTACAAATGAAGATGAATTTTGACAACATCAATTATTGAACCAGATATGAATGCAAATTAATTTCAACATCATAGAATTCAATACCTATCCATGAATTGCTAAAGATGCGTCAGATCCAGAGTGTTTGTTGACTCTTTGAGAGAATCCATGTAGTAAACTATGTTCTTGTTTGGAACAATGAATACCAATATCCAATGATCGCTAAATATTAAGAAAGCCATGAACTTACAGATTATGTCAAAATTTGGAGGACAATTAGTGTATGCGTGGTTGTTTATTTGACTTACCATTCATGATATGGCCAGAGAAATGATTCTGCATGGGACGCGTTTTCGAAGATATGGGCGACCGTCTTAATGGCCCACTCCCGTGCATATCCTTATCATGTAATGTTGTGCCATTTGCTAATGCAAGATCAATGAAATACACACTCTCCCTTTTTCTTCTCTGCACATTCAATCCCCTGAGAGCAATAAAATGCAGTTAGCTATATATCATTTAGAGCGTTGTATGGACAAGTTTATCAGAGTTCATTAAATACTTACAAAATTAGGCATCTAACAAGAGTGGCATCGAGCTCGTCGAAGTTGAAGAAGAGATGTAAGTCCTTGAAACTCACATTGATGGAACCAACATCGTGTCGAAAATGATGTCTGTTGTAACAGACTAGCAGAACATGATGACCTCCTAACATTTGATCCATGCAATATTTATGTAACTCGCGGCAACTGGAGCTGCACTCATCAAAGTATTCGCCAAAAAGAAATGGATGGCCATGGACATAATTGCGTGCTTCAAGTATGTCTGCTTTATTTTTAGCAAGCTGCAAAGTTATTTCTTCATCATCCATGTTGTCAGACGTAATATTACTCCCCAATTCAAACAACTTGCTGCTAATTTGGTTCTGGGTGATGAGTGCTTTAAGTAAGAGGCAATCGTTCTCTTTCCTCTTCGCTCTTGAGGCGCGCTTCCTCACGGGTGCAGCCTTTTTTCCCGCTTCCTTCTTGATATTTGAAGCACTTCTGGTCCAAGGTCTGGTTGGCCGAAAGGCAGACGGTAAAGCTTCGACGAACTGCTTAGTAGACGGTTTAGCTATGTAGAACTACCGAGCTAGCGTGCTACTGTGACGGACTGCTGGGTTGTAGGAGCAGAGGCATCAGACTGCTGACCATGCGTTGAAGCTATGTCGGGTTTCTGTGCAGGTGGTACCAACTTGTCGGTGTGCTGAGGAGGTTGTGCCAGCGCGTTGGTTTGCTGAGCAGGAAGTGCTGATGCATTGGTATGCTGATCATGCGGCTGCGGACCGACGGACTGATGAGAAGTCAGTTCTGGACCTACAAACTGCTTAGCAGGCGGTTCCGAAGCATCAGACTGCTTAGTAGTCTGTTCCGCCAGGTTGGTCTACTGAGCATGTGCTGCAACTGGGTCTCCCCCTGCTGCTTCAGCGGCCGGCATCTGAACCGGTGGTGCTCTTGAGCAGTTGTAGGCCTTGCCACTCGCCGTTGTGGGGTGGATGATGACATGTCTTGTATGGCACAAAGTCGGGTGGGCTGATCACAGGTTGATGCATCTGCCATCTGATTACGAGTATTAGGTTCTTTGGGGGAAGCACGCGAGAGCTGTTGTGGCAAGGAGAGCGTCACCGGTTGATGGGCGACATTGGTTTCTCATGGCGGGGCTTCAGGGATCTCATCCATGAAGTCTATTTCCTTTCGTGGCCACTGGATGTAACGTAACAGTGTTTCTCCCAAGGTCCTTTGCTCATAAAAGTGTCCTAGGACATTCTCCAGGGAAAATTCATTGAATCCAGGCTTTATTTCAGTCACGTAGCACTTCACACAGCCCGGCTTCAATGGCACATTGTCCAACAAGAGGCCCTCTTCCAAGAAGGGTGGGCAAACCCAGGATGTTGCACATTTTAATGTACCTTCATAATGTATAAGCATGCCATTCAGTCTGTCTTTCATTCCAGATAGATCAGATATAGCATCATCATGAGCAGCTGCAGCCTTAGTGTCGCTAGGATCAGCTGATGCACAACTACTCTTGCGCGGTGTTGTCGCACAATAACCAACATCCTCCATGCCTGCCTCCCCTCCCTTCTGCTGGCTATCTGTCAGTGTTAAAGTCTTCTGCATCATCATTGACTCCTCAATTTCCTTTCGAACAGTCGGATACATGTCCTTCCTCAACCTTTCATACAATTCATTCTGCTTCATTTCACTCCTCGCTTTTTTCATGTTGAGCCTCTCTTCTTTGCTGATTGTGAAAGTCCTCTTGTGTGGGACATTAACACCTATACCCCTTGCACGGCCAAGGGGGCTCTCTCTTGTTTCCAGAGCATCGGACAAAATGTCACATGACCCTGAGTTCTTGTAGAACCTTCCAAGGATCTCGGAAGCCTTTAACATCATGCTATACAATTTTTCAACATGTGAGTTTTCAAAGTAATAAGTTTCATCATCATGCCTCCTTGCGCGTGCCTGCAAGTAGTCTCTAACTTGTTTGCCCCTAATTTCACTACCAGTTTCTGACCCGCAGCTACTGCTTCTTTGTCCTGGTCCCATATCAGTTTCATGTCGTAGTATCCTGCCACACCCATACGGTGGGTGTGTGTGTTCCTCTTCTGAAGTTCCGATTTCTTGGCACTCTTCGTAGCAAACTCTGTAGTTCCCCTGCTCCTTTTGAATTCTGCCCAGTCCGCCTTTGTAATTTGGGGGCGTGCGGGGATTGGGTCCTTGCCTTCACTCAAGTACTTCTTGTACAACACGTGCTTCCAGTTTCTCCAAGCATTCCCTGCCAACAAATCCAAACACACTCCTGAACCTTATGTGTGCTTTATCTGGTTTAGTTGGAGCCCGAGACTTTAAATCGATCTTGGTTACTTCATATACACCTTTAGGCTAGTGTGTGGGCTTCCTTGGAGCGTTCCTCTGTGTCTTGGCCGGAACGGTAATTGCTGCAGCTCTATCCCGTTCCAGATTACTTGATCCCTCACCATCTGCTCAAGACCTAGGGTTGTTCGAATCAGATGAAGATACATCTCCTGAATCATGAGTGATGTCACTGCTACTTGGAATCTACAGAGAACACATGTGAAACTCAGGAAAGGAGGATAAGCATAAAGCTAACAACTTGGTATCAAGCTGTCTAAACACGTCATGCAACAATTTACAAAATGTCAGCTTATTTGTTACGTTTGTGTGACTCGGGCACCCAAGATCTGTAGATCGACAATAACTTATTGGAACAAATACACACTAGTATGCGTCGGTCCTATACAAACGGTTTTAACCCCTTTCCGCAATGGCATTTGGACCCGTCGCCAAGTGAGTGTGGGCGATAGGGGGTCTTTCCCACACGACCCAGAAACTGTCGGGGATATGCCCTCCTGGCACACACGCTCGGCAAAATGAGGTCGTGTGCGACCAGCGAGCGCTCAAATGCGGAAATACATACAATAGAGCTAAAAATACAATTATACGACGAAATTGTTTCCGGTCGCAAGTACATCCCACATAGTCAGTCGTCTCTAAATTTTTGCGTTCATATGTACATCCCACACAGTCACTCCAAGGAAAACATTTCTGTTCACAGGTACGTCACACACAATTTTTCATGTTAAATCATTTGCGTTATTGAATGCATCACACGCGGTCCATAGAAGAAACTGTGTGGCAAAGGCTGTCCATCACACACAGTTTTTATGTGGTAAACGTTTATGCAAGGTGGCCTAATGCAAACAGTTTTCAAGAGAAAGTAGTGTGTGATTGTTCATTAATCCAACACGGTTTATTCCTAGAAACTGTGTGCGTTTCCTGAGGTCATCGCCCATGATATTTTTTCAACAACTGTTTGCAATATAAAAACCCAATTAGCAGGCTAATTATCTGATTATTCATAATCCATTTATTAATCTAATTGACATTTCATATTAAGCACACAATATATTTCATTTTTATAATTGATACATCAGAGTACAACATCATATAGCTTCAGCACTCAGCTACCCCATTACACAACTACACCAGGACCAAGTTTCACATGCAACATCTATAACCTTTCGAAATTAGCATCATAGACGGTACATAGACAGATGTATCTCATCTAGAAAACTGTTGAAGCAGAAGGCGAATATTGAGCCTTCATTGATGTTGAAGGTCTTTGTAACTTTAGGCCAGTGCCTGTGGATAATTGACCGTCCATCCTTCGTCGTCTTCAGGAATACTTCAATATTGAACCATAAGTGTTGTATGAATACCTTCCTTGCCTCCTGACCATACAGGTGGTTTGAGAGGTAATCATCAGTGAACTGCTTCGGAAAGGCCTGAAAACAAGGATGTGCATAAATATCTTCTCTATATTGGAAATGGGGCAAAGGAATAAAAAAGGCAAGGTATAATAGTTAGTACCATCCTGTAGTGAACTGATGTCTTCTTCATTGTGCAGACAAAGATCTTGTTGTTTTTTGTTGCTAATTTCTTTATCCTAACAATCTTTCTGAGTTTCTTGACTTAATTGATATTCATGGACAACTCATTTCCCCATATGCAAAAGGGTCGAACAGTGGGTCAAAACCTGTGACAGCAGGACCTACATGTGCAAGACCAAATTGTTAAAAACCTAAATATTAGAATGGTTCCTGCAATTGCCCAATAATGTGTTATTAGACAATGGACCATGCACGTGCTAACCTTGATTGTAAACCTCAGTGCTTCCCATTGTTTCCCTGCAACACATATAAGGTAGTTAGTCATCAGGTTAAGTAAGAGTTCGCATGCTATCAGTAAAATATGTTGATGAAAACTAAGCACATTGTAGATTCATCAGATTAATTCAAGCCACATGGAAAACCCATTTATCCAAACCAAGCATGATTAAGAACTAGGAAATATATCACTTGTATATGTTTCTCATGTATTAAGTGCAGCCAAATTCAATCTATTCCTCACATGCACAACAATACAAAATTCTACCAACAACAATTGGAAATCACATTGCAGAATTGAACCAAGCAGTCAACTAAGCACCACAACAAATGAACCAACATTAACTGAGCACCACATTGCACAATATAATAAACTCCTAATAGAAGATCAGATAGTTAACCAAATATTTAACTACAACCAATTGTAGCAATTGTATTTGTTTCTCATGTATTTACTACAGCCAAATTTAATTTATTCCTCACATGGTATACAATAACAGAATTCTCTCATAACTATTGAACATTGCATTGCATAATTGAACCAAACAGTTAACTAAACACCACAAAAAATGAACCTAATGCTAACTGAGCACCATATTGCACCATATAACATACTCCTAATAGAAGATCAGACAGTTAGCCAAACCAAGCATGCTTAACAACTTAGAAATATAGCAATTGTATTTTTTTGTCATGTATTTACTACAGCCAAATTCAATTTATTCCTCACATGGTATACAATAACAGAATGCACCCACAACTATTGAACATTGCATTGCAGAATTGAACCAAACAAAACAGTTAACTAAATACCACAACAAATGAACCAAACGTTAACTGAGGACCTCATTCCACAATATAAGATACTCCTAATAGAAGATCAGATAGTTAACCAAATCAAGCAGGCTTAACAACATGGAAATATAGCAATTGTATTTATTTCTCATGTATTTAGTACAACCAAAATAGATTTATTTCTCACATGGTATACAATAAAAGAATGCACCCACAACAATTGAACATCGCATTGCAGAATTGAACCAAACAGCCAACCACGTCGCGTCGTCGGCGCGTGAGGCATCGATGGTGGCCTCGACAGCGAGGTGCTCCTCCAAGATCTGGGGGTCGACACGAATGGCAGCCATCACAACCTCATCCGCGCGTGCGGCCACGATTTGCTTCTCCGTTGCCAAATGGTCCTTGGGATCCTGGCTATACTGCGCGCACCATGGCTTAGGGCGGCGCTCATTTTGTGGAGGGGTCAGTCATTTGGGTGGAAGGTGTCGCGCTGGCGGTCGGGGCATGTGGGATGTGGAAGGAGAAGGAGGATGGGGGTCGGGTGTGGATTACCTGCCTGGATAGGTGAGGCCGAGCAGCATCGAGGAGGGTCATCGGCGAGGAGGCGGCACTGCAAACAGGGAGTGAAGGTTTCAACTTGGAAAGGAAGGTGGAAAGAGGGGAAATGTGGATTTTGGTAAGGGGGAGAGCGTGGGGAGGTAGATATTTCCGCGGAAGACAAAAATTTGGAATCACTTCAGCAAAAAAACTGGCGTGCAAAGTGTCATCAGACACGGTCCCTTATTCAGAATATCACAAATGATTCAGATAGCTTAACCCGTGTGTGTTGAGTTTGAACGTCAAAAAATTTGGTTCGAATTTCCTTGGTTACAGTGGTCATCCACGTCATTGCATAATTTGGGTACACAAAGGAGACTAACTTCTTAATCGAGCAAGTTCGGCTACTAAACAGAGCTAGCTAACCTAAACATTACTCTAACAAATTAAAGACTGGCGCTCTTAATTAAACAAAACAAAGAGTACTACTACAGCTGGTGCTCGTCGATCTTCGCCGCCACCTCCATGTCCAGCTCGTGCCCGACGGTCTCCTAGGGAAGGGGCTCCATGACATCAATTGAACCATACTCGGCAAGCATCTCGCCATCCGTGTCTGCCATCTCTTTGGAATAGGCCACCACGAGCTGGGCGTGGGTGACCGTGATCTGGGCTCTGGCGAGATCTCTCGTGGCAAGGTATGCCGTGCAGGAACAGACGGCTGCTCGAACTCTCTCGGTGATTGCCAACTCTTCAGTCGTGGGTTGTCGACCGTTGTTGGAGAAGCTTCATCCGATTTGTGTAGTGGCCGCCACAAGCTGGGCGTGGACGGCCTCGACATGGTAGTGGGCGGCTTCCATCAGGGCTAAGGCCGCTGCTGTGGAACGGGCAACTGCTGTGCCGCTCTCGCTAGTTGCTACCCCCGAGGCAGATGCTGCCGCCGCTGCCTGAGAAGCAACATCGGTCGTTTGGGCTGCCTTGGCCGCCCGGACGCAGACTGTGGTCGCCCTCACGAAGCTTGTTAGCACGCGCCTGGCTGCTGCGGCCATGCTCTTGCCGGAGTAGGCCACCAAAGTTGCCATCACGACATGGGTCCAGGTCCCCATCTTTCACCAGCGACGAATGAACAGTGAAATGATATTTGGGAGTGAGCTAGCACTACTGCAGGATGCTGCTAACGCGACACTATGATCAGAGACCCTTCGACAAAACTGTCTGCGATACAATAATCACAAACAGTGGTGTAAAAAACCGTCAAAAAAGGTGCAAAACATCTGTGATGGAGGATGCATCAAACACGGTTCAGATTTTGGTTGCGTGTGTGATGCAGGGCATACGGTTCAGTTTAATTAACTGTTTGCGATGATGAGGAACAAATGAAACGGGCAGCCAGATGAACGTGTGTGCGATATACAGCATATGGTTCACTCGGATGAACTGTTTGTGATTAGGCAACACAAAAGAAACGGTCGGCCAGATCAAGATGTGTGCAATATACGGCATGCGATTCAATCGGATAAACTGTTTGCTTTGAGCCAAGAGAAGAGAAATAGTTCAATATAACAAGATGTGTGTTATATGCGGCAAAGGGTCTGTAATCAGAAATGTGTGCGAAGACTGATAATAACACAGAACATTGCTGCTAATAAGTCATGTGTGTTGTGGGCAAACGCTTGGTGGTATACAATTGTTAGCGATTGATGAAATCATCACCGACGGGTTCCCTAGTATGCTCCGTGTGCGATGTCATTGCACACAGAACAACATCATATGTACTTATAACTTATAAGGACTTGATTCCACAAACAGATTGAACATCCAATTACCTATGTGGCTAGTACACACATGACCTTTGCACACACCAAAGTATGTTCCAAAATGCCTAGGAAACTCAAATAATGTATTAAAAGGCAAAACAAAATGTGAATAATTTCATATTTTTAGGACGACGCTACTATAGTTGCATGTTGCCTCTGTAAAATAAATCAAGGCAGGAAGAGACATCGTATGTCGTTTCACACACATAGGTGACAAGGTCCCTCTTGGAACCATGAGCCTTTTTGAGAGAAGCTCCGGTTTGTAAGAAGTTTGTACCAAAACTTGTCCCAAATTGGACTATTTTTTTACCACGGCATGATGGTGCTATGTCATAACACCATGCCAAGTTTCATAATTTTGAGGCGAGTTTTGGATTTACAGTAATTTTTAAACCAGGTTTCTCAATGTTTACTGTCGAGTCGGCACCGCCCTGGATAGGCTTTTTCCTCGTGGGTCCCAAATGACAAATCAAAATTTGTCACTACCATGCATCTTTTCTTATTAAGAATTACAGCCCATTTGGTGTGCTAGCTGAAAATAAGTTTGTGGGTTCTGGTGGGTGCTAATAACTTGCGGTTCTGTAATGAACAAAGATCTCAAGGATCCCGCGAGAGTGAGGCTCTTTCCCTATGTTGTGAATGCTTATAATATTTATGTCTTAAGTAAAGAAATGGCGAGCCATTGGCGCAGTATGAAAGAAAATGTGGGTCAAACCCTAGTTGAAAAGGGCAACAATGTCTAACTCCATCTTACAAAAGGTACAAAAGCACAAGGATTAATTGTTCATCAGGTTTACACATAACCCAGATTGAATAGGACAATGACAGCTAACTCAACCAAAGTTTTCGACAGTTACAATCAAATGGATCAGTCTGATCCATAAAATCAATATCCCAATACAATAATTCTACTGCTCCATGATGACCACACAAGCTGTTGTAAATAGAAGCCGAACACGATCACAAGCCCTTAGATCCACTTGAAACTTCTTTTATGCTCTTGAACACTTGCAGCTGTGAGTAATTTCTTGTTGAAAAACTTAATCCTCACGGACAATAGTACCCTCACATTCAACATAAAGAATATGACAAAGCTAGTGTTTGCACTGTTGGATGAATATCATTCCAGCGTTACTGTCTTTAAACGAATGTCATGAGATCCGAGAAAATCCCCGTGCTTCATCAACCATCGATTGGTTATACCTTTTTCTCCATGTGTTGTTGCCTAAATAGAGATGAAGATTGAAAACAGTTAATGTCTAAAAAAGATTATGTTGAAAGAGTGATAGCTGAACGATTAATTATAGTACATTATATATGGGCTTTCCATGTGCGTGAAATCATCACCTTTATATACAAATTCTCCAGACATGGAAAGCATTGCAGCAAGGCAGTAATGATGTTGAGATCAAAACACCACATATTGATATATATAAGGTCTTGACAGAATCCACCACCACTAATAGGATGGACAAGCACTTCATTGAGCATAGAACATAATATTAGCACGGAAAGTGTACTCCAAGATGATACTTAACTTATGCGCACAAGTGAAAAATGCAAATTACAAAAGTGTACATGAATAATATACAGTACCTCAGTAGGTGTGGAGGCAAACACCATCTCGAACTATTTAAACGGATCACGAATTGCACCCAAGGTCTCCAATTTAGGCGCAGAGACCAGTTTATTTGCTTAGGTTTATAACAACAATCAAGGACCAACCTTTAAAGTGAAGGGGCATCTTCGATGATGAGCTCCTGTCCTTCAAAACTAATTCCAATGCTTACAAGGTGAGGCGACTTTATTTGGAGACAAGGGATATCGATTCCTACTCCAAAAACAAGCACCAAACGCTCCAGTGCAGGGCAGCTGGAGTGGATGATGCTGTGTAGTGAGGTCTTTGAGACATGAACCAACACAAGCGCAAGTTTTTTCAGCAGTGGCAGTCAAAGCATTTGTACCAGATTGTCTGGTACATGGCACCGGGTCAAGCTGGCGGTGCAGAGAGAGGAGGAAAACCATGAGATGGGAATCGGTGGTGAGGGCATAGATCCAGCTATTGGTGGTAACCTATCGCTGTAGTAATGGTAGAACTCAAGCTGCTGGAGTTTATCAAATTGACGGGATGTCAGCCAGGCGGCCACCGTGCAGGGTATATCGAGCAGGTAGCATGCCAGGATGTGGATGCGTTGAACGGAGCCCCCATAGGAGGAGATGATGGCTCCGGGGAGTTCAGAATCATCGTCAACAGATAGCTGACGACAGTCGGGATTAAGAGGCCCGGTGCGCCACAGGGTGCTCCACCGAGATGCGAGGACTTGTGTGCGGCAGCCAGCCTTGGTGGGGAGAAGGGAGATGATCGCCCCAAGGATGTCGTCCGGGAGATCGCTGATGCGATCCGCCGGAGATTCTACTGGTTCCACAGGTCCAGGGGGCGCTTCTGGCTGCATAGCCGGGTCCAAGATCTACATCCAGCGGCGGCGCTAGATGGAGCCTCATCTGTGTACATACCAATCTGAAAGAAAAAATGTCATAACATGTAGGACATTCGAAATCAATTCTCAAGATCAGAAAGAAAAAAGGCACAAACATATATGTAGGTGACTGACCGGTTTTCCATCGAAGTCACAATTGTTGCCGGAGTTGCTATTGACCTCCGACTCCGGCTATGGGGGGCACAACGGCGCCGATGAATTCAAGGTCGTGCTGCTGCCCGCGCGAGACCTCGTCGGTGGTGACGGAAACCTCTGTGGCTAGCTTGACGCATTGTACGAGTGCTTCACCAGCCCTGGTGTCGCCACTCCCTCTGATGGTGCGCTTCGGCGACATCGTCATACACTCCGGAGTCCAGACTTCGGTGACCACTATTGATCAGGGGTGCGGCCGCCTATTATGGCCGGCGACTCAGGCGTGCAATTAATATGGACCAGTGGGAGCGAGACAGGCTGTGGTTTTTTGACTGGAAAATGTGAGGCAACAGCCCCACAGCACTTTATTAAAACTCATCCACCAAACAAACAGAGAGGTTCTGATAAAAAATCTAACTAGAGGGGAAGGAAACTACTTACCTATTGAGCTATTTACACAATTACAGGTACATATACAAGGATACATACAACCAACTAGGGCAAAGAATTGACCCAGGCTAACAGCAATGGCTTTATACTAGGCTTGAATCTGTGAGAGTGCAGAGTAACATCATGAATGAAGTTCCTCTTCCAAGCATCAAAAGTTGGCCTTTCATATCTGAAGATTCTGCCATTTCTGAGGAGCCATATATTCCAGGCTGCTAGATAAACAACCTCCCTAAAGAAAGGTTGCCCAAAGCTCTTCCTTGCAGCAATTAAACACTGAGATGGGGTTAAACCAGCTAACCATTAGATGTGCAAGTAGTTCCATACTCTTGTGCTGAATTGGCATGTGAAGAAAAGATGATCTCTATCCTCATGAGCATGGGCAAAGCATAACGGGTAGGTGTTATCTTCCTGAGGTGATCGCCAGTGCCTCCTGACCAGCATATCTCTGGTATTGAGCCTGTCATTTAGCATCAACCACGCAAACACCTTTATCTTCATTGTCGCCTTACTTCCCCAAATCCATTTGGCTGGAGTATCAGTGGCCATGTGAGCATGCATCACTGTATAATAACTCTTTGCAGAGAAAATACCTTTGCCAGCTATCCAAGACCAAGAGTCATGAATCCCTTCATCAGCATTAAGGTCAAGGACACCAGACTGGACAACGATCATCTCATCCATTGCTTCTGGTGACAAGGGCAGATGAAAGAGTTCAGACATATCTGGTGTGTTAATCACCTCTCATACAGATACCTTATCATCAATGGCAAAAGAGAACAACTTGGGAAACCTCTCTCTAAGCGGAACAAATGAGCTTAGGAACACCCAAGCATCAAACCAAAAAAGGACAGAGTCACCCATGTTTATGGTGACCTCAGAGTAAAGTCTGAAAACTTCATTGAGCTTGAGGATGTCTCTCCACCAATAAGAACCACATAAAACTGTGCCATGAGGAACAACACCATCATAGTAGGTATTCCAAATAAGAGAAACCCAAGGGATGTCAGCTTTTTTATAAAACTTGGAAATGTGCTTGGAAAGGAGAGCTCTGTTTTGGATGGTTAGATTTACTATCCCCATGCCACCTTTGTCTTTGGGTCTACAAACAAGAGGCCAAGCTGCAAGTGATTGCCTAGGAGTATCAGAATTTCCTCTCCATCAGCACTACCTCATAATCCTTTCCAGATGCTTTATAATACCAGCTAGCAAACATAAACTACAAAGAAAATAGATGGGCAAAGATGATAGAACTGATTGGAGTAATTGCAATCTGGCACCCTAGTTGAGAAGGCTGGAACTGACAGACAACCTTCTTTCAACTCTATCAACCACAGGAAATAAATCTTGAATCCTGGGTTTAGTTGTTCCCACAGGAAGCCCCAGGTATGTGAAGGGAAGGGTCCCAACTTGGCAGCCAAAAACAGAAGCTAACCTGCCAGTTTTTGCTTCATCCACATTAATAGGCAATATGCATGATTTATGGAAATTTACTCCGAGACCTGTGGAGGCATGAAAATCCTGCAGCATCTCCTTGAGAGCTAATAGTTGTGAATCCACAGCAGGCACAATGAAGAGAGTGTCATCAGCATATTGCACTATAGGGAAATCAGGATCAGGAGTTTCAATAGGCAGGGAGATCACTCTATTTATGAGCATATTGTTTACCAAAGTTTGTAGCAGATCGGCTGCAAGAACAAACAAGAGGGGTGATAGTGGGTCACCCTGCCTTACTCCCCTTTTGCAGGTAAATTGTTTTCCAGGCACACCATTTAGAATGACAGAAGAAGTACCAGAGGATAGAAGCTCTCTAATCCAACCAATCCACTTGCTATCAAAACCCTTGTGATGCAGGAGTTTGAGTATTAGGTCATGCTCAACAATATCAAAGGCTTTGGCGAAGTCCAACTTAAGTATCAAGATAGGCTTCTTGGATTTTTGACACTGATGAATATATTCCAGAGTCCAAGCAATACAATCTTGGATAGACCTGCACTTAAGAAACCCATATTGGTTTTTATGAATGTATTTGAGGATAACCTTTTGCAATCTATTAGCCAGCAGTTTAGTCAGGAACTTCAGACAAGTATTTGTCAAGGAAATAGGCCTGAAATCATTAGGACTCCCAGGTGAGAGTTTCTTTGTAATTAAGGTGATTAAAGACCCATTGATGCTGCTAATAGTGACCTTTCCATCATAAAAGTCTTGGAATAGCTGCAAAAAATCATCCTTAATGATGTGCCAGCACCGTTTGACAAACAATCCAGTAAAACCATCAGGGCTAGGGGCCCTGTCTGTAGGCAGAGAGTTAAGAACCTCATTTATTTCCTCAGAAAATGGAGCAGACAGATTATCAAGACCATCCACTTTGTCAATCAATGATGCTAGGTCAAACTTCATATCAGTCCCCTCAGAGACAGCCATTCATCCTTGAAAGTGCCCCATAACATGCCAGCCATCTGTTGGTGATCAGAGACAACATCACCATTTTCATTCTATAGAGAGGAAATTGAGTTTCTCCTAAAACGTTCAGTCCCCATTGCTTGGAAAAAACTTAGAGTTCTCCTCCCCAACTTTTATCCACCGAATGGTACATCTCTGTTTCCAGTATAGAAACTGCGGGTGGAGGATTTCCTCTATGTGTAGTTTAACAATTTCCCTAAAATTAAATTCAGGTCTTGTTAAAGGCCTTAACTCTTCAAGATTATCAAAAAACATAACCACCTTGTTACAAGCTTGAATGGCCTTCTTTAGTTTAGACAGGCTGATGTACCAGTGTTTGAAAGCATTTCGGAGTCTTTTGAATTTTTCAGTCAAGCGAGTTGCAAAATTTGTTCTTTTTGTTGGAGCATTCCAAGATTGTTCCACACAGTCAAAGAAACCAGGCAGATCCACCCAATAGTTTTCAAACCGAAAGATCTTTGACTTGGGAATAGATGTTGCAATGGAGACTACACAGGGTACATGATTCGATGTTGTTCTTGCTAGAGGATGGACCATCATGTTGGGATAGTCATTTATCCAAGTGGAGGAAGTGAAGAACCAATCCAGTTGCTCCAGCAACGGATTTTCTTACATATTAGACCATGTGTAGGATCTTCCTTTTAATGGCAGCTGAAGAAGACCAAGGTGGCCAATGACCTCATTGAAGAGGAAAATATCATTTATATCTCCTCCTGGCAAGTTTCTGTTCTCAGGAGATCTAATGAAGTTAAAATCCCCCACAAGGAGCCACTTATCATCTATTGGAATTTCCAGATCATACAACCATTGGACAAAATCATCTCTGGGCTGCCCTTGACAAGGCCCATAAACATTTACCAAGGTCCATTGACTTGCATTATGGGCAGATATGAATGAGACTATGATACCAAACGGCTTAATATCCACTAAAGTGCCAATGAACATGTTAGAGCACCACAGCACAAGGATTCCACCAGAGGCACCAGCAGAGGGTGAATAAACAAAATTGTCAAATCTTCTCGGGCAAAACTTTCTAATCGCACGCTGGTCAAAGAAATCACATTTAGTTTCTTGCAAACAAATGATAGAGCATTGGCTTTCCTCAATTTTCGCTCTAACGCTTCTCTACCTATCTTCAGAGTTTGAACCTCTCACATTCCAACAGAGAACCTTCCAATCTCTAGTTTGGTGTGGATTCATGAGGAAACAATAAAATGAGGCAGAGGTAATAGCTCACTACATAACAGTGAAACAAAAGCCCATAGATAAAACCATCAACACAGACGAAAGTGCAGAGCAAAGTGCAGGTAGCATACAAAAGAGAAATAAGGTTCAGACATCTGGCATGACAAGGGACACGCCTCCCTGTATAACAATTACAAGGCTTAATCGTCATGAGGAACTGCAAGCTTGGGGCGGTATCTGAAGAAGCCATAAGCTTCTCCTCAGTCATGTTCTCAGCAGGGATACCAAGAGCTGCTCCGATCATCTGAAGTGTGGCAATTGAAGTTGGAGGGGGAGCCTGCTCCTAGGTATCATCATTCTCTGGTTGAGCATGTCTGCTTGGAGTGGAAGCTTGATTGTCAGCCTTCAACTTCTTGGCTCTAGGCCGCCTGAGGGGCTTGGGCTTGGGTGACAAAGGAGACATAGGTTTAAAACCTTTAGATTTGGCCGCACTCCTTGTCATCCTTCTGTCAGAAAAGTCTTAGACAGTCTGAACAACTGAAGTTTTGGGCTTTCTGGCACGGGATTTCCTGGTTTGCTGGACTGTAGTTGAAAAGGTGCAGTTCATACTATCTGAAACTTCAGTAACCTAAGTAGTTGCTTCAGAGGAAGGTACACTGTCGTCTGGCTCGGGCGTTGCAGACTGAACACAGGTGTTCTCCAAAAATAGTATCCTGGTAGTGCGTTGAGGTGAGAGTTTCTGGTCAGGAGCTGGAAAGCAGAAAGACAATGGAGGATCAAAATCCATAGTCCAAGATCTCTTATGCATCTGAGGCAAGCCAGGTGGAGGCATGGCCTTAGGGATCTGGGCAGTCAGGAAAGTGGGCATGAGTGATTCAAAAGACCTCCTCCAGATAAATTCAGGTGGCAAAGCTGGTCCCATGACAACTCTCACAAGTCCAACATGCACAGGAGGTGCATGAACCACAATGGGATTATATGGGACTATTGCAAGATTGTTCTGGTCTGGATCCTGCACAGCAACAGGCATGACCACATTGTTAGGCTCCTCAATATGTATGTGCTATTCTGGCTGGTCTAGGAGATCTTGATCAACCTGCTCTTGTGGGACTCCTTCCATGACATTATCCTGAACTAGAAAAGGGCCTTCAACCACAACATTGTTTGGCCCATCCACCAGATCAATAGGCTCCAATGGGCCCAAAGCATCACCTGACTCGTTTGAACCCATAGAAGGGTTTAAAACCATAGAGTTAGCCTCCTGGACCTGTGGTTGCACTTGTTGAACCTCATCCTCATTGTTGTCATGCCCCCAGCCATGTAAATCTTGTGGATTAGGCTGCGGTTGCTCCTCTGGTTCAGCTGGTTGAGGGACATCATTCCACCTGAGAGTAGGGTACGGTGGCAGAACCGAAAAATTCGTAGGTGGTTGCAGCTCACCTGGCATGGGATGTGGATTTCCATCCACTAGCATAACATCCTCATCAAGTGGTAATTGCTCAGCAAAATTGGCAGTCAGAATAGAAACCGATGCAGTGCATGAAACCACTGCTCCACCAATATTTGCAAACTGACGAAAAACCACATCACATGGAACTAGCTGATTATCAGGGAAAGAGGCGTATCCGAGAGATCTTATAAGCCTATCATCTTGATGATTCCAATAATGAAACTGACCAAACGTACCCACGACCTCAGCTAAGTTGACCACATTACGGTAATCCAAAGGAACTCCAACAAACATCAGCCAGCCTGTTCTATGCCCTTGCAATGCATGAAAACCCTCTCCATCATCATGCCTACTAAATCTGACAAACAACTCATTGCCATCACTATAAGAAATATGTCAACTTATGACCTTCTGTCAGTGACCCTGGAAGAACTGCTCATAAATCTATGACCATTTTAGACCAATTGGTCAAAAGCTATTCGGGGGGCTCCAAACCCTAAACCATTGCGACCACTTTGGTCAGAAAGGTCGTAATTTCCTTACACAAAATGGTCATAAAGCAGACAACACTAGTTCGCTGCCTTATTTCTAGTTGATCATGACCAATATAGATGGTCATAATCTTGTAAATTGTGGTGGATTGGTATGACTTGGCGCCACCTCATCAGTTTTGCCTATGTGTCATGTCCATGTGTCAATTTTTGCCCTAGGTTGTGAAGCAACCTATATTTCTGTCATTCCGAGAATTCCCAAAAAATCTCATAAATTCTTTGGGTCATATCTTCGTCAAATATGTAAAAATCCTTCCTTGCCTAGTTCAAAAATAATTCAACAATATTCATTTTCCTATTCTGTTCAAAACAACACTTTATGAAGGAAGTGCTATTTATATATTCTTGATTGCCCTCGGTATTCTTGGGCACTCTTTCCTATCCAAATCATTGCCGCATGACAAAATTCAGCCCCATTTGCCTAGCAAATCTTCCTCGGCAAATTTCCAAAGTTTTTGTCCACCTAGAAGCATTGTGAAGGAAGTACATTTTTTATATATCCAAATGACATGAAATTTATACAGTTCCTTCATACGCCCAAATTACCACCCCCCCTCCAAATTGCAGCTCAGTCAAATCATCTATGTGAGCCCAGGTTCAATTTATATTTTATGGCCAGATTGGCACGTTGCAAAGCAAGTGTTATCTAGACCCCTCCTATTACCCTCAAACTCTTTGGGCACTCTTCCATACCCAAATCATTACCACATGATAATATTCAGCTCCATTTTCCTAGTAAATCTTTCTTAGGAAATTTCCAAAGTTTATACCTCGAGGGAAGCTTTGTGAAGTAAGTACTAGCTAGGCTTACCCAAATGATGTGAAAATCTACCAAGGCATGACCATACCTATGTAACTTACCTACATCAAATTTGAGCTCATTTCATTCATCCAATTTCTCTCACTAGTTTTCCCAAGTTTCTGTCCATAGAAGAGCATTGTGAAGGAAGTACCACTTTGGCATGTCCAAATGGTATCAATTTTCTACAGTGCTTTCCAATGCCCAAATAACCATCCTCCACCAAATTTCAGCTCAATTCATTCATTATTTTGAGCCCAGCTTCAACATTCATATTTATGTCCAGTGTGGTACTTTGCAAAGCAAGTACCACCTAGGATCCTCCTTTTGATATGAAATTTGCAAAGACATTCTTCTTAGTAGATGATCATCCTCAGCCAAAACACACGCCCATTGGCCATGTGCATTTCCCGTACTGCCAATCAAACACTTGGCTGCTAATTCATCTTTGAGCATAGGTTAGTCTCCTCGTGAGATTCTTCTATTGTAATTTTCTTCCTAGCACCTACCTGGGAGTGCCCAACCCGCTAGACATGCCTAGGCCTCCCAGAACGCATGTCAACGCCAAGGTCACGCGGTGACCACGCACCAGGCATGCGAGTTCATGCGCTTTGGAGTTGGGGCCCTGGGCCACCATCCAAACCTCGACGTATCGCCACCAAACCATGTATTTATGCTTAAATAGATACTTATGTAACTAAAAATTATTTTTGGAAAAACTAAATAGCAAACAATAAGGCAGCTGCAGTTCAAATTTGACCCGCTTCCTACTGAATTGGCGAGAATTTGTCTTTTTCACCAGAGGTGGATCAAAACTTTTGACACCCAACCATTTTGTCAATTGTGCATTAAATATGTCCTAGTATTTTATAAAATTAATTTGGTCCAATTTTGCAACAAATATATGGTAGGTCCTTCACAGAAAAAACTCATTTCGGGCACTCGGAAAATGGAAAATGAATTTTCCGTGCAAAGAAAATGAAAACTCCCTTAGGCAACATTGTTTGGAATTCCAAGATGCACCCTTGTGCACAATATGAGATCATTTGAACAAACTATGCCATGAATGTGGCCATAAGATTGATCATTTGGCTTGAAATCCCTAAATCTTCATGCGTGATAGCTCATTTCTGAGAACACTTTTTTAAAATAATTGTCGTATTACAAGTTTATTATTTTTCTTGGAAACTTGGTCACATATAGTGACACAATGTGAAGGTTTCCCAATTTTTTGATTTTTTTTTGAATTTTTTATGTCCGTTTCAAAATGCGGTCAAAACCGCGGGCATGACCGTTCCTAGCTAGTGGTCGAATCTTGGAATTTTTTTGGTGTTTCTCTGATTAAATAGATACTTATGTACCTAGAAATGATTTTTGGAAAAAATAAAGAGCAAACTATGAGGCAGTTGCAGTTCAAATTTGACCTGCTTCCTACTGAATCGGCGGGAATTTGTCTTTTTCACCAGAGGTGGATCAAAACTTTTGACACCCAACCATTTCGTCAATTGTGAATCAAATATGGCCTAGTATTATAGAAAAATGATTTGGACCAATTTTGCAACAAATATATGGTAGGTCCTTCACAAAAAAAACTCAATTCGGGCACTCAGAAAATGGAAAATGAATTTTCCGTGCAAAGAAATTGAAAACTCCCTTAGGCAACATTGTTTGGAATTCCAAGATGCACCTTTGTGCACAATATGAGATCATTTGAACAAACTACGCCATGAATGTGGCCATAAGATTGATCATTTTCCTTGAAAACCCTAAATCTTCACGCGTGATAGCTCGTTTCTGAGAACACTTTTTTAAAATAATCGCCGTATTACAAGTTTATTATTTTTCCTCGAAACTTGGTCACATATAATTACACAATGCGAAGGTTTCCCAATTATTTGATTTTTTTTGAATTTTTTATGCCCGTTTCAAAATGCAGTGGGCATGACCGTTTCTAGCTAGTGGTTGAATCTTGGAATTTTTTGGTGTTTCTCTGATTAAATAGATACTTATGTACCTAGAAATGATTTTTGGTAAAAATAAAAAGCAAAGTATAAGGCAGCTACAGTTCAAATTTGACCCGCTTCTAGCTAAATTGGTGAAAATTTGTCTTTTTCACGAGAGGTGGATCAAAACTTTTTACACACAATCATTTGGTCAATTGTGCATTAAACATGGCCTAGTATTTTAGAAAAATTATTTGGTCCAATTTTGCAACAATTATTTGGTAGGTTCTTCACAAAAAAACCTCCTTTTGGGCACTCGAAAAATGGAAAATGATTTTTGTGTGCAATGGAAATGAAGACCACAAAATCATGATTGATTGAAATTTTAAGATACACATATGTGCAACAGTGGGTCATTTAAATATACAACATGAGGCCAATATGTTGATTGTTTACCCGAAATAAGAGGGTAAAAATATAAAAGAAACAAAAAAACACAATTACATAAGCTGGATTCTGATTGGTGGAACCATCTATGACACGGATCGATGACATGGCAGACATCCTACCATCCATTGCTAGCCCTAACCCACCACACGTCCATCCATCCATCCATAACCCACCGCACCCACTCCTCGTCCTCGCGAACCCTACCCAGCCACTGCCTCCTCCCCTTGCAGATCGCCGACGCCACCTCCTTCCCCACCCCCTTCCCGCACCCACAGCGGCTCCCACCCTCCCCGCACCTACACACGCCGCCGTTGGCTCCTCCACCTCCAGGCGACACCGAGCCCGCGGTCTCCCTCCCCAAGATCGCGCCGGAGCCCGCGGTCCTCCTCCACCTACAGCTCGTCTCCTCTCCGGTCGCGCCGCCGACCTGTTCGTGGTCGGGCTTCCGCGAGCTGAGCAGCAGAGCACCGACGGATCCTCCTCTCCCCCTGCAGCCGCCTGCCGCGCCAATCTCCCTTCCTCCCTCCTCGCCAATGAAACCCTAGCCGGCATCCATGGCTAGGGTTTGTGCAGTTTCTCCCCATCCGATCTGGCGAGTCTCCCTCCTCCTCCCCCGCTCCCTGAACCTTAGGCACTCCAAACCCCTGACCCCTTCTTGTCTCGTCTCTGCAGGTAGACGGCGCTGGCAAGCGACCAGGACGACACCCGGAGAGGAGAGGAGGGCCTTCTCTTCACCGTGTAGCCGCCGACCTTGTCCTGCTCGAGGAGGAGCAGGAGGGGCGCACCTAGCCACCACACTCGCCGCCGTCAAGGGCTTCTTCCACCTAGACCTCTAAATCCACGGCGTCGTCATCCATCCACCCAAGGTGAAGGTGCCCCCAACTCCCCTCCGCCCCTCTCCCCTCCTTGTTTCATTCGATCTAGCAGCCATGGATTTGGGTTCCTCAAGGCTGCCTAATTACTCTACCATGTGTTCCTACTGCTAGCTCTAGTCGTGGATGCTGGGTAGCTCCCTGTTTTCTCTGTTTTTATGTAATCCTAGATAGAACCATACAACTGTGCATGACATACACTGCAATTTAATCTAAGATTGTCATCATGATCCTAGCAAATACTCCTCAAATTATTGTAAATTGTTGGATGATTAGGGGCTAGTGTAGATGCAAAATAAGGTTGCACTTTTAGAGGAGCTAAGACACTAATGTTGGATGCTTGGTAGTTGTCTTGTGTTTTCTGCATGTCGGTACTAGCAGTATGTCCATGAGCACTGTGCTGGTGTTAGTCGCAATGACCAGCTTCAATAGCATGACCAGTACCTGAACATGATGCATATTTATTAACAAAAATGGTAATCAATATCTGGTCTGATGATTTATGTACTGTTATCTCAAATAAAAAAGCATATAACAACAGCAATAGCACAAATTTAACTAATTTCAATTAAAATTTCCAGCATCTCTTCTTGATCTGTAATGTTTTAGTGCAACAAAGTCATACCGAGTGAGGTCCATGTTGTGCTCTAAGATGCTCTTGATGGTTTGTTGTCAAGACTGATATCCCATGGATGTCATGATGTTGCTAGCTTGTTTCAGTCCAGTATCTCTTCTTGATAGTCTTGTTAACATAATTCAGTCCAGTAACTCTAATTAATTAACTGAATTTATTTGTTTAATTAAATTACATTGAAACCTTTCCTTTAATTATAATTAAAGAAGGGTTCCAGTTTAATTAAAACTAATGGAAACCTTTTCGGTTAATCTTGTTGTTTACTGTATTTGCATGCTTGCAGGAATGTGTCAAATACTTGTTATGTACATGTAGTGGCACGAGAGTCAAGATTTACTAGTGCTTGCCTTCTTGTGTTATCTGGACACATTGGTTAATCTACTTTTCTTGTGATTTCCCAATTCAATATCTAAGAAATGAGTCTATAGACTTTAATGAATTCAATGTATGATCCTGATGAGAATTATATGATATCTACCTGTTTTTATCCTTGACCAATATCAAATGTGGTAGCTCTTAAGCGACACATATTTTTTCTCGCTCCGAGTTCCTAAGCATGATATTATATTTTTGTTAGCTAGAACATGCAATCTTTGAATTTGCTGAACATTAGTAGCTAACTAAGTTGTGCCCCATTGATGTATCAATTGTTACATTACATCTAAATAAGTTAGCCTCAACTAACTGTGAAATTTAGAATGTTCAAATTCAAATCTTAAGTTCTCAAACTAGACCGGCTTTGGGACTTATATATACACGGATCAGTACTGAAGTAGGTCTATATGGGTCTGTATGATCTCCTGTTAGTAAAATTACATCATAAATAACTTCCCATGTAGTTCTTCTATTTTTAGTTTGGGTTGAAGTGATTGGTAGGCCTAGTGGTTGTGCGATTCTATGATCCTATCCTGTAAAATTTATATGCACACCTCATATGAATCTGTGATCATATCCAGTGAAATTTATATGCACGTTCCACTCCACTGTCTACACATTTACTTAGTAATACATACTTCTGCACTTCTGTTATGCTTCTCTCTTTGTTTTTATGAGGTGGCCAGGCTGCCTATTTTGTAGCAGTCTGCTTCCATAGTGTTTGTATGGAGTCGAGATAATTGTGTTTTCCTCGGCAGTAGGTCAGCAGACATCGCTCCTGCTATATATGCTAAGCTGCCGCCAGTGTTTGTGCGATGTTGCCAGCTTAGAGCATCATCTCCGATAGCTGCTGCCAGTTGATGTGCTTGTTGTGGTGTCATGTGCTAATCCTGAATCTGTTGTATGCTTAGCTGATTAAACATGCAGTTTTTTTTAGTATTTTGGTTGGTCTGATGGTGTTTCTTTTTTTGGCTCAAGTGCTTAACTTATGAGCTTATGTTGAAGTGTGCTGATTTTGCACTATTGAAATTGATAAGAGATACTATGGATGCAAGATTCATTGTTTGTTCTTGCTCACTATGTGCTTAACTGATGATGATTGTTGTTGTTAGAAATTATGAGTGCTTGTGTCTTCATTTTTTTCTTCTGTAATGATGATATGAAATATCACGCAGGTCCTTATTGGTGCTGCTACTGCTGTTGCTGTGGTTGTCGGAGGTGTTGCTGCCGCATCTGGCGGAGCTGCAGTCCGAGAAGGTCAAGGATAAGATCATCCTCGATGGGGACGACATTGAGCTTGTCTCCCGCTCTGCCGCCCTCATCAACTAGGTGAATCAAACAGGACCCAGAACCTGTCTTTGTTCATGTGCATGCACTTTGTGGAAACTAGTATGCTAGATGTTCTTAGAAATCATTGCAATGCATGTCTCCAGTGTTGGATGTCGAGTGTTATTTCTTTATGATGCATATATGGCTGCTTGTGTTGTTCAACATGATGCAAATAGGGCTACTTCTGCCGTTGTGCTGTTGTTTGTGGTTTGTCCAGTTTTGGCATATATATAGCTGCTTCTTTCTCTTCATGTATTATTATGTGCTCCGTAATGATTTGGTTTTTGCTTCAATATAATCTGCTTCTACATTCTATTCCTATGTAATCTGATCTGCAATGATTTAGTTTTTGGTTCCATATAATTAATCTGCTTCTATGCTCTATTCTTGTGCAATTTTCCTGCTGTTCTTGCTGTTCTATGCGTTTGCCTTCCAGGGACAACATATATGTGCTTTTCTTACTTGTTTTTATTTATTTAAGCTGGTAGCTTTTTATGTTC
Source organism: Triticum timopheevii (assembly GCA_963921465.1). Taxonomy (NCBI): domain Eukaryota; kingdom Viridiplantae; phylum Streptophyta; class Magnoliopsida; order Poales; family Poaceae; genus Triticum; species Triticum timopheevii. The sequence continues at coordinate 10,395,653 of OY997262.1, forward strand.
ACTCTTTTTCAGGAGCTTCAGGCCTAATTTTTTGCCTTTATGTTCACCCTTTTACAGGAGCTCCAGGCCTAATCTTTTTGAGTGTGAAGCCGTGAAGCCAAGTGCAAAGCAGCGAAGCCCTACTTAGGAAGAGTTTTTTGGTTCTGTAGTAGACTATAGATTGTAATTTTGTAACGGATTGTAAAAGGCTACTGTACTGTTATTTGATGAATTATGTATGTTAAAAAGATGTGAAATGGAAACTTGACCAGGTGGACCAATTTATGTCCCACTTGTGAATATAATCTGAGAAAATTTGAAATTTTTGACATGTGGGACCAATGTATGGCATTATGAGTAGTGGGACCCATCTAATTAGTGGGACCAGCTCTAAAATATAATGATATAAAAATAGAAAATCAATTGATGATAAGAAGGCCACGGCCCAACAATAAAAAGGCTGCAATATCGGGCTTGGCCCATGAACCTGATAAAAAAGACAGAAAAAACACAAATAGGCTGAATTATTGGGCTCGGCCCATGTAAAACACCGAATTGGACTGGGCTGATTCTAGTGCCACATCAGATTCCCACGTCGGATGCCTATGTGGCCTGGGGAGGCTGCTAGTGACCAAAACAGAATAGTAGGCATATTTTGGTCGCAAATGTCTACGACCTTCTCACAAAGAAGGTCGTTAATTTCAATTTACAACCATCAGCTTGTTACCATCTGTTTTTGGTCACAAAAAGGTCACAAATGGAAAATAATGACCATTCAGTGACCAATAGTCAAGGTCACAAGTTGACATATTTCTTGTAGTGCATGTTGATCTAACCCAAGCGGCCAAGGTGGCTGAGAAACTAGAGCAGCGCGGATAAAAGGATCCTGCATCTCAAACAGACCTACTCCCTGAAACCAAGTCTGTGCAGATCGTACCGGTAGCTCAAGCTGGTTGGAGACGGGCTGTGGTCAAAAGTTGTCTCGCCTCCCAGTGAGCCTGCGCGGCGGATGTCTGCCATTCCTACCATCATTTCAGACAGCTGATGTCTACTACACAACCTTCTTCTTGTAGACGTTGTTGGGCCTCCAAGTGCAGAGGTTTGTAGGACAGTAGCAAATTTCCCTCAAGTGGATGACCTAAGGTTTATCAATCCGTAGGAGGCGTAGGATGAAGATGGTATCTCTCAAGCAACCCTGCAACCAACTAACAAAGAGTCTCTTGTGTCCCCAACACACCCAATACAATGGTAAATTGTATAGGTGCACTAGTTCGGCGAAGAGATGGTGATACAAGTGGTATATGGATAGTAGATAATAGGATTTGTAATATGAAAATATAAAAACAGCAAGGTAACTAATGATAAAAGTGAGCGTAAATGGTATTGCAATGTGTTGAAACAAGGCCTAGGGTTCATACTTTCGCTAGTGTAAGTCCTCTCAACAATACTAACATAATTGGATCACATAACTATCCCTCAACATGCAACAAAGAGTCACTCCAAAGTCACTAATAGCGGAGAACGAACGAAGAGCTTATGGTAGGGTACGAAACCACCTCAAAGTTATTCTTTCCAATCAATCCGTTGGGCTAGTCTTATAAGCGTCACAAACATCCCTAGAGTTTGTACTAGAATAACACCTTAAGATACAAATCAATGAAAACCCTAATTTCACCTAGATACTCCAATGTCACCTCAAGTATCTGTGGGTATGATTATACGATATGCATCACACAATCTCAGATTCATCTATTCAACCAACACAAAGGACCTCAAAGAGTGCCCCGAAGTTCCTACCGGAGAATCACAACGAAACGGTGTGCCAATCCCTATGCATAGGTCCATGGGCGGAACTCGCAAGTTGATCAGCAAAACATACATTGAGTGAATCACGTGATATCCCATTGTCACCACAGATACGCACGGCAAGACATACATCAAGTGTTCTCAAATCTTTAAAGACTCAATCCGATAAGATTACTTCAAAGGGGAAACTCAATCCATCACAAGAGAGTAGAGGGGGAGGAGAAACATAAGATCCAACTATAATAGCAAAGCTCGTGATACATCAAGATCGTATCACCTCAAGAACACGAGAGAGAGATCAAACACATAGCTACTGGTACATACCCTCAGCCTCGAGGGAGAACTACTCCCTCCTCGTCATGGAGAGCACCGGGATGATGAAGATGGCCACCGGAGAAGGATTGCCCCCTCCGGCAGGGTGCCGGAACAGGTCTAGATTGGCTTTCGGTGGCTATGGAGGCTTCTGGCGGTGGAAATCCCGATCTATTGTGCTCACAGATGTTTTTAGGGTATATGGAGATATATAGGCGGAAGAAGTACGTCAGGGGAACGAAGGGGAGGCCACGAGGCAGGGGGCGCGCCCCCTACCCTCGTGAGCTCCTCCTTCATCTTCTGACGTAGGGTCCAAGTCTATCCGGTAGGTTTCCTTCCAAAAATAACTTCTCCAATTGATTTCGTTCCGTTTCGACTCTGTTTGATATTCCTTTTCTTCGAAACACTGAAATAGGCAAAAAAAAACAGCAAATCTGGGCTGGGCCTCCGGTTAATAGGTTAGTCCCGAAAGTAATATAAAAGTGGATAATAAATCCCAATATTGCCCAAAACAGTAGATAATATAGCATGGAGCAATCAAAAATTATAGATACGTTGGAGACGTATCAAGCATCCCCAAGCTTAATTCCTGCTCGTCCTCGAGTAGGTAAATGATAAAAGAAAGAATTTTTGATGTGGAATGCTAGTTGGCATAATTTCAATGTAATTCTTCTTAATTGTGGTATGAATATTCAGATCCGAAAGATTCAAGACAAAAGTTCATATTGACATAAAAATGATAATACTTCAAGCATACTAACTAAGCAATTATGTCTTCTCAAAATAACATGGCCAAAGAAAGCTATCCCTACAAAATCATATAGTCTGGCTATGCTCTATCTTCAGCACACAAAATATTTAAATCATGCACAACCCCGATGACAAGCCAAGCAATTGTTTCATACTTTTGATGTTCTCAAACTTTTTCAATCTTCACGCAATACATGAGCGTGAGCCATGGACATAGCACTATAGGTGGAATAGAATGGTGGTTGTGGAGAAGACAAAGAGGGAGAAGATAGTCTCACATCGACTAGGCTTATCAACGGGCTATGGAGATGCCCATCAATAGATATCAATGTGAGTGAGTAGGGATTGCCATGCAACGGATGCACTAGAGCTATAAGTGTATGAAAGCTCAAAAAGAAACTAAGTGGGTGTGCATCCAACTTGCTTGCTCACGAAGACCTAGGGCATTTTGAGGAAGCCCATCATTGGAATATACAAGCCAAGTTCTATAATGAAAGATTCCCACTAGTATATGAAAGTGATAACATGAGAGACTCTCTACTATGAAGATCATGGTGCTACTTTGAAGCACATGTGTGGTAAAAGGATAGTAGCATTGCCCCTTCTCTCTTTTTCTCTCATTTTTTATTATTTTTATTATTTTATTTGGGCCTTCTCTTTTTTTATGGCATCTTTTCTCTTTTTTTATTTGGGTTTCTTTGTCCTCTTTTATTTATTTATTTATTTTCGTCCGGAGTCTCATCCCAACTTGTGGGGGAATCATGGTCTCCATCATCCTTTCCTCACTGGGACAATGCTCTAATAATGATGATCATCACACTTTTATTTACTTACAACTCAAGAATTACAACTCGACACTTAGAACAAGATATGACTCTATATGAATGCCTTCGGCGGTGTACCGGGATGTGCAATGACTCATGAGTGACATGTATGAAAGAATTATCAATGGTGGCTTTGCCACAAATACGATGTCAACTACATGATCATGCTAAGCAATATGACAATGATGAAGCGTGTCATAATAAATGGAACGGTGGAAAGTTGCATGGCAATATATCTTGGAATGGCTATGGAAATGCCATAATAGGTAGGTATGGTAGCTGTTTTGAGGAAGGTATATGATGGGTGTATGGTACCGGCGAAAGTTGCGCGGTACGAGAGAGGCTAGCAATGGTGGAAGGGTGAGAGTGCGTATAATCCATGGACTCAACATTAGTCATAAAGAACTCACATACTTATTGCAAAAATCTACAAGTTATCAAAGCAAAGTATTACGCGCATGCTCCTAGGGGGGTAGATTGGTAGGAAAAGACCATCGCTCGTCCCCGACTGCCACTCATAAGGAAGACCATTAATAAATAAATCATGCTCCGACTTCATCACATAACGGTTCACCATACGTGCATGCTACGGGAATCACAAACTCTAACACAAGTATTATTTAAATTCACAACTACTCAACTAGCATGAATCTAATATTACCATCCTCATATCTCAAAACAATCATCAAGTATCAAACTTCTCTTAGTATTCAACACACTCATAAGAGAATTTTATTATTCTTCTTGTATACCTAGCGTATTAGGATTATTTAAGCAAATTACCATGCTATTTACGACTCTCAAAATAATCTAAGTGAAGCATGAGAGATCAACTATTTCTTCAAAATAAAACTACCACCATGCTCTAAAAGATATAAGTGAAGCACTAGAGCAAATGACAAACTACTCCGAAAGATATAAGTGAAGATCAATGAGTAGTCGAATAATTGTGCAACTATGTGAAGACTCTCCCATTCAATAATTTCAGATCTTGGTATTCTATTCAAACAGCAAGCAAAACTAAATAAAATGGCATTCTAAGAATGGCAAACATCATGTGAAGAAGCAAAAACTTAGGATCAACCGATACTAACCGATAGTTGTTGAAGAAGAAAGGAGGGATGCCAACCGGGGCATCCCCAAGCTTAGACGCTTGAGACTTCTTGAAATATTATTTTGGGGTGCCTTGGGCATCCCCAATATTGAGCTTTTGTGTCTCCTTAATTCCTCTCATATCACGGTCTCCCTAAATCTCAAAAGCTTCATCCTCACAAAACTCAATAAGGACTCGTGAGATAAGTTAGTATAAACCATAGCAAAAACCTTATCATACTCTAATGTAGAAAATCACTAAAATTATTATTCAACATTTCATACTAAATGCCTCTGCATATTTAATAGTCCTATCCTCAAATAGAATCATTAAAGAAGCAACCATATGCAAACAAAGCAAACATAACAGCAATCTGCCTAAACAGGATAGTCTGTAAAGAATGCTGCAACATCCATACTTCCCTAGCTCCAAAAATTATGAAAGAAAATTCCCACTGTAGTAAATTTATCAGATCTTAATATGCAAAAGGTTTGGACATTTTATCACATTCTGACTTTTCTAGGGAATTATTGCAACAGCAGTAAAATTTCTGTTTTCAAACAGCAACATGTGGACTTCTAAAATAGGCATAGTAAAGGCTATAAATGCTACTTTTATTGAAATAAAGGATGAAAAACATTGTTCTAAATAACAGAAAGCAAATATTAACAAAATAAATTGACGCTCCAAGCAAAACACATATCATGTGGTGAACAAAAATATAGCTCCAAGTAAAGTTACCGATGAATGAAGACGAAAGAGGGGATGACTTCCGGGGCATCCCCAAGCTTAGGCTCTTGGTTGTCCTTGAATATTACCTTGGGGTGCCTTGGACATCCCCAATCTTAGTCTCTTTCCACTCCTTATTCCATAGTCCATTGAATCCTTACCCAAAACTTGAAAACTTCACAACACAAAACTTAACAGAAAACTCGTAAGCTCCGTTAGTATAAGAAAATAAATCACCACTTCAAGGTACTGTAATTAACTCATTCTTTATTTATATTGGTGTTAAACCTACTGTATTCCAACTTCTCTATGGTTTATAAACTATTTTAATAGCCATAGATTCATCAAAATAAGTAAACAACACATGAAAAACATAATCTGTCAAAAACAGAACAGTCTGTAGTAATCTGGATCAAACGCATACTTCTGGAACTCATAAAATTCTAAAATAAATTGATGGACCTGAGGAATTTATCTATTAATCATCTTCAAAAAGAATTAACTAAATATCACTCTCCAAATAAAAATGGCAGCAATTATCGTGAGCGCTAAAGTTTCTGTTTTTTACAGCATGATCAACAAGACTTCTCCCAAGTCTTCCGAAAGGTTCTACTTGGCACAAACACTAACTAAAAGCATAAATCCACATCTAAACAGAGGATATATGAATTATTTATTACTAAATAGGGACAAAAATCAAGGAACTATAATAAAATTGGGTTGCCTCCCAACAATCGCTATCGTTTAACGCCCCTAGCTAGGCATGATAATGACAATGATGCTCACATAAAGGATAAGAATTGAAACATAAAAAGAGAATCATAAAGAATATTACTAGCACATTTAAGCCTAACCCACTTCCTATTAATAGGTATTTTGTGAGCAAACAACTTGTGGGAACAATAATCAACTAGCATAGGAAGGTAAAACAAGCATAACTTCAAAGCTTTAAGCACATAGAGAGGAAACTTGATATTATTGCAATTCCTACAAGTATATGTTACTCCCTCATAATAATTTTCAGTAGCATCATGAATGAATTCAAAAATATAACCAGCACCTAAAGCATTCTTTTCATGATTTACAAGCATAGAAATTTTATTACTCTCCACACAAGCAAAATTCTTCTCATGAATAATAGTGGGAGCAAACTCAACAAAATAATTATCATGTGAGGCATAATCCAATTGAAAACTAAAATCATGATGACAAGTTTCATGGACATCATTATTCTTTATAGCATACAAGTCATCACAATAATCATCATAGATAGCAACTTTGTTCTCATAATCAATTGGAACCTCTTCCGAAATAGTGGATTCATGACAAAATAAAGTCATGACCTCTCCAAATCCACTTTCATCAATATAATCATCATAAATAGGAGGCATGCTTTCATCATAATAAATTTTCTCATCAAAACTTGGGGGACAAAAAATATCATCTTCATCAAACATAGCTTCCCCAAGCTTGTTGCTTTGCATATAATTAACATCATGGATATTCAAGGAATTCGTACTAACAACATTGCAATCATGCTCATCATTCAAATATTTAGTGCCAAACATTCTAATGCATTCTTATTCTAGCAATTGAGCACAATTATCGGAATCCTTATTTTCACGGAAGATATTAAAAAGATGAAGCATATGAGGTACCCTTAATTCCATATTTTTTTGTAGTTTTCTTTTATAAACTAAACTAGTGATAAAACAAGAAACTAAAAGACTCGATTGCAAAATCTAAAGATATACCTTCAAGCACTCACCTCCCCGGCAACGGCGCCAGAAAAGAGCTTGATGTCTACCACACAACCTTCTTCTTGTAGACATTGTTGGGCCTCCAAGTGCAGAGGTTTGTAGGACAGTAGCAAATTTCCCTCAAGTGGATGACCTAAGGTTTATCAATCCATAGGAGGCGTAGGATGAAGATGGTCTCTCTCAAGCAACCCTGCAACCAACTAACAAAGAGTCTCTTGTGTCCCCAACACATCTAATACAATGGTCAATTGTATAGATGCACTAGTTCGGCGAAGAGATGGTGATACAAGTGGTATATAGATAGTAGATAATAGTTTTTGTAATCTGAAAATATAGAAACAGCAAGGTAACTAATGATAAAAGTGAGCGTAAACGGTATTGCAATGTGTTGAAACAAGGCCTAGGGTTCATACTTTTGCTAGTGTAAGTCCTCTCAACAATACTAACATAATTGGATCACATAACTATCCCTCAACATTCAACAAAGAGTCACTCCAAAGTCACTACTAGCGGAGAACGAACGAAGAGATTATGGTAGGGTACGAAACCACCTCAAAGTTATTCTTTCCAATCAATCCGTTGGGCTATTCCTATAAGCGTCACAAACAGCCCTAGAGTTCGTACTAGAATAACACCTTAAGATACAAATCAATCAAAACCCTAATGTCACCTAGAGACTCCAATGTCACCTCAAGTATCTGTGGGTATGATTATACGATATGCATCACACAATCTCAGATTCATCTATTCAACCAACACAAAGGACCTCAAAGAGTTCCCCAAAGTTCCTACCGGAGAATCACAACGAAAACATGTGCCAACCCCTATGCATAGGTTCATGGGTGGAACCCACAAGTTGATCACCAAAACATACATCGAGTGAATCACGTGATATCCCATTGTCACCACAGATACGCACGGCAAGACATACATCAAGTGTTCTCAAATCTTTAAAGACTCAATCCGATAAGATTACTTCAAAGGGGAAACTCAATCCATCACAAGAGAGTAGAGGGGGAGGAGAAACATAAGATCCAACTATAATAGCCAAGCTCGCGATACATCAAGAACGTATCACCTCAAGAACACAAGAGAGAGATCAAACACATAGCTACTGGTACATACCCTCAGCCCCGAGGGAGAACTACTCCCTCCTCGTCATGGAGAGCACTGGGATGATGAAGATGGCCACCGGAGAAGGATTGCCCCCTTCGGCAGGGTGCCGGAATGGGTCTAGATTGGCTTTCAGTGGCTACTGAGGCTTCTGGCAGCGGAACTGCTGATCTATTGTGCTCACGGATGTTTTTAGGGTATATGGAGATATATAGGCGGAAGAAGTATGTCAGGGGACCGAAGGGGGGCCACGAGGCAGGGGGCGCGCCCCTACCCTCATGAGCTCCTCCTTCATCTTCTAACGTAGGGTCCAAGTCTATCCGGTAGGTTTCTTTGCAAAAATTACTTCTCCAGTTGATTTCGTTCCGTTTTGACTCCATTTGATATTCCTTTTCTTCGAAACACTGAAATAGGCAAAAAATAGCAAATCTGGGTTGGGCCTCCGGTTAATAGGTTAGTCCCGGAAGTAATATAAAAGTGGATAATAAAGCCCAATATTGCCCAAAACAGTAGATAATATAGCACGGAGCAATAAAAAATTATAGATACGTTGGAGACGTATCAACAGCTATTCACACGCCTCCCCGTCAATACACACACCTGCACGCACGCCTCCTGGTATGTCTGCGTGACAGACTGCTCGCATGCGTCTTGTAAACTGACGCCTTCTCGCACGACACATGGGGCGTGTGGCAGCACGTATATCTTTTCGTTTATTTTCTGCCGCTTTACTGCTTCACTGAACCGTTTGCGTTGAAGAGATGCATAAATCCTGCTTTGAACATCTCGCATGCTTCCCGGTGAACCTGCGCACCAAACAAGTTTTGGATTAACTAGAATTTAAGAACCAAGCATCTCAATGTTTTGCCGGCAATCAACGGTGCCTCGGTATTTGAAATTCATTCCCATTTCTTGCATGGGACCTAAGCATGCACCCAAGGACACAAATTTCATTTTTCAACCAATTTATATGCACTGGAGCATGCGTGTGTAGTTCAAATTTGAATTATGCACATAAAATGCATTTAAAACTCAGTTAATGCATAAAAATGTCCAAACGAACCCCTAAAAATCACAAAAATTCACAGAACACTCCTGTTGTTCTATGTTGACACGAGAATTTTTTTTTGAAAGCAATAAGAGGCAATGTATATCATTTCGTCCCCAAAGGTGGGACGTTCTCTACCGAAAACCATCATGCTTGTGGTTAGAAGCTCCGATTTGTGATAAGCATATACCAAACCTGCCCCAAATGGGAAAAAATTTGTACAATGGCATGTTGATGCTGCTCCATGATAGCATGCCAAATTTCATGAATTTCAGACGAGTTTTGGATTAACTAGAATTTAAAAACCAGGCATCTCAATGTTTTGCCGGCAATCAACGGTGCCCCGGTGTTTGAAATTCATTCCCATTTCTTGCATGGGACCTAAGCATGCACCCAAGGACACATATTTGATTTTTCAACCAATTTATATGAATTGGAGCATGTGCATGTAGTACAAATTTGAATTATGCAGATAAATGCATTGACAACTCAGTTAATGCATAAAAATGTCCAAACGAACCCCAAAAATCACAAAAGTTCACACAACACTCCTGTTGTTCTATGTTGACACGAGAAAAAAATTTGAAAGCAATAAGAGGCAACGGATATTGTTTCGTCCCCAAAGGTGGGACGTTCCCTATCGAAAACCATCATGCTTGTTGTGAGAAGCTCCGGTTTGTGATAAGCATATACCCAAACCTGCCCCAAATGGGTCAAAATTTGTACCACGATATGTTGATGCCGCTCCATGATAGCATGAAAAGTTTCATGAATTTCAGACGAGTTTCTGATTAACTAGAATTTAAAAACCAGGCATCTCAATGTTTTGCCGGCAATAAACGGTGCCCTGGTGTTTGAAATTCATTCTCATTTCTTACATGGGACCTAAGCATGCACCCAAGGACACATATTTGATTTTTCAACCAATTTATATGCATTGGAGCATGTGCATGTAGTTCAAATTTGAATTGTGTAGATAAATGCGCTGAAAACTCAGTTAATGCATAAAAATGTGCAAACGAACCCCGAAAAATCACAAAAATTCACACAACACTCCTGTTGTTCTATGTTGACAGGAGTTTTTTTTGAAAGCAATAAGAGGCAATGGATATTGTTTCATCCCCAAAGGTGGGACGTTCCCTACCGAAAACCATCATGCTTGTTGTGAGAAGCTCCGGTTTGTGAGAAGCATATACCCAAACTTGCCCCAAATGGGTCAAAATTTGTACCACAACATGTTGATGCCGCTCCATGATAGCATGCCAAGTTTCATGAATTTCATACGAGTTTTGGATTTACTAGAATTTAAAAACCAGACATCTCAATGTTTTGCCGGCAATCAACGGTGCCATGGTGTTTGAAATTCATTCCCATTTCTTGAATGGGACCAAAGCATGCACCCAAGGACACATATTTGATTTTTTAACCAATTTATATGCACTGGAGCATGTGCATGTAGTTCGAATTTGAATTATGCACATAAAATGCATTGAATACTCAGTTAATGCATAAAAATGTCCAAACGAACCCTGAAAAACCACAAAAATTCAAACAACACTCCTGTTGTTTTATGTTGGCATGAGAAAAAATTGGAAGCAATAAGAGGCAATGGATATCATTTCGTCCCCGTAGGTGGGATGTTCCCTACCAAAAACCATCATGCTTGTTGTGAGAAGCTCCGGTTTGTGAGAAGCATATACCCAAACCTGCCCAAAATGGGATAAAATTTGTACCACGGCATGTTGATGCCGCTCCATGATAGCATGCCAAGTTTCATGAATTTCAGACGAGTTTGAGATTTACTAGAATTTAAAAACCAGGCATCTCAATGTTTTGCCGGCAATCAACGGTGCCACGGTGTTTGATATTCATTCCCATTCTTGCATGGGACCTAAGCATGCACCCAATGACACAGATTTGATTTTTCAACCAATTTATATGCACTAGAGCATGCACATGTAGTTCAAATTTGAATGTTGCACATAAATGCATTGAAAACTCAGTTAATGCATAAAAATGTCCAAACGAAGCCCGAAAAATCAAAAAAATTCACACAACACTCTTGTTGTTTTATGTTGACACGAGAAAAAAACTTAAAAGCAATAAGAGGCAATGGATATTGTTTCACCCCCAAAGGTGGGACGTTCCCTACCGAAAACCGTCATGCTTGTTGTGAGAAGCTCCGGTTTGTGAGAAGCATATACCCAAACCAGCCCCAAATGGGACAAAAGTTGTACCACGGCATGTTGATGCCGCTCCATGATAGCATGCCAAGTTTCATGAATTTCAGACGAGTTTTGTATTTACTAGAATTTAAAAACTAAGCCTCTCAATGTTTTGCCGGCATCAACGGTTCCATGGTGTTTGAAATTCATTCCCATTTCTTGCATGGGACCTAAGCATGCACCCAAGAACAAAGATTTGATTTTTCAACGAATTTATATGCACTGGAGCATGTGCATGTAGTTCAAATTTTAATTATGCACATAAATGCATTGAAAACTCACTTAATGCATAAAATGTCCAAACGAACCCTGAATAATTCCAATTCTTTTATGATCACTCAGATAAAAGGTCTAGCAATTCAAACACTGTCCATGGCCACTATGACCCCATTATGTAATTCAAATCAAGACCAAAAATCAAGTAGATCCCACATAGTTTATTATAACCAACTGTGTGAGATGCAGCACAAAATATCTTCAGACTGTGTCTGAATACGGGACCGTGTTTGATGACACTTTGCGCGCATGTTTTTTGTCTAAAGCGATTCCAAATTTTCGGCTTCCGCGGAAATATCTACCTCCCCGTCCCCTCCCCCTTACCAAAAGCCACATTTCCCCTCTTTCCACCTTCCTTTCCAAGTTGAAACCTTCACTCCTTGCTTGTAGCGTCGCCACCTCCTCGCCGGTGACCCTCCTTCACGATGCTCGGCCTCCTCTATCGAGGCAGGTAATCCACACCCGACCCCCATCCTCCCCCTCCTTCCACATCCCACATGCCCCGACCGCCGGCGCGAGTGCGACACCTACCACCCAAATCACCGACCCCTCCACCAAATAAGCGTCGGCCTAAGCCATGGTGCATGCAGTATAGCCAGGAATTCAAGGAGCACTTGGTAGTGGAGAAGCAAATCACGGACACACGAACGGATGAGGTCACGATGGCTGCCATTCGTGCCGACCCCCAGATCTTGGAGGAGCACCTCACCATCGAGATGCGGTTGGCTGCTTTAAACAACAGTTCCTAACATTTTCTCGAGGCCACCGTCGGTGCCTTCGACGAAGACTACGAGGTGTTTTCTCAACGTGCACGTGCTTTCCTCATCTCGAGAGCCAGTAGGTTGGTGCCCGGAGTGGCTCAGGCAACTCACCACTACAACGAGGGCACCCACAATGCAGAGGCCTCGCCCTCTTCCATGTCCAAGGAGCCAATCGTCATCGATATCTCCGACAATGAGGAGTAGGTTGTCTTATTAGCTCACTATAAGGACCCATGTTCAGTTTGCTAGCTACTGCCTTTCCTTAACAAATTCTAGTGAATTGTGCTATCTACTTTTACAAATTCAATCTTATGCTATAGTGTATATCTTCTATATGTCGTGCAATGTGGTGTTCAATTAACAACTTGGTTCAATTCTGCAAATGTGATGTTCAATTCTTCAGGGTGCAATATTTCCAAGTTATTAAGCATGCTTGGTTTGGTTGACTGTCTGATCTTCTATTAGGAGTATGTTATATTGTTCAATTGGTGTTTAGTTAACTGCTTGATTCATTTGTTGTGGCTTGGTTCACTTGTTGTGGTGTTTAGCTAACTGCTTGGTTCAATTCTGCAATGCGATGTTCAATTGTTGTGGCTGCATTCTGTTATTGTATACCATGTGAGAACTAAATTGAATTTGGATGTACTAAATACATGAGAGACAAATACAATTGCTATATTTCAAAGTTGTTAAGCATGCTTGGTTTGGTTAACTGTCTGATATTCTATTAGGAGTATGTTATATTGTGCAATGTGGTGCTCAGTTAACATTTGGTTCATTTTTTGTGGTTTTTAGTTAACTGCTTGGTTCAATTCTGCAATATGATGTTCAATTGTTGTGGTTTCATTCTGTTATTGTGTACCATGTGAGGAATAAATCGAATTTGGATGCACTTAATACATGAGAAACATATACAAGTGCTATATTTCCTAGTTCTTAATCATGCTTGGTTTGGGTAAAATGGTTTTCCATGTGGCTTGAATTAATCTGATGAATCTGCAATGTGCTTATTTATCATCAACATATTTTACCGATAGCATGCGAACCCTTACTTAACCTGATGACTAACTACCTTATATGTGTTGCAGGGCAACAATGGGAAGCATTGAGGTTTACAAGATGGTACTAACTATTATACCTTGCCTTTTTGTATTCCTTTGCCCCATTTCCAATATAGATAAGATATTTATGCACATCCTTGTTTTCAGGCTTCACTGATGATTACCTCTCAAACCACCTCTGTGGTCAGGAGGCGAGGAAAATTTTCATACAACACTCACGATTCAATATTGAAGTGTTCCTGAAGAGGTCGAAGGACGGGCGGTCAATCATCCACAGGAATGGGCCTAAAGTTGCCAAGACCTTCAACATGAATGAAGGCTCAATATTCGCCTTCTGCTTGAGCAATTTTCCAGATGAGATGCATCTCTCTATGTACCGTCTATGATGCTAATTTCGAAAGGTTCTAGATGTTGCATGCAAAACTTGCTGCTGCTGCAGTTCTGTAATGGGGTAGCTGAGTGCTGAAGCTATATCATGTTGTACTCTGATGTATTTCAATTATGAAATCCTGCTTCCTTAATATGGGAATATATTATGTGCTTAATATGCATGTCAATTAGATTAGTAAATGGATTATTAATAATAGGGCAATTAGCCCGCTAATTGGGTTTTCATATTGCAAACGGTTAATGAGAAACCACCGGGGGCGATGGCCTCAGGCAATGCACACAGTTTCTAGGAATAAACCGTGTTGGATCAATGAACAATCAGACACGACATTCTCTTCAAAACTGTTTGCGTTACGCCACCTTGCGCAAACGTTTTCCTTGTAGTGACTGTGTGGGATGTATATATGAACGGAAACATTTAGTGATGACTGACTGTGTGGGATGTACTTACGACCGGAAATGATTTCGCCTATATAATTGTATTTTTTTAGCACTACTGTACATATTTCTGTATTTGAGTGTTCGCCGGTCGCACACGACCTCATTTTGCCGAGCATGTGTGCCAGGAGGCAATATCCCCAACGGTTTATGGGTCATGTGGGAAGGACCCCCCCTATCGCCCACACTCACTTGGAGACGGTTCCGAATACTGTCGCGGAAAGGGGTTAAAAACTGTTTGTTTAGGACCGACGCGCACAAGTATAGTGTGCTTGACACGCCGGCTGTGGACTGTAGCCGACGCACCTTCTCCCGTAAGCCATAGGCGTACTATACACCGACGGTGCTCCAAGATATTTTTTGCTGCATCTCACACGGTTGGTGATAATAAACTGTGTGCGATCTACTTGATGTATCGTCTTGATTTGAATTACGCAATGGCGTCACAACTACAAAGGATGGTGTTTGAATTGCTAGAACTTTTATCTGCAGCGAACATGCAACTGTAGATGTGCCGTAAAAAATGGAATTATTCAGAGTTCGTTTGGACATTTTTATACATTAACTTGGTTTTGTAGGCATTTCAGGTGCATAATTCTAATTTGAACTACATCACATGCTCCAGTGCATATAAATGGGTTGAAAAATCAAATATGTGTCCTTGGTTGCATGCTTAGGTCCCATGCAAGAAATGAGAATGAATGTCACACACCCTTCCACCGCCACTCGGCCGCAAACATTGAGATACCTGGTTTTTAAATTCTAGTAAGTCCAAAACTTGTTTGAAATTCATGAAACTTGACATGCTATCATGGAGCGACATCAACATGCCGTGGTAAAAAAATTGTCTCATTTGGGGCATGTTTGGGTATAAGCTTCTCATAAATCAGAGCTTTGGTAGGGAACGTGCCACCTTTGGGGACGAAACGATATCCGCTGCCACTTATTGCATTCAAAAAAATTTGAGTGTCAACATAGAACAACAGGAGTATTGTGTTTAATTTTGGAATTTTCGGGGTTCGTTTGGACATTTTTATACATTAACTAGGTTTCGCATGCATTTTATGCGCATAATTCAAATTTGAACTACATGCACATTCTCAAGTGCATATAAACTGGTTGAAAAATCAAATCTCTGTCCTTTGTTGCATGCTTAGTGATAACCCACAAGTATAGGGATCGCAACAGTTTTCGAGGGTAGAGTATTCAACCCAAATTTATTGATTCGACACAAGGGGAGCCAAAGAATATTCTCAAGTATTAACAGTTGAGTTGTCAATTCAATAGCACCTTAAAGACTTAATATCTGCAGCAAAGTATTTAGTAGCAAAGTAATATGGAAGTAACGGTAATGGTGGCAAAAGTAGCAGTATTGGTTTTGTAGCGATTGTAACAGCGGCAACGAAAAAGTAACTAAGCAAAGATCAATATGTGATAAGCTCGTAGGAAATGTATCAGTGATGGATAATTATGTCGAATGTGATTCCTCATGCAACAGTTATAACATAGGGTGACACAGAACTAGCTCCAGTTCATCAATGTAATGTAGGCATGTATTCCGAATATAGTCATACGTGCTTATGGAAAAGAAGTTGCATGGCATCTTTTGTCCTACCCTCCCGTGGTAGCAGGGTCCTATCGGAAACTAAGAGATATTAAGGCCTCCTTTTAATAGAGTACCGGAACAAAACATTAATACTTAGTGAATACATGAACTGCTCAAACTATAGTCATCACCGGGACTGGTCCTGATTATTGTCACTTCGGGGTTACCAGATCATAACACATAGTAGGTGACTATTGAATTGCAAAATAGGATCAAGAACTCACATATATTCATGAAAACATAATAGGTTCAGATCTAAAATCATGGCAGTCGGGCCCTAGTGACAAGCATTAAGCATAGCAAAGTCATAGCAACATCAATCTCAGAACATAATGGATACTAGAGATCAAACCCTAACAAAACTAACTCAATTACATGATAAATCTCATCCAACCCATCACCGTCCAACAAACCTATGATGGAATTACTCACGCACGGCGGTGAGCATCATGAAATTGGTGATGGAGGAAGGTTGATGATGACGATGGCGACGGATTCCCCTCTTCGGAGCCCTGAACGGACTCCAAATCAGCCTGCCCGAGAGAGATTAGGGCTTGGTGGCTACTCCGTATCGTAAAATGCGATGAATCCTTCTCCCTGATTTTTTCTCCTCGAACGTGAATATATAGAGTTGGAGTTGAGGTCGATGGAGCCTCAGGGGGCCCACGAGATAGGTGGGCGCACCCCCACCCTCATGGACAGGGTGTGGGCCCCTGGTGTTGATTCTTTCGCTAGTATTTTTTATAAATTCCAAAAATATTCTCCGTCAAGTTTTAGGTCATTCCGAGAAATTTTATTTCTGCACAAAAATAACACCATGGCAATTCTACTGAAAATAGCGTGAGTCCGGGTTAGTTCCATTCAAATCATGCAAGTTAGAATCCAAATCAAGGTCAAAAGTGTTTGGAAAAGTACATACGATGAAGACGTATCAACTCCCCCAAGATTAAACCTTTGCTTGTCCTCAAGCAATTTAGTTGACAAACTGAAAGTGATAAAGAAAAACTTCTACAAACTCTGTTTGATCTTGTTGTTGTAAATATGTAAACCAGCATTCAAGTTTTTAGCGAAGAGTATGAACTATCCATATTCATAATAACATTTAGGTCCCATATTTACTCATATTAATGGCATAATCAACTAGCGAGCAATAATAGTAAGTCTCAGATGATAACACTTTCTCAAAACAATCATAATATGATATAACAAGATGATATCTCGCTAGCCCTTTCTGAGACCGCAAAACATAAATGCAGAGCACCTTTGAAGTTCAAGGACTGACTAAACATTGTAATTCATGGTAAAAGAGATCTAGTCTATACCTACTAATAAAGCAAGGTGCGTTTCTCCAATTATTTCATCCGTTCACCGTCAAAAGATTTCTTTTTTCTATCTGAGGTGGTACTAAATTTTTGTAAGTCCGTATGTTAGCAAAAGAAAAACATTTGTCTAGAATAACGTACATGGGCCACCCACGCTACAACCCAGTAAGGTCAACCCATTTTCTCCTACACAGGCAGCAATAAGTAAACCTATTTCCCGCACAGGGCGGTAAATAGTTTAAGGTATGCATAGGGCGTCAAGACCGGGCCGCCCATTTTCTCTATGTTTTGTTTCTATTTTTCTTCTTCTGTTTCTCTCTTTTTATTTTCTGTTTCTTTTTTATTTTTCCTATTGCAATTTTTTTCCTTTTTTTCTTCTGAAATTCGAAATTTTCAAAAATGTCGGAATTTCACTTCTTATTCAATTTTTTGGCAAAAATTTTGAATTCCAAAAAGGTGTTCATATTTTAGAAAATGTTTGGGATTTCTTTGTCGTTTAAAATTTTCCGGATTTTAAAAATTAATCCCATTTTTTTCAAATGTGTGTATTTTTTAGAAGTGCTCAATATTTAAGAAAATGCATTTGACAAATGTTCCACATTCGAAAAATATTCGTGGTTTATCGATATGTTCATAAATTGAAAATAATGTTTACAATAAAGAAAAAAAATTCTAAAATTCTTCTGAATGTTCAAAATATGTTCCTGTTTTCAAAATTTGGTCAAAACTTCAAAAAAATGTATTTTTAAAAAAGGTTCGTGTTTTAAAGTAATGTATGTGAATTTCAAGAAATACTCTGTTTAAAATTTTTGTTCTTGTTTTTTTCAAAAATGTATGGAAGTTAAAAAAAACTATTCATAATTTAGAAAACCGTTCATGCTGCCAAGTATATTCCGAAGTTCATGTTATGAATTCCAAAATTCATTCGTTCACCGCCAAAAGATTTCTTTTTTCTATCCGAGGTGGTACTAAACTTTTGTACTTTCGTATGTTAGCAAAAGAGAAAGATTTGTCTAGAATAACGTACATGGGCCGCCTGCGCTATGACCCAGTAAGGTCAGCCCATTTTCTCCTGCACAAGCAGCAATAAGTAAACCTATTTCCAACACAGGGCGGTAGATAGTTTAACGTACGCACAGGGCGTCAAGAGTGGACCACCCATTTTCTCTATGTTTTGTTTCTATTTTTCTTCTTCTATTTCTCGCTTTTTATTTTTCCCATTTCAATTTTATATTTCCTTTTTTCTGAAATTTGAAATTTTCAAAAATGTCGGAATTTCACTTCTTATTCAATTTTTCGGCAAAAAATTTGAATTCCAAAAATGTGTTCATTAAATAAAAAATTTCTAAAATTCTTCTGAATGTTCAAAATATGTTCCAGTTTTCAAAATTTGTTCAAAACTTCAAAAATGTTCGTATTTTTAAAAAAGGTTCATGTTTTAAAGTAATGTATGTGAATTTCAAGAAATACTCCGTTTAATCTTTTTTGTTCTTGTTTTTTTCAAAAATGTATGGATGTTAAAAAAACTATTCGTAATTTAGAAAATCGTTCATGCTGCCAAGTATATTCCGAAGTTCATTTATGAATTCCCAAATTGTGTTCCTATTTCAAAAATGTTTGCAATTTTAAAATTTTGATCGTTACAATTAAAAAATGTTTGTGTTTTTCCAATTTTGTTCAAGATTTAAAACTGCATTTAGAAAATGTTACAAATTTGAAAAATATTATTGTTTTAGTGAAATGTTCAAAAATTGAAAATATTTTTTGCATTGAAAACACATTTTCTAAATTTTACTTCTGAACGTTCAAAACATGTTTCCATTTCCAAAACTTGTTCACAAATGAAAAAATGTTCGTATTTTTATAAGGAGCTTCATGTTTTTAGGAAATGTTCATGAATTTCAAAAAATGTTCCATTCAAATTTTTTGTTCGTGTTTTTTTAATTGGATGGTTTTTTAAAAAAATTGTTCATGTTGCCAAGTATATTAAGCAATTCATAGTTATCATTTTTTGAAAAGTTCAGAAAATGAAAAAAATGTTTCGAATCTGACATTGCAGTATATTCTTAAATATTCACGCTGACCATTGGAGGACGCGTTTGTTCTAGTGGCTAGCAACATGTGGTCGGGTCTTTGAGTTCGATCACTCCCATACTTGGCCTGCTCTGCATCCGACATATCGAGCTAAGTCAGTTTGTTCAGAATAAGGGACACCATAAATTATTGACGGTGGTAGATTCCATGTGCAAATAAAACAAAATGTGTTGGTTAACTATAATTGAAGTAAATTTTGGGCATATTCCAATAAAAGAGAATATAGCTGTTTGGCTCTAATTAAAGGGTGTTGTGTTGACCTAGAGAATACGGACATGTGGGGGTCTTGATCCATTCTTATATCGAGTCAGATGCATATAATTTTATTATCCCGTTGCAACGCACGGGCATGTGTGCTAGTCACAGTCATACTCAATGTAAACTAATAGTAATGCATGCAAATGACAGCGGTGCTCTCCAACTGGTGCTTTTTAATAAGTGGGTGATGACTCAGCATAAAAGTAAATAGATAGGCCCTTCGTAGAGGGAAGCAGGGATTTGTAGAGGTGCTAGAGCTCGATTTTGAAATAGAGATAAATAATATTTTAAGTGGTAAGCTTTCATTGTCAACATAACAGCCGAGAGATCTCGATATCTTCTATGCTACACACATTCACTACAGGAATCAGCTAGTTTGCCGTCTGGCGAGTACGGACGGCAAAGAGTGAAATACAGACGGCAAAGAGTTTGCCGTCAGCCGGCTGACGGCAAACATAGATGGCAAAGTGGATGGCGGCAAAGGCTACTTTGCCGTTAGCTATTCATCGGGCAGACGACAAAGAATTTGCCGACAACCAACTACATATTTGCCGTCTGCCGTAAAAACTATAGATGGCAAAGAAAAGTGTCTTTGCCATCAGCCATAATCTTTCTTTGCCGTCATCCTCACATATTACAGACAGCAAAGAATTTTGTTTATTAAAATAATCCAAGCCCATAGTCAAGTGCATAGGACAACAATTAACACCACACCACAGTATACATCAACATTTCATTCCAAGAATCTACGACGAATGACAAATTTCACAATACAAAAATACACAGAATACATCATGACTTGCTGATCCAAGGCAAAACTGCTCTATTCATTAGATGAATGGATTATACATGAAAATATTACAAAAGAGCAGCGACTATAATAGCAGCCCGAGATCCATCATGCGTAGCCATCTTGAGCTCGATCTGCACGCCTGAGCAGCCGCACCACTCTCCCATCCCCTTCCGTTCGCCAAGGAGCACACTGATGCCCAAGGATATTTCAGTAGGTGTCAACTTATTCAAATCAAGTTTACGATACAAAGAGAGAGGCATAACACTAACACCGGCTCCAAGATCACATAATGCAGTTTTAACATAGTTTCTCTTAATGGAGCATGGTATAGTTGGTACTCCTGGATCTCCTAGTTTCTTAGGTATTCCACCCTTAAAAGTATAATTAGCAAGCATGGTGGAAATTTCAGCTTCTGGTATCTTTCTTTTATTTGTGACAATATCTTTCATGTACTTAGCATAAGGATTCATTTTAAGCATATCAGTCAAACGCATACGCAAAAAGATAGGTCTAATCATTTCAGCAAAGCGCTCAAAATCCTCATCATCCTTTTTCTTGGATGGTTTAGGAGGAAAAGGCATGGGTTTCTTAACACATGGTTCTCTTTCTTTACCATGCTTCCTAGTAACAAAGTCTCTCTTATCATAACGTTGATTCTTTGATTGTGGGTTATCAAGATCAACAACAGGTTCAATCTCTACATCATTGTCATTGCTTGGTTGAGCATCAATATGAACATCATCATTAACATTATCACTAGGTTCATGTTCATTACCAGATTGTGATTCAGCATCAGAAATAGAAATATCATTGGGATTCTCAGGTGTGTCAACAACAGGTTCACTAGAAGCATGCAAAGTCCTATCATTTTTCTTTTTCTTCTTCTTAGAAGAACTAGGTGCATCAACATTAGTTCTCTGATAATCGAGCTCAATTCTCTTAGGGTGGCCCTCAGGATACAAAGGTTCCTGAGTCATTTTACCCCCTCTCGTCACAACTCTAACATCATTATCATTTTTCTTATTATTTAATTCATTAAGCAAATCATTTTGAGCTTTAAGCACTTGTTCTACTTGAGTGGTAACCATGGAAGCATGTTTACTAATAAGTTTAAGTTCACCTTTAAATCTAGACAGATAATCACTCAAGTGTTCAATCATATAAGCATTACATTTCAATTGTCTACCAACATAAGCATTGAAGTCTTCTTGTTTAATAATAAAATTATCAAACTCATCCAAGCATTGGCTAGCAAACTTAGTAGATGGGATTTCAACCTTATTAAATCTATAGAGGGAATTTACCTTTACTACCTGTGTTGGGTTATCAAGACCATGTATCTCTTCAATAGGTGGTAAATTCTTAACATCTTCATCTTTAATACCTTTTTCTTTCACAGATTTCTTTGCCTCTTGCATATCTTCAGGACTGAGAAATATAATACCCCTTTTATTTGGAGTTGGCTTAGGAGTTGGTTCAGGAAGTGTCCAATCATTTTCATTACTCAACATATTATTCAATAGCAGTTCATCTTGATCAACAGTTCTTTCCCTGAAAACAACAACCAACACAACTATCCAAGTGGTCTCTGGAAGCATTAGTTAGTCCATTATAAAAGATATCAAGTATTTCATTTTTCTTGAGAGAATGATCAGGCAAAGAATTAAGTAATTGGAGAAGCCGCCCCCAAGCTTGTGGGAGATTCTCTTCTTCCATTTGCACAAAATTATATATTTCCATTAAGGCAGCTTGTTTCTTATGAGCGGGGAAATATTTAGCAGAGAAGTAATAAATCATATCCTGGGGACTACGCACACAACCAGGATCAAGAGAATTAAACCATGTTTTAGCATCACCCTTTAATGAGAATGGAAATAACTTAAGGATATAGTAGTAACGAATTTTCTCCTCATTAGTGAATAGGGTGGCTATATCATTCAATTTAGTAAGATGTGCCACAACAGTTTTAGATTCATAACCATAAAAAGGATCAGATTTAACCAAAGTAATTAACTCAGGGTTGACAGAGAAATCATAATCCTTATCAGAAATACAGATAGGTGAAGTAGCAAAAGCAGGGTCATATTTCATTCTAGCATTCAAAAACTTTTCCTTCAGCTTAGCTAACAGTTTCTTAAGATCATATCTATCATTGCAAGCTAAAAAGCCTCTAGCAGTTTCTTCATCCATAACATAACCCTCAGGCACAACAGGCAATTCATATCTAGGCCAGAATCTTCATCATCACTTTCATCAATATTATCAGTTTCAATAATTTCATTCTCTCTAACCCTAGCAAGTTTTTTATCAAGAAATTCACCTAATGGCACAGTATTATCAAGCATAGAAGTAGTTTCATCATAAGTATCATGCAAAGCAGAAGTGGCATCATCAATAACATGCGACATATCAGAATAAATAGCAGGAGTAGGTGTCGCAAGTTTACTCAAAACAGAAGGTGAATCAAGTGCAGAGCTAGATGGCAGTTCCTTACCTCCCCTCGTAGTTGAGGGAAAAATCTTGGTTCTTTCATCTTTCAAGTTCCTCATAGTGATCAACAGATATAAATCCCAAGTGACTCAAAGAATAGAGCTATACTCCCGGCAATGGCGCCAGAAAATAGTCTTGATAACCCACAAGTATAGGGGATCGCAATAGCTTTCGAAGGTAGAGTATTCAACCCAAATTTATTGATTCGACACAAGGGGATCCAAAGAATATTCTCAAGTATTAACAGTTGAGTTGTCAATTCAACCACACCTGAAAGACTTAATGTCTGCAGCAAAGTATTTAGTAGCAAAGTAATATGGAAGTAACGGTAATGGTGGCAAAAGTAACAGTATTGTTTTTGTAGTGATTGTAACAGTGGCAACGGAAAAGTAACTAAGCAAAGAACAATATGTGAAAAGCTCGTAGGAAATGTATCAGTGACGGATAATTATGTCAGATGCGATTCCTCATGCAACAGTTATGACATAGGGTGACACAGAACTAGCTCCAGTTCATTAATGTAATGTAGGCATGTATTCCATATATAGTCATACGTTCTTATGGAAAAGAACTTGCATGACATCTTTTGTCCTGCCCTCCCGTGGCAGTGGGGTCCTATCGGAAACTAAGGGATATTAAGGCCTCATTTTAATAGAGTACTGGAACAAAGCATTAACACTTAGTGAATACATGAACTCCTCAAACTAGAGTCATCACCGGGAGTGGTCCCGATTATTATCACTTCAGGGTTACCGGATCATAACACATAGTAGGTGACTATGGACTTGCAAAATAGGATCAAGAACTCACATATATTCATGAAAGCAAAGTCATAACAACATCAATCTCAGAACATAATGGATACTAGGGATCAAACTAAACAAAACTAACTCGATTATATGATAAATCTCATCCAACCCATCACCGTCCAACAAGCCTACAATGGAATTACTCACGCACGGCGGTGAGCATCATGAAATTGGTGATGGAGGAAGTTTGATAATGACGACGGTGACAGATTCCCCTCTCCCGAGCCCCGAACAGACTCCAGATCAGCCATCCCAAGAGAGATTAGGGCTTGGCGGCAGCTTCGTATCGTAAAACGCGATGAATCCTTCTCCCTGATTTTTTTCTCCCCGAATGTGAATATATATAGTTGGAGTTGAGGTCGGTCGAGCCTCAGGGGGCCCACGAAATAGGGGGCATGCCCTAGGGGGTGGGCGTGTTGATTCTTTTGCCAGTATTTTTTAAAATTCCCAAAATATTCTCCATGAAGTGTCAGGTCATTCCAAGAACTTTTATTTCTGCACAAAAATAAAACCATGGCAATTCTGCTGAAAACAGCGTCAGTTTGGGTTAGTTCCATTCAAATCATGCAAGTTAGAGCCCAAAACAAGGTCAAAAGTGTTTGGAAAAGTAGATACGATGGAGACGTATCACTCAGCCACAAACATTGAGATACCTGATTTTTAAATTCTAGTAAATCCAAAACTCGTCTGAAATTCATGAAACTTGGCATGCTATCATGGAGCGGCATCAACATGCCGTGGTAAAATTTTTGTCCCATTTGGGGAAGGTTTGGGTATAGGCTTCTCACAAACCTTAGCTTCTCACAACAAGTGTGACGGTTTCGGTAGGGAGCTTGTCACCTTTGGGGACGAAACGATATTTGTGGCCTCTTATTGCTTTCGAAAATTTTCTAGTGTCAACATAGAACAACAGGAGTGTTGTGTTTACTTTTGGAATTTTTCGGGGTTCGTTTGGTCATTTTTGTATATTAACTGGGTTTTCTAGGCATTTCATGTGCATAATTCATATTTGAACTACATGCACAAGCTCCAGGGCATATAAATTGGTTGGAAAATCAAGTCTGTGTCCTTCAGGGAATGCTTAGGTCCCATCCAAGAAATAGGAATGAATTTCAAACACCAGGGAACTGTTGATTGCCAGCAAAACATTGAGATAACTGGTTTTGAAATTCTAGTAAATCCAAAACTCGTCTAAAATTCATGAAACTTGGTATGCTATCATGGAGCGGCATCAACATGTCGTGGTAAAAAAATTGTCCCATTTGGGCAGGTTTGGGTATAAGCTTCTCACAAATCTTAGCTTCTCACAACAAGCGTGATGGTTTCAGTAGGGAACTTGCCACCTTTGGGGACGAAACGATATCCGTTGCCTCTTATTGCTTTCAAAATTTTTCTAGTGTCAACATAGAACAACTAGAGTGTTGTGTTTACTTTTGGAATTTTTTGGGGTTCGTTTGGACATTTTTACACATTAACTGGGTTTTTTAGGCATTTCATGTGCATAATTCAAATTTGAACCACATGCACAAGCTCCAATGCATACAAATTGGTTGAAAAATCAAATCTGTGTCCTTCGGGGCATGCTTAGGTCCCATGCAAGAAATGGGAATGAATTTCAAACACCAGGGCACCGTTGATTGACGGCAAAATGTTGAGATACTTTGTTTTTAAATTCTAGAAAATCCAAAACTAGTCTGAAATTCATGAAACTTGGCATGCTATAATGGAATGGCACCCGACATGTTGTGGTATTTTTTGTGTCCATTTTGAGAGAAGGCACACTCGAATAACAGCCAACGAAGGCATTTTGAAACAAATAGCTGGCACTGTAACATCTCAAATGTTTTGTATAATTTAAATTGTGTGCATTCTGTTAACCATTCACATGACGCCACACCTCACTCTTTTAATGGCTAGGAGGTGCCATGCGGACAGGTGCTTGAGTGCTTGACTAAACGGAAGGCATGCCGACAGCTTCCCCAGGAAGCCAAGAGAAAATGTGCCGAGGAAGATTTCTGCAGCTCTTGATCGCAAACGTTATAGATAGAACACCCGTATGCAAAGTGAGAGCTATGGTCATCCCCCTTAAGTCGAGGTAAATCCGCAACGCAGGATTTGTGCATCCCTTCAATGCAAACGGTTGTTTTGGATGACCCATGTGCAACCACGGACAAACAATTTGGTAAGATTTGCATCTGTTATATTGGGTATGTTGCCATTTTTCAAACTGGAAAGATTGGCATTTGTTGATCTAGTAACGTTGCCATTTGTCAAAATATGCAGCTAGAAATCACCAGCACTATCTAATTTTTGCATCTAAAATTCAGTAATTAAGCATAGATTTCATTCATAGATTAAGCAGTCGTTCTTAATTTATACAAACAGTTCAACTCAACAGCTGAACCGACCAAACTTTTCCCCAATTGTTGCCAACCACGTACTGAAATAGCTAGTTCAACTATATATACTAGCTAATTTTAAGTACGTTGTACAGTTCGACCACACATCTATAGTCAGATGAACCGAACAAAATAGCCCCTAAATACTACTACTACCATGGAGGGGCTTTGTGCTACTTCCGAGAGCCTCTCCTCTGCCGAGCGCGCTCAGTAAGAGGCAGAGGAGGAGGATCCTACTGACGAGCTGTAGAAATGAAATACGGTGCCTACCGTTGCTGCACGTTCAGCGACGCTCGCCAGCTCGAACGCCCACTACCGCTCCAGACAATCCCTCTCGAAGCAGTCGGACTGCTCATAGATCTCCTGATTCCTCGCCTCTGTGTCAGCGTGTGTTGCGGCCACGGCTGCGGTAAGGCTCTTTGTGTGCTCGACGAGGCACTCCTCCTCCCGCATGAACTCGATATAGCGCGCAAGGTCACTGACGCATGTGCGGGCCTCCACCTCCGCCTTCCTCCTTCGGGCGGCGGTGGCGGAGCATGTGATGATCCCGGCAGTCGACGGTGGGCTGGCGGCCACGACCACCACCTCCCGCCTTCGGGCCGCGGTGGCGGAGCGGGTGATGGCTACGGTGGCTGGCAGTGGGGTGGCGGCCACGACGGCCACCTTCCACCTTCTGGCCACGACGATGGAGCAGGAGATGGCCCTGGCTCTCGATGGTGGTGTGGCGGCCAACGACGGCCGGCAACAGCTGCCGACGGGCAGCAGCGGCGAAGCGTGTGGTGGGTGTTCTGCGCGCACCCAACAGGGACGCCACGCGCACTACACTATGCCGGGGACTGCGCCGCCGCCACGGTGTAGCCTCCCAGTTGTAGCTGTCCTCTAATGACGGCAGAGTGGCTGGGCGACGATAATGGACCGGTGCCATTGGCGATTGTGGGAGAAGCACGCGAGATAAGCTACAGGGAGGAAGGGGAAATGCGACGCAGGACTCGTCGGCCATGAGGGTTTTTATAGCAGGCTGGTAACATTGGGATTTTGGGGGATTTCACCTAGCCGACGGGAAGATTGCGCGGGAACCTACGAGGTTGCGCGGGAACAGGCTCACCAACGATTCATTGGCGCCATCGTTCGCCCAAAAGAACGCCCCCTGCGCGCTGCGCAAGCTTGCGGTTTAAGCCGTCTGCGGCAGCGGGGTGACCAGACGTGCGAGAGGAGGACGAAAGGACACGTACATATACAGTTAATACAAAAAAACATTTGTGATTTAATTACCTACTATACCCTCATCCTAGTTTATAAGTAGGATTTAACTAATAAAATACGAATGCATGTCGCCAAAGATTATATCGTTGGAGTCATATTTGAACATAGTTTCCAGCTATACAATTTTTGTAACATGCATTAACACTTTTTTGGTTAAGTTTAAGGTTATATACTAGCAAGCGTTTGCCCACAACACACATGGCTTATTCCATCACAAACAACTTGGATGGATCAACTTTATGCCATGTATTGCACACGCAACTCTAATATGATTCGTGCTTGATATCTCCGACATCGCTTGCACAATTTGTCTTATTTACCACGTATCACTGTGTCGACCTCTGCTCGCGTCCCTCGGCAAGCTCTGCTCGCCATTAGGCGCTGTAGCGCGCTTTGCTCGCCATTAGGCACCGTGGCGCGCTCTGCTCGCATCTGTCGGCGCGCTCGGCTTGTGGACAACCTTTCCTTGTGAGCAGAGCCTTGTGAACGACTACAAGTTTGCCACTATGGAAACCACCGATGATGTAAAGGCGCTTCATGTTACGGGCTTGGCCTACAAGAACCTTGTCGAAATCCATGACCACTACAAGGTCTGGGGCAGCACGAAGAAGGACTCCCTAGTCGAACTCGCCTCGGCCATCATCGACCCTACTACGAAAAGATGAAGCAGGATGCCCATAGAACAAGTCCCATATCCTAGCACATTGCCTGGATGTGGCAACTGGATGAACCTCACCTCAGGTTCGCGGCCAAGAGTGTGTACACATTCTACAAGATGCACAAGTGGATCATTGACATGAGGAAGTGCCTCGTTACCAAAATCGACAAGCCTGGATCGAGCCACAAGCAAAGCAAGCGTCACAAGAAGTAGATGATGATCAGATGATCGTTTATGCTAGTTAATCATGCATGTAATATATAGTTTACTTTATTGGTGTGTGGAAATTTCATGTGTGTAGTAGCCACCTATGTAATTGTGCATGTAATAGTTTACTTTGGTGTGTGCAAATGCCATGGGTGTAGTAGCCACCTATGTAAGTGGATGTTTAATTTGGTTATGCAAGCATGTCCTTATAAGTGTGTATGTATATATATGTTATTGTTCTGTATGCAATCCCATCGCACAACACACACGTCTTATTAGCAGCAACCGTCTGTGTTATTATTGGACTTCACACACATTTCTGATTACATACTTGTTTGCCGCGTATCACACACATCTTGTTAAGTTGAACCGTTTCTGTTCTTATGTCTCAACGCAAACAGTTCATCCGAGTGAACCGCATGCTGTATATCGCACACACCTTCATCTGGTTGACCATTTCTTTTGTGTTGCCTAATCACAAACAGTTCATCCGAGTGAACCGTATATTGTATATCGCACACACCTCCATCTGGCTGCCCGTTTCTTTTGTTCCTCCTCATCGCAAAAAGTTAATTGAAATAAATTGTATGCCCTGCATCACACACGCAACTAAAATCTGAACCGTGTTTGAGGCATCCTCCATCGCAAACATTTTGCACGTTTTTGACGGTTTTTACACCACCGTCTTCGATTATGGCATTGCACACAGTTTCGTCGAAGGGTCTCTGATCATAGTGTCGCGTTAGCAGCATCCTGCAGTAGTGACAGCTTATATGTACCAGTTAGGAAGGTAGATAATGAACAAATACGTGCTCTCTATTATTTTATAGCCAATTTGGGAACATACAGAACTGAATAGGAAGAAAGATTGCAAGGAAATATGCCTTACCGCGATGGAGAGCGGTAACTAATAGGTTTCTGAATGCAAACCTGGCAGGACCACAGGAGAGGTGAGGGTTACAGGATCGATATGCTCGAGGGTGGATGGTGAGCAAATGAAGACGGCGAGGTGCGGGTGGCCGCGTGTTGGGAATGACAATGGAGGTAGGGTTGACACCGAAGAGCGGGCACACGACCGGGTTGAGCACGCCGGCTCCGGAGAGGGTTCTGTTGTGGATCTAGGGGAGGGGGGAGCTGGCGATGGAGATTGGGTGTTGAGTGAAACGCGGGCAGGCGATGGTGGGGTGTTGGCGGCCTAGGTGAAAAGGGTGAAAAATATCCCCGGTCGCCGCGTGGAAAGGCATATGCAAACGGTTGCCTCTAAGCGCTCGTGTGCACAAAAAACATAATTTCGTTTGAAATGAAGACGTGCTAATTTTGAAATCAAGACATGAGTTCATCGTTTCGCCTCTAATTTTTTTCCCACGGTGAGCAATCACCATTATACCACAGGTTTGATTTGCTGGCGCATTTTAGGTCTCGTGTGCTATATTTAAGACATTTTTTGGCATTTACCATGCATTTTGGCATATAAATTAAATCCTGGCCGAAACTATATTTGCTGATGGAAGGGATGAGGATTGCTGCTCGATCTGGGATCATCCAATGGTGCAGACGTACGATCCATGGGGTTTGGGTTCTGGCCAATCATAACGCACGACTTAGATCACGCGCGCAGCAGGGGGCATCGGCCACGATTTGGTAGGTACACGGCTTTCGTGAGTGAACTGTGTGCTATTTGAAAACAACTTGAACCGTTTGGTAGTTCATCAAAATGAGAGCCACAACTTGGCTTGCCTAGGGAATCTTGCCACATTTTTGTGTGTATGCCATGTGGGGCACATTTTGTGGCTTGCCGAAGGTGTGGCTTGAATCAAACACTCACCTAAGCTGGTCAAACTTGACTAACCTTAGGTGTGGCAAAGATTGGCAGAGTTAGTCACAAACCAAATAGCCCCTTATATGAAGTAACAACATATTTTCGTTTGAACGAAAACATGAGTTCATTGTTTTGCCTCCTATTTTTTTCCACGGTAAGAAATCACCATTGTACCCTATGGATCAATTTTCTGCTACATTTGAGGTATCAGTTGCTATATTTGAGTGGTTTTCTACAGTCGCAACAACACGTTGGTGTTAGCAAGATCATTTGTGTGTCACTTTGCGTGTTTTCATTCATTGTCCGAGAAGCGGGAAAAGACTTAAAATAGTTCAGCCGTAGGGTGCGGCGAGAGGCGTAGGTCTTGTTGGTATTTGAATTACAGGAAATGCATATAGAGTCCGGAAATAACGAAAATCGGTGTGTCACCGTGGCGTGGTCTCAGGATCCCATGGAAAATTTTGTTAAAGTTTGGCACAAGTTTTGCTGCTCACACCTTCCAAATCGGAGTATATCACAAGAAGGATCATAGTTTCCAAAAGGAAACGTAGTATTTCAGACTCCAATCATCGGTGACTACATTATTCCGCCTCAAATTTTTTACATGGTAAACAATCATGTATATACCCTAGGTTTGATTTTCTGGCCCATTGCATGTCTCATCTGCTATATTTAATTCATTTGTTTGCATTTACCTTGCATTTAGTGCATATAAAATCAAAACCGTACTACAACTACATGTGGGTGTTAGTTAGCAAAGAAGGTGTACAAATCATTTGTGTGTTGCTTCGCGAGTTTTCATCCATTGTCTGAGAAGCGGGGAGAAGTTTTAAATATTTTGGCTTCAAAGTGCAGCCACCGGCGTAGGTTTAGTTGGTAATTTAATCAAAGGAAATTCAGGTGGACTCCTGACATCATCAAAATCATTGTGTGCCTGTGGCGTGCTCTCACGACCCCATGGGAAAAAATTGGTGAAGTTTGGAAGAAGTTTTGATGATTGCTCCTTGGAAACAGGAGCATCTCACAAGAAGGACCATGGTTTCCAAAAGGATACGTGTCAATTCAAACTCCAATGGTCGGTGACTTCATCGTTTGGCCTCATAAAAAAATTCATGGTACGCAATTACCATTATACCACGCGTTTGATTTTCTGGCGCATTTCAGGTATCGTTTGCTATATTTAAGATATTTTTTCAATTTAACATGCATTTTGTGGATATAAATAAAATCACAACCGGAACTGCATGTGTTGTCAAAAGGGATGAGGATTGTTGTTCGATCAGGGAGCATGGGGGAGACATAAGATCCGTGGGGTTTGGGTTGTGGCCGATCAGAATGCACGACTCAGATCGCACGCGTGGCATGGGTAGGTGGGGCATTGGCCGTGGTTTAGTAGGCACACAGCTTTCGTGAGTGTAACGTGTGCTATTTGAAAACATTTCCATGAACTAACAGCATATTTTCGTTTGAATGAAAACATGAGTTCATCGTTTAACCTCCAATTTCTTTTCACGGTAAGAAATCACCATCGTATCCTATGGCATACATACATACATAAATGATCTTGCTAACACCCACGTGGGTGTTAGCAAGATCATTTGTGTACCACTTTGCAAGTTTTCATCCGTTTGTCCGAGAAACGGGAAAACACTTCAAACAGTTCGGCCATAGGGTGCGAAGAGAGCTTAATATGGCACCCGTCACTTCATTTTTTTTGACCCCCAAGAAACCACAAAGGCCCATCAAATTCTTTCAAGAGATAACCCTTCTATCTGTCAAAAAAAGAGATAAGAGAAATAAAAGCTAACCCTAAGCCCCTCCCGTCTGTCTCTTTC
The DNA here is from genome assembly GCA_963921465.1 of Triticum timopheevii. Classification (NCBI taxonomy): domain Eukaryota; kingdom Viridiplantae; phylum Streptophyta; class Magnoliopsida; order Poales; family Poaceae; genus Triticum; species Triticum timopheevii. The sequence goes on from OY997262.1 coordinate 10,427,771, forward strand.
TCCCCAGCCGCCACACCTCTCGTACCTCTCCTCCAGATGCCCTCGTCTCTAGCCGCCAGATACGCCCTATGGATCCCTCCCTCCTTTGATCTACTGTGAGTAGCGGCACCCAGAGACTTGCTCGTGATCCCCCTGTAGCTCGATGACGGGCGCTCCCGGTCATGCCCTCCAAAAGAGGCGAAACAGAGAGATCGATCCATCAATCGAGCATCTGGATATGGAGGTCCCAAGCCTGCCGCTGCCGCCCAGCCCCGCAAGGGACCAGTTCATGTACAACATCTCATGCACCGCGACCACGCCGACGCACTGTCGTGCCTGGCCTTCCACTGCTTCGCCTGTGCGCACGTCGCCCTCGCCCGCGTCCACCACTCCTTCCTGGTTATCACCACCCTCTATAAGCCACCAATTCCACTCCACCCATTTCCTTTTATTTTCCTATATGAATGAAATTCCCTACTACACCTTCTATCCGAAAAAGCATGTTGTGGGCGCAGTACAAACGATATTTTGCAAAAAAGTCCTTGTAGTTTTAAATCTCTAAAAAATAGGCCTCCGTCTTCTTCCTTTGCCCTCCGTCCGTCCCCCGCACGTCGCCATGGCGAGCTGCCATCGAATTCCTCAATGCACAATGTAGCGGCCATGAGTAGGTCCTGTGCCGCCTCGAGTAGGTCCTGTGCCACCCATTAACAGCTCCTACGCCGCCCACGAGCCCGCCCACTAGCCCGCCGATGAGAAGGACCCCCACCGCCTACCCACGAGCGAGAACTCCGTCGCCTACCCACAAGAAGGACCATCGCCACCCAAGACATAGCTCACCGCCCCCGATTCTGCTGCTTACCGCCGCCACACTGGTCGAGCTGCCGGCTAGTGGTGGTAGCGGTGGTGGGAGATGTTGATGACCCACAAGTGTAGGGGATCTATCGTAGTCCTTTCGATAAGTAAGAGTGTCGAACCCAACGAGGAGCACTGAAATTATCGGTAACAGATAGTTTTGTGATAAGCAGTTTTCAGTAAGGTAATCTCTGCAAGCACTAAAATTATCGGTAACAAATAGTTTTGTGATAAGGTAATGTGTAATGGGTAACAAGTAATAAAAGTAAATAAGGTGTAGCAAGATGGCCCAATCCTTTTTGTATCCAAGGACAAGCCTGGACAAACTCTTATATAAAGGAAATCACTCCCGAGGACACATGGGAATTATCGTCAAGCTAGTTTTCATCACATTCATATGATTCGCGTTCGGTACTTTGATAGTTTGATATGTGGGTGGACCGGTGCTTGGGTATTGCCCTTGCTTGGACAAGCATTCCACTTATGATTAACCCCTATTGCAAGCATCCGCAACTACAAAAGAAGTATTAAGGTAAACCTAACCATAGCTTGAAACATATGGATCCAAATCAGCCCCTTACGAAGCAACTCATAAACTAGGGTTTAAGCTTCTGTCACTCTAGCAACCCATCATCTACTTATTACTTCCCAATGCCTTCTAATAGGCCCAAACAATGGTGAAGTTTCATGTAGTCGACGTTCACATAACACCACTAGAGGAAAGACAACATACATCTCATCAAAATATCGAACGAATACCAAATTCGCATGACTACTTATAGCAAGACTTCTCCCATGTCCTCAGGAACAAATGTAACTACTCACAAATCATATTCATGTTCATAATCATAGGGGTATTAATATGCATAAAGGATCTGAACATATGATCTTCCATCGAATAAACCAACTAGCATCAACTACAAGTAGTAATCAATACTACTAGCAACCCACAGGTACCAATCTGAGGTTTTGAGACAAAGATTGGATACAAGAGATGAACTAGGGTTTGAGATGAGATGGTGCTTGTGAAGATGTTGATGGAGATTGACCCCCTCCCGATGAGAGGATCGTTGGTGATGACGATGGTGATGATTTCCCCCTCCCGGAGGGAAGTTTCCCCAGCGGAACAGCTTCGCCGGAGCCCTAGATTGGTTCCGCCTCATGGCGGCGGAGTTTCGTCCCGTGAGCTAGCTTATGATTTTTTCCTAGATGAAAGACTCCATATAGCCAAAGATGGACATCAGAGGGCTGCCAGAGGGCCCACGAGGCAGGGGGCACGGCTAGGGGGGTAGGGCACGCCCCCACCCTCATGGGTGGTGGGTGGCCCCCCTCTGGTGCTTCCTTCGCCCAATATTTTTTATATATTCTGAAACGTGCTCCTCTGAAGTTTCAGGACTTTTGGAGTTGTGTAGAATAGGTCATTTTATTTGCTCCTTTTCCAGCCCAGAATTCTAGCTGCCCGCATTCTCCCTCTTCATGTAAACCTTGTAAAATAAGAGAGAATAGGCATAAGTATTGTGACATAATGTGTAATAACAGCCCATAATGCAATAATTATCAATATAAAAGCATGATGCAAAATGGACGTATCAACTCCCCCAAGCTTAGACCTCTGTAGCAACCCGACCCGAATGGATCAAGTCTCTGTGCTTAAGTGTCATCCCTGGATCGGTATGCTGACACACACAATACTCGAAGGATCTATAACAGAGGTAAATCACATGTATAAAGTAACATAAATACTATTACCTCAATCCAAAATAGCGGAAGCAACAAGGTTGTGGATTCCCATCAACACCAACGGCAAAGTTGAGTGTAGAATCGTAACCCTAACGTATCACTTACTCATCGTAAGAAACCTGCAACATGAGACGCTGCAGCCTGAAACGGGTCGGTACATTGAATGTACTGGCAAATTTACACCATAGAGAAAATGATGAACAATGGCTATCACTATATGCATATATGGCTGGTGGAAAAGCTCTATGGTTATAATGTTTTTGCAAAAAGCCAATTTTTCCCTACTGCAAAGGAATAAATTTATTTAACTATCATGGTGGTTGTTAAACATTGAGAATGGTTGACAGCATTCTCAATCCCAATTAAGTAACATCATTAAACCCAACAATATTCATTTAAAGTAACATGATGAGATCAATAGGATAATCCAAGTACCAGAGACTCAAGATGTCCATAACCGGGGACACGGCTAACCACAATTAGTTTATACACTCTACAGAGGTTTGTGCACTTTTCCCACAAGACTCGATCTCCTCCGTTGGATTTCTCGCAATACATGGTGTTTGAGAAACGGATGGCCGAGACATAGTCTTTCAGAAGTGTTTGCACCTTACGATGGGTAGACCGTACCACCTACTACCCCTACATCTGCTAGTCTACCACTGTAAGGGTTCACATGACTTAATCAAATATGCTAGAGCCCATAATAGCTTGTGGCTGCACACAGAAGTTTCTAGCATGAATAATCTTATGATCCCTTTGAGCCTGGGTGGCGGACCGTAGGATGATCACACGGTATATCCCCGGGATCTCCTAGGACAACACTGGTATATCCCCAGGTGTCCGGGCAAGTCCACTGGTATATCCCCAGGGTGCCCCTATCAATCCACCCAGATATGTATTTAAGTTGCCACCTTAAGTTGAACCATTAAATAACAATCTCACATCTGTCATGGATACTCTCAAAACCCAATCCACGTCTACGAGCATAGCATGGCAATATAAGCATAACGTAAAAGTAACTCCCAAAGGTTTGATAGTAACAGGGCAATAGGTTCCTACCTCATCAACTACTTCCCAACCCACAATTTAATTAGATCCTGATCATGCAATGTTTGAGGATTGAAACTAATGCATAAAAACTGGGTACGAAAGGGGTATGATCAAAGTGTGAACTTTCCTTGCTGATGATCCACGAAACCTAGAGATTCGAAGTAACAAGCGGCACACTCCGGGTATTCTACCGCAGACAAACAAACAAGCATACAATAAGTACTCATCTAATGCACAGGTAAAACTCAAACAAGAGATCTAACTAGAAGGTTCAACTTAAGAACTCCGGTTGGCAAAAGAAAATCAAATCGAACGAAGCAACGAAAGACGAACGGCGAAAGAAAACAACTTCATTCTAGTAATCTGGATCTAGGGCAAATTTTACAGTAGCAAAATCTTGTTTAAGTTGGTTAAACGGTTAGAGGGTTTTGAGGCGAAACTCTAGGCGCTTGAATCGCCTGATTCCGATAAACGAGCGAAAAGTTATACTAAAACGAAAATCGGATCAGGAATCGCGATTAGAAAAATCGCGGATTTAATCCGGGAAAAAGAAAAATGACGAACACCGAATTTTTTTCGGCACGGAAAACGAGGCACGACGAACCTCGAGCGGTGGAATGGTCGGCGGCGGTGGCTCCGGTGGCGCGCGCGGATCGAGGCAGGGCTGATGGGCTGGGGCGGCTCGGGGCGGCGCTATTTAAAGGCTGCCCCCGGGCGGTGTCCCGCTCGGGTATGGCCCGAAGTCGGTTGGTTTTTTTTAATTATTCCACTCGGAAGAAAAATAAAAAGAAATACTAAACGGACTCCAAAAATTCCGAAATAAATTTTCACGGGCTTCTAAAATCAAGCCGCACAAAGTGAACATTTATTTGGGACCTAAATGCAATTTTGAAAGACGCACATTTTTCCTAAATTCAAATAAAACACCAAAAACTCCGAAATAATATCTTATTTGATTTTATTATTAAATCCTCAATATTTCTTTATTTTGGGAAAGTCATTTTATTCCCTCTCTCATATTTTTGTAATAGAAATAATTGATGATAAAATAAATAAAATCAAATGATCCCATTCTCAAAATTTGAGGGAACTCAAATATGAAAATAACGAAATCCCCAACTCTCTCCGTGGGTCATTGAGTTGCGTAGAATTTCTAGGATCAACCAAAATGCAAAATGAAAGTTTGGGAAAGTCCTTTTGTTCCCTCTCATTTAACTTTCAAAAAGTTTCAAATTTCACTCACTTTCAGACAATCAATCAAACAATCAATCAATTTATCTATTTATTATAACATTCCAAAATTTAGAATTTTTGCATGTTACAAACCTACCACCCTTAAAATGAATCTCGTCCTCGAAATTCGGAGAGGCAAGAGAGAAATAGGTTAGGTTCGGGGTCTCCTCAAAATCCATCGATCATCACAGGGTTCTGGGGTGCTACCACCCTTAGAATCATAGTTACGGTCCCATCAATACTCATATACTTCATCCTTACTCTTGACAGTGTCGGTCTTCTCAGATCGTAAGGATAATTCCTTCTCTGACTCTTCCAGTAGTGGCATAACCTTTTCGTCAATTCTTCTGTATCCTTTCTTCTTGGTATGGTTATTCCGAGACTGGGTCTTCTTAGGTGAGGGTCTGGCGCCAGTACTAATCAAGTATCGATATCTCATGGTGGTCAACCATTTATGGTTTCTCCTACAGGAAATGAGTCTGGGTTGATCCTCACCGTATAACCTACAGTTGGCAAAAGCTGCCGTGTACAAGGGAAAAGTACTTATACCATTCTAAGGCTTAAACAAGGTTTTGATCGTCGTCTCTCTACTATAGGTAAGTCACTCAGATTTACCATCCCATATAGCAAGGCGAATAATAAGAGTAAGTCGGTATGGTGATCAATCCACCCCGCACCCAAATCATTACCTTGTATACGGTTTAGCGAATCTCGCATACTAACACTCAGTCATCCTCACAAGCATTGCAGAATTTCTCTTGTCGACGAACTAAGTTCGGATAATTCCATGGATTCTGCAAGCCAATCAAACATCTATCGTTCCTTCACAACCCTCAGGTTTTGCGTAACTCCTATAAGATCGTCTGTCGATAAACGTTGTATCTTCCTCCAGGGTTTTTCCTTCAGCAAGAATGTGCTTGCTTCTTGGTAGGTCCTGGGGCATGTGGGTTATGGCCCATCTCATCACTTGTAGTCCTTGAACTTATCATCGGGCAACTGATCATTATTCCAACTTCCAACTTCCTAGCATTCTTAAAACTCATCCAATTGTACTGTCTCTTTTCCTTCTATTGGCACCAAACCAAGACGTCAGTACTTAGACTTGTCATGGGGTTGCCATTGCTCCATATTACCAACATCATACCTCCTTTATATCCAATAGTACTTCATCTCTTCATCCTCGTGGGTTATCCCACATACCGAGATAAAAACTTATACTTATGAAGTCCATATTCCACTTCGTGGAACATCATTATCCTTTCCAGGGTCAAGCGTTCTTACAGGGGAATATTGGCCATCTCTGCATGGCACTTCTTCAACTGGGAAACGTGAAACACATCATGAACTCTTGACAGTCCTTCGGGTGACTCCAACTAGTTGGCCACTTATCCCATACGCTCCAAAACTCGGTATGTCCTACAAATCTCAGGGCTAATTTTCCGTTAACTCCAATTCGTTTAACTCCTCGCAGAGGGAACACATGAAGACATGCTCTGTCTCCAATTTCATAGACTACCTCCTTGCGTTTTTAAGTCTGCATAACTCTTCTGCCTGGACTGAGCTATCTTCAGTCTATCTCGAATCAACTTAACATTCTCTACTGACTCCTTGATCACATTTGGTCCAAACAACTGACGGTCTCCAACTTCATCCCACATACTCTTGGGGCATCACACATGTCGAGACAAAACTCATATTCATTTTGTCCGAAATCCATTACAGGGTACTACCACCCTTAAAATGCACAAATCTTCCATAGACCATATTCTCATATCCTCAGAATGGCCAAAGTTCTTCTTCATAGAGTAACAACTCATAAAATCCATATCAGTACCAATGATGCTAATTTTATTCATTCTCAAGTGATTACAATCTCTCGCTTTTCCATTACATGTCTTAACTCGACACCTCAATATAAAAGAAATTTGCTCTCACTTCTACTACTCCATTTCTTTTGTTGCAAACTCAACTATCTAGCACAAGTTTCCTTCTCCTTGGGGTATTCTCTAGAAAAGTGCCCTGCTCCATTACAACGAAAACATATCACTTCTGACAAGTCTCGAGGTTTCCATTTTGGACAACTGTTGAGGTAGTGTCCTGACTCCTTGCACCTGTAACAGGTGATATGACTCAGGTTCTTCCTGGAATCCAATCTACTTCTCTTCCTGGACTTTTCCGTTCCAATCATGGATTCTATTTCTCGTGGGTCATACTCTACTTCCTCCATCGGGAATTCTACTAGATCCCCATTCATACAATTCTGGGAGATGTGTCCTTCTTCTCCACATGAATAGCAAGACTTGGTGCAGGATTTACTCTGGTCCTCTTTAGGTGTGTCCTCCACATCTTCCTTCATCACGGGTTCTTCTAAAATTTCCATAAGGGCTCCTTTCTTTACTTCTTTCTTCTGTTGTATGGTTCTTCGTACCATGGGGTAAATGTAACACCGAGCAAGATAGTGGGTAGTCCCTTCACACAAGAAACAAGTCATCTACCTAGTTGGGCATTCTTCAACTGGGTGACTTCCTTCACAATTAGGGCATTCATCCTTGTGTTCTTTATGGGTGTGTCCTATTTCTCCACAAATCTTGCATGCACAAGGTTTCTTCATATCCTTTCCATAAGGCTTCAACTTCTGGGACACAAGATGAGATCTTTGTAGAGTCAACTTAAATTCTTTCCAAGTGGTTACTCCTTGCCATCCATTCATGGTTTGGTACATCCTCCACCAAGTAGCAGCACCTCTTTCAAAGCACTGAAAAGCATGCTGGGTCATATCCTTTCCGACTACAGGGTTATTCTCCATGTGATCCTCCATGCTCTGAATCCATCGGTCTGTCTCCAATTTACTCATCGGTCCAGAAAATACAAGCTCATCTCCATTCATCCTCTATTGGGTCCAAGGGTTTTGGGGTGAGATGAGAGAGATAGAGAGGGATACACACAATGCAAACAAAAGTTTTGAAAAGACAGATTTTATTGTGGCTGTCGAAAAACATCAAACAAATGACAGCTCACAATCATCGCATCTAACGTAGGTATATAATAGGGGTTTGGTCTTCTAAAGGTCAATAAATCATCAACTCTTCAAGCCTTGTTCATGCCTCCAATGGCTTCTTCTGATCATGCTTGTCTTTCTCAAGTTCTTTTGCCATATCAACTCTGTTGATGCGAAGTCTCTCGTGACGTCCTTTAATATTCTGGAGTTGCATTCCAAACTTCTGGGTTTCATCAAACTCGACCTGAACCATGATCCTGCTGTCCTTCAGTTCTTAACGAATCTCCGGTATCTCGAGGTTTTGCTCCTCTATCTTGGCTACTCTCATCTTCAGGGTCCTGAGTTCCTCATGAAATACTTCCTTGTCAAAATACTGCTTCTTGTAGGTCCATCTTAACTTCTTGATGTAACACTCCAGATCCTGGTGATACACCGGCTAAGGTTAAGACTTCATCTTACTAATAGGTACTCCATCAGCCTTCTTCCATCAAATCCATTCTGAAGAAATGCATCCTTAACTCCGCATGGTGACAATAGCATCAGCGGGCGATGACATCACGGATAACCGTGTTTCTGCTCTTGTCATTCCCCATGAGCTATCATTCCATAGTTGATATCTCCTGCCTTAGGGTTTTCTTTGACAAAACTTCGAGTTCTCATGCTCCTTGTTCCAGTCTTTCTCCAATACACCTTGATCTCAGGTATTGACAGCTTCCATAGTCTGCCAAATTCCATAAGGGGTGCCTTCCTAGGTCATACAAATCTAGAAATTGTAGAGGGCCTTTAAATTCTCCTAGTCTTTGGAGTCTTCAACCGTTGCAGTTTCCATTATTATAATGTATGGTAAAATCCTCTTCATTCTGAATGGTCTCAGTTGTCCGATATCTTGTACTTCTTGGAGTGGTCTCATCAGCCGAAACTTCATGTGGTCAAAAGGGGAAAGGGTATGGTCTCACTAAAAGGGAGTATTTGAATAAGCTCAGAAGAGAAGAGAGGTAAAAGATCTTTTTGAAAGGGAAAGTTGTAGAGAAAAATCTTTGCTATGGGCTTGCCAGTTTCTAGGGTCACGTCCTATAGTCAACATGTGCTCTGATACCATCTTGTAGCGACCCGACCCAAATGGATCAAGTCTCTGTGCTTAAGTGTCATCCCTGGATCGGTATGCTGACACACACAATACTCGAAGGACTTATAACAGAGGTAAATCACATGTATAAAGTAACGTAAATACTATTACCTCAATCCAAAATAGCGAAAGCAACAAGGTTGTGGATTCCCATCAACACCAACGGCAAAGTTGAGTGTAGAATCGTAACCCTAACATATCACTTACTCGTCGTAAGAAACCTGCAACATGAGACGTTGCAGCCCGAACGGGTCAGTACATTGAATGTACTAGCAAATTCACACCATAGAGAAAATGATGAACAATGGCTATCACTATATGCATATATGGCTGGTGGAAAAGCTCTATGGCTATAATGTTTTTGCGAAAAGCCAATTTTTCCCCACTGCAAAGGAATAAATTTATTTAACTATCATGGTGGTTGTTAAACATTGGGAATGGTTGACAGCATTCTCAATCCCTATTAAGTAACATCATTAAACCCAACAATATTCATTTAAAGTAACATGATGAGATCAACAGGATAATCCAAGTACCAGAGACTCAAGATGTCCATAAGCAGGAACACGGCTAACCATGATTAGTTTATACACTCTGTAGAGGTTTGTGCACTTTTCCCACAAGACTTGATCTCCTCCGTTGGATTTCTCGCACTATATGGTGTTTGAGAAACGGATGGCCGAGACATAGTCTTTCAGGAGCGTTTGCACCTTACGATGGGTAGACCGTACCACCTATAACCCCAACATCTGCTAGTCTAGCACTGTAAGAGTTCACACGACTTAATCAACTATGCGAGAGCCCATAATAGCTTGTGGCTGCACACGGAAGTTTCTAGCATGAATAATCTTATGATCCCTTTGAGCCTGGGTGGCGGACCGTACGATGATCACACGGTATATCCCCAGGATCTCCTAGGACAACACTGGTATATCCCCAGGTGTCCGGGCAAGTCCATTGGTATATCCCCAGGGTGTCCCTACCAATCCACCCAGATATGTATTTAAGTTGCCACCTTAAGTTGAACCATTAAATAACAATCTCACATCTGTCATGGATACTCTCAAAACCCAATCCACGTCTACGAGCATAGCATGGCAATATAAGCATAACGTAAAAGTAACTTCCAAAGGATTGATAGTAACAGGGCAATAGGTTCCTACCTCATCAACTACTTCCCAACCCACAATTTAATTAGATCCTGATCATGCAATGTTTGAGGATTGAAACTAATGCATAAAAACTGGGTACGAAAGGGGTATGATCAAAGTGCGAACTTGCCTTGTTGATGATCCGCGAAACCTAGAGATTCGAAGTAACAAGCGGCGCACTCCGGGTATTCTACCACAGACAAACAAACAAGCATACAATAAGTACTCATCTAATGCACAAGTAAAACTCAAATAAGAGATCTAACCAAAAGGTTCAACTTAAGAACTCCGGTTGGCAAAAGAAAATCAAATCGAACGAAACAACGAAAGACGAACGGCGAAAGAAAACAACTTTGTTCTAGTAATCTGGATCTAGGGCAAATTTTACAGTAGCAAAATCTTGTTTAAGTTGGTTAAACAGTTAGAGGGTTTCGAGACGAAACTCTAGGCGCTTGAATCGCCTGATTCCGATAAACGAGCGAAAAGTTATACTAAAACGAAAATCGGATCAGGAATCGCGATTAGAAAAATCGCGGATTTAGTCCGAGAAAAAGAAAAATGACGAACGCCGATTTTTTTTCGGCACGGAAAACGAGGCACGACGAACCTCGGGCGGCAGAATCGTCGTCGTCGGCGGCGGGGGCTCCGGCGGCACGCGCGATTCGAAGCTGGGCTGATGGGCTGGGGCGGCTCGGGGCAGCGCTACTTAAAGGCTGCCCCCGGGCGGTGTCCCGCTCGCGTACGGCCCGAAGTCGGTTGGTTTTTTTTTAATTATTCCGCTCGGAAGAAAAATAAAAAGAAATGCTAAACGGACTCCAAAAATTCTGAAATAAATTTTCACGGGCTTCTAAAATCAAGCCGCACAAGGTGAACATTTATTTGGGCCCTAAATGCAATTTTGAAAAATGCACATTTTTCCTAAATTCAAATAAAACACCGAAAAACTATGAAATAAAATCTTATTTGATTTTATTATTAAATCCTCAATATTTCTTTATTTTGGGAAAGTCATTTTATTCGCTCTCTCATATTTTTGTAATAGGAATAATTGATGATAAAATAGATAAAATCAAATGATCCTATTCTCAAAATTTGAGGGAACTCAAATATGAAAATAACGAAATCCCCAACTCTCTCTGTGGGTCATTGAGTTGTGTAGAATTTCTAGGATCAACCAAAATGCAAAATGAAAGTTTGGAAAAGTCCTTTTATTCCCTCTCATTTAACTTTCAAAAAGTTTCGAATTTCACTCACTTTCAGACAATCAATCAAACAATCAATCAATCTATCTATTTATTATAACATTCCAAAATTTAGAATTTTGGGATGTTACAACCTCGCTTGTCCTCAAGCGAAAGCCGATATCGAAAAATATGTCCACATATTTAGAGATAGAGTTGTCGATAAAATAAAATACGGACATGAGGGCATCATGATCATTCTTATAACAGCAACATAAATATTGTCATATGATTTCTTATGCTAAAGTAACAATTCATTCACAATTTCAAGTATGAATCAGAAACTTTATTGAGAACCAACAAACTATAATCTCAGTCATTGAAGCAATTGCAATTTATCATAACATCAGAAAGAGTCAATATAAGAGCTTTTCAGCAAGTCCACATGCTCAACCATCATTTAGTCTTTCACAATTGCTAACACTCATGCAATATTTATGGTTATGAAGTTTTAGTCGGACAGAGAGAAAGATAGGGGCTTATAGTTTTTGCCTCCCAACCTTTTACCTCAAGGGCAATGTCAACCATAATAGTTCATGAAAACTCACGTCCAATTAGCTATATATATCTGGATCTTTCCAACACATTGTGCTTTCCAAAGGATAAAATGTAAAAGGAAAGGTGAAGATCACCATGACTCTAGTATGAAGTAATAGAAAAGAATAAAAGATAGGCCCTTCGCAGAGGGAAGCAGAGGTTGTCATGTGCTTTTATGGTTGGATGCACAAAATCTTAATGCGAAAGAACGTCACTTTATATTGCCACTTGTGATATGGACCTTTATTATGCATTTCGTCGCCTTTATTTCTTCCACATCACAAGATCGTATAAAGCTTATTTTCTCCACACTAATAAATCATGCATATTTAGAGAGCAATTTTTATTGCTTGCAATGATGACAACTTACTTGAAGGATCTTACTCAATCCATAGGTAGATATGGTGGACTCTCATGGAAAAACTAGGTTTAAGGTTATTTCGAAGCACAAGTAGTATCTCTACTTGGTGCAAAGAATTTGGATAGCATCAGAGCGAAAGGCAAGCTCAACATGTTGGATGATCCATGACAATATAATTTATTTCAGATGTAAGAAAACATAACCCATTGCGTTGTCTTCCTTGTCCAACTTCAACTCTTTAGCATGTCATATTTTAATGAGTGCTCACAATCATAAAATATGTCCAAGATAGTATATTTATATGCGAAAACCTCTCTTCCTTTATTACTTCCTATTAATTGCAATGATGTCCAAAACTATGTTTGGTAACTCTCGACAATTTCTATTCATCATAGTCTTTATATGTGAAGTCATTACACTCCCTAAGATCCATATGATCTCTTTATTTCTTTTTTATTTTTCTCTTTTATTATTATTCCCTCAAGATCATAGCAAGAAAATCAAGCCCTTGACTCAACACTAATCTTTATTATATATAGCTCACAGCCTCGATTACATAGAAGGATCATAAGGCAAACACTCAAAACTAGATCATACTAAAACTTTATTCTACTGAATCAAGATATTACCAAAAGGATCGAACTAAGAAAAATGGTAGAGATAAAAGTGTGATGGTGATACGATACCGGGGCAATTAAAGACGCCATGGCGATCTAGATCTATCAGAAAAATAGCTCGAAACAAAAACGGAGGATGTTTGCGTGGTACGGTGGTCAAAACCTTCGGGAGATTATATAATGAATTTTTACTTACCAAAGGAAGTATCACGCAAGAAAATGGAGTCTGGAGGGCACACGAGGTGCCCACGAGGCAGGGGGTATGCCCATGGGTAGGGCGCACCCTCCACCCTCATGGACACCTCGTGTCCTTCCTGGACTGCTTCTTATTTTCCTATTTTCTTAAATATTCCAAAATGGAGAAAAAATGCTATTAGAATTGTTTTGGAGTCGGTTTACTTACCGTACCACATACCTATTCCTTTTCGGAGTCTGAAATGTTCTGGAAAGTGTCCCCTATGTATTCCTCCGGGGTTACAGTTTTAATAACATTAGTTTCAACATTTATGGGATTACCTGAGATATAATGTTTGATTCTTTAACCGTTCACCACCCTCGGATTTGTGCCTTCGAAGTTGTTGATTTTTATAGCACCAGAACGGTAAACCTCCTCGATGACGTAAGGGCCTTCCCATTTAGAGAGGATTTTTCCTGCAAAAAATCTTAAACGAGCGTTGTATAACAATACATAATCACCTACGTTAAACTCATGCTTTTGTATCCTTTTGTTATGCCATCTTTTAACTTTGGGATATTTAAGTTAGTGCCCCTCGTTCCTTAGTTGTGCTCACTTTTCCCCACACTCCAAACGTTTGCTCACTTTTCCCCTCTTCCTTAGCTGAAACTCTCACAAATGCTCATAGCGGGCGTTTGCCGTCTTGACCATCCATTGACCGTTAATTGCTGACGAGTGGGGCCGAGTCTTCGTCTGACCGTTGCTTGCTGATGTGTGGGACCGCAAGGAGACACGTATTGGGCAGCTTGTCTGAATGTGAAACAGATCTAGACAGTGCTCACTGCATCGCGCCGCCCCGCCCCCTCCGCCGGCGTTGTGTCGCGTCCACCGCAGTTGTTTCCTCCACCCTATGCCCTATTCCGTTCGTCGGCGATGCCGCGCCTGCGCCAGATATAGCCCACCTCCCCATCTGGGATTACATAGCGATGTTGAGTGAGGACGCCCAGAATGCAGTCGACCATGGAGAGGATTGGGTCAAATCCATGGCAGATACTTCATGGATTAAACCTGGGTAAGCATTGTTTCCTCTCAAATTGACATTCTAAGTCGTATTGTAGGCCGTATTTGACTTATGTTTGCTTGAATCGTTCGAATTTGTGCTCGATTTTACCCGGCTAACTGAAGCCTTTGTTTCCTTCCCCCAACAAAATAGGATTGATCCCGCGCTAGCTTTCTGGCTAGCGATTAGAACGGAAACTAGTGTGCTGCGTGGTACTAAACCGCATTTGATTTCATCATTTTTCTATCCCAAAGTGGTAGAAACCAGCATATCTTTCAAAGATTTGCGAGCTGAGCTCCGAAACACCTATCCCTAGAGTGATGCCAATGTTGTTGAACTGAATTACTTCAGCAGTGACGAGCAAAGATTTCTCCCACTAACTTGCGACGATCATATGCCATTGCTTTTTGCTGGGATTGCTGGCTGCCGATTCGGTAAACTCCAAATCGATGTGATTCAGCCACGTGCAGAACGGGTGAAGGGGAAGGGAGTTTAGACATCATCTGTCTGTGCTAATAGCCAGCACCCCGGCAGTCCTTGTAGGTCGACACCAAGTAAAGAAAGTGGTTCATGGAGCCACAACATGCCTGCTGCCAATTCTGGTTCCGATTCAGCTGCTGCTTCTTGTGTACCTTCTGCAGTTGGTGTAGAAGAAGATGCAGAACCTGACGAGGCAGTGCCTATAAATGATGATGAAGACGAGATGATGTTTCTTGAATTGGTCGATGTAGCCAGTCAGCAAGCAGTGGATGACGAATATATGGAGGAGCCCATCAGCCAAGCTAGGTTTGATGACACTGATGATGAAGAGAAGGTGGAGAACATGGATAGCTTAATGAGGATGAATACGATGGTGATGACATGCCAACAATTGAGTGGAACCGGGAAAACCCGAGCTTAGTGTAGGTACCATTTTCCAATCAATGGTGGACTGTCGGAATGCAGTGACAACATGGTGCATTATATCCGAAAACACCTATAAGATTAAAAGGAGTGAGCCAGCAAGGTTCACAGTTTTTTGTCCATATCCTAGGTGTAGGTGGAAGTTGCATGCATCTCGTATGAGAAAGAGCAAATATGTTCAGGTAATCCAAGTTCAGTTAGTAATTTAGTTTCAATCGTTGAGTAAGGTTTCTTAAATGTTTTTTACCATTTTATTTTGTTTCAGATAAAGAAAAACCCACACAAGCACACCTGTCCACCTGGAGGGGGAGGGGGGAAGGCCAAAACCAAGCTAGCAAAAACTAGGTGGGTGGCAGATGCTATATTGGAATGGCTGAGAGAAGAACCTGGACTTGGTCTAACAACACTCCATGGTAAGCTTTTTGAGAAGTATAAGATAGAAATTCCTTACATGAGAATTTTAAATGCTAGGGAAAAGGCTCTTGACAGAATTAATGGTCAATGGAATGACAGTTTTTAGCTGCTTTACACTTTCAAAGCTGAAGTGGATATGGCAAGTCCAGGGAGTGTTGTAGACATTGACAAGCATATAGTTCCATTCAAAATAAAAGGAAAGTCATTTCAGAAGGAGTGCTTTAGAAGGGCTTTTGTTTGTTTCAAGGCTTGTTGGCAGGGGTTTCTAGATGGTTGCAGGCCCTATTTGGCTGTAGATGCTACACATTTGACTGGAAGATGGAGAGGACAGCTAGTAGCAGCTTCTGCAGTTGATGGACACAATTGGCTATTCCTAGTTGCATTTGGTGTGGTGGAGGCAGAGTCTGAGGAAAGTTGGGTCTGGTTTCTGCAGCAGTTGCACAACATTATAGGCACACCCCCAGGTTTAGCTATACACACAGATGCTTGCAAGGGTTTAGAGAGTGTAGTGGAAATTGTATTCCCTGGAGTGGAGCATAGGGAATGTATGCGACACCTAGCGCATAATTTCAAAAAGAAGTTCAAAGGTAAAGTTCATGATGAGAACTTATGGCCAGCATCATACACATGTAGCAAAAGGAAGCATGAACACCATTTGAGAGTGTTGTATGCTCAAAATCCTCTTGTGAAGGAGTACATGGATGCACACCATGGCAAGGTGTGGTCAAGAAGTAAATTCAACGACATCTGCAAAGTAGATTATGTGCTGCATCTTGCTCGCTTCGCTGAGTGGAATGGCTTTGGCTTTTGGGGGAAGAAGAGAAGTTGGAGGCGCAGATGGATCTGTAGAAGAAGAGGCAATGAAGGGCAGTTTAAATAGCCGGGGGAGACGGGGTGGGTACACGCGCAAACGGCGTAGATCGTGACTCAGTGCGTGCGTGAACCGATGCGATCATCAATGTGTGAACGTGAATTGATGCGAGCGTGCTTTGCGTGCTCTGCGTGCTCTGCGTTGGCGGCTGCCTGCCTCCCCCTTCTGCGTGCTCTGCGTTGGCGGTTGCCTGCCTCCCATTCATGAGCGTGCGTGCAGCCTGCGGGGTGAACTGATGCCTCGACATATGGACGCGACCGTGCGTGCAACCTGCCCCTTCTGCCACCGGCACGTATGCCTGCGACGCGTGAAACGACGCTGCGGAGCAACTGAATACACCGGCAACCGTGCGGCACGGATCAATGCGTCTGTGTCGATGTGCATGCATGTGATTAGGTCTAGGTCACTAGATGCGTGCGTGGCGATGTTCGCATGCATAGCAGGCTACATCGATGCCAAAGCCGGGCATGCATAGCAGGCTGCATCCATCGATAGCGGGCTTTTCTAATTTATTACCAACAAACTAACGGGCCCATCCTATGAACACAAACACGGCCCAATCAGTGAAGCCACAGCCACAGTCAACAAAGTTCAACGTGGCCCCACAAGTCAGTTAACGGCCAAGACGGCAAACGTCTGTTATGAACATTCGTGAGAGTTTCAGCTAAGGGAATGGGGAAAAGTGAGCAAAAGTATGAAGCGTGGGGAAAACTGAGCACAACTAAGGAATTGGGGGCACAGATGGAATAAGCCCTTTAACTTTTTCTTTAAATAGTTTGGCATTCTCATAGGCCTGGGTTCTCCATTCATCAAGTGAGCTAATGTCAAAAAGCCTCTTTTCACCGGCAAGTTTGAAATCATAATTGAGCTCTTTAATGGCCCAATATGCCTTATGGTCTAGTTTGAGAGGTAAGTGACATGCTTTTCCATAAACCATCTTAAACGGAGACATACCCATAGGATTTTTATATGCAGCCCTATATGCCCATAATGCATCATTAAGTTTCTTGGACCAATTCTTTCTAGATCTATTAACAGTCTTTTGCAAAATTAATTTGAGCTCTCTATTACTCAATTCTACTTGACCACTAGACTGGGGGTGATATGGAGATGCAATTCTATGATTAACATCATACTTAGCAAGCATTTTATGAAAGGCACCATGAATAAAATGTGAACCACCATCAGTCATTAAATATCTAGGGACTCCAAACCTCGGAAAAATAACTTCTTTAAGCATCTTAATAGAGGTGTTATGATCAACACTACTAGTTGGAATAGCTTCTACCCACTTAGTAACATAATCAACCGCAACTAAAATATGTGTATACCCATTAGAGGAAGGAAACGGTCCCATATAATCAAAGCCCCAAACATCAAATGGTTCAATAACAAGTGAATAATTCATAGGCATTTCTTGATGTCTACTAATATTACCAATTCTTTGACATTCATCACAAGACAAAACAAACTTACGAGCATCCTTGAATAGAGTAGGCCAATAAAAACCAGATTGCAATACCTTATGTGCAGTTCTATCTCCAGCATGGTGTCCTCCATAAGTCTCAGAGTGACACCTGCATAGGATCTGTTCTGGTTCATGCTCAGGTACACAACGTCTAATAACACCATCTACTCCTTCTTTATAAAGGTGTGGATCATCCCAAAAGTAATGTTTTAAATCATAGAAAAACTTTTTCTTTTGCTGGTATGTGAAACTAGGTGGTATAAATTTAGCAACAATGTAATTAGCATAATCAGCATACCATGGAGAAGTACGAGAAGCATTTATGACAACTAATTGTTCATCAGGAAAGCTATCATCAATAGGTAGTGGGTCATCAAGAACATTCTCTAACCTAGACAAGTTGTCTGCAACAAGGTTCTCAGATCCCTTTCTATCAATAATATGCAAATCAAATTCTTGTAGCAAGAGAACCCATCTAATAAGTGTAGGTTAAGCATCTTTCTTTTCCATAAGATATTTAATAGCAGCATGATCAGTGTGAATAGTTACTTTAGAATCAACTATATAAGGTCTGAACTTATCACAAGCAAATACAACTACTAAAAACTCCTTTTTAGTAGTAGCATAATTTCTTTGAGCACTGTCTAGAGTTTTACTAGCATATTGGATAACATTTAATTTCTTATCAACTCTTTGTCCTAGAACAGCCCCTACAACATAATCACCAGCATCACACATAATTACAAATGGGAAATTCCGATCAGGAGGATGAACAATAGGTGCAGAAATCAAAGCTTTCTTAAGTATTTCAAATGCTTCTACACAATCATCATCAAAGACAAAAGGAACATCTTTTTGTAAGAGATTAGTCAGAGGCCTAGAAATTTTAGAGAAGTCCTTAATGAACCTCCGATAAAAACCTGCATGACCAAGGAAACTTCTTATACCTTTAATGTCCTTAGGACACGACATCTTTTCAATAGCATCAACTTTAGCTTTATCAACTTCAATACCTCTTTCAGAAATTTTATGCCCCAAGACAATACATTCGTTAACCATAAAGTGGCATTTCTCCCAATTCAAGACAAGATTAGTTTCTTCACATCTCTGCAAAACTCGATCAAGGTTGCTTAAGCAATCATCAAAATAAGTTCCATAAACGGAGAAATCATCCATGAAAACCTCAACAATCTTTTCACAAAAGTCAGAGAATATAGCAGTCATACATCTTTGAAAGGTAGCAGGTGCATTGCATAAACCAAAAGGCATACGTCTATAAGCAAAGGTACCGAAAGGGCAAGTGAAAGTTGTCTTTTCTTGATCCTCTTTTGACACAAGTATTTGAGAGAAACCAGAATAACCATCTAGAAAGCAAAATATGTTTGTTTGGATAATCTTTCTAGCATTTGATCAATAAAAGGTAAAGGGTAATGATCCTTTTTAGTAGCTTTATTTAATTTGCGAAAATCAATTACCATTAGATAACCTATGACAATTCTTTGTGGGATAAATCCATCCTTATCATTAGGAACAACAGTAATACATCCCTTCGTAGGGACACAATGGACATGACTTACCCACTGACTATCAGCAACGGGATAAATTATACCTGCCTCCAGAAGCTTTAGTATTTCTTTTCTTACCACTTCTTTCATCTTAGGATTTAACCGTCGTTCGTGATCAACAACCGATTTCACGTCTTTCTCCAATTTTATTTTGTGCTGGTATAGAGTGGGACTAATGCCCTTAAGATCATCAAGAGTATATCCAATAGTAGCACGGTGCTTCTTCAGATTTTTCAATAATTTCTTTTCTTCATGCTTTGAAAGGTTAGCACTAATAATAACATGATATATCTCTTTCTCATCAAGATAATCATATTTAAGAGTATAAGGTAGAGGTTTAAGCTCAAACACGGGATCACCCTTGGGTGGAGGAGGATCGCCTAGAATTTCAACAAGCAAGTTGTGTTTCAAAATAGGTCCCTGTTTAAAGAATACTTCATCTATTTCCCTTCTTGCATTCATAAACATATCATTTTCATGGTCTAGAAAATATTGTTCTAAAGGATCATTAGAAGGCACAACAACAGAAGCAATACCAATAATTTCATCTTTACTAGGCAATTCTTTATCATGGGGTTGTCTACAAAATTTAGCAAAATTAAACTCATGAGACATATCCCCCAAACCAATAGTAACTACTCCTTTTTGCAGTCTATCTTAGCTTTGATAGTATTCAAGAAGGGTCTACCAAATATAATGGGACAAAAGTTATCTTGTGGGGAACCAAGAACAAGAAAATCAGCAGGATATTTAACTTTCCCACACAAGACTTCAACATCTCTAACAATCCCAACTAGTGAAATAGTGTCTCTATTGGCAAGCTTAATTGTAACATCAATTTCTCTATCTCAGCAGGTGCAATATCATGCATAATTTCTTTATATAAGGAATGAGGTATTGCACTTGCACTAGCAACCATATCACATAAGCCATGATAGCAATGATCTCCTATTTTAACAGAAATAACAGGCATGCCTACAACAGGTCTGTTTATTTTTAGTACCGGGTCTAGCAATTCTAGCAGCTTCATCACAGAAGTAAATAACATTCCCATCCATATTATCAGCCAAGAGATCTTTAACCATAGCAATACTAGGTTCAACTTTAATTTGCTCAGAGGGAGTAGGTGTTCTAGTATTACTCTTACGAACCACCGTTGAAGCTTTAGCATGATCCTTTATTCTAATAGGGAAAGGTGGTTTCTCAATATAACCAATAGGAACAATAGAATCATTATAAGTGATAGTCTTTTCTTCAACTTTAATAGGTGCAACTGCTTTTACTTCAATGGGAGGATTATATTTAAACCACTTCTCCTTAGGGAGATCAACATGAGTAGCAAAGGATTCACAGAAAGAAGCCACTATCTCAGAGTCAAGTCCATATTTAGTGCTAAATTCACGGAAAGCATCGGTATCCATATAAGATTTAACACAATCAAACTTATGTGTTATACCTGACTCCTTACCTTCATCGAGATCCCAATCTTTAGAGTTGCATTTAATTCTTTCCAATAAATCCCATTTGAATTCAATAGTCTTCATCATAAAAGAGCCAGTACAAGAAGTATCAAGCATGGAGTGATTATCGAGGGAAAGCCGTGCATAAAAATTTTGAATAATAATTTCTCTTAAGAGCTCATGATTGGGGCATGAATATAACATTGAGTTAAGCCTCCCCCAAGCTTGAGCGATGCTTTCTCCTTCGCGAGGCCAAAAATTATATATATAATTACGATCACGATGAATAAGATGCATAGGATAAAACTTCTGATGAAATTCCAATTTCAATCGGCTGTAGTTCCATGATCCCATATCATCACATAGCCTAAACCATGTCAATGCCTTTCCCCTCAAAGATAAAGGCAAGACCTTCTTCTTGATAACATCATCGGGCATACCTGCAAGCTTAAATAATCCACAAACTTCATCCACATAGATTAGGTGCAAATCGGGATGCAATGTTCCATCTCCTGTAAAAGGATTAGTTAGCAGTTTCTCTATCATACCCGAAGGAATTTCAAAGTAAACATTTTCAGTAGGTTCAGTAGGTTGAGGAGAAAATCTTTGCTCTACTGGTCGGGGTAAAGATACCCCGAACAAGCCCCTCAAAGGATTATGTTCCATAGTAACAAGTGACAGTAAATTTCAGCACACTATATAAATTTTTCCTTTCCAAATTCCACCTACCAAAGGCGCTTCACTCCTCGACAACTGCACTAGAAAAGAGTCTTGATGACCCACAAGTGTAGGGGATGTATCATAGTCCTTTCGATAAGTAAGAGTGTCGAACCCAGCGAGGAGCAGAAGGAAATCATAAGCAGTTTTTAGTAAGGTATTCTCTGCAAGCACTGAAATTATCGGTAACAGATAGTTTTGTGATAAGGTAATTTGTAACGGGTAACAAGTAATAGAAGTAAATAAGGTGCAGCAAGATGGCCCAATCCTTTTTGTAGAAAAGGACAAGCCTGGACAAACTCTTATATAAAGGAAAGCGCTCCCGAGGACACAAGGGAATTATAGTCAAGCTAGTTTTCATCATGTTCATATGATTCGTGTTCGATACTTTGCTAATTTCATATGTGGGTGGACTGGTGCTTGGGTACTGCCCTTCCTTGGACAAGCATCCCACTTATGATTAACCCCTATTGCAATCATCCGCAACTACAAAAGAAGTATTAAGGTAGACCTAACAGTGGGTGTCAAAACCGGCGGATCTCAGGTAGGGGGTTCCGAACTGTGCGTCTAAGGCGGATGGTAATAGGAGGCAGGGAACACGATGTTTTACCCAGGTTCGGGCCCTCTTGATGGAGGTAAAACCCTACGTACTACTTGATTTATTCTTGATGATATGGGTATTACAAGAGTTGATCTACCACGAGATCGGAGAGGCTAAACCCTAGAAGCTAGCCTATGGTATGATTGTATGTTGTCTTATGGACTAAAACCCTCCGGTTTATATAGACACCAGAAAGGGCTAGGGTTACACAAGGTCGGTTACAAAGGAGGAGATACACATATCCGTATTGCCTAGCTTGCCTTCCACGCCAAGTAGAGTCCCATCCGGACACGAGACGAAGTCTTCAATCTTGTATCTTCATAGTCCCACAGTCCAGCCAAAGGATATAATCCGGCTGTCCGGAGACCCCCTAATCCAGGACTCCCTCAGTAGCCCCTGAACCAGGCTTTCAATGACGATGAGTCCGGTGCGCAGTATTGTCTTCGGCATTGCAAGGTGGGTTCCTCCTCCGAATACATCACGGAAGAATTTGAATACAAGGATAGTGTCCGACCCTACAAAATAAGTTCCACATACCACCTTAGAGAGAATAATATTTCCACAAATCTAATCTGCTGACACATTTCAGCAACATGACGTTATGTCATGGCCCGGTGATTATTCGAACCGTTTCCTTTAACTAGCCCCGCACATAACGCAAGACAATTTTTTGACACGTCTTGTCAAAGCAGAGATCGTGTCCCCCTTATTACGGGATTCTCATCAATACGGGCGTGGGTAACCCAACCGCGCCATCGATTACGGCGCTTGGGGGATAAGAGAGTTTTACCAGGCTAGTGGGGGCGCATAGTTTCGGCCGCCATATAAAGGGATAAGGATACACCTTTTCATCCACGCCTTCTTCCTCCTTTGCTCATCCATTTTCGCACACTCGAGCTCCAGCGCCCAAGTCTTCACTTCCCACCTCAACCCTCTCCAACCATGTCTGGAGCGGGAGGCAGGTGGATGGTCTCCTCCGTTACGGAGGGACACATCAAGAAGCTGAAGAGAGCCGGATACCTGTCCGACGGCATCGCGCACCGGCTCCCAGATGAGGGGCAGCTCATCCCCACCCCCAGGCCCCATGAGAGGGTAGTGTTCCTTACCCATTTCCTCCATGGACTGGGATTCCCTCTCCACCCATTCGTCCGGGGGCTCATGTTCTACTACGGCCTGGATTTCCACGATCTGGCCCCAAACTTCATCCTCAACATCTCGGCATTTATCGTCGTGTGTGAGGCCTTCCTCCGCATCAAGCCCCACTTTGGTTTATGGCTGAAGACCTTCAATGTCAAGCCGAAGGTAGTGAGCGGCTGCTAGGCAGAGTGCAGAGGTGCCATGGTGGCCAAGATGCCCAACATCACATGGCTCGAGGGCTCCTTCGTGGAGACCATAAAGGGGGTGGCAATCGGGGTGGTTCTACATCATCGAGCCGCGTGACCCTAAATGGGCAGCGGCCCCCGAGTTTCGATCTGGCATCCCCACGCGGTTCACCTCCTCGCAAGAGAAGGGCCTGTCCTGGGGTAGTTCGGGAGAGCTAACCGGACTCCAAACATGTATCCAAAACATGGTGAACAAGAATCTCAAACTCGTCAACGTAGTCCAAGTCATGCTCATCCGCCGGATCCTCCCGTGCCAACAACAGGCTTTCAACTTGTGGGAGTTCGACCCAACCCAGCACCAAACTCTGAACAGGCTCTTCGACACAACTCACGAGGATGCCTGGAAGGTGCTATTCAAGAGTGCAGAGGTTCCACCTCCCACTACCGAGGATCGTGGATTCTACGCGAAGCACCAAGCCAGCGCGGTAAGCTGTTTTACCTCTCACAGGATACTTGTTTTTCATAGTTTGACTCTATGCTGGATCTAAGCTCCTGTACCGTTGACAGGACTGGCAGGAGACGGCCGGACAGATCGACTATCTAGCTCCTTTTCCTGAAGGCCCAGTAGACGCTCTCCTGATGAAGATGCCGACTCCGGCTCCTTACAAGGTGCCGGAGAAGCCCAAGAAGGCCAAGGGAACCCGAAAGAGTTCCCGACGCCAGGCGTCATCGGACTCATCGTCCGATAACTCTGCGACACACTCCTCCCCCGAAGACGAGGAGGAAGAAGAAGATGCTCCCCCTTCAGTTGGGGGAGACAAGAAAAGGAAGGCCACCCCAACTGGGGAGGCCGAAGGGTCCAAGAAGGGAAGGACTCTCCTTCCGGACAGTTCCACCACCGCCGCCGAAGGCGAAGACGAGTGGCTGCTCAAGGCCAAGCCCCTGGCGAAGTCGTAAGTATTTGGATACCAGAGTAACTCATAGCATTCCTTTGTCGCACTGCTTCCCCTAATGCCAAGTATGATTATGCAGGCCGCCACGAGCCCGTATTGATGTATCGTCGGACGGCTCCCTGGGCTCGTCGGATATGGATAGCGATTCACTTCCAACCGCCACCTCCCCTTGCCCTGCGGACGACATCGAGGTATTGTCTTAAGAGGCACCGGGTCGAGGGGAGACAGTCCCGAAGGCGCCTCAAGGCGACCTTCCGGACTCCGGGAGCAGAGGGAACAAGGCCCCTGAGGCTCCGAGTTCGGCCCTCAGCCGAACACCGCGCCGGAACCTCCAGTGGTTCCGGACTCGGGCAGGCAGCCTCCTTCCAAGAGGGGCAAGACGCCTGTGCCGGTGACCTCTGTCCATCCAGAGGCGCTAGACAATCTGCTGGGAGCGCTTCGCATCGCTTCCATCAACGAGGAGCACCATAATATTATGAGTGCAGTGGTCCAGAAGGTTCAGTCCGCCAAGAGCGGATTGACTGAAGCCTGTGCCAGCCTTCTAACAGGCTTTGAGGTAAGTGTTTAAAATATAGGAAAAATATTACCGCATAGACAGTAGCCCCTGATGCTCTGTTCGGTGTTCAAAAAGAAAATCCGAACAGAGGATCAAACAATATCGCAGGAGTCTAATATAAGTATGTCAATATGCGTATGCAGGCTTCACTGCTGGCATCTGCCGCACTGACTGCGGAGGTCGCCGCACTGAAGCAGGACCTTGAAGGGTCCAAGGATGAGCTCGGCCTTGACAAGAGGCAGCTTGAGGAGAACAAAGGTAAGTAGTACCTAGTCTATGGATATGTATAAAAATAATGCGATTGCAAAATGACAGGATCATCATGAATTTGCCAGGGGCCATGACCGAAGTGGTGACCCTAAAGCAAGCGATGTCCGAGGCCGAAGATAAAGTGGCCAAGGAGCGCACCGAGCAGGAAAGGCAAGAGGCCCGGGTGGGCGAGGTGCAGCAAGAGCTCCAGGCTCTCATGACGAAGCATGAGGCGTTGGAGCTTGACTCGAAGACGCGAGAGTCTGAGCTTGTCACGGCCCTCGAGAGCGCAAAGAGTGCCAAGGCCGAAGCCCAAAAGGCCCTCCAGGACATTGACGCGATGAAGAAAATAGTGGCGGGTAAGGCATTCTATATGCAAAGCAAGCATGCGAAAGTAAATTACCTATTACTTACCCGAATCCGGAGCTCTCCAGGAGCATTCGCAGATTTGCCCTGCAGCGTGTCGGATGCTGCACAATTTTACCAGGCCGAGAAGGGAAGCTCAACGGAGAAGCTGTTATGGTCTCAGTATACTGGGACCGAACACCCGGTGCCTATGAGCGACCAGCTGAAGCAGTTGGTCGAGCTACACAAGGCGGCCGAACAGGCCATGAAGGGCTTTATAGTCCAGCTTTGGCCTGGCGACACCCTTTCGAATAGCTACTTCGGCCTGGTAAGGTGGCTTGTGGATGCCTGCCCACGGCTGGAAGTCGTCAAGCGGTCCATCTGCATCGGAGGTGCACGTCCGACTTTCGCCCGTGTGAAGGTGCAATGGGCCAAGCTAGACGCCGCGAAGCTGATCGAGGAAGGACCGCCGCAGGGCAAGGAGCATCGCACCCCCGAAATTTATTATGAGGGTATCTTGAAGGGTGCCCGTCTTGTAGCGGACGAATGTCCAAAGGATGTAATATTTGAGTAAACTTGCTCGTGTGATCCTGTATGATGAAAACTTGTTTCATATGCGCTATGCAATGCTTGTTTGAATTTAAAATATTACCTTCTGTTTGGTTGTTTATCCAATCTGAGAGATGGCTAGTCCTCGGCTTCTGCCTCCATGCCGCGAGTGCTGGGGTGTTCGGGATAAACCTGAGCACTCTTGTTCCCATTTTTGGGTCCTTTGAAGGAGGTGCTCAGCACAGCGAACAAGGCAACCAGACTAATAATGCTTTATCACTCTCACTTAGCCATAGAATTCTATAATTTTAAATTTTGGTGAAGCCCCTGGTATTCAGAAGGCCGAATTCGGGGCGCGATACACGCCTTTAAGCCAGATAGGACCGGCTCCTCGCTCTAAGCGGCATAAGTCTTTAGGGACTCGAAACCTCGCCGAACAGCCACCAGTCTCTCGCCTTATCATGACAGTCAGTTTTAGCTTTCTCTAGTGAGGAGCTTAGCCTAGCAGAACCAGGGAAAAATCGCAGTAGTTCTCTAATGCTACCTTAGCCGATAGAGCGGAACGTAAGGTACCAAAACATAGGAGCCGGGCAAACCCAACATTTGACCAAAGACATGATTCAGAGCTGATGCATATAATGCTACAAGTTTGGGGTGCCGCACTTGCGAAAGTGTTCGGACTTTCTCACACCATAATGTGGGGTACTTAAGCCCTTGGTGTATTGGCCGTACCAAAGTGTACGGTTGCAAGGCGTCATTAATGAACACACACATATATATAACAAGAATGTAATAATAGTCGTAATGTTATGCATTGTTTATTCAAAAAGGTGCGTTAAAGCAGAATGATACAGATAGTGCAATAAGAAAAATTAGGACTATGCCCCTTCCAAGGGCAAGCTGAGGAATAGTATTAAAGCAAATATTTCACTCGTTATCATAATCCACCTGGGAGTTCCGTGGTGTGACGTAGCTTTCTGCCTCCTTGGTTGCTGCATCATGTGTTCGGCAATCATGCTGCCGGACAGGGTTTCTAGAGATTAAAGTCCTGAAAGAGAAAAATAACAAAGCGGGAAGCCCCTAGTGCGGTTTAAGCCGCGTATTGGGGCGTGCCGTAGTTGTACCCCCTCCCCGCTTGTGCCCTGTTGGAAATATGCCCTAGAGGCAATAATAAATTGGTTATTATTATATTTCTTTGTTCATGATAATAGTCTTTTATTCATGCTATAACTGTATTATCCGGAAATCGTAATACACGTGTGAATACATAGACCACAATATGTCCCTAGTAAGCCTCTAGTTGACTAGCTCGTTGATCAATAGATGGTTACGGTTTCCTGACCATGGACGTTGGATGTCATTGATAACGGGATCACATCATTAGGAGAATGATGTGATGGACAAGACCCAATCCTAAGCCTAGCACAAGATCATGTAGTTCGTATGCTAAAGCTTTTCTAATGTCAAGTATCTTTTCCTTAGACCATGAGATTGTGCAACTCCCGGATACCGTAGGAATGCTTTGGGTGTACCAAACGTCACAACGTAACTGGGTGGCTATAAAGGTGCATTACAGGTATCTCCGAAAGTGTCTGTTGGGTTGGCACGAATCGAGACTGGGATTTGTCACTCCGTGTAAACGGAGAGGTATCTCTGGGCCCACTCGGTAGGACATCATCATAATGTGCATAATGTGATCAAGGAGTTGATCATGGGATGATGTGTTACGGAACGAGTAAAGAGACTTGCCGGTAACGAGATTGAACAAGGTATCGGTATACCGACGATCGAATCTCGGGCAAGTACAATACCGCTAGACAAAGGGAATTGCATACGGGATTGATTAAGTCCTTGACATCGTGGTTCATCCGATGAGATCATCGTGGAACATGTGGGAGCCAACATGGGTATCCAGATCCCGCTGTTGGTTATTGACCGGAGAGTCATCTCGGTCATGTCTGCATGTCTCCCGAACCCGTAGGGTCTACACACTTAAGGTTCAGTGACGCTAGGGTTATAGAGATATTAGTATGCGGTAACCCGAAAGTTGTTCGGAGTCCCGGATGAGATCCCGGACGTCACGAGGAGTTCCGGAATGGTCCGGAGGTAAAGAATTATATATAGGAAGTGCTATTTCGGCCATCGGGACAAGTTTCGGGGTCATCGGTATTGTACCGGGACCACCGGAAGGGTCCCGGGGGTCCACCGGGTGGGGCCACCTGCCCCGGGGGGCCACATGGGCTGTAGGGGGTGCGCCTTGGCCTACATGGGCCAAGGGCACCAGCCCCAAGAGGCCCATGCGCCAAGAGAAGAGAAAAAGGGGAGAGTCCTAAAGGGGGAAGGCACCTCCGAGGTGCCTTGGGGAGGATGGACTCCTCCCCCCCTTGGCCGCACCCTTTCCTTGGAGGAAGGGGCAAGGGCTGCGCCTCCCCCCTCTCCCTTGGCCCTATATATAGTGGGGAAAAGGAGGAGCAATCATACCTAAGGCCTGGCGCCTCCCTCTCCCTCCCGTGACACATCTCCCTCCTCCCGCAGCGCTTGGCGAAGCCCTGTTGGAATCCCGCTACTTCCACCACGCCGTCGTGCTGCTAGATCTCCATCAACCAATCCCTCCTCCTTGCTGGATCAAGGCATGGGAGATGTCTCCGTTCCGTACGTGTGTTGAACGCGGAGGTGCCGTCCGTTCGGCGCTAGGATCATCGGTGATTTGAATCACGACGAGTATGACTCCTTCAACCCCGTTCTCTTGAACGCTTCCGCTTAGCGATCTACAAGGGTATGTAGATGCACTCTCCTTCCCCTCGTTGCTGGTTTCTCCATAGATAGATCTTGGTGACACGTAGGAAAATTTTGAATTTCTGCTACGTTCCCCAACATGCCCATGATATTTTTAATGCGTAATTATGTACGCGTGGCACGAATTTCGCCGTTTGGCTTGGGCCGGGGTGGGGGCCGTGTTGCTACGCGAGCTCAGATCGTGCCAGGCGGTCTAGTTGCCGATTACTCCGAGCGCGCTTGAAGGTGTCCGGGTCTTGAAATGCCAAACTGGTGGATTGCCTCAAGAGGCTGCTTTGCACTTCTGCCGCGAGGGCCGCAGTGTGCTCCTCCATGCGGAGAGAGCGCTCTGTGTTTCCATTAACTGTGATGACCCCCCGAGGTCCTGGCATCTTGAGCTTGAGGTATGGATAATGCGGTACCACATTGAATCTCGCAAATGCGGTTCGCCCGAGCAGTGCATGATAGCCACTACAGAACGGGACTATATCGAAGATTAATTCTTCGCTTCGGAAGTTATCCGGGGATCTGAAGACCACTTCCAGTGTAATTGAGCCTATGAAATGGGCCTCTATACCTGGAATGACGCCTTTAAAGGTCGGTTTTGTGGGTTTGATCCTTGAGGGGTCTATACCCATTTTGCACATTGTGTCCTGGTAAAGCAGGTTCAGGATGCTGCCGCCATCCATAAGGACTCGAGTGAGGTGAAATCCGTCGATGATTGGGTCTAGGACCAGTGCAGTGAATCCGCCATGACGGATACTAGTGGGATGGTCCCTGCGATCGAAGGTGATCAGACAGGAGGACCATGGGTTGAACTTTGGGGCGACTGGCTCCAACACATATACGTCCCTGAGCGCACGCTTCCGCTCACTCTTGGGGATGTGGGTTCCTCTTGTGGGGGGAACCTCTTCTGTCCTCCGGTGTTCAGCTGCCAGGGCTCTTCCTCGTCATCACTATGTGGCCCCTTATATTTGTTAGGGCAATTAACTTGCCAGCCTGCTTGAATACCCAACAATCACTATTGGTGTGGTTGGCTGGCTTGTCGGGGGTGCCATGTATTTGACACGAGCGATCGAGTATGCGGTCCAAACTGGATGGGCCCGGAGTGCTTCTTTTAAATAGCTTTTTCCGCTGACCGGGTTTAGAGCCTTTGAATCCGGCATTGACTGACGTATCCTCGGTATTGTCACTGTTAATGCGGCGCTTATATTTATTTCTACGTGACCTGCCATTGCCATCCTTGGTATCCGAAGTAGCACGGTTCTATGATATGTTATTACTGCGAGCTAGCCAGCTGTCTTCTCCCGCACAAAAGCGGGTCATGAGTGTCGTGAGGGCTGCCATAGATTTCGGCTTTTCCTGACCAAGGTGCCGGGCTAGCCACTCGTCGCGGATGTTGTGTTTGAAAGCTGCTAGGGCCTGTGCATCCAGATAGTCGACGATTTGATTTTTCTTTGTTAGGAACCGAGTCCAGAATTGCCTGGCCGATTCTTCTGGCTGCCGAATTATGTGGCTCAAGTCATCGTGTAGCGACCTGACCCGAATGGGTCAAGTCTCTGTGCTTAAGTGTCATCCCTGGATCGGTATGCTGACACACACAGTACTCGAAGGATTTATAACAGAGGTAAATCACATGTATAAAGTAACGTAAATACTATTACCTCAATCCATATAGCGGAAGCAACAAGGTTGTGGATTCCCATCAACACCAACGGCAAAGTTGAGTGTAGAAATCGTAACCCTAACGTATCACTTACTCATCGTAAGATAATCCTGCAACATGAGACGTTGCAGCCCGAAACGGGTCAGTACATTGAATGTACTGGCAAATTCACACCATAGAGAAATGATGAACAAGGGCTATCACTACATGCATATTTGGCTGGTGGAAAAGCTCTATGGTTATAAGGTTTTTGCGTAAAGCCAATTTTTCCCTACTGCAAAGGAATAAATTTTATTTAACTATCATAGTGGTTGTTAAACATTGAGAATGGTTGACAGCATTCTCAATCCCAATTAAAAGTAATCATTAACATCCCAACAAAAATTAATTAAAGTAACATGATGAGATCAACAGGATAATCCAAGAACTAGATACTCAAGATGTCCATAACCGGGGACACGGCTAATCATGATTAGTTTGTACACTCTGCAGAGGTTTGCGCACTTTTCCCCACAAGACTCGATCTCCTCCGTTGGATTTCTCGCACTACACGGTGTTTGAGAAACGGATGACCGAGACATAGCCTTTTAGAAGCGCTAGCACCTTCTGATGGGTAGACCGGTACACCTACATCCCCTACATCTGCTAGTCTACCACTGTAAGAGTTCGCACAACTTAGTCAACTATGCCAGAGCCCATAATGGCTTGTGGCTGCACACGGAAGTTTCTAGCATGAAAGATCTTATGATCCCTTTGAGCCTGGGTGGCGGTCCAAAATAAAACAGGCAAGTCCTGATAGACATCAGGTGCCTCAATCCACCCAGATGTGTGTTTAAGTTGCCACCTTAGATAAACCATGAAAATATCAATCTCACATCTGTCATGGATATCACTCACCCAATCCACGTCTACTAGCATAGCATGGCATAATAAGCAAACATAGAAGTAACTCCCAAAGGTTTCATAATAATACAGGTAATAGGTACTACCTCATCTACTTCCCATCCCACAATTTAATTAGATCCTAATCATGCAATGTGAGAGGATTGATCTAATGCAATAAAACATGGGTTGTAGAAAAGGTATGATCAAAGTGTGAACTTGCCTGCAATGGAGATGAAGATGATTCGCACTTAAAACTCTTGATAGATCTACTCGTCACACTCCGGTCAATCTATCGTAAGAAAACAATAGTAACCACACAATAAGTACTCATCTAATTCACAAGTAAAACTCGAACGAGAGAACGAACCAGAAAGTTCAACTTAAGAACTCCGGTTGCAAAGAAAGAACGAACCGAACAAACGACGGAAAACAAACGGTGGAAGAAAACAACTCGGTTCTAGCAAGTTGAAACTAGGTCAAATTTTACCATAGCGAAAACTTGTTCAAGTTGATTAGACGGAACGGCGGTTTCGAAACGAAACTCCAGGCGCTTGAATCACCTGATTCCGATAAACGGGCGAGAAGATAAACTAGAACGAAGATCGGATCTGAGATCGCGATCGCGGAATAAATCCGATGAAAAGAAAGAGACGAACGGTTAAACGAACGGGCGTCGTTAACCGGGGAAGAATCGGTGATCACGTTTGTTGAGATGAACGGTCCGAAAGAAGAACGAAAACCAATCTAGGGTTTTCGGAAAAGAAACCGAAAAAGAAAACGGAAAACCGATCTAGGGTTTCGGAAAAGAAAACCGAATCAAAGAATCGGAAAGAAAAACCGGAAAAGAAAACCGGAATGGTTTCTTTTAAAAGAACCGAACCACGGGGAGGAAAAAGAGAGGCGCGGGGCTACCTCCGGCGAAGCGGGGCGAACGGTGGCGACGGCGGCGTGCTAGGGCGGCGGCGGCGGTGCTATAGGGGCGGCGGCGGCGGGTGAGGGTCGCGGGGTGGGGCGCGGCTTGGGGAGGAGAGGGGGTTTGGGTTTTTGGTGTGAGGAGAGGGGGGGTCTATGGGGTATTTATATAGGAGAGGGGAGAGATTACTTGGGCTAGGGGACAAGAAATAGAGTAGGAATAGGAAAGCAAAAGAGGAAACGGAGTAGGACTAAAGTCCTACTAGGAATCCAAAAGGGCGGCGGCGGCCTCCTGGCGCGTGGCGCGCGCTGCGCGGGCGATGGCCTGGCCGGCCGGCTGCTGGCTGGGCCTTGGCCCAGGGCGCTGCAAGAGTTCCTTTTTTTTAAACGGTTACGCATGCAGAAAAACAAAAGAAAAGAAAATCTAAACGAACTTCGAAAAATCTAAAGTAAATTTTCCCCGACTCCTAAAAATGAGTCGAACAAAATGAACTTTTCTCCGGGCCTAAAATGCAATTTTCGAAAACGCGCATTTTTCCCTATCCAAATGAAATGCAAATAAACTCCGGAAAAACCAAAATTTGACTTATTCATTAAATCTTCATTTTTCCTCAATTTTGGGAAAGTCATATTATTCCCTCTCTTATATTTTTGATATTGGAAAAATAATTGAAGATGAAATAAATAAATCAAATGATCCTCTTTTCAAATTTGAGAAAACTCTCAAATATGAAAATAACGAAATCTCCAACTCTCTCCGAAGGTCCTTGAGTTGCGTGAAATTTGTAGGATCGACCAAAATGCAAGAAAATAAGATATGCATGATGATCTAATGTATAACATTCCAAATAGAAAATTTGGGATGTTACAAACCTACCACCCTTAAAAGGAATCTCATCCTCGAGATTCGGAGAGGCTAGAAAGAAAAGGTTAGGGTTTGGGGGTCTCCTCAAAATCCATCAATCATCCCAGGGGTCTGGGGTGCTACCACCCTTAGAAGCATGGTTATTGTTCCATCAAAACTCATATACTCCATCCTTATTCTTGACAGTGTCGGTCTTCTCAGATCCTCGAGAAAATTCCTTCTCTGTGCTCTTCCGGTAGTGGCATAACCTTTTCCTCAATTCTTCTGTCTTTCATCTAGGTAAGGTTATTCCGAGATTGGGTCTTCTTAGCTAACGGGTTTGGCGCCAAAACTAAACAACTATCGATATCTCATGGTGGTCAACAATTTATGGTTTCTCCTGCAGGAAATGGGTCTGGGTTGAACCTCACCATATAACCTACGGTTGGCAAAGCTGCCTTGTAGAAGGGAAAAATACCTATACCATTCTAAGGTTTGACAAGGTTTAATATCGTCGTCTCTCTACTATAGGCAAGTCACTCAGATTTACCATCCCACATAGCAAGGCGAATAATAAGAGTAAGTCGGTATGGTGATCAATCCATCCTGCACCCAAATCATTACCTTGTATACGGTTTAGTGAATCTCGCATTCTAACACTCGGTCATCCTCACAAGCATTGCAGAATTTCTCTTGTCGATGAACCAAGTTCAGATAAATCCATAGATTCTGCAAGCCAGACAAACATCTATCGTTCCTTCACAACTCTCAGGTTTTGCGTAAACTCCTATAAAATCGTCTGTCGACAAAGGTATATCCACTTCCAGGGTTTTTCCTTCAACAAGAATGTGCTTGCTTCTTGGCAGGTCCTGGGGCCTATGGGTTATGGCCCATCTCATCACTTGTAGTCCTTGAACTTACATTGGGCAACTAATCATTATTCCAACTTCCAACTTCCTAGTATTCTTAAATCCATCCAATTGTACTGTCTTCCTTCCTTCTATTGGCACCAAACTAGGACATGTTTTCTCAGACTCATCATGGAGTTTCCATTGATCCATATTTCCGACATCATACCTCCTTTATATCCAATAGTAATTCATCTCTTCATCCTCGTGGGATATCCCTCATACCAAAATAAAAACTTATACTTATGAAATCCATACTCACTTCGTGGAACATCATTATCCTTTCCAGGGTCAAGAGTTCTTACGGGGGAATATTGGCCATCTCTGCATGGCACTTCTTCAACTGGGAAACGTGAAACACATCATGAACTCCTGACAGTCCTTCAGGTGACTCCAACTTGTTGGCCACTTCTCTCATACGCTCCAAAACTCGGTATGGTCCTACAAATCTCGGGGCTAGCTTTCGCTTAACTCCAAATTGTTTAACTCCTCGCAGAGGGATCACGCGAAGACATGCTCTATCTCCAATTTCATAGACTACCTCCTTGAGCTTTTGAGTATACATAACTCTTCTGCCTGGACTGAGCTACCTTCAGTCTATCTCGAATCAACTTAACATTCTCTTCTGACTCCTTTGATCACATTTGGTCCAAACAACGGACGGTCTCCAACTTCATCCCACATACTCTTAGGGTATCACACATATCGAGACAAAACTCGCATTCATTTTGTCCAAAATCCACTCAGTGGAGTATCCTTATTTTTTTCCAGGGGTCAATGGTTCTTACAGGGTACTACCACCCTTAAAATGCACAAATCTTCCATAGACCATATTTCTCATATCCTCAAAATGGTCAAAATCCTTCTTCATAGAGTAACAACTCATAAAATCCATATCAGTACCAACGTTGCTACTTTATTCATTCTCCAATGATTTCAATCTTTTGCTTTTCCATTACATGTCTCAACTCAACACCTCAATATAAAAGAAAATGTTCTCACTTCTACTACTCCATTTCTTTTGTTCCAAACTCAACTATCTAGCACAAGTTTCCTTCTCCTTGGGGCATTCTCTGGCAAAGTGCCCTACTCCATTACAACTAAAACACATTCCTTCTGACAAGTTTCGAGGTTTCCTTGTAATTATGTAGCCTACTTGGGTCCTTGGCTTCCTTTTGGGGCAATTGCTGAGGTAGTGCCCTGACTCCTTGCACCTATAACAAGTGACATGACTCAGATCCTTCCTGGAATCCAATCTGCTTCTCTTCCTGGACTTTTCCATTCCAATCAGAGCTTCTATTTCCTGTGGGTCATATTCTACTTCCTCCGTTGGGAATTCTACTAGATCCCCATTCAAACAATTTTGGGAGATGTGTCCTTCTTCTCCACATGAATAGCAAGACTTAGTGCAGGGTTTACTTGAGTCCTCTTTAGATGTGTCCTCCTTCATCACATTTTCTTCTAAAATTTCCATGAGGGCTCCTTTCATTTCTTCTTTCTTCTACTGGATGGTTCATTGTACCATGGGGTAACTGTGACACTGAGCAGGATAGTGGGTAGTCCCTTCACACAAGAAACAAGTAATCTGCCAATTTGGGCATTCTTCAACTGGGTGACTTCCTTCACAATTAGGGCATTCATCCTTGTGTTCTTTATGGGTGTGTCCTATTTCTCCACAAATCTGTCATGCACAAGGTTTCTTCATATCCTTTCCATAAGGCTTCGACTTCTGGGACACAAACCGAGGCTTTGGCATAGTTAACTTAAATTCTTTCCAAGTGGTTACTCCTTGCTATTCATTGATGGTTTGGTATATCCTCCACCAAGTAGCAGCACCTGTTTCAAAGCATTGAAGAGCATGCTGGGCCATATCCTTTCCAGCTATAGGGTTGTTCTCCATATGATCCTCCATGTTCTGTATCCATCGGTCTGTCTCCAATTGACTCATCGGTCCAGAAAATACAAACTCATCTTCATTCATCCTCTATTGGGTCCAAGGGTTTTGGGGTAAGATAAGAGAGATCAAGAGGGATGCACACAATACAAACAAAAGTTTTGAAAAGATAGATTTTATTTGAGGCCGTCGGGAAAAACATCAAACAAATGACAGCTCACAAACGTCGCATCTAACGTAGGTATACAACAGGGGTTTGGTCTTCTAAGGTCAATAAATCTTCAACGTCTCCAAACTCTTCAAGCCTTGTTCATGCCTCCAATGGCTTCTTCCGATCATGCTTGTCTTTCTCAAGTTCTTTTGCTAGATCATCTCCGTTGATGTGAAATCTCTCGTGACATCCTTTAATATTCCGGAGTTGCATTTCAAACTTCACATGAACCATGATCCTGCTGTCCTTCAGTTCCTGACAAATCTCCGGTATCTCGAGGTTGTAGTTCCTCCAGCTTGGCTACTTTCAGCGTTTGGTTCCTGAGTTCTTCATGAAATGCTTCCTTGTCTAATACGACTTCCTGGAGCTCCATTTTAACTTCTTGATGTACTACTCCAGATTTTGGTAATACACTAGCTAAGGTTAAAACTTCATCTTACTATTAGGTGCTCCATCAACCTTCTACCATCCAATCCTTCCGAAGAAATACATGCTTAGCTCAGCTCGGTGACCATAGTATCAGTGGCGATGCCATCATGGATAACCGTGTTTCTGCCCTTGTCATTGCCATGAGCTATCTTCCATAATTGATATCCCCTGCCTTAGGATTTTCTTTGACAAAACTTCGAGTTCTCATGCTCCTTGTTTCAGTCTTTCTCCAATACACCTTGATCTCGGGTATTGACAACTTCCATAATCTGTTAAGTTCCATCAGGGTAGCCTTCCTAGGTCATACAGATCTGGGAATTCTTCAGAGCCTTCAAATTCTACTTGTCTTCGGCCTTCAACCGTTATAGTTTCCATTATTCAGATGCACGGAAAGTACTCTTCATTTCAAAGTGGTCTTAAGGGGAAAGGGGTATGGTCTCACTAAGAGAATTTTTGAATAAGCTCAGAAAAGAAGAGAGGTAAAAGATCTTTTTGAAAGGGAAAGTTGTAGAGAAAAATCTTTGCAATGGGCTTGCCAGGTTCTAGGGTCACGTCCTACAGTCAACATGTGCTCTGATACCATCTTGTAGCGACCTGACCCGAATGGGTCAAGTCTCTGTGCTTAAGTGTCATCCCTGGATCGGTATGCTGACACACACAGTACTCGAAGGATTTATAACAGAGGTAAATCACATGTATAAAGTAACGTAAATACTATTACCTCAATCCATATAGCGGAAGCAACAAGGTTGTGGATTCCCATCAACAACAACGGCAAAGTTGAGTGTAGAAACCGTAACCCTAACGTATCACTTACTCGTCGTAAGATAATCCTGCAACATGAGATGTTGCAGCCCGAAACGGGTTAGTACATTGAACGTACTAGCAAATTCACACCATAGAGAAATGATGAACAAGGGCTATCACTACATGCATATTTGGCTGGTGGAAAAGCTCTATGGTTATAAGGTTTTTGCGTAAAGCCAATTTTTCCCTACTGCAAAGGAATAAATTTTATTTAACTATCATAGTGGTTGTTAAACATTGAGAATGGTTGACAGCATTCTCAATCCCAATTAAAAGTAATAATTAACATCCCAACAAAATTTAATTAAAGTAACGTGATGAGATCAACAGGATAATCCAAGAGCTAGATACTCAAGATGTCCATAACCGGGGACACGGCTAATCATGATTAGTTTGTACACTCTGCAGAGGTTTGCGCACTTTTCCCCACAAGACTCAATCTCCTCCGTTGGATTTCTCGCACTACATGGTGTTTGAGAAACGGATGACCGAGACATAGCCTTTCAGAAGCGCTAGCACCTTACGATGGGTAGACCGGTACACCTACATCCCCTACATCTGCTAGTCTACCATTGTAAGAGTTCGCACAACTTAGTCAACTATGCCAGAGCCCATAATGGCTTGTGGCTGCACACGGAAGTTTCTTGCATGAAAGATCTTATGATCCCTTTGAGCCTGGGTGGCGGTCCAAAATAAAACAGGCAAGTCCTGATAGACATCAGGTGCCTCAATCCACCCAGATGTGTGTTTAAGTTGCCACCTTAGATAAACCATCAAAATATCAATCTCACATCTGTCATGGATATCACTCACCCAATCCACGTCTACTAGCATAGCATGGCATAATAAGCAAACGTAGAAGTAACTCCCAAAGGTTTCATAATAATACAGGTAATAGGTACTACCTCATCTACTTCCCATCCCACAATTTAATTAGATCCTAATCATGCAATGTGAGAGGATTGATCTAATGCAATAAAACATGGGTTGTAGAAAAGGTATGATCAAAGTGTGAACTTGCCTGCAATGTAGATGAAGATGATTCGCACTTAAAACTCTTGATAGATCTACTCGTCACACTCCAGTCAATCTATCGTAAGCAAACAATAGTAACCACACAATAAGTACTCATCTAATGCACAAGTAAAACTCGAATGAGAGAACGAACCAAAAAGTTCAACTTAAGAACTCCGGTTGCAAAGAAAGAATGAACCAAACAAACGACGGAAAACAAACGGCGGAAGAAAACAACTCGGTTCTAGCAAGTTGAAACTAGGTCAAATTTTACCATAGCAAAAACTTGTTCAATTTGATTAGACGGAACGGCGGTTTCGAGATGAAACTCCAGGCGCTTGAATCACCTGATTCCGATAAACGGGCGAGAAGATAAACTAGAACGAAGATCGGATCTGAGATCGCGATCGCGGAATAAATCCGACGAAAAGAAAGAGACGAACGGTTAAACGAACGGGCGTCGTTAACCGGGGAAGAATCAGTGATCACGTTCGTTGAGACGAACGGTCCGAAAGAAGAACGAAAACCGATCTAGGGTTTTTGGAAAAGAAACCGAAAAAGAAAACGGAAAACCGATCTAGGGTTTCGGAAAAGAAAACCGAATCAAAGAATCGGAAAGAAAAACCGGAAAAGAAAACCGGAATGGTTTCTTTTAAAAGAACCGAACCGCGGGGAGGAAAAAGAGAGGCGCGGGGCTACCTCCGGCGAAGCGGGGCGAACGGTGGCGACGGCGGCGTGCTAGGGCGGCGGCGGCGGCGCTATAGGGGCGGCGGCGGCGGGTGAGGGGCGCGGGGTGGGGCGCGGCTTGGGGAGGAGAGGGGGTTTGGGTTTTTGGTGTGAGGAGAGGGGGGGTCTATGGGGTATTTATATAGGAGAGGGGAGAGATTACTTGGGCTAGGGGACAAGAAATAGAGTAGGAATAGGAAAGCAAAAGAGGAAACGGAGTAGGACTAAAGTCCTACTAGGAATCCAAAAGGGCGGCGGCGGCGGCCTCTTGGCGCCTGGCGCGCGCGGCGCGGGCGATGGCCTGGCCGGCCAGCTGCTGGCTGGGCCTTGGCCCAGGGCGCTGCAAGAGTTCCTTTTTTTTAAACGGTTACGCGCGCAGAAAAACAAAAGAAAAGAAAATCTAAACGAACTCCGAAAAATCTAAAGTAAATTTTCCCCGACTCCTAAAAATGAGTCGAACAAAATGAACTTTTCTCCGGGCCTAAAATGCAATTTTCGAAAACGCGCATTTTTCCCTATCCAAATGAAATGCAAATAAACTCCGGCAAAACCAAAATTTGACTTATTCATTAAATCTTCATTTTTCCTCAATTTTGGGAAAGTCATATTATTCCCTCTCTTATATTTTTGATATCGGAAAAATAATTGAAGATGAAATAAATAAATCAAATGATCCTCTTTTCAAATTCGAGAAAACTCTCAAATATGAAAATAACGAAATCTCCAACTCTCTCCGAAGGTCCTTGAGTTGCGTGAAATTTCTAGGATTGACCAAAATGCAAGAAAATAAGATATGCATGATGATCTAATGTATAAGATTCCAAATTGAAAATTTGGGATGTTACACATCGGCATCTGGTGGTCGCACATAAGTGCCCTGAAAGTTGTCGAGGAATGCACCTC
Organism: Triticum timopheevii; assembly: GCA_963921465.1. NCBI lineage: Eukaryota > Viridiplantae > Streptophyta > Magnoliopsida > Poales > Poaceae > Triticum > Triticum timopheevii. The sequence continues at coordinate 10,467,841 of OY997262.1, forward strand.
TAGATCTTCCCAACAGCTAATGGACTCTGCTGGCAAGCTGTTAAGCCAGTGCCGCGCTGGTCCTTTGAGCTTTAGTGGGAGGTATTTGCTGGCGTGTAAGTCATCACCGTGGGCCATGTGGATGTGGAGGAGGAAATCCTCGATCCATACCACAGGATCTGTTGTGCCATCATATGATTCTATATTTACGGGTTTGAAACCCTCTGGGATTTGATGATCCATGACTTCGTCTGTGAAGCATAAGGGGTGTGCGGCGCCTCTGTATTGGGCTATATCGGGACGTAGCTCGAATGGGTCTTGCCCGCTGTGTTCGGCCCGACCGGATTTACTTTTACTGTATCCGGCGTGACATTTATCGTCTTGCATAGTGGCGCACCCTCGTGATCCGTAGATCGATCTTGCATGTTTTGCTTTGTCCTCTAATATGTCTTGCAGGTCTGGCGTATTTCCTCATGCCTTTTTATTTGAATGGCGTCGGGGTGCAGGCTGAGTTTTTGGCTAGAATGCCTCTCTATCGCAGCCACGAGGTGGCCGATCAGCGCGTCACACGCTTCTTCCTCGGGGTAGCAACCTGCATTTTGGGTAATTCTTGGAGGGGTGTTTGAGTTTATATTCCTCGGCCGCGAGGACTTCAGTCCATCTGTCAGCTAGCAGATCTTGATCAGCTTGAAGCTGTTGCTGCTTTTTCTTAAGGCTATTTGCCGTGGCTACAAGCCGGCGCTTGAAGCACTCTTGTTCGACGGGATCCTCTAGCATGATGACTTCATCATCGTCGAGTCTTGCCTCGTCTTCGGAGGGGGGCATGTAATTATCATCCTCTGCCTCTCCATCTGCCGCTCTCTCTGGAGGGCTGGCCTTTCCATCCTCCTATCCTAGATCGTGTTGGAGGGTATTGTTGCCATCTTCGGCACTATCCGGAGTGTTATTATCTCCTATGCCGGTATCACCACTTTTGCTTTGGCTGGACTTAGAGCGGCGCCGCTGACGTCGGCGCTTGGGTTGCTTCTTGGAGGGGTCGTCCTCCACTGTCTCGTCGCCATTGCCTTCTTTGGTGTGTCCACCATGTATATATCGTATGATGAGGTGGCTGTCCAGTGCCCTGTGGGCAGTGGTTCCTCTTCGTCTCTCGCATCGTCGTCCATACCGTCGATGTCTTCGGAGTCGAAGTCAAGCATGTCGGTTAAGTCGTCGACAGTGGCTACTAAGTGGGTGCTGGGTGGGCGGCGAATTTCTTCGTCATCCGCATCCCAATCCTGCCGGACATAGTTCGGCCAGGATCCTCCTGACAAGGAGAGAGACCTTAATGAGTTCAGTATGTCGCCAAAGGGCGAGTGCTGAAAAATATCCGCGGAGGGAAACTCCATGATCGGCGCCCAATCGGATTCGCTAGGAACGGGCGTAGGCGGTTTGGAGTCCGTGGCCTGAGAAGGGTCCGGCAGTCTGACAACACGTCTCTCGCGCAGGGTAAGGTCGATGTTTGGCTCAATCGCCGCTGAGGGTATGGCCTCCGTGGCGGGGTCCATCCACCTGTCCATGGACGGCGCAACTGGCTCCGAATTGAGGGTTAGAGCGGCTGCCGGTGCGATCTCCCGAACATTGTCTGATGGTAGAGCTAAATTGTACTCATCATGACCGCGTGACGCACAAGGCAGAGGCTCGAATCCGTCGAAGATCTAGTCTCTGCAGATATCGGCCGTGTAGTTTAAGCTTCCAAATCTGACCTGGTGGCCAGGGGCGTAACTTTCGATCTGCTCCAGATGGCCAAGCGAGTTGGCCCGCAGTGCGAAGCCGCTGAACACAAAGATCTGTCCGTGGAGAAAAGTCTCACCCTGGACTACATCGCTATCGACGATTGTAGGAGCCATCAAGCCTAACGGCGACGACATAGAGGAACTCTCAATGAAAGCACCAATGTCGGTGTCAAAACCGGTGGATCTCGGGTAGGGGGTCCTGAACTGTGCGGCTAAGGCGGATGGTAACAGGAGGCAGGGAACACGATGTTTTACCCAGGTTCGGGCCCTCTTGATGGAGGTAAAACCCTACATCCTGCTTGATTTATTCTTGATGATATGGGTATTACAAGAGTTGATCTACAATGAGATCGGAGAGGCTAAACCCTAGAAGCTAGCCTATGGTATGATTGTATGTTGTCCTACGGACTAAAACCCTCCGGTTTATATAGACACCGGAAAGGGCTAGGGTTACACAGGGTCGGTTACAAAGGAGGAGATACACATATCCGTATTGCCTAGCTTGCGTTCCATGCCAAGTAGAGTCCCATCCGGACACGAGACGAAGTCTTCAATCTTGTATCTTCATAGTCCGATAGTCCGGCCAAAGGATATAATCTGGCTGTCCGGAGACCCCCTAATACATGACTCCCTCACTAACCATACCATGAAACATATGGATCCAAATCAGCCCCTTACGAAATAACTCATAATCTAGGGTTCAAGCTTATGTCACTCTAGCAACCCATCATCTATTTATTACTTCCCAATGCCTTCCTTTAGGCCCAAACAATGGTGAAGTGTCATGTAGTCGACGTTCACATAACACCACTAGAGGAAAGACAACATGCATCTCATCAAAATATCAAACGAATACCAAATTCACATGACTACTTATAGCAAGACTTCTCCCAAGTCCTCAGGAACAAACTTAACTACTCACAAATCATATTCATGTTCATAATTAGAGGGGTATTAATATGCATAAAGGATCTGAGCATATGATCTTCCACCGAATAAACCAACTAGCATCAACTACAAGGAGTAATCAATACTACTAGCAACCCACAAGTACCAATCTGAGGTTTTGAGACAAGGATTAGATACAAGAGATGAACTAGGGTTTGAGATGAGATGGTGCTGGTGAAGATGTTGATGGAGATTGACCCACTCTCGATGAGAGGATCGTTGGTGATGACAATAGTGATGATTTCCCCCTCCCGGAGGGATGTTTCCCCGGCAGAACAGCTCCGTCGGAGCCCTAGATTGGTTCCGCCAAGGTTCCGCCTGGTGGCAGCGGAGTTTTGTCCCGTGAGCTTGCTTATGATTTTTTTCTTGGACGAAGGACTCCATATAGCCAAAGATGGGCATCAGAGGGCTCCAAAAGGGCCCACGAGGCAGGGGCGCACCCAGGGGGTAGGGCGCGCCCCCCACCCTCGTGGATGGTGGGTGGCCCCCCTCTGGTGCTTCCTTCGCCCAATATTTTTTATATATTCTGAAATGTGCTCCTGTGAAGTTTCAGGACTTTTGGAGTTGTGCAGAATAGGTCTCTAATATTTGCTCCTTTTCCAGCCCAGAATTCCAGCTGCCGACATTCTCCCTCTTCATGTAAACCTTGTAAAATAAGAGAGAATAGGCATAAGTATTGTGACATAATGTGTAATAACAGCCCATAATGCAATAATTATCTATATAAAAGCATGATGCAAATGGACGTATCAGATGTCGACGCCCCCACCTTTGTTGCTGACGACTGCTACTCCAATCCACGTCCCCACCCCGCCTTTGCTGGTACTGGTCAATTGTCCTCATGCTACTGTCCTCTGTTCAGTTTCAGTTAACAGATCCTAAAATTAAATTGACACAATCTTTTCAATTGTCCTCCTGGTTCTAATCCAATCCTCGGTTTCAATTAACTGATCCTTGAATTATATTGACATGTCATAGGAGATGTTAACTATTAAATTGTTCTCATGTTGTTGTCCAATTATCCAATTTATGCTTTGAATAGTGCACAATAGTAAAATGAAAACTATAGTTGGTCACTGTTCTGCTGCAGCTGTTGTCCTCCTACTACTACTGCTCGATTGGCGATAATCTGTTAACTTGTCCTCCTCCTGATGTTGTAGGATTGGCAACATCTTTTGGTCTTTTGTGCACTATTCCAAACAAAAAATCGTAGTAAAGTGAATTCAGTACTCCAATTGTTTTTGTAGTAAACTGAAGTGTTTCTTGTTGCAATGATATGTAGAGCAATAGTAGTACTCCAATGTTATCTCAAACTAAAAATTGAAATAGGAGTACACTAATAACTTATAACAATAGGAGTAAACTGAAACGTACTCCAATTGTTATCCAATAGGTTCATTGTCAGGTTCATCCAATAGGAGTATTTCTAGTAGGAAACTAAAAACATACGGTACTTCAATGTTACCTCAAACAATGTTCAAATTATAAATAAAGAGAGCATGATCATACCAAAAAGAATAGATCAAATTCACTATTAATTTGCAGTAGATCAAAATCAGACAACTAAGAGTTGAAAACCCAGTACATTGATCCTAGGCTGATGTTGAATACTCTGTGTATTCAAAAAATTCTACTTCTGTCAGTCCAATAATGTTTTTGTTAAAAATTTCAATAAATGTATTACTAATCAAGTGTTTCAGAACTTCAGAATGCTCACTGGTACAGCGAGGTGCTATGCAAATAGTTTTTAACCCCTTTCCTCGACGGCATTAGGAATCATTGCCAAGTGAGTGTGTGCGATATGGGGGTCCTTCCCACACGACCCAGAAACCGTCGGGGATAGGGAGCCATGTTGCAGAGGCCTTGCCAAATGTAATCGTATGCGATGCAACACACGAAATTCCTTTGCATGTGTGGGATCAATGATTAAATATTTCTAGTTACGCAGTGAAACCAAACGGTGTGCTGTAATGAACCATTTGGGAAACAATATGTAAGGCACACATGGCAACCTATGAACTATGTGCGATATGTGCCCCATCACACACGAGTTTTCTGCGGAACTCGTGTGCATGCAAGACTCCATCACACATGTTTCCTAACAATTACCATGTGCGATAATGTTCTATCACAAACGGTTCGGGATCCCCTACTCACACAAACAAGTGCTGCAGTCCTTTTGTGATTTGTTGTGTATCACCGATGGTTGCACTAAGAGTGATGTGTGCTTTTTATTTGGGATCCCACATGTTTCCTGAAAAATTTATGACTGGGATTGTATTTTACATCCGGCATTGTTTACTCCGAGCTCTCGTGTGCGATAATGTGATATCACAAATGGTTCCAGACCCCCTACGCACATGTAGTAGTGCTGCAAATCGTCTGCGATCTACTGTGTACCACCAACGGTCCCGCTATGACGAACGTTAGCTTTCCGATGTGGATCGCACACACTCATTTAGTTGAACCATGTGCGGAGCAATTGCTAGGTTAAAGCAAAAAATATCCCGTTTGAATCGGCATGCAAAAAGCAAAATTGCCACAATATGCAATTGAACCAAATAGTGTCCACGGGAAGAACATTCATCAGATTTTGCAACAATTGCAATTGAGAAAATGGTAGCTAAATTTCAATGATTTGTCCACATATATATGCATTACATAATTAATAATAGTGTACGAAATATGAAGACCTCATCAGATGGAAAATAATGGATCCATGCGTATATGTTTAGTGGCTAACTCTTACTCAATGTTTCAAGAGAAGGCATGCTGAAATCTTCATTATCACCAGTGGGATTGATGTAGTGATTCAAGAAGAAGTCATTGATAAATCTCTGACCATCCGCAATTCACCAGCGGGGAGTGGTTCAGGGGCCTCGGTTCTAAGATGAGCTGCAGTATTTTTAAGATCAGAATGTGTCATATGAGTGGAGTAGAAGATATTAATGAAGATAGACTTACTGGTACTAATTCGCGAGCACTTTCACAACTTCACCAGATTTGCATATGGAGATCATGTGTCTGCAAACATAGTATCCACAAAGGTTGGTCCCTGTTTGTTGCTGAGGACACTGAAACTTTTTGTACAGAATTAGTCATGTATTTATCTTGTTAGGAACAACCTAACCGGTGTTAGATGTATTTTTTCTTGGGACAGAAATAGAAAGAGATTTATTTATAAGCTTTAACATTTGACTAGCGTAAGAAAAGGCATTTGCAAACTATTGGATACATTTTCTAAAAATAATGGATTTTGGTGTGTTACCGGGGAAACGATCTCGTGGTGCAGAGGTAGTTCCCTCTTGAACAGTTTCCCTAGTTTAGTTTTCCATAATGCGAGCACACTGCAAATGAAGATGAATTTTGACAACATCAATTATTAAACCAGATATGAATGCAAATTAATTTCAACATCATATAATTCAATACCTATCCAGAGCATTTGTTGACTCTCTGAGAGAATCCATGTAGTAAATTGTGTTCTTGTTTGGAACAATGAATACCAACATCCAGTGATCGCTACATATTAAGAAAGCCATGAACTTACAAATTATGTCAAAATCTAGAAGGCAATCAGTGTATGTGTGGTTGTTTATTTGACTTACCATTCATGATATGGCCAGAGAAATGATTCTGCATGGGACTTGTTTTCAAAGATATGGGCGACCATGTTAATGGCCCACTCCCATGAATACACTTACCATGTAATGTTGTGCCATTTTCTAATGCAAGATCTATGAAATACACACTCTCCATTTTTATTCTCTGTGCATTCAATCCCCTGAGAGCCATAAAATGCAGTTAGTTGTTTATCATTTACATCCTTGTATGGAGAAGTTGATCAGAGTTTGTTAAGTACTTACAAAATCAGGCATCTAACAAGAGTGGCATGGAGCTCGTTGAAGTTGCAGAAGAGATTTAAGTCCTCGAAACTCACATTGATGGAACCAACATCGTGTCGAAAATGATCTCTGTTGTAGCAGACTGCAGAACATGATGACCTCCTAACATTTGATCCATGCAATATTTATGTAACTCACGGCAACTGGAGCTGCACTCATCAAAGTATTCGCCAACAAGAAATGGATGACCATGGACGTAATTGCGTGCTTCAAGTACGTCTGCTTTATTTTTAGCAAGTTGCAAAGTTATTTCTTTAGCATCCATGATGTCAGACGTAATATTACTCCCCAATTCGAACAACTTGCTGCTAATTTGGTTCTGGGAGATGAGTGCTTTAAGTAAGAGGCAATCGTTCTCTTTCCTCTTCGCTCTCGAGGCGCGCTTCCTCACGGGTGCAGCTTATTTCCTGCTTCCTTCTTGGTATTTGAAGCACTTCTGGTCCAAGGTCTGGTTGGCCGAAAGGCAGACGGCAAAGCTTCAACGGACTGCTTAGCAGACGGTTTAGCTATGTCGGGCTACCGAGCTGGCACTGCTGTTGTGAGGGATTGCTGGACTATAGGAGCAGAGGCATCGGACTCTTGACCATGCATTGAATCTATGTCGGGTTTCTACACAGGTGGTACCAAATTGTCGGTGTGCTGAGGAGGCTGTGCCAGTGTGTTAGTTTGCTGAGCAGGAAGTGCTGACGCATTGGTATGCTGATCATGAAGCTACAGACTGGCGGACTGATGAGCAGTCGGTTCTGGACCTACAGACTGCTTAGCGGGCGGTTCCCAAGCATGAGACTGCTTAGCAGTCCGTTCTGCCGGGTTGGTCTGCTGAGCATGTGCTGCAGCTGGGTCCCCCCTCGCTACTTCAGCGGTCAACATCTGAACCGGTGGTGCATCTTCAGCAGTTGTAGGCCTTGCCACTAGCTCCTCTAGGGCGGATGATGACATGGCCTATATAGCACAAAGTCGGGCGGGTTGATCACAGGTTGATGCATCAGCCATCGGATTGTGAGTATTAGGTTCTTTGGGGGAAGCACGCGAGAGCTGTTGTGGCAAGGAGAGTGTCACCGGTTGAGGGGCGACATTGGTTGCTCTTGGCGGGGCTTCAGCGATCTCATCCATGAAGTCTATTTCCTTTCGTGGCCACTGGATGTGACGTAACAGTGTTTCTCCCAAGGTCCTTTTCTCATCAAAGTCTCCTAGGACCTTCTTCAGGGAAAATTCATTGAATCCAGGCTTTATTTCAGTCACGTAGAACTTCACACAGCCCGGCTTCAATGGCACATTGTGCAACAAGAGGCCCTCTTCCAAGAAGGGTGGGCAAACCCAGGCTGTTGCACATTTTAATGTACCTTCATAATGTATAAGCACGCCATTCAGCCTGTCTTTCATTCCAGATAGATCAGATATAGCATCATCATGAGCAGCTGCAGTCTTAGTGTCGCTGGGGTCAGCTGATGCACAGCTACTCTTGTGCAGTGTTGTCGTGCAATAACCAGCATCCTCCATGCCTGCCTTCCCTCCCATCTGTTGGCTATCTGTCAGTGTTAGAGTCTTCTCCATCATCATTGACTCCTCAATTTCCTTTTGAACAGTCGGATACATGTCCTTCCTCGACATTTCATAAAATTCATTCTGCTTCATTTCACTCCTCGCTTTTTTCATGCTGAGCCTCTCTTCTTTGCTGAGTGTGAAAGTCTTCTTGTGCGGGACATTAACACCTATATCCCTTGCATGGCCAGGGGGGCTCTCTTGTTTCCAGAGCATCGGACAGAATGTCACATGACCCTAAGTTCCTGTAGAACCTTCCAGGGATCTCGGAAGCCTTTAACATCATGCTATACAGTTTTTCGTCATGTGAGTTTTCAAAGTAATAAGTTTCATCATCATGCCTCCTTGCGTGTGCCCGCTAGTCTCTAGCGTGTTTGCCCCTGATTTCACTAAGGTCGGTTTCCGACCTGTAGCTACTGCTTCTTTGTCCTCCTGGTCCCATATCGGTTTCATGCCGTAGTATCCTACCACACCCATACGGTGGGGGTGTGTGTTCCTCTTCTGAAGTTCCGATTTCTTGGCACTCTTCATAGCAAACTCTGTAGTTGCCCTGACCCTTTTGAATTCTGCCCAGTTTGCCTTTGAAATCTGGGGGTATGCGGGGATTGGGTCCTTGCCTTCACTCAAGTACTTCTTGTACAATACGTGCTTCCAGTTTCCCCAAGCATCCCTAGCCTTCTTTAGTGCAGTGTGTTCCACCTGCATTCTCCCCTGCCCTAGAACGTTGAAGTGATCCATGATCTCCCAGACTATCCTTTGTTGTATTTCTGTGTCAGCCTTCCAAAACCCCGGCTTATTAATGTTGAGCCTTGCCCTGCCAACAAATCCACACACACTCCTGAACCTCGTGTGTGCTTTATCTGGTTTAGTTGGAGCCCAAGACTTTAAATCGATCTTGGTTACTTCATATACACCTTTAGGCTAGGGTGTGGGCTTCCTTGGAGCATTCCTCTGTGTCCTGGCCGAAAGGGTAATTGCTGCAGCTCTATCCCATTCCAGATTACTTGATCCCTCACCATCTGCTGAAGACCTAGGGTTGTTGGAATCAGATGAAGATACATCACCTAAAGCATGAGTGATGTCGCTGCTACTCGGCATTTACAAAGAACACATGCAAAACTCAGGAAAGGAGGATAAGCATAAAGCTAACAACTTGGTATCAAGCTGTCTAAACATGTCATGCAACAATTTAGAAAATGTACGGCTCATTTGTTAGGTTTGTGTGACTCGGGCGCCCAAGATCTGTAAATCGATAATAACTTATTCGAACAAATACAGCTTATGTGTACTAGTTAGGAAGGTAGATAATGAACAAATACACACTCTCTGTTATTTTATAGCCAATTTTGAAACGTACGAAACGAAATAGGAAGAGAGATTGTGACGAAATATGCCTCACCGCGATGGAGAGTAGTAACTGACAGGTTTCTGAATACAAACCCGATAGGACCATAGGAGAAGCAAGGGTTACAGGATCGATATGTTTGAGGGTGTCTGGTGAGAAAACAAAGACGACTAGGCACGGGTGGTCGCGTGTTGGGATGACAGTGGAGGTAGGGTTGACACCGAAGAGCGGGCACACGGCCGGGTTGAGCACGCCGGCTCCGGAGAGGCTTCCGTTGTGGATCTGGGGGAGGGGGAGCTGGCGATGCAGATTGGGTGTTGAGTGAAACACGGGCGGATGATGGTGGGGTGTTGGCGGCCTAGGTGAAAAGGGTGAAAAAATATCCCTGGTCTTCGCGCGGAAAGGCCTATGTAAACGGTTTTCTCTAAGTGCCCGTGTGCACAAACACCATAATTTCGTTTGAAATGAAGACGTGCTAATTTTGAAATCAAGACATGAGTTCATCGTTTCGCCTCTAATTTTTTTCCCACAGTAAGCAATGAACACTATACCACAGGTTTGATTTGTTGGTGCATTTCATGTTGGGGAACGCGGTATTTCAAAAAAATTCCTATGATCATGCAAGAAATATCTAGGAGATGCATAGCAACGAGAGGGGAGTGTGTATCCATGTACCCTCATAGACCGAAAGTGGAAGCGTTTAGTAACACGGTTGATGTAGTCGAACGTCTTCGCGATCCAACCAATCCAAGCACCGAACGTACGACACCTCTGCGTTCAATACACATTCAGCTCGATGACGTCCCTCGATCTCTTGATCTAGTTGAGGACGAGGGAGAGTTCCATCAGCACGACGGCGTGGCAACGGTGATGATGAAGTTACCGGTGCAGGGTTTTGCCTAAGCACTATGACAATATGACCGAGGTGTGTAAGTATGGAGGGGGGCACCACACACGGCTAAGACAAATCTTGGAGTGCCTTTGTGGTGCCCCTGCCCACGTATATAAAGGAGGAAGGGAGAGAGGCCGGCCCTCCTAGGGGCGCGCCAAGTGTAGGGAGTCCTCCTAGGACTGCCAAGTCCTAGTAGGATTCCCTTACTAAGGGAGTCCTGGATTAGGGGGTCTCCGGACAACCGGACTATATCCTTTGGCCAGACTGTTGGACTATGAAGATACAAGATTGAAGACTTCGTCTCGTGTCCGGATGGGACTCTACTTGGCGTGGAAGGCAAGCTAGGCAATACAGATGTGTATATCTCCTCCTTTGTAACCGACCTTGTGTTACCCTAGCCCCCTCTGGTGTCTATATAAACCGGAGGGTTTTAGTCTGTAGGACGACATACAATCATACCATAGGCTAGCTTCTAGGGTTTAGCCTCTCCGATCTCGTGGTAGATCAACTCTTGTAATGCTCATATCATCAAGAATAAATCAAGCAGGATGTAGGGTTTTACCTCCATCAAGAGGGCCCGAACCTGGGTAAAACATCGTGTTCCCTGCCTCCTGTTACCATCCGCCTTAGACGCACAGTTTGGGACCCCCTACCCGAGATCCACCGGTTTTGACACCGACATTGGTGCTTTCATTGAGAGTTCCTCTGTGTTGTCGGCGTTAGGCTTGATGGCTCCTACGATCATCGATAGCGATGCAGTCCAGGGTGAGACTTTTCTCCCCGGACAGATCTTTGTGTTCGGCGGCTTCGCACTACGGGCCAGCTCGCTTGGCCATCTGGAGCAGATCGAAAGTTACGCCCCTGGCCACCAGGTCAGGTTTGGAAGCTTAAACTACACGGCCGATATCCGCGAAGACTTGATCTTCGACGGATTCGAGCCCCTGCCTTGGGCGCCGCGCGGTCACGATGAGTATGATTTAGCTCTGTCATCAGACCGTATTCAGGAGGTCGCACCAGCAGCCACCCCAAGCCTTAATTCGGAGCCAGTTGCGCCATCCGTGGATGGGTGGATGGACCCCATCATGGAGGCCGTATCCTCAGCGGCGATCGAGCCGAATATCGACCTTACCCTTCATGAGAGCCGTGTTGTCAAACTGCCGGATCCTTCTTCGGCCACGGACTCCGAACCGCCTGCGCCCGTTCCTAGCGAATCCGATTGGGCGCCGATCATGGAGTTCACCTCCGTGGATATTTTTCAGCACTCGCCCTTCGGCGACATACTGAATTCACTAAGGTCTCTCTCTTTTTCAGGAGAGTCCTGGACGGATTATGACCGGCAGGATTGGGATGCGGACGACGAAGAAATTCGACGCCCACCCACCACCCACTTAATAGCCACTATCGATGAATTAACCGACATGTTCAACTTCGACTCCGAAGACATCGATGGTATGGACGATGATGCGGGAAACGAAGAGGAACCACTGCCCACAGGGCACTGGACAGCCACCTCATCATATGATATATACATGGTGGACACACCCAAAGAAGGCAATGGCGACGAGACAGCGGAGGATGACCCCTCCAAGAAGCAACCCAAGCGCCGACGTCAGCGGCGCCGCTCTAAGTCCTGCCAAAGCAAAAGTGGTGATACCGGCACAGGAGATAATAACACTCTGGATAGTGCCGAAGATGGCAACAATCCCCTCCAGCAAGATTCAGCACAGCAGGATGGAGATGCCAGCCCTCCAAAGAGAGCGGCAGATAGAGAGGAAGAGGATGATAATTACATACCTCCCTCCGAAGACGAGGCAAGCCTCGATGATGACGAATTCGTCGTGCCAGAGGATCCCGTCGAACAAGAGAGCTTCAAGCGCCGGCTTATAGCCACGGCAAATAGCCTTAAGAAAAAGCAGCAGCAGCTTCAAGCTGATAAAGATCTGCTAGCTAACAGATGGACTGAAGTCCTCGCGGCCGAGGAATATAAACTCGAACGCCCCTCCAAGAGCTACCCCGACTGGAGGAAGAAGCATATGACGCGGCTGATCGGCCACCTCGTGGCCGCGATAGAGAGGCATTCCAGCCAAAAGCTCAACCTGCACCCCGACGCCATTCAAATAAAAAGGCATGGGGAAATACGCCAGACCTGCGAGACGTACTGGAGGACAAAGCAAAACATGCAAGATTGATCTACGGATCACGAGGGCGCGCCACTATGCGAGACGATAAACGTCACGCCGGATACAGTAAAAGTAAATCCGGCCGGGCCGAACACAGCGGGCAAGACTCATTGGAGTTGCGTCGCGATATAGCCCAGTACAGAGGTGTCGCACACCCCTTATGCTTCACAGATGAAGTAATGGATCATCAAATCCCAGAGGGTTTCAAACCCGTAAACATAGAATCATATGACGGTACAACAGATCCTGTGGTATGGATCGAGGATTTCCTCCTGCATATCCACATGGCACGCGGTGATGATCTACACGCCATTAAATACCTCCCACTCAAACTCAAAGGACCAGGTCGGCATTGGCTCAATAGCTTGCCAGCAGAGTCCATTGGCTGTTGGGAGGATCTGGAAGCCGCATTCCTCGACAACTTTCAGGGCACTTATGTGCGACCACCAGACACCGATGACTTGAGCCACATAATTCAGCAGCTATAGGAATCGGCCAGGCAATTCTGGACATGGTTCCTAACAAAGAAAAATCAAATGGTTGACTATCCAGATGCAGAGGCTCTAGCAGCTTTCAAGCACAACATCCACGATGAGTGGCTATCCCGGCACCTTGGTCAGGAAAAGCCGAAATCTATGGCAGCCCTCACGACACTCATGACCCACTTTTGTGCGGGAGAAGACAGATGGCTGGCTCACAGTAACAACATATCAAAGAACCATGGTACTTCGGATACCAAGGACGGTAGTAGCAGGTCACGTCGCAACAAACATAAGTGCTGCATTAACAGCGACAATACCGAGGATACGGTAGTCAATGCCAGATTCAAAGGCTCTAAACCCGGTCAGCGGAAAAAGCCATTTAAAATAAGCACTCCGGGCCCGTCCAGTTTGGACCGTATACTCGATCGCTCGTGTCAAATACACGGCACCCCGGACGAGCCAGCCAACCACACCAATAGGGATTGTTGGGTGTTCAAGCAGGCCGACAAGTTAATTGCCGAAAAGAAATATAAGGGGCCACATGGCAATGACGATGAGGAGCCCTAGTAGCCGAATACCAGACGACGGAAGAGGTTCCCCCCACAAGTGCGGACGGTGAACATGATATACGCAACCCACATCCCTAAGAGGGAGCGGAAGCGTGCGCTCAGGGACGTATATGCGTTGGAGCCAGTCGCCCCAAAGTTCAACCCATGGTCCACTTATCCGATCACCTTCGATCACAGGGAACACCCCACTAGTATCCGTCATGGCGGATTCACCGCACTAGTCTTAGACCCAATTATTGATGGATTTCACCTCACTCGAGTCCTTATGGATGGCGGCAGCAGCCTGAACCTTCTTTACTAGGACACGGTGCGCAAAATGGGTATAGACCCCTCAAGGATCAAACCCACAAAAACGACCTTTAAAGGCATCATACCAGGTGTAGAGGCCCATTGCACAGGCTCAGTCACACTGGAAGTGGTCTTTGGATCCCCGGATAACATCCGAAGCGAAGAGTTAATCTTCGATATAGTCCCATTTTGCAGGGGTTATCATGCAGTGCTCGGGCGATCCGCATTTGCGATATTCAATGCGGTACCGCATTATGCATACCTCAAGCTCAAGATGCCAGGACCTCAGGGGGTCATTACAGTTAATGGAAACACATAGCGCTCTCTCCGAATGGAGGAGCACACTGCGGCCCTCGCAGCGGAAGTGCAAAGCAACCTCTTAAGGCAATCCACTAGTTCGGTGTTTAAGGACCCGAACACCTTAAAGCGCTCCTGGAGTAATAGGCAACAGGACCACCTGGCACGTTCCGAGCTCGCATAGCAATGCGGCCCCCACCCCGGCCCAAGCCAAACGGCAAAACTTGTGCCACGCGTACATAATTACGCATTAAAAATACCATGGGCACAGGTAGGGAGGGGGCACGACTATAGCACACCCCAAGACACAGCTTAAACCGCACTAGGGGCTTCCCGCTTTGTTATTTTTCTCTCTTTTAGGACATTAATCTCTAGAAACCTTGTCCGGCAGCACGATTGCCGAACACATGATGCAGCAACCAAGGAGGCAGAAAGCTACATCACACCACGGATCTCCCAGGTGGATTACGATAACGAGTGTAATACTTGCCTTAATACTATTCTTCAGCTCGCCCTTGGAGGGGACATAGTCCCACTTTTTGCTTATCGCACTACCTGTATCATTCTGCTCTAATGCACGTTTTTTAATAAACAATGCATTGCATTAAGGCTTTTATTACATTCTTCCTTTATATATATATATATGTGTGTGTGTGTGTGTGTTCATTATTGACACCTTGCAACTGTACACTTTGGTACGGCCAATACACCAGGGGCTTAAGTACCCCACAATACGGTGTGAGAAGTCCGAACACTTTCACAAGTGCGGCACCCTGAACTTATAGCATTATATGCATCAGCTCCGAATCATGTCTTTGGTCAATAGTTGGGTTTGCGCGGCTCCCATGTTTTGGTACCTTACGTTCCGCTATATCGGCTAAGGTAGCACTAGGAGAACTACTGCGATTGTGCCCCGGTTCAGCTAGGCTAAGCACCTCAGTAGAGAAAGCTAAAACTGACTGTCATGATAAGGCGAGAGACTGGTCGCTGTTCAAGAGGTTTTTTGAGTCCCTAAAGACTTATGCCGCTTAGAGCGATGAGTCGGCCCTGTCCGGCTTAAGGCGTGTATCGTGCCCCGAGTTCGGCCTTCCGAACACTAGGGGCTTCATCGAAATTTAAAATTGTAGAATTCTATGGCTAAGTGAGAGTGATAACGCATTATAGTCGGATTGCCTTGTTCGTTGTGCTGAGCACCTCCCTCAAAGGACCCAAAAATGGGAACAAGAATGCTCAGGTTTATCCCAAACACCCCAGCACTCGTGGCATGGGGGCAGAAGCCAACGACTAGCCATCTCTTAGATTTGATAAACAGCTGAACAGAAGGTAATATTTTAAATTCAAACAAGCGTTGCATAGCGCATATGAACAAGTTTCCATGAATACAGGATTACACGAGCGGGTTTACTCAAATATTGTATCTTTGGTACACTCGTCCGCTACGAGACGGGCACCCTTCAGGACACCCTCATAGTACATCTCGGGGTGGCGATGCTCCTTGCCCGCCGGCGGCCCTTCCTTAATCAGCTTCACGGCATCCAGCTTGGCCCATTGCACCTTCACACGGGCAAAAGCCCGGCGTGCACCTTCGATGCAGACGGACTGCTTGATGACTTCCAGCCGTGGGCAGGCATCCACAAGCCACCTCACCAGGCCGAAGTAGCTGTTGGGAAGGGCGTCGCCAGGCCACATCCGGACTATAAAGCCCTTCATGGCCTGTTCGACCGCTTGTGTAGCTCGACCATCTACTTTAGCTGGTCGCTCATGGGCACCGGGTGTTCGGCCCCAGTATACTAAGACCAGAACAACTTCTCCGTGGAGCTTCCCTCCTCGGCCTGGTAAAACTGTGCGGCATCCGACACGCTGCAGGGCAAATCTGCGAACGCTCCTGGAGAGCTCCGGATTCCGGTAAGTAACAAGTAATTTACTTTCACATGCTTGCTTTGCATATAGAATGCCTTACCCACCGCTATTTTCTTCATTGCCTCAATCTCCTGGAGGGCTCTTTGGGCTTCAGCCTTGGCATTTTTTGCGCTTTCGAGGGCCGTGGCAAGCTCGAACTCTCGCGTCTTTGAGTCACGCTCCAACCCTCATGCTTCTACACGAGAGCTTGGAGCTCTTGTTGCACCTCACCCACCCGTGCCTCCTGCCTTTCCCGCTCGGTGCGCTCCTTGGCCGCTCTGTCTTCGGCCTCGGATAGCGCTTGCTTCAGGGTTGCCACCTCGGTCGTGGCCCCTGGGAAATTTACGATTATCCTATCATTTTGCAATCGCGTCTTCTTTTATATATACATATCTATAGACAGGGTATTACTTACCGTTGTTCTCCTCGAGCTGCCTCTTGGCAAGGCCGAGCTCTTTCTTGGACCCCTCGAGGTCCTGCTTCAATGCGGCAACCTCCGCAGTCTGTGCGCAGAGGCCAACAGGAAGCCTACATACGGATATAGACATACTTATATTAGACTCCTGCGATATTGTTTGATCCTCTGTTCGGCTTTTCTTTGTGAACACCGACGAGAGCACCAGGGGCTACTGTCTATGCAGTAATATTTTTCCCCATATTTCTAAAACTTACCTCAAAGCCTGTTAGAAGGCTGGCACAGGCTTCAGTCAGTCCGCTCTTGGTGGACAGAACCTTCTAGACCACCGCACTCATAATAGTGCGGTGCTCTTCATCGATGGAAGCGCTGCGAAGCGCTCCCAGCAGATTGTCCGGTGCCTCTGGATGGGCAGAGGTCACCGGCACAGGCGTCTTGCCCCTCTTGGAAGGAGGCCGCTTGCCCGAGTCTGGAACCACTGGAGGTTCTGGCGCGGTGTTCGGCTGAGGGCCGAACTCGGAGCCCTCGGTGGCTTTGTTCCCTCTACTCCCGGAATCCGTAAGGTCGCCTTGAGGCGCCTCCGGGACTGTCTCCCCTCGACCCGGTGCCTCTTGAGACAACACCTCAGCGTTGTCCGTAGGGCAAGGGGAGGTCGCAGTCAAAAGTGGATCGCTATCCATATCCGACGAGTCCAGGGAGCCGTCCGACGAGGACACGTCGATACGGGCTCGGGACGGTCTGCATAATCACGATTCGGCGTTAGGAGAAGCAGTGCGACAAAGGAATGCTATGAGTTACTCTGGTATCCGAATAATTACAACTTCGCCAGGGGCTTGGCCCTGGGCAGCCAGTCGTCTTCGCCTTCGGCGATAGTGGTAGAACTATCCAGAAGGAGAGTCCTTCCCTTCTTAGACCCTTCGCCCCCCCCCCCAATTGGGGAGACCTTCCTTTTCTTGTCTCCCCCTACTGGAGGGGGAGCGTCTTCATCTTCCTCCTCGTCTTCGTGGGAGGAGTGCGCCGAGGAGTCCTTGGACAATGAGTCCGATATCACCTAGCGCCGGGAACTCTTTCGGGTTCCCTTGGCCTTCTTGGTCTTCTCCGGCACCTTGTAAGGAGCCGGAGTTAGCATCTTCGTCAAGAGATCGTCTGCTGGGCCTTCGGGCAAAGGAGCCGGACAGTCGATCTGTCCGGCCGTCTCCTGCCAGTCCTGTCAAAGGTATGGGAGCTTAGATCCCGCATAGAGTCAAACTATGAAAAACAAGTATCCTGTAAGAGGTAAAACAACTTATCACACTGGCTTGGCGCTTCGCGCAAAATCTGCGATCCTCGGTAGTGGGAGGGGGAGCCTTGGCGCCCTTGAATAGCACCTTCCAGGCATCCTCGTGTCTTGTGTCGAAGAGCTTGTCAGAGTTTGGTGCTGGGCCGGTCGAACTCCCACAAGTTGAAAGCCCGTTGTTGACACAGGTGGATCCGGTGGAAGATCATGACCTGGACTACGTTGACGAGTTTGAGCTTCTTGCTCACCATGTTTTGGATACATGTTTGGAGTCTAGTCAGCTCTCCCGAACTACTGTCGAAGGAGCCCTCGAGCCATGTGACGTTGGGCATCTTGCCCACCATGGCGCCTCCGCACTCCATCTGGCGGCCGCTCACTACCTTCGGCTTGACATTGAAGATCTTCAGCCATAAGCCAAAGTGGGGCTTGATGCGGAGGAAGGCTTCGCACATGACGATAAACGCCGAGATGTTGAGGATGAAGTTCGGGGCGAGATCGTGGAAATCCAGGCCGTAGTAGAACGTGAGCCCCCGGACGAATGGGTGGAGAGGGAATCCCAGTCCGCGGAGGAAATGGGTAAGGAACACTACCCGCTCGTGGGGCCTGGGGGTGGGGATGAGCTGCCCCTCATCTAGGAGCCGGTGCGCGATGTCGTCGGGCAGGTATCTTGCTCTCCTCAGCTTCTTGATGTGTCCCACTATGACGGAGGAGACCATCCACCTGCCTCCCGCTCCGGACATGGTTGGAGAAGGTTGAGGTGGGAAATGCAGACTTGGGCACTGGAGCTTGAGTGTGCAAAAATGGATGGCCAAAGGAAGAAGAAGGCGTGGATGAAAAGGTGAATCCTTGTCCCTTTATATGGGCGGACGAAACTATGCGTCCCCACTAGCCTGGTAAAACTTGCTTATCCCCCAAGCGCCGTAATCGATGGCGCGGTTGGGTTACCCACGCCCGTATTGATGAGAATCCCGTAATAAGGGGGACACGATCTCTGGTTTGACAAGACGTGTCAAAAAACTGCCTCGCATTATGTGCGAGGCTAGTTAAAGGAAACGGTTCGAATAATCACTGGGCCATGGCTTAATGTCATGTGGCCAAAGCGTGTTAGCAGATTAAGATTTGCGGAAATATTATTCTCTCTACGGTGGTATGTGGAACTTATTTTGCAGGGTCGGACACTATCCTTGTATTCAGATTCTTTCGTGGTGTATTCGGAGGAGGAACCCGCCTTGCAATGCCGAAGACAATACTGCGCGTCGGACTCATCGTCATTGAAGCCTGGTTCAGTGGCTACTGAGGGAGTCCTGGATTAGGGGGTCTCCGGACAGCCGGACTATATCCTTTGGCCCGACTGTTGGACTATGAAGATACAAGATTGAAGACTCCGTCTCGTGTCCGGATGGGACTCTACTTGGCGTGGAAGGCAAGCTAGGCAATACAGATGTGTATATCTCCTCCTTTGTAACCGACCTTATGTAACCCTAGCCCCCTCTGGTGTCTATATAAACCGGAGGGTTTTAGTCCGTAGGACGACATACAATCATACCATAGGCTAGCTTCTAGGGTTTAGCCTCTCCGATCTCATGGTAGATCAACTCTTGTAATACTCATATCATCAAGAATAAATCAAGCAGGACGTAGGGTTTTACCTCCATCAAGAGGGCCTGAACCTGGGTAAAACATCGTGTTCCCTGCCTCCTGTTACCATCTGCCTTAGATGCACAGTTCGGGACCCCCTACCTGAGATCCGCCGGTTTTGACACCGACACTTACCTTTTAGGAGTAGGAAAGAAGGAAAGGAGGGAGTGGGAGAAGGAAAGGGGGGCCGCGCCCCCACCCCTTGTCCAATTCGGTTCGAGCAGGGGGAGGCACGCGCCACCTCGTGGCCCTTCTTCCCTCTCTCTACTAAAGCCCAATAAGGCCCATTAACTTCCCCCCGACGAATTCCCATAACTCTCCGGTACTCCGAAAAATACCCGAATCACTCTGAACCTTTCTGATGTCCGAATATAGCCTTCCAATATATTGATCTTTACCTCTCGACCATTTCGAGACTCCTCGTCATGTCCGTGATCTCATTCGGGACTACGAACAAACTGCAGTCATCAAATCACATAACTCATAATATAAATCGTCATCGAACGTTAAGCGTGTGGACCCTATGGGTTCGAGAACTATGTAGACATGACCGAGACACATCACGAGTCAATAACCAATAGCGGAACCTGGATGCTCATATTGGCTCCTACATATTCTATGAACATCTTTATCGGTTAAACCGCATAACAACATACGTTATTCCCTTTGTCATCGGTATGTTACTTGCCCGAGATTCGATCATCGGTATCATCATACCTAGTTCAATCTCGTTACCGGCAAGTCTCTTTACTCGTTTCATAATGCATCATCCCATAACTAACTCATTAGTCACATTGCTTGCAAGGCTCATAGTGATGTGCATTACCGTGAGGGCACAGAGATACCTCTCCGATACACGGAGTGACAAATCCTAATCTCGATCTATGCCAACTCAACAAACACCATTGGAGACACCTGTAGAGCATCTTTATAATCACCCAGTTACGTTGTGATGTTTGATATCACACAAGGTGTTCCTCTGGTATTCGGGAGCTGCATAATCTCATAGTCTGAGGAACATGTATAACTCATGAAGAAAGCAATAGCAACAAAAACTAAACGTTCATTATGCTAAGCTAACAGATGGGTCTTGTCCATCACATCATTCTCTAATGATGTGACCCCGTTCATCAAATGAGAACACATGTCTATGGTTAGGAAACTTAACCATCTTTGATTAACAAGCTAGTCAAGTAGAGGCATACTAGGGACACTTTGTTTTGTCTATGCATCCGCACATGTATCAAGTTCCGGTTAATACAATTCTATCATGAATAATAAACATTTATTATGATATAAGGAAATATAAATAACAATTTTATTATTCCCTCTAGGGCATATTTCCTTCAGTCTCCCACTTGCACTAGAGTCAATAATCTAGTTCACATCGTCATGTGATTTAACACCAATAGTTCACATCTTTATTTGATTAGTTCACATCGCCATGTGACTAATACCCAAAGGGTTTTACTAGAGTCAATAATCTAGTTCACATCACTATGCGATTAACACCCAAAGAGTACTAAGGTGTGATCATGTTTTGCTTATGTCAATGGGTCTGTCACATTCAGAGCCATATGTATTTTGCAAATTTTCTATGTCCATAATGCTCTGCATGGAGCTACTCTAGCTAATTGCTCCCACTTCCAATATGTATCCATATTGAGACTCAGAGTCATTCGGATCGGTGTAAAAGCTTGCATCGACGCAACTCTTTACGACGAACTCTTTATCACCTCCATAACCGAGAAATATCTCCTTAGTCTTCTAAGGATAATTTTGACCGCTGTCGAGTGATCCACTCTTGGATCAATAGCGTACCCCCTTGCCAAACTCATGGCAAGATACACAATAGGTTTGGTACACAGCGTAGCATACTTTATAGAACCTATGGCTGAGGCATAGGGAATGACTTTCATTCTCTTTCTATTTTCTGACGTGGTTGTGTTTTGAGTCTTACTCAACTATACACCTTGCAGTATAGGCAAGAACTCCTTTGACTGTTCCATTTTGAACTACTTCAAAATATTTTCAAGGTATGTACTCATTGAAAAATCTTATCAAGCATCTTGATCTATCTCTATAGATCTTGATGCCCAATATGTAAGCAGCTTCACCGAGGTCTTTCTTTGAAAAATTCTTATTCAAGTATTCTTTTATGCTATCCAGAAATTATGTATTATTTCCAATCAACAATATGTCATCCACATATAATATCAGAAATGCTACAGAGCTCCCACTCACTTTCTTGTAAATACAGGCTTCTCCAAAAGTCTGTATAAAATCATATGCTTTGATCACACTATCAAAGCGTACATTCCAACTCCGAGATGCTTGCACCAGTCCATAAATGGATCACTGGATCTTACACACTTTGTTAGCACCTTTCGGATTGTCACAACCTTCTGGTTGCATCATATACAACTCTTCTTTAGGAAATCCATTAAGGAATGCAGTTTTGACATCCATTTGCCAAATTTCATAACATGCGGCAATTGCTAACATGATTCAGACAGACTTTAAGCATAGATACGAGTGAGAAACACTCATCGTAGTCAACACCTTGAACTTGTCTAAAACCTTTTGCGACAATTCGAGCTTTGTAGATAGTAACACTACTATCAGCATCTGTGTTCCTCTTGAAGATCCATTTAATCTCAATGGCTCGCCGATCATCGGGCAAGACAATCAAAGTCCATACTTTGTTCTCATATATGGATCCCATCTAAGATTTCATGGATTCAAGCCATTTCGCGGAATCTGGGCTCATCATCGCTTCCTCATAGTTCGTAGGCTCGTCATGGTCTAGTAACATGACTTCCAGAAGGGATTATCATGATCATTAGCTTCCTAACTAATTGGCGTAGTAATCACTGGAACTGATTTCTGTGATGAACTACTTTCTAATTTGGGAGAAGGTACAACTACCCCATCAAGTTCTACTTTCCTCCCACTCACTTCTTTCGAGAGAAACTCCTTCACTAGAAAGGATCCATTCTTAGCAACAAAGATCTTGCCTGCGGATCTGTGATAGAAGGTGTACCCAACAGTTTATTTTGGTTATCCTATGAAGATGCACTTCTCCAATTTCAGTTCGAGCTTATCAGGCTGAAGCTTTTTCACATAAGCATCGTAACCTCAAACTTTAAGAAACGACAGCTTAGGTTTCTTGCCAAACCATAGTTCATATGGTGTCGTCTCAACGGATTTAGATGGTTCCCTATTTTACGTGAATGCAGCTAATGCATAACCCCAAAACGATAATGGTAAATCAGTAAGAGACATCATAGATCGCACCATATCTAATAAAGTACGGTTATGACGTTCGGACACACCATTGCGCTGTGGTGTTCTAGGTGGCATGAGTTGCGAAACTATTCCACATTGTTTCAAATGAAGACCAACTTGTAACTCAAATATTCGCCTCCACGATCAGATCATAGAAACTTTATTTTCTTGTTGCGATGATTTTCCACTTCACTGTAAAATTCTTTGAACTTTTCAAATGTTTTAGACTAATGTTTCATTAAGTAGATATACCCATATTTGCTCAAATCATTTGTGAAGGTCATAAAATAATGATACCTGCCATGAGCCTCAACACTCATCGGACCGCATACATCGGTATGTATTATTTCCAATAAGTCTGTGGCTCGCTCCATTGTTCCTAAGAACGGGGTCTTAGTCTTGTTGCCCATGAAGCATAGTTCGCAAGCATCAAATGATTCATAATTAAGTTATTCCAAAAGTCCATCCGCATGGAGTATCTTCATGCGCTTTACACCAATATGACCTAAATGGTAGTGCCATTAGTATGTTGCACTATCATTATCAACTTTGCATCTTTTGCCATCAATATCATGAATATGTGTATCACTACGACCGAGATTCAATAAACCATTCACCTTGGGTGTATGACCACAGAAGGTTTTATTCATGTAAACAAAATAACAATTATTCTTTGACTTAAATGAATAACCGTATTGCAATAAACATGATCCAATCATATTATGCTCAACACAAAGACCAAATAACATTTATTTTAGGTTCAACACTAATCCCAAAGGTAAAGGGAGTGTGCGATGGTGATCTTATCAACCTTGGAATCATTTCCAACACACATTATCACCTCACCCTCAACTAGTCTTTGTTCATTTTCTAACTCCTGTTTTGAGTTACTAATCATAACAACTGAACCGATATCAAATACCCAGGGGCTACTATGAACACCAGTAAAGTACACATCAATAATATGTATATCATATATACTTTTGTTCACTTTGCCATCCTTCTTATCCGACAAGTATTTGGGGCAGTTACGCTTCCAGTGACCATTTCCTTTGCAGTAGAAGCACTCTGTTTCAGGCTTGGGTCTAGCTTTGGGCTTCTTCATGGGAGTGGAAACTTGCTTGACATTCTTCTTGAAGTTCCCTTTCTTTCCCTTGCCCTTTCACTTGAAACTAGTGGTCTTGTCAACCATCAACATTTGATGCTTTTCTCGATTTCTACCTTCGCCGATTTCAGCATCACAAAGAGCTCCGGAATTGTTTTAGTCATCCCTTGCATATTATAGTTCATCACAAAGTTCTAGTAAATTGGTGATAGTGACTAGAGAACTCTGGTAATCACTATATTATCTGGAAGATTAACTCCCACTTGATTCAAGCAATAGTAGTACTCAGAGGTCTCATACTTGTCAGAGGTCTCATACCTCTCGACTCGGGCATGAGTCTGAAATACCAATTTCAACTCTTGGAACATCTCATATGCTCTATGGCGTTCAAAAACGTTTTTGAAGTCCCGGTCCTAAGCCATAAAGCATGGTGCACTAAACTATCAAGTAGTCATCATATCGAGCTTGTCAAACGTTCATAACTTCTGCATCTGCTCCTGCAATAGGTCTATCACCTAGCAGTGCATCAAGGACATAATTCTTTTGTGCAGCAACGAGGATAATCCTCATATCATGGACCCAGTCCGCATCATTGCTACTATCATCTTTCAACTTAGTTATCTCTAGGAACATATCAAAAACATAGGGGAGCTACAACGCGAGCTATCGATCTACAACATAGATATGCAAAAACTATCAAGACTAAGTTCATGATAAATTAAGTTCAATTAATCATATTACTTAAGAACTCCCACTTAGATAGACATCCCTGGAGTCATCTAAATGATCACGTGATCCATATCAACTAAACCATGTCTGATCATCACGTGGGATGGAGTAGTTTTCAATGGTGAACATCTCTATGTTGATCATATCTACTATATGATTCATGTTCGACCTTTCGCTCTCAGTGTTTCGAGGCGATATCTGCATATGCTAGGACATCGCCATGATGCCAGACTTCAACGCACACGGCCTTGACCGGAATTGGGCCGAGCCGGAGGAGGATTAGGTGCAGGAGTTCTTCGACACCTTGGTGGAGAAGTGATACGTCTCCAACGTATCTATAATTTTTTATTGCTCCATGCTATTATATTATCTATTTTGGATGTTTAATGGGATTTATTATACAGTTTTATATTATTTTTGGGACTAACCTATTAACCGAAGGCCCAATCCAAATTGCTCTTTTTTTTGCCTATTTCAGTGTTTCGCAGAAAAGGAATATCAAATGGAGTCCAAACGGAATGAAACTTTCGGGGATGTGATTTTCTCAACAAATGTGATCCAGGAGACTTGGAGTGGGCATCAAGAAACAATCGAGGAGGCCACGAGGCAGGGGGCACGCCCTCCACCCTCGTGGGCCCATCGTTGCTCCACCGACCTACTTCTTCCTCCTATATAAGTCCACGTACCCCGCAAACAGCCATAAGCACCACAAAAACCTAATTCCACTGCCGCAACCTTCTGTACCCAATATATCACATCTTGGGGCCTTTTCCGGAGCTCCGCCAAAGGGGGCATTGATCACGGAGGGCCTCTACATCAACTCTATGGCCTCTCCGGTGATGTGTGAGTAGTTTACTTCAGACCTTCGGGTCAATAGTTATTAGCTAGATGGCTTCTTCTCTCTCCTTGGATCTCAATACAAAGTCCTCCTTGATCTTCTTGGAGATCTATTCGATGTAATCTTCTTTTGCGGTGTGTTCGTCGAGATCCGATGAATTGTGGGTTTATGATCAAGTTTATCTATGAACAATATTTGAATCTCCTCTGAATTCTTTTATGTATAATTGGTTTATCTTTGCAAGTCTCTTCGAATTATTAGTTTGGTTTGGCCTACTAGATTGATCTTTCTTGCAATGGGAGAAGTGCTTAGCTTTGGGTTCAATCATGCGGTGTCCTTTCCTAGTGACAGCAGGGGCAGCAAGGCACGTATTGTATTGTTGCCATCGAGGATAAAAATATGGGGTTTATATCATATTGCATGAGTTTATCCCTCTACATCATGTCATCTTACTTAAAGCATTACTCTGTTCTTATGAACTTAATACTCTAGATGCATGCTGGATAGCGGCCGATGTGATGAACTTAATCGTTTCGGTCTACTTGTCGCGGACGTGATGCCTATATACATGATCCTACCTAGATATTCTCATAACTATGCTCAATTCTATCAATTGCTCGACAGTAATTCGTTTACCCACCGTAATACTTATGCTCTTGAGAGAATCCACTAGTGAAACCTATGCCCCCCGGGTCTATCTTCCATCATATTAATCTTCCAAAACTTAGCTATTTCTATTGCTGTTTATTTTACTTTGCATCTTTATTTCTCTTTATCGTAAAAATACCAAACATATTATCTAATCATATCTATCAGATCTCACTCTCGTAAGTGACCATGAAGGGATTGACAACCCCTTTATCATGTTGGTTGCGAGGTTCTTATTTGTTTGTGTAGGTGCATGGGACTCGAGCGTGATCTCCTACTGGATTGATACCTTGGTTCTCAAAAACTGAGGGAAATACTTACCCTACTTTACGGCATCACCCTTTCCTCTTCAAGGGAAAACCAACGCAGTGCTCAAGAGGTAGCAAGAAGGATTTATGGCGCCGCTGTCGGGGAGATTCGTTCCAAGTCAATTCAAGATTTGACTCCCGACAACGAGCCATTTCTGGCGCCATTGCCGGGGAGTCTACGCACAAGTCAAGACATACCAAGTACCCATCACAAACTCTTATCCCTCGCATTACATTATTTGCCATTTGCCTCTTGTTTTCCTCTCCCCCACTTCACCCGTGCCATTTTATTCGCCCTCTTTTCCTTTCGCCCTCTCTTTTCTAGTTCGTCTCTTTTCGCTTGCCTCTTGTTGCTTGTTGCCCTTATGGATTTACCAAAAGGTGTTGATCTTCACCTTAAAAGGTTGGAGGAAATTGAAAACAACGTTAGGAGTTTTATGTCCTTGCAGTTTTGGCATAATAATTTCTTTAGAAACGAGCTTAAGGAACAAAAAGGTTTTATTGGTTTCATAAATAAAGAGCTCGATGATATGTCTAAGGAATTTTATGGGTTGAAATCTCAGTTTGCTCGTCTTGAAAAATTAATTGCCCAAATTTCTGATAAGCAGGCCACTTTAGTTAATAAAATGGCCACTAAACCAGAAGAGTTAGATAATAAAGATGAAGATCTAAAAGTTATTGATGTGTCTCCTATTAAATCTTTGTTTTGCAATATGAATCTTGATAATGATGGGATTGGCGATGAGCCAACTTTACCTAGAAGGCGTTCCAAAAATTCGGAGTTTTTAGATCTTGATGCAAAAATTGGTAAAAGTGGGATTGAAGAGGTCAAAACTTTAGATACCAATGAACCCACTATTTTGGATTTCAAGAATTTAATTATGATAATTGATCTTTGATAGATTGTATTTCCTTGTTGCAATCTGTGCTAAATTCTCCTCATCCTTATAGTCAAAATAAAGCTTTTACTAAACATATCGTTGATGCTTTGATGCAATCTTATGAAGAAAAACTTGAGTTGGAACTTTCTATCCCTAGAAAACTTTATGATGAGTGGTAACCTACAATAAAAATTAAAATTAAAGATCATGAGTGCTATGCTTTGTGTGATTTGGGTGCTAGTATTTCCACGATTCCAAAAACTTTGTGTGATTTGCTAGGTTTCCGTGATTTTGATGATTGTTCTTTAAACTTGCACCTTGCGGATTCCACTATTAAGAAACCTATGGGAATAATTAATGATGTTCTTACTGTTGCAAATAGGAACTATGTGCCCGTATATTTCATTGTTTTTCACATAGGTTGCAATCCTTCATGTCCTATTATTCTTGGTAGACCTTTCCTTAGAACGATTGGTGCATTATTGATATGAGGGAAGGGAATATTAGATTCCAATTTCTGTTAAGGAAAGGCATGGAACACTTCCCTAGAAAGAAAATAAAATTACCTTATGAATCTATTATGAGAGCCACTTATAGATTGCCTACCAAAGATGGCAATACCTAGATCTATCTTCGCTTTTATGCCTAGCTAGGGGCGTTAAACGATAGCGCTTGTTGTGAGGCAACCCAATTTTATTTTTATTCCTTGCTTTTTGCTCCTGTTTAGTAATAAATAATTTATCTAGCCTCTGTTTTGGTTGTGTTTTTTGTGTTTAATTAGTGTTTGTGCCAAGTAGAACCGTTGGGAAGACTTGGGGAAAGTCTTTCTGATCTTGCTGTAAAAAACAGAAACTTTAGCGCTCACGAGAATTACTGCCATTTTTATTTGGAGAGTGATATTTAGTTAATTCTTTTTGCAGATGATTAATAGATAAATTACCCACGTCCAAAAATTTATTTGAGAATTTTGGGGGTTACAGAAGTTTTCGTTAGCTACAGATTACTACAGACTGTTCTGTTTTTAATAGATTCTGTTTTTCGTGTGTTTGCTTATTTTGATGAATCTATGGCTAGTAAAAGAGATTATAAACCATAGATAAGTTGGAATACAGTAGGTTTAAAACCAATATAAATTAATAATGAGTTCATTACAGTTCCTTGAAGTGGTGTTTTGTTTTCTTTCGCTAACGGAGCTCACGAGATTTTCTATTTTAAGTTTTGTATTGTGAAGTTTTCAAGTTTTGGCTAAAGATTTGATGGTTTATGGAACAAGGAGTGGCAAGAGCCTAAGATTGGGGATGCCCATTTCACCCCAAGGTAATCTAAGGACACCAAAAAGCCAAAGCTTGGGGATGCCCCGGAAGGCATCCCCTCTTTCGTCTTCGTCCATCGGTAACTTTACTTGGAGCTATATTTTTATTCACCACATGATATGTGTTTTGCTTGGAGCGTCTTGTATGATTTGAGTATTTTCCTTTTAGTTTACCACAATCATCCTTGCTATACACACCTTTTGAGAGAGACACACATGATTCGGAATTTATTAGAATACTCTATGTGCTTTACTCATATCTTTCGAGCTATATAATTTTTGCTCTAGTGCTTCACTTATATCTTTTAGAGCACGTCGGTGGTTTTATTTTATAGAAATAATTTATCTTTCATGCTTCACTTATATTATTTTGAGAGTCCTTTAGAACAACATGGAAATTTTCTTTTAGTAATAATATAAAAACTTTCATATAAGTGCATTGAATACTATGAGAAGTTTGATACTTGATAATTGTTTTGAGATATGGAGATGGTGATATTAGAGTCATGCTAGTTGAGTAGTTGTGAATTTGAGAAATACTTGTGTTGTAGTTTGTGATTCCCGTAGCATGCACGTATGGTGAACCGTTATGTGATGAAGTTGGAGCACGATTTATTTATTGATTGTCTTCCTTATGAGTGGCGGTCGGGGACGAGCGATGGTCTTTTCCTACCAATCTATCCCCCTAGGAGCATGCGCGTAATACTTTGTTTCGATAACTAATAGATTTTTGCAATAAGTATGTGAGTTCTTTATGACTAATGTTGAGTCCATGGATTATACGCACTCTCACCCTTCCACCATTGCTAGCCTCTCTAGTATCGCGCAACTTTCGCCGGTACCTTAACCCACCATATACCTTCCTCAAAATAGCCACCATCACTACAAAAAAAAGACACATCCGTGACACTTTGGGCCGAACGAAAAAAATTTATGTCATACATATGACACTTCTATGACGATAATTGTGACAAAACCCGGTATCATCATAGATGCGGTGGGCTCCTACTTCTATGACAAAAAATCATGACAGAAAATGGGCTTTTCGTCCTGGGCGGGCCGGAGACGCAGCTGCATGACATTGTTTGGGCCGTCCATGATGGAAAAAAACATGGTAGAAGCGAGGGGGAGGAAAATTTCGGGGAGTTCCCGGTTATGGTGGGAGGTCGGGGGCCGAGCAATGCGCGTTTCTCTCGTACACATACGCGCGTGTATGCGAGGCGTTGGCTCTAACTGAACCCGAGCGAGGCATTGGGCTCTAACTGAACCCGAGCGATTGCACTGCAGGCTACACGTTACTGAACCCGAGCGATCGATCGATGTCTGTTAACTGAACCCGATCGAGCGATTCCTTCGCTACTACTGCTAACTGAAGCCGATCGATTGGATGAATAGTGAGCGTTGCGGGGGAGGGGGGTGGATGAACAGTGAGCTGTGGCGTTGCCTCTGGATGAACATGACCCAGTGGTGTGGAGGGATGGATGAACAGTAGACGGTGGAGGGGTGGTCGAACAGGACCCCATGGTGTGGAGGGCTGGATGAACAGTAGATGGTGGAGGGGTGGTTGGACAGTAGCCGGTGGAGTAGCGCGCGGTGGAGGCTGGATGAAAAGGAGCCCGTGGAGGCTGGAGGAGGTCGACGGTAGCCCGTGGAGGCTGGAGGAGGTCGACGGTGGAGATGAACAGTATCCCGTGGAGTCCTGTTTTGTGGTACGCCACACCCCTCACGATGAATAGGACCCCCATTTCGACCGTAGAAGGTCCATTTTGTCCGTTTTGCGGTACGCCACACCCCTTCCCGATCAACAGGACCCTCGTTTCGACCGTAGGAGGTCCGTTTCATCCATTTTGCGGTACGCCACACCCCACCCGATCAACAGGACCCCCGTTTCGACCGTAGGAGGTCCGTTTCCTCCCTTTTGCGGTACGCCACACCCCTCCCGATCAACAGGACCCCGTTCCGAACGTAGGAGGTTCGTTTCCTCCGTTTTGCGGTACGCCAGGCCACGTTTCCATCACCTGTTCCGTCCAAGCCCTCCCGATGAACACGACCACGCATTCCGTTCCGACCCAGTCGGTTGGCTCCCACGCGTTCCATTCCCTCCCGATGAACACGACGCATTTCGTTGCCTCCCCATGAACACGACGCATTCCGTTGCCTCCCCATGAACACGACGCATTCCGTTGCCTCCCCATGAACTGACGACGACGCTGTTTCTCCGTTTCGACCCAGCCATGTACACGAGCCCTGGCCGTACGTATGCGCGAGTAGGCGTTCGAGACCCCGCCCGTATGTACACATATGTTGCCGTATTTTCTTTCTTGCACCCTGGCCACTGTACGTACGTGTACATGCTACGTGTGCGCCTCTACTACGACACGTGCGCGCCTCTATATCCACCAGTATATATGTACGTACACGTTCGCGACCAGAATGACAACGCTATGTACGCTTTGACTAGGTGGGTCCCGACTGTCAGGCACTTCCTTGCGTGCGAAGATGTAGCTGGTGGGTCCCAGCAGTCAGGGGGGAAACGTTTTTTTCGCGAAATACGATGGCCCGTCCAGTGTGTCCCCGCTGTTAGGTGGAGGAATAATTATTTTGCACGTAATAAGGAGGCACTTCCTTGCTGCGGCCGTGGACCCAGCTGTCAGCCTCTCCACGTACAGTCCACGTCCGATGGAAGCCGTTCCTTGACCACGTTGACCACGCCGCACCGAGAGCACCAGGGCGGTGGACGACGGCGAGGCCTAGGAAGGGGATGACACGGAGCTAGGGAAGACGCGGCAGTGGATGCCCACGCGTAGAGGAGTATGAGGGTTCACTTGTTCGCTCCGGTGTGAGGCTGCCGTCGCTGCAGAATAACAGGGGGTGTGGGTGAGTAGAGGGATGACCTGGCCAGTGGTGGGAGTAGTAGGGGCGGTGAGGCCTCCGCCGCATCGCAGCCGGCCACGGGAGGCACGAGCACGAGGCACGACCGGCGCTGGTTTGGGGGGCTGGAGCAAGAAGACCAGAGGTTGAAGAAGCACTACGGCCGTTGGATGGACATCGTACGGTCACTGAAGCTAGAATCGTGCATATTGACTAAGTTGACAAAGCCCTCCGTCCCCGTCAACTTAGTAGGCCCACAAGTCAGCCTGCCACTATACTGGGTCCCAGCTAACAGGGGGAGTATTCATTTTTTGTGCGTAACAAGGAGGCACTTCCTTGCGTGCGAAGATATAGCTGGTGGGTCCGAGCTGTCAGCGGCGGTAACGTTTTTTCGCGAAATATAGAGGCCCTTTCGGTGGGTCCCTGATGTCAAGTGGAGGAATTATTATTTTGCGCGTAATAAGGAGGCATTTCCTTGCGTGCGGCCGTGGACCCAACTGTCGGCCTCTCCACGTACAGTCCACTTCAGATGCATGTCGGTCATTGACAACGTTGACCAGGCCGCGCCGAGAGCACCAGGGTGGTGGACGAAGGCGAGGCCTAGGAAGGGAACGACACGGAGGCAGGGAAGACTCGGCAGTCGTTTCCCATGTGGAGGGGAGTACGACTGTATGAGGGTTTACTAGTTCGTTTTCCGTCGCCGAAGAATAACAACAGGTATGGGTGAGTAGAGGGATGGCTAGGCCAGCGATGGGAGTACGATGGGGCGGTGAGGCCTACGTGGCAGCAGAGCCTGCCGCGGGGAGGAGGGAGCAGGCAGTCCCACCGGCGCTTGTTTGAGCGGCTGGAGCAGGAACAACAGAGATTGAAGAAGCACAACGCCCATTGGATGGCCATCCAACAGTCACTGCTTGTGCGTCAACCATTTTTTAGGAAAGCCTCAAATCTGTGGAAAACAGCATATAGCCCATCTGCCATTATTTCTAATAATTTACAGCCCATTTGCTAATTATTAAGGTTTTTTTGGAGCCCATATTCTTTTTGTTAGCACTACGGCCCATATTGTGGCCACGGTTAAAAAGTTATACGAAATTTTGCATATTTCGGTGTGGTCCGAACTGTTTTTAATCCCGAAATTTTGACTCACATTCAAACTGATTTTAAAAATAAATGTATATCAATATAAAATCCAACAAATTCTCCATGCATAAAAATTAATGTAATTTAAAATCTCGAAATGAAAAAAAAGATATTTGAAACTAATTGCCGGTTTGATGTGTTTTAAAAATGTACAGCCCATTTCTCATTACTGATGGGCCATTTTCTCGGCGAGCCGAATGAAAGCTCTCCTCATCTTGAAAGATGTGCCGCCCAATAGGCCTGACAAAGCGACTTACTAGGAAAATCACAAAAAAACTGGGCTGTGGTCATGGACCCAGCTGTCAGCCTCCACGTACAGTACTCTTCCGATGGAATGTCGTTGACCACATTGACCACGCCGCGCCGAGAGCACCAAGGCGGTGGATGACGGTGAGGCCTAGGAAGGGGACGACGCGGAGCCGGGGAAGACGCGGCAGTGGATGCCCACGCGGAGAGGAGTACGAGGGTTCACTGGTTCGGCTGTGGTGTGAGGCTACCATCGCCACAGGGCCTGGCTAGCGGTGGGAGTAGTAGGGGGCGATGAGGCCTCAACGGCAGCATAGCCGGCCACTGGAGGCAGGAGCAGGCGGTCTCCCCGGCGCTGGTTTGGGCGGCTGGTGCAAGAAGAGCAGCGATTGAAGAAGCAGCAGGACCGTGATACATCTCTGTCGTATCTATAATTTTTGATTGTTCCATGCCAATATTCTACAACTTTCATATACTTTTGGCAACTTTTTATACTATTTTTGGGACTAACATATTGACCCAGTGCCCAGTGCCAATTCCTGTTTGTTGCATGTTTTTTGTTTCGCAGAATATCCATATCAAACAGAGTCCAAATGGAATAAAAACTGATGGAGATTTTTTTTGGAATATATATGATTTTTGGGAAGAAAAATCCACGTGAGACGATGCACGAGGGGCCCACGAGGCAGGGGCGTGCCCCAGGGGGCAGGCACGCCCCTGACCCTCGTGGCCACCCCATAAGGCAGTTGGTGCCCTTCTTTCGCCGCAAGAAAGCTAATTTCCAAATAGAGATCGTGTCAAAATTTCAGCCCAATCGGAGTTACGGATCTCCGGGAATGTAAGAAACGGTGGAAGGGAAGAATCTGAGAACGCAGAAACAAAGAGAGACAGAGAGACAGATCCAATCTTGGAGGGGCTCTCGCCCCTCCCACGCCATGGAAGCCATGGACCAGAGGGGAAACCCTTCTCCCATCTAGGGAGGAGGTCGAGGAAGAAGAAGAAGGAGGGGGGCTCTCTCCCCCTCGCTTCCGGTGGCACCGGAGTGCCACAAGGGGCCATCATCATCACCGCGATCTACACCAACACCTCCGCCATCTTCACCAACATCTCCATCACCTTCCCCCCTCTACCTACAGCGGTCCACTCTCCCGCAACCTGCTGTACCCTCTACTTGAACATGGTGCTTTATGCTTCATATTATTATCCAATGATGTGTTGCCATCCATGTCTGAGTAGATTTTCGTTGTCCTATCAGTGGTTGATGAATTGCTATGATTGATTTAATTTGCTTGTGGTTATGTTGTTGTCCTTTGGTGCCCATCATATGATTGCGCGCGTGGATCACGCCCTAGGGTTAGTTGTATGTTGATAGGACTATGTATTGGAGGGCAAGAGTGACAGAAGCTTCAACCTAGCATAGAAATTGATGCATACGGGATTGAAAGGGGACGAATATATCTTAATGCTATGGTTGGGTTTTACCTTAATGAACGTTAGTAGTTGTGGATGCTTGCTAATAGTTCCAATCATAAGTGCATAGAATTCCAAGTCAGGGATGACATGCTAGAAGTGGCCTCTCCCACATAATACTTGCTATCGGTCTAGTAAAGTAGTCAATTGCTTAGGGGCAATTTCACAACTCCTACCACCACTTTTCCACACTCGCTATAGTTACTTTATTGCTTCTTTACTTACAACAGCCCCTACTTTTTATTTACGTACTCTTTATTATCTTGCAAACCTATCCAACAACACCTACAAAGTACTTCTAGTTTCATACTTGTTCTAGGTAAAGCGAACGTCAAGCGTGCGTAGAGTTGTATCGGTGGTCGATAGAACTTGAGGGAATATTTGTTCTACCTTTAGCTCCTCGTTGGGTTCGACACTCTTCCTTATTGAAAACTGTTGCGATCCCCTATACTTGTGGGTTATCAAGACCTTTTTCTGGCGCCGTTGCCAGGGAGTCATAGCGTGGGGTGAATATTCTCGTGTGTGCTTGTTTGATTTATCACTAAGTAATTTTTATTTGCTGTGCTTAGTTGTTTTCTATCTTTAGTTATGGGTAGGAAACGCAAAATACCAAAAAAATAGTTGTACCTACTGAACCAATGGTTGAAGAACCACCCAAAATCTATCACACTGCTGAAGCCTATTACTTGGATCATCTTCGATCCCTATGTGCTCGTGCTGAAACCCCAACTAGCTTAGTTGAGGGCAAATCCTTAGATGAGCATGCTTGTTATGTGCGACACCGAATATCTGAAAAAGGGAAAACTTTACTGGATCAAATTCATCGTTTCCAATGCTATGCTTGGAATTTATGTGAAATATATGATTGTACTTGTTGTTCTGAAGACCCTAAGAAACACCTTCCCTACCAATGTTTGTTTAGTGATAATGGAATCGTATCCTCTTATGCTAAGGGTATTTATAGTTACTATGATGTTCAAAAAATTGAAGAATTTGTTGCTTTTAAGGGCGCTTACAAAATTTCTTCTTTGATTGAAAAGTATGATGCTACTCTTTACAAATCTGAAAATTTTGCCATACTTAAATATTGCTATGATAATTATGCTTCTAATGCCTATGTTGAACCATATATTGAGTACTACTCTGCTGTCCAAGAAGAGGCTAACTTTTTGCAGGAGTCTATGGAAGAAGAAATTGATGAAACTGTGAGCTCATTGGATGAAAAAGATGAGGAGGAGAGCGAAGAACAAAAGGAGGAAGAGCGGATTAGCTACCCGTGCCCACCTTCTAATGAGAGTAACTCTTCAACTCATACATTGTTTAATTTCCCTTCGTGCTTACCGGAGGATGATTGCTATGATGATTGTTATGATCCCGTTGATTCTTTTGAAATATCCCTTTTTGATGATGCTTGTGGCCAAGATGCCAATATGAATTATGCTTATGGAGATGAACTTGCTATAGTTCCTTATGTTAAACATGAAATTGTTTCTATTGCACCCACGCATGATAGTCCTATTATCTTTTTGAATTCTCCCGACTACACTATATCGGAGAAGTTTGCACTTACTAAGGATTATATTGATGGGTTGCCTTTTACTGTTGCACATGATGATTTTGATGAATATAATATGCATGTGCTTGCTGCTCCTACTTGCAATTATTATGAGAGAGGAACAACATCTCTGCCTCTTTATGTTTCCAATACAACAAAATTGCAAGAAACTGTTTATACTATGCATTGGCCTTTACTTTGTGTGCATGAATTGTTATTTTATGACATGCCAATGCATAGGAAGAGAGTTAGACTTCGTTGTTGCATGATATATGTTACTTTGTGCTCACTACTAAATTACAAATCATTTTTAATTAAAATTGGCTTTGATATACCTTGGGATCCGGGTGGATTCATTACTTGAGCACTATATGCCTAACTTAATGGCTTTAAAGAAAGCGCTGCCAGGGAGACAACCCGGAAGTTTTAGAGAGTCATTTATTTCTGTTGAGTGCTTTCATATAGTTTAAAAACAACAAAAATAAAGAGGGGAACCCAAAACTTTTAAAAAAGGAAAGTGAAAGTGAAAGAGACAAGCATTGTTGAAGTGGGAGCTAGCCTTGAACTTTGTTCATGCTCACGGAAACTTTGTGAATCTTGATTACAGAAACTTTTAAATAAAAATAACTATCCCCTTGTACAATTCCATTGTATTATAAAAATAATGTGCCAAGGTTTGCCTTTAGGATGTTTACATTTGCTTGATGGTTTGTACGGTGCAGGACAGAAACTTTGGCTGTAGTGCGCGATTTTACATTTTTAGCTGGAACGTCAAATGATTCTGATTCTTTTTGCACTGTCTTCCTATACAAATTTTTTATTTTTCCTAATTTTGGTAGAATTTTTAAAGTATCAGAAAGTTGGTAAATGTTCATATTATTACAGACTGTTCTGTTTTAGACAGATTCTGTTTTTGATGCATAGTTTGCTTGTTTTGATGAAACTATCAATTTATATTAGTGGATTAAGCCATGAAAAAGTTATACTACAGTAGACACAATGCAAAAAAATATAAATTGGTTTACAACGGTACTTAGATTGGTGATTTGCTTTATTATACTAACGGATCTTACCGAGTTTTCTGTTGAAGTTTTGTGTGGATGAAGTGTTCGATGATCGAGAAGGTCTCGATGTGAGAAGAAGGAAGAGAGGCAAGAGCTCAAGCTTGGGGATGCTCGAGGCACCCCAAGTAAGTATTCAAGGAGACTCAAGCGTCTAAGCTTGGGGATGCCCCGGAAGGCATCCCCTCTTTCTTCAACAAGTATCGGTATGTTTTCGGATTCGTTTCGTTCATGCGATATGTGCAATCTTGGAGCATCTTTTGCATTTAGTTTTCGTTTCTCTTTTATGCACCATGCTGGTATGAGGTAGGACTTGGTTGATTTAGAATGCTCATTGCACTTCAATTATATCTTTTGAGTATGGCTTTATAGAATGCTTCATGTGCTTCACTTATATCATTTGAAGTTTGGATTGCATGTTTCTCTTTACATAGAAACCCGCCATTTGTAGAATGCTCTTTTGCTCACTTATATTTGTTAGAGCACGGGCATATATTTTGTAGAAGGAATTAAAATCTCTTGCTTCACTTATATCTATTTAGAGAGATGACAGGAATTGGTCATTCACATAGTTAGTCATAAAATCCTACATAAAACTTGTAGATCACTGAATATGATATGTTTGATTCCTTGCAATAGTTTTGCGATATAAAGATGGTGATATTAGAGTCATGCTAGTGGGTAGTTGTGGATTGTAGAAGTACTTGTGTTGAGGTTTGTGATTCCCGTAGCATGCATGTATGGTGAACCGTTATGTAACGAAGTCGGAGCATGATTTATTTATTGATTGTCTTCCTTATGAGTGGCCGTCGGGGACGAGCGATGGTCTTTTCCTACCAATCTATCCCCCTAGGAGCATGCACGTAGTACTTTGTTTCGATGACTAATAGATTTTTACAATAAGTATGTGAGTTCTTTATGACTAATGTTGAGTCCATGGATTATACGCACTCTCACCCTTCCACCATTGCTAGCCTCTCTAGTACCGCGCAACTTTCACCGTTGCCATAAACCCACCATATACCTTCCTCAAAATAGCCACCATACCTACCTATTATGGCATTTCCATAGCCATTCCAAGATGTATTGCCATGCAACTTCCATCATCATCATATACATGACTTGAGCATCATTGTCATATTGCTTTGCATGATCGTAAGATAGCTAGCATGATGTTTTTATGGCTTGTCCGTTTTTTGATGTCATTGCTACGCTAGATCATTGCACATCCCGGTACACCGCCAGAGGCATCCATATAGAGTCATACTTTGTTCTAGACATTGAGTTGTAATATTGAGTTGTAAGTAAATAAAAGTGTGATGATCATCATTATTAGAGCATTGCCCCAGTGAGGAAAGGATGATGGAGACTATGATTCCCCCATAAGTCGGGATGAGACTCCGGACTTTACAAAAAAAAATAAAAGAGGCCAAAGAAGCCCAAATAAAAAAATAGGACAAAGAAGCCCACAAAAAAACAAAAAAATCAGAGAAAAAGAGAGAAGGGGCAGTGCTACTATCCTTTTTCCACACTTGTGCTTCAAAGTAGCACCATGTTCTTCATATAGAGAGTCTCTTGAGTTATCACTTTCATATACTAGTGGGAATTTTCATTATAGAACTTGGCTTGTATATTCCGATGATGGGCTTCCTCAAATGCCCGAGGTCTACATGAGCAAGCAAGTTGGATGCACACCCACTTAGTTTCAGTTGGAGCTTTCATACACTTATAGCTCTAGTGCATCTGTTGCATGGCAATCCCTACTCACTCACATTGATATCTATTGATGGGCATCTCCATAGCCCGTTTATACACCTAGTTGATGTGAGACTATCTTCTCCTTTTTGTCTTCTCCACAACCACCATTCTATTCCACCTATAGTGCTATGTCCATGGCTCACACTCATGTATTGCGTGAAAGTTGAAAAGGTTTGAGAACGTCAAAAGTATGAAACAATTGCTTGGCTTGTCATCGGGGTTGTGCATGATGTGAATATTTTGTGTGGGGAAGATGGAGCATAGCCAGACTATATGATTTTGTAGGGATTACTTTCTTTGGCCATGTTATTTTGAAAAGACATGATTGCTTTATTATTAGGCTTGAAGTATTATTGTTTTTATGTCAAATTATAGACTATTGCTTTGAATCACTCGTATCTTAATATTCATGCCATGATAAGATATGTGATAAAGATTATGCTAGGTAGCATTCCACATCAAAAATTATCTTTTTTATCATTTACCTACTCAAGGACGAGAAGGAATTAAGCTTGGGGATGTTGATACGTCTCCGTCGTATCTATAATTTTCGATTGTTCCATGCCAATATTCTACAACTTTCATATACTTTTGGCAACTTTTTATACTATTTTTGGGACTAACATATTGATCCAGTGCCCAGTGCCAATTCTTGTTTGTTGCATGTTTTTTGTTTCTCAGAATATCCATATCAAATAGAGTACAAAAGTAATAAAAACTAACGGTGATTTTTTTGGAATATATATGATTTTTGGGAAGAAAAATACACGTGAGACGATGCTCGAGGGGTCCACGAGGCAGGGGGCGCCCAGGGGGGCAGGCGCGCCCCTGACCCTCGTGGCCACCCCGTAAGGCAGTTAGTGCCCTTCTTTCGCCGCAAGAAATCTAATTTCCGGATAGAGATCGTGACAAAATTTCAGCCCAATCGGAGTTAGGGATCTCCGGGAATATAAGAAACGGTGAAAGGGAAGAATCTGAGAACGCAAAAACAGAGAGAGATAGAGAGACAGATCCAATCTCGGAGGGGCTCTCACCCCTCCCACGCCATGGAAGCCATGGACCAGAGGGGAAACCCTTCTCCCATCTAGGGAGGAGGTCAAGGAATAAGAAGAAGGAGGGGGGCTCTCTCCCCCTCGCTTCCGGTGGCACCGGAGTGCCACCGGGGGCCATCATCATCACCGCGATCAACACCAACACCTCTGCCATCTTCACCAACATCTCCATCATCTTCCCCCCTCTATCTACAGCGGTCCACTCTCCCACAACCCGTTGTACCCTCTACTTGAACATGGTGCTTTATGCTTCATATTATTATCCAATGATGTGTTGCCATCCTATGATGTCTGAGTAGATTTTCGTTGTCCTATCGGTAGTTGATGAATTGCTATGATTGATTTAATTTGCTTGTGGTTATGTTGCTGTCCTTTTGTGCCCATCATATGATTGCGCGCGTGGATCAAACCCTAGGGTTAGTTGTATGTTGATAGGACTATGTATTGGAGGGCAAGAGTGACAGAAGCTTCAACCTAGCATAGAAATTGATGCATACGGGATTGAAGGGGGACCAATATATCTTAATGCTATGGTTGGGTTTTACCTTAATGAACGTTAGTAGTTGTGGATGCTTGCTAATAGTTCCAATCATAAGTGCATAGAATTCCAAGTCAGGGATGACATGCTAGAAGTGGCCTCTCCCACATAATACTTGCTATCGGTCTAGTAAAGTAGTCAATTGCTTAGGGGAAATTTCACAACTCCTACCACCACTTTTCCACACTCGCTATAGTTACTTTATTGCTTCTTTACTTACAACAGCCCCTACTTTTTATTTACGTACTCTTTATTATCTTGCAAACCTATCCAACAACACCTACAAAGTACTTCTAGTTTCATACTTGTTCTAGGTAAAGCGAACGTCAAGCGCGCGTAGAGTGGTATCGGTGATCGATAGAACTTGAGGGAATATTTGTTCTACCTTTAGCTCCTCGTTGGGTTCGACACTCTTACTTATAGAAAACTATTGCGATCCCCTATACTTGTGGATTATCATACCGTTCGAATCAAATCCAATGGATACTGCTATTAGAATCGTTTGTTGACTAAGTTGACAAGCCCTGTGTATGCGTCAACTTAGTAGGCCCACAGGTCAGCCTCCCAACCGGTGCGCCCGAGATGTCAGTGGGAGGAATCATTTTGTTCGCGTAATAAGGAGGCAGTTGATTGCGTGCGTCCAGGCCAGCGGAGGGAGTAGGGTGGGCCGGGGAAGCCTGCGCTGCATCACAGCGGGCCACAAGAGGAGGGAGCAGGTAGTCCCGCCGACGCTAGTTTAGGCGGCTGGAGCAGGAAGATCAGAGATTGAAGAAGCATGTCGGCCGTTGGATGGACATCCAACAGTCACTTCTGCTAGAATCGTGTGTTCAATGACAAAGCCTTGTGTAAACAAGTCAGCCTCGAAATCTGTGGCAAGTACAGCCCATTTGCTATTATTTTTATAATTTTTACTCATTTTCTAATTCATATGGAATTTATTGCAGCCCGTTTTCCATTTTTAGAATTTTTGGCCATTTTCTGGTCAGTACCAGGGTCAAAAAATTAACTAAATATGTGGGAAATTTTGAAAAAATTCACAAACTTTTGCTGGGGAACGAAATATTCTTAATCCAAAAATTAATAGGCATACTAAAACAAATTTAAAAATAAATTAGTACTATGTCATGTTAAATCCAATGAAATACGTATAAGATATCAGTGAAGAACAAAAACAAAAAAAAGAAACTTATATCCCATTTGCTATAATTTTTTTGGAATTTTGAACCCCTTTTGATATTACTTTTAACAGACATTGACCATACTCTTAAGCCAGGCCGGAATGCATCCCTCCTCGTCTTGAAAGATTTGCAGCCCAGTAATTCGGAGAAACAAATAGGCCTAGCTTGGGTATTCTTCAAAAAGAAATGCTGGGCTACCTATTTTCCCAAAGAACTGGTGCATGAGCATTTAGCTTTATTTATTTATTTATTTACTTATTTAAGTTTAGGGGACCATGAGCATGTACCTGGGCCAGATTCATGTGAGATCCTCCCTTCCAGTTAATTATGGGCTTCTCTATTGGGCCTTCATCAGTGGGCTGCATGTTATCAACAAGTGGAAAATGTGTTCCGTACGAAAAATAGTATGCGCTACATACGGTACGGGGCACTAAAGGATCGAACCGTGCAACAACTTTGAAAACATTGTGTTTGTCGTTCTAACAACACATTTATTCAACCAACAGACAAAATATACTACTGATTGTACATTGAAAACAGCAGCAACAGCAGCAACCAGGGCTGGGGGTGCAACAAAAGCAGTAAGTAGGCTAGAAGAGTGAAGACTTCCACGAGCATCCAAGAGCATCCAGCTGCCGCGACCGTCAACGAGCACCATCCAAGACGTGTTCATGCCGACCCAGTACATACCGTTAATGTAGTTGAGGCTGACGGGGATTGGATCGCAGTCAAGGGGGTTGATGCTCGCCACCCTATGATCGTTATGTTGCGTGACATGCCGTTTCTGAAGATCAAGCGGCATCAGCAAGCAAGGAGCTGGCTTAAAAAGCTCCGGCCTGAGGGCTTTGAGTAAACGGTACAACCCCGATGACCACGCGGCGAGCGGCATGGTACTGAGATTATCCACACGTGAAACAATGAGCTTGATTACCTCTGTGGGGAGCGAATTCCAGCCACTCTTTTGGCGGACGCTGCTCGGTTCTGCCATTGTTAGTGCTTGGGTTTCGGACGAGGGGGGAGGCGCCTTAGCGGGGATGGAAGATTGGACGAGATTATGTGCGACAAAGATGGAGAAGCAAATATGTGCTGCGGGAAGTGGACAGGTGATGATGACTACAGCATGCTGCTTGACTTACGAGACACATACCAGCAGCGTAGGGTCATGTCGATGCCAGACAATTTGCTTGAGTGATCACAGTACTGGTACTCCCTACAGTGCTATGCCCTAACTTTCTTGAG
The DNA here is from genome assembly GCA_963921465.1 of Triticum timopheevii. Classification (NCBI taxonomy): domain Eukaryota; kingdom Viridiplantae; phylum Streptophyta; class Magnoliopsida; order Poales; family Poaceae; genus Triticum; species Triticum timopheevii. The sequence continues at coordinate 10,510,485 of OY997262.1, forward strand.
TAGAGTAGTAGAGTAGGACTCTGCTTTACTACTAGCACCGGAGGAGTAGTATATTCTAATCTAAAATAGTTACAAACTTCAATGCCTGAGCGTGGAACGACTACGAACCGTGCTCAAAGACCGTGTCTACGTGGTGTTTGGACATGGGCGACAACCTCGACGCCAACAGTGCTTCTCCCGTTGCACCGTATGTGTTTCTGTCCTTCCTCTTCCAAATCGTGGTAGAATTCATGATTTATTTTGTGCTTATTCGGATTAAATCTTGTAGTAACTTGCTCATATATTCAACTGGCGCAACGTCCCCTACAGCCACTCCCGTTTCATGGAGGGCCTGGTCGAGTCCTCCAAGGAGCCCTTCGTCCACTGCTATGAGTGCCCGATGCCGTTTGGTGGCTCACAGGCGGACATGGTGCATCACCTCATGGATGCGTGTAGCGGTCACTTCTGGCCCTTGGCGGAGAACATCAAGTACGAGACGTGCTACCCGTTCACCATGCCGGAGTCGCTGGAGGATCACCGCCGCCTGCTAGTCTCGGAGGAGGACGCCAGCGTCTTCCTCTTGATCGTGGGCACCGGCGAGGCCCGCGCAGGCCGCCGCCCCGTCTCTGTAATGTGCGTCAGGGGCGACGCCACTGACGCTGACACTGACACGAGGTCGATGTACGGGTGCGTGGTCAGTGTTACTACCCCTTCGGGTCGCGTCGGCGGCGACACCGGCCTCATCGAACAGACTTGGACTCTGGGGAGCTGGGACTATCCCGCCAATGTGGACTTGGAAAACCGATGGCATCCTTTACCCACCGATGCGGTGCAGGGGACTCCAAGGAGGTTCACAAGTTTTGGATGCAGGTTGAACAGTTGAACGCTTTTGTTTGCAAAAGATACCTTTTTATCTATTTCACCCGGATGTTTGTGAGCTCTAGAGATGAAATAATATCCGAAGAAACCTACCGATACCCATTACACATGAGATGACCCCGACATCCTTTGTCAAAATAAACAACTCCCCGATCAATGCATTTCACTCTTCAGTGCAATGCACTGGCACCTTACTACTGTAGATTAGTACGACCAAAAATTGAACTAACATTATATATAGTACGATAAATGCTGATGCATGTCACCTAAAATTATATCATTCAAAACTATGTTCAAATACGAATCCAACGATATAGTTTTTGTTGACATGCACTAACATTTTGTCAGTTAAATCTTTGGTCAAATTCAATGGGGGACTAATAAACCATGACCGATGTAGTACAAGTGTAGAGGGCGGCGCTGCACGGGAGTCTCACCTCTCACCCCGCTCGTGGCGCGGCAGTAAAGCCGTCATATCACAAAACCCAACCACTCCCAATAATAAGTGGCATGGTAAAATAAACGGACAGGAAACCATCACATCCCTCTGTCTTTTTTGCATTTCATCTCTCTGCATTTACTTTCTCCGGTTCATCTCGCACACTCGATCCCTAGCTACTACTCCTAGGGACAGTTCTTTTGGCAGCTTCCCCAACTTTTCCCACAAGACTAGTCACAGTGGAGAGTACTACTCATTTATTTGAGCTTCTAAACTACTACTCTATCCTGGTTTATTCCTCACCATTGTAATTTGTGCTAAATTTTGACCAAAGATTTAACTGGTTTATTCCTCACCATTGTAATCCCTCCGTCTAGCTGTGTAAGTCATCTTACGAAAACCAAATAATCCCAAAACACTTAGGCGCGGTGCATTAACTTCTACCTCGTTTCTTGTTTCTTGACATATCAACCAATAAGAGATAAAGAGTGTGCATGCTTTTAATGTCTTGAGATATCAAACACGACATGCAGTGGTTAGTTCATTGCATGAAATACTATTAATTAGCAAATAAACATTAATGTTTCTCATTTTCTCCTCCTCCTTGGTCACGGTGCACAGCCTAAGATGACTTACTCACCTAGACGGATGGAGTAGTGCATGTGACATGCACTAACATTTCATTAGTTAAATTTATGATCAAAATTTGACATAGATTACAATGGGGATCAATAAACCAGGACGGAGGTAGTAGTTATGGGATTACTAATCTAGAAGCCTAAAAGAACTGGCCCCTAGTACTCCTACTAGTAGTAGTACTCAAGTTGGAATTCCAATTGCACGGCACAACTTGTTAGGCAAAAAATTCGATACAGGGTGTAGGAAGCGGTTTGGGAATTTGCATGCCCTTCCAACCAGTGAGATACTCCATACAAAGTACGACAGAGAAATAACCACAGAGATGGAAGCTAAAAGTAAACAATCAAACGAGCATTTTTGCATTTGTTTTGCATTGAATCATTTCACAAGCTTGACTAGTGTTGTTTTTCTTCTTTTACAAAAACCGCATCGTAATGTTAAAATGTGCATTTGCACGTACTCCCTCCGTCCGGGTTTATTAGGCCTAAAGACAACTTCTCTTACACCAAGACACATAGTAATTTTCTCACATTAATTCTTCCATTCCACTCCCAATGCACTCTCTCACATGCATGCAGCCAATGAAAAAGCACACATGAAGTGTATTAACTTTTCAGCCATGGCACCAACAACAATAGCTTTCAATACAACCAATGAAATGGTTGCATGCATGCACCTTTCCAACATGGAGCCTTATAAAAGGGGACATGCTTGTGATGCTGAGAGGCCTAATAAACCCGGACGGAGGGAGTATGTCAGGACCCTGATCCTAAGTCACAGCGATCTAGCATGTAACACTTCATATCACTTTGCGGCCTCACGCACGGTATTCCCACGGGTGCCACCTTACCTGGCGCGCGACCGTTTGCGCCTTCTGGCTCATGTATAAGATAGTGTCGCTAGCATCCATATGACAGAGAACCCGGGCCGACATGACTAGTCGTGAACCCAAAGTGGCACTAACTTACGGGGACAGGCATACATGAAACAACATCGAACATGTCGGTCATCAGCGTGTGAATACGGGCTGTAGCAACTGGGCTAACAGGACTCTGGAAACCCGGGCTATAGCAGGCTAGCAGAACTCCATAAGTCATCGCATGACATTTCCCCGAAGGGACAGACACAGGAACGAAGTGAATCACATGCCGGCCAGTCTAAGTATTCCGGAGCAGTAGTACTGGGCTAGCAGGACTCCTGTAAACTGGGCTGTAGCGGACTACCAAGGCTCAGTGGAAACACCAGACTACATTTCCCCATAAGAGAGGCTACCAAGGATAAACAACTAGATTGTCGGATCCCACACATACCAGGCATTTCAATAACATACACACAATATGCTCGATATGTGCAAATACAACATGGCATCACAACAAAACTCTACGACTCAAAGTATTTATTCATTAGGCTCCGAAGAGCCAAGCATTACAAACATGGGTCTCATGACCCAACAATCATAGCATACAAATCAAAGCACATGCGGAAGGTTAACATGTCTGAGTACAAACATCTACAAATGAAAAAGGCTCAGAAGCCTGACTATCTACCAGATCCTGCCGAGGGCACAAGATCGTAGCTGAGGTATCAATCTAAACGTTGAAGTCCACACAGAACTACTAGCGATACTTAAATCTCTCTACAAAACATAAAATAAGCAAACGTGAGTACAAATGTACCCAGCAAGACTTACATCAGAACTATCTGCATATGCATCGGTATCAATAAAGGGGGTGGTGGAGTTTAACTGCAGCAAGCCAGCTTTGACTCAGTGGCTAACCTGAACTACGACTAAAAGCAACTCTTTTGAGGTGGCGCACACGAGTCCACATATTCACCATATCAATACACCACTATGGATCCGCTCCTGTCTCCCTACGAGAACGCCATCCATAGCACTCATGCTTATCTTGCGCATTTTAGAGTATCCACTTTCACTTGTCTATGAACTGTTATAGGCAACCCAGAAGTCCTTTACCGTGGACACGGCTATTCGAATAGATCATTTATAACCCTGCAGGGGTGTACTTCTTCACACACGCTCTCGCCACTTACCACCATGTACACGTCGTGTATCTCGGCAACCTTCAAGCGAAAGCCTAGCGAGGGAGTCGGCCACGACCTGACTAACCACACAAGTCTCTAGTCCAGGTTTATCGCCTATTCGGGTTCCATCCGTGAGGAGATCCGGCCGGAGTTTCGCTCACAGCCCCAAACGATGTGTGCAGGGTTCCTGAGACACTAAACGGGCTCCCGGTACACTGTGCCATGGTGTATCTACCGCATCATAGCCCACCCCTAGGGTCAGCGCTATGCACGGCCGCCAACACATATCCTATAAACACCAGAAACTAGTTGCAACTCCTGGACAGAGGACTAGTGCAGTTAATAAGTCGAGAGAGTCAATTAAGGATCCCAATGAGTGGTAGTAGCTGTTCATGGATCACAAACACAGAACTCAGGTCCTAAGGACGGCTTCAATGAAACAACCCACCATATACTCCTACATGGCCTCTCATCGATACCTTTACCAAATCGTGTTCACACACTTAGCTCTCAACAGTAGGACATGTTCACACATCTCCGATTCATCCCTGATGAATCAGACCTGACACAACTCTATGCAATAGCAGGCATGACAAACAAGCATGAATGAGTAGGCACATCAGGGCTCAAACAACTCCTACTCATGCTAGTGGGTTTCATCTATTTACTGTGGCAATGACAGGTCATGCAGAGGAAAAGGGTTCAGCTACCGCATTATGTAATAGTTGAAACAGTGTTGTCCTAATGTAGTAAAAGAGAGCAGGAGCAAGAGAGTGGGATTGTATCAGAATGAACAAGGGGGTTTTGCTTGCCTGGCACTTCTGAAGATAATATAGCTCTTCATCGGTGTCATCGAACTCATCGTCGGAACCACGTCTATCGAGAGGGGACAAATACTGGGAACAGAGAAGGAAAACACAATCAATGCAATACACAATATGATGCATGATCCTGACATGTCAATATGCTGTGTTTTGAGCTAATGCAACTAACAACATGTTAAATGGAGTTGGTTTGAACCTTAGGTTCAAATTCAAACTCCATATGTGAGGGTTTAAATGCCATTAATATGATTTGGCCTAAAAAGCAGCCATAAGTTGTTCCAACATGCATGCAAATGGTATAGATGGATATATTGGATTTTTCTGATAATTTTTCATATATAATTTGTTTGATTTGGAGTTACGGATTAATTTCTATGAATTTTTGAAGTTAGCACTATTTCCTGAAATTTCCTGAATTATTTTTAATCCAGAAAAGGATTAACCGCGTCAGCATGACGTCTGAGTGACATCAGAAGGTCAACTGAGCTGTTCTGGGTCAGAACTGACTAGTGGGTCCCACTGGTCAGTGACACGGTGCTGGCTAGGGTCACTGACAGGTGGGCCCGGTCAATGTTAACTTGGCCAAAGTCAAAGCTGACAAGTGGGGTTCGCAGGTTTAGCACTAATCTAAACAGAAAATTAGACTAATGTAAGCAGGCTCGGGGGCCCACATGGCAGTGGCTCTAGGAGGTTAATTAGTGGGCATTAGTAACTAATCCACCCCACCACGTCATCATCGCCGGATATCAACCGGCGACAAACACAGCCGACGGTAAAGGATCGCCATGCTCTCGCTACAGGGCACCATTCCACGCGTGGTTTGTGGCTACGAGTTCCTGGGGTTCTCGCGCATCCGATGAGACAAGTGGCATCGCCGGAGATGGCCTGAATCGACGGCGATGTCTGTTTGCGCGGCGGCCGGAGTTCGGCAAAGACGGGTTCGGCGTTGCAGCTCGCAAATGAACCAACTAACGTGCTAGCTAAGCTCTACGTGCGGCCACGAGCTCGCTGGAGTCGCCGGGGTGACCAAATGGTCATCGGAGCTGCGTCGGCGGCGAGCTCGGGTGGCGGCGTGCTACGATCAGCAAGGGGTGACGGCTATGGTGAGAAAAGGCAACGGGGTTAGGCGGGTTAGATGCAGGAGCTCATAGCGGGGTCGATGGTGGTCTTGGAGAGCTCGGGGAGGGGCTAATGAGGTCGTGCGGCTACCGGCGATCTCGGGGCAGAGGCGGCAAAGATGGCGGGGCAGAGGGTGATGTAGGGCGTCCGGCGTCGTGTGAGCTGACGGAGAGGCGCGGGCGATGGAGGCGGAGCCCTTGGGTAGGTCGGAGAGGCGAGGGAGCATGGTGGCTACGGGTTTTCTCGGCGGCGAGCGCTTGGCGGTTGCGGCCATGGCAAGGAGAGGGCGAGAGAGGGGACGAACAGAGGGGGGGCGAACGTGGGTCCGCGTGCCGCACCTAGCGACATCCAGAAGCAAGCGGCAAGCAGGAGGTGGCCGGGGCCACGTGCGCGCATGCGAGGCACACGCCCTCCTGCCTACTGGCAAGAGGTGGGACACGACAGGGAGGAGGAGGTGGGCTGGGCTGGCCACTTGGGTCGCCAGGTGGCTGCACAGGTAAGTTAGGTAGGTTCTCTCTCTCTTATTTCTATTTTTGTTCTGTTTTTTATTTATGCAAATTTGTTTAAATTTGGTTTTCAAACCAAATCACTTTTGAAAATTCTGGAAATAGTTATGGGCACTAAATGAATTATTCCAGAGTCCCTCAACTAATTCCAAAATTGTTGGAGCATTTAAAAATATTTATAGTATTTTAATGTCCCAATTCAAATACAATATGAGTTAATTCAAAAATCTAGAATGGCCTAGAAATATGTGCATCATTTTTGGCAGAGGTTCTAGACCAATTCAAAAATGATGGACATTTATGAAGGGCATTTTGGGTTCATTGAAATATTTTTATTTTGATCCTAGTTGAAATTATTATCTGCTAGGGTTTGAACAATCCCCAATTCAAATTTTAGAATTTAGACATGATGATCATGCAAGGACAAGCAAAGGCTAAACTAGGGCTGTGACAGAGTACATAAGTAATAGTAGTACTCCCTCTGTCTAGGTGTATAAGTCTTCCGTCCTTCTTGGTCACGGTGCACAACCAAAGATGACTTATTGACCTGGACGGAGGGAGTAGCACAGTCTGCAAGCATATATCGAGAGAGACGTGTATTGCGATAGTATATAGTAAAGTTTGTGCTATATGCACGTGCTTGCAAAATGCGTACGAATACACAAGGTTTCCAAACTTTCCCTTTTACATACTTAATTAAGGACGCTAAAAATTCCTGAACGTTCGGGATTTATCATTTGCATCCCAAAACTAATGAGATCGCCTTACGAAACAAAAATTATACTCCTCCTAAAAGCCACGACGCTCGCAGGAGCGCTTGCGGCGCGCCACGAGTGCCCTGGTGCGCGGCCGTTCCCTAGCGCGCCGACACAATGCCTCTTCCTCAGCCTCGCAACTCGCGAGGTGCTGATTGGCGGCTTGCCAGCGGGCGAGCGCGATCTCACCGGTGTGGTGATCTGGCGCCAATAGGTACTCCTCCTCGCTGGAAGCGTGCACCCGGTCCACGTACCACCAAGCGTAGATGAAGCGCTTGGGCCCGACTGCACTCAAGGCGTCGGCACGGGCATCCTCCGCCACCCTCACAGCCCTCGCACGAGCCTTCTTCCATAGAGCCAATTGCCTGACTCTCTCGGACGCGACATAGGCCTCCCAGGTAGCTTGTTCCGCGGTGCGCTTCTCTTACTCGGCCTTCTTCTCTGCCTCTATTTTGGCGCGCTCTGCTGGAGGCAAAGCCTCCCACAAGGAGACATCCATTTCTTTCCAAAGCTCCTCAACGCTGGGGGGGCTCGGCGGGCGGTGCGGCGTTCTCCTCGTAGCAGGGAGCTGACGCGTCCTCCGGCGCGCGTGCTGGCGAGATTGGGAACGCCGACGCGTCCACCTCGACGCGTTGCGGCGAGGAGCGGAACGCCGACACGTCCTCCTCGACTAGTGGCAGTGAGGAACGGAACAGCGATGAGTCGCGGTGAGGAGCGGAACACCTACGCGTCCTCCTCGACTAGTGGCGGCGAGGAATGGAACGACGATGTGTCGCGTAGCGGAGAGGAGCAGAACACCGACGTGTCCTCCTCGACTAGTGGCGGCGAGGAATAGAATGGCGATGCGTGACCGTCCGCGCGGTGCAGTGAGGGGCTCCTAGGGCTTGGGAGGGGTGGTGCCATGGTGGTCGACGTGAGAGGGAGGGGGAGGAGATAGGGATGTCTTGGGAGGCGCAGTATTTATAGCGAGCAATGGCACACGTACGTAAGGTATGGACTGAGCTGCAGTGACTTAACTGCAGGTCCAGTTGCATCACTGACATGCGGGCCAGACCCCTGTTGGGCCTAGATGTCAGTGACCCAATGCACCTGTAGTTAAGTAACAGCTACGTGGGCATATTTGTTGGAGTAAATTACAGGGGAGCGAAGGGGTGGAAATATTGCTGGTCACAACGGATTGGACGAGTGTGGGGGAGGAGAGTCATGCATGCAGATTAAATTAACCCTGCTAAAAAAAGAAATTTTGAACATGGCTACTCGATCTGTGGCAACTGGCGAGCCACCGCGCTCCAAGTCGTTCACCTGTGGTCCCGACCATCAACTCCTACGGATCAAATTATCTCGCGAGCTAACTATTCATACAAAGGTGCTCCACCACGTACCCGGTACCCGCGAATGCAGCAATCGTGCACCTAGGGTTTTAGGGTTTATTTGTTAACATTGCCTTTACGTAACACTCATGTGTGCGAGACAGCGAGAGGCCGACTGCGTGCGTGCGCCTCTTCTCTTCGTATATGTACTCCACCATTTGTCTGGTGTCCAAAAATTATAATAACTACTAGCAATGTGCCAATGCGTTGCCACATGATCAAAGTAGATTAATACATATTCACCGATTTGATAGAAAAAAAGTCCATTTTTGAAATACGTATATCACTAAAAATATGTTATGTTTCACTCAAAATATATTCCTTTGGCGGTTTTGATGAGATAAGGGAGGAATGTTGTTAGTTTCAAGATTCGAGAAGTGGTATATGTCTAATTTCTACTCTTACTAGCAAGATGCCCGTGCGTTGCACGGAACATCAAGATCTTGTGGGAGAAAAGGATGAACGAGGGAAGGCCTTATCTGCAAATGTGGTGAAGAGTGCGGGTAAATTGCCATATTTTCCTTCCTATCCGTCAGATATAAATCGGATGACCTACATTGCAGGATGGCAGGCCCACCATCATCACCAACTCTATTTTTTATCCCTACTCTTATAAAAAGCATTGTCGGTGATGATCATGTGCCTGCCATCCTGCAATATAGGCCGTCCGATCTATATCTGACGGATAGGAAGGAAACTATGGCAATTTTGCAAAAAAGATACGCATAGCCCTCTCCTCATTTGCAAATAAGGCCTTCCCTCGTTCATCCTTTTCCCCCACAAGATAAATTACTCATACAAATGCATCTTGATGTTCCGTGCAACGCATGGGCATCTTGCTAGTTGTTGCAAAAGCCCATGTGTGTGTGTGAGAGAGAGGGAGAGTGGAGGAGGACGGAGTGCATGTGTGACAAAGACACAAGGAGTGTGTGTGCGATAGGTATCAGCTTAAAATGAGGCGATAGTGTGTGTGTGTGCATGATCGAGAGGGCATGTCTCAAGAAGGGAAGAAAAATCTACATAGATACAAGGAGAGGGAGAGAGACATGTATGCGATGGTGGAAGAACGAGTGTGCGGGTGTATAAACCTATCTAGAGGCTAGCTAGTCAATAAATGTTTGTGAGAGAAATACGAGTCGGGGTGGGAAAGCGAGAGTTTTGTGTGTGTGAGAGAGAGACGGTAGTCGGGAAGGGGAGTGGAAGCAGGAGTTGTGTGTGTGTGTGTGTCTGTGTGAGAGAGAGGAGACGGTAGTCGGGGTTGTCTGATCGGTAAACAAATGAATAATGTCAGTCTGGGATGGAGACGAAAAGGAGACCGCAACAAATGTTGTGTCTATAGGAGAGAGAGAGAGTAATTTTAGTGGTATGAGTCATATGTAGAGACATATAGGGTGTGTGAGAGAATCCCATAGAGAGAAAGACAAAGTGAAAGACGAGTGGAGACTGTGTGTGTGGCGGTGAAAAAGAAAGCTTAGGTACCGAGTGATACCAGAGAACAGTAGAGATGTGAGAGATAATGAAAACCATCTAATGTATAATGATAGGGAGAGTGTGACACTTCTCAAGGGAGACGTCGAGAGACCATGTTTGAGAGGATAGGAGAAACATGAAGTGAGCGTGCGAGTGAGCTGGAGAAAAGAGAGTGATAGCTACCTGAAGGAGCATGCATGCGAGAGAGATGGGCGTTGTCGGTGTCAAAACCGGCGGATCTCGGGTAGGGGGTCCCGAACTGTGCGTCTAAGGCGGATGGTAACAGGAGGCAGGGGACACGATGTTTTACCCAGGTTCAGGCCCTCTTGATGGAGGTAAAACCCTACGTCCTACTTGATTATTCTTGATAATATGAGTAGTACAAGAGTAGATCTACCACGAGATGAGAGAGGCTAAACCCTAGAGGCTAGCCTATGGTATGATTGTATGTTGTCCTATGGACTAAAACCCTCCGGTTTATATAGACATCGGAGGGGGCTAGGGTTACACAAGGTCGGTTACAAAGGAGGAGATATACATATCTCTATTGCCTAGCTTGCCTTCCACGCCAAGGAGAGTCCCATCCGGACACGGGACGAAGTCTTCAATCTTGTATCTTCATAGTCCAACAGTCCGGCCAAAGGATATAGTCCGGCTGTCCAGAGACCCCCTAATCCAGGACTCCCTCGGTAGCCCCCGAACTATGCTTCAATGACGTCGAGTCCGACACGCAGTATTGTCTTCGGCATTGCTAGGCGGGTTCTTCTCCAAATTTCGAATGTTTGTTAAGCAGTGTCCGGCCCCATAAATGTTGACCTCTTGGCTTCTGCGCCCAATAAGGGCTATCTTCCACGCGTCAAATGAATACGAGGAGCCAGGGCATTTTTACATTCTCCCCCTAGCCAGATAAATAAATTGTCTATTAAAGGGATGGGGATTCTTAGATCCAATCCATATCATCCTCCCCTAGCGAGAATACATCGGAGCGCGCTTCGGAAAAATGCACTCCAGCATGGCCGACAACCACAGCTCCTCCTCCTGCCCCCGTAGCCCTAAGCCCGACGATTGGGAGAGGTGTTCTGTCCCACATAGTCGATTAGTCGAACTGCAGACTAAGGGATTTCTCCCTCCAGCGTATATGTTTCCCGTCCGAGCCGGGCTCGCCACCTACAATGGCGGGGAGCAAGCGGAGAGCTTCCCCAGTCCCTCTACGGGGGAGCGGGTATGCCTTGTTCCTTACTTATTAAGGGGACTCGGATTTCCAATTCATCCGTTCCTCCGCGGGCTCCTGGAGTTTTACAGCCTCCAACTGCATAATTTCACCCCTGCTTCCATATTACACATGGCCGGCTATGTTGCCCTCTGTGAGTTATTCCTGGGCTGCGAGGCTCATTTCAAGCTATGGAAAAGGTTATTTTGCCTCGTCCCCCGCACACAGGAGGGGTCACTTTATCAAGTGGGCAGAGCCGAAATATGGCGCATCGCAGAAACCGGATACCTGTCCGGTACTCCGAAGAAGACGTCCGAGGACTGGCCTTCGGAATGGTTTTATATGGAGGACGTCCCCCTTCCGGACCCTGTTCGGCGGGGTCTTCCTGAGTTTAACAATGCTCCTCTGAAGAAACATCGAAGTTGGCGCCCACGGAGCCCCAGGAGGAAGACAACGGGGAAGTCCTTTACCTGATGAACCGGATTAAAGCGCTGGCTCAATCAGGATTGACAGTAATCGAGGTTATGTCAATATGCATAATGCGGGGAGTGCAGCCACTTCAATATCGAGGGCACCCCCTGTGGTGTTTTAACGGGGAAGACGATGCCACCCGTTGCGGATGTAAGGGTCCGGACAACGCTGCTGCTTTAGCAAAAACCCTGTCCGAGCTGTTCAAGGGAGAGGAAGAGGAGTTCATCCGCATCAAGCCATGGGATGGATTCTCCATGTACAACCCTCCAAGCTGGGTGAGTTATATCTCCTTACTCCCATTCTTCCCACATTCTTTGTCGTAGGTACTCACCTTGCCATTTTACGGTGGGAACTGCGAAAAGCCATAAGGGAGGTCAACAGCCCGTCCCCACAACCAGAGGACCCCGACCGGGCCCTCGGTCCCAGACTCGAAGAAGATCCGGACATATTCATGGAGCTGATAGACCGGCAGTTCTATCAATTGAGTTGTGATGATGCCATGGTGGCCATTACGACCGACTATCCCTGACTGCTCCCTGCGTAGCTCATAAGAAAAACCAAAATCCCAACTCCATAAACTAGGATCCCCTTTTAGATACTTCACCTACCATATACATATGGTGTTTTACAGGGAAGGCATTCAGGACACCATGCCGAACCCGCAGCAACTCGCCAACAAGAGGCACCGAGGTCGGGTAGGCCAAAAAGGAAGGCGGTCAGGACGGAGACGCCGGCGCAGAGGTATGACAAAAAACCCGCTCCGTGGTTTTCGTCTTTCTCAAAATGTAATGACATCCATGTTTCTTTAACAGAAAAAACGCTCATCGGAATATGTCCGGTGAGGCTGTCGATCATGCTTCCACCAGTCGGGCTCCAGGACCGGACATAGAGGCGGAAGCCGACATGGGGCGGACGTCGTATACTCCCCCTACAGAGGATGTGGATAGACTATCCGCTACAAATTCAGAAGTGGAGAGCGCCATGAATCACAGGCGTCGTCGGGCCGTACTCCGTGATGCTTGCTTCTCACCAGAGGCATTTGATGCCTTCAATTCTGGAGACACGTACCTCCGTGCTGCTCAAAATGGTCTAGCCAGAGCCACGGACTAGTATGTAAGGGATGTACGGGTAAGCAAATTTGACGATTATGTGTATCAGTAGCCCCTGAGACTTGAAACAGTTAGCAGAACTGATTTAAGGATCATCTATTGTGCAGGTTCTTACAGAGAAGAATACTCGACTGTCACAGGAGCTGGAGGAATGCAAGACCCAACTTCGGGCCGCCGTTGCTCCATTGAAGGAACCTAAAAAGTCCCCAGCTGGTAACATTTGTTTCAAAGAATGATGGGTACCATATAGTGTGCGGCATGGCTGCAGATCTAACAATAGATGTTGCAGATGAATCCAGAGAGAATCCGGAGGACCAGCATGTCGTACGACAGCTAAAGGCTGGCGAACGCGTGTTGACTGAGGTTGGGCGGGAGAAAAACAATCTCCAAGACGCCAATACCAAGCTGAGCGTGGAACTGAAAGATGTTCGAGCCCAGCTTGCGGACTCTGAGAAGGAGAATAAGCGGCTTCGATGCGGCATTTTTAGTAAGTGCTTGAACGAACCCTTAAAAGGGGTGGCGGAGAAGCCAGCTAATAGAGTTATGTCTGCAGGTATGCTGACGGGTCGTCCCGTGGAGGAGATGCCTGGGTCTGCGGGTGATCTTCTACCCGAGCTTTCACAACTGCATAAACAAGTTCGGCAGGTGATGCAAGGTCTTGCCCAGGCCTTGTGGCCATCCGTCTCCCTGCCAGAAGGCATTGGAGAGCTTGCGGATAAGCTCAAGGGAGCACGGCGGCGCTTCTGATTATGGAAGATATCAGCCTGCCGTCAAGGTGCCAGGGAAGCCTGGGCCATTGTGAAGACGCGGTATACCAAGGCTGACCCAAACCACATGGCTGAGGTCGGACCTGTGGGGCCCGATGGGAAAGAGATCCCCGTTAGTTTAGTGTATGGGCAAGTAGAATTAGCCGCAAAGTATTCCCAACAGGATTGTAGGCTAGACAGCATGTTGGATGGTATAGAAGAGGAATTTAGTCAGTCTACATGACTATGTAATTAAAATGACATGTTTAATGCCTTCTAGCCGGATTGTAAATCATTTGTCATGGCGGACCTTTTTGCTTCAACCTCGGGACCCGATAGTCCGGAGTGTGTCCGAATACCCGCTCAGTTATATAAGAACCGAGGTATGTGTGGAAACCAGGCGTAGGGGTCATTAGTGCCTGAACAGACAAGTACCCAACTAGTTGTGTTATATTACATGGGTAGTAAGAAACATCTTCTAGGGAGAATAGTTCCGTTAGGGGTTCCTTTCCCTGGGTATGCATGACCTAAAGTGCATGTCCGAACTGCGAGAGGAGACGCAGGCAAAAACATCTGGGGGCATATATGGAAAATGAATAAAAATCATCTTTTGTTCACCGACCGAATATTCCCTTAAGAACACTAGCTTTGGGCTTCACCCAATTTGAGGTACACATCTGGCCGACCCGGCAATAACTTTCAGATTTCGGGTTCCGGCAGACCCTTGAGGTTCGAACACTGGGGTGTGTGCAGAGATTTCGCCTTCTACCTACCTGCACCCCACCGCCTCGCTCAGATCTAAGCTATGGAAAGAACAGCACAAGAGACACGGGGTTTATACTAGTTCGGGCCACCATTGTGGTGTAATACCCTACTCTAGTTTGTGGTGTGGTGGATTGCCTCTTGGGCTGATGATAATGAGCAATACAAGGAAGAACAGCCTCGCGAGGGTCTGTTCTTGGCTGGGGCGATGAACTGCTAGGAGGAGTTCAGTCACCCTTCTCTCTCTCTCTCTCTCTGTCTCTCTCTCTCTGTGTGATGCTACTCGATCCGATCCCAGCTTGTTTCTGGATTGGCCGATCCCCTCTACCCTGGGGGTGGCTAGTCCTATTTATAGGCAAAGGCCCTGGGCCTCTTGCCAAATATTAAGCGGGAAGGGCGCCAACAATTGGCCATTTTGAAAGGGAACATCTAGTACACTTATACTGACTAAAGTTGGTCCTCGCCTGCCAAAGGCTCTGGTGGTGACGCTGGCTTGGGCTCCACAATGACTTTCTCCCTGCCGTTGGGCTGGTCTTGGTCTCGTTGCAGCGAAACGGGTGCCTGTGCTTGATGCTCTCACCTGTGCTTGCTCCCTTTGCACCAAAGAGGAAAGGAGGACACTGCGCGGGCTGGCGCCCGCCTGGCGCCCTTGGTCGTCATGGCTTGCGTCACGGGCACCTCGTGAGGTACCCCGCCTTGATCTCTCCGCCTCCTCGCGAGCCAGCCTGATGAGGCCATGCCTGAGGAAGCTCCGTGTCGTCCGCCCCACGAGGCTTGGCCCCTCGCGAGGGTCTTGGGTCTGTGATTATGAAGATGGGCTGCGCTGGGCCCCCCTTTGAGCCACACCGCAGGTCGCAGGCAGGCAAGTCTGGGGACCCCCGTTCTCAGAACGCCGACAGTAGCCCCCGGGCCCAAGGCGTGCCCAGACTTGTCTGTGCAGGGGGGCGAAAGGGCAAGAGCGAAGCGCCGTGGGCCCTAACAGCCTGCGGCCTTGGGCGCCGCATGGCAGTTGATTGGACGTGAGCGCCTCAGCAACCGTGCGTGTTGATAAAGGTGCGGCATCTGCCTAGGCTTTGCTTTTTTTTTTTTGCTTTCTCCGGTTGCTGCTCAGATCCCCTTTCCTGCGCCTCTCCTTCCTTCCTCCAAAATTTCCAGATCTACTTCGACCGCATGACCTAGGAGGCCATGGCGCTTCGTCAGTCCCCGGCCGGAGCTTGGTACTCGTCTGCCCTGGATTCGCCGAATGTGTCGGAGGCGAGCCTCACCCGGTTGCGCCGGATGGCGGCGGCACAGGGCATCGACGGGGCGAAGGTGTTCAAGGCCGGCTCCGCCACACCTGAGGGCCAAGAGAGCACCTTCTATCCGCTCTTTGTAAGTGCCATTGCTGCTGGCCTGGTGCCTCCCTTCTCCGAGTTCTTCTTCTCTGTCCTCCGTCATTATAAGCTACAGGCTCTGCATCTCCACCCCAACTCCGTCCTTCTCCTAGCAATCTTCGCCTATTACTGCAAGGCTCGCATAGGGGTGCAGCCCTCAGTGGCCTTGTTGCGCCACTACTTCTACCTCCGGACCTCTCGCGGTCCTGCTTCCGCGTGCGCGAGCTTCGTCGCGTACAGTGGCGCCATTGCCATTTTGAACCCCGAGAAAAGGGTTGAGGGCTTCAGGAGCAAGTGGGTCTTGGCAGATGCTGGGCGCATCCACCCTCGGCTGGTCTTGCCCACGGAGCAACCCACAGCTCCATTGATTGGGGTCGAGCGGAGCTCGCGGACCCCCGCGCGAAGCTGGTGTTGGAGAAGATGGACGCGGATCTGAGGCCGGCCAACAGCGGTGGCGAAGCTGACCGGTGCGTCGCTGCTGAGGGAATTCCTAGAGCACCAGCTGGCTCCGCTTCGGCAGTACTCACTTCCGATGTGGAGGCCCCATCCGAGCCCCACGGCCTTGGCCGACGAAGATCTGGCTGCGGTCCTCCAATCTCTGGTCGGGGGCGATGTGGCGAGGTTGGAGGGCGCTCCTACGCCCTTGTTCCTCCGCGACGACTGGGAGCAGGTAGTGGAGTCCATGCCCGTCTTCAACGGGGACGGGCCCGTGCCCATGGAGGCTCCCGAGGAACCGGCGGACGTGTCCTTCGACGACTCCAGCGAAGAGGAGGAAGGAGGGGAGCGGGAAAAAGGGCCTGACTCCGAGGCGACTGACAGAGGGTCGAGGGCTCCCCTCCCCCGGCGTAGGTCCCGCGTTCTCCACCTCTCTCCGAGCGATGACGACGAGGATGATGACGAGCAGGGCGGCGGGAGCTTGCCCCCGATCCCGAAGAAGGACAGGACCGGGCTGATCTCCCGTGGGTCTGCCCCGGCCCCGAGGCAGACCATAGACGCGCCTTCCGCTCCCTAGCTTCCCGAGGTTGACCCTTCCAGCCCGCTTTCAGGCTTCAAATTTGGCCGAAGGCTGCCTGAGCTCACTGGTGATGACCCGTAAGCGCTTGATTCTTATCTTTATTTCTTGTTCTACTGCTGAGGCTTGACATCCGCATCTCTTGGATAGGCTGGCGCCCACAGCAAAGAAGCCAAAGGGAGCTCCTAAGGTTCCATCCAGGGCAGCGCCTCTGCCCGTGAAGGAAGGTGACCGCGACGCACGGGCCTCTCCTGCCCGGTCGTCCTCGCGAGGCCTGGCTGAGCCGGCTGGGGCGAGCTCGGCCCCCATGGCCCAAGCGACTCCCGAGGTGCCTTTGCCTGCTGCCGCCACCACAGCCGTTGGGGCGCAGCAGGCTCCGCCTCAGGATGCTGTGGTCGCGCTGCCGCCTTCTCCTCCTACTCCACCGACTGTTGTCTCTCCGACTCCTCCTGCCGTTCTGGATCGTGCTGCTGCTGAGCTGGACCGACTGCGGCAGGATCTTCTTGGTGCCGACCCTCGCTTGGTGGCCGGGCGCTTGGAGCTGGCTTTAGGATGGATTCGCTCCGACGCTTCAATTCGGGCGGCGCTGGTCCAGGCCTCGACGGCTTGCGATGAGGAGAGGCAGGCCATCCTTGAGGCGAAGGCTGCTCGTGACGCAGCCCTGGGGGAGGTGGTCGATGTCCGTGGTCGCTGCAAGGTGCTGGAGGACGAGCTGCAAGACCTGCGGGACCAGCTCGCGAAAGAGACCCGCCTTCGCCAAGAGCAGGAAGAAGGCGTGAAGGCTCGCGAGGCTGCCGTCAAGGACCGGGAGGCCAAACTCAGGAAGCGCCGTGACCACCTAGGCGCGCTGGAGCAGGAGTTGGGGGCGAGGAAGGTCAAGCTGGACGACAAGGCCCAGGTTCTTGCCGAGGACCGCGTGGCCTTCGCGGAGATGGAGGCGAAGGCTCAATCCTCGTTGAGGACGCTTTACGACAATGGCCTGGAGAGCCTGCTGGCTAGCGCCGAGGATGGCCCCGCCAAGCTGCTTCCCTTCCTGGTTCGCGCTCTTGAAGATGTCGCCCTTGGCCTTGGCCCCACGGCCGAGGCCGAGGCGTGTGTCCTATCTTCTGTAGCGCTGACGCGGGTCCTCACCCACATCTACCTTCGTGATCCCAGCGGCGACCTCAACAGCCTGTTGGAGCCAGCAAGAGGCGAGCGTGCCGCTGCCGCTGCCGAGGCCGTGAAGGGTCGCGCGGAGGTTCTACTGGGGAAGTTCCGGGCCTTCAGCACCAAGCCGAAGCGAGGCGCTGCTGACCCTGCTGCTTCATGAGGCGAACCCACTCCGCGTTGCTCCGCCGCCGACAAGTAACTCCGTTGTGGCTCCTGTCCTGCCTTCAATTCCTGCACATGTATCATGCCTCGGGGAGGCGTTTAAACTTGCGCTTGGCATTGAGATAACAGTGTGGACTGTAATATTTGCTTTTGAATTCCTTGAAATTTATGCTTTTCCTTCCTACTTGCTTATGTTCTACACCGGCAGAGCCCGGCCCTGCGCATACCTCAGCCACCGTTAGCCCCGACCGGAAACCAGGACGGGACCAAGGAGTGAGGGGCTACGTGACAAGTTAGGCTCCTAAGTCGCGATGCTCAGGAGTCCCCCTTGGCGCACGAACAGCAAGTAGGGAGGTGAGATGTGGGTGGATCTACCGTTCTACGTCTGCAGAGCCCGGCCCCGCGCATACCTCAGCCGCCGTTAGCCCTGACCGAAAACCAGGACGGGACCAAGGAGTGAGGGGCTACGTGACCAGTTAGGCTCCTGAGTCACGATGCTCAGGAGTCCCCCTTGACGCTCAAATGGCCTTCGTACCTTGGCTCCGCTCGGGAAGAGATGCGCGACGAACTAGGCCCGGGGGGCCTTGCTGGGTGGCGTGCATCTGGGCGTGACCCAGGCGCAGCCCCCGTGACCAGCCCCCTCACGCGGCACTCCCGAGGGGAGGCGTTACGATGAGGCTAGACACTAAGCTCTGGGCTCCCTGAGGTTAATGCGGCCTGGGGGCCACCCTTAGTTGTTTATCACTAGCACGGAGCATAGCGCTTCTGTATGTGTACGGGCATAGCCGCTCCTCGGTAGTGTCGTCAGCCAGCGCGGAGCATGGTGCTTCCACTGGTACGTGGAAGGGGGCTCCCCTTCGGGAGGAGCCCTCGGGGCGTGTACAGCCCCGCCCTAACACATGGCTAGCATGGTAGGGCCTGGCGAGGTGTATCTGGGCACCCATGAGCCAGCGCGGGACCCACGGGGCCCTACCTCTAGGCGGGTTGCGCCTGGCACTGGGCCTTATCTTGTGATGTGTTCCTGCAAATTTGGTTAGATGCCGGCACTCTACGTCCTCGGGTCCCGGCCCTCGAGCTGGTCTCAGCCGTCGCTGGTATGCCAGGTCGCGATGCCGTGGACAAGGCCAGAGGGTGAGGGATGGAGAGCCAGTAAGAGCCCTGAGTCGCGATGCTCAGGTAACCCCCTTTAACGTGCAAGTGGTCTGCATGGAGAAGAAGAGGTGTCGTGGCCCGGCATCAAATAATCAAGCATGGTGGGTCGAACGCATAGCCGGAAATAAACTCAAAAGGGATACGTGTCGCTGGGTCTGGCCCGAGTGACTTGGGGATGATGCAGCCCAAGGGGCGCCCCAACAAAGTAAGCTAACAACATGAAATAAAAGGGATACATGCCGCAGGGACGGACCCACGCGGCCTGGGAATAATGCAGCCTTGGGGGGCGCTCCCAGCTAGAAATGAAACTTGAAAGATGTCACCTGATGATGTTGAGGATGAAGCAGTGTTGGTGTAGCAGACTCGGTGGGCTGCGGAAGCCGATCCTCACGAGCCCCCAGGCCCAGGGGCCTCGGGAGGCTCCGGAGGCACTAGTGGCTCCTTGCGGACCATCTCCATCTCCGCCAGGGCTGCGGAACGCCTGGCCTCTTGAGCCTCCATGATGCCCCTCATGAGGCGCTGGTACGTGGCAGCCGCGCTCGGCAAGCCGTAAGGCATGCGAACGTAGCTGTGGGGTGGACCTTCACAGCGCCCCACTCGCGAGGGCCAGAGGCGCTCCAGAGAGGCGACTCGATTGAGCCCTGGTATGTCGATGCAGACACGCAGCCCACCATCCTCGCCTGGATGGGGGGCCACAGCTGGTAGGCGGCGGCCGCCTCTCATGACTCTTGACTCCTCTAGCTCCTGAATGGCCTTGCTGACGAACTCCTGAGGGTCTGGCCCTCCTTGCCTTACTCCTTGAGGGAAACGTGCTTCAAAACACGCCTCCATTTGGTGCCCAAGCGCCTCCCTCGTGACCTTAGCCAGGTCGGTGGCCCTCCAGGGGAGAGCCCCCGAGCCCTGCCTGAGGAGGGCGCCGGGCGTGCTTTCCTGTGCGATGGAAGGAGGTTCCCCTTGGGCAGGCGCGGGCCCTGAGGGGCCTGCCTCCTGAGGAGCCGGGCCGGATGATGTCTTCTTATTCTTGGGGGTGGCCTCGGGAAGCCTCCTGCTTCCGCGATCCGGGTCTTCCAGTGATGCGGCCTGAAAGGCTCGTTCCATGGAACACATCGCGTCCTTCTCTTCACAGGGCACCGTGATGACTCCGCCACTTCCTGGCATCTTGAGGACGTTGTAGCCGTGGTGAGTTACGGCCATGAACTTGGCCAGCGCTGGGTACCCAAGAATGGCGTTGTACGGCAGGCGAATGTGAGCGAAGTCGAAGTCGATGAGCTCGGTGCGGTAGTTGTTGCGTGCCCCGAAGGTGACAGGGAGGCGGACCTGCCCAATCGGGACCGTGGAGCCGTCGGTGACTCCGGAGAAAGGCTTGGTTGGCTGAAGCTGGTTGTAGGGCACTTGGAGATTGTTGAATGTTTCCACGAACAGGACATTGAGCCCTGCCCCGCCATCGATGAGGGTCCTGGTGACCAGCACGTTGCTGATGATTGGGGAACAAAGCATCGGGAGGACTCCGGCCATGGCCGCACACTTGAGCTGATCCGCTGAGCTGAACGTGATGGCGCACGCCGACCACCTGAGAGGGCACGTGGCTTCGAGCTTGGGGAGGACAGCATTCACTTCGCGGGCGAACTACTTGAAGATGCGTTGAGAGGCTGGGGCTTGAGCCCCGCCCAGGATGCAGGCGATCGCGCACGGCTCCTGGAAGCCCCCGGCCCCCTCGTCCTGATGGCGGTCCTCGTTTCTCCTTGGCTGCGGCGGCAGCGGAGGGAGGCCTGCGTTGCCTTGCGGGCGATCCTCGCGAGGCTGATCCCTCCAGTCTCCCTCGCGAGGCAGGTCTTGCCAGCGATCCTCGCGAGGTCGATCGTGCCACCCTTGGCGCGGGCAGCGGTCTTCCCAGCGTCCTGCGTTCCTTCCTCCTCCTCGACCGTAGCCCCGGTCACCGCGGTCGGGACGACGGCCGATCCTTCCTTCTCGCACGGCTCGGAGCTCTTGACATTCGTTGGTGTTGTGGGTGTGGAGGTCGTGGTACACACAGTACCGACTGCCCTTGGAAGATTCGGGCTGATCTCTGCCCCGCTTGGTGTCTGGTTCTGCCGCGAGCATGGCAGCCCCCTTGCGCTTCACATCCTTGGCCTTGGGCTTCTTCTCTTCTGGGTCTGCGACAGGCAGTTTGAGGAGGGAGAGACGCCCTTCCTCAGCCTTGGCGCACTTGGTCGCCAAGTTGAACAGCTCCAAGGAAGTGCACAGGTCGTCATGCATCGTCAGCTCCTCCTTCATCTTGACGTCGCGCACGCCGTTGGAGAAGGCTGAGATGATGGCCTCCTCGGTCACCTTGGGAATCTTGAAGCGTGCGTTTTTGAAGCGCTGGATGTACTTCTGCAGGGTCTCTCCAGGTTGTTGCTTGATGCGACGCATGTCGCTCACGGCGGGTGGCCGGTCGCGAGTACCTTGGAAGTTGGCGATGAAGCGGGTGCGCATCTTGTCCCAGGAGGAGATCGTGCCTGGAGCTAGGTTGAGGAGCCAGGTGCGGGACCCATCACTACAAGAAATATGTCAACTTATGACCACCACTATTGGTCACTGAAAGGTCACAAATTTCCATTTACGACCTTTTTGTGACCAAAAACAGAAGGTCAAAAGCTGGCGGTCGTAAACTGACTATAGCGACCTTTAACAAAAGGTCGTTGAACCCATGACCTTTTGTTTTGGTCACTGGCTATCTGCCCAGGCCACGTCGGATCCGACGTGGCAATCCGACGTGGCACAATTGCGACCAATTGAAAAGGTCAAAAATTAGAATCGGCCCGGTCCATTTCGGTGCTTTAGATGGGCCGAGCCCATTAATTCAGCCTTTTTAATATATATATTTTTTTGTTAATTTTCGCTAGGTACATGGGCCTGGCCCAACAATTTGGCCTTTTTTGTTTTCTGAGCTTCTTCCATTTTTTTGGGCCTCGGCCTTTCTGCGGTCCATTTAATTTTTTAAATTTTTTAAGATGTTTTTCCTTTCATTTTTTTGTCCAATATTGTTTGGGCTCAGGCCTCTTCTAGCCCATCAATATTTTCAGACCACTAATTCAAAGGACTGGACAACAGAGAAACAATTCAGTTTTTTTCAATTTTGCTATCAAAGCAACATTTGTTTCACTGTACAATCATACATCATTTCTTGCAGTTACATCATTTGAAGCAGCAACTAAAAGATTGTCATCTATAACAAATGACAGCCAGTCAAAAGAAAGATCACCATCACAACTCCAGCGACTACTTATACACTACAACTTCCACTTATGTGCAAACCTACAAGAAGGCCATGCTTCCGATTAGATTTGGTTGCATCACTTCCAGTTTGCTAACGGCATGTGTCCAGCAGCACATCTCATAACCTACAAAGAGAACATAAACCAACATAAGAATTTGAAACTTCTTCTAATTTGAAACTTTCGGTAAACGGTAAACTTGAGGTAAATTAGAAGTGAGGATATTGATTACAAGCAAGATGAAACGTAAACTAAGTCCTATTGTATTGATGGATCCCAACTTGTTTAAACTAGAGCAGATTGTTCAACTTGTACAATCTAGTAGTCTAAAAAGAGAGAAAAATGTTCATTCTCGGCTCCACATTAATTAGAACAGAAATGAATGACACTAATATAAGCACATCTGGTCCAGTTCTCGGCACCAACTCCTCCTCCAATTGCTACAGAAACTAAGAGCAGAAAATCAACTCGCCTACTTCAGTACAAAGAAGAAGCAAACATGCAAGCAAGAAATACTGGAATAGTACTAGTGTGATCCACATCTCAGCATCTCACTTTCAGTTTAGTTGATCCGAATCACAAATCATTAAAGAAGAAGCAAACATGCAAGCAAGAAATACTGAAATGAAGTTTCAGTTTTAGAAACTGAATTTCTAAACCGATGAAGGAGGCAGCATGCAGTAGCTGAGCAGCAAGAACCTGAAGTGAAGTTTCAGTTTTAGAAACTGAATTTGTATTTTGTGAGGAATCTAGAACTCAAATTTATCTGAGATCGTAACTTTATGTTATCAATTTAAGAGCAGGTCATTTATGCATGTCAAAATGTGAGCAGAATACTCATTGATGATCTGAGTTGTGTACCAAGGTGCTAGGGGTTGGCCCCTGTACTGAAATTGTATTTAAACTTCCTCTTTTCTACTAACAGAAAGAGCAATGCTCCTGTCAATATTTTGGAAAACAAATTTGAGAGCATATCATTGATGCTGTCCATTTGTGAGCATATCGGTGAATTGTGTCCACCTAAGACAGTGCATGGGGCAAATGAGATCAGTTAAACTACAACACTGAACCAACTAAACTGAATTTTGAGACCAGATTAATGAAACCATTGTAATAGAAATAATGTTTGAAGTATCTTTGCCGGTTCTCGAAAAGGCTATACAACCAAATTAGCACTGTAAATCCATCATAGATGGCCAACAATTTATCTACAAAATGCATCTAATTATAGAACTAGCAAGGAGTAGAGCAAAACTTCTATTAGGCTCGTTGTTGTGATGCATGATGTGTTCGGTTTGCTGTACTGATGCATTCCAGTGAACCTAAAAAGATGATTCTATTCTGATATGCTGTTAGGATCTTTGTGCAAAATCAATCCAACCCACATGAGGTTCAGTGCCAAATTCTAACACCAGAGAAGCAATGGCCTATCCTAGTACTAGCAAATCAATCGAGCAGAGAGGAGGGGACGAGCTCACCTACGGCCAGAGAGTAAGATCCATGGCTGATGCATCCCGAGCAGCAGCCATGGTTGAGCACCCTCTCCTCAGGCGCCATCCATCCTTGCCGCCCAGTCTATCTACAACATCCTCCTGCATACCTACAGTCAAAGAACAGAGCAGAAATTAGAGAGAGAGAGAGAGAGAGAGAGAGAGAGAGAGATAGGAGGGGATGGAGCTCGAGTACCCCATGGCCACCGGGCAGAATAGCACCATCCAGGGGCTGAGCCGCGTGTGGGGGCGCGACAGATGTCGGGGAGGAGTCGCCAATGTCGCCGGAGCCGTGTTGACGATTGAGGCGCCGCCGCCCTAGCCACAGGGAGGGCTACAGGTGAGCGTTTGAGGCTGGGAGAGGCCGAGAGGTCTCTGAGATTCGCGCCATTGCCGTCCTGGTGGCCGGAGACACTGCGTGCTGCGCTGCCACCGCAAACCCTAAGGAAGCCATGCGCGCGCCATGGTCCGGCCAGCTCGACGGAGCGCCGCGCATCAAAGCACGCACGCGCGCGCCGGCGAGCAAGCCAGCCGCGACACTGTTGTGGCTGGGCGTCAGTGCTGTTGTCTCCGTTGCGTGAGGAGAGGAGGTTGCTTGGTCTGGGGGAGAAGGGGCGGCAATGGGTGGATGGATCTAAAGGGAGGAGGAGAAGAGGAGGTGGCGGCGGCGATGGATCCGATGGGAGGAGGAGACGGGGGAGAAGGGGCGGCAGCGGGTGGATGGATCTGAAGGGAGGAGGAGATGACGAGGTGGCGGCGGTGATGGATCTGATTGGAGGAGGAGACAGGGGAGAAGGGGCAGCTGCTGGGTTGATCTGCCGCGCGCCGGCGTTGGGGTAGGAGGTCGCTGGTGGGGCTGGTGGAGCGGAGGTCACGCCGGCGTTGGGATTGGGGGAGAGGAGGTCACGGGAGGGAGGGGTTGGGGTCGTGGGAGGGAGGGAGAAAGAAAGGAGGCGGGGGGGGGGTGGCTGGAAAATGTCCACAAGGACTAGGGTTTCGGCTTAGGTGGGCTTGGGGTGAGGACTGCCGTTGGATCCGCGAGCATCCGACGGTGTTCGATCCACGATCCGCGTGAAATGCCCACAGACCAATCAAAATGCAGCACACGGGTACGATGTCATGACCATTTAAATTGGTCATAGTTGACTAAAAAATTGGTCATGGTTGATTAAAAATTCATTTTCCATTTTTCAAGTGCCGAAAATGAGTTTGTTGTGAAGGACCTACAATATATTTGTTGCAAAATTGGACCAAATCAATTTTCTAAAATATTTAAACATACTTAATGCACAATTGACAAAATGGTTGGGTGTCAAAAGTTTTGATCCACCTTTGGTGAAAAAGACAAATTTCCGCCGTTTCGGTTGGAAGCAGGTCAAATTTGAACTGCGGCTGCCTCAGATTTTTCTATTTATTTTTTCCAAAAATCATTTCTAGGTACAAAAATATCTATTTAATTAGAGAAACATCAAAAAAATTCCAAGATTCAACCACTAGCTAGGAACGGTCATTCCCGCCGTTTTGACCGCATTTTGAAACGGGCATAAAAAATTCAAAAAAAATCAAAAAAATGGAAAACCTTTGCATTGTGTCATTATATGTGATCAAGTTACCAGAAAAATTAATAAACTTGTAATACGACAATTATTTTAAAAAATTGTTCTCAGAAATGAGCTATCATGCGTGAAGATTCATGGCTTTCAAGCCAAATGGTCAATCTTATGGCCACATTCATGGCATAGTTTGTTCAAATGATCTCATATTATGCACAAGGGTGCATATTAGAATGGCAAACAATGATGCCTAAGGAAGTTTTCATTTTCGTTGGACGAAAAAACCATTTTCCATTTTTCGAGTGCCCGAAAGGAGGTTTTTTTGTGAAGGAACTACCAAATAATTGGTGCAAAATTGGACCAAATCATTTTTCTAAAATACTAGGACATATTTAATGCACAATTGACCAAATGGTTGGGTGAAAAAAGTTTTGATCCACCTCTCGTGAAAAAGACAAATTGCCGCCGATTCAGTTGGAAGCGGGTCAAATTTGAACTGCAGCTGCCTCATAGTTTGCTATTTATTTTTTCCAAAAATCATTTCTAGTTACATAAGTATCTATTTAATCATAGAAACACCAAAAAAATTCCAAGATTCAACCACTAGCTAGGAACGGTCATTCCCGCCGTTTTGACCGCATTTTGAAACGGGCATAAAAAATTCAAAAAAATGGAAAACCTTCGCATTGTGTCATTATATGTGGACAAGTTTCCAGGAAAAATAACAAACTTGTAATACGGTAATTATTTTAAAAAAGTGTTCTTAAAAATGAGCTGTCAAGTGTGAAGATTCATGGCTTTCAAGCCAAATGATCAATCTTATGGCCACATTCATGGCATAGTTTGTTCAAATGATCTCATATTGTTCACAAGGGTGCATATTAGAATGGCAAACAATGTTGCCTAAGGAAGTTTTCATTTTCGTTGGACGAAAAAACCATTTTCCATTTTTCGAGTGCCCGAAAGGAGGTTTTTTTGTGAAGGAACTACCAAATAATTGTTGCAAAATTGGACCAAATTATTTTTCTAAAATACTAGGACATATTTAATGCACAATTGACCAAATGGTTGGGTGAAAAAAGTTTTGATCCACCTCTCGTGAAAAAGACAAATTGCCCCCGATTCAGCTGGAAGCGGGTCAAATTTGAACTGCAGCTGCCTCATAGTTTGCTATTTATTTTTTCCAAAAATCATTTCTAGTTACATAAGTATCTATTTAATCATAGAAACACCAAAAAAATTCCAAGATTCAACCACTAGCTAGGAACGGTCATTCCCGCCGTTTTGACCGCATTTTGAAACGGGCATAAAAAATTCAAAAACAATCACAAAATTGGAAAACCTTCGCATTGTGTCATTATATGTGGACAAGTTTCCAGGAAAAATAACAAACTTGTAATACGGTAATTATTTTAAAAAAGTGTTCTTAGAAATGAGCTATCACGTGTGGAGATCAATGGCTTTCAAGCCAAATGATCAATCTTATGGCCACATTCATGGCATAGTTTGTTCAAATGATCTCATATTGTGCACAAGGGTGCATATTGGAATGGCAAACAATGTTGCCTAAGGAAGTTTTCATTTTCGTTGGACGAAAAAACCATTTTCCATTTTTCGAGTGCCCAAAAGGAGGTTTTTTTGTGAAGGAACTACCAAATAATTGTTGAAAAATTGGACCAAATCATTTTTCTAAAATACTAGGACATATTTAATGCACAATTGACCAAATGGTTGGGTGAAAAAAGTTTTGATCCACCTCTCGTGAAAAAGACAAATTGCCGCCGATTCAGTTGGAAGCGGGTCAAATTTGAACTGCAGCTGCCTCATAGTTTGCTATTTATTTTTTCCAAAAATCATTTCTAGTTACATAAGTATCTATTTAATCATAGAAACACCAAAAAAATTCCAAGATTCAACCACTAGCTAGGAACGGTCATTCCCGCCGTTTTGACCGCATTTTGAAACGGGCATAAAAAATTCAAAAAAATCAAAAAAATGGAAAACCTTCGCATTGTGTCATTATATGTGGACAAGTTTCCAGGAAAAATAACAAACTTGTAATACGGTAATTATTTTAAAAAAGTGTTCTTAAAAATGAGCTGTCAGGTGTGAAGATTCATGGCTTTCAAGCCAAATGATCAATCTTATGGCCACATTCATGGCATAGTTTGTTCAAATGATCTCATATTGTGCACAAGGGTGCATATTGGAATGACAAACAATGTTGCCTAAGGAAGTTTTCATTTTCGTTGGACGAAAAAACCATTTTCCATTTTTCGAGTGCCCAAAAGGAGGTTTTTTTGTGAAGGAACTACCAAATAATTGTTGCAAAATTGGACCAAATCATTTTTCTAAAATACTAGGACATATTTAATGCACAATTGACCAAATGGTTGGGTGAAAAAAGTTTTGATCCACCTCTCGTGAAAAAGACAAATTGCCACCGATTCAGCTGGAAGCGGGTCAAATTTGAACTGCAGCTGCCTCATAGTTTGCTATTTATTTTTTCCAAAAATCATTTCTAGTTACATAAGTATCTATTTAATCATAGAAACACCAAAAAAATTCCAAGATTCAACCACTAGCTAGGAACGGTCATTCCCGCCGTTTTGACCGCATTTTGAAACGGGCATAAAAAATTCAAAAAAAATCACAAAATTGGAAAACCTTCGCATTGTGTCATTATATGTGGACAAGTTTCCAGGAAAAATAACAAACTTGTAATACGGTAATTATTTTAAAAAAGTGTTCTTAGAAATGAGCTATCACGTGTGGAGATCAATGGCTTTCAAGCCAAATGATCAATCTTATGGCCACATTCATGGCATAGTTTGTTCAAATGATCTCATATTGTGCACAAGGGTGCATATTGGAATGGCAAACAATGTTGCCTAAGGAAGTTTTCATTTTCGTTGGACGAAAAAACCATTTTCCATTTTTCGAGTGCCCAAAAGGAGGTTTTTTTGTGAAGGAACTACCAAATAATTGTTGAAAAATTGGACCAAATCATTTTTCTAATATACTAGGACATATTTAATGCACAATTGACCAAATGGTTGGGTGAAAAAAGTTTTGATCCACCTCTCGTGAAAAAGACAAATTGCCGCCGATTCAGTTGGAAGCGGGTCAAATTTGAACTGCAGCTGCCTCATAGTTTGCTATTTATTTTTTCCAAAAATCATTTCTAGTTACATAAGTATCTATTTAATCATAGAAACACCAAAAAAATTCCAAGATTCAACCACTAGCTAGGAACGGTCATTCCCGCCGTTTTGACCGCATTTTGAAACGGGCATAAAAAATTCAAAAAAATCAAAAAAATGGAAAACCTTCGCATTGTGTCATTATATGTGGACAAGTTTCCAGGAAAAATAACAAACTTGTAATACGGTAATTATTTTAAAAAAGTGTTCTTAAAAATGAGCTGTCAGGTGTGAAGATTCATGGCTTTCAAGCCAAATGATCAATCTTATGGCCACATTCATGGCATAGTTTGTTCAAATGATCTCATATTGTGCACAAGGGTGCATATTGGAATGACAAACAATGTTGCCTAAGGAAGTTTTCATTTTCGTTGGACGAAAAAACCATTTTCCATTTTTCGAGTGCCCGAAAGGAGGTTTTTTTGTGAAGGAACTACCAAATAATTGTTGCAAAATTGGACCAAATCATTTTTATAAAATACTAGGCCATATTTAATGCACAATTGACAAAATGGTCTGGTGTAAAATTTTTTGATGCACCTCTCGTGAAAAAGACAAATTTCTGCCGATTCAGTTGGAAGCGGGTCAAATTTGAACTGCAGCTGCCTCATAGTTTGCTATTTATTTTTTCAAAAAATCATTTCTAGTTACATAAGGACCTATTTAATCATAAATACATGGTTTGGTGGTGATACGTCGAGGTTTGGGCGGTGGCCGAGGGCCCCAACTCTAGAGCGCGTAAACTCGCATGCCCGCCGCGTGGTCACCACGTGACCGTGGCGTTGCCATGTGTTCTGGGCGGCCTAGGCATGTCTAGTGGGTTGGGCACTCCCCAGGTTGGTGCTAGGAAGAAAATTACAACATAAGATTCTCACGAGGAGACCAATCGATGCTCAAACATGAATTAGCAGCCAAGTGTTTGATTAGCGGTACGGGAAATGTACATGGCTAATGGGCGTGAGCTTTGGTTGAGAATGATTTACTAAGAAGACCCTTTTCACAAATTTTCAGCTCGAAAGGAGGAGCCTAGGTGGTACTTGCTTTGCAAACCACCACACTGGACATAAATACGAATGTTGAAGCTCGGCTCAAAATAATGAATGGATTAAGCTGGCATTTGGTGGAGGATGGTTATTTGGGCATAGGAAAGCACTGTAGAAAATGGATACTATTTGGACATGCCAAAGTGGTACTTCCTTCACAAACTGTTACTCTGAACAGAATAGGAAAATGAATATTTTTGAATTATTTTTGAACTAGGCAAGGAAGGTTTTTACATATTTGACGAAGATATGACCAAAAGAATTTATGAGATTTTTTTGGGAATTTTGGGAATGACAGAAATATAGGTTGCTTCACAACCTAGGGCAAAAACTGCCACATGGACATGACACATAGGCAAAACTGATGAGGTGGCGCCTAGTCATAGCAACCCACCACAATTTACAAGGCTATGAACATCTATATTGGTCGTTAACAACTAGAAATAAGGCAGCAGACTAGCGCTGTTAGCTTTATGACCATTTCATGTAAGGAAATTATGACCTTTCTGATCAAAATGGTCGCAATGGTTTAGGGTTTGGAGCCCCTCAAATAGCTTTTGACCAATTGGTCTCAAATGGTCATAAATCTATGACCAATTCTTCCAGGGTCACTGATAGAAGGTCATAAGTTGACATATTTCTTGTAGTGCCTCCTTGAGCGCCATGGGAAACCAGTTAGCCATGACCTTCTCGTCTCCGTTGGCAGCTTCGATGCCCAGCTCATAGATCTGGAGGAACTCCGCAGGGTCGGCCGTGCCATCGTAATGAGGAGGCAGGTCTGGTTTGAACTTGCCGGGCCACGCGACGCTGCGTAGCTCGGTGGTGAAGGCACAGCAGCCTGCTCTGACCACAGGAGGCCTTGGGTGACGGAGAGCTTGGTCTTTCAGGTCCCCATGCGCTGCAGCTGGGAGCAGCGCGGGGTCTTGACGTGCGGGAGCAGGAGCATGGTCGCGACGTGCTGGAGCAGGGAGCGCCCGGGCAGCTTCTTGCGGGCGAGGGACTTCTTGGCAGCTTTGCTCTTGGCGCGCTGGCACCTGACGGAGCGGGTTCCGCCCAGGGGCCACGTGCCTTGGAGCCTGGGCACCTTCTTGAGGAGGAGGCGGCTGGGGTGCCCCCGGAGCTTCGTCGCCCGTGCAGGGCGGGGTGCTGTACAGCGGAACGGACGGCGCAGGAGAGCCCCCTGCGGCGTGGACGAGCTCGGTGACGCGGTCGAGCCATTCTTCGTAGACGTCGTCGACGGGACGGTAGCGCAGGAGCTCGTTTGCCGTGATGAGCGCATCTCGAGCCTCCATGGGTGCGCGGAGCGCGCGGGACGAAGAACCAGCTGGGGTGAGCGAGGGAGTAGCGGTTCGGCCGTCTTGCCGCACGGACGGATGCTGAGACGACGCTTGCTGCTCGTTTCCTGCCGGGCCGGTGGCGGCGTTGACGGCAGGTGATGGGGAACGGCGAGGACGCCCGCCAACAGGAGCCATCTGGGCGACGCAGGAAGCGAGAGCGGCTCGGCGCTTGGCGCGGGCCCGACGAGCGTCAGACATGGACGCGATGGTCGGAGGAGAACGGGGCGGTGGAAGACGAATCCCGGCGCACCCCTACCTGGTGCGCTAAATGTCGGATTTCGGGTTCCGGCAAACCCTTGAGGTTCGAACACTGGGGTGCGCGTAGAGATTTCGCCTTCTACCTACCTGCACCCCACCGCCTCGCTAAGATCTAAGCTATGGAAAGAACAGCACAAGAGACATAGGGTTTATACTAGTTCGGGCCACCATTGTGGTGTAATACCCTACTCTAGTTTGTGGTGTGGTGGATTGCCTCTTGGGCTGATGATAATGAGCAATACAAGGAAGAACAACCTCGCGAGGGTCTGTTCTTGGCTGGGGCGATGAATTGCTAGGAGGAGTTCAGTCACCCTTCTCTCTCTCTCTCTCTCTCTGCGTGATGTTACTCGATCCGATCCCAGCTTGTTTCTGGATTGGCCGATCCCCTCTACCCTGGGGGTGGCTAGTCCTATTTATAGGCAAAGGCCCTGGGCCTCTTCCCAAATAATGAGCGGGAAGGGCGCTAACAATTGGCCATTTTGAAGGGGAACATCTGGTACACTTATCCTGACTAAAGTTGGTCCTCGCCTGCCAAAGGCTCTGGTGGTGACGCTGGCTTGGGCTCCACAATGACTTCCTCCCTGCCGTTGGGCTGGTCTTGGTCTCGTTTCACCGAAACAGGTGCCTTTGCTTGATGCTCTCGCCTGCGCTTGCTCCCTTTGCACCAAAGAGGAAAGGAGGACACTGCGCGGGCTGGCGCCCGCCTGGCGCCCTTGGTCGTCATGGCTTGCGTCACGGGCACCTCGTGAGGTACCCCACCTTGATCTCTCCGCCTCCTCACGAGCCAGCCTGATGAGGCCATGCCTGAGGAAGCTCCATGTCGTCCGCCCCGCGAGGCTTGGCCCCTCGCGAGGGTCTTGGGTCTGTCTTGGGTCCATAGGCAGGCAAGTCTGGGGACCCCCGTTCCCAGAACGCCGACAATAACAATCGCAGAGGTGCTCCCCTTATGCCCTAGCCGAATTAACGGGAACGTAGGGCATAAATACAAGAGCCAGGCAACCCAGCTTGGCCAAAACTTAAGTCAGATTGATGCATATAATGGCGAAGAAAAGGTACATGCGGATGAATAACACATGTGCGGGGCATGAAGCCCAGATAAATAATTAAGCTTCTATGTAAGAAGCCCCCAGGTATAATGAGCACGGTTAGCGCGTCTATAGTGTGCAAGCGAGGCACAAGTTGGCCCTTGAAGGCCTCGAGAAAGAATAAAAGAAAGAAGGAGAAAAAAATGATAGATAATGTATGTGCAAAAAATGGACAGAGGAAGGAGACAAACATAGAGTCCGGCGCTAGGTGTTGAATCTTCGGAGCCTGGCTGCGTTCCATGGGTTCGGCTCAAGTCGATTATTCGATGCATCCTGCAGACGGTACGCTCCACCGGTCAGAACTTGGTCAATAATGAAGGGACCTTCCCATTTGGGCTCGATCTTGGTCTTTTTCTTCTCCGGCAGGCGTAGAACTAACTCGCCAACGTTATAAGTTTTGCCCGTACTTCTCTGCTTTGGTATCTG
Source organism: Triticum timopheevii (assembly GCA_963921465.1). Lineage (NCBI taxonomy): Eukaryota > Viridiplantae > Streptophyta > Magnoliopsida > Poales > Poaceae > Triticum > Triticum timopheevii. The sequence goes on from OY997262.1 coordinate 10,543,306, forward strand.
CGAGCCTGTTGCTGATAAAATGCGGAACAGGCTTTTGCCACGTCGCGCTCCTCCTCCAGGGTGTCCAAACTGTCCTGCCGATCAAGCTCGGCTTCTCTTTCTACGTACATGCGCACTCGAGGTGAGTCATGAATTATGTCACAGGGCAGAATTGCCTCTGCGCCGTACACCATAAAGAAGGGTGTATATCTGGTAGTATGATTCGGTGTGGTCCGCAGCCCCCAGAGTACGGAGTCGAGCTCCTCTACCCAGTGCGTGTTAGACTCCTGTAAGGACCGCACTAATCTGGGTTTGATGCCGCTCATGATAAGACCATTTGCTCGCTCAACTTGGCCGTTGGTTTGTGGGTGATAGACGAAAGCATAATCGAGCTTGATGCCCATGTTGCTGTACTAGAGTTTTACCTCGTCCGCCGTGAAGTTCGTGTCGTTGTCAGTGATGATGCTGTGGGGGACGCCATAACGGTGTACAACCCCGAATATGAAGTCTATCACAGGTCCGGATTTGGCTGGTTTAACAGGTTTGGCTTCTATCCATTTGGTGAATTTATCCACCATGACCGGTAAGTATTTTTTCTTATGGGTTCCCCCTTTAAGGGGTCCAACCATGTCAAGCCCCCAGACCATGAAGGGCTAGGTAATGGGGATTGTTTGGAGGGTGGTGGGTGGCATGTGGCTTTGGTTTGCAAAAAGCTGGCAACCGACACAGCGTTGGACCAAGTCCTGTGCGTCTGCCCGGGCCATCGGGCAATAAAAACCTGTATGGAAGGCCTTGCTTACAAGGGCCTGGGTGGCGGCGTGGTGGCCGCCGAGTCCGGCATGAATTTCTACCAAGAGCTTCCGCCCTTCCTCTTCGGATATGCACCTTTGAAGGACTCTGGTAGTGCTTTTTTTATATAGCTCTCCCTCGTGGACCCTGTAGGCTTTGGATCACCGCACTATGCAGCGTGCCTCATTTTGGTCCTTGGGAAGTTCTTGCCTAGTTAGGTAGGCCAGGAATGGTTCTGTCCATGGGGCGATGATGGCCATTATTATGTGGGCTGAAGGTGTTATTTCGGTGGCAGAGCCTCTGATTATGTCAGAGTGTTCGGTATCGAGCATTTTGGCCAGGTCCGGATGATTGTTACCGGTGTCCCCTTCCCATACCACAGATGGCTTAAACAACCTCTCCAAAAAGATGTTGGGGGACCGCATCATGTTTTGTGCCGATGCGGGCAAGGATATCCGTCGCCTGATTGTTTTCCCGAGCCACATGGTGAAATTCGAGCCCCTCGAACCGAGCTGACATCTTTAAGACGACATTTCGATAGGCCGCCATCTTCGGATGCTGGGCATCGGAGTCTCCATTTATTTGGGATATTGCGAGATTCGAATCCCCACGCACCTCCAGGCGTTGAACACCCATGGAAACTGCCCCCCGAAGACCATGTAACAGGGCTTCATATTCGGCTGCGTTGTTGGAGTCTGTATACAGTATCTGCAGTACGTATTGAACTGTATCTCCGGTTGGGGACGTTAGGACGATGCTAGCCCCCAGACCAGCCAGCATTTTGGAGCCGTCAAAGTGCATGATCCAATTGGAGTATGCGCCGTACTCTTTAGGGAGTTCGGCTTCCGTCCATTCGGCGACAAAGTCGGCCAATACTTGCAATTTAATGGCTCGCCGAGGTTTGTATGTTATGTCGAATGGGAGGAGCTCAATGGCCCATTTGGCAATCCGGCCCATGGCGTCGCGGTTGTTTATAATATCATTAAGTGGCACTTCCGAGGCTACTGTAATCGAACACTCTTGAAAGTAGTGTCGCAGCTTCCGAGATGCCATGAATACCGCATAGGCTATCTTTTGATAATGTGGGTACCGTGATTTGCATGGAGTGAGGACAGTGGATACATAATATACCGGCTTTTGGAGAGGGAATTTATGTCTGTCCGCTTCTCGTTCGATGACGAGCACTGCGCTTACAACCTGATGAGTTGTCGCAATGTACAAAAGCATTGGTTCGCCGATGTTTGGCGCGGCCAAGATTGGGTTGGTTGCCAGTATGGCTTTTATATCTTCCAATCCGGCTGTGGCAGCGTCTGTCACTCGAAGTGTTCGGTGCACCGAAGGAGGCGATAAAGGGGTAATGCCTTTTCTCCTAAGCGGGAGATAAAGCGGCTTAGAGCCGCCACACATCCAGTTAATTTCTGGATTTGTTTGAGGTCCGTTGGGATAGCCAACTGTGACAGAGCTCAGATTTTGGCCGGATTAGCTTCAATTCCTCTACTGGAGACAATGAAGCCCAGGAGCTTTCCGGCTGGTACGCCGAAAACGCATGTTTCCGGATTGAGCTTGATGTCGTATGTTCGGAGGTTGTCGAATGTGAGCCTCAAGTCATCTATTAGAGAGTCGACGTGTTTGGTTTTGATGACCACATCATCTACGTATGCCTCTATTGTTTTGCCGATCTATTTCTCCAGACATGTCTGAATCATGCGTTCATATGTTGCGTCGGCGTTTTTTATCCCAAAAGGCATTGTGTTGAAATAGAAGGGGTCGTATGGTGTGATAAATGTCGTTGCGGCTTGGTCGGACTCCACCATCTTGATTTGGTGGTAGCCGGAGTATGCATCGAGGAGACACAATGACTCGTGTCCTGCGGTAGCATCGATAATTTGATCAATGCGGGGGAGGGGGAAGGGATCCTTTGGGCAAGCCTTGTTGAGGTCCTTGAAATTGACACATAGGCGCCAGGATTTGTCCTTCTTTGGTACCATCACCAGGTTTGCTAGCCAATCCGGGTGTTTTATTTCTCTAATGAATCTGGCCTCCAATAACTTGGCTAGTTCCTCTCCCATAGCTTGTCTCTTCGGTTCAGAGAAACGCCGAATAGTCTGCTTGACCGGCTTGAATCCCTTTAGAATATTGAGGCTGTGCTCGGCCAGCCTACGTGGGATTACTGGCATGTCTGAGGGGTGCTAGGCGAATATGTCCCAATTCTCGCGCAGGAACTCTCGTAGTGCGGCGTCCACAGCGGGGTTTAACTGTGCCCTGATGGAGGCTATTTTTGTAGGGTCCGTTGGGTGGACTTGGAATTTGACTATTTCATCCGCTGGTTTAAAAGAGGTGGACTTGGAACTCTTGTCAAGTATCACGTCGTCCCTGTCCACTTTGGAGCATACCGCAATTAATTCCTCGGCCGAAAGGGCTTCGGATAATGCCTCGAGGTACAATGCGGCTGTTTTGTTTTCGGCGCAGAGTGTTGTGTCCGGATCACTAGCGAGAGTGATGATTCCGTTGGGCCCGAGCATTTTGAGCTTCATGTACCCATAATGGGGTATGGCTTGGAAGGTCGTGAACGCCTCCCGTCCTAAAAGGGCGTGGTATCCACTACTGAACGGGGCCACTTGGAATGTAATTTCTTTGGACCTATAGTTCTCCGGCGTGCCGAATACCACATCTAGTGTGATTTTCCCAGCACGGCGTGCTTCCCGACTCGGGATGATTCCTCTAAAGGTTGTGCTGCTTTGCTCAATGCGGTTCCAGTCTATTTCCATTTTTTGAAGAGTTTCCTCATAGATGATGTTCAATCCACTGCCGCCGTCCATGAGTACTTTGGTGAGTCGAAAGCCGTCCACAATTGGACTGAGGACCAGTGCAGCAGGTGCTCGGGCTGTTCGGAATTTAGGTTCGTCACTGGCATTGAAGGTAATAGCCGTGTCACTCCATGGATTCATTGCTGCCACGTGGCAGATTTCGGCGAGGCTGCAGAGTGTTCGCTTGCGCCTATTATTTGATGTGAAGGTTTCAAAGACTATTAATACCGTATTGTTATCCACGGGATGGTGCTCTGTGGCATTTGGGATGAGAAGATCCTCACCACTTTTGGCCACCTGCCCGAGTATCCAACATGTTCTAAGGCTGTGTGTTGGTATGGTATCCGCTGTACTATGAATTTTGCAGGGTTCGTTAAGCCATCCTCCAATACGGTTCCATGCCCGGTAGAGGGTTTTTGTTCCTTTGTAACTAACTCGGGTGTCTTATGATAGTGCACCCTTTTACTTCGGACTGGGTGTATATTCCGAGCCAGATTATCCCAAAATTTCATTTCGTTTTTTCCAGGCGCTTTCCATCGCATAGTACTTTCGTACTATGGACGCCAAGTTAGCGAAGCGTGATATGTCATGGCGACTTAAGGTGTTAAGGATTCCCTTGTCCGTGCAATTATTGCAAAAAAATGAGACTGCGTCTTCCTCGCGACAGTCCTTAACCTTGTTCATCACAAGGAGGAATCTGGCCCAATAATGATGTACTGTTTCATGGGGCTCTTGCCTGATGTGGGAAAGATCGTTTATGTCTGGGTGGGTGGGTGGATTTGAGTACAAACCCCTACCCGATCTGAGACCCAGGGGCCGAGGAGTTTCCAATCTTGGAAGTTCGGATTCTGGAGTGTTGCCCGATAAGTCTGGCCCGCTGCCTGACTCTAGGTTCAAGGCGTGGGTGATGTCCTCCCGTAAACGGGTATCTGGCTCGGGGAGTTTAGGAATCCGGACATAGTTAGTCCTCAAGATAGAGGAAGAATCGCCGCATTGTTCCTCCACCACCGCAATATGATGGGTGACCGGTGGAGAGTTAATCTTCCTTTGATCGGGTTTAAGCCCAATCCGATCATAGTCTGTAGCGACTCCCAAGGCGGCGATACGATCCAAGAGCTCATTTAGGGAAGAGAGCTCCTTTGGATCCATCTTCTTGGCAAATTCCGGGCCGACGTGGAGGCTGTTTTTGATGACCCAAGAAGTCATCGTCGGTGCAGCGGCCGAACGGGCGGTCATGATGAAACTGCCGAGCCAGAGAGTTTGGCCGACAGCCAGGGCTCCCCCGGCGGTAATGTTGTTTTTAACAACGAGACGAGGCATCCTTCCTTACGGCGATGGCATAGTGGAACTCTCAATGAAAGCACCAATGTCGGTATCAAAACTGGCGGATCTTGGGTAGGGGGTCCCAAACTGTGCGTCTAAGGCGGATGGTAACAGGAGGCACGGGACACGATGTTTTACCCAGGTTCGGGCCCTCTTGATGGAGGTAAAACCCTACATCCTTCTTGATTATTCTTGATAATATGAGTAGTACAAGAGTAGATCTACCACGAGATTAGAGAGGCTAAACCCTAGAGGCTAGCCTATGGTATGATTGTATGTTGTCCTATGGACTAAAACCCTCCGGTTTATATAGACACCGGAGGGGGCTAGGGTTACACAAGGTCGGTTACAAAGGAGGAGATGTACATATCCGTATTGCCTAGCTTGCCTTCCAGGCCAAGGAGAGTCCCATCCGGACACGGGACAAAGTCTTCAATCTTGTATCTTCATAGTCCAACACTCCGGCCAAAGGATATAGTCCGGCTGTCCGGAGACCCCCTAATCCAGGACCCCCTCAGGCGTGAAAGGAGTGAACAAAAAAGGGATTCAAATATTTGAATTCGAGATGATGATACATGTAATCCATACTCGAACCAAAATTGATCTATCAAACATGCATACTCATATGAATTCACGCACATCTATGTTATTTAATATGGAGATATTACTAATCCATACATTCTAATAGAACATAATTTGGTTAAAAAAATTCGAATTCAACCTTAAGATTTCGAGATTATTGTATTTGTAAATCATATTATACATATCAAGGAGCAGAATTCTTTGTTGTGCTTTTGAAAGTATATATAAAAAATGATGTATATAGAATGTAATTCCAATTGAAAATGGATCCCGCCCGAAAAAAATAGAATACAAACGGGATTCGAATTGAGTTGGCACGGTGAACGTGCACTCTGCAAAATTTGAATGAATAGGGGAAAGTCGCAGTAACCGCCCGAAACCAAAATCTGCGAGATGGAAATCACTACTGCCTATCCCTGCCACGCAAAGCCTATCTGCTAGATTTCTATAGGTTTCGATAGGGGTAGGTTTGTAATTTCAGCCAAACGTGACATAACCGCCTCTCACCCGGATTCATACACGGTGGGCGCCAAAACACAGTGTGTCCTCAGCCGAAATCGACTCCCTCCCTGATTCATATTCATACACGGTGGGCGCCAAAAACAAACTCTCGTCGGCAAATATTCGGTGTATGCGAGATTACCGTCCTATCCCCAACCGATTAATGTTGCTGTGATGTAGTAGAAATTTGAAATGGGGGCTAAGTTTGTAAATTTCCTCGCATTTGAGACAAGCGCGCCCTGAATACATGGTTCCCCCCTTCCTCTCTACCTCCCTTTTCCCCATTCGTACTCCGTGGGCGCCAAAACACCCTCTCCACCCCACCCTCCTCTGTCCTCCGCCGTCCGCCACCCCATCCACCGCCGTCCTCCTCCACCATGCCGGAGCTGATACCCCGACACCGCCGTCCATTACAAGAGATCGGCCTCTATCATCCACGGCATCGGACCGGGATCCTTGCATCCCGTCCTCTCGCTTCATCCCTGCCGTCGTCCACCTTGTCGGCGCCGCTCCTATGACCGTCTCGTCCATCGCGCCCCACCGCCACCGTCTACCCTCCTAGATCTGCTTCCACGCCGCCGACAGCCATCACTACCGCAGCACCGTCAAATTCTCAGCAGATGCGTACACGGCGCCGCACCAGAGGCGGTACTCTTTCGTATCTGCTCAACTTATTTATCGCAGCAAGAAAATAGATCGCCACTGCTTTACTCCGATTTCTTGTCTTGGTTGCGAAATTGCCTTTGTCCGGTTTGCACCTTCAGATCCGCCATGGCATGCTCAACACTATACTGCTATTGCTTATGGTTTCCCCTTTTATATTCCACACTAGTTAAATCACAGTAGACTAAATTTCAAAATTGGGTCAGTCGATTTTTCAGAGCTCGCCGGAGTTCGCCGGTACGATCAAAGGGGCTCGGGTGGTTGTGGGGCCTGGCCGAACGAAGAAAACTCAACGCGGGTGGGGGTTGGGGCGGGGGTGGGGGTGGGGGTGGCGGAGGAACACAGACGATGGGGGCCGGTGGTCGCCGGCGGCCCATGCGGTGTTCTGTATGGAAAGAATCAGAGACGAGGAAGAAGAAGGGTTAGGAGACGTAGGATCTTCATCCAACCGCCTGGAATGGTCGAGAGACAGCTGGGAGTTGCATTCTTAATGCGCTCTGGTTCATCATGTGTGGGCACTACGCAACCAACATTTTATTATCCAAAATCTGCTTGCTCTTCTTTAACATGTTCCTCTTCCGTTCTTCTTTAATATGTATTCTCTCCGTTCCTAAATACAAGTCTTTGTATAGATTCCACCATGGACTACATATGGAGCAAAATGAGTGAATTTACACTCCAAAATGTATCTAGATACATCTGTATGTGATCCATAGTGGAAATCTCTACCAAGACTTATATTTTGGAATGGAGGGAGTATGATAGTAGTACAGTATGTTCCTTGTACTGAAGATGAGCAGGGACATTTGCAGTGTAGAGGTCTATATGGTCGGTTGTGATGGACACTTTGAGCCTCTTTGATTCGTAGGATCTTGTAAACATAGGAATAGGATTTGTAGTGGCCTGCCCACTTGAATCCTATGAGAATAGCAAGGAAATGCAGGGAGATGTGTCGCCTTTGAGAGTTACACTGATATTAACAGTACCGTACCTTCACTTGAAGAGAGCTGGTATCCAAAGCCTTTCTAGCCGCACCGGCAATACTAGCACATATATTCCAGCAAGTTCCACTTTGTTGATTTTACTCTGATGCTTAAGGTTTTCCCGTTATATCTACACTATGATCTGTGTAGCTCCTTTGTGTCGCACTAGCAGTAGTCCACTCTTGAAGCTAAACACTGCAATGACTTACAAAATTGGCACCAAGGCATTGAGTGCCATTCTGGATGCAATGAAACTCATACGCTCCCCACCTATTGATTCTTGTTTAGAATATGATCCTAATGACTATTCTAACCTCAAGGAGTCAAAGGCAGATGGCCTGTCCTGTTCACCCATCAAGGTGCATGTTCTAATTTGGCAATGTTTTATTAATTGCGGGTATCTTGCATATGTTGTCTTGCATTTCTTCTACTTTGTTGCACTGCCATCAGCTTAGTTTACTCATCATATATGTCGAGATGCCATGCCCATCCATTATCAATACATATTCCATCTGTCATCATACCATGTTTTTCCACTCAAATGATGTTCTTGTGCATCAGACATCAAAAAGGTAGAGGGTGATTGCCGAACCAGAAGGAGCACCAGCAAAGTCCTTGAAAAACGTGGTGGTGCCAGAGAAATCAGACAACACCCCATTTATATTGGATGTACAACCAGTGACACAAAACGTAGGACCGACTCCAGCAGACTGTACCCATACTTCACTGGCCACACCACTAGCCCCACCACACAGGACCTGCACTCCAGCAAAAGGTATACTGATTTCATTCGCAGTAAACCGGCCAAATCGTAAAATTACGGTACATAATCGGGCCATCATGCAATCACGATGTAGGTTGGGCCTGAAATGTGCCGAACAGCTCACGGGCCGGCAGCAGCCCGAAATGAACCCCAGCCCATGATTGTGTGAATCAAATCACGGGCTTTTAATAGGCCAAAATTGTCTCGGTCCTTGTTTGGCCCAATCAGATATCGGCTGCGAGCAGGCCGGATGCAAACCGGGCCGTAGTTAGGCCCAACTATATGACAGGCTTTTAACAGGCCGAAATTAATATAGGGCTGAAATGTTAAACGGGCCCTTAACAGGCCAAAACTAATATCAGGCCGAATTACTAAGTGGGCCTTTAGCAAGTGGGCCTAAAAGCATAGTGTCCAATTGAAGGGCCGCATCTGATATGGGCCATAATTGAGCCCAAAGCCTCTTAAAAGGCTGGACCTGATCTGGGCCGTAATTTGGCTCAGAACGTGGTAGGCTTTTAAGGGTCGGATCTCATATGGGCCACTATTAGGCTCGGAGCGTGGCAGGCCATTAATGGACCAGATCAAATATGGGCCGGCATTTGGTCCAAAACATGGCAGCGAGTTAATGGGCCAGCCTGCTAGGGTCCTCAAAATCTTGTGGGCCTATAGTTGGGCCGGCCCATTAATGTCAGCGAAATCTCGTGGGCCTTTAGCTGGGCTGGCCCATTATGATCCGCAAGAATCTTGTGAGCCTTTACCTGGACCGGCCCATTATGGCACACAAAAATCTTGTGGGCCTTTACCTAGGTCGGCCCATTATGGCCCGCAAAATCTTGTGGCCCTTTAGCTGGGCCATCCCATTATGGTCCGTAAAGTCTCATGGGCCTTTAGCTGGGCCGGCCCATTATGGTCCACAAAATCTTGTGGGTCTTCAGTTGGGTCAGCCCATTTAAACTTCATGGGCCGGTCCACGTGTCAACATATCATAGGTGCGTCTCGTCCATTGGATGAGTGACACCTGTGCCAATGCGAACCTGACACGTGTCTCCTCCAGCCAATGATGATTTTACATGTGGAAAATCCCCATTGGTCGGGGCTGTTAACGGGTTATCAGATCCAAAACCCGACCCGATAGCTTAACGGCGTTCCGTTACGGTGGATGCCATGTGTCGGTCACTCTTGACGAAAGCACTTCTGTGACGCGTGATTTATCATCATGGAAGTGGACACTTCCGTGATGATAATTTTGGTAATGTCATGGAACACTTCTACGACAGCAAAGGTATGACTATCTTGATTCTGTCATAAAATCGTCATGGATGTACATGCATGACAGAAAACGCGACCTACTGTGACAAACATGTATCATCACAGAAGTGTATTTTTTTGTAGTGCATACCTACCTATTATGGCATTTCCATAGCCATCCCGAGATATATTGCCATGCAACTTTCCACCGTTCCGTTATTATGACACGCTTCATCATTGTCATATTGCTTGCATGATCATGAAGTTGACATCGTAATTGTGGAAAATCCACTGTTCATAATTCCTCATACATGTCACTCATGCATCATTGCACATCCCGGTACACCGCCGAAGGCATTCACATAGAGTCATATTTTGTTCTAAGTATTGAGTTGTAAGTAAATAAAGTTTGATGATCATCATTATTAGAGCATTGTCCCAAGTGAGGAAAGGATGATGGAGACTATGATTCCCCCACAAGTCGGGATGAGACTCTGGACGAAAAAAAGAGGCCATAAAAAAGAGAAAAGGCCCAAATAAAAAATGAATGAGAGGAAAAGAAAGAAGGGACAATGCTACTATCCTTTTTCCACACTTGTGCTTCAAAGTAGCACCATCATCTTCATGATAGAGAGTATCCTATGATATCACTTTCATATACTCGTGGGAATTTTTCATTATAGAACTTGGCTTGTATATTCCAATGATGGGCTTCCTCAAAATGCCCTAGGTCTTCATGAGCAAGCGAGTTGGATGCACACCCACTTAGTTTCTGTTGTTGAGCTTTCATATACTTATAGCTCTAGTGCATCCGTTGCATGGCAATCCCTACTCACTCACATCGATATCTATTGATGGGCATCTCCATAGCCCGTTGATACGCCTAGTTGATGTGAGACTATCTTCTCCTTTTTTGTCTTCTCCACAACCACCATTCTATTCCACATATAGTGCTATATCCATGGCTCACACTCATATATTGCGTGAAGATTGAAAAAGTTTGAGAACATCAAAAGTATGAAACAATTGCTTGGCTTGTCATCGGGGTTGTGCATGATTTAAATATTTTGTGTGGTGAAGATAGAGCATAGCCAGACTATATGATTTTGTAGGGATAACTTTCTTTGGCCATGTTATTTTGAGAAGACATGATTGCTTAGTTAGTATGCTTGAAGTATTATTATTCTTATGTCAATATTAAACTCTTATCTTGAATCTTTCGGATCTGAACATTCATGCCACAATAAAGAAAAAATACATTGAGAAATATGTTGAAAGCATTCCACATCAAAAATTCTTCTTTTATCATTTACCTACTCGAGGAGGAGCGGGATTTAAGCTTGGGGATACTTGATACGTCTCCAATGTATCTATAATTTTTGATTGATCCATGCTATTATATTATATATTTTGGATGTTTAATGGGCTTTATTATACACTTTTATATTATTTTTGGGACTAACCTATTAACCGGAGGCCCAGCCCAAATTGCTGTTTTTTTCCTATTTCAGTGTTTCGCAGAAAAGGAATATCAAACGGAGTCCAAACGGAATGAAACCTTTAGGAACGTGATTTTCTCAACAAACGTGATCCAGGAGACTTGGAGTGGGCGTCAAGAAACAATCGAGGAGGTCACGAGGCAGGGGGCACGCCCTCCACCCTCGTGGGACCCTCGTTGCTCCACCGACCTACTTCTTCCTCCTATATAAGTCCACGTACCCTGCAAACATCCAGGAGCACCATGAAAACCTAATTCCACCGCCGCAACCTTCTATACCCGAGAGATCCCATCTTGGGGCCTTTTCCGGAGCTCCGCCGGAGGGGGCATTGATCACGGAGGGCCTCTACATCAACTCCATGGCCTCTCCGGTGATGTGTGAGTAGTTTACTTCAGACCTTCGGGTCCATAGTTATTAGCTGCATGGCTTCCTCTCTCTCTTTGGATCTCAATACAAAGTTCTCCTCGATCTTCTTGGAGATCTATTCGATGTAATCTTCTTTTGCGGTGTGTTTGTCGAGATCCGATGAATTGTGGGTTTATGATCAAGTTTATCTATGAACAATATTTGAATCTCCTCTGAATTCTTTTATGTATGATTGGTTTATGTTTGCAAGTCTCTTCAAATTATCAGTTTGGTTTGGCCTACTAGATTGATCTTTCTTGCAATGGGAGAAGTGCTTAGCTTTGGTTTCAATCTTGCGGTGTCCTTTCCCAGTGACAGCAGGGGCAGCAAGGCACGTATTGCATTGTTGCCATCGAGGATAAAAATATGGGGTTTATATCATATTGCATGAGTTTATCCCTCTACATCATGTCATCTTACTTAAAGCATTACTCTGTTCTTATGAACTTAATACTCTAGATGCATGCTGGATAGCGGTTGATGTGTGGAGTAATAGTAGTAGATGCGGAATCGTTTCGGTCTACTTGTCGCGGACGTGATGCCTATATACATGATCATACCTAGATATTCTCATA